>JADMNL010000027.1:167536666-168895833 GCA_016271365.2 Neoceratodus forsteri
GCAAGATGGTATCCATAGGTGGGAGCACAGGCCCTCTGGGCCCTGCACTCTCAGCGACCTATAAGTATAGAGACATAGTGCAGGAGGGCCCTGTGCTCCCAGGTTTGCAAAATGGTATCCATAGGTGGAAGCACAGGTCCTCTAGGCCATGCACTCCCACTCACTCATAAGTGTAGAGACATAGTGCTTGAGGGCCCTGTGCTCCCAGTATTGCAAGATGGTATCCATAGGTGGGAGCGCAGGCCCTCTGGACCCTGCACGGCAACCCACCTATAAGTATGGAGACATTGCACAGGAGGGCCTTGTGCACTCAGTTTTGCATAATTGGATCCATAGGTGGGAGCACAGGCCCACTGGGCCCTGCACTCCCACCCACCCTTAAGTGTAGAGGCATAGTGTAGGAGGGCCCTGTGCTCCCAGTTTATCATAAATGGTATACATAGGTGGAGGGCCTGTGCTCCCACCTACTCAAAAGTACAGACACATAGCGTAGGCCTAGAGATATTCCAAGTACTGCAAATGTGGTGATATCTCATTAACCTTAGTAACTTTGGAAAAAAATCCTGTGTAGTTGTATTCATGATCTGGCCACTTCCATGTGTGCTTAGCAAAAAATCTGTATCTCAAACTGTTTTCAAGATATAGCCACCGAAAGGCACCATGACCACCACAATGTTATCCTATGGGAAAATGTGCAACTTCAGAGCACTGTAAGTATTGAATCAGTGTCACTTTCTTCACCAAACTAGCAAAACACACATCTGTGGGGCAAGGGCTTGCCACCCTGAAAATATCAGCCCAAACGACCTAACCGTTTCTTTGCTATGAGGTGACAAAGAAACTGTTTTTTTTTTTTTTAGCTCTTTACCTGCGGTACATTTGCGGTACATTTGCGAAAGTTCCACGGACTTTCACAAATGTACCATTGGTTTAGATGATGACGCTTTCGTGAAAGTACTACTGAACTTTTGCGTAAGTTCTGCCATGTTAGGTGTAGGACTTTCACAAAAGTACTGTACCATGTCAAATTTCTTACACATGGAATGGGGTGAGAGTTAGGGCCAATGACTGAAAGGCACACCCTGACACCTGATGGTCTGTGGAGGGTGGGTTTGGGGTGGCGGTGGGGTTGGATGGGGAGGTTAAGGGCTCAACCCTAACATCTCATTTCCCTACCTTTGTCACTTCAGGGATTTATTTAACTCTAAAAATTGATTAGCGTTTTGCTCATAAAAGTGCTAAATCTTTGTGAAAATGCATAGCTCTTGCTTTACTGTGTTTAACAAACATAGCACTTCTAGAAAATCTATATAAATACTTTCTGTACAGTTAGTATAGTCCCAAGAAAAAACTGCTAATCAATTATTTAAAACCCTGCACTTCAACCCAAGCTGATGCATTAACAAATGTTTTTGCAAATATATATATATATATATATATATATATTCATTTTTAATGCACTGAAAAAGCATCCACTAGTAGCAGACAGTAACAGGCTGTCTGTTCACACTTTTACTGGCCACTGTTAAAGCTCCTTCCCTATACTCTACCCACATGAGTGTTTCAGCTGCAAAGAAATCATGCACTGGCAGGCTACCTTGGGGGGTGAGGATATAGCATGTACCAAGCAGGAAAGGGATCTTGGGGTTATCATCTCTGATGACCTCAAGGCAGGGAAACAGTGTGACAAGGCAGCAGGTAAAGCAAATAGGATGCTGGGATGCATAGGCAGGGGCATCACCAAGAGGAAAAGGGAGGTCATAATTCCACTATACAAGACACTAGTGAGGCCCCACCTGGAGTACACTGTACAGTTCTGGAGACCTTACCTACGTAAGGACATAGACAGGATAGAAAAGGTTCAGAGGAGGGCAACAAAGATGGTGCATGGATTGCATCACAAGTCCTATGAGGACAGGTTGAAGGAACTGAACATGTACTCCCTGGAGGAAAGGAGGGAGAGAGGGGATATGATAGAGACATACAAGTATCTTACAGGGAGGAACAGGGTGCAGGAATACGCTATTTTTAAGCAAAAAAGATGTTCCAGGACTAGAGGGCATGGGATGAAGTTGGATGGAGGATGATTCAGAGGAAATGTGAGGAATAATTTCTTCACAGAACGGGTGGTGGACAAGTGGAACACCCTGCCAGAGGAAGTGGTGGGGGCTGAAACAATCACAGGATTTAAGAATGCATGGGATAGACATAAAGGAATTCTGGAGGTCAGGGGTAAGTGGCAACAGACTTCTTGGAAAACATAAACTGAACTTTGCAAGCTCAAATGGGCAGACTGGGTGGGCCATAGGCCCTTATCTGCCAACACTGTCTATGTATGTATCTATGTACCTGGCCACACTCACTGGCTGACATCTACCCAGGAATTCTCCCTGTATGCTATCTCCAGGCCTCATGGCCATGTATTTGTTTAGCCTTACACACAGAGCAAATGTTACAGCAATATTGTTTCATGAAAGCAAAGTAATACGCATCTTACTTTCTTAGACATAGATTTAAAATGTTATATAATATTTATATTTGTTATGTTAAGAAAAAGTGCTGATTAGTAGAAGACACCAACAGGCTGCCTGCTCACACCCATTTGTTGCTGGCTACCAAGACTCCCTTCCTATACTTCACCCCCAAGATTTTTCAATGCAAAGAATAAGTATCGACTAGTAGCAGACAGTGTCAGGCTTTCCACTCACACTCACTGGATGCCACAGTCCAGGCTCCTTCCCTATACTAGTCTACCTTAGGCACAAAAGTTATGGGCTACTGGGGGGGACGGGGCAGGGCTAAAGAGACAATGCATGGTGGCTTTGTTAAAGGGGTCATCAAAAGAGAAGACATGTAATTATAGCTCATGAACCCTTTAGAAGTGCCCTACCCATGAAGCCTTTTCATTTTGGTAGTGGGAATGTACTTACAGTGCTGTTCCTGTGTGGTCTTCAGGTTCCTTCCCCACCACTACAAGCTGTCCTGTAGTCCTGGTGCTGGCGCCATGTCCCCTTTTCCCCCTTTGTTCACTGGATGTGAATTCTGTCTGTTAACATGCATGCTGAAGACAGTGGGTGTCACGTGATGGCTGCCTAGGAGTGAACAGCGCCTTCTCCCTCGCTCCTGTTTATGGGCAGACTGGATGGGCCTTGCACTCCTTATCTGTTTCTATGTTTCCTCGCCTCATCTAAGAACAAACTCATCAACTGCCTACCTGGCATCTGGTTTTCAACAATGAGTAATAGCATCAGTAACTGGAACACTGTGGGAAGTATATTGGCCAGCTGGAAATGGATATTTACATGAGAAAAGGCCCTCCTCGGCATTCTCCATCGCCTACCACCAAAAAAGACAAGGCCGTGAAAAGGCCCAAACAGCAAACCTCCAGCTCTAGCAAAAGTCCAGCGGGCAGTTCTGCGTTGACCGAGGAATGTTTCCTAGATATCATGACTCCAATTCAGGAGACGATTTCCACCACATCGGCAGATCTCTGACAGATTTATATGGCAATGGTTTCCCTTTCGATGAGAATTGGAGATACTGAAACCAGGCTTACCTCTGTGGAAAATTGGCTGGGGAAGGTCAAAAAGGACAGCACCAGTATTAGGCACAGGATGAAAAAGTTTAAAGAGAAGCTCAAGGATCTTGAGGGGTGCAGTCAGTGCAACAACCTCATTATTATTGGTTTGTCCGAAGCAGAAGAGGGCAACATCCAGATTGCATCTGCCCAAAAATTCTGTGCTAAAATAGTGGGACCATCGCTCAACTCTGCTGCTTACATTATTGAGTGGGCCCATAGATCTTTACGCCATCCCCTGTCACCAGGTGCCTCCCCGAGACCCTTGCTCTTCAAAATGCTGAATTACCAAGACAAACAGCACATTCTCAACAAAGTCAAGGAGATCAACGAGCTGCAGTGGGGAGGGCATAAAATCAGACTCACCCAGGACTTGCCTCAATCAGTCCAAGCGAAAAGACGAGACTTCCACCCGATCGTCTCCAGAATGATTGCAGCTGGTAAACCGTTTAGGATGAGGTATCCAGCTGTGCTACAATTTCAACATAGAGATAAATGGGTCTCATATGACTCGCTGGAGCAGGCTACCACAGAGTTAAAATCCTTACTCCCCTACCTGTTTAATTAAATGACTTGTACTTATTCCTGTAGATCTCTTTCTTGATGATTAAAATGAGCTGTTGTACAGTGGATGCTTTTGAACTGCTTTAAGTCTCCAGTGGTGCTACGTGTAGTGGTGGAGAAATAGCAGAATGCTCAGCCCTTAAGACTCATCCTCTCCAGTGCTCTGTTCAGTGAGTGAGTATGCAAGACTTATGTTTCTCCCCTTCTCTTTGTTTATGAGCCTGAAACTGCCCTGTGTTTGATGCCTACACCATAAAAGGAGATAATAAAGTTTTTTTCTACAGGCTGGCTCATTTTGTAAGGCCTTAATACTGGATCATGAACAGATTAGATGTTTATGTATCCCTGCTTTTACTTTGGACTTTACTGGGATACTGGTTATTTGGGCCCCCTCTTCCTTTTCTTTTTCCTTCTTATTCAACCGGTGATTGTCTAACCAGTGTTTGAACTGGCCTCTGAGGGGCCCCCTCATTTTTTGCTTTTTGTATAATATGCGGACAGTTATTGTTTTCCCAGGTAATTCTATACCAGGCTTGTTATTGTTTAGGAGTGTAGTTCCAGACTTTTCGCATGTTATGTAGGCAGAAGGATTCAAAAGTTATTCTTACCGGGAGTGTCGGGGGATGGGGGGTGACGTAGAATATCTCTTCAGGCAGCTTTTGCTAACATCACCTGACAGAGTGTATTAAGTAGTTCAGTTCGCTAGGAACTGGGGGTTAGTATTGTGGGGATTCAATGTATTGTTTTGTTGTGGGTTTGGGTGGGGTGGGTTTCAGTCTGGTCTGGCCTCTGTTTCTGGACTCATGTGTTTTGTGTTAAAGATGTATGGGGTGGGCAAGCCTGTGCTAGTCTTTTTCTCTGCTTTGAGTCCATTTTTTATAGGGTCCAGACTAGACCCTATATAACCTTCATCAATATGCTGTTTAACAATGGATCTGGGAAATTGAACCCTTATAGGAGGACCTTATAAGTTTGTAAGTTGGAACATCAAACGGGGCAGAGATAGAAAGAAGCGAGTGATAATCTTAAGACACGTCGCTTATCTTAAGGTAGGACTTGCCTGTTTACAAGAAACCCATTTGCAGAGGGAAGATATATCCCTTTTCAAGAGAAATTGGGTGGGGCAAGTGTTTGGTGCTGGTGTTTCCTCCAAACAGGGGGATACTGTGATTCTGATTGCCAAGTTAGTTCCCTTTCATATGACCCAAGAAACATGGGACCCACTCGGGTGATATATCTTGATTAAGGGCACCTTAGAATCCTCTCCAGTGTTAATAGGTTCCGTTTATGGCCCGAACGTTGATTCTCCCCAATTTTTTACCCAGTTACTTTCTTTAGTCTCCCTTGATCCCCCAGTACTGAATTTCTTGGGGGGGGGCTGGAACTTGGTCCCCCAAACAGATTTAGATCATTCAGATAGGAAACTTCTGGGTTTATACCTGGCTCAACGGGCCCTACGCTACCTCATATCAGGTGCAAACCTTATTGATGTCTGGAGGACCCTGCATCCCTCAGACAGACAATACTCCTATTATTCCCCACCACATGGTACTTTTTCCTGAATAGACTACTGGCTTATAAGTCCATTTTGTCTTCCAGGCATTATAGAGGTGTCTATTCACTCTAGAGTACTATCAGATCACACCCCGGTCAGCTTTTTGTATCTGCTGGGCCTCGGTACTAGGCGGGACTCTCTGTGGTGCTTGAATACTCAATAGTTTCAGATTCCTGACACCCTGACCCATATCCAGAATCATATATCCACATTTTTAGAGATAAACGGGGGATCGGTAGACAGAGTGGACACGATATGGGCTGCACTTAAATGTGTCCTTCATGGCGAATTCATTCGCATCTCATCTACCAGAGTTTGGAAGAACAAGTGGCTTCTGAATTCTCTTCTGGATGAGATTCACCACCGGGAATCTTCTGTACAGCATTCTTCCTCCAAGGCTGAATGGGCGGAACTCCACCGGCTACAGGCACAGTTCTCAGACTTGATGTCACAGAAGGTGGAGTTGGCCACACACCGCACCAAACTGCAATACCTGGAGTCAGGAGAGAAATCAGGGAAGTTCCTCGCCCTTAGACTGAGACAGGCTGACTCAGTAAAATTTATCTCGTGTCTCTGAGCATCGCCCAGTGACCCCATTGTTTCCCACCCTAGGGACATCGTCATTATTTTTGGGGACTATTACAAACAGCTTTACTCATTGGAGGACTCCCCTTCTGTGTCACCTCAAGATATCTGGGATTACCTCAAGTCAGTTGCTCTCCCCAAATTGCCCCAACACCTTACAGAACAGCTTGGTATCCCAATTTCCCTTGCAGAGGTTCAACATGCCATCAAACAGTTGCCTTTAGATAAAGCTCCCGGGCCAGATGGTTTATTAAGTAATTTATATAAAACTTGTCTCCCATAACTTGCTCCTTTATTCACAGAAGTTTTTAACCTATGGTTTGTGCATGGTATTCAAGACCCCAATTTCCAAACAGCCCTGATTACTTTGATTCCAAAATCAGGTAAAGATCCATTGTGCCCAGGGAGCTATCGCCCAATTTCCCTCCTAAACACAGATATTAAGATCTTTGCCAAGATCCTGTCCAATCGCCTCTCCTTGATTATGGGAGGGGGCCATTGGCAGGGAACAGGTGGGTTTCATGTCTGGGAGAATATCTAGTGATCAAACGAGGAAGCTCTTGTATCTTCTTACAGTGTCCAGGGAGTCTGAAGTCCCATCGGTCTTGATCTCTCTGGGCACTGAGAAGGCTTTCGATCGTGTATCTTGGCAATTTCTATTTGCTTCCCTGCAACAATTCCGAATCCCAGAAGACTTTATTAACTGGGTTAAAGTTCTGTATACTCTTCCCGCAGCTAGGGTATGGTGTAATGGATGTTTGTCAGACTCTTTTCCATTGCAAAGAGTTACAAGGCAGGGATGCCCCCTCTCTCCCTTACTTTTTAACTTCAACCTGGAGCCCTTAATTAGGAAACTTATTGCCTCTCCAGTGATTAAGGGCATTCAGATAGAAGATAAGAGATATACAGTATCTGCCTACGTAGATGTTCTCCTTTTACACATTGAGGACCCCGTGGAGTCCATACCTGCCATAATGTGGGAGTTGGATGCTTTCTCTGCCGTCTCATACTATAAATTGAATCAATCCAAAACAATGATCTTTCCTCTTAATAAGCATACCACGAAAGCTAGCTTTAGTGGATTTGACCTATCCTGGGAACCCCAAAGTCTTACGTACCTGGGGATACATATCACTAGAGACGTATCATCCATGGTTAAAAATAATTTCTCTGATTTAAGAAGGATAATACAGACTGATTTGGATCGGGGGGAAATTTGATTTTATCCATCTGGGGCTGCATCAATGTGATTTAAATGAACATCTTGCCAAGGTTGTTATACCCATTAGGAATGTTGGTTTTATTTTCTCAAGGCTTGGTTTCTGGGACTGCAGAGAATGTTCAACTCCTTCCTTTGGAAAGGTAAAAAGGTGTGAAGAGCGTATTTCAAGTTAACAACTCCAAAATTGCAGGGTGGCCTAGCTTTACCATCTCTCTTTGTTTACTATATTGCCCAACATATTAGTAAAATAGCACTTTGATCGTCAGGGGATTCCCAAAGGACTGTAGGCAAATATCTTCCCATCTGGCTAGATATAGAGAGGGACTTGGTAGGTAAGTATACTAGTTCACTCCCTGCTGTAGCCTACCTGACCTATTCCCATCTTCCATTTCCACTTCAAGCCTCTCCAGTGGGGTGGTCCCTGCAACAACTTCAAAGTTCCCTGTCCAAGAATTGGAGTCACTCCCCTGGCCAACCTGTATGTAACAATCTACATTTCCAGACTGGTCCTCGTACAATTTTTGATTCCTTCCTTCCTCAATTGAAAGATGCCACCCTGGCGGACTTCTTTTCAGAAGAGGTTTTTACCTCTTTTTCTACTCTAATCATTTTCGGTGGGGTGCCAAGGAAGTTTTTAGGTATTGGCAACTTAGGAAAGCAATTTTCACCTTTTTGGGTCCTCAAACTCCAAGTTCAGAGTCCCTAGAGAAGCAGACACTGATTTTTCAGGCAGCGGTCCAACCGCACGTAATATCTAAAGTATACAAACAGCCCATTGTGATAGATCCCAGTCTTCCGTACGGGGTCTGTTATTATTGGGTTCATGCACTCTCCCTTTCTGTGGAACTGGAGTTCTGGCAGACAGTGTGGAGATTGATTTATAAGTACATTAAACAAGACAAGTTACGTTATCTCAATTCAACATTATGCATAACTTATATTATACACCACTTAAAAGATACAAAATGGGTTTGGCTCTCACCTCTGAATGTATCCGCTGCAAATGAGCATTTGGCTCTTTACGTCATCTGCTGTGGGATTGTCCTCGTACCCAAGTTTTTTGGAATTCTATCAGGCAGATCCTTGATCCCTTCCTTGGTCTGGACCCATTGTTCACCCCAGAATGTTGCTTGCTGGCAATTTACCCTCCCAGAACTCCTCAGATAAGGAAAGCCCATTAAACCCTAGTGGCCTCGGTAGCCAAATTGGTTATGCTTAGACATTGGATGGAGGAATTTCTTCCTTCAAATATAGAATGGTATCGGGAAATTCTATTTGCCTTACAGTTAAAGAAACATATTGCATCCATGCGCCATAGACTCCACATATATCAGAAAGTCTGGGAACCCTTACTAGACCTACTTTCCCTATGGAAAGTGTAGGTTAGGATGGACTCTTCATGACACTATTCTATCTTAGTATTAAATATGCGCAGCTTGGTGGGTTGGGGGAGGTTTGTGGAGTAGAGTTATAGTATAAGTGTTGTTTGTCAATATTGTAATGCAGCCTCCATTCCTTGTATGTACCTAATCATGTGCTGCCTGTTTTGTGTTTGAAACATAATAAAGTATACTGAATATAAAAAAAAATGCGCAATGAATCGTGCATGTTCCTCAGTGTATACGTTCAAGCTCATGTCCTGTCATGGTCCCAGCTTCACGAGATGTGATATCCACCACTGTACTGCAGAGACTGGAATCCTGTCAACCTCTTGTGCTGATCCGAAGTTTGGGTTCCATTGTGTGGGACACCACTTCTGCCACTCGGGTGGACAGAGGACTCAGGAGAAGGGCGAGCATTCACTGTGTACACATGTGCCTAGTGTTACCGGGTAACTGGTGTGGTAGGAGAGATCTCAGCTCGTTACCTGGTAATGCTAGCAGGCACACAGTGATAGACAGCATGCCATAATTTAAAATACAGTATAAAACTGCCACCAGTTGCTCGCCCTGCTCCAGAAGCCTACATGCCACAATCAACTGAGACTGAGCTTACAGCACCAATGCTGTACAATGTCCTGTTTGCCCTCAGTCATTTTCACTCATTGCCCCCCCCCAGTGAACAACACTATTCTGCTGCATGCTGCATTTCTGAATAAGGCAGAGGAAGTTATATATCATTGAAGGGGTATTTATCAGCCAGTGGTAAACTGCAGTATACCGGAAACATGGAATATGTGGTCACTGATCTTTTTCCCAGTCTCTCTTTTTTCCTTCCATGCTTGATATACTAACATGCTAACATACTAATTGCCAGCAGATTAGGCCTTTTGGTCTATCAAGTCTGCTCGAACCTCAGGTCCCTTGTTGGGAACCGAGGTCCCCCCCCCTTTATGTTGCAATACTTCCCCTTTCTGTATCTGTCCCACCCTCTCTTGAAGCCCTCCACCGTGAAAATCTGGACCAGCTCACCAGGCAGTGCATTCCAAGGTTCCACCACCCTCTCAGTGAAAAACCTCCTCCTCTTTTCCCCCCTCATCCTTCCACCTTCCAAAATGAACCCATGTCCTCTGGTGATACCTCCCTCCTTTAGTCTAAAGATCCCCTCCGTGTTTACCCTATTTATTCCCTTGAGGTACTTGAGGACCTCAAACATGTCCCCCCGTCTCTCCTCTCATCCAATGAGAACAGGCTGAGCTCCTCAAGTCTGTCCTAAGTCAACTCCTCCAGTCCTCGAATCATCCTGTTAGCCCTCCTCTGTACCCTCTCCAGGAGTTGTATGTCCCTCTTCAGGTGCAGTCTCCAGTACTGTACACAGTACTTGAGGTATGGTCTAACCAGACAATTGTACAGCGGCAGAATCAGAATGCAGTTTACAGTACAGGAATCCATTATCTTGACAGACAAGCAGACAGACAGACTTATAGTGGTGGGACTCAAGCTCATGTATACTCAAATGCTGTGATTCTTCAGTATGCATGTTTCGTAATGTACTGCATCATAGCAGAGTCTTTATTTTATAGTAATATTGTTTCAAGCCGGCCCGCTGGCGCAGTGGTTGGATTTTGTCCTTGCAGCACTGGCGATCCGGGTTTGGGAACTGACCTGGGTTGTCGGAGTGCCGGCCGGGGGAGAAGGATTGAGCATCCATAGGACTGCTCTCCTTCTCTGGGGGAAGGGGGGTTGAGTATTCGGTGCTATGGTGACACCTAGCGGAGGCTGGGTGCATCGCATGCATCGATGCCAAATCGAACTTAGGGGCAGGTCAGACGCTGGTTGTCATTGCACGTCCCGGCCCCTGTTCACAAAAAAGTGAAAAAATAACATCCTCTGCCTGGCCATCCTAATGAAGCTCAGCCCCTGACACCTCAATCAGCCTCCAGGAGCCGGCTCCCCAGCTAGATACTTGTAGCGCAGCCCGATATGGGGGTCGATGCTGCAACCCCGCTCTCTGAGGGGCAAGCCAGGGATGACAGGGTGAGAGCGGGCATGTCCAGAGGTGGAGGCAAGGGGGTCAGTGACTGGAGCAGATACCTGAAAGCTGGCAAGGGGACCAAAAAGCATAATAAATAAAAAAAAAAACAAGTAATATTGTTTCAGGGAAAAGAAACGTAAATATTCTATTCAATCTGACATCACCATAAAGAGTGGACCCTTAAATGATTAACTTATGGCCTGCTGGGCTGGCCTGGTGGCGCCGAGTGTTGAGGCACTGAATGCCACACCTCGCGCCATGCCGTGACCTGGGTTCGGGAATGAGCCAGGACTGCTGGGGTCAGTAGTGGAGGGGAGGAAAGGGATTAAGTTTCTGGAGGACAGCTCTCCCTTCCCTGAGGAGGGTTCCAGGGTTTGCACCACTCTGCAGCGACACCAGGCGGCAGTCTTGTGCAGCACAAGCAGATGGTGCATGCATCAGCAGGGGAGGAGCTTGCCAGGTGGTGGCATGTAGTGCCTAGCCATCATTGCATGTCCGAGCTCCTTGGCGGACCAATAAGCAAGGAAAACCCCTTCACTTGAGGATAGGCAAAGGTGCCACCTCCTGATCCATATTCCCAATGCTGGGCACTCTCCTCTGTCCATCCCCCGCCACTCCGGCTTGGCACTCCATACTCAAAATAGAGTGCCCTGGGAGGACAGGGCAGCCCCTTTCATGTGGAGGTTTAGCTCTGGGTTTTGTTCCAGGTCGGGGTGAGGAGCGTGGGTACAGCGCCACAATGAGAGGTAGAGATCGCGGCAGGTAGGTAGCTGGAGAGAGTGCCTCTCGGGAGGGTGCAGAAAAACAAAGTCCACCAAAAAAAAAAACTATGGCCTGCTAGCTTAGCTGTCAGTGCAGACTTTCAAGTGCCCAACCAAAGTCATGAGCTGTTGTGGGCCAGTAAATACCACAGTTTCTTGTTGAGACAAATCCCAGGCACCGGACATCATGTCAACCACTTCATCAGTCCCACCCCACTACACTGATCATTTGATTGTGGTTGAATTAATTACATTGGTACTGCAGACAGTAAATGGCCACCACTGCTTGTACTCATAGACGTGCATAGTTCAAATGCAGCCTAAAGACACGCCTCTCTCTTTCCTCCCTCTACAATTGTTTCCCCTCGTAATATCTCCCCTTCTCTTCTCCTCCTCCCTCCCCCAGTTTCTCCTCTGTCCTCCCCATCCAGCACTTCCTCCACACTCCGTACTTAATCTTTTGGTGTCTAGCTGTATACCCCTCTGCACTTTCCATCACCTGTTCACCCACACCTAAACTTGGTCGGCCACGACTAATTCCCCAACTCCCTCCGACCAGCCCCCAGCATACTCCTTTGTCCCCCATGTTGTGTTCCATACCTTATTAAAAGATTAATGTCAGTTGTTGAACAGCAGCCACGTCTGTTTATTCATGTTCATCTTGTTATACCTGCTACTGTTCATTTTGCCTCGTTAACCATCTCCTCACTTTTGACATTATTATCCACCACCTGTTGTACCATTTTCTTTTTGATGTAGTGTAGCCTTTCTTAATTAGTTCTAGTTACTTGCTTGTATTAGCTGTATCACTGGATGCTTGTGAAAATGGGCAGCTTTTGCAAAAAGTTGCCTTTCCAGTATAATAAATAAACGGAACTGAACTAGTTAAATGCCCTGCATTTCTTTTTTGTAATTTAATTCAGAATTAGCCAGGCTTTTGGAAACAAAATGCCTGACCGCTTGCCTGAAAAAACTGATGCATTACTCAGACATCATTTTTTTTGTTTGTTTGTTTTAGTTTGCAGCCCTGTCCCTGCCCAATTCCCTCCAGAGTCTCGATCCATGATTGCAGCAACCGCCACATCAGGCACAGACAGCTGTCAGTCTCCCATCCCAAATCCCATCCCATTCCCAGTCCCAACTGAGTCTGCAGTGTGGTGCGGCGGTATAATTTCAACACACAACAGCCAGCCCAGCTGCAAAGAGTAAACTCACCCCACCACCCTCCCATCATCTCAAGAGCTGAGCCTGCAACTCTGCAAGCACAAGTGAGTGAGTACCTGGCTCAGTCAGAGAAATTAAGCTTTTACTTACCACAGCTGGAGAGGAGAGCAGGACTGGGAGAGAGCCATTGTACTCTGTTTTTATGTGCCGTATCAAATAGATCTTCCACCAAGGCTCGAGTGATATGACACCGTCACCCTTCAAACTTCAAAGAGAATACCTGCTGCCACAGAGCTGAAGACTTTAAATGAAAGACACCAACAGCATGCCTGGTTGGGCATACAGAATTTTCTGATGCCTTATGCAATTTTAAATTTTAATCTAGGAAGCACTCCGATTCAAGCATCTGCCATGCCATGAGTACCTATGTAACCCCTCTGCAAATGGAGGTTCCCAAACGTCTCCTAGGAGCAAGCTAAGTACTCCCCGCCTGAATGGTGTTCAGCATTTAAGCCATTTATCTGTGAGTGCTTTTGGAGCCTCTGGTACTGTCTCTTTAAGATATGCCTGCTCGCAGGTCAAATTAGTTTGAATGGGGGGACTGTGTAGTTAATGCTCGAATCCTGCCCTGAGCTGCCATCTGATCACTCCGTTTCTGCAGTAGCTAAGAGTGCAGAGGGAGCCCATCTGAAAGATGTAACTGTTTTCCTGAAATCATTTAGAGCATTTGTAAAATTGCAGTTTGTCTAACCTGCCTCTATTGCAGCTGGGATTCTATGTGTGTGTTGCTCCTCTATTTTGGACCTGAACTGCTAATCTTGGCCAATTGGGTAAGGGGAGCCCTAAAATGGAGACTGCCTGAGCCAACCAGAACTTGGACTCTCACCTGGAGTCTGCTTAAAGGGGGAATGTATGGCAGGTGCTTCTGGGAGCTGTAGTTTGAACCTTGGCACCTTTTTGAACCAACAGAGGGAGCCCTGCAGTGATTGACAGTTGAATCTACCAACCGAACCTGTGTGGCGCCTAAGGGAAATGCCCTGAACTGTTCATGGAGGGCCAGATGCGAGTTGACTGTGAAGGGAGTAGGAGCTCCATTCTGCTGTGGTGTGCAGTTCGCGCGGGAAGCGCATGTAAGGTCCTGAAGTCGGCCTGTAGCCGTTAGCGAGTGCTCAATCGGACTGAATCCGAGTTGTGGAAAGAAAAGGGGGAAGTGTGCAGAACCAGGCTTGCCCGTGGAAGACCAAAGATTTGCAGAAGTGCAATCGGCCTGTTGGGGACTCTGTTGCTGCGTATGTTCTCAGGTTTTGCAGTATTTGTGATCAGGATCAAGAAGCAGCTAGCTGGTATAGTAATTTCCTTTACATATAAATGTGTCTAGTGTTTGTAGGGGATCACAATACCTTTTCCCCTTGTTCTGTGAGTTAGGAGCTGAGCTAGAAACTGGACTCAAAGCTAATCGGACTGCATCCATCTGTTTTCCAAGTCAGTTAGGCCCTGTCACAGGGGTCTCATCTCCATGCCCTGCTCATCCTGGCCATCCAGAGCCACCTCCTCAATTCAGCTCTCGGTTTGGGGTTTGTGAGTGCAAATAGGGGTACCTCCCCTCACCTTCATTTAATCAAAGTGTGTCAACTGATTGTTTTGTGTGCTTCTGTTTGTGGACTGAGCCATCTGGCTCTGGATTACAATTTGTTTGTGCATATATTTTCTTCCTACAGGGCCCCATCCAACTGCACCAGCCGGCCAACCCCGGGCAACAGACCTGGCTAGCCCCCCACCATCCTGGGTACCCAGAGTGTGACTTTTGGACCCTATTTGCTTGTACATTACTGTGATTTGAATATTGCCAATCAACCTGATTCCCCCATCCATGTTCTAGTCCCCTGAATAAACCAGATTTGTTATTATTGAACTTTATACTGTCTGAAGTGGCAGTACATATAGAACCAGCTTTGCAATCTGTGTTTGTGTATGTTGCGTAACCTTTGTTTTACAGGGGGTCCTCAGAGATGGGCAGCAGAATCCGTCTCGAGGGTAAGTGGTAACTATATGTGCAATCAGTGTTCATATGTGGGGTATTGGGAAGATAACCCCCGTGAACCATGTGGGCCACTAGTGGGAACAAAGGGGGGGGTCACAGTGTCCAAGAGGGCTGTGCCTGAGCTAGTTTAACCACTATCAACCCTGACCTCTGGGTGGAGGCACCCGTCATAGAACCTAGGTCCCTCAACCTGTCAATAGCCAAGCAGGCAGGGGTAATATCCCTTAGGATAGCGCCACCTGGGGGTTACACTTGAACTACCTACTGCTACTCATAATCCTTTTCTGCTGCTACTGTTACAGTATGACTTTAATGCACTGATTTGGTTTACATTGGGCAGCTGAAACTGACATTAGACACAGTGAGCAGAACAGCAGGTATGGAAAAAGACTCATACCTGCCGTGCTGTGCATTCAGCAGGTGCTCCCTCCCTCATTAGCAGATTAGGATACCTTAAAAGGTGTGCTGGTCCGGTAAAACAACTGCCTTAGATTAGTGCTTGCCACAAAGAAGAAAGGCCAATTATGAGACAAATGTTTCAGAGCATGATCACAGAAGCAAGTGATGTTATGCATGGGCACAGAGGCTCCCAGTCATCTGCACATGCAAATGCATTGCTGTTGGGGGCAGGCTACCTGATATAAATGTGGATAAACATTTTACGACAGTACGTTAAAAAAAGCAACTGAGGAACCCAGGAGAATGGGACTGTGTGGGTAAGACATCAGCAGCAGACTCAGATGACAAATGAATCCACCAGTGTACAGAGTAATAAACACCAGTCTTGTGCTCAGCTGCTTGCCCCCAGCTTTATGTATATGAAAGGACTGAAGTACTCTCTCATTGGAGTGCTTCATTCATTTCAAGTACACAAAGTTTACACCCATAAAACTGTGACCACAGTCATACTTGGCTTGCATGGTTATTGGTCTGTCAGGGACGAGCCCAATGTAGCTTGCTCTGTATTGGGCTAGTCCATGACACACCTCTAAAATGCCATTCTCTGAAGCACAGCAAGATGTTTCTTGCGCATGTGCAAGGAAACATAAAAATGGGCTAAGTGATAGAGATGGCAGTGTTAGGGCTATGAGGCTGCACAACTAGTTGAAGGAACTATGCTAGCAAACTAGGAAGATAAACTGAATTATTAAAAACCAACAATTATATTTAAATAAGTCCAGCAGTGTGCATCCGTTCATTTTCATGTACAACAGTAGGCCAAATCTTGTTTAAACAGCAGTGCATGTTACATAGAAACATAGAAACATAGAAGTTGACGGCAGATAAGGACCGCAAGGCCCATTCAGTCTGCCCATTTCTTTTTCTACCTTATAAATGTGCCATCGGCCTTTGCTCTGTCAGTGGCCTATCTATTCATAGTCATTTGTATTGCTCCCTTATGCCTATCCCATGCCTGTTTGAAGCCCTGCACTGTATTCATAGCCACCACTTCTTGTGGTAAGCCATTCCATGCATCCACCACCCTTTTTGTGAAAAAGAATTTCCTCACATTCCCCCTTAATCGGCCTCCCTCTAATCTCATGCTGTGTCCTCTTGTCCTGCTATTTTTCTTATATTTAAACATGTTAGACTCTTTCACCTTGTTTATGCCCTTAAGGTGTTTGAATGCCTCGATCATATCACCTCTCTCCCTCCTTTGCTCAAGGGTATACATATTGAGCTCCGTTAATCTGTCCTCATATGTCTTCTGATGCAGTCCCTGCACCATTTGGTTGCCCTTCTCTGCACTGCCTCAATTTGGTTAATGTCCTTGTGAGGTGTGGCCTCCAATACTGCACGCAATACTCCAGATGGGGCCTAACTAGTGTCTTGTACAGAGGGATTATTACCTCCTTCACGACTTCAGATACCCCTACTAATACACCCTAACACCCCTAGCCTTACCTACTGCTTTAGAGGTCTGCTTGGATGATTTTAGATCATCAGTGATGATGATGCCCAAGTCTCTTTCTTCCTTTGTGACTGCTAGCAACTCCCCTCCCAGCCTATAGGTGGCTTCAGGGTTTCTCTTCCCTATGTGCATGATTTTGCACTTCTTTGCATTAAATCCCAGTTGCCACTCTTCTGACCATTCTGCTAGTTATGTTATAGTGAAAGATTACACCTATACTTTTCTTATTCCTTTTCAGATTTCCCCTTAACTCCTGTCTTGTATGATACCTTTTTATGATTGCTTGCATGCATGTGCAAGAAACATAGTGCCATCATTCGAGTTTTTGGAGGTGTGGCAGCCCTCTTCCAATTCAGTCAGTATGTTTGCAGTCGCGGCCGCAGTTCTCCAATGCCTGCTGGAGCTGTCTATGACAACAGTTGAAAATGCAGGGGAGTACAGTTGAAAGGGAGAGCTACACTTCAGTGAGAAGCAATAAGATATAAGCTTGCTCATGCGCTCCCCTGCACACACACGCCGCGCATACTGCGTACTCGCTAAGCACACTGGCTAGCGATGGGGTGCCCAATCCCCGTCGCCTCCACTGTCTCCCCTCCCGAGTACAGGGTGCCCGCTGGAGCCCACCCAGCGTGGCAACAGATGCTGTCACTGATGGGGTGCCCAATCTCCATCGAAACCACCCCCCAAAAAAGCCGATCCTTGTGCCACACTGGGATCCACCCCAGCGTGGCAAACATCCCGCATCGTCTCGTCCTTTGTTTAAAAAAACAAAACCTCAAATAGAAAAACTGTCCTCGCTGTCTCCCGCCCCACCGTGCCCACCCACTGCGCGCCTGCCTCCCACACCCCCCCTTCACCCCATACTTACCTCCGACTCCAGCAAAACAATCTTCGGGCGGACCGGGAACACGCCTGCACTCTTCAAAGCCGACCGCGAACTGAGGAAATGCCGTAAGCTGTATAATGGGATAGATAGGTTTTTTCAACTTTGCTGCATATCTCAGGCATTTTTTGGAATTTTTGCACCAAATTTTCAACATGGGGTTTTTGGGACCCCTTCTCATGAATGCTCTCACTGTCATGGCATTAATCGGGCCCGAAGGGTGATTTCGCAGTCACTGTACGAAATCACCTTTCGGGACCAAGTAACAAAATGACACTGCCACTGTTCATAAGGTGGGCTCTCAAAAAGCCTATGGTGAAATTTTGGTTAACTAAAAATGACTGTTTTACGAGCGTGCATTGCACAGTTCCAACGCACGCTTGTAAGTTCACGAATTTTCAATATTTTCACTCCAAATTTTCAACATTGCCATTTTACCATACCTCCTTATGAGCAGTACAGCTGTCATTTTTCACATCTTGCCCAAAATGTGCTTCCGCCATGTAGCGCACAATGGTGCAGTCGTTGTGCGAAATCAATGTATGGGACACACTAAGAAAATCACAGTGACACTGTTAATGAGCAGAGGTCTTAAAATGACTATGTTGAAAATTTGGTGAAAAAATTCCTAAAAATGTTTTTCGAGCGTGCGTTGCGCAGTTCCTACGCACGCTCGTAAGTTTCCGAATTTTCAATTCAGATTTTCAACATTGCCATTTTATTACACTTCCTTATGAGCAGTACAGCTGTCATTTGTTGCATCTTGCTCAAAACGTGTTTCCACCCATGTAGCGCACAATGGCGCAGTCGGTGTGCGAAATCAATGTATGGGACACATTAAAAAAATCACAGTGACACTGTTAATGAGCAGAGGTCTTAAAATGGCTGTGTTGAAAATTTGGTGACAAAAGTCCATAAAATGACTGTTACGAGTGAGCATTGCGCAGTTTCCACGCACCCTCATAAGTTCATGACTTTGTAATATTTTCAGTCCAGATTTTCACCAGTGGCATTTTTCCACACTTCCTTATGAACATTATAGCTGTCATTTTTCACAACATGGCCAAAATATGTTTTCACACTTTCAGCGCAGAGGTGCGTGGTCGCTGTGGGAAATCATCGTTCGGGACAGATAAAGAAAATCACAGTGACACTGTTCATGATCGGAGGTCCCAAAATGCCTGTGTTGACAATCTGCTGTAAAAAATCCCCAAACTAATTACATTACGGGTGTGCGTTGCACAGTTTCTATGCATGCCCGTGACTTCATCAGTTTTTTTAACATTTTTACTGCAGATTTGCAACATTGCCATTTTTTACACCTCCCCATGAACAGTACAGCTGTCATTTTTCACATCCTGTTCGGAATGTGTTTTTGCACCTGTGGTGCTAAATGCTGTAATCGCTGTACCACAAGCAGCTTTCAGCTAACAAGCTGATATTGCCACTGTTCATGAGGTGGGGGTCGCAAAAAAAACCATGTTGAAAACTTGGAGTGAAAATACCAACGAATGCCTGAGGTGTTAGGGTTTCCAACCATAATGCCCCACCCTGTAGAGAATGACAGGCATCAGGGGTGTGACTTGTGATTCTTGCCTATAATGCTCATACCATTCCACACCCTGCAGCCAGTGAGAGGCATCGAGGTATGCCTTGGACACTTCGACCCCAAAGTTCACCCCATTCTCCTATACCACACCCATCTCACCATATTTCCTGATGGAATGGGGTGCGCATAAGGGCCAAAGACCCCAAGGCACACTGTGACACTTGTCAGTGTCTTCAGGGTAGGGTGTGGTGAAATGGTGTGGCCATTATACCTGACGACCCAAAGGCGCACCCCAATGCCTGTCACTCTCCGCAGGGTGGTGGTGGGGTTGGCTTCAGTTCAGTATTTCAGTGCCATTCCTATTATGCAGCTCTGTAACTTCTACACTACCACTGCCAATGCCAGCAAGCAAACATTCGGCATTGACAAATGCTTGTTTACCCCACTTTGAGTCTGTTTTAGCACTGTTTACTACACGTGAATTAATAAAAGGAGCACCCCCTTTTAATTTGGCTCAAACCAGGGTTTATCAGTATTCTCAGCTAGTTTTGTACACCTTTCAACCCATAAAGCCAGGAAGCACAGTCTGCTGCATGCTAGTTCATTAGTCACAAGAAAGTGATGTTACATGATAAGTGTTAAAAAAAACAGAGAATACCAATTTTTTTATTCGATTTTATTTGTATATGGGTTAGCACACTGGGTTACAATCCCTTTTACTGGTACAAACTGTGGTCAATAAACATTTTAAATACACAATACACACAATTTAAACTTACTTTAAATACAGTACAACATATAAATAGGAAAACAATTTCCACGTCTTAATATAAAAAGTATTTCTCAAAAACAGGCACATATAGACAAATTCCTGAAGTGTGATTTTAGGGTTTTGGTAAATGAGTCATAACTTGTTA
This sequence comes from Neoceratodus forsteri, assembly GCA_016271365.2. Taxonomy (NCBI): domain Eukaryota; kingdom Metazoa; phylum Chordata; order Ceratodontiformes; family Ceratodontidae; genus Neoceratodus; species Neoceratodus forsteri. The sequence continues at coordinate 167,556,811 of JADMNL010000027.1, forward strand.
TACTTCAAATATTTAATGGAATATCGTTCCAAAGAGTAGGTGCAGTATATGCAAATGTGAAAGCCTGATGAAAATCTGAAGTAAGCATATTAAAAGGAGGACACCTTTTATTATTTCAAATGTAAACAAAGTGCTAAAGCAGACTCAAAATGGAGAAAAAGGGGTACCATACAAGACAGGAGGTAAAGGGCAATTTAAATTAGGATAAAAAAGTATAGATCAAAATGTTCACCTCCAGCACGCACTGCTGCTTGTACAGTAACAGTCTGATCACTTGTTTTATGTTGTCACAAACTGGCACTTATGGGTTCTTTACAGGACTCTGAGCTGCAAATCTGGTGACATCCAGCAGACAAGACCGGGGTTTGAATCCCACAGCCTCCACTTGCATACTGTGTGACCCCGAGCAAGTCACTTAACTTCCTTGTGCTCCCAGGTCGCACCTGGAAACAAGCTTCAGCTTAGTGTGCCTTTCCTGGTTAAACAATTTCCCCTTTCCCTAGGACTCTTGGAGTCAGACATCCAGAATGTGGCAAATAAATTCCAGTTTTGGACCTTCTGCGATTATTTTCAGAGGCACAAATAGCAGAAACCATAAATTAAACAACGTGTGTTGCAGTGACTGCTTCTGTCCATTTAAATAATTGAGGAATGCCCAGAACAGAGATTTAATGGCCCTCTCATCAGCCTTTGAGTGTCCTATAAATAACTCATTAGTTCTCCTTTGGCACAAGTCTGAACAATGGGAGCCAATCTGCAGTTCATTCAAATGAATGTCAGCACACTGGCTGCTTCTACTAGCCATGGGTGTGGTCAGCTCCGATGATGTGGCCATCGTGCTCCCAGATGAATTTGATCTTTTCCTTATAACTCCAGGGCAATTTTCCTGGGTTTTCCTGTAGATTACATTGTTTCCTATGGAAGCCAAATGCCTCTGTTTTCCCATATAATCAATGCAAGTCTATGTGAACACTTGCCTTGGAGATGGCTTCATTTCTCTGTGAAATAGCAGAATCCCTGTAGCTCTGGAAGGCCTGCACATGAGAGATACTATTTATTGTTTCAGCGAAGTTTTGGCAGGTAGCACTAAACTGCTCGCTGATGCAGATATGGGGCTTATGAATTCTTAGAGACACAAAAAAAACCTTTTTGTGATGACAAACAAAAAGGGGGAAAAATGACAAAAACTTCAAGCATGCAGGACAAATGGTGAATGTAAACAGAAAAAAACTGGCAGTGCATGACATGGTATGTGTCGGAATGTGCTGGTATGGGGAGAAATGTAATATGCTTGGTGAGTCCAACTAGAATAGCCATGTGGCTGTACTTGTAGGAGACATCTAAGATCTCACTACTCTTCCCCTCCGCCATATCCTATAACTCAAACAACTATAAAACAGTGTAGCCTTAATTGGTAGTGAAACTTTTATAGTTCACATCAGCCCTACTTAATAGCATGATAATCCTTTCCATCCATATCATTCTGTTAGCCTGCTGCTGAGGATCTCGAAGGCAGAGTAATTTTAACCCCTTCTTACAGGAGTGCATCTGTGGTGCTAATTTCCAGTGGATTGTCCCCACTCTCTGTGATGAAGCATGTATCTGGAAAGTGGCTTAAGAATGGGTTAACTAAAGTGGTCTTTTTCCTTATTTTATTTTATTTTTTTTTTTGCTGCATCAAGCTCTGGAAATACTTACTCCATCCTTCAAACATGGCCACCAGGCAAGCTGTTCCAAATAATCAGAATAAGACTGGAAGGTGTCCACATCAATCAATCAGGGGGCTGACAGGTTACTGGGACCCCTGCTGTGACCACAGGCAGCTGACCAACACCAGACCTGGGCAAAGGAGGCCTACGTCTGGCTATTTGTTTGTATGTGGGTGGTTGTGCTTTGCTGACCTCAATAGTAAATCAATCTTACTGTTGTACATTCTGCCTGACAGGTTCATTAACTGTGCATATTGCATATTGAAATGCATTATCTTTTAGTATGCATCACGTCCGTCCTTGGTGAAGACAAAAGCTCCTCGGATATACATCCAGGAACTGCAGGCTAAACGATTGCTGGTTTAAACTGTGAAATCCCCATTAAGTACTTCTGTGTAAAGCTTTGAGTGCACTTTGCTTTGTTAACCATTTGCTGCCAAAAGTGTAATGTAGAATCATTGATATGAAGAACTAAGGTGAGATTTTCAAAGGTCTCGATGCAGGCACAATTCCCGATTTTGAGCTGCACCTGCGTCAAATAAATGCACTCAAATGTGTGATTGCTATTTTTAAATATTTGTGGGCATTTACAGCAGTTTACCTGCTTTATGGTAAAAAAAAATATGCACGCATTAATACCATTAAGGCCAGCACTGCACTGGTTTCTGGCAAATCAGGTGATTCTAACATACTAAGTTGCCAGCAGATTAGGCCAAATGGTCTGTTGAGTGCTTGAGATGTAGCTCACAGTTACATCACTGTAGCTGCCTCCCCATTCACTGTACCCACCCCCTGTATTCCCCTCCCATTCCCTGTTCCCCACACCTGTACTATACCCCTGTATTTGTCCCAACCCCTCTTGAATCCCCCAACTGTTTCCACTGCCACCAGCTCCATTGCCACCACTCTCTCCGTGAAGTAATATTACTTCACTTCTCCGCTAAACCTCCCCACTACCAGAGTCAGGTTATGACCCCTCATGGACCCTTCCTCCCTTAATTGGAATAGGCCATTAGGGCTGACCCAGTTTTCCTTTCAAATATTTATATCCCCCCGCCCCTCCTTTCTCGATGTGACAGATTGTGGCAGAAATCATCACGGAGCAATTAAAAGAACAAAGGGCACTTTTCTTCCCTTTTGTTCTGGTAATTATCTGGTGTGTTATTTGCAACACAATCTGTGAACCACACCATGACAGACACCAAAACTGACCTTAACTGTATTTTGACATGTCTGCTTCTACTAGCCATGGGTGTGGTCAGCTCCGATGATGTGGCCATAGTGCTCCCAGATGAATTTGATCTTTTCCTTATAACTCCGGTTGCTATTGCGCATGACCGAACTCGGAGCTACAACTTCAGTAATGATCTTAAGTACATTACACGGCTGTCACCGGGAATTGGATGTAGAGGTTTGGTTAACATACCTCTACATGCCACAATGTTTCTTTTAATCCCGTGTAGATACGCCTCGCTCGTCATTTTTATGAGCATTTCTGGCACAGGACAGGATGCCAGGGGTGCACTCCAATTTCCGGTAAAGCGGCACTTTTGACATGGCGCATCCAGGAGCAACATTAAAAAGCTTAATAACTCCAGAAAGGTTAGCTGCAATTATTTTAAACCACTTAGGTTGTTTTAATCGGGCATTTTTGCAGCCCTGGTGATTGCCTCCACTGTTTAGGACAGCTTTTCTTTAAAAACTAGTACAGATATTAGCTTGAGACAGTACACTAGCTCTTTAATATTCATCACTCACACAACCCTATCAAAGTTAACCTAGTTTAATTACACAATTAACCAAGATATAACAAGACATGCATTATTGGAGGATTTGCCCCCACCTGGTGTGGTGTGTCACAAGGCACATCATCCTGGATGCCAGCTGCGTTAATCACTTGTATGTAATGGGCATACAAAATCCTGTAATCTGATTAGCCAGCCAAGTCTTTACCTGTGGGTAAATCCTGCAATATACCATGACAGGGTGTGGGTTATGCTGGGATTTTCCCATGCCTAGTGTGGTTTGGTCACAAGGCTGCAGGCCGAGTGAGCAAACCACACCAGAAGTGTGTAAATCTCAGTATAACCCACACCCTGGAGTGGTGTATTATGATTATACAATGTTCCTCTATTTTGGTGACAAAAAAAATGAAAACAAGTTTTCTGTATTTTAAATTATTTTTATTAACTTTATTGCTCCACCAGAATAAATAGTTCTTTGTTGCCATGGAGACCTTGCCTAGCTTTGTCCTTTTCAGGTCCTGCTGCTCTTTTTAATAAAAATTAAAAGAAGGGATGTGTTTCAAATCTGCTACCTGCACACATACTGATGCTTTTTTATTTCCAAAACAAAGAGCCTGCAAGTCTTTTTTAATTTTTATTATTTTTATTTTTGACGAGAGAGCCTGTGAATGAACTGTGTCTTTTAGTGACTGTAGGAGACAACGTGTTACATGTGGCAGGGCATCGTTCATTTTGTCATTCCGGGATAAATGTGACTTTTACGTCAGGAGGAAGTAACAGTTTCAGTCGGGTGCTATGGTTTGGTGCCCCAGATGTTATAGTTTTTTTTTCCTTCTGTGAGGAGTAACAGTCGCAGGAGGAACGAGGACTTGCAGCAGCTTTGATGGCTTGGGGAATGTTTCATTGGAGGCTATGACCGAGAATGGGGGGAAAAAGGTTGACAGGTGAGCTGGGAGCAAGCTGTTATGGAGGAAGAGTTCTAAAAGTGCAGATTCTCGCTGCTCTTTGCTAGACCTCTCGCTGGTTATGAGAGTGGGCTGGATTGGAATAGGAGTGGATCAACAGTTCTGCAAGACAGTCATTTAGCGTGGATTCAAACATGGCATTTTTACACTGTTGGCTTCAGGAGCGCAGATGGATTTTAGAGATGTGTCTGCCTGGCACTTTTTCCCATTGGGTGATAGTATGATTTACAACGTGAAATCGTGCCAGCCAGTCAATTACAAGCACCTTTTGAGCCATGTAGAGATTATATTTATCCTTCGACGATATACTGGAGGATTTACATTGGTGGTGGTTCGTCACGAGGCGCAGCCGAGTGACCAAACCACACCAGTCGTGTTAAGTCCTCCAGTATACCCACACCCTGGAGGGATAAATTGCTATTATACAATGGCAAATGTTGTTTCTTTAATGTTTTTTAATTATTTTCTAACTCACTGAGGTCCCTACACTTCAAAAGAGAATGTCATTTTGTAAAAAATTGACCGCGGTGTTTTAGTGAAGCGCCGACAGGACAAATCGTGGCAGTTTCGTTTGAAGTGAAAGTGACTGGATTGGCACGATATAAGGTTGGCTGGCACTTTTTCCAGTGGGTACACTGGAGGATTCACCATGCTGGGAAAGGTACCAGCCAACCAATCATGTTGCAGGATTTGGCTCATTCGATTTACAACATTGTATAATATCATATTCCCTCTGACCCTTCTACATTTAAGGAAGGATACATGAGGATGTTTTAACAATACTCAAATTCTGTAAGTCCTGATAAGGAATGCATAATTACTAGGACTTCACACTGCTTATCAAAACATTGGACCCTTTTGTAATTCTCCTCAGTTATGATTTAGGCTAGTGAAACAGGCTTGTTTATTTTTACAAGATACCAAAACTTGGTAACACATCTGAGTGAAAACCTTATTTTTCAGGCAAAATTGTTGTTTTCACTTGAAAATCAGCATTCAGAAATATGTGGGGCCAAATCCTTCAATATGTTACAGTATGGGAAAAGGGAAATTGTTTAACCAGGAGAGGCACACTAAGCTAGAGCTGGTTTCCAGGTGTGATCTAAAAGCACAGGCAAGTTAAGTGACTTGCTCAAGGTCACACAGTATGCAAATGGGAGCTGATGGGATTCAAACTCAGGTCTCCAGGTTTGCAACTCAGTGCCCTTAACCCTTTTCCTATACTACTTCCTTGTCTTTCAGATGAACAAAAGGGGGATGTGTTGGTTTTACAAGTGGGGGAAAAGCTCCTAGCCCTAATTAGGATGCCCATTTGGGAAGTGTCTGCTTAGTGCAGTAATGCCCACTGTGTACCGTTTCACTGGGCATAGTACATGCCATAAATATATTAAAAAGAATTCAGACATGCTCTGGCATTCTAGAACCCAGGTTTGCACTCCAAAGCAGAGCCATCAGGAGTGGATCCTCTGGTTACTTGGGGTTGGGGGAGATCAAAACCTTTTTTTTTTCAAACAAAGAACAAAATAAATTTCCCAAATTTTATTTCAGTCTTCCCACACTAGGATGTTGACCTTACTAGAGAAATTCCTTTTGGCTTTTTTTAAAAAAAAAGAGGATGCGCTCCCCAACCCCCAAATAACCAGAGGATTGATTGTAGCCAAGGGGGGGTAGCATACCATACATGAGATAGTAAGAGCGCAGTTTCCCATGTCACGATGAACAGTCTGCGGACCATCAGGAGTGAAGTCTGGTAGGGTGGACTCATAAGGTCTGCGTGAAGGATCTGCTCCCAGGAGGGAGTTAGAATGATGAATCGCCCTAGCAGCAACCTGGTGGTGATATGGTGGAGGTGCCATAGATAGTGGGGTGAGCTTGCATCACTGGACACCCCCCCAGGCCAGCCGTGGTGTGCAAATTCACAAGGGATGTGGATGGAGACAAAGCAGAAAAGCTGACCCATCTGGAATACTCTGGATGACAGACTCCATGTGCACACCCCCATGCCACCGTACCCTCCATGGCAGCACGCTTGTTCCTCCTGCCTCGTTTCCAGGACAGCATGGCACTTCTCTGTGCCCTTCAGTGACTGTGAGGGACAGTGCCTCAGGGAGAAACAGGACAAGCCCACTCCCTGTGGTGTGACTACCCAGGAGCACCTGATGGCATGCAACATAAACACGGGAGCCCAGCTGGCCCAAGAGGTAACCAATGGAGGACCTGAAGGCCCAAGTGAGGCGGTAAAAAGAATAATCAAAAGAAATTAACATTTTAAAGACCTATTATTTACATGCACATGGCTGAGTATCCCCTATAGGTAGGGCACCTGCAGTGGCCTCGTGGGCTAAGCTTTTAAATCCAGCTCTGCCCTTTGTCACACACTACTGTGAAGGGCAGAAATTCTCTTCTGTTTAACTTGGCCGTCATTCCGGGAAGGGCCCTACTATTTATCAGGTTGATAAATATATCACTGTGCTTGTCAGTGCAAATTTGTTAGCTCTGATCACGCTGCATCCTTCCCTCTCAGCAAGACTGCGAGCAAATGCCAAAAAGGCATAACTGAGTGTCAAAGTGCTATATATTACAGAGGATTACAACATGCTATGCAAAGTGAGGGTAGCATCAAGATTTTTTATAATCTGTGCTCCTGAAGGAAAGGGAAGCTTAGTTACCAATAAGATGCCTCTTCATGTATTAATTGAAGCCTCTTCTTTGTCCTCCTCGCTGAGTTGACAGATGTGTAGAGTGATGTTGAGTTGGCCATGGGGTAAACTTGGAAATTAGTTTTCCAGTACCTGTAGTTCACGGCACTGTTTTTTTCCCCCTGTCTTTTCCTTGTTTCACTGCAGTCAGATGAATTCAAAATCATCTTTGCTGGTTGAGTGGATGTGCTTACAAATCTAGGTTTTCTAAGGACCACCGGCTACAAAATCTGCAGTTCCCAGGGGTACCCTAAATAAATCACATAGTGAATTCTTAATGATTAAATTACGCTCCTTTTTTCCTTGAAAATCTGCTGGTTCTTCAAAACGTACTTTTAAAATTAATTAACACTTTTTGACAAGGGACCCCTAGCCCCCTCCCTGTAGACATAGATACACATAATGGTTCCATGTCATAACAGTGGAAAAAAAATACAGAGTACAAAATCAGAGAAATAAATTTAGTGCCAGGGAAAACAGTGACCAGCAAACTGGTGAACATGAAAACAGCGAATGGACGGCACCCAACAGAAAAACACAAATAGTGCAAAGTCGGGCACACCACTTTGATGGGGGGGAGGAGTCAGGAGCGGGATCAGAGTTGGGAGGGGAGCAGATTTTATATTCTAACTGCAATTGAGATTCAAGTACAGGAGCAGAGGATGCAAGGGGGGGACAAAGTCAGGAGGGAGGCGGATTTAATATTTTCACTCTGGGGGTACACAACTCAGGAAGGGAGACAAAGTCAGAGGGGGGACACTTCTGCATGAAGCCCAGTGTAAAGTCAACAAAAACCTAAAAAACTACAGTAATGTCAAGTATCGAACCCAGGTATGCTGCACCGTGCAATGACACACAGTAGTGACTCTAAGCATAGAGTGCCAGGGAAGGGGGGAGCACGAGTTACTGTACACAAGGGTGGACCCTGCTGTAACTTCTATGTGCCCCCCCAGTGGAAATCCACTAGCAGCGGCAGACCATTAATTCCCTCCACATTGCTACTGCAGTCCACCATGCTGACTGGAAGGGCTGGGGGCAGCCAGTCAGGCACACATCCAGTGGTTTCCAAGAAGTCAGGTCCCACACCTTCCCACGATCCCCCTGAACATGCATAGCAGGGTATTCACTGCAGGACCTTGGAAGGGCATCCCAATGGATGCCTGCCTGTGCCCTGCGATCCACTCCTGTGCAGCTGCATGCCAGGGGGCATGTCCATGGAGAGGTGTCCTGCGGGTGATCATGATAGGGAATACCATGCTCCTGCATCTGTCCTGCAGCATGGAGCTATGCAGGCCGGTTATGTGGATAGTGCACATATCCTATGACCCTTTATGAATAGTCCCCAGTATCCTTGAACCAAGGTAAGAGACAATTTGATGTGAAATATGCGGTCAGGCTGAGGAACAAAGAGGATGCTTCATATTGCTATCGCACTAGGATTTAAAGGGGAAAGAAAGTTTACTGAGCCCCTCAGTTCTAAAAAAAACAAAACATAAACAGATTTTCAAATGAGGTACTGGGCTTAGGAGAGCCAATCACCTTCTGCCAAATTAGTCGCCAGTGCTTGATAAACCCTAAGCATTGCATTAAAAACAGGAGAGGTGTGGCCTTCTCCTAATTAAGAATCCCTTCAGTGGTTACCTGTGAGCTTCTTATGGTCTAGAGCACACTATATAAAAATATAAAAGATGAGGACAGAGAGCGGTTGCCATATAAGAAAGAGAGAGAGAGAGAGCAGTGGGACCTCAGCTCGTATTGTCATTTAAACATTTCAGGTGTAGGCACCTGAGCAAGCGGGGGAGTCATCTTGTCATTAGTAGTCAGGCTAATCATGATTCTGCTGAATGATGAGGAACCCCTTTAAAAGGTTACAATGACTGAATGAAGGCAAAATAAGAAACTGAATTAACTTAAATGAATTGCAGCCTTTCAAGCTGCTTTTTCGGGGGGGGGGGAGCACTGGTACTATAACTGATTCTGATTTTGCCTACATACCAGGAGCACCCCTACAAAATGTAAGAAAAATGCGCTGGACTCCACACCTCGCTCCACGCCGGTGACCCGGGTTTGGGAACAGACTCAGGCCACCAGGGGTCGGCAGGGGTAGAGAGGGATTGAGAGCCCAGAGGCAGCTCTACCTCTCTGGGGAGGGTTCTGTGCTAGTCCTGCTGCTATACTGCCATCTCCCAGGTGAACCTAGGCTTGGCAGTGCAGTCAGGGACAAGCAATGGGAAGGACAGACGTCAGCTGAGAGCCCTGGGAGAAGGTGTGTCTCGACGCACATCTCCCAATTGGCTCTTCTCTAGTGCTGGCAACTGTGGGGCACCAGAACATGGAAAATGTACTCTGTCACTCTTAGGTGACAACTCCTCCGGAAGTCGACAGCGTGTCTTCCAGTTGTCATCGGGGGTAGACTCCGCTGTGTGCCAACTCCTCTTCCATAGTTCGAGGGAAGGTAAGGGGAAGCCTGTCCTTGCCCTGCCTGGGGGTTTATCTGGGGTATTAAGGGTCTCTCGAGTGATTGTTCGCACTCTAGGGGCAGACTTCTGGGGCAATAAGGGGGATGCTGTGAGGCTTGAGGGGATCTGAATGAGTGGAGGACAGAGACAGTAAGGCAGATAAACAGGAAGATTAAAAACAAAATGTAAGAAAAATGTATAAGAAATGTGATAAAATCTCTCTGTATTAGCCTGGGTTGAGCTTTCCAATCCTTTAACATTTCATTTAGTTGGCATAGCCCTATAAGAAGCAACATCCTGTTTTCATGCGAGTCCCAGGGAGGAGAACAGGTGACGGTATAACTTAACACAGCAGGAAAGCAGTGACGGCACATACAGCATACAAATATAACATAGAAATACAGTCTAAAATCAAGTCAGGTACAAAACAGAATTCATTACTGGATGACATCTGTGAAATGACAGCAGTAAGGAAAACTGTGCTTTAAATGTATCATGCTCTGTGATGGGTGGGGCGTGGGTGACAATGGACCAAAACAGGTACAATGGTAACAGCTTTAAGACCCCATCCAGACTAGATTGCTTAAAGTGGTTTAAGTCATTTAAACTGTTTTAAGTCCATCTAACACAGCTGGTGTCCGCACTATCAATTGGTTTAAACATGGGTTCAAAAACAGTGTTAAAGCCTTGCTAGGACCTAGACTTTAACTCTGTTCTTGATGGAAACACATTACAATGAAGAACATAGATAGATAGAGCCGGCAATGGGGTACTAACAGCACTTGCCACAGGAACTGGACACACTGACAGCATGTGGAAGATAACACAGCAGGCCAATAGCTATGCGGTCCTCACAGGTACATCACTGGCAGCTGACGAGGGGGTGCTCAAAAGTGGCAGACATCCACAGACTACGATTGACAGTGAAATCAACATCCCTTTAGTGTCAGACACCGCAGCAGTTTACATCTGTAAATGCCGCTCACATCTTCGACTGTTCATGTATGTAAAAGGAGAATTCCTATGCGACTGCCACCAGCAGCTTGGGACCATCAGGTGAGTACTGCAGCTCACATATCAGGTGAGTACTGCAGCTCACATATCAGGTGAGTACTGCAACTCACATATCAGGTGAGTACTGTAGCTCACATATCAGGTGAGTACTGCAGCCCACATATCAGGTGAGTACTGCAGCTCACATATCAGGTGAGTACTGCAGCCCACATGTCAGGTGAGTACTGCAACTCACATATCAGGTGAGTACTGCAGCTCACATGTCAGGTGAGTACTGCACCTCACATATCAGGTGAGTACTGCAGCTCACATGTCAGGTGAGTACTGCACCTCACATGTCAGGTGAGTACTGAAGCTCACATGTCAGGTGAGTACTGCAGCCCACATATCATGTGAGTACTGCACCTCACATATCAGGTGAGTACTGCACCTCACACATCAGGTGAGTACTGCAGCCCACATATCAGGTGAGTACTGCAGCTCACATATCAGGTGAGTACTGCAGCTCACATATCTTTCCCACTGCAGCTCTTGCAGTTGCTCTAAACATAGAAGTTGACGTCAGATAAGGACCGCAAGGCCCATCCAGTCTGCCCATTTCTTTTTTCTACCTTATAAATGTGCCATCGGCCTTTGCTCTGTCAGTGGCCTATCTATTCAACCGTGTTACCTGCAAGTCTGGAAATGCAGGCATGGTTCCATCTCTGCCTCAGCCTCCAGAAAGCATCTTCAACAAGACCCACTAAGCATAATCAGAGCAGCAAGTGTGGACCTAGCACGGCTGCTCTACCCCATCCAAAAACACTGCTGAACTCTATCCAGATGTGGCAACATGTTCAGTGATAAAATGTTTTATAAAATGTTATAACTTACCATGTTGTAGTTGGACAGGGCCTATAATGTCCCATTGGGTTTTGATCCCAGCATTGACCACATATCTGGGCAGACTATTCTACCCATATAATATCTACACTGTGTCCATTTCAAGTGAGTTTGTCACTTTTAGTAAAATTTAGAAAAACATAACAAGGCTTTGCACATGGAATATATTCAAACTAGTATTTTTGTGATTACTGAATCTGACCATTTTAAGTAATACATGTTTGCAGACATGACAATAGCAGCTGAAACTAATTCAATCTCTAAGCAAACAAACTCTGGCCAGAGCTGATAGGGCTGCAGCTGAGGAATTTGGGGCAGAATTTGGGGTAGAAATATTGAAAACATTTTTTTTTTATGTTTTTACACCAAATTTTCAACATAGTCTTGTTATGACCTTGCTTCATGGAGAAGGGCAAAGAAAATGTTCATCTCCTGGCCTAAAGGTGATTTTATGCAAGGACTGCAAAATTAACTTTCAGGACGCAAAAACACATTTTGGCAGGAGTTGAAAAATGACAGCTGTCACATTCATGAGGTTCTGTAAAGACATGCTATCTTGTAAATTTGTGGTAAAAATATTGAGAATTATCAAAGTTACAAGCCTGCATTCACAAAATTCAATGTAGTCTCATAGCTTTGTTTTTTTTTTAATATTTTTACACCAAACTTTCAACATAGCCTTCTAATAACCCCACTTCAAGAACATGTGCAGAGAAAATGTTCAACTCCTACACAAAAGATGATTTTGCGCAGGGATCACAAAATCACCTTTTGGGATAGATTTGCCTAATGAAAGCACCATTGTTCATGAGGTAGGTTCCAACTAAGCACCAAAAAAATGTACAAATGTCCAAGTTATGCCACTAAGTTCAAAATCCCATTGAAGTACATTGAACCACATACATGTTTCTTTAGTTTGCGGCTTTGAAGGGTGAAGACGTGTCTGCAGTCCAGAAAGGATTACAGTGTTGGACCTCCAATGGGTAAGTAAGGGCTTGGAGGGGTGCAGCACGGTGAGTGCTGAGTGGGAGGGTTGGGTAAGGGGTCTGGTAACAGCGCAAAAGATCTCAATGGATTGTTTTCTTTTTACAAGTTAAAAAAGAAAAAAACAGGGCAGAGGAATGGCCATCATGACACTGGGAGATTGGGCACCCCCAGTGTCACTGTTATGTTTCGGGGGGGCGGGTTGGTGGGTGCTGAGAGGGAGGGTAAAAATATATATATATAAAAACACATACCCCAACAAATAACCGCACATGCATGATAGTGGAGGGAATCACCATCGTGACACAGGGGGAATTAGGCACCCCAGTGTCACTGCTGTGTTTCCGGGTGGGTGGGGTGGTGGGTGCAGTGAGAGAGGGTTGAGTGAGAGGGAGGGAAAAATATATATAACCACACCCCAAGAAATAACCGTACATGCGCGGTAATGGAAGGGGTTAAAAAAACAAGGATTGCTAATTGGGACACTGGGGGACTGGGCACCCCCAGTGTCACTGTTGTGTTTCAGGAGATGGGGTGGGGTGGTGGGCACTGAGAAGAAGGGTCAGTGAGAAAAAAAAGACCAGATTGTCCATGGCAGTCACAGTGAAACACGGCACAGTCCTCCATGTCTCAGATGGCCAAAAACAAGCACTGCATATGTGTGACTACTTACGCATGTGCAGTAGAGTTTGGCAGCCATCTTGGATATGGTGGACTGTGCTTGTATTCTGGTGACTGAAAAGTAGTGCTGTGTGACCGATAATGGACAATGCAGAGTGCTTCACAGATGCGGAGGTGACTGTGATGGAACTTCACACTGTTGTTCAGTCAGAAAAGCCTCCCTTTTTTGTAGCAAGAGGTCTGCAGGCTCCGCCCACTGCAGCCCTAAAAACAAGAAGAGAGGGACACAGATTGGACACAGATAGTTGCACCTACTCAGTTGAGGAAGGTCTGAATGGCCTCCCTCCAGTACTAGAAAACACAGAAGGAACATTAGGGTGTAATGAATATGGAGATGGGAGAGGCTGGGACTGATTACAGGAGAGGGACTGCAGAGGATCTGGGAAAAAGGTGGCAAGAAGAAGATGGGGCAATGCTGGAGAAGAAGTCAGGAGTAAGTAGTAAGGCCAAAGGGTGGTGAAGCAGACAACCTGGAAGGCTGTGTGCATAAATACCAGGAGCTTGGCGAACATGACCAGTGACATGAAGGAGTGGTCGTAGATGCACACCTGAACCTGGCAGTGATCACAGAGACTTGGGCAACCAAATACCATGACTGGGGACATAATAACCTAGGCCATTAATCAGAATATGCCATTTATACAATATGCATGGACACAAATCCAATGTCATAAAAAGTGCTATCTCCATATATGTGTAATACATTTTAGAACCCAGAACTTACTAAACATATGTAGGACAAACACTATCTGTTAATCATCCCCCCCCCTTCAAAAGAACACCAGTCTATTGTATGAACAGGATATGCAATGAGGATCTGTGTGATACATTATTTATCTCCACTTGAACAGTTCGGCCTCAGGCCAGACACTCGTGGCGTACGTCACTCGTGAGGTTACCCAAGGTCAAACTGCTGTTGTCTAGATAAATCATGCATCACACAGGTCCCCACTGCATTTCTCCTATTTATCTCAACTCATTAGAGGCAGACTCTCAAGTGAGTTATCTGTAAGTCCTGCTCATCTCAAGTGGCTATTGAGTCTGGCCATTGTGTGTCCAGTTTATACAATATATTTTTAATTGCAAAGCTTTACATGTATTTTTTTGTGAAGACTTCACTGTTTCTGTCTGATTTTGCTGCTCTGCTTTGTGTGCAGCAGATGCCATTGTGATGTGATCAGGCATCATTCAAAACGCTCTCACATTGGTTAACGTTTCCTTTGTGACCTACCCCAAGTGGAGATGCATGCTGATGATATACGCAACATTGAGTAAATTTTTTACTATCACCTATATGAGTTATACCTCATCCCCAAAGATCATCAACAAACAACACTAATATAAATTCTCTTCTCTTTCTCCTGCCTACAGCCTCATCTCTTTAGCTCCGTTTCTGTTTTACCCTAAAACAGAAAATAATCTGACTAGGAAAAAAAATCTCAATACCACCCACTAAAGCAGGGTACAGTATGTTGCTTACCCACCCAGTGTTTTGCCCCAAACAGGGCAATATGGAAAGAGTGCCCCATGAAGGGAGGGCCCCACCCCCTAGCTCTTTGTGCATAGTACAGTTATGGATTCAGGTCAGAGAGGCCAATGTAAATCTACGATGGGCATTAAAGAGTGGGGTGAGTTTTGAGAAGGCAGTATTGAAGGCTCCGAGAAAACCATGCCACCATAGTCTGGCAAGAGAAAGAGCAGATGTTCAACAACATATTTTCTGGTGCTGACACAGAGGCAGTTGTTCGCCTTGTAGAGAGCCCAGAGTCTGGCAAAACACCTTGCCACAATGAAGTTTATGTGCAGACAGTGATCAGGGTAATGCTCTAGGAGCAAGCAGAGGCATATATATACAGAAAGATATGGAAGTGCAGCTTATAAAATGAGTTGGGTGTTTTCTGTATTTTGATTGACCATGACAGGGGCAGCGACATAGTGACCACTCCAACACTTGGCCTTTTCAAGTCCAAGCTGCGCCTCTCACTGCTTGTATCCTGCGATTGCCCATCTTAACATTTCCACCGTTCCAGCTGCACATGCCCCAGCACCCAGCACTTACAATCAGTCTTTGCACCCCTAACACCTTACCTGGCATATTCCTCGACAAGACCCCTGGCTGCACTGTCTCCCACCCGCCCACCTCCCCAGTATTCCACTCCTGCCCTGCTCCCACCCACCTCCTGTACTCCCCTTACCCCTGCACCTCCTACCCCCTCGATCTCCTACCTCACTTCTCCCATTGACCCCCTCCTCCCTTGTCTTGCTCATAGCTCAAGTCTTTGTACTGGTTATTACATGTCTGTAAGTCAGTGACGTTATGTTTGTAACTAAAAATGATGACTGTTGCACAGGCTGACGTGGGTCCTTTGTAAAAGAGCCTCGGCTCAAAGGTATTGTAATCCTAGATTGAAATAAATAAAAAATAAAAAAATGAGAGTTCCAAACACATGTCTTTAGGGGTAATAACTAACAGTTCAGGAAGTCTTCCAGCACCCAGGATGCAGCGCACGTAGATATAAATGCTGCCCAGAAACCTGTCAATGATTCTTCAAACTGTTGTTGCATTGCACAGAATTAGAATTGTGAAGTCCTAAACCTTTTGTAAAGATGTAAATAGACATTTTTCTTTCATAGACTGAAATGAATTTCACTAAAATATCTATATCATGCAGGTAATGACATTAGAAGGGCTAGAGTACTGGGATCAGTAACACTGATAAACAGCAGGGAACTATAAAGATAGAAATTTCAGAATTTCATGTCAGGAATGTGGTCACCCTCTTTTTATTTTTGAATCAGTAGGCTATCAAAATGCCCAGATGTAACAAAGATTAGAAGAATCATTCAAAGTCACCACTTTTCCATCTGTTTTTAGAAAAATTAAAAGATTAAGCTGGTCAATTGGCACAGCAGTTGGGCTACCGCTCATGGCACCATTGACCCGGCTTCAGGCTCTAGACTGGGTCATCGGGGGCCAGCTGGGGGGGGGAGAGAGATTGAGCATCCTAGGTGACATTCTCTCCTCCTCCTTGGGGGGGTAGGGTTCAATGCCCTGCTATACTACTGCCACCTGCAGACATGCAGGTGACAGATTGCATAAGATACAGGGATGGGGGATATGCTGCGTTGCATTTCACGTGAGCGTGCTGATGCATGCTTACATCGGGGCATATGTCCTGACACTGGCATCCCTATGGGGCAGACATGGCACAATGAGGAAGGGGAAAAAATGGAACGCACACACTGACTGGCAGGATGGACAGCAACCCTTTGCAGGCCCCGCACAGGTGACCTTGGCACCACCCAAAAATCTGTATCCATTGAAGGGGGGTTCAAGGAACACCCCACCTCCCCCCATGGAGGGAGTCAAGCTGTGGAAGACTCGAGAAAATGTCTGGGAGAAGCAGAGTGACAGGGCTGGGGCGGTCAAAGTAAAGGAGGGACAAACAGGTTGGGGGATAAAAACAGTAATAAAAAAAGATTAAAAAGAAAAACATTTTTTTCTTCACTTTTCGCTTCAGTTGATTGTTGGTCACAGTCTTCTTATTAAATATGGCTAAAAATATGTATGTATTTATTTCAAAAGTCTTACCAGGAAAGCCATACTGAACTGGTATCAGCTCATTTCCAGGTGCGTCCTGGGGGGAGGGGGAAGACAGGAGAATAGAATATGGCTGAATATATGACACTTCGGGAGTAAGTTCTTCCTTAAAAGTCATGTGATTTGCAATACGATTTCATAGCACTGTGTGGCCTGAAAAGGAGGCTTCCTTTCCCAAACCCTGCCCCCCTCAAACGAAGCTCGGCGAATCAGTGTTGGGCGTTTGGGCTTTGTTGGAGTGAGACTACGTTTTGGTAGATACTGCCTGTACTCTAGCTGTTGCACAATTTGCACTCTTATGGAGGAAAAAGCAATTAATTACACACTGAAATAAACTTTTGGGGACCTGACCTTTAATGCACCCATGTCTTCTTTCCCCTAGAGTGCACCTGCATTTTGTCTGTTCGGTTATATGTTTGGGACTGGCCATTCCAGGAGGGGTACCGACTCCCTACACCACATGTGCAACCTCCCTTCTCTGTTTATAAGGATTCCCTAATGTATGGCATTTTAGGATTCTTTTGTGTGAAAAACTCTATATGAAAAAAAAATAACTGAACTGCATCTCAGCTGGGCTATCCTGAGTAACCAATTGGAAAAAAGCAAAGAATCACATGGTGGCAGTTGTTACTGAGGTTTGTTTGGACATACCCTCAGTTCTCATTTTGAAAGAAGTAGGTGATATAAGCAAGCTTCCTTTGCTTGAACTCTCTATAGACTGCTCTATAGGAAAGTATCAATGCCAGATGAGAAATAATCATCTCTCTCGAATCTACAAGGATACATATTAACATTTCAGCTCTTTGACCCCCTATATTGCTTTGTTAGTGACTAAAAAGGTGTGTGTGTGTGGGGGGAGGGTGGTCTGTACAAAATTTCATTGCACTCAAGCTGGCTAAATACTGTGATTTGGAAAACTCTGATACAGAGGTCGGCCAGCTATCTCTGCTCATGTTTTGGGGGGGGGGGTGTCTCACACTTGCAGATCTGTCCACAATGCTGGGGAAGTCCTAGTGGATAGAGCAGATGGTTTCTTCCTCCCTGGCTAGAAAGAAAGAAAAGCCCCAATGGAGGTGGGTCAGAAACACATGCAGTGCATGAAAGACATGCTGTGATTGCCAGCTCATGCATTAGAAAGGGAAAAAAAATTCTGAGATTTTCGGCACCAGAAATAAACCTCATGATTCTTCTGTGGCCTACTCCACAGTCTGATGAACTGGGAAGTCACAAATCATGCCTAAGAAATCATTAAACTCTTGCTGCCCAAGAAGAAAAATCTTGGCGCATGCTGACCATCTTTTTCTTTATTCATTTTAAAGTGTTTTATTTAATATATTTTTTTTATTTTACAAATCAACTGTTAATTTCTTTCCATTTGTCAAGCACTATCCTTGTAGGACATTAAAAAGTTGGCATTTTACAGAGAGTCATACTAATGAAATGTTAACTTTTATTACCCCAGCTCAGAGGCCAGACCTACAATATAAAGCATACTCAACCTAGAATTTATTCATAAAGAAGTCCGTGCAGAGAGCGGTGCTTTATTCATCAAAACTGGAACAACTGAACACTGCTATCTGACTATTCATAGTGAAATGAATCAATCTATGAAGTGCTTCTATGAACAGTACATAATTTCAGTAGTACATATTTTTTCATTCTTTCATGATGTGCTGCAATTAGCAAATATTTTTATTTCCTAGAAGTAATCGTGAATGTAATTAATATTTCATTCATAGTTCTTTGTGCCCGACAGGTTTCATCTTGTTCACCTTTGACAGCTCTTCAAAGAGCCTGCAACAACTCTGGGGGGGAGGGGGCAGGAAAAACATTTTTAAACGTTTCAATCTCTGTTTCTTTTATTTTCTGTATTTAGCATCACCTTTTCATGACTGTGTTTATTAATGTGAAAACAGGATTACTGCCTCTCTACCAAGAATTCCTCTCCTCTGCCTGCTTCTCTACACCTGACATCACAGTCCTCTGTTTATGACATCATAGTCTGTTGCTATGGAAAAGCTCACACAACAGAAAGGTTACAACAACAGAGCAATTCAAAAGTAAATGTATTACCTACTCTAGTGTGTGTGCAACTGTGACAAAAAGACAATACACCCCTGCACTTCGAGGCTGGACAACTCTTCCTTGGGGGGTAAGGCCAGGACCCAGGTGGATGCTATAAACAGTGTGTGGTTCAAAAATCCCTAAGCCAATTTAATCTCCCTCTGTGGCTGAATTGCACTATTAGGGAACTTAGCTGACGTAAATGTAGGGAACTTTGCAATTAAATATGTTGGACATTGAAAGCAACCACGTGTGGGTACTGCTGCTGGTATATCTCCATGGCATGCTACGTACAATTCTAAATAAGAGTTGTCTACAGAGACTGTGGGTTGATTTGCCATTGGTAATACAATAAAAGCAGAGGAAATGCATTGTTTCAAGTTATAAAATGGACACAAAAATCTTGTCATTCGTATTGGCTAAAACCAGTCACTTGACTATGCATGAATGTAGTACTTTGCACGTTCATCCTGGTATTTAACCTCATCATGAATCAATCCTCCAGCCAACACTACCAAAAAAAAAAGCATTTGGCAGCCATTTTTTCCTTGACAAAATCAAGATAAAAATTGCCATCTACGCCAGATTCATACTAGCCCGTCACTCATAAAACAGTGAAACACCCATCATACATGATCAATAACCCCCATTTAGTACTCAGTTACTGTTTAAACTGTACTATGACAATGCTGCCACACGCTAACAGCATTCTACAGTACGGGCCATACTGACCGCCTATCAGACCGCCAATGTCTCTCTCACTTGTGGTTTTAGATCTCTCTCACTTGTGGTTTTAGAGTTGCAAAACAAATCTACTACAACTAGCCAGGTTTCTTGAGCTATTGAAAAAGGAAAACCAGAGCCCAACTCAGCACGAAAAGGCACAGACCAGAAGGCGAATGCTGAGTGGTTGTTTGTTTAGTACATCCAGCAACTGAAAAATGAGCAGTGACTCTTGTACTTTTTTCATTACCAAGTTGCTTACCAGCAGGTACTGCGGTGGTTTGGAGCAGCCGTTCCTTTCTGTTTGTTTTACACTCTCCATACACCTGGGCATACACCAGACTGAAACACTGCTGCCTGTAAAGTACATTTTAAATTAAAAATAAGGGGCAAACACCCAAGCACACTGATTGGAGTCACTTTCAGTTTCAAGATCCATCTTCCATGCAGTTCACTCTACCCCACAACACAAAAAGCATCCTATTACAGTAATTTAAAGAAAAATGAAAAAAGGCAAAAGAAACACAGTGGTTTCTGAGCAGCTCTCATAAAACACAGAAACATAGAATCTGATGGTAGATAAGAACTGCTTGGCCCACCTAGTCTGCCATTTACCATACCTACTGTAACACCGCAGACCCTACTTGATCTCCGGCTTTACCTCCCTCTTTCCTTCCCATTAAGGTTCCCTTAAGCAATAAACCATGACAGGGTGTGGGTTATGCTGTGATTTACTCATACCTGGTGTGGTTCAGTAATGAGGCTACAGGCCGAGTGACCAAACCATCCAGGCATGGGTAAATCCCAGCATAACCCAAATCCTGGAGTGGTTTATTGCAATTATACAAGGTCCCCCTTTTTTGAGACAGAAAAAAAATAGGTTCTTTTTGGTGTTTGTATTTATTTTTATTATGTTTGCTTGCATGCATGCTCAAGAAAGAGCTTGTGACAGTACAACATTTCAGAGGTGTTTCAGTGTTGTGGCCAATGCAGGGGACGCTTAACTGGGCGCGTCCCTCAGCCACCAATCAGGGGGGAAGCTGCTGAAGACAGCAGCTTCAAAGAGAGCCAAGGACTTGAAATGAATCTGTCGCTGCTATCATGAGCAGTTTTGTCATTGCAGTGGCACCTCCCCTGCCCTCACAACCTTGTTGGTTCCTGCCACCCAGCACTCTGTCCCTGGCCCTTGTTCCACCACCAACTTGTTTGTTCTGTGCGCCTTTCCTGGTGAAACAAGTAATGAGCCATGGTTCCTGCTGCCTGTCACACACCCCAAGGAAAGCCAACATCAGGGTGCACAGTCCCTGTGTCGGCATGTGTCCCCCCTCCCTCCATTAATGTGGCACACTGGGAGCCCACCGCAGTGTGCCAAAATGTTTCCGACACTGGGATGCCCACTCCCGATGTTGGATGCACCCCTCACAAAACCCGTCTGTGATCTGCCGACATTGGGGTGCCCAATCCCTGTGTCAGCATGCCCCACCACCACCACTATTGTGGCATACTGAAACCCCCCAGTGTGCTGAAATGTGTTTTTTAAACCTGTAAAAGAAAGAAATCCATCCCCCAGTGTCTTTTTTTCTTTTAACCTGTAAAAAGCAAACAGCCCACCGTCATCTCCCCAGTCCCCTCCCACTGAGTACCCTCCCCTCACCCATACTTACCCTCTGGAGGTTGGGAGCAGTGATCTTCTGGTTCGGGACACGCTTGCTCTTCAAAGCTGAACTGTGAACTGAGGAATTGGACAAGTGCTGAATAAGGGGAGCCAATGGGGGGTTTCAACTTAGGTTCCTATCTCAGCCATTTTTAGGAATTGAGGCCCCACATTTTCAACATGGGGTTCTTGGGACCCCACCTCGTGAACATGTCACTTTCATTTCATTACTTGGTCGCGAGAGATGATTTCTCAGTCACTGCATGGAATCACCTATCAGGATCAAGTAATGAAACAACAGTGCTACTGTTGATGAGGCGGGGTCCCAAAAAACCCATGTTGTAAATTTGGTGAAAGAATTCTAAGAAATGAATGCGGTACAAGTGTGCATTGTGCAGTGTCTACACACGCTTGGAACTTCACCAGTTTTTAATATTTTCACTTCAGATTTTCAACATTGCCATTTTTTCACACCTCCTTATGAACAGTACAGCTGTCATTTTTCACATCCTGCCCAAAATGTGATGTCGTACCAGTGATGCAGAATGGCACAATCGCTGTGGGATATCAACTTTTGGGACAGATTAACACAATCACAGTGCCATTGTTCATGAGGGAAGGTCCCAAAATGCCCATGTTGAAAATCTGGTGAAAAAATTCCAAAAAATGATTGCATTATGGGCGTGTGTTGTACAGTTTCTACGCACACTTGTACCTTCACCAATTGTTCATATTTTCACTCCAGATTTTCAGCATGAACAGTATAGCTTTCATTTTTTCACATCCAGCCTGAAATGTAATTTCCCACCTGTGGCACAGAATTTACAAAATCACCTTTTGGGATTGAATAATGAAATGACAGTGCCACTGTTCATGAGGTGAGCTCACAAAAACCCCATGTTGAAATTTGGAGGGAAAATACCAACAAACACCCAGGGTGTTAGGGTTTCCAACAGTTATGCCCCACCCTGTAGAGACTGACAGGCATCAGGGGTGTGACTTGGGGTTGTTGCCCGTAATGCTCACGCCTTTCTACCCCCACCCTGCAGTCAGTGACAGGCATTGAGGTGTGCCTTGGGGCCTTTGGCCTTAACATTCACCCCATTCTTCTATACTGCACCCATCTCAGCTCAGTCTCTGCAGGGTGGGGTTGGGGGTTGGCGTCAGTTCAATACTTCACTGTCATTCCTATTATGCATCTCTCTAACTCCTACACTATCAATGCCAGTGGCAGCAAGCAAACATTCGGCATTGACAAATGCTTGTTGTATTTGTTTCTGCGCAAGAAAAAAAAAATAATCCTTGGTTGCTAGGGTTGTCCTTGGTTGCTAGTGCTGCTGGCATGGCTGCCGAGTTGCTCTCATGCATCCTAATGCAGCCCATTTTTTTTTTCTTTGCTGAGATTCACTGGCACTGAGAATGAACTGCGACTGTGTGGCGTGGTGTTGTGAGCCATAA
This sequence comes from Neoceratodus forsteri, assembly GCA_016271365.2. NCBI lineage: Eukaryota > Metazoa > Chordata > Ceratodontiformes > Ceratodontidae > Neoceratodus > Neoceratodus forsteri. The sequence goes on from JADMNL010000027.1 coordinate 167,579,449, forward strand.
TGGGTTGCTGTCAGACAGGGTTGAATTTTGCATTCTGGGGTTCTTTTTTTTTTTTTGTTGCTGGCATTCAGAGATCGACAGCAGGACCGTATGGAAAGGGACTGTTTTTTTTTGTTTGTTTTGTTTTAATGAGACATTGGGACTTGCCAAGTAACTGTGATGGTGCGGAAAAGTGGCAACGGGGCCAAGCCGAGCAATGGAGTTACGAGGGGGCGAACGTTACAGGGAGCTTTTTGAAAGAGTTTGTAATGAACCCTGCAGTAAGTTTTTGTTACAAAGCTTCGGACTGTGGATTTTTTTTTTATTTCAATGTACTGCTCGTTTACGCACTGTTGTGGGTCGCGGTTCTGCCTACTGCTGGTTCAGCGGGGGAAACAACATGGCAGTTTGCATTGTGTGATTTCGGGGGTCAGATTGTTTTTTTCTTCAACATGCGGCTGACTGGCACCTTTGCCGTGGGTAATACCAGGATTTATCATGGCTGGAGGGTGCCAGTCAGCCAATCAGAGTCCCTGATTTTCAGACCCCATTGTATAATTATGCCTATCCCATGCCTTCTTGAATCCCATTACCATTTTTGCCCCAACCCCCTCCACTGGGAGGCCATTCCAGGTATCCACCACTCTTTCTGTGAAGAAGTACTTTTTCACATCTCCCCTGAGTCTACCCCCCATCCAGCTTCATTGCATGTCCCCTTGTTCTTGAGCATTTTGTTTCTGGAAAATACTTCCCTCTTGAATCCGTTTTATACCCATGTGGTATTTGAAGGTTTCTATTATACCCCCTCTCTCTCTTCTTTCCTCCAGGGTGTACATATTGAGGCCCTTTTGTCTCTCCACACATGGCTTTTAGTGCAGACCCTGCACCATTTTAGTTGCCCTCCTCTGGACTGCCTCAACTCTGTCTATATCCTTCCAGACATGTGGTCTCCAGAACTGGACATATTACTCTAGGTGAGGTCTCACTAGTGATCTATATAGTGGTATCACCACCTCTCTCTTTATGCCGGTAATACTCCTCCCTATGCACCCCAGCATCCCACTAGCTCTCCCCGCTGCTTTGTCACACTGTCTGGCCACCTTTAGGTCATCAGCTATGATTACCCCAGGGCTCGTTCCTGCTTGGTGGTTCTTAATACCCCAACCCCCATTCTGTACTCCACCCCTGGGTTTCTGCGCACCAAGTACATGATTTTGCACTTCTTCACATTGAAACTCAGCTGCCACTCCCTTGACCATTCTGCTAGCATTCTTAGATCTCTAATCACCCCCCCCAAGTGTATCCCTGTGCCCCTTCCTTGCATATTACCAAGCCTGCTTTTGATTAAAAAAATGAGGAAAACTAAAGCAACAGCAGTGGCTTTCAATATGTAAATGACACCATATCCCTCACAGTGCCCTCTCCCTCATAAACCAGCCTTGTTTCATAAATGAAAAAAAAAAGGAAAGCACAAAAAAATGGGAACTAGAAATCCTTTCAATGGCATACAATGGTTGTGGTGTGTGTGGGGTGGGGGGTGATGGGCAGGGGACCTGCTACTAAACTACAACCATGGAATCTACATTAGGTCAAAACACCTAAATCAAATAGGAGAATGGAATCTACTCCCAGTAGGTGGAAGGACTGCTTTAGGTAAAATCCACACATTAATTTCAAGTTTTAGATGATAAAACATGTAATATAATTGTTAAACCTATTTAAAAACTAAAAGTCAATTTTATAAGTGCAGTAGGACACTCCAGAGGTGTGCATTTTGCTGAAATAACCACACTTCCAGGGTCTGAAAGCACTCCACTACACCCTGGGTGTGCAGTTATCTCAGTACAATTCACACCCCATTGTGTATTATTGCTTACATGATGTAAGTGTGACTAAAGGGCATAAAATAGTTAAAAAGATGTTTAGAAGGAAAGGTAAAAGTGAAAGTGAGAAATGCACAATGGTGTAGAAATATTCAATCTCCTTGTACTTTGCTCTGACCTCAGGGAGACACAGAGGGTGCTGGTTTGGGGAGTAGAACCTGAGGTCACATAACAAGTGTTGGTTGATTACTGCAATGCACTGTACCGCAATGCCCTGTACCTTGGGCTTCTGGGGGTTGATATCCACCACTTGCAGCTAGTGCAGAACGCGGCTGCCAGGCTTTTGACTGGGACATCTAGAACCAGTCATATTATACCTGTGCTGCGCGGAGTGCACTGGCTGCCGGTTCAGTGGCAGATCACCTTTAAGGTTGGATTACTGACCTATAAAGCCCTATATGAACAGGGACCCCAATATCTACAAGATCTGCTTACTTCCTACTGCCGCTCTCATTCACTCCGATCCACCAACGAGGGATTGCTAGAGATTCCCTGGGTTCGTTTGAAGGCATCTGGGGTGCGTGCGTTTTCTTATGCTGCCCCTGCCCTGTGGAATTCTCTGCCTCGCCAGATACGAGAATGCCTGGCCATCGAGAGTTTTAAATCGGAGCTCAAAACATTCTTGTTTTATAAAGCATATGGAGAATGATTTTATTAATGTTTTTATTTGTTGTTGTTTTAAATTGTTAATTTTAATTTGTACAGCGCTTTGGTTTTGAAAACGCTTAAAAATAAAGTTTTACTTACTTACTTTTACTTACTTACTTGGTTTGGGGCCTAGAACCGAGAAGTCCTTTACTCAGCTGCAGCATTGGTGGTGGTATTCTAGAGTGCATAGTGCTCCCTGTACCACCACCCACTGAAACTACTATACATAAACAGGTGCTCCTGTCTGTATGTGTCCCCATGGTAGAGCAGCACTGCATGTAATTATGCCAATTGCCATTCCAGATGTAAGTGGTTGCATGTAGGTTGTATGACTACATGTTGGAATGGTGGAATCCTCAGGGATTGGCCCATGGCATGGTATCAGGCTCACAGTACTATGCCATGGCTCATGTCCTGGGCACACAGCACTACTGCAAATGCCACCCCCCACTCCCCTCCCCGTACATTAAGACTTCCTTGTGGGATGACTGTATTCTCATTTGTCATGTACCTTGCCAATCTACCCAGGTGGTCCAGTAGCTCCCAAAACACCTCCAGTGGTAACCAACATCCCTGTTGTGCAGTGGCTGTCTCTCCTCCCTTAACAATCCTGTGTGCTCTACTCCCCGCACTGAAATGGACATCCTGGCTTACAAGACAGCAACCACTTGAAGAACACTGATCTGAGGGTCGCTGCCCCTTGTGAATGCCGGTTGAGAACACTGAGGGCTGCTGTGCCTGGTAGAATGCCCAACAAACCTACAAACCACTGACCAGTACAACAGTGTCTCTCACACACACAACAATACACATAGACACACTCACACAAACACTCATGCACATCATTAAATACATAGAGTCCCTTCCCCCCAAAATGAAAACCTAAACTAATACACAATTACTTTTTCTTACCTTTATGCTCTGCTGCTGGTTCAGGCTGGGACCTCGCTCTGTTTATGTTACTAATGGGCCGAAAAGCACCCCCCACAATTATTAGCAGAAACAGCAAGGAGGGGGAAGCATCCCTTGTGGTCATATCTTCTGCCACCTGCACCAGGAGCAAAGACCACTGGAGCAGCACAGCAGTATAAGATGACAATTGGGAATTGCCAAATAGCGGTCTGAAGGGCAGCTGTCATTGACTGACAGTCGGGAATGGCCCGGTCAGGGCCTGGAAGGCAGCTGACACCTGGTGGCATTTGGGAATGGTTGATCCAAGCCTAGAAGGCAGCCATCACTGTGCAACAATCAGGAAAGCCTATTCATGGTCTTAAATGCAGGCATTACCCTGTGGCCTTTGGCCATGGCCTGATTAGGGCCTGGAAGGCAGCTCCCAGTCAGCAACATTCAACAATTGCCTAACTGGGGTCTGAAAGATATCTGCCACTTGGTGCAATTGACAATGTCCCAATCAGATCCTTGAAGACAGCTGCCACTCAGCAGCATTTGGTAATGGCCTGATCGGGGCTTGAATGGCAGCTGCAACCAGATGGCAATCTGAAAAGCCCCAGTCAAGGCCTGAAAGGCAGACACCACCTCACAACATTCAGTAATGGCCCAATCAAGGCTTGGAAGGCCAAAAAAGTTCTTTCACTTATACTACAGCTAAAGAATGGAATTTCACTGCACTTGCTAAAAGTTAAAAATGTTAATATATACTGGTAAAACTTTTAAAATAAATAAATAATAAATATTAATTTCATCACAAAAATTATTTATTATCCAATTATAATGTATAGTGGAATGTTGTTATATGCTGAAATCTATCTTTTACCATGGTTGTTATACCATCGATGTGACGTCACTGTGTTGTTAACCATCGATGGTACATCACATTGATGGTATGACAATGGGGATCGCACGGCGCATGCTCACTTCACAATGCAACGGCCTTCCTGAAATAGCCGTGATGGTGAGAACTTGGTGGCAGTGTAAGAAAAAACTTAAAGTAAGGTACCTGTTTCTTTTCTTTTACTCTCTATAGGACCATATACTATAAAAGATGATGTATGATCATATATCGGCAACCAGTTTGTTTAACCATCTCGAGGTTGCCGTGGCAACTTAAACCTCTTGCGCTTCACTCCCGAGGTTTACATGGTTGCAATGGCAATCTCTCAATAGTTAACAAACCAGTTACCGAGGCATGACCCTACATTATCCTCCATGTAATTGCAAATGTTTTTACTTGATTGTATGTATTATTTTGTCAGTGCATGTTCCGTGTGCTACTCTGGGTTCCCCTTGGCATTAAACAATCCTTGTCCTTGGATTCATACCCAGTTTCCAAAACATTAAGTAAGTAAAAGAGTAAATAAATAAAAAAAGGCACTTGCCAGCTGGTGGCATTTGGCAGTGGCCCAATTCTGGCCTGAAAGGCAGTCGCCAGCTAGTGAAAATTGTTAATGGCCCAATCAGGGCCTGAAAGGCAGCCACCTGCCAACGGCATTCAGCAATGGGCAGTGAGGGCCAGAAAGGTAGCCTCCATCAGGCAGCAAAGGGGAAGGTCTGATCAGGGCCCGGAGGGCAGCTGCCACTTGGCAGTATTTGGCAATGAGTTGATCGGGATCGGAATGGCAGCTGTCATACTGCAGTAATCAGGAAAGGCCTGATGTATTGTTGTAACAAATTGCTACAGAGTTTACATCCTCCCCTTTATCATGTTCACACTGGAGAAAAAGGGGCTGAGAGGGGACATGAGCTCAGTTTTTCTGCATAGTCAAAGGTGTCAACAAAATCAAACTGAGAGAGACGTTTGACCTTACGTCCTCCAGCAGGACACAGGAACACATCCTGAAGCTCAGAGATGGCAAATTCAAGGGCAAAAATAGGATGCACTGCTTTTCCAGAGGGTGGTGAACCTATGGAATAGCCTACAATCAGAGACAGTGGAGATGGAGACAGCACAAACCTTCATGGTAAGCCTGAACAAACACTGTTGTTAAAATCTGTGTTGGGAATTCTTTTCTTTTCTTTTCCTGGACAACATCCTATACAGTTTGTTTATGGAACCATAAATTTGGAGTTTTTTCTGTAACGGTTTTTGTATAAAATGCTAAGCATGAACCGTTGACCTATTAGAAAAGTACTTAGGGTTCCCTACGCAAAGCATGACATAGACAGAACTCCAGAATATTCGTTTTAAGAAGAGAACTGTGTAGACTGCTGCCCATAAAAACAAAAAATACAAATTACAATTTCTCTGTAAACTTGGTTTTGGGTGCAGTAAATTATTCAACACTTGTTTCCATGGTAGCATGAATATAACTTCTGAAAATAGCAACACTTCAAAGAGGTGCCCACGTGAAATGGCTTCCTGTCCTCTTTAAGATGTTGGTAATTAAATAAATATGATTGTTTATTTATTGATTTGAAAATTGGTAACTGGGAAAGGCACACTGAGCCAAGGTTTGTTTCCAGGTGTGACTTGGAGGGAGGGAACAAGAAATACGATAAGACAGTCATGATATCGATGGTCTGTACACGTAAGGCAAAGTACAGCACCTCGTAACAGCACAATGCCCCCCCCCCAACACCATGCTGGGGCATTAGCCTGGTTGCTTACAACCAAGGGGGAATGCCACCGACAGAGCTACCAAGACCACTTCCTGCAGCACCTAGTGTTTGTTGGAGATCTCTGATCCAACAACAGAGCAGTCTCGGCCCTGCTTACTGTCTCAGATCTGATGGGATCAGACTTCAAAGTGGTAAGACTACAAGCTTAAGAAGTTGGGGGTCTGACATGATGGACCTTAAGTCCCTTCCAAACTTATGTTATTACTGTAGTAACTTAAACCAACATTGGCTCTGACAGTGATGCAGGTAGTTGCCCACCCTGCCAGCTAGAATAAGGGTGCCACCATGATACCCCCTATCACTGGGAAGGGGGTCGGGGCAAACAGTGTTGGATAACAAACTAAAAGGAACCACCATTTGATGATTAATTTATTAGTTTTGATTAGCTAGCCCTAATGGAGTAACAGCTGCAAATCTGCCAAGGACTTATGACGTTTCCCCTCACCTTGACAATATGCAAACGATTTACTGTGATAACTGCGTGGACGGAACAGCATGGCAAAAAACAGCGCAGATGCAATAGCGGCCACAATACATCCAGCAAAAACTATTTCTTTTTCTGCAACCCTCTCAAAATTATTCTGAGAGTCAGCCCAGTGGCACAGTATTAGCGCTACCACCCACCACACCCTCAACCTGAGATCAAGAGCAGTCACAGGTTGCTGAGGCAAGCGGGGGGGGAGAGGATCGAGCATATCCACTGGACTGCTGTACTGTCCCAGGGAGGGAGGAATGCTGGCTCCACTGCAGGACTGCCACCAGGTGGAGGCCTGGTGGTAAGATAGAATACAAGTAGCACAGAACATGAAGGAGCTGCGGAGCCTCCGCCGGCTGTGTATGCCTCCACATGCACATGCCAACATGTGTATCCCAGCTAGGGAGATGGACCAGAAAATGAAGAAGAATATGGCAAGGCAGGTGCATATGACATCCTGCACATTGACACTCCATTTGCACCACCACGAGGACCAAGTCAGCCCAGGCTCTGGATTAGTGACTCCGGAGAGAAAAGCCAGCCCTTCCCTTCCCTTCCTGGCCCTACCATGGTGGGGGGAGGAATTGGTGGAAGAACTGGGCTGGAAGGAAAGTCCTGGGGAGGTGGTCACCAGTGGGGGGGCAGCAGGAATTGGACCAACAGAAGCCTGCCTTCCTTGGTGAGGGAGCAAACAACCTTGGCGAAAAAAGTGAAACAGTTTTCACAAATTAGTTACCCATAGTTCACATAAACAGCAGATTCTATCTCTGCAGTGCTCCAAAACATATTCAGACAGCTGGCCCAGTAGTGCATTGTTAGCACTACTGTACTGTACACCATGTCAGTGACCTGAGATCAGGAGTGGTCTTGGGTTGCTGGGACAAGCAGGGGGGAGGATCAAGCATCCGCTGGACTGACCACCTCTTCTGGAGAGGAAGGAATGCTGGCTGCACCGCACAACTGCCACCAGGTGGAGGCCTGGTGGTAAGACGGGATGTAAGCAGTACCAAACAGAGGGAGCTGTAGTACTTTCCCTGGGTGTGCATGCTTCCACTTGCATCTGCTAACATGTACGCCCCTGCTACAGAGAGGGACCAGAAAATGAAGAAAAATGTGGCGAGGCAGGCAAGTAAGACATCCTGCACACTGCCGGCCCAGTGGCATAGAGGGCTAAGGTGCTGACACCTTACCTCAACCCACGCCAGCGACCCGGGTTCAGGAATGAGCCCAAGGCATTGGAGGTCGGCACAGGGGGGGAGGGTGGAGCTGGATTGACCTGCCGACAGGCGAGCTCCCCTCTCTACGGGGAGGAAGCGCAGCATCCCTCGGCTGATGGGCAACCCCCAGTGGAGGCTGGAGGAAGCTCAGGCCAGAGGGGGCCTAGGTAGTAGGCCTGGGGATGGGGGAAGGAGGCCGTGACCGGGGCTGTTGGGCATATGCGCACCATCCACGTACATGCGCGCTGACTCGTGGGACCTCTGGGAGAAAAAAATTGGAGGAAAAATGCCGGTTGGCAGGGTGAAGATTGTCCCCCCGAAGGCATTGCTCCTGGGCTGAGCAGGTAAGAGCTGGTAATTCCGGGGGACAGGGCTGGGAGGGTTGGTCAGATGGGGGCCGACTGGCAGGGGAGAAAAATTATGACATGAAAAAAAAAAAAATCCTGCGCACCAACACTCCACCCATGCTACCACTAGGACCAAGCCAGCACAAGCTCGGGATTAGTGATGATGAGGGGAAGGATGGTCCTCCTTCTGGCCCCACCACAGGGAGGGAATCAGGAGAACCAGGCTGGAGGGTAAGTCCTATGGAGGTGGTTGCAGGTGTGAGGTGGCGGGGATGGGACTGGCAGAAGCCTGGCTGCCTTGGCGAGGGATCAAACAAAGTTGGTGAAGGCCAGCCTGGTGGCACTGAGGGCTGAGGCGCTGGATGCCTTACCTCACGCCATGCTGGCAACCCGTGTTTGGGAACATAAATGGGGCACTGGGGGTTGGCAGGGAGGAGAAGAATCGAACGTCCACAGGACTGCTCTCCTTCTCCGGGGGGGGGGGATTGCAGTGCTCAGCGATTGCCTGCCACCTAGCGGAGGCTGGGGGTGGCACGTCAGCACTGGAGATTGGGGTGAGAGTTGCAGCAGGCACTTGGTGGAACATGCACGGGAGCATGCACACCACCGCCACTGGTGCCATTGCACTCCACAACCTCGAGGGGAGAAAAAGTGGAAAAATGGGGGCCCTCTGCAGGATGACAATGGTCCCCCACTGCAGCGGTCTGGGAAGACACCTCCCAAATACATGTCCGGTCTGGTGGGTCGAGTCACTCCCCACCCCCTGCCATGAAGGGTAAGTCATGGGGTTCATGGAAGGGGGCCTCATACCTGGTGTCTGTGTGGGGCGGGGGATGTCAAATGGTAGCAGAGCACTCCGAGGAGGAGAAAATAGTAACCAAAAAAAAAAAAAAAGTTGGTGAAAAAAAAATGAGTCATCAGTTTACATGAACTGTGGAAATTGATTCTGCAGTTTACTTCAAAATACTACTCAGAATTCTGTGGGATTCAAGAAAGAAATTCCAGAAACCATTTCACAAGCAGAATTGCCATTCCGCACAAATTCTGCCTGAAAAATGCCACGTTCCACATTCTGTACAGCTCTACTGAAAAACCTGTCATTTTTCAACTGTTTTTTTTTTTAATATGGTGCTTATGATCACTACAAATTAGTATAAAATGAATAAAAAGAGTCAGTATGCCAAACAGAAGTGTAATCCTGATATGGATTTGTCATCTCTGTCTCCCCCCCCCCAGCCCTCACATATTCATTGTCTCGGTAGGCCCCCCAATGCCAAGTTTCCAGGTGGTCCCCCTGTGCCACTGTCTGATGCTGCTATCAAGTTAAAGTAAGAGATTAGCCAAGAAACACTGAACTTGGCTTGTTTACATTGGGGGGGGGTCAGTACCACTGTAGGTTGTCATAGGTGCATTATCACCAGGTATGGTGGCATTGGGATAACATGATGCATTTAAGGATGATCATAATTGGCCGATTCCAATAGAAGTTTTTTAGAAATTTAGGAATTTCCAATTCAAAATCCACTTCTTATTTTAGTTCATAAAGAACCTCTGAATCATTTTCTTATTTAGATTTGAAATCCCAATTCTTAAATCCCAAATTACTATGCAAAAATATTGTTTTAGCCTCCAATTTCAGAATGAGGATTTTTGGATTGCAATTCTAAAAAGCCTAATTCCAAAAACCTGGTCAGAATCTAATGAATCAGATTCCCTGACTCAGAATCCAAGCAACCCTAGATGCATTGCCTTGTGGGAGCCCTTGGTTTGCATTCCAAAGGCATTAGTGGAGTCAAGATCACACTCAGACTCCAGTGGAAGGGAGCCCCTTGAACTACTGCTTCAGTGGCTCCTTTCATGGATACTAGGAGTTGTCTTGATGTTGCAGGCAACCACGCTATTCTGCACCAACCTGAAAGTCATATGCAGGAAGCGCACTCCTCATCAGGTGGCGGTGGGACTCTAAAAGCTGAAAAATGGGTCCAGCCAGTATAGAGGTGATGCCCTGCCTCCCCTTCACTCAACGGTCCTCCAAAGATTTCTGGGATTCCTCCTATTCTCGCATTAGTGGGGAAAGCAATAGGAAATGATGTGGCCTTATCATATGGAGGACTGAGGCATCCGTATGGGGTGCTGCAACAGGAGCTAGAAAGCAGGAGACCAAAAGTAAAGGGAGGGACCAATGTGGGGGGGAGGGGATAAAATGTGTAATTAAAAAAAGATGGATTATTCCTTTCACTAGGATTGTGTGGTAGGGATTGTGGTGAATGTTTATGGGAGATGGAGAGGATTTGGGGGCAGTGTAATGGCAATATAATGGCTCCAAAATTTTTTACAAGCCATTCCGTGATCCGCATCCTGCTTGCATGAAAATGTCTTGAAAAAGCCACAGTATGTCATGATGCTGTACCCTGTCCCACTATGAACCTGTTATTTCTTAACTAGGCTCGCCAAAAAAAGTTGTTACTGAGCACATCTTTCCGCTGAAAGAACTTGATGTCTAACAGACTTGCATGATTAGTCCCACATCTTTTTAGAAACATTCCAGTTTTAGTACAGACTTTGAGTTTTTGCCAGTTAAAATGCCGAGCTGTGGTTGGAATCATTATTACATATCATAGAAGGACTTTTATTAGTCTGTATGGATTGCACGTGATCTTAAGGTTAGTACATGTAATGTATGAAAACAAAAAGGAGACAATAAGCAAATTCAGAATCAACTGTTTTCTAACTAGTGCATAGTTCTTTCTACAGATCTGAGTGGTGAATTTCACTGTTAAGGGGAATGACTGGTGGGGCTGACGACACAAAACGTCAGTGACTCAGCGGTAGCAATCTCACCAGAAGCCAGAAAAATGTAACAGACAAGCCATGAGTACAAGTTTTACACCACAAAGCATTCATATTAGAATCTAACAGTGACCATGCACTGCAGTAATGTGTGGGGGGAGGGGGGTACTACACAGTTGGAGGAACCATCCTTTGGATTGTACTTCAAACCAAGATCCCTTCTGTCCCTCTCTGGTGGCTGCCCAGGTAGATGTTAAAAACATTTTGTTTGCACTTTTTGAAAGCGTATCGGCCTGTATTTACAATTATAAGCCTAATTAATTATTCTCAAGGTAAACATACACTCTGATTGGCTGCTGTACTTGGTGTTAATCCCTTAGAAATGCCGTACAGTTCAGAATGGCACAGGCATTTATAAAGGTAATTTAAAAAAAAAGCTGTTTTTCACCATTACTACTGCGATTACACTGAGAAACTCTGTAACCTTTTCTTGACTGTTGTTCTGTTCAGTGTCTCAAATGTCCTAAAACTCTGTAACCTTCTTGATTGAATATCTATACTCTGTTCACATGACGTGGAGCCTTTGAAAGAGCCTTGGCTCAAAGGTTATTTTCCGAATACCAAATAAATAAAAAAACAAAATAAATAAGAATTGCAATAATGACCTCGCAGCCTGTCATTTCCTGGGATTAATGACTGGTTAGATGGGGTTGACCCTGGGTGCAGCCCTTCCCCTGACAGTCATTAATTCCCAGACTGTTTGTTCATCATTGTTTAAAAGGTTTGACTAGAGATGTTACGAAGTTTAAATCCATAGGCGAAGTTCCCACAAAGTCACCAAATTTGCCCCATAAAAAACTTCATTTAAATGACCTCTCTGGTGCTAAAACTCGTTTATTGGTTAACTTCGATTTTTTTTTAGTAACTTTGAAGGTAATTGTTTTAATCTGGTGCCAAAACTTCGTCAGTTAACTTCGAAGGCAACTTTGACTTTGTTAGTAACTTCGAAGTTAATGAAAAACATGGTTTGTCGCATGATTCACTTACTGCATGTCACATGGGAGACTCCAGGCAGGAAGTGAATGTTTCACTTTCATTTCAACAGTTGTAGCTGAAGGAGAGTGGAGGCAGTGTGACTGACTCAGAGCCTAGGAGACCGAGCATTTTGTATATCTCATTCTCGTTTAGAGAGTTGAAAATTTTACTCCTTTTTTAGTTTTAATCCTTATCTTTCTTCACTGTACTTGTACTTTCTGGTCTTGTAATTTTTTTAGTGTATACTTTTTTCTGAGTTCTTACTGTCTTTTTTCTTTCATTTTCTTTACATTTCTGTTTGTGATGAAGGGCAGCGTTAGGACTCAGCTGAGTCCAGACCGGGTGAAGCTGGAGTACCAGTAAGGTGCCCATGCCTTAGCAGGTGTGTTTTTGAAAACAAACTGCCCCCCCACAAGCTCAGGAAGGGAGTTCTGCTGCTGCAGAGCAGCAGTAACAAGAAAAAGCTAAACAGCTGGAACAGGAACAACAGCAGCAGCAGCAGCCACAAGTTCCTCCTGCCCCACCAGCAGGAGCCTACTGCCTCCTCTCCTGGTGCTCCCCCAGTCCCGCAGTGCTCTGTGGTGTGGGATTTTTTCAATATGCACCCTACAGATGAGACAGTGGCTATGTGCAAGGTGTGTTGGCAGTGTGTGACGCGTGGCAAATAAGGGAGCCATCTTGGGACTGGTGGCCAGAGGACACATCTCCACATCCACCACCTCACTGAGTGGAAGGCCACAGAGCGTGATATGGCTGCATCATGTAACGGTGGTGATGGCCCTGGGGGAAATGTGAAACAGCATGAGGTCGGCAGTGCTGCTGCACCGCCAGCAGCAAGTCAGCGACGGCATGGCAGGCATGATGTGCACAGCAGCAGTACTCCTCGTGTACCTCAGTAGTGCCATTATGACAGTGACAGTAATGATGACCCCATGGCACCTGCCACAAATTGCCATCTTGTTGTTTTGTGGGCTGAGGTGAACGATCTGCGCCAAGAATTCATCACCTTCCGGCAGGAGGTGATGGATCAGCTGCACAGTGCCATGTCCAGCCATGAGAGGACCCTCACTCTCCTATCTGAGCTGCGTGATGGTGGTGGGCATGGCTCTTCTTCTGGCAGTGCTGGTGGGGTGGTCTGAGTTTTTTGTTTCCAGTTTTGTTTTAGTTTATATGTAGTTATTCTGTCATCTGTGTTCTTAATTTCTCCAGTCTCTAGCCCCCCTCTACTAAAAATAAAAAGCACCCCAAAAATATAAAAAGTAAAAAAGAAGCTCTGTTGTTTTAAGGTCTGTTTCTCTGTCCTCTTTTTTTAGTATTGTTTAATTCATGTGGATGTCCCTTGCTTGTCCAGTTCTGTTACTTCTATAATCCTTTTTACACATGATGAACCACATTCCTTCCTTTCATTTTTGTCACTGGTTCTCCATGTGTACTCCATCCTTCTAGCCACAAATGTCAAGTATTTGCCACATTACATAAATTGTGTCCCTATGGTACGTGATGGTGCATAACTGGTAGTTGTGTTGTGTGCAACCACCAACCACCCAAAGAAGTGCAAACCATAACACAAACATGAGCTATTCTACCGAGAAGTTAAGCAGAAATCTGTTTTAAGCACTTAACATGTTTACTACATTTGCCAGAAATCTGAAGTTGTGTCCCCAGACATTAATTGGTTCCCTTCACTGAAATACGGTTGCTGCACACACCAGAGAAGGTGGTGCAAAGCATATGTGAAGCTTGCAAGAGAGCATAAACATATTTATCGTACTAAGCATTTTTGGGCCTGCCACCCCGTGACCCCACCAGCACCACCAGCACTTTGCCAGAAATGTGAAGTTGTGTCCCCAGAGAGAAAACGCATCTTTCAGATACTTCTGCCGCACACACCAGAGAAGGTGGTGTAAAGCATATGTGAAGCTTGCAAGAGAACATAAACATATTTTTTTAAACAAATTGAAATGTGATTGTTTCTAATGTATTTATTGTCTGTTAATGTATTTATTGTCTGTCTGTGTATATTTTGTAAGTTTGTATTAACTTCTTGACTGTATATAATTTACAGCCCCAGGTTGCTTTGAAAAAGGGCCTTTGGCTCATATTGCTCACCCAGTAAACAAAAGATTAAATAAAATAAATAAATATTTATTGTACTAGGCATTTTTGGGCCTGCCACCACCACCACCACCAACACTTTGCCAGAAATGTGAAGTTGTGTCCCCAGAGAGGAAACGCATCTTTTCAGTCAAATACTTCTGCCGCACACACCAGAGAAAGCAATGCAAAGCATATGTGAAGCTTGCAAGAGAAATATTATTGCCACGTGGAGAGAGTGCTTTGATGCTGCTGTGTGCTGCTATTGCTCCAAAGTCAGAGAAATGGTCTCTTGCTTGTTGTGATCCTGGATTCATGATGGCATATAGACATACTGCACAGGTAAGTACCTTTATTTTATTTTCATTGTAATGGAGTACAGTTATTGCTACTGTTAGAAGTCTAATATAGTCATAATTCTGTCACTGATTCTCACTTATTTGTGCATATGACATTATACTGCTGGACATCTACAACATAGATGCTGTAGTCTGAATCATGTCCAACACTGGCCAACCACAAAGTTAAGTATCTTTTTGTTTGTGGGAGGGGGGGTTGCTTGCTGGGTGTTCATTATGGCCCATAGACATAGTGCACGGGTAAGTACCTTTGTTTTGTTAAGGAAGGGGTGGTTATTGGTACTGTTCGAAGTCTATTATATTCGTACTTCTCTTTCATTGATTTTCAGTTATTTGTGCCAAATGCAGATATATGACATCATACTGCTGGACAGATACAACATAGATGCTGTTGTCTGACTTATACACAACATTGTTCAAACACGTAGGTAAGTATTTGTTTTTACGTTCACTTGCGCGCATGTGCAAGGAACGTTTTGGGAGAGTAGCACACTTTGGAGGTGTGCCTCTCCCATCCAATGCACTGCTCCCTTGAGCAGGCGTGGCGGTCCTGCACCAATGGGTGCAGGAGCTCTGTATGACAGCGGTGTTCCTCTGCTTCAAAGGAAAACACCCTGCCATACTGAGCACCGCCCCCTCAAGGCCATCACGTGCCCCCCACGCCGCATCACGCCGCCCCCAAAGCTTTGTGCCACGCTGAAGCCCACCCCAGCATGGCAAACATTGTTTGCCGACGGGGTGGCCAATCCTGTGAGGGCTCCACGCCCCCAAGCCATCCTGCTGCCATGCTGAGGCCCACCCCAGCGTGGCAAGCGTTCACTTTTGTTGCCAACAGGGGTGCCCAATCTCGTCGGCTCTTGGCGCCCCAGTAGTTTGCTGAGGGGGGTGCCCAATCCCCGTCGGCTCCTCGGCACCCCCTCAGCCATCTTCTGCCATTCTGGGAGCCCACCCCAGTGTGGCAAACATCCCATCGTCGTTTTTTTCCAACCTGTAAAATAAAACGGTCCTGCATGCTGCCTCCCAGCCCCTCCCACAACCCGCACCCACCCACTGCGCACCCAGCCTCCCCACACCCCTCACCCCATACTTACGACCGGACTCTGGCGACAATCTCGTGGACTGGGAACACGAAAGCACTCTTCAAAGGCGACCGCGAACTGAGGAAATGCCGGTAAGCTGTATAACGGGCTAGATAGGGGGGTTTCAACTTAATTGTATATCTCAGGCATTTTTTGAAATTTTTTCACCAAATTTTCAACATGGGGTTTTTGGGACCCCTTCTCATGAATGATTCACTGTCATGGCGTTATTCGGGTCCGAAGGGTGATTTCGCAGGCACTGCGAAGTCACTGCATGAAATCACCCTTCCGGCTCAAATAACACCATGACAGTGACATCATTCATGAGAAGGGTTCCCAAAAACCTCATGTTGAAAATTTGGTGCAAAACTTCCAAAAAATGACTGTTTTACGAGCGTGCGTTGCACAGTTGCTACGCAGGCTCGTAAGTTCGCAAATTTTCAATATTTTCACTCCAGATTTTCAACATTGCCATTTTATCACACCTTCTTATGAGCTGTACAGCTGTCATTTTTCACATCTCACCCAAAACGCAGTTCTCGCTTCATGCGCACTAATGGCGCAGTCGGTGTGCAAAATCAATGTATGGGACACACTAAGAAAATCACAGTGACACTGTTCATGAGCAGAGGTCTTAAAATGGCTATGTTGAAATTAGTGAAAAAATTCCTAAAATGACTGTTTCACGAGCATCGTTGCCCAGTTCCTCATGCGCTCGTACATTTAAATTTTCAATATTTGCACTCCAGATTTTCAACATTGCAATTTTACCACTCTCTCATGAGCAGTACAGCTGTCATCTTTCACATCCTGCCCAAAATGTGTTTCTGCTCCACGTGGCGCACAATGCGCAGTCGTGTGTGCAAAATCAATGTATGGGACACATTAAGAAAATCACAGTGACACTGATCATGAGCAGAGGTCTTAAAATGGCTGTGCTGAAAATTTGGTGAAAAAATTCTAAAATGACTGTTTTACAAGTCTGCGTATGCAGTTCCTACCCACTCGTAAGTTTGCGAATTTCAATATTTTCACTCCAGATTTTCAACATTGCCATTTTACCACACCTCCTTATGAGCAGTGCAACTGTCATTTTCACATCTTGCCCAAAACATGTTTCCGCCTGTAGTGCACAATGGCACAGTCGGTGTCGAACTCAGTGTATGGGACACATTAAGAAAATCACAGTGTCACTGTTCATGAGCAGAGATCTTAAAATGGCTATGTTGAAAATTTGGTGAAAATTCCTACAAATAACTTGTTTCTGAGCCGTGCGTTATGCACTTCCTACACACGCTCGTAAGTTTGTGAATTTCAATATTACCCAGATTTTCAACATTGCCATTTTACCATGCCTCCTATGAGCAGTACAGCTGTCCTTTTCACATCCTGCCCAAAACATCTTTCCGCCCATGTAGTGCACAATGGCGCAGTCGGTAAAGAAATCAATGTATGGGACACAGTAAGAAAATCACAGTGACACTGTTCATTAGCAGAGGTTTTAAAATGGCAATGTTGAAAATTTGGTGAAAAAATTCTTAAAAATGACTGTTTTACGAGCGTGCGTTGCACAGTTCCCACGCACGCTCATAGGCTTGTTTTCAATATTTCCACTCCAGATTTTCAACATTGGCATTTTACCACACCTCCTCATGAGCAGTACAGCTGCCATTTTTCACATCCTGCCCAAAACATGCTTCCACCCATGTAGCGCACAATGGCGCAGTCGGTGTGCGAAATCAATGTATGGGACGCATTAAGAAAATCACAGTGACACTGTTCATATGCAGAGGTCTTAAAATGGCTGTGTTGAAAATTTGGTGAAAAATTCTAAAATGACTGTTTTGATGAGTGCGTTGCGTCGTTCCTACGCACGTCGAAGTTTTAATTTCAATATTTTCACTCCACATTTTCAACATTGCCATTTTACCACACCTCCTTATGAGCACTGCAGCTGTCATTTTTTCACATCTTGCCCAAAACGTGTTTCCGCCCATGTAGCGCACAATGGCACAGTCGCTGTGTGAACTCAGTGTATGGGACACATTAAGAAAATCACAGTGTCACTGTTCATGAGCAGAGATCTTAACATGGCTATGTTGAAATTTTGGTGAACAAATTCCTAAAAATAACTGTTTGCGAGCGTGCGTTGTGCAGTTCCTACGCACGCTCATAAGTTTGCGAATTTTCAATATTTTCACTCCAGATTTTCAACATTGCCATTTTACCACACCTCCTTATCAGCAGTACAGCTGTCATTTTTCACATCCTGCCCAAAACGTGTTTCCACCCATGTAGTGCACAATGGCGCAGTCGGTGTGCAAAATCAATGTATGGCACACAGTAAGACAATCACAGTGACACTGTTCATTAGCAGAGGTTTTAAAATGCCAATGTTGACAATTTGGTGAAAAAATTCCTAACAATGACTGTTTTACGAGCGTGCATTGCACAGTTCCCACGCACGCTCCTAGGTTTGCGAATTTTCAATATTTCCACTCCAGATTTTCAACATTGCCATTTTACCACACTTCCTTATGAGCAGTACAGCTGTCATTTTTCACATCCTGCCCAAAACGTGTTTCCGCCTATGGCACAATGGGGCTAACAAAAGGTCATGCTGACAATTTATTGTCCAAATACCAGCAATCGTACAGGGCATTAGGGTAAGCACCATACATGCCAAACACCACTGCAAATACCTGCAAGCGAACGTTCGGCATTGACAAATGCTTGTTTTTATAGGGTGTGGCGACTTGCTTCTGCACCATAATTGACAAATTAATTTCATTTCTTAATCACCCGCTGTTCTTCCTTATCTTTACAGGTACTGTATTCCTTGTGCCTGAGTTTGTTCCAACAATGTGCTTGATGGTTCACCAAGCAAATGACGCCAGTCCACAGAGAGCACCTGGAAAACAAGAAAGGATTTTTGTGAATGAAAGTCCTGGAAAGAAAAGAAAAGGAAAGGAAACTAAAAGAAGAAAAGCAAAAGAAAGGAGAGGAAATTAAAGCAAAGGAAAAACACGGACTTACCGTTAGAGTACTATTGCTGGCTGTGCAATTCTGTTTGGTGTCTGTGTTCTGTAGTAGAACCAGCAAAACCTGCATGAAGGAGATATTACAGGAAAAATGTTAATGCTGCAATGAGTCTCATCAATCATGGTCTGATTTTCTGCCTCTAGTAGGCTTATAGAAGTGCTGTAGTGTCTGAAAAACAGTGCATGTATCTTACCAACAGCAGATGAACAAAGTCCTTGATGCAGTGTGGTTACATTCGCATGATGATGCCTTGTGGACTTCAGTCAGTGGCCTGATGGAGAAGGAGGAGGACCAAGATGAATCTGTCAAGAGGAGAGTTTTGAGGAGGTACAGGAGGCAGTTCTGTTTCACATTGGTGGCAGTGAATCATCAGTCACCACGGTGGTGGAAGTGGTAGCCAAGCCAATGCTGTTTCTTACTTCATGCGATTGTGAGGAGGAGGACATAGCTGAAGCAGCCCAAGGAGCAGAGTAGTGATAGAGGAGGTGGTTCTCTTTATCACAATTGACTGCCTACTACATACCAATACCACTGGTGGTGGAAGTGCTGTCCCATGCTGTTTTGGCCTGTGTTGGAAGAGGATCCAAGGCATCTACAGTGCATACAGGGGATAATAGGAGGAGGATGAAAAGGGTGAGGTGTTGAGGTCACTGCTGCATGGCTGCAGTGTTTCTTGCTGGCTAGCGAGGGTGTTCTGTTTAGTAATTTGTTAGTGGGATAGTGCATTGTTTACAGCTGTTCAATTTGACGCAATTAAGAAGCAGCACTAATTAATAGTTGTTGATGTATATCTCAGCACTGAATGTGATACATTATTATTGTTATTAAGTTGACATGCAGGAGTACATGGTTGTGGATGGGTGGGGACGTGGAGGGAGAAGGAGAAAATAAATAGTAGAGTTCATTATTCTTCCACGTCCTCTGTGCAGCATTCCTCAGTCTTCAATACTGGAAGTGTCACCATATGGGAACTCCCTCTCCATCACTGCTTCATCCACTTCAATGTTGTGAGATAATGATGAGTTACGTCCTGGTCTGCCTAAAGCACTTTCCTTCTCATCATCATCACTGTCAATCGGTGCTGTTACCATGGACATTACTCTTTTAAAGGTATGTGAGCCTCATTCATTTTGATAAATGTCAGCATGAAAACATTTGTAGGGGACAGATTTGTGTGCCTGGCATGCACAATGACACCTACTGAACTGAACACCCACTCAACGCTGACACTGGAGGATGGGCAGCTAAGATATTTCAGGGCAACCACTGTTAGTGCTGGCCAGTCATTGATCTTAGTGCTCCAGTATAGTAGTGGCTCATCTCCAATGGTGAGGTTCTTTGTATCTGCGAAATATGCATCTACCATGCGTTTTGCCAGTCGAAGACGTGCAGCATGATCATCCTCTTTCTCCTCCTCAGTTTCCTCCATGTCTGCGACTCCCACTTGACTGAGGGTGGCCCAAATGGGATTTAGCATGGGTTCCTTTATCTCACATTGCTTTTCTGTAGTTTGACACCTAGGCTGAGATGAAGAGAAGTGGGTGGCTGTAACACCGGATCGCTGTGCAGTACCATCATCTTTCTTTGCCCCCTGTGCCCATAGTAGCAACTGTGCATCACTTACCTCTGAGTGAGTAGTTCTCTCAGTCTGTGCAACTCATGATGCCCACCTTGTAATATGGCTGCCAGCCCACGTTTATTATGTGGGTCAAGTACTGTTGCAATTCCAAACTCCTCAGACTGCATAATATACATTATGTGGGTATTGGAGTCTAATGTGGACAGCATGTGTTCCATTAATAAGCAAATTGCTCTGTCACTACCTGCCTCCAGCTGTTGCTGCATGTTCAGCAGTGTCTGTCTCAGCACCTGTAGCAGAGGAATGGACTCACTGATGCAGGCAGTGTCCCCACTCACTGCCTGTGTTGCTTGCTCGAAGGGTCTCAGAATCAAGATGAGCCCATTCATTTGGCACCACTGCTCTGTTGTAAGACACATGGATGCCGCACTGTTGTCACAGCTTGCATGAATTAGCACATACTCATATATAGCTTTGTACTGCTGGTATAAACGCTCCACCATGTACAAGGTGGAGTTCCACTGGGTGACAACATCAAACTTCAAACGGTGCTGATGCAGCTTGTTCTTTACCTGCAGATCATGGAGATGGTCACGTGCTTTTGCTGAATGTGCAAAGTGGGCACAGATGGGTCAAGCAAGAGCCAAAACTTCTTTTATATCCTGATGGTTAAGGAAAGCCTGCACCACAAAGTTAAGGCAATGTGCCAGGCATGGAACCCTGACAAATCCCCCATCAGTGATGCATTTCCACACATTTGAGCCATTATCACTGGCAATGAATCCAGCTTTCAGTACATGGGAGTGAAGCCACTGATCAATCTAGGTTAGAATGACTTCCAGCATCTTTTCTCCAGTGTGTGACCCAAGGATACTCTTCATGGTCAGTTTTGCATGCTGCCTTATACTAGACATGTTGCTACCACCACAATTTGTCCTAGTGTAATTCTCGCCTCTCCCCCAATCAGCAGCTACCCCAGGTACCTGTGCCCAGTGTGCTGTAATGCACAGGTAAGAGATACCAGATGTTTTCCCACTGGTCCACATGTCCATGCTCAGATGGACATACTGTGTTGAGGAATGCTATAGGGCATGATGTACCATGTTACATACAGTACTGTACAGTTCAAAGATGGCACACTTCAAAAAGTATGTACATGATGGCACCTGCCATTTCAGCAAGGCATGGGCCACAAACCACTTAAATCCTGCATTCTCTACAAAGGATTATGGTAACAAATCCAGAGCAATAATTTCTGCACATGCTATATTCAACTCCCATGTTGTACCATGATTGGGCAGGAATTTTGTTTGCCTATCCAAAATGGAAGGCAGCGTCGGCTGAACTTTTCTTGATACTGCTGCCATCAGTGATGCACCTGGTGGTGTGCCAAACAGCTTACCTCATCATTGTGCCAGTAAGGGGGTGCTCCTTGCCTGGGGACTGTCAATGGTGCTTATGGCCTGTGGCAATGCACGACACACCTCAGCGGCTTTTTGTTTTTTCATAACTAGTGGGGTAGCAATCACATTTTGGGTTGGGGTTGTACTCTGGATGCTAGGAGGACCACTACTTTGCCCACTGCCAGAATCCTCCTCATCCAGTACAACAATGATGTCCTCCTCATCACCTGCACCTCCATGTCCCTGTAGTGGTGCTGTGTGTATTTTGCTTACATTGCCATCTGATTGGGATGTACCAGAACCACTGGCACTGGCTGCCTTCTGGCATTGAAGCCACTGACTTGGGTGCCTATTTTTAAGGTGTGTGTGTGTTGCCCACCTGTGTCACGATGACTACCCTTCTTACCCCGACTTACTCAGGTTTAACACAGTTGGCAAATTGCCACTGTCTCATCAGATGGGTCCAGTATATAAAGATCCCACACTAGAGATTTATGTGCCCTTGTATTTACTTGGTGCCAAGATGACTGTGATTGTGATAACAAAGGAGAAGATTTGCTCTTTGGTGTGTTGTGGAATGACTCGAGCAATGTAGAAAAAATGGGAGAAACAGTGGTTGGGGTGACCTTCTCCTTGGTGGTTTTAGCAATTAACAGGCAACAGGAAAGACACGTTTCATAACACCCTGTTTTGCCCTTTCATTTTCTGGCTCCCATGAGGGATCTGTGTCGTCTGACACATCATCATCATCCACATCATAGTCTGGAAAAAAGCTGGCAGTCTCATCAGCCTCAGCAGGTCTGTCTGCCTCAGTAGCAAGTGCCACAGTCTCTGTAACATGGACCTCCTCTTCATGACTGTTGTCCTCATGTTGCTTCACATGTACAGTACCACCGCCTCACCCTCACTCACTGGACATGGACACACATTATCCGGCTCTGCTTCTGACCTACCATCACCAACAGCACCACTTTCAAACTGCACTTCAGCACCAACAGCCTCCAAGCCCACAGTTGTTTGTTTGTTTGCTGGTATTGCTGCTGCTTCCTCTCACTGTGTCACTTGACATTGAGACATCCGTCAACATGTCTGCCACAAATTCTGCAGAGAAAAACTTAATGGCAGGAAAACCAACACCAGGGCCAAATGCTTTGCTACTACTGCTACTGCCTGCCACAGAATCATCTGAATGCTGCCCCTCTGCTCTCCCACATACGTTTCTGGTTCCTGCACCAATATTAGGATTAGTATTAGGAAACATAAATTGGGAAATGTTCTTTGTGGCCACTAAATGGCCTCTCCCTTTAGTTGCCCCTTTCTTCCCAGTCATTCTTCAACATACACAGGGACACAATAATCACTTGACTTACATCACTGTCTGGAGAACAGTGATTTTTTTTTTCCTAAATACAGTTGTGCACGCAGTCACACAGCAATCACTTGGCTTAAATCGCTGTTTGGAGAATAGTGATTTTTTCCAAATACAGGTGTGTATGCAGGGATACAACAATCACTTGGTTTAAATCGCTGTCTGGAGAACAGTGATTTTTTTCCCCAAATACAGGTGTGTATGCAGGGATACAACAATCACTTGGTTTAAATCGCTGTCTGGAGAACAGTGATTTTTTATCTAAATACAGTTGTGCATGCAGTCACACAACAATCACTCGGCTTAAATCGCTGTCTGGAGAACGGTGATTTTTTTCCCTAAATACAGGTGTGTACACAGGGACACAACAATCACTGAGGTTAGGAGGCAGTATAGTGCAGTGGTTTAAGGCTCTGAGCTGCAAATCTGGAGACCTGAGTTTGAATCCCACAGCCCCCACTTGCATACTGTTTGACCCTGAGCAAGTCATTTGAGCTCCCAGGTCACTCCTGTAAACAAGCTTTCAACTTAGTGTGTCTCTCCTTGTTAAAAATAAATAAATAAAAGGCACTGTCTGGAGAACGGTGATTTTTTTTTTTACCTAAATACAGGTGTGTACGCAGGGACACAACAATCACTTGGCTTAAATTGCTGTCTGGAGAACAGTGATTTTTTAGTCATAAATACAGTTGTGCGCATAGTCACGCAAAAATCACTCGGGTTTAATCACAGTCAGGAGGACAGTGATTTTTTTTTTAAGAAAAGACGGCACTTGTCAACTGATTTTGTACAGAAGAAAACTTTGCCTTCTAAACTGCTCCTATCCTCCCCTGAACCACACAAACCATTAAACCACAACTCCTAACAGAAAACTAAATACAGCAAATAAGCAATATAGAAAAGTAACACAAAAAATCGCTGCGTGTGCAAAGAGCACTTATGGTAACAGTTCTGAAGCAATTTGACAAACAAAATGCTCTTTTATATAATGTTGTTAGATTTGACTCTAAGCTGCAGCACAAGCTCTGCTCTTTAAGTCTCTCAGACAAACTACACTCACAGAACAAGAAAACTAGCTTCTCATTGGCTGTTCAGCAACATGTGATCTCATATCCCATGGTTCATTGCAAACTTCAACTATTATGCCAAACTTCGCTGGCGAAGTTCAAGCTTCGCAGATCTGGTACTCCTGTACCATTAAGTAACAGAAACTGAAGTTTTTGACTTTGAAATTTCACAACTCCACCCAAAATGCTTTGAAGTGGGACTTCGCAGGGCAGAAAACTTCATGGAATAGTCGAAATCCATGAAATTTTACACGGAGTGAATTTTAACAACTCTGCACACCTCTAGGTTTGACACAGGTGCTATGCATGCATTCCACAGCACCCATTGCATATATGCTAAGATGTAGCTGGTGCTATCTCTGAAACTGCAGATGATTTAGGACAATCAGCTGTGGTTTGGGGCAGTGTGGATCCAAGTGTAGACACAGCTGAGTCCACTTAGACCAACACAAATAGTCTATGTAGACATTGTCCCTGAGCCAGCTGCATCCGCTGATGCATGCAGTAAATTGTCCACAGACGCAGCATAGGTTTTGGTTTTGGAAACCTGCAAATTATCCCTGGTGATTTCCATGCCTACATGGAACTTACAATTTCTGGAGGAAAGAAGACAATTGATCCTTGAAGTTCTTCATGCATTTCAGTAGGAATATCCTGACCTGGTGGGCATTCCATCTCTCAATAACACAGGCTCTGCTGCAACATGGCTGTTTCTGTGGTATGAGAATGCTTCATAGTTGCTGCATGTATATCATATACAGTCCATTCACTCCTAACTCATTTTGTTGTAAAGCACTTTGGGATATAGTAGGGATGAGATGCTCTACATAAAAAATCAAATGCTTTTCCGTTCTGCTCTTGCCTCAACCTGCTATTTTAGCAATATATCAGGTACAGGTCACAGTAGGTAGGGAGAAGAGTTGAAGAACCCAACCACAGTTTTGTTACCCAAGAATAAATCTACCATTTCTGGTAACTCAAATAAAGAACTAAAGTTCTGGCCTGTTCAGGTGGCTTAGTTCAGGTGCCAACTAGCTGCTGTTTTCTCTGATGATTTTGGTGAAACAGGACTATGAGATGGGTAAAGCTGGGAAACTTTGCTTCCCAAAAAATGCATGAAGTTTCCTGTGCAAAGTGACACTTCGCATTGTTCTGTGGCAACGTTAGAACACTGCCAGGCAAAGACTTCATGAGGTGGTACTTTGCCAGTGAAGTGCCACTACATAGAAACATAGGCAATGATGGCATGAAAAGATCACCGGTCCATCCACTCTGCCCATAAACCTAACAAACCCAGGACCTATTGTCCATACAGGGTTCTAACCCACACTAATCACCCCCATCTCCCCTCCCTACCACTATCACCCTGAGCAACCACTAAGCCTTTTAATGTGTCCCAGCCATATTTGAAACCACTGATAGATTTGGTGCCCGCCAGATCAGCTGGCAGATTGTTCCATGGATCCACAGCCCTTTCTGTAAAATAAAACTTTCTCACTTTCCTTTTGAATTCTCTCCATCAGTTTCCACTCGTGCCCCTGTGTTCTTGATTAATGCTAACTAGTTCCTCACAGTTTACCATGTTCATTCCTTTCAGGAGCTTGAAGGTCTCTTTCAGAGCTTCCTTCTCTTGTTTGTCTTCCGAGTACATGTTCAGTACCTTAAGTTGATCCTTGTAAGATCTGCCCTTCTGGCGCCAGATCACCTTGGTCACTCTGTGTTGCACTGTCTCCAGCTTGTCCCTGTTGTTCCTTAGATGAGAACTCCAGAATTGAGCACATTACTCCAGGTGGGGCCTAACCAGTGATCTACAGAGAAGTAGTGATACCTCCTTCCTCCTGCTGTAAGTACCCCTTCCTGTACACCCCAGCATCCTGTTTGCCTTACTGTAGGCCTTGTTACACTGGTTTGATTGTTTTAGGGAGTCACTGACGATGATCCCTAGGTCTCTTTACACAGAGGTCATGCATAGATTTACCCCCCTCCCTATCCTATATTCTGTTCTCAGGTTCTTGTACCCTGTATGCATCACCTTGCACTTTTTGGCATTGAATTTCAGCTGCCAAATCTTTGACCACCTCTTTGGCTTTTGCAAGTCTTTTTGCATCTCCCTAACTCCCTCCTCACTGTCTACCCTGCTACAGAACTTAGTGTCATCTGTAGACACATCTTGCCCTGGATTCCTTCACCCATGTCTCTAATGAACATATAGTAAAGTACTGGACCCAGGACTGATCCTTGTGGCACCCCACTGTTGACATCTCTCTCTCTCTTCTGATTTGACTCCATTAACCATAACTCTCTGCTGTTTCCCTTCCAACCAGTTTCTCACCCATCTAAGCATGTCTTTCACTGCACCCAGATACTCTAGCTTCTTCAGTGACCTTCTGTAAGGCACCGAGTCAAAAACCTTGCTGAAATCAAAATAGACTAAATCCACAGCATGGATCTTATCCACTACCATAGCTACCCAGTCAACGAATACTATCAGGCTGGTCTGACAAGACCTTCCTGCCATGAACTTGTGCTGTTTAATATCATGGAGTCAATTGCTCTCCAAGTAGTTTACGAGATCCTCTTTGACTAGTGTCTCTACTGGTTTACCCACAATAGGGCAGGGAGGAAAACAAGTAAAACCAGTACTGTAGTCATGGACTTCAGACGCACAGACTTTGACAAGATGAGAAAGATAGTAAGGGAGACAATGGAGGGTACAGATAATATAGGGGCAATGGAGGAGTTATTGCCAAGCTATCAAGGGAGGGGTACTGAAAGCTGTGGAAATGTGCACAAAAATGGTTAAGAAGAGCAAAAAGGGGAGGAGACCACTTTGGTTTATAAAGGTGGTTGCAGGGGCAGTCAGGGAAAGGGGGAGGGCTTTCAGGAAATTTAAGAGGACACTCAGCGAGGAAGATAAGGAAGAGTATAGGGAAAAGAGGAGTATGGTAGGGAAGAAGATCATAAGGGCAAAAGCAGATACTGAGGAAAAAATAGCAAAAAAGGCCAAAAGGGGGGATAAAACATTTTTCAGATATGTGAGGGAGAAGAGAAGGGCAAGGTAGGGAATTACTAGGCTGAGGGGAGAGGGAGAAATAACATTGGAAAGGGACTGTGAAAAGGCAGAGTTATTAAATAAGTACTTTAGTTCAGTATTTGCGGAGGAGGAGGACAGTAGGGGACCTGCACTAAAGTCGAATGGGAAGGAGGGCAAATGGGTGGATCTGAGCCAATTCACTGTGTATAGGGTTAGGGCAGAGCTAGATAGATTGAGGGTGGACAAGGCAATGGGGCCTGACAGGTTACACCCCAGGGTGATCAAGGAATTGAAGGAGGAGTTGGCCATATCCAGGCTCTTCAACTTGTCCCTGGATATGGGGAGAGTGCCAGAGGACTGGAAGAGGGCAGACATAGTGCCTTTACACAAGGGAGGTAATAAGGAAGTGGAACTACTGACCTGTCAGCCTCACATCAGTGGTGAGGAAGGTAATGGAGGCATTCATCAAGGAGAGGGTGGTGGATTACCTGGAGGAGAGTGGCTTGCCGGACAGCAGACAGCATGGCTTCATGAAGGGGAAGTCTTGCCAGACAAACCTAATTCAGTTCTTTGATTGGGTGACTCAGGTGCTTATTCAGGGGAGCGGTGGATGTGGCCTATCTGGACTTCAGTAAGGCCTTTGACACCGTCCCCCATAGAAGGCTGGTGAGCAAGATGGAAAACCTAGGGTTAGGTGGGACAATAACAAGCTAGGTAGAGGCCTGGTTACCAGGAAGAACTGAGAGGGTGGTGCTAAATGGGGTGCACTCTGGGAAAGCAAGGGTGAAGAGTGGAGTGCCAAAGAGTTAGTTTTGGGTCAGCTTCCCTACAATATCTACATCAATGATATTGCTGAGGGTTTGAGGGGGAGGGTGTACCTATTTGCTGATGATACAAAAATATGCAACAGGGTGGACACCCAAGGGGGGGCTGAAGGACATGAGGGAGGACTTAAAGATGCTTGAAAAATGGTCTGGGACATGGCAGCTGAAAATTAATGCAAGACGTGCGCTGTGCTGCACTTGGGGAGTAGGAACAGAAGAGCAGGGTACACCCTAGGTGAGGAGGAAATTAAAGCAACAGAACAGGAGTAGGATCTGGGGATCATAGTCTCCTCGTACCTTAAGGCAGGAATCCAATGTAGCAGGGTGGCGGGAAAGGCCAGTGGTATATTGGCATGCATAGGCAGGGGCATTACTACCTGAAAGAGGGAGGTAATAATGCCCCTTTACACCTGAAGTATGGGGTTCAGTTCTGGAGGCCACATCTTCGCAAGGATATAGATGTGTTGGAGAGGGTTCAGAAAAGGGCAACCAAGAAAGTGCAGGGTATGCAGGGAAAGTCATACAAGCACAGGTGTAAGGAGCTGGATTGATACACACTGGAGACAAGGAGGGAAAGGGGAGACATGATTGAGACTTTTAAATATGTAAAGGGGCTCAATATAGTGGGAGAAGAGGGTTTACTTAAGAGGAAAGAGGGGGTCAAAACCAGAGGGCACAGCCTCAGACTGCAAGGAAAAAGATACAGGGGCAATGTGAAAGGGCATTTCTTCATGGAGAGGGTGGTGGAACCCTGGAACAGACTACCAGACAGAGTGATGGGGGCTAAATTGGTGGAAGAATTCAAGAAGGCATGGGACAAGCATATGGGGCTGAGTATCAGGGGGAGGGTGGGGGCTGGCAGGGAGGGGGAGATGTAGGGGAAATAAAAGGGCAGACTTGATGGGCTGGTATGGTCCTTTTCTGCCATCAAGCTTCTATGTTTCTATGATTCTGTGATTCTGTAGAGGTAAGACTGACAGGTCTGCAGTTACCTGGTCGCTTGTTAGTTGCATGGTAACATTAAGTTTTTATTTTAAAACAAATGTTAAATGAAGAAAACCTGCCCCCCCACCTGCGCAGCATCATTTGTCACCCCCGGCCCCAGCAATCTAGAACAATCACCCCATCTTCCACCCTCAGAAGCACTCAATCCCACCCTCTGCTCCCTGTCTCAGTGAAGTTAAGCATAGTTTTGCTGTGGGCAATATAATAATTAAGAGTACACTTCCTCCCACTCTAATAGCATCCCACCTATCCAAACCTCCTACCCCCAGCCCCAACCAAGTAAAATCCCATCTCCCATCCTCTAGGCACCCAATCCCCCTCCCCTACCCCTGTGCTACTCTAGAAATAAAGAAACGATATACAGTGCTGTTAAAAAAGTTGAAAAGGTCCCATGGTGGGTAACTGGCATGTAGAATCTCCCTACACCTTGGTTGGCTACTGTCTTATGAATGATAACAAGGGTGCACTTGTAGAGTTCCACCATGTCACAGTGACAAGAAAAAATGCAACCGTCATTAGGGCGCC
Organism: Neoceratodus forsteri; assembly: GCA_016271365.2. NCBI lineage: Eukaryota > Metazoa > Chordata > Ceratodontiformes > Ceratodontidae > Neoceratodus > Neoceratodus forsteri. Next base: position 167,608,779 of record JADMNL010000027.1, read on the forward strand.
AGCACAATGCTGATGGCAAACATCGTGCCTGGCAATTGTGCTGTCCAACCCCCATCATGCCGAATGACCTGGGGCATGTTCTGGCTTTACCCCTTGCACCCTCCATACTTTAATATAATCACCTCCAGGTCAGAGGTGTATGGGGCAAGGGGTGCAACACCTGGATGGTGCCATCCCTGCTGAGCACTGCAAAATCCAGTTTGCCAGCATGACAGGCGAACTGGTTGTGGCACTCTAATTGCGTCACCCATATAACGGTATACGCACCTGTAGTAACCACCCAATCAGCAATCTTGCAAGCTAATTTAAAGAACTGCTGACTCCTCTGTGAAAACTTTGAAAAACATAAAATCTAGACATTGCAGCTTGCATGTAGAGGTGGGCAAGCCAGAGCAGGCTCGAACCTGGCTTGAGTCTAGTGCCTGGCTCGGCTCTACCTCTAAAAGCAGTCGAGAACCGAGGTCAAGCTGAGCCAGTTATGGTCACAGTAAAAATTGTTGTCAGCTAGAACAGTTCATGTAGTATCCAAAATGTTTAATTTCTATGTAGAGAAAAGCCTACAGTAGCCAGGGCTCAGCTCCTGTTTTTGCTCGTAGAGTCAAGCTAGACCCCTGGCCTGCCTCTGGCTTGGCTCCAGGGGAAAAATTCCTGGCTTACCCACTTCTACTTGCATTTCATATAATGTTTATGGGTTTCTTCTCTCCATTATTCATTACTGGGGGAATGTGCACAAACACAGGCTCTTTCTGCCTTAGAAATCATCTGCCTTGGCAGCTCATTCCCCCCTTGAAGTCATAATCCTCTGCTGGAACATCACCATCTGATGCCATGAGAATGACTGTGATGTGACAAGCAGAGTATTATGGCCTTAAGTGGGGAATGCGCAACTGGGATAGCTGAAGTCTAAAGAAACAAAGATCCTGTTTTCATGTAAATGACCTCTGTGATAATGATGCGGGGCAGAAAATACAAAACTAATGTGAAATATAAGCTGAACTAAGTCTAAATATTATGTTTTTCAAAGTTTTTTTTAACATCATAGCCCTGTTCCGAAGGTTAAGAATAGTTAAAGGTGGTTCTTTCTTTCTTTCTTTCTTTCTTTCTTTCTTTCTTTCTTTCTTTTCTTCCTTCCTTCCTCCAGCATGTTTATAGACTAGGAAATCTGATTTGCCCAAAATGTATATTTTTGCTGATGAAGAAGACTGCTGTATCCAGTATAGCTGAACTGAGATGTAAGCAGCTGTGGCCAGGTTTGCAAAAGGAAGTTCTGGGATATATTTCCCCAATATGTATGTAATAAAATGTATTTTTAGACAGCAAATGCACACTCATGCCTTTAGCCTATTTTCAGGTGTATCCCTGTTACAATCATATAGTTGCCACATGTCTCGCTACATCCATCTGCGGGGATTCCGATTGGCTAGGTCCTATCTTTAGCAGGTGTTATGACAGTCTGACCTGCTTTAAAGCAGCATGCATACTGCCATTTTTGGATGCAATTCATATGGAAAAAAAGGGTTTTCAACCAGAGCCCTCAACCAGAAACCAACTAGATTTCATTTGAGTGCTAGTTCAATGTGAGTTAAACTTTTGCCATGCAAATTAATTTATTTGAAATTGTTTTACCCCGCAACAATACTGAGAACAAAGTAGTTTATTTACAAATGCAACCTGGTGGTAGGAAGGGTGTAGGGAGGTACACATTTAGTATTGCAATGAGTCAGTAAAAAGACATGCATAATACATTTCTGCAGATGGAATTCTAAATTAATCTATACTTGGGCTGGAATGCTTCGCTTTTCTATCCTATATCAGACTGAACTCTCAACCAGCCTTCAACTGCCAGCTAGCCTTATCTGAAGAGACTTAAAGCATAAACATCTGAATTTGATTTTCATTTTCATTTCATTTCATTTGTTATACTGGAAAGGCATGTGAGCAAGATATTGCCCATTTTCACAAGCGTCCAGTTTATGTAGAGATATAAAGGTAAAAGAGCAAGTGAATACAAACAACAGAATAAGGTTTTACAGCGAGAGTTTAACATTATTACAGAATTAAATGGTAGAAGGAGTAAAACAAACAGTATGTAATGGTATCGCTAAACAGTGAAGGATTCAGGTGAATAAGTGCTGAGGGCAAGTACTAAGGCTTGAAAAGTGCAAATATAAAAAATTTCAAGTTGTGTCTTATGTCGTGTTTACATAGCAGCCTCTATGACATATTAAGTCGTGCGATCGTGTTGAGCCAGTGCACGGCTCCCCATGTGGACACTTACCACTTTGTGGTACTCCAATCACTGATGAGCTCCCGCAGCCGCTTCTAGGTTCAGATCGCATAGGGTATTAGGCGTTTTCACCCTCCGTGTGGACTGGAACTGTCACATGTTGCGATGCAAAGCAGACACTCCCTTAGTGATCTCTTGAGGCTCCCATGACCGAAGAGTCACCCCTCGAGCTCCTAGACTCCTACAGCACCAACTTGCAATGGTGCAATTCCCACAGTGTGGACGGAGTACAGACACTTCCTTCAAGGTACGGATCTTCTTGCACCGTTTACTTTTGTGCCAGATCAGTCATGTAAACACGCCTTTAGTCTCTCTGTCTAGGAAGCATCATTTACCAAGCTAAGCACGTTTATTTTTACAATTATACATTATTTACCCCTCCCCCAACTTGGGAGTCAGTATAGCACAGTAGTTAGAACACTTAGCTGCAAACTGATAAAACTGGGTTTGAATCCCAGAGCTGTGTGATTGTGAGTGAGTCACTTAACTCCCCTGTGCTCCCAGGATGCACCTGGAAACAAAGCTCAGCTTGATGTTTCTTTCCTGGCAAAACGTTTTAAAATAAAGTAAAATACCCTTTGTGGTGTTCCTCTGGGTCCTCTCTCCACAGCCAGGACAACAATCCAATTCATGATGGCTGATTTGTGTTGAATGCCATTGCTTTCCTTGTCTAAATATACACTACAATTTAAAAATCAATGCAAAACCCTAAAAATTACAGTTATTACAATTAATAAGAATACTAAAAGCAGATAATTCTATGCTGCTAACGTATGCAAATTAGTTTTCTGTGCCCAGCTGACATTCAAATCAAGCTCAAATTAGAAAAAGACATCCAGAGCTGAACTGTTTGTTCACAGCCTGTGTTTAGCTCAGTGAAGGCCTTCAACTAGTGTTTAACTTTTAAAATATTTAAATTAGTAGCATGCTTAGCTTTCTGAATGTTCAACCAGCCATGTTCAACTAAAGCTGTGTTTTCAGTGGCATGCAAATTATCTGCTAATTCACTGCTAGTTCATTATCAACTGTATTTTTTATGTTTGCTTGCCATAGGCTAAGCAAACATATTGCTTTCACTCTGGAGCTCTCTCCGGGGCCTTGGGGCTTGGCTGGCTCAGCCACTTACAGAGCTGCAAAATGCAATCTCTCCTTTCTCTCTCTGTACTACCCATTTGGCATGCAGCTATTAAGCCATTGCCCATCACATTGTTTAGCCTGTTACATTACTGCAAAATGTACATTTTGCTACCTTTTTACAGTCAGCCACTTCTCATATTCATATGGGAAGTGCTAGATCACAATAGATGGTCTAGGATTTCTTTTATCCTACATGCATCTGAGTTGCTTTGAAATCAGTTACAGACTGGACTGATGCAAGTCTATATTGAGACTCAATAATCCTGCAGGACACCTGCCATGTGGCAGGCATAGAGAATCCTGCCCATGATCTAATGGGCAGGGCATGGGCTTTGAAATAGGAGACCCAGGCTTGAATCCCACCACAATCAGTAAGACACAGTGTGGCCTTAAGCAAGCCACTTAACCTCTCTTTGCTTAAAGATCTTTTCTGATTTTCAGCAAAACATCTGCTGTCAGCATCAGCAAAACACAGTTGCACAAAATTCCCAAGAGAGTTTAAATTTTTTTTTTTTCCTTAATTTTTTTTTTTTTCTCCAGTAATTTCAGGAAATTCAATTTTTTATCACTAAAGACAGTTTCACAAGAACAGGAATGTTCCCCTTAAAGAGTAGCCAACACCTTCAGGACAACTTTAACAAAAATAATATTTAGACACAGTTCAGCTTGTATTTCATATTAGTTCTGTATTCCTCTTCCCCATTATTTATTACTGAGGTCATTTGCATTAAAACAGAATCTTTGTTCCTGAAGAGTTCATCTATCCCTGTTGCTTTCTCCCTACCTGAGGTCATAATGCACTGCTTGTGACATCACACTTATTCTTATGGCAACGGATTTTGATGTCATAACAGAGAATTATGACTTGAAATAGGGAGTAAGCTATTGAGGCAGATGAACTCTAAGGGATAAAGATCATGTATTCATGCAAGTTTACTTAGTAACAAATAATGAGAAGAGATACATATATATATATATATATATATATATATATATATATATGTATATATATATATATATATAGAATATATGTGAATGCAAGCTGAATTGTACTTAATTATCATGTTTGTCAAAGGTTTTTAAGGCACCAGTAGCTCTTTAAAGTTCATATATTCATTTTGCTTAAACCTGTCATGATGTCATAATCCTGTTTATATGACATTCCCAACCTGTTGCCATTGAAGTGATTCTGATGTCACACGCCAAGGACTATGACTATAGGGAGTAAACAGAGAAGAAATAAATTAAGGGCCCAATTGTTGCAAGGTTCTGCACCCACGCGGGGTGCTTACGCAGGCTTGTGGAGTGCAGAGACTCCACACTACACATGCAGTGACCCATGCAAATCTATGGTCGAATGGTGAGTGCCCTTCTGCACCCAAACCAGCATCACCAGTGCTCCTACTCAGGCAGCTGGGTCAGGAGTGGGCACTGGGCAGGGGCGGGCGTGCACCTGATTCTGAGGCAAATCTCCACACTGTGGAGGGCTGGCAGAGGGAGCAGATGTTGCATATCCCAAGTGGCTGTAGTAGTGGTTGTATGCCCCCTTCTGCCTGCCTGGCAACAAGGCTGACAAACAAAAAACAATCAGCAGCCACACTACCTACCCCCAGCCCTTGGAGCATCTATGGAGAGTTGGGGGGGCCATTCTGGCACAGACTGGTGCAGAAAAATAAATTACAGTATTGTCAGTGGGGATATGGCAGCCCTTGGAGAACTGCTGTATCCTCCCCAGTCCCTGTTCAGTGCAGAGCTTGGGGTCCACTTTAGAGCCATTCCAGGTATCTGACTGACTGCATATACAATGAAGTCAATTTTGCAGGATGCATATGAGAAAAACGGTGCCTTTGCAGGCTCCCTTTTGCTCAGATCATGTCTTCAGTGTGAATCAAGACCTCTGGGACCCTTATTACTGGGTAAATGAAAGTCAGGTCAGCTGTAGCCTATTTTGCGTAAAGTAAAAGCTCAGCAGCTTTGCCCACTTCATTGCCTGAGTTCATTAGTTGTTTACACAACAGCATCCAATAAAATCGAGCTGCAACCTTTATTCACTTAGCATTATTAAAACTACACAAGATTAAGGTAATATTATCACCTTTAACCCTGTATGATATTGACAACCTTTACCGCAGCTCATAACAAACAACCTGGTTTTGCCCGGCATTGTGTTCTTCTCACTAAATTAAAGAGCACTCCCAGATCCTTGTTAGATTTCCTCGCATTCGAGCAGTGCTGGCCAGTCAGTAGCCCATGGCAATATACTAAATTAAAGGCCTAGCAGAGAATCCAACTACAAGCCTGACAACTAATGAATTGAAGACTTCACGCCCCCAGAGGAGCTGCAGTGGGATGATGCTGCCTCAAATTGAGCTACAGCGGGCGAAAAGTCCCCTGGCTGTCATTCAAACATAAAGGGTTGTTTAATTGTGTTCTCTACAGGAAACAAAAGCAACACCATTTTCATAACCTGGGAAATAGCTCACCCTAATCCTATAGAAAGCATCTACTAATCACCCTTGAATGTAGCTGGAACATGATGCTGACATGAGGGCACAGGTGCATACAAAAATGGGTTATTTCTCTACAATTATGTAATTGGAAGAAGCCGCACCAGGCTGCGGTTCCTCTGCTAATATTTATAGAATCAGAACATGGGGGTGTATAATAAACCAGCAAAACTGACTGCGCAAAAATGAATGCAAGGCACAGCCTCATACAGTATAATGATTTGCCTAAGATCGGAATGCTGAATTTACACAAAGGTGCAGAGACGTGGTTTCCTAGATCCTGGCTGCTCGCTAATAGGATTTTGGCATTCTGAACTGTTCACAAATATTTTAAATATGATATTAAAAATCAAGTGACCTTTTCTGCGGTAATCAGTGGGTGGCCCTGGAATGGCAGCTGTTAGCATTTCATCAGAATTAATGGAAATGCTAACTGCCTTGCACTGGAAGAATTCCTGGCCAATCGATGCAATCATCAATTAGGAAAATAATCAGCGGTCACAAACCTAAAGACCTGCTGACTTTTGATTTCTATACCTGAGGTGGTACTTGGATTGGAGTGACTAGCACTGCAGGTTGCCTAATGACCTGCACCATAGCCAGGTTCTGATTCTGTTGTGGAAGGCCACCTTTAAAGAGCCTCTTATGTCACAGGACAAACTATACAAAACATAATATTTAGACAGAATTCTGTATTATATTTCTGATATTTCCTGCATTTACTTTTCCCCTATTCTAGATTACTCAGGACATTTGCATGAAAACAGGGGCCCTATACACAGTTGCATTGGTGGGTGGTGGAATTTGGAGGTGCACTGGGCTCCCCTTGCCACTACCCACCAAATCTGCCATACCCAAACAGTAGCCTCTGTCTGCAGGGAGCATAACATCCCCTGTGAGAGCAGCACTACATATCATTATGCAGACTGCAGTTCCAGATATTAGTGGTCACACGTATTGCACCAGGTAGATAGTGCCATGATATGGTCCTTGCCCAGGGCGCATGGCACTACTGGCGACATTGCCCCCCCATACCATAAGATCCACTTGTGGACCAAATAGTTTTCAATTTAAACTGTCCCTCTTTGATTATTACTGATTGTCAGAGGCCTCTCTCTCTGAGACTCCATGGCCCTCCATATCCCTGGTGTCTAGTGGATCCCCCTGCCTTGTCCCCATTTGAGTATACTGGATGCAGTGCTGTCTGCTGTGTGCTGCCTAACTCTTCCCCCTGCTGGAAAGAATGTTCCAGCTTATCTGACAGCGACTCCTAGAGCTGCTTTCAACAGTTCTACAGCTCATGGGGTCACTACACCTTGCAACTGGGGAGAGGGTGTTGAAGGGACCAGGAAGCCACTGTGCATGGCACGTCACCTCCATGCATACAGACACCCTCGTTACTGGGGCTTCCACTGCCCTGTGTATAGCACGAAGGGGGTGCAAGGTAGATATGTGCTTCAAAGTGGTCCTTGTGACCACTTTGAGGCACAAAATAATGACTCCATATATGTGGCCCCATGATTCTGTGCTACTTGATTGTCATATGCTCTGGCTGCTTGCTACAGGTGACATCATAATCTCTTTCTTATGAAGTTACTGGCATTTCTATAGCAATCTGTTGTGATATTTTGTGCAGTGGGTTATGATATCACTCGTAGACAGGCAGCAAGAGCAGATAAAGACCATCTGATAGAGATCACCGTTTTCATCAAAATTTGATAAGCATAGAAGAATGCAAAGAAAGTAAGTATATGAAATGTAGGCTAAATGACATGGACTTGTATTTTTTCAAAGTATTCCTTTGGCTGTCTGAGACTCATTCAAACCTGGGACGACATAATGAGGGCTAGATTATCAAAGAATTACATTAAGATTTTGCTGCCATTGCGCTACTTGTTACGTGACTGTATTTATTTTATCGTCTCATGAAAAGACTTCATTAAACAAGCTTATTTACAAGCATATACTGGGAAGGACAACATACAAGGTCAAATCAAAGACGATGATGAACAACAGTCCAACTCGGAAAATACAAGATAGGGCAAAGACACAGTGTTATTTATACACAAGAAACAACAAGTAATAATAGATAACATAAGGCAGGGAAAATTACAGAACAATAGAAAATTAGGTGTGAAGTAGTAAAACTAGTTATATGATGTACTCTCTGTAGTCAAAGCTGCACATTCAGCAACCAGCCATAATATAGGCAGTGACTCAGAGTAAACGTAGCTTAACCGCATGAACAAACGCCAGTACATAGATCTTTGATGAGGGCTATAAAAACACTACAACTAACCAGAGAACTTTGTATTAGCAAGGTTTGCAAACTGTAAAGACCACAGAAAATATGGTCGACCTTCTTCTCACAATTGCCACAAGTTGCACATCAAAAATGAGGCATGAGTAAAAAAAATGCATGCATTAACAAGAATTCATGCATAAAAAAGGCATGTGTCAAAAAAATAACTCAAGTGTCATAAAATGATTCTTGTGCCATTATTCTGCTGTAAAGTAAGTACAGTGTCACAAATGCATCAAAATGCTTGAAAATCCCTCAAATATTTTCCCATATTTGCAGTGATGCAGCTGTGGCAGAACAACAAACTCAAATCCTGATTCCAAAGCTTTCCAAATCAATGCCTAAGTCTTTTTATTATTTATAGTGTTTAATGCCAGAAACAAAAAAAAAATATTTTGTTATTTTTAGATGTTAAAAATAAACTGAGCTCCCCAGGTTACCAGGGCTAATCCCTTGGCCCCCGCTATACTAGTAATATACAGGCCCCTACTACCCTACTGATATCCAGGCCCCCACTATCCTAGTGGTATCCAGGCCCCCACTATCCTAGTGATATCCAGGCACCCACTATCCTAGTGATATCCTGACCTCCACTATCCTAGCTATATCCAGGCCCCCACTATCCTAGTGATATCCTAACCCCCACCATCCTAGTGATATCCTGGCCCCCACTATCCTAGTGACATCCTGACCCCCACTATCCTAGTGATATACAGGCCCACACTATCCTAGTGATATCCTGAGCCCCACTATCCTAGTGATATCCTGGCCTCACTATCCTAGTGATATCCAGGCCACCACTATCCTTCGTAGCTCCAGACATGATCACTGTAATGTGCTCTGCCTTGGGGTCTCAGGAGGTAACCTCCACCAGCTGCAGCTTGTGCAGAATGCAGCCAACAGTTTACTGACGGGGCAGTCAATATTCTGCCACATCACTCCAGTGCTGTGTGAAATGCACTGGCTGCTGAGGAGGTGGAGGATCCTCTTTAAGTTGGACTTGCTCACCTTGAGGCCCTACATGGGTTGGGTCCTGGCTATCTGTCGGACCTTCTCACACCCACTGCCTCAGCCCGCTCCCACTGGTTCTCCTCTAGGGGCCTCCTGGTGATTCCCAGGACAAGGCTCAACCCCGCCAGCAAAAGAGCTTTTAATGTCGCCTGTCCCGTCCTGTGGAATTCGCTCCCTCCATCTGATCAGGAGGCCCCTTCACTTGAGATCTTTAAGGCCTGCCTCAAGGCCTACCTGTTTAGTCAGGCTTTCCCAGACCTTGTTTATTAGGCCACCTTAGGAGTCCCCTCTCCCTTTCCCCCTGAGTATCTGTTTTAATAGGGTTCTGTGTTGTCACAGACCATATTTATTTTATGCTGCAATTACTGTGATATTTATTTCATGCCTATTTATTATATTGATAGTGTATTTTCATTGCATGGCACCCAGAGCTTCTGGAATTCGGCGCCTAGAAAAATTAAAACTTGCTTTGCCTTGCCCTTGCCTTGATATCCTTGTCACCACTATCCTAATGGTATCCAGGCCCCAACTATTCTAGTGACATCCTGGCACCCAATGTACGGGTGATATCCAGGCCCATACTAACCTAGTGATATCTTGGCCACACTATCCTAGTGATATCCTGGCCCCCACTATCCTAGTAATATTATGGCCCCCACTATCCTAGTTATATCGAGGCCACCACTATCCTAGTGATATCCTGGCCCCCACTATCCTAGAGATATCCTGGCCCCAACTATCATAGTGATATTCTGGCCCCACTATCCTTGTGATATCCTGGCCTCCACTATCCTAGTGATATCCATGCCCCCACTATCCTAGTGATATCCTAACCCCCACTATCCTAGTGATACACTGGCCCCCACTATCCTAGTGATATCCTAACCCCCACTATCCTAGTCCCCAATATCATAGTGATATTCTGGCCCCACTATCCTAGTGATAGCCAGGCACCCACTATCCTAGTGATATCCAGGCCCCTACTATCCTAGTGATATCCAGGCACCCACTATCTTAGTGATATCCTGGCCCCCACTATCCTAGTGATATCCTAACCCCGATTATCCTAGTGATATCCTGGCCCCCACTATCCTAGTGACATCCTGGCCCCCACTATCCTAGTGATATCCTGAGCCCCACTATCCTAGTTAAATCTAGGCCCCCACTATCCTAATGATATCCTGACCCCCACTATCCTAGTGATCTCCTGACCACCACTATCCTAGCGATATTCTGACCCCCACTATCCTAGTGATATCCTGGCCTCACTAGCCTAGTGATATCCAGGTCACCACTATCCTTCGTAGATCCAGACTTGATCACTGTAATGTGCTCTGCCTTGGGGTCTCAGGAGGTAACCTCCACCAGCTGCAGCTTGTGCAGAATGTAGCCAACAGGTTATTGACCGGGCAGTCAAAATTCTGCCACATCACTCCGGTGCTGTGTGAAATGCACTAGCTGCCAATGAGGTGGAGGATCCTCTTTAAGTTGGGCTTGCTCACCTTAAGGCCCTACATGAGTTGGGTCCTGGCTATCTGTCGGACCTTCTGACATCCGTTGCCTCAGTCCACTCCCTCCGGTCCTCCTTTAGGGGCCTCCTGGTGATTCCCAGGAAAAGGCTCAACCCAGCCAGCAAAAGAGCTTTTAGTGTCGCCAGTCCCATTCTGTGGAATTCACTCTCTCCATCTGATCGGGAGGCCCCTTCGCTTGAGATCTTTAAGGCCTGTCTCAAGGCCTACCTGTTTAGTCAGGCCTTCCCGGACCTTGTTTATTAGGCCACCTTAGGCCCCTCTCCTCCCAGTATCTGTTTTAATAGGGTTCTGTGTTGTCACATACCATATTTATTTTATGCTGCAATTACTGTGACATTTATTTGATGTCTATTTATTATATTCATAGTGTATTTTCATTGCACGGTGCCCAGAGCCTCTGGAATTCGGCTCCTCGAAAAATTAAAACTTGCTTTGCCTTTCTGTTTCCTTGCCTTGATATCCTTGTCACCACTATCCTAGTGGTATCCAGGCCCCAACTATTCTAGTGACATCCTGTCACCCAATGGACTAGTGATATCAAGGCCCATACTAGCCTAGTGATATCTTGGCCCCCACTATCATAATGATATTCTGGCCCCACTATCCTAGTGATATCCTGTCCTCCACTATCCTAGTGATATTCAGGCCCCCACTATCCTAGTGATATCCTAACCCCCACTATCCTAGTGATATCATGACCCTCACTATCCTAGTGATATTTTGGCCCCACTATCCTAGTGATATCCTAACCCCGACTATCCTAGTGATACACTGGCCCCCACTATCCTAGTGATATCCTAACCCCCACTATCCTAGTGATATCCTGGTCCCCACTATCATAGTGATATCCTGGCCTCCACTATCCTAGTGATATCCAGCCCCCCACTGTCCTAGTGATATCCTGGCCCACACTATCCTAGTGATATCCAGGCCCCCAATATCTTGGTGACATCCTGGCCCCCACTGGCCTAGTGATATCCTGGCTCCCACTATCCTAGTTATATCCTGCACCCCACTATCTTAGTGATAACCTGGCTACCACTATCCTAGTGATACTCTGACTCCCACACTCCTAGTGATATCTGTACCCACATCCTAATGATATCCACCCCCGTTATCCTAGTGATATATAGATCCACACTATCCTAGGGCTATCTGGGTCACCACTAAACAAGTAATATCCTGGCCTACACTATCCTAGTGATATCTTGGTCTCCACTATCCTAGTTTTACTCTGGCACCCACTATCTTAGTGATAGCCTGCCACCAACTATCCAAGTGATATCCTAACACCAGCTATCCCAGTCATATCACAGCCCCACTATCCTAGTGATATCCTGACTGCCAATATCCTAGTGATACCCTGGCCCCCACTATCCTACTGATATCCAGGCACACACTATCCAAGTTATATCCTGGCCCCCTCTAGTCTAGTGATAACCAGGCCCCCACTATGCTAGTGCTATCCTGGCTCTACTGTCCTAATGATATCTATACCCCTACTACTCTAGTGATGTGCTGGCCCCGTTTCCTGGTGATATCCTGGCTTCCACTATCCTAGTGATATGCAGGTCCCATTATCCTAGTGATATCTAGGCCCCCACTATTCTAGTGCTATCCTGGCTGCACTGTCCTAAAGATATTTATACCCCTACAGCTCTAGTGATATGCTGGCCCCCTATCCTGGTGATATCCTGGCCCCACTATTCTAGTGATAGCCTGGCTTCCACTATCCTAGTGATATCCAGGCCCCATCTATCATAGTGATATCCAGGCCCCACTCTCCTAATGATAGCCTACTCCCACTATTATAGGAATATCCTTGCCCCCACTATCCAAGTGATATCCTGGCCCCCACTATTATAATGATACCCCAGCCCCCACTATCCTAGTGATATCCAGGACCCCACTGTCCTAATGATAGCCTGGCCCCCACTATCCTATTGATATAAAGGTCAAATTATCCTAGTGATATCCAGGTCCACACTATCCCAGTTATATCCTGGTCTCCACTATCACAGTGATATCCTGGCCCTCATGATCCTAGTGATAGCTTTGCCCCCACTATCCTGGTGATATCCTGGCTCCCACTATACTAGTGATATCCTGGCCCCCACTATGCTAGCAATATCTGGGTCTCCTCTAACCTAGTGATACCCTGAACCCCACTATCCTAGTGATATCCTGGCCCCCTCTACGCTATCAATATTCTGGCCCCAACTGTCCTAGTGATTTCCTCGCCCCCAGTAACCTAGTGATATCCTGCCCCCCATCCTAGTGATATCTTGGCTCCACTAGTCTAGTGATATCCTGACCCCCACTATGTAAGTGATATCCTGGCCACCAGTATGCTAGTGATATCGAGGCCCCCACTATTCTAGTGATTTACTGGCCCCCACTATCCTGATGATATCCTGGCCCCCACTATCCTACTAATATCCAGGAACCAACAATGCTAGTGATATCCAGACCCCCATTGCCCTACTGATATCCTGGCCCCTCACTATGCTAGCAATATCTTGGCCTCCATTATCCTAGTGATATCCTGGCCCCCACTAACCTAATGATACCCTGACCCCCACTATTCTAGTGGATATCCTGGGCTCCAGTATTCAAGCGATATCTGGGTCCCTGCTATCCTAGTGATACCCTGACCCTTACTATCCTAGTGATATCCTTGGCCCCATCATCCTAGTGATATCCTGGCCTCAACTGTGTTAGCAATATCCCTGCCCCCAGTATCCTAGTGATACCCTGACCACCATCCCATTTTCCTCTTCTCCACTTCATGGTAAAAATAAACTCTGTTGACTCCTGAGTGACACTATAGCTCCACTCACACAGACAAATCTGCAGTGTTATTTGCTGAATTGCACAGCAAGACTAGTTGCTACTTTCATACTTACGTCTGAACATCACAGATTTGCCATTTGGGGTTGCGTTTCATTCTCTCTGTGATCCCTGTTTCCATGGGATCAGGTTGTGGTGCGGGCATTTTGCACTGTTTCATTTGGTCATCTGAACAGCCAGCACCACACACAGCATTGTGACAGACTTTACCCAGCCTGCACATGTGTGTCATTCGCTTAACAGCACAGTTATTTTTCACACCTGAGTTCTGCTAAAGAGTGTTTCTAGTAGTCTAAACATAGCTGAATTCAGGGAAGTGACTGTTTTAGAAAACCAAGAGCTAAAATGTGGAAAAAAATATGGTCTTGGAGTCGAGGTGTGGCCGGGCGTGCGGTTATGCATATGCATAAGCGCATGCCCAGTGTCACAGTGTTATGGTTCAACTCCGAGACCATGTTTTTTCAATGTTTTAGCCCTCAGTTTTGTAAAAGAATCACTTCCTCTGAGTTCAGCTATGTTTAGGCTACTAGAAACAATCTTTAGCTGAACTTGAGTCGGAAGACCCATCCGCGATTGTTGTGGCACCATCACCCCAACTCAACCGCCCCCTCCCTGCCAGAACCCTCATCCCAACATCGGAATTTCAGAAAGCATTCCTTCAGCACTCCAAGCCCATGCTGTCTGAACGCTACTCCACAGTGTTTCAGCACACATGGCCACAATGTTGAATGAATTACATGGTGCTGGAGTAAATCTCTTGCCATGTGAATGAGGCTTATATCAAGAGCAACTGCCTCTTATGACTTGAATCCCCCTAGCCTGTCCACCAGTACCAACAGTTAAGGAGTGGGCTTCCTCCAACTCTCCAATTTGTGATGGGTGGGACAATGCTAATCAAAATCCTGACTAACTCATTCACCCTCCCCTTTCTCACCTTTGATTTTCAGTTCTCACACCTGAAGAAGGTGTAATGCCCCAAAGCTGTGACAATACAGAAAAAGGAGAGGCAATAAGCAAATAGGGGTTTGCAGGTGCCCAGGGTGCCCTGTTGTTATGTGGGCTAGCAGGGTACATTCTAAAGGGTCCCCTATGAATAAATTCTCCTCCCTATGGTGAGGAAACAATGGTAAAAAAGACAGAGAAAGGTGCCTAGTGCACTAAATACTTGTCAAAAAGCAGAATTAATATGCAGCAAAAGTAACAATGGTCTGGATGGAATGCTGTGCTCAGCAGCTCATGCACAGCATTCCACTCCAGCCATTCTGAGCTTCTGAGCTTATGTTTTAAAAAAATATTCAGTCAGTTGGTAGTTCCTGGGCAGCTGTTGAGGAGAGAGGACGTAGCAAGTCAAGGGGACTAGGGAAAGGGCTTACCGTGGGTTGAAGCCATCCCTGAGGACTTGTCTGCATGCCTGCTCTGCCTCTACTGTCTGAAGACCCGAAGTAGTTGTGTGGCATGGTCAGTGGTGCCATTGGGGACCACGAAGAAAGAAAAACCCTGATTCGGCCATTTGAGGCTAAAAGCCCTGTTTCGTTTATTTATTTATTTAAAAGTTTCCGTGGTCCCACGTTGTCGGCTAGCAAGGGCCATATCGCTGGTTTCATCGTCGTCCTTCCAGAGGCCCCCTGACATCTGCCGCATTGCCTGTGTGTGCCCTCCCACTGCCAGGTTATCTCCTATCTCCTGATTCCTGATCCAGAGCCCAGAGGAGTAGTGAGCCGGTGGTAGCACCTGCTTTGTGCTGTCCACCCAACATAAAGAAAGGACTGTGTTTATTTAAAGGAACAGTAGCACTAGGCACAAGCAGAAGTGGCAGAGCGCCATGAAAGGGTCATTACAGAAGGACCCTTAATTTATTATTCAGGAGTGGGCAGGGTGTAGCGATGCACATAGGAGGAGCTGGCAGGTGAGGCCAAGTGAAAGGCCTTTTGAATATTCCTTAGGGGGTTTGGGAATAAGGAGAGATAAAGGGGACAGAGTGGCAGTAGGCTGAGACAGAGCCTGAAAGATTTAAAGGGACAAGCCTACTCAACAATTTAAAGGGGCCCTGCCCAATGGGATCAGTGTGGTTAAAGGGGCACAGCAAAGTAATTAGGGCAACCAGGCCCAGTAAAGTTAGGGCAGCCAGACCCAGTAGTAAATAGGGCAACCCAGCCCAGTACAGTTAGGGCAGCCAGGCCCAGTAGTAATTAGGGCATCCAGGTTCTGTAACTGGGGTATTCACATTGAAGTGCTCAGGGTATCCAGATCCTAATAAGGACAGACCCCAAGAGGAAAAGGGTCCAACCAAGGGGGTGCTTAGCACACAATGTCCTATAACATGACTGTCAGCTAATGTACTGTTTCTACAAAATGTTTATTCTTCAAGCATCTAAAGTGTTGTGTTAATTGCATAAAGCACAGAGACTGTATTGAGATACATTAGGATTTTGGTTATTTGCCCCTGCAAGTGAAAAATTGCCCTTGATAGTTGCAATTTGCCCCTGCTCCAGGCAGATTGCCCCTGCAAGTGAACAATTGCCCCAGATTATTGCAATATGCCCCTGTTCCAGGCACATTACTCCTACAAGTGAACAACTGCCCCAGATTATTGCAATTTGCTCCTGCTCCCAGCAAATTGCCCCTGCATGTGAGCATTTGCCCTGGATTGTTGCAATTTGCCCCTGCTCCAGGCAAATTACCCCTGCAAGTGAGCAATTGCCCCTGCAAGTGAAATTCCAGTGTACAGGGCTAATAGAAGTACCAGTGTCTAGCGCAAAGTCTGTGACTCAGTCTTCAGCCTCAATCAACTCTTCACCTCAGCAGTCTTCAGTCGGCAGAGAACTTCAGCATCTTCTTGCCATATTGCCCGCCATAAGTTGAAATTGACGTCCCTTGGAGAGTCACGGCCGCCAGTTCCTGGTCAGCTTGGAAGTGAGATGACTGGAAGAAGCCTCATCTGTCACTCCCAGATGCCTGCCAAAAGTCGAGTCCATCATGTCCCAGGAGTGTTCACGGCCACCGTTTTTTTATTTTGTTCTTAACCTTGTGGAATCCAAATCTTCATCTTCTAGCTTTTCTTCCTGCTTGGCCCATCCTGCATAACCAGTGAAATCTTCTGGGAGCTAGCTCCAGTTTGGTGGTCCTCCAAGTGGATCCATCACTGAAGCAGCTCAGCAGTTGGTGTCTTCAAACTTGACAATCCTCTAGTGGATTCTTCACCAAGGCCTGTGTTTTGTCTTTGGCACCCCTGGTCAAGGGTCGGTGCCAGAAAACCCACAGCAGTTTGTCTTCTTCGTCCCTGGTCGAGGGTTGGTGCCAGGGAGATAGCAGCAGATTCTTCTCTTGTGGCAATCCTACAGGTGGATTCCTTGCCACATTCTGTATTCTTCATCCTTGGCATCCCAGCGTAAGGGTTTGTGCCAGGGAAGAGCCTAACCCAGTTCAGTCAGTTCATGCTCTGATATTCCGACAACTCTGGAGAGTGGGTTGGCCGATGACTTAAGGTCTGTTTACAAATCTCTCCATTTCCCTTGCAACCTCTCATAGGTTCCACTGGTAAGCTTGTCTCCAAGCAAGAGTTCCCTTTTCCCTTTATTCCTACTTCTCAGCTGTGCTTGAAGATGATGGAACATCTGGATTTTATAGACTCTGAGAGTGTTGTACTGTTTGGTAGTTGTACACTGTACGCTTGTTGTATTTTATGATAAAGTAATAAGTTAATACCCCTTGGTGCGTAGGCCTTATAGCAACATATCATAGGGTAGTAGAGTATCATAGAGTGACCTTAAGCCAAAGGTGCACCTATAGAGTCGTAAGAAAAGTAGAGTGAGTGGAGTGAGTAGAGTGTTAGTTGCAGCTTATAAGAGTTGTTCCCCTTCCTTCCCTTGTGACCGTGTCTACATCTCCTGTATAAGAATAAAAGCCCACTGGGCACCAAACATCCAGATTGTCTCCTGCCTCTCCTTAAAGGGTGTTTCCTTTCACCCAACCTTAGTCGGACCACAGCGTTGCCTCACCAGTCCACCTGCTTGAGGTGACGTTGGTTGTGCAGCTGGCACAGGCGATCTTCATGGTCAGCACCCAGTTGATAAGATCACCACACCAGTGTGAGAAAACACCATTCAGATGGGAAAAGGCAGTCTGGGAGCCATGTACTGTAAATATCTTCAAACATAAAGGGACTGCTTAGGCAGTAAACCATTAGGGTCCTGTAAAGGGATTCAATATCACACACAGTCTCCAGTCCATTTTCTTCCACTGCAAAGAGCATGTCTTATCAACCCATAGTCAGGATCAAATTTGAACTGTGTCATCATGGCTATAGAGCATGTGGACATCCCAAGATTTTCAGATCCTCTTTTTACATAGAATCATAAATATTGTTAGCAGATAAAGGCTTTGCAACTGCTCCAGTCTGCCCAGAATCTGTCTAATAGTGGGAATTTCCTCCAGTGGTCATTTCAAACCTCCCTCCCACAACACACACCATTCCTATGTTTCTCTCCCATTCTCCTTTAACAACCCCAACTGGTTTAGTGAACACAACCTCCTCTGGATGCCTGTTCCATTTTTCTACTGCTCTTTCCATGAAGTAGTACTTTCTGGAGTCCTTTGTGAACCTCTCCCTGGCAGTTTCATAGAGTTTCCCATTGTTCCCCTGTTCCCAGTCCATGGGAAACATCTTCATGATGTCATAATTGTTTATCCCATGGAGGTACTTAAACATCTCTATCAGGCCTCCCCCCCCCCCATCCTCCAACCTTTACATATTAAAGACTTCCAAGTGGAACGTAGCTAGGACTTTTTCAAGGCAGTAGCAGTTTTGCCAAGGGGATAGCAATTTCTCTGATAAATGCAAAACATTCTCTTTAAGAACTCAGATTAGGTTACAACAGCTACTGTTTTCAGTTATAAGGGGGTGGTGGGTGTTACTTTGCTGCATAGCTAGATCCCCTTGTGTGAACAACCTCTGCCTGTATGACCTCCCCTGCTGTCCCTCTGTTATGGTTGCCCTTCTTTGCACTGCCTCCAGCCTCACTCTGTCCTTCAAGTGTGGGCTCCAAACTGCACACAGTCCTCTAAGGTAGTCTAATGAGAGATCTGCACAAGTTTTTGCATATAATATTATTATTATGGTATCCTTAGGGTTGGGAGTTTCCATTCCTGTTCTTCTCCTTAGCTCTCTTTGGTTGGAGTGATGTCATGGTCCAGAGATGACAAACTGACATAGAAAAAGATGAGAATTCCTAAGGGGCCCTGGCTTTAAAAACTGAGATAGGCTCCACGTGTGAGTTTAGCCAGCCAAAGCACAGAGCCACTATATCTCATATCCTGCATACAGTGGCCTCGCGTACAGAAGTGTTAGGAGTGGAGCGTTCCATGTCACAGCCAAGGGGAGGGCAGCTTCATTTAAGTCTTGAAATTAAACTTTTTTTTTTTTAAATAAATCCCTCTAGCTAACTCTCATGAGGTTTGGCAGCCAGAACCACTCAGTTTCACTCAATGGTCCTCTCACCCAGATCTCATGCCCTAACGTAAGAGAAATCCCTCGGAGACCCTGTTTACTTATAATACTGAGCAGTCCTCTTGGCAACCCATTTACTAGGATATCAGCTCAGTCTGTAGCAAAGACCTCACAATCTATCTTGCAGTAGTCCTTGACCTCCAGCTAGCATGGGGACAGGCACAAATTTTCTGCAGGTGTCAGGAAGGGCACATATTAAGAATCTTGCTATATTGATTAAGCATTTTCTTCAGTGTCTGAATGTTTGGTCAATAACTAGGGCTCCCTGTTTATTAGAATTGGGAGCTGTACACCAAGCAACATGGGAAACAAGGTGACATCATGATGGGCCTTGACTGGGAAACATTACTCAGCTACTGTTTACCAAAGGGAGTTTATTAAAGTGGGCAACCTTGCTGGTCTTTTAAAGGGGAACATATGTGTAAAGGGTCCTCACAGTGTTAAAGTGCAAGAGAAGTTTTTTTAAACACATTTTTGGGCTTATCTGTGTCCACAGTCTGAAGATATCTATGTCTAAGTCAGCCCTATATTAAATAAAGGCAGCAGCCATTTCTCAGAACCTTTACATTTCATGCAACTTTGCGACAGAAAGTGACGTGACAGTTGGGCAGTTATATATTGTTACAGCTTCCCCAAAGATGACATCATGTTATTTCTTAAAGTTCCATGAAATGGCTGCTGCCATGATACCATATGGGGGAAGACTTAGACACAGGCATTTCTGGACTGCTAAGACCTATAGGTAAGCATAATGTCTTAAATGGCTTTCTGTTACCTTTCAGCCTTCAAGATTGGTGAAATTTACATTATACCTGTAAAATAGTGCGATATTGGCATTTGCATGCATGTCATTTGTTTCAAAATAGCATGGATTTATTTTTTTGTTGTTGTTGCTATAATAGTGTTTATCCTTCGTGGCAGGATGGGCAGCTGGTTCTGCTCTGTCCCGTCTGCCGCAACTGTCCCATCTCTCCTCCAGTGGACCGGGAGCCAGTATCCCCTGTGGATTGTCTCCCACAGTAGGACCATCCTCCCCCACCCAAAACACAAATCAAGATGGCCCCAGATCCTCAGAGAGAGTGGGCAGTCCTGCAGTTTGACAGGCAGAGCTTCATGGAGCCTGTCCCCCAGATTTTCCACCAGACATTTTCTCTCCTGGACAGCAGGCTATGCAATGAGTACGTTGTGCGTGCTTCACTTCTGTGGAGCACCCCCCCCGGCACTCTGTCCACTGCCACCCCCTCCATAGTGACTCACGTGCACCTCCACCCAGATTCCTTCAGGTTGCAGTCGATCACTGAGTCATGCAGTCCCTCCTCCCTGAGGGAGGAAAGCAGTCCTACAGACACTCAATCCTCCCTCCCCCAGTGGACCCCAGAGTGACCCACGTCCATTCTTGAACCTGAGTTACTGACATGGGAAAAGGTAAGGAGCCAACAGTGCCTCAGCCCTCTCACCAATGGGCCGGCAAGTTGCCTAGAAATTAAGTGAATTCAGCAATGGCCCATTTTCCCACATTGCACAGTTTTAAACCCCCTTAAAAAAAAAAAAAAAATGAACAGCTTAATACATTTATGTCAAACGATATGTGAAAATGCTCATATTTGCCCAACTGTCTCATTGTTTAAAATCAAGTGCTAAAAATCTGAAGTATGGATTTTTTTTTAAATACATAAAACCACACCATTTTTGTTTTAATCATACAATTTAAAAACAGCTTTGTAAAATGTGCAGTTTGGAATACAGCGCATAATACCCGAAACTGTGTTTTTTTTTGCACTTAAAAAAGATACCATTTGCAAAATTCACACTTTAAAAGTAAATGTGAAATAAGAAATTGCACAAACCAGAGTCTTCTAAATGTGCCCAGCTCTATGAGGAAACCTACCCACCTATGTTCCCCTTTAGGTGTTTTAGCCATGAAAAATATGCTGCACCTTCCTATTTGTTTGAATCACAGAAGGTAAGGAACAAGAGACACAGCTGATGAATGTTTCCCCTTCAGGCTATGAAATAAACAAAACATATTGGCCATAACCTGTGTATCGATCATATCATAACCAATTGACAAAGCTAGAAATTACTAATTGGTTGCCAAGAACCAAGCAATTTTCCTATCTTTTACAGTACTGCATATTTTTTTTACTTGTCTGGTCAGCATAATGCTATGTAGAAACATAGAATTTGTCAACAGCAAAGGGCTGCTTGGCCCATGCAATCTGCCTGATGTTCCCAGCCTATTCTGCCTCTGCAGACCCTAACTGGCCTCTGGTGTCCCTCCCATACCTATATACTATCTGTCTGTCTATTGTTTTGCATACCTTCAGGAAAATGAGAGGCTGCATCATCTCATTTTGCTAGCCCAGAGGTTAAAATTTTGAAGAAGTAAATTTACAAGTAAAAGACATCAAGCTCTAGGGGCCGGAGAAGAATTCTAGAAATAAAATCCCAACCCACCCAAAAATAGGGGATTTGAGTTCTCCAAGAAGAATCAGCACCTTCCGTCTCATAGTTTAAGCACCTTTCTAACAAGAAAAAACTTTTTTAAAAATACTTCAAGCAGTGTTTACACTGTCACTCCACAATCAACTACAGTCCACTCCCCATGCTGCTTCACTGCATCAGATTATGTCTACACAGCTCTTCTCAGTGCCAATGCAAACTGCACTGAGAAGGGCTGTGTAAGGGGGTGGGCATGCTCTCCTACGAATTCCTCTCCCAAGCCAGAAGTTGCTCAGTCTGGATTGGTCCCCAATTGGAGCAAGCGATGCAGCCTGTCCACTCGGCTGCTTACACCCCTTGCACTGTAGCACATACCCTTGTCTGCTGTGGCTCAGCAAGAGGAGAAGCGACCGACTTACCACGATCGGGCAAGTGTCCACACTGACACATTTGCACTACAGCAAGCTATGTTGCAAATGTGGCAGTGTAAACAGGCCTGACTCCTGGTACAAGTAGTCCGTCCCCTATTCTCTTACTTTGCTTCCATTCTCGCCTTGTTGGCCTCTTTCTGCAAATACCAGAATGCCCAAGGGAAATGCTAACTTTCAGAGGAGGCAGATACATTGTCTTGAGAACTAAATAATGCGAGAGAGAAAAACCATACCACTGAGGCAAAAGAGCTTCCCTTTTATATTCAGTTCTCTATGATCATAAGTTAACAAGCTCTCAAATTTTTCATTAACTAGAAAAGAGTGCTTTTTTAATTAAACAGCCACTAGTACTATATCTTCTGATCACAAATGTTATTTATCTATAATCTGACAAACTATTGGTATACCATTGTTATCTTTTTTCAGCTTTCAGTCTTATTATTGATGTAGTATGTTGGTCAGGGCTGGATGTATAATTTGTATGTTTGCTTGCGCTCATGCGTAGCAAACATATTGGCAGCACGCCGGCACTACAAGGCTTTTGCAGGTGTGGCTGTGCTGGTGCCAGTGCATTTCAGCATTGGGGAGGCTGGGGCTGTGAGCATTCCTATTACAAGCAGGATGGCGATGACATTAGTCTGCTTGCTGATGGGTGGAAACTTTTTAAATATGGAAGACTTCAATCATTCCTATCATGCAAAGTTTTCATCCATTAGCATACAGGGTGTAATCACCAGCACCAAACCCGCCTCTCCCTGCTGGCCACTGTATCCACCCATCCCACCCGAGCCACCTTTTCATATCTAACTGGTGGTGGGTGCTCATTCAACCCTGCTGCCCTTATTCCCCACTCAACCCAATCACATGTTTTATATCACCAACAGGGGTTGCTCAATCCTGCTGCTGGTATCCCACTCCCAACTGACCCAGCCTTTGTCTCTATCTCCACTGCAATGTCTGACCAACATCAGATTGCCCACCCTATACCCCCAGAGTTGGCAAACCCCCAACCAAAACAAGATGCAACACCTGGGTGTCCACTGCTGGTGCTGCCACCCAACAAGTACAGAAGTCCTGAAAAGAAGAAAACAGTCCCTCATCATCCTGTCTCTTGTGATCTGCTCCCCCCACTTCAAACCCCTCTCAGCACCCACCACCCCACACACCCCCACCACCTTCACTTATTTGTCTGGTCATGCTGAGACGAACGCTGGGGCATCCTCCTGCTTCCAACACTGACTGGGACCTGAGAAAAGCAAGATAGATTTGGTTAATGGTGTTTAATGTATTTTGAACTTTTGCTCATAACTTTGCTATTTTTTTAATATTTTTACACCAAATTTTCAACATAGCCTTTTTGGGACCACACCTCATGAGCAAAGTTGGTGACATTTTTCAAATTCCCTATGAAACATGTTTTTTGCAGTTACTCTGCAAAATCACCTTTTTGATGGGATTTCAAAAATTCCACCTCTCTTGTTCTTAAGGTGGGGATTATAAAAAGTATATGTTGAAAATTTGGGGTCAAAATGTCTTCAACAAAGAAATTATGTAGAAACATTGATTTTTTTTCAGTGTTTACTCATAACTTTGTGATTTTTGCAGATGTTTGCCCCAGCATTTCAACAAAGCCCTCTTGTAATCCCACCTCATGAACTAGACAGGTGCCAGTTTTCAAGTCCATTTTGAGACATGTTTTCACTGTTGCTTGGCAAAACCGCCTTTTGGGTGGGATTTAAAAAATTCCACCTCTCTTGATCATAAGGTGGGGTCATGAAAAGGGAATGCTGAAAATGTGGGGTCAAAATGTCAAAAAACAATTAAGTATGAGGATAATATTGATTTGTTTCTACATTTATTCATACCTTTATTATGTTTTCAACATATTTGCCTCCAAATTTTCAACATCACCCTTGTGTTACCCCACCTCATGAACATGACAGGTATCATTTTTCAAATCCCCTCTGATACATGTTTTTGCTGTCACTCTGCCAAATCACATTTCAGATGGGATTTTAAACAATTCTACCGGTCTTGATCATAACATGGAGTCATAAAAGACGGCTGAAAATTTGAGAACAACAGGAAAACACAACAAAGTTGTGAAGAGCGTTGAATTTCTCCAGCATTTACTCATAACTTTATTAGTTACAGATTTGGGATCAAACATTTCAACATATCCCTTGTGGTAACCCCCCACCCCGAACATGACAGTTGTCATTTTTTGAAACATCTTTTGCAGTTGCTCTGCAAATAATTTCTTAGATGAGATAAAAATAAAGGATAATGTGTGGCTCCTCTATCATTAACTAGTTTGTTACCCGTCGAGAGGTTGCCAGGGTGACCATGTAAACTCCGAGAGGTTTACGTCACTATGGCAACCTCGAGATGTTACACAAACTGTTCAATGATAGAGGGACCATACGTTATATTTTATAGTGTATGGTCCCCATAAACTGGCAAAACAAATGAAGGTTTCTTACGTTTGGCACCATTGCAGACATTCTGGGTCATTTTCTTGCCAGTGCGCTAGTTTCGTGAAGGCTGTCAGTGCATGAGATAAAAGGTACACGCATGTGCAGATGGGCTCCATTTGTAATCCTGTTGCTATGACATACTCAAGAGAGGTTTATAACCACTTAAGTCATAGTGATGAGATTATCAAGAAATAATGTTGTCACTTTTTAGCGGTAATAAGGGCTCACCATACATTATAAATAAAATGAAAATTCCACCTCTCTTGATCATAATTTGAGGTCATAGAAAGACTATGTTGGAAATCTGGGGTCAAAATGTCAGAGCCCACTGAAAATAAGATATTGCCTCTGTGCTGGCTTAAGCTGGGTAAACACATTGTAAAAATGGGCAAAAGCAGGACACCACTGAAAATGAGATGTTTCATCTCCACTGTGCTTTCTGGGTAAATACAGTGTAGAAATGGGTAAAAGCAGGACCCCATTGAAAATGAGATACTGCATCTCAGCTGGCCTATCCTGGGAAAATCCATTTTAACAATGGATAAAAGCAGGACCCAGAGCTGGCTTGGTAGCACATCAGTAGTCCTACTACTTGCTATGCTGGTGACGTGCATTCGGAATGAGCAGAGGCTGTCAGAGGCTGGCTAGGTGAGGAAAGATTGATCATCCCAGGGACTGCTGTCCTTCCTCGGGAAGTGGAGCATGCTGTTCATGCTGCATGAGTGCCAACTGCTGGCGACCAGTCGGCAGCACAGTAGGGAGTACCAGGAGGGGACAGGTTGCTACTGAATGCCTGTCACACATGCATGCCACCACATGTATGCATGACTGCTTCATTGCACCCACTACCCCAACGGAGAACATCAGGTGGCAGGAGGAAAATGCCAGTCATATAAGATGGCACCCCCCCACACACAAACACACACACATAGGCTCTTGTAGAATTGACACAGCTGGCTACCCACCACATTGTGGGCCTGAGTAAATGGTGAATAATCAGTTAGTCCATGAGATGGTCAGTGACAGGGCTTGGGGGAGTGTCACAGGATAACACCGGAACAAGAAACAACTTTGTGGACAATAAAAAGACAGGACCCCACTGAAAACAAGATATTGCATCTTACGTGTGTAAAAATGTGTAAAAGCAGGACCTCTTTGAAAATGAGATATTGTTGCTGTTGTCACTTGTAACAGCATGCAGGCAAACATGTTTGGCATTGATAAATGCATGTTGCAAGGGGTTAGCACAGTCCTTGACAAATGTAAAGTGTGTCCTTTTAAAGCTTAGCTTAACTAAAACAACTATTGTTTTCTAGCCTAAGGAATGGCTGGATCTGTTTGTGATGTTGGTAAAAACACCAGGACTTAAATATTTTTAAACCATTTTATGTTTTTACTATATATATATATATATATATATATATATATATATATATATATATATATATATATATATATATATATATATATATATATATATATATATATATATATATATATATATATATATATATATATATATATATATATATATATTATATATATATATATATATATCACTATATTGCAGTTGCAGCAACATGATATATTAATAGATCAATTTATCTGACCCTAAGCTTTCATTTAAGATAAAGTTCCTAGCCCTAACAATTTCAAAGTAATTAATTTTAAAGAAATTATCTTTCAGAATCTCTAGCTTTGAAACTAATTATTTTTAATTAAAGTTTGGAGTCAAATCACCATGAGCTCACCATAATGATACAGTTTTCATATGTTGATATGTATCTACACATGCAGATATATGTTGTTAAAAATAATGGGGGGTGTGCACTATTGCGGGCCTGGTCTATGCAATTCATGTGTACCCAGCCTGCATAGCTCCACACCTGTGGACAGGTGCAGGGTACATGGTATCCACAACTGTGCACCTGTCCACAGCCCCCCCGGTGTGCAGCTGTGCAGGGGGCGCGGATTGAGGAACACAGTCGGATGCCTGTCCTGGACCCTGAAGGGGATCCCCTGCTTTATGTTGGAGCACAGCCCTCCCTTTCTAACCAGAGGGCTGGAGCAGCACTGTAGGGGGCTGTTTTGGTCTCCTGCAGCTTGTGGGCTTTCACTGGGGGGGCATGCAATGGATATGGCAGGGTCTCCGCTGCTGTATCAGCGACCCCCTTGGCCATCACTCTGCGCTTTAGTCAATGGCATATAGTGTGGGCACACTCCCAGACATGCCCCAGACCAGCCATGGTGCATAGCTGCGCAACTGGCCAGGAGATCGAGTGTGCAAGGAGTGTGCACCCCTTCTCTAAATGCTGTCAGGGGTCACTGACAATGGCATTATGACATAGGGTTGTCTACGCGCTGCCGATATGTGGTGCATAGGCAATCATACCTTTTGTGCATACACCCCAATCGGGTTTAAAAATATGTTTAATGCCATTTTATGTTGCTATACTGTAGATCAGGTTACAATATGGCAGTTGTAAAAACACAATATATCGATGTATCATGTTAGCAGACTCTAAGCTTTCATTTTTCAGAACAACAACTGAGTTGCTAGTCCCAATGGTTCCAAAGTTATCCTATTTTAAAAAAATTACCTAATGAAAAGTTTTACTGTGGGGCTGTTAGGGCTAAAAAAAGATATGCTTTTTAAACGAAAACTTGGAGTTAGTGTGATAAGAATAAATCCTATTGATGTAATTTGTGTGTGTTGATACTATTGTACACACTGTATTGTTTTGAAGTTACTGTTTTAATGTATTATTGATACATTTTTATTATGACTCAGTCAATAAATATAGGGGGAAAAACATATAGGAAAGGAGGAGAGAGGGACGTGGAGGGTCATGCGTGCGAACGCCAGAAGTCTGGGAAGAAAGATCCCAGATCTAACAGAGAAAATAGCAGAGGAGGGCCTTGACATAGTGGGGGTAAGAGAAACGTGGTGCCATCAGGAGCAGGGATGGGAAATGGAGATACCTGGGTACAAATTGTTCAGGAAGGACAGGGAGGGAGGGACGGAAGGGGGGGTTTCACTCCATGTAAAGGAGAGTATCAGGGCATCAGAATTGCAGGGTAAGTAGGGAGAGGCAGAAGGACTCTGGGTCTCATTGACAGTGTGGACGGGGAAGTCAGTGCATATTGGAGTGGTGTATAGACCCCCGTCGCAGCACGAATCTGCGGATAGAAGTATGGCCGATGAGTTCATGAGAATGGCGGTAAGGGGGGAGGTGGTGCTGATGGGGGACCTAAACCTATCGGACATAGACTGGAACACCCTTTCGGCTGCTTCAACCAGCAGCAGGGAAATATTGGACTCCCTGCCATTGGCCCTCCTAAATCAACTGGTCAGGGAGCCAACCAGGGCAGGAGCTACTCTTGATCTAGTCCTGACAAAAGGGGAAAGGGTGGAAGAAGTATTGGTGGGGGAACATCTTGGTACGAGTGACCACAACACGGTCAGGTTTAAAATGAGAAACACTGCAGAGGTTCACCAGTCTAGGTTAAAGGTTCTGGATTTCAGCAGGGTGGACTTCGGGAAAATGGGGGAAATAGTGGCTAGGGCGTTGCAGGGGTGGGGGACTTGACGGAGGTGGAGACAAAGTGGGGAGGATAAAGGAAGCTATTGTAGGAATACTGACATCTGTGCCGAGAGAAAGTAAAATAAGAGGAGGAGGAAACCTCTGTGGTATACTAGGAAGTAGCAAAAGGTAAGGACAAAAAGGAAAGCCTTTAGGAGGTTCAAGACAACTCAGACGGAAGTGAACTGGGTAAAATACCAGGCGAGCCAGAGAGAAGCCGGGGTAGAGGTAAGGAGGGTGTAGCGGGGTTGGGATAGTCAGGATAACAAATCATGCAGACCCACAAACTTAGTGCATAAAAAGTGCTGGAAAGGCACTTATCATTTTATTTCTGTCAGGAAACGCTGACTTCAGGGTTCACAGAAATCAGGAAAATAAAGTTAGTTCAGTCATTTTCAAAGTCTCAACAAAATATTGAACAGATGAGCTATACTCAAGATGAACCACTGCTCTGCTCAGCAGTACCACCAGGCTATCTCCTTGCAAATGTATATACTTCAGAGGCCCAGCACCTCTGGCAGTCAGCTCCAACTGACATCCTCTATCTTAACTTCCTAGTGGTAATCTTTTATACATTTCTGGGGAGTGACATCATAATCAGATGATCCTCCTTTTTGAAAAATCAAAATAACATACTACAGGTTCCTTTTTTACTTTACATTTTCATTCCTAAACATCAGGTATATAAGTGTATAACAGTATTTGTTCTAAATAATCCCACAACCTTACTTTGATGTCCTAAAACAATGTTCATAGAGTTAATTAGTCTCAATAAGGCTAAGCCCTTCCCTTGATAGTGACCTCACTCATTACAGCTTCTATAAAAGCAGACAGACTGTGGGCTGCCAGCCCTATAGAACACCCATGCAGCTCAACAGGTAAGACAAACAAGACTATATCGCTCACTTTAAACTTACTCCTTTGCCAAAGGGCACACCCTGCAATATTTAGGGACTCCCTGGTTTCATTTCCTACATGTGTTTTGTTAGTGCAACTTATTTATTCATTTAGAAGCTAGCATACTTCCACACTTTAAATAAAACACTGAGTTTTAGTTTATTGAAATGCTCAATACAGAGAGCTCTGTTTCAGAGGGGTTGCTAACAACAAAGGTCATCTCAGTTTTTATTTTATTCAGGTTCTCTCCCTTCTCTGCAACTATTAATTTGAAAAGTACAACTCTTTTCTTTTGGCTCATTAGAGGCATGAACCAAGCTGCAAATGAAATTCTTTTCTTAAGGTTTTCTATGTCCTTGGGGGAGGATTTCAAAACTGCAGAACCCTGCCTGAACCAAACAATAGTCTCTCTCTTCTACTAAAATATCCATGTGTATATATTATATGTATCTACATTTCACATAAATGCCTTCACTATTCAGCATCTGGTACTTTATGCTAAGTATATTTCTCTTTGGGGGGTTACTTGGAAGAATATTAGAGCCTGACTCATCACAGGAAGCACCCTGTGACATTCCTCCCCACCTAAGAGGGCAAACATTTACTGGTTGTCCGAACATCCATACCTTTTCCAATATAGGAAAGGTGGAGCTGAGTCCGCCCCTCACCTTAGAGCTCCACCCCAGGGTCCCATATGCCTGTTAAACATAACATTAGCTATCATTCCAAGCAGTTGCAATACAACATGCTATACATAACTTTTCCTGGGGTAACATATTACTAAGTTATGTGACTAAAATAAAATATATATGCCTTATAACACTGGCAGCAGTATTGTCTGGGTAATAACTCTCAGCCTTTTCTGACAGGATACCCAGCACATGTTCCAATGTGTGCACATTCGCTATTATCACTATGGTTAACCTTTGTAATATTGTTAACCTTAATACTCTTGGACCATTGAGAAGGAAAAACAGAGCAGCAGTACAAGAAAAAAATCAATAGATAAGAAGAAATCGTCTGTAGGTGGCCAGCCTATCAAACTAGAAAAATGAAAATAAATAAGAACAGGATAGCAAGACTGTCGTGACAGAAGTTTCTAGAAGATTTATAGAAGAAATGGTCCATACTAATCAGGCAGCATAGCTCCACCTTCCTTTCCCTGGAAGGGGATGGAGTTAGGCCATTTTTGCTTCAGGGTATACACCCTGAAGTGACCGTCTATAACCATTAAGCATACTATATATTGTAGTATTTTAGTCTTCCACCATTACCTGGAATTCCTAAAATCTATTCCCAGGCAAGTACAGTCCCCAACAGGTATATTGTGAAATACCCAGCTTATTCTCTACAGACAGCCTTTGGGATTATATCCCTACTTTGTGCTACTCAACATGGTCTAAAATCTCAATCAGTAATATACCAGTCTACCACCTCCTTGAGTGGCCTCAGTGGGAGTCTCCCTTGCCTCCAAGAGTGCCACTTCATGGTGTCCCTTCCCTTTGGTACCTTTTCTTTATAGTACCTGTGTTAGTATTTCTGCTAACCTGATACCTTCTATTCCCAGAAGTAGCAGGAACCTCTGTCTGGTTGCACTCATGGCAATTCTTCAGATAAACTGCTACTTGCTTATATACCTGGCCAATAATAGAATGGAGTGAGTCTAGCCAACACCCCACCATGGCTCCAGGTGCCCACAGGGACTGAAGTGTGCAGCTTCTATTACATGTTGCCTATAGACCTCAGGCACCACAACCTGTGCATCTATACTTTCTGTGCGGGGGTTGGGCCGCATGTGGTAAAGGACACCCTCCTTCTGTTCATACCACCACCCTGACTTTGACCCCATATTACCATTAACATGGCTACCTTCTTTCTCTATAACGCTTTGCTTTAACATGGCTACCTCTGGATCCTCAGCCTGCAATTTACCCCAGTCAGTATTATACATGCTATTAAACATTTCATGGGTATTAGAGCAAGACAGTGTCCTTCAGCCTCAATGGCTTCTTCAGGCTTGCTTGTAGACTTCTCCCCAGTTTACAATGTCCCGATATAGTCTTACCTGGGCCTCACTGACTTCATCATCTTCCACCCAGTAACAGCCCGGAAATATTGGTAACTCTGAGAAGCAACAAATCCCAGCATGCCATGATAAATCCAACAGAGGGTCCACCTCTTCCAGTACCCTCAAGTCCTGGTCCTCCATCGCTTTCACCATGTCTTCTTTAGTATCTCGCAGTCTGGCCTCCTCCATTAATACCCTGCAGCAGTACTCTGCCTCAATCCTGCGCTGGTCAGGCTCTTTTCAGCGCTGGTTTGCCTCCAGCCATTCACCACTAAGCCAGTGTACCAGCCTCACCAACTCTTCCATCCAATCTCCGTCCATCTTCGGTGGAGCTTCTCCCAGGTCACTAGCTCCCTCAGACACTCCGATTTCTGGCACCATGCACTTGTCTGCTATTATCCTGCGATGCCAAGTCTGGCACCCCGGACTGAACTCCCCCACTATACCATGGACATTCAGCTGATATCCCACTTCTGACACCAATTGTAGCGGGGTTGGGATAGTCAGGATAACAAATCATGCAGACCCACAAACTTAGTGCATAAAAAAGTGCTGGAAAGGCACTTATTTTATTTCTGTCAGGAAACGCTGACTTCAGGATTCACAGAAATCAGGAAAATAAAGTTAGTTCAGTCATTTTCAAAGTCTCAACAAAATATTGAACAGATGAGCTATACTCAGGATGAACCACTGCTCTGCTCAGCTCAGCAGTACCACCAGGCTATCTCCTTGCAAATGTATATACTTCAGAGGCCCAGCACCTCTGGCAGTCAGCTCCAACTGACATCCTCTATCTTAACTTCCTAGTGGTAATCTTTTATACATTTCTGGGGAGTGACATCATAATCAGATGATCCTCCTTCTTTTTGAAAAATCAAAATAACATACTACAGGTTCCTTTTTTTACTTTACATTTTCATTCCTAAACATCAGGTATATAAGTGTATAACAGTATTTGTTCTAAATAATCCCACAACCTTACTTTGATGTCCTAAAACAATGTTCATAGAGTTAATTAGTCTCAATAAGGCTAAGCCCCTCCCTTGATAGTGACCTCACTCATTACAGCTTCTATAAAAGCAGACAGACTGTGGGCTGCCAGCCCTATAGAACACCATGCAGCTCAACAGGTAAGACAAACAAGACTATATCGCTCACTTTAAACTTACTCCTTTGCCAAGGCACCCTGCAATATTTAGGGACTCCCTGGTTTCATTTCCTACATGTGTTTTGTTAGTGCAACTTATTTATTCATTTAGAAGCTAGCATACTTCCACACTTTAAATAAAACACTGAGTTTTAGTTTATTGAAATGCTCAATACAGAGAGCTCTGTTTCAGAGGGGTTGCTAACAACAAAGGTCATCTCAGTTTTTATTTTATTCAGGTTCTCTCCCTTCTCTGCAACTATTAATTTGAAAAGTACAACTCTTTTCTTTTGGCTCATTAGAGGCATGAACCAAGCTGCAAATGAAATTCTTTTCTTAAGGTTTTCTATGTCCTTGGGGAGGATTTCAAAACTGCAGAACCCTGCCTGAACCAAACAATAGTTTCTCTCTTCTACTAAAATATCCATGTGTATATATTATATGTATCTACATTTCACATAAATGCCTTCACTATTCAGCATCTGGTACTTTATGCCTAAGTATGTTATCTCTTTGGGGGGGGGGGTTACTTGGAAGAATATTAGGGCCTGACTCATCACAGGAAGCACCCTGTGACAGAGGGCAAAGGCACAGACAGAGGAGTGAATAGCGAGAGGGGTCAAAAACGGGAATAAGACTTTCTTTCGATATGTAAATAAAAAGAGGAAGACTAGGCAGGGGATTCTCCAGTTAAGAACAAAAGAGGGGGAGGCGCTACAAGGGGACAGAGAAAAGGTGGGCCTACTAAGCACCTATTTTTGCTCTGTGTTCAAGAGGGAGGAAGAAGAAGAAGGCAGCAGAGCAGGAAATGAAATGCCTGGGGAGGGGGAAGTGGAGGTGAGGCCGTTTCTCATGGAGGAAATATTGGAAGAACTGGGCTGTGTGAAGGCGGACAGGGCAATGGAGCCAGATGGGGTGCACCCAAGGGAGCTAAAGGAGGTATTGGTGGTACCTTTGACTGCACTCTTCAATCAGTCCCTGGAAACAGGGGTGGTGCCTGAGGACTGGAGGCAGGCAAATGTGGTCTCCCTGCATAAGGGGAGGGAGGGAGTAAGTGGGAAGTTACAGGCCTGTGAGCTTGACATCCGTGGTAAGCAAGCTCATGGAGAAGCTAATTAAAGGCAGGATCACCAGCTACTTGGAGACAAGATGAATCCAAGACAACATGGTTTTACTAGGGGCAGATTCTATCAAACAAATTTGATAGTTTTTTTGATGCGGTCACCAAGGAACTAGATCAGTGGAGAACGGTAGATGTAGCTTATTTGGATTTCAGAAAGACGCTTGACTCAGTGCCCCACGGAAGGCTGCTGTGTAAAATGGCAGGACTGGGGCTGGGGCAGAGGGTAGTCAAATGGTGGGAAACTGGCTGGTGAAAAGGAGGCAGAGGGTCACAATAAATGGAGTGGCTTCCGGGAAGGGAAAGGTCATGAGCGGGATCCCTCAGGGATCAGTACTGGGGGCCCCTACTATTCAATATATTTGTAGGGGACATCATGGAGGGCCTGGGGGGGGGTTGTGAGTATGTTTGCAGATGATATCAAAATCTACAATAGGGTGGACACGGAGGTAGGGGTGGAACAAATGCAGAGAGACTTGGGGAGACTTGAGGCTTGGTCAAAGAGGTGGCAGCTTACATTCAATACAGAAAAATGTAAAATCATGCATCTGGTCTACAGAAATCAGAAGGCAGGGTACGTATGGGGGGGCAGAGATCTGGAGGAGATGGAACAAGAAAGGGACCAAGGCATCATTATATCCAGGGACCTGAAGGTGGAAGGGCAGTGCGGGAGGGAAGTGGCCAGGGGGAGTGGAATTCTGGGATGCATCGGAAGGGGGATCATCAGTAGGAATAGGAAGGTCATAGTACCCTTGTACACCCATCTAGTTAGACCGCACTTGGAGTATGGAGTCCAGTTCTGGAGGCCATACCTCAGGAAGGATATGGGGAGGATAGAGAGGGTTCAGAGGAGAGTAACAAAAATGGTAAAAGGGTTAAGCCACCTATCCTATGAAGATAGGTTACGAGATCTGAACATGTACTCCCTGGAGCAGAGGAGGGAGAGAGGGGACATGGTCGAGACTTTCAAGTACCTGAAGGGTATAAACAGGGTGCCGGGGGGGGAGCATCTTCAAGATGAAGGGAAATCAGAGGGCGAGGGGCATGGCCTTCAGGTGGAGGGGGGACAGTTCAGGGGTAACATTAGAAAATACTATTACACAGAGAGAGTAGTAGAAAAGTGGAACAAACTCCCACAGGCAGTCATTGGAGAGGAAACAGTGGAGGGATTCAAAAGGGCATGGGACAACCACATGGGAGTGTTAAGGGGGGAGGCACAGGTCCCAGCAGATAGCTGGGCAAATGGATAAACTTGGTGGGCCTAGTTTGGTCCTTTTCTGCCGTCACACGTCTATGAATCTATGAATACTATTTTCTGTAGTGAAAAACTGTATGGCTACAATTTGTTTCTATCAATACAAAAGAAATACATGACTTTTTTTAACTTTTTCTGAATTGCAGTGCAAACATTTTCACTCCTCATTCAGTATCCCTAATTTTCTTGGCTTTGCCAGGCTTTGCCAGCCAGTGAAATGTTGTTAGATAATAGTGGTCAAAAGATTTGGCCCTACCAATGGCACAGTTGTAGCATGTTGCAGTATTACTCGGGTTGCCCTTGTTCCAGAGCTGACTCTAGTAGAAACAAAGACACATAGAATTTGTTGGCAGAAAAAGGACCAGTTAGCCCATCCAGTCTGTCCTATTTTTCCCTTCCTATTCCAGCACCTCAGACCCTACTTGGTCACCGATGTGCCTCTCACCTCCCTTTCCTCTACTTATTATGCCTGTGTGCCTATCCCACACATGCTTGAAACCCCCTACTGTTTTCACCCCAGCACGTCTTCTGCCAGGCTGTTCCAGGGATCCACCACTCTTTCTGTGAAGAAACATTTCCTGACGTCCTTCTTAAACTCCACCCCCAGCTTCCTTGCATGCCCCATGTTCTGCTACTTTTACTCCATGGAAAGAGTCTCCCCACCTGCTCTTTGATCACCACAGTGAGGTACTTATAGGTCTCAATCATGTCCCCTCTCACTCTCCTCTCCTCCAGGGAGTACATGTTGAGATCCTGCAGCCTCTTTTGGTATGGCTTCTCGTGCAACCCCTGCACCATTCTGGTAGCCCTCCTCTGGACCGCTTCCACCCTGTCAATGTCCATGTGGGTGTGCAGCCTCCAGAACTGAACAATACTGTAGGTGGGGTCTCACTAGTGAGTGATACAGTGGCAGCATCACCTCCTTCCTTCTGCTAGACATCCACCTCCCTCTGCATCCCAGCATCCCACTAGCCTTGCCTGCTGCCTTATCACACTGCCCTGCCACCTTAAGATCATCAGATGTGATTACACCCGAGTTACCTTCTTGCTTGGCAACTGTCAGTACCCCCCCCCCATCAAATACAAAACTCCAGGGTTTCCCCGCACACCGCAGGTACATGAATCCACCTTTTCACGCAGAACCCAGCTGCCACGCCCTAGACCACTGCTCTAGTTTCCCCAGATCCCTTTGTATTTCTCTCTCTCCACCCCTTCCTGACTATCCATCCTGTTGAAGAATGTTGTGTCATCCACAAAGAGACACACCTTTCCCATCCAGTTCCTCAGCAATGTAGCTTATGAAGACATTGAAGAGGACCGCTCCAAGTACTGATCCCTCTAGTACCCTACTAGTGACTTTCTCATCCCCCAACACCTGCCATTTACCACCACCCTCTGCTTCCAGTTTACCACCATCCTGTGCCTCCTCAACCAGTTTGATACTCAGCTTACCACTTTCTCCCAAACCCCCAGATTGCTTAGTTTGTTTATTAACCTCCTGGGTGGCACAGTGTCAAAGGCCTTGCTGAAGTCCAGATAGGCCACATCCCTCCCTAGTCACTCACTCAAAGAAATCTACGAGATTTCTTTGGCATGATCTTCCCCTCTGTGAACCCATGCTGCCTGTGGTCCTGCAGCCCATATGCTTTCAGGTACTTCATCAGCCTCTCCCTCAGTAGGGTCTCCATTAATTTCCCCACCACTGATGTGAGACTGACTGGCCTGTAGTTGCTAGCCTTCTCCCTGATGCCGCTCTTGTGCAGAGGTACCACACTGGCCCTCTTTCAGTCCTCCTGAATATCCCTGTCTCCAATGAGGTGCTAAATAGTGTTGCCAGAGGGGTGGTTAGCACTGTGCTCAGTTCTTTTAAAACCCTTGGGCGAATCCCATCTGGTTCCATTGCCTTGTTCTCCATTAGGGCTTCCAACCCCTTCTGAACTCTCTCCTCTGAAAATTGACTAGTGGCCACTCCCCCTTCCCCTCTGTGCCTGCTGATACTTGTGGTTCATCCTCCCCCCAGCCCTCTACTGTGAAGACTCAGCAGAAGTACTCATTTAAAATGTAACTTTTCCTGAACTTTCTTCTTCTATACAGCCTCCATCCCGCCCTCCTAATTCTCACTATCCACCCCTTGTTTTCTTCTTTTCACTCATGTACCTGAAGAAAGTCTTATCCCCTTTCTAGACCTCCTTTGTGGTCCGCTCCTCTTTTTGTGCTCTAGCTGCCCTCACCCTTCTTCCTGCCTCCCTTTGCTTTTCCAGATATACCTCCCAGTCCACCTCCGTATGGGTCTCCCTGTGCTTCCTAAATGGTGTTTGTTTCCTCCTTCACCACCTTATCCACCTCCTTTGAGAACATAGTGGCCTCTTCTTCCTCCTTCCCTTGCTCACTTCCTTCAAACAGCATGCCCTTCCCTTAGCTATTTCCTGTTTTGATCATTTTCTATTGGGTCTCCATTCTCCCCACAGCTAGCCCTCCGTTGAGGTATCTATTGAGGCAGTACCCATTTTTTTTAAATTTGCCCTCCTGACGTTCAGGAACCTCTTCTTAGTGTGGATTTTCTCTTGCCCATTCACCAAACCACACAGTAGGTGATTCCTGGTTCCCAGGGAGCTACCCACTGTGATGCCTACAATGGTGTCCCTGTTTGTAAATGCCAGATTCAGCACTGTCCCATCTCTAGTGTCTTCTGTAACCAGCTGATTGTGAAATGCTCCCTGTATGGAGTCGAGGATGACCCTGCTTCTTGTCATAGCTGCGGCCAGAATGCTCTAGCCTACAACCAGCAGATTAATGTCCCCCATAATCAATACTTCCCTTACTTGCCATTCTGACAGTGGCCTCCTCCAGTACCTTGTCTAACTCCTGCCCTTGTGTTGGTGGTCTATACACCACCCGCATGTGGACAAAGGCCCCAGACACTGTCTCTGGTGAGGGCAGGGGAAGCACTGCTGTTGGCAATGTGTCCCACTACACGGGAGGGTGGAACCATATTCCACCACCACTGCCACCCCTGCGGTGGGCCATGGAACATTTTACTCTACAGGTGCCATGAGATATCAACTCAGAGTGGGGGGGGGGGTGGCATGTGGATCAGGGGAAACAAGGGTAGAGACAACAGGTGTAAAAACATGGCAGCGGCCAAGATGACAACATTGGGGTTCTCAGGCCCTGCACCCTCACCTCAGGTCTAGGAGGTTGCCAGGCCAGGGAGATGGTGATGACTATGAATACAAATACCTTTATAGAAAACAAAGTTCTTGAAGTTGACATTCCACAAGTTCTGACTGGTAGAAAGTTGTTGGCAGCAGAACCTGAAATAAAATTATAAAGTATTCAGTTTGTCACCACCCTAAAAGAAGCAGATCAAAGGATAATAGGCACAAAAGATGAGATATTCTTACAAGGCTGGCTACAGCCTCCTTTTCCAAAATCAAGCACGCTAAAAAAGAAATGAATGGTTTGGCCATTTAGTTGTTAGGTCTGATCAGCCTGTCTGGTGTTTCTTGTGGATCTGGAATATAACTTTATGAAAGCAAAACTATAAATACTTTCCCACTGAGGGGATCCTAGATCTCCAAACATTTTATAGCATGATCATTGTTAAAGGGGAACACTCATAAACAGAGGCAACCACAGTTAGAAAGCAAATAAAAAGCTCTTTTAAATGAGGAATTGGGCTTATCTGCAGCTGGCAGCTGACCAGAGACATTGATGATTAAGTCTGCCCCATAGCAATACCACACTTTCACCATTTTTGGAACTTTGTAATGTCGATGCAGTGCTGCATACTCATGCAGTGACATCATGTGGTTCTAAAAACACTGAATTTTTATTGGTAGCATGGATTTCTCTCTGTTATGCAAAATTAATTGTGAAATAATCTGAAAGAAACTGGCCCTTTGATTCTGAATCCAGGGAGTCAGTCTGTGACAGTTGTAGAGTTCCCCCTGCGAGTGTTGTCACCTATCTGGTTTTAAATTGAAGCATCAGTTTGTTTATGATCCTTATCCACTTCTGCAGTTTTTGAATTCTTTGGATCAGCCGCATGCTGTTTAAATGTCTGGCCAAATCATTTATTGTTTCGAGTTTTTGGATTCATTTGTTGTTTTGTTTTGGGTTGCCTACAGCAATTTTGGATTAAGCAATTCCTTTTTTTTTAATTTCTGTTCATGCCCCCATCACACTGGCTCCTCCTAGCCTCATGCTTCATGGGCAGCTCCCCAAACCCCCCTCCCCCCAGTCATGGTCACTCACCTCCACAGAGCTCTGGCTATTCTCCCCCAAGCAGGGTCTGGGTGGGGTCAGTCCCCCAACATCTGTCGTTTCATCAGGTGAGCACAGTGATCTGGTGGGCAGTGGAAGCCCAGGGAACCCCCATGGGCCATCATCATGAAGATGCCCCTGGGCCATTTAAGTTTCCACCCCGATGATGTTGTCTACAAAGACGACAACATAAGCCCTGCAGGCACCTGTGCATGTGTCCACCCGCTGACTTCAGTGATGTCCCTGCCCTACCATCTGCCTAGCAGCTGCACTATCACCTGTGGTCACCCAGGTGGCAGTACTGCAGTGGAGGACAGAACCCTTCCCCCCTGGAAGAAGCGAGCGTCCTCTGGGATGATCAGCCCTCCACCCCGGCCCCGGCTGGCCCTCAACAACTCGAGCCGGTTCCTGAAGTCAGGTTGCCGGTGTTGTGATCAGCAGCACTACCACTGTGCCAATAGGTTAAAGAATTTCAAATGCTCCTTTTTCAATACTTAGCAGGAAATCACATTATGTATTACTTTCACATTGACTGTCACTGATTATGTATTTATGTCTGTCCAGTACTGTCATTATGTGTCAGGCATTACTGAAAAGGGGCTGTGCCCAGTTCATCAACTGGTTAAAAATGAAAAATGAAAAAATTATAAATAAAAATGCCTGCAAGCTCTGATGTTATACAGACATTTATCTGGCACACTAGCCAATTAGGTAAGAGCAAAGTACAGTCAATAATTTCAACAGTATTCAAAGTATGCTATAAGCAAGGCCTCTGGAATTCTGTGGTTCTGCGGTTGCGGAATTTGCCACAGAATTTGCATCATGCCTCAGAATATATATAGTGCCACAGAATTCATTGTTTTTGGTGAATTTTCATATAAATATACTGTTTTTCCATAGTGTCAGGCTTTCTTTCCCACCTCGTTTATCCTGAAGCCCCTCCTCTATGCTCAGCATATGATGTCATCGATGACATCACATCATATTTAGCCAATGACAGGACTGCATTCTGCCAGAGAAATTAATAAATCATGCCGTAGAAATCAGAAAATGCTGCCGCAGAAGTCAAGGAGTCCTGCCGCAGAAATCAGAAAATTCTGCTGCAGAACACCAGGGGTCCTGGCTATAAGCCATGCCAGGATGGGGATTGTTTGGCATCAATGCATTCCCCAAGTGTGTTGTGAGGCACAGGGCATGGCTGAGTACCTTCAACCATCGGGGAGTACATCAGTTCCCCCACATTGGCAACATTAAGGGGTTTGCTGCACTAATAAAATGGTCTTCATTTGCAAATTTAAGAAAGAGGCACATTTTTAATTTGTTTCAAAAGTGAACTGGACTTTGTTCATATTTCTGTGATAGGGATAGTGCATTGCTACCACAGAGTTCTGCAGAACTCTTTATTAAGGTTGCATTGGTAAGATCCAGAGGTCTACTTACACACCCGGTCATATGTGTGGGATTTATGCACAACCATGTGATGCCATTCGAGCAATCCCAGACCATGATTTCTTAATTCCATTTTATGACCTGTCATCCCTTCCTTCCTAAATTTACAAATGGCATTTTTCATGGCAAGGGGTAGAATTAGGTGGAAAGTGGGGTTTGATTTAGAATCCAATTTAAGCCTCATCCAAAGGTGACAACTGTACCTCCTGCCCTCTAGCTAATATAACTCCATTTATAACATCAGTGGCTGTAGTTCCCCGGTGGAATACAAGGCATTTAACAAGCTTTTCTCAATTCCATGAAGAGTACAACTCTGCGTTCACACTTGGTTCTGAACCATTATTTCTAATCTAAACTCCTGATCTCATTGCGATCTAATTACCATTATGTATTCCTCCAGTAATTCCCTGGGAGACTTAAGTTATCAGGTGCAGAATGAAATGAAATTGGCAGTGAACTGCAACAAAGGCTCAAAGGCCAAGCAGACCTGTGCTGGCAGTGTGGCGACTTTTGGATCTTATGCCCTACCTCTGCGAGCTCTTCCTGCTTCACTGCACATGCAGATCAAGTCCTCCGCATTATTTAACCCTTTAAAGTCTTGAAGAGACCAGTTTCATGAATGGACAGTAGTCTAAACAAATATTTTGCTGCCAGCACAAAATAAAGGAAGGTGAGTATTCTCACTGAATATGCATGGGGAGGAGACATCAGTGAGGCAGTGGTTTCTTTGCACCGGGTCAGGTTATTTATTGCAAGCCTTGTGCAATATCAACTATGCATGGTGTGTGTGTGTAGCAGTAAACCCTTTTTTGGTACAAGCACTCCATATGCATGCTCTGTTTCTGTGCTACCACAAAATAAAGGAAAACTGCCTTAAGAACAGGGCCCCAAACAGGAAAGAGCAACACTTCCTTTTGAAATGAGACCATGCTGCAGGATTCTATATTAATAGATTAACAGAGAGGTACATCATTTACAAGATATTTATCAAAGGTAACTCAGCAGGCTTTTAAGTGCATTTAACTAGGGCCTTGTGGCATCAGCATAATTAATAACATAGATAAGCAAGACATTAAATATTAAAGCAGCAGTGCAATTAAAACTATTTTTCCAAAAAGCTAGCGTCTGCTATGATTAATAAAAATATTAGCATGCCTGTCAAATGTACGTTTCTTGGTACCTACTATACTGGGCACCACGAGTTTGTTTTTTTATCTCGATCTTAACCCTTGCTAGTTCTACAATGCTATTTCCAAGTTAAACGCGACAGCTGTCTTTTGTTTTTCTTGAGAAAAAATGAAATTAAAACATTTATAAAAGGCAGTACTCAGATGCTGGTGGAACTGGGAAATGTTACCACCAAATAAAACTGGAAGATGTCCAGAATCATTTATAATGGAAAAATGAAGGTTTAAATGCTTTGCCCAGTTTTATTGCTCTGCTGCTTGAAATTGTGTGCAAAACACACAAAGTTCAGAAAGCAATTCATAACACAGAGCATAAGTGTTTGGGGTGGGGGAGGAGTCTGGTACCATAGTAACACAGTAATTTAAGAATGGAAGGGACTCTAGGTACA
Organism: Neoceratodus forsteri; assembly: GCA_016271365.2. NCBI lineage: Eukaryota > Metazoa > Chordata > Ceratodontiformes > Ceratodontidae > Neoceratodus > Neoceratodus forsteri. Next base: position 167,650,623 of record JADMNL010000027.1, read on the forward strand.
TCATGCCCCCCTCACTTGCAGGAATGAAATAAGTCTTTTGATTTGGTTAATCATGACATCCTTCTAGCTAAACTCAACATTCTAGGCCTGGATGAAATTCGTTTCTGGTTTAAAGACCACTTGTCATCCAGGAAGCAACTGGCAAAGTGGAGAAGTTAACCCCCGGCCCATTACAGATGGAGTACCAAGTCACGGCTCTAAACTTGGTCATTGCTTTTGTCACTATTCATGAATGACCTTCCTGTAAACTGTGGTGGGGTTTAGTTGTTCATTTATGTGGATGATGCAATACTGTACGGAAGCCATCTTGACCCTGGAGTGGCAGAGGATTTCAAGGAGCTTGAGAACTGGTTCAGAAGGAATAAGCTGGCACTGAACTCAAAAAAGGCAAAGGCAATGGTGTTTAAAACAAGGAGAGTGAGACTGGACAGAAGTAATCTTCTAAAACTATCTTCCATGTCTGGTTCTCAGATAGCAGTGGTAGATATAATCACATACCTCAGTGTCAGGCGCTGCAGAGAAGCCACGAGGGGAGCAGCACAAATTAGAAGCACTGTAGAGAAAAATATCTTATTTTTATTATATAGCTTATATTTGGGCCCTCTGTCTTGACAAAATATCACTCAGACTAGTAGAGCTCATACTAAGTATGGAAATGGGGGGAAATAAGGGTGCAGTGGCAGCCTCGGTGGACTTCTTCAGCCCACAAAGTAGAAGCGATGGCGGGCCTTCGCAGAACAGTGCACCAGGGACTTCTAGTACTACTGCCCCAGATGAGGTGTCTTTGGTGATGATAAATTCCACACTGCAGCAACTGGTCTGATCAGTCCAGGACTTGGACCGAAAATTTGATTTGTTGACTCCAATGGTCACGGTTCTGGAAACTAAAATGGACGTCACTGATCAACCCATTGCCAAACCTGAGGGCAATCTAAGCAAAATGCTGGATGTTGCAACTAAACGAATTGGGGACTATACATTGATGAGCTGACATATCGAAGCATTGGAGGACCAAATAAGAGAACGAAATATCAGAATTTTGGGTTTACCAGAGTCGATGGAGGGAGAGGACCGTCTAGAATTTGCCCGTACATTTCTGCCAGAATTCCTTGGATTTGTAGAAGATGAGATGCCACTGTCCCTGCTGCAGGCCTTGAGACCTTTTCCGCCATAGGGCACTGCAGGGGACCATCAACCCTCAACATTCGTCTTGGTGTGCACTGAAGCAGGAAACGGACAGAATTTTGACCACAGCAAGAAAGCACCGACATATCAAATATGGCAAGTCAGATCTTTCTATCTTCCCTGATCTGTCCTATGGAACTAGGCAGTGCCACACATTGTTCGAGGTAGTCCGGAGCCACCTGAGACATTTAAAAGTTCCTCACCAGATGCTTTTTCCTGCCCGATTGAGACTCTCCTGGAATGATAAAATCTACATGTTTAATGAGCCAAAAGAAGTGGAGAAGGTGCTTTGCAGCATTGAGCAGGAGCAGTGCAAGGAGCCTGATGATGGAAACATTGAAACATAGAAACATAGACTTTGATGACAGATAAGTACTGCTAGGCCCATCTAGTCTGCCCATTTCCCTACCTACAGGATAGGCCACAGATCCTAGTTAACCAACAGCCTATTTCTTCCTACCCCCCACAAGAACTGCCTTATGTCTTTCCCATGCATTCTTGAATTCTCCCACAGTTTTAGACCCCACAACCTCCTCAGGAAGGCTGTTCCATGCATCCACTACCCTCTCTGTGAAATAGTACTTCCTCACATTGCCTCTGAACCGCCTCCTTCTATCTTTAAATTGTCCCTTGTTCTTGCAAGTCTCTTTTCTGAAAGATGCTATCCTCTTGGACTTTGTTGATTCCACTGAGGTACTTAAAAGTTTCTATCATGTCCTCCTCTCCCTTCTTTCCTCAAGGGTATACATATTAAGCTCCTTTAGTCCCTCCTCATACGGCTTCTCTTGCAGACCATGCACCATTTTAGTTGCCCTCCTCTGGACTGCCTCTATCCTGTCTATGTCCTTGCGGAGATGGGGTCTCCAGAATTGGACACAGTACTCCAGATGGGGTCTCACCAACTGTCTGTACAGAGGGATAACAACTTGCTGTTTTCTGCTGATGATGCCTCTCCCTATACATCCCAATATACCCACAGCCCTCCCTACTGCCTTCTCACATTGCTTGCTAACCTTAAGGTCATCTGATATGATTACCCCCAGGTCCCTTTCCTTTTTTGTTGTTGTTACTACCTCCCCACCCATTGTGTATTCTTCCCCTGGGTTCTTGTTTCCTAGGTGCATTATTTTGCACTTCTTTGCATTGAATCCTAGCTGCCATACTTCTGACCATTCCTCCAACCTTGCCAAGTCCCTTTTCATCCATTCCATGCCTCCCTGTGTATCAACTCTGTTGCAGATCTTTGTGTCATCTGCAAAAAGGCATACTTTTCCTTCCAGTCCCTCTGCAATGTCACTGATGAAGACATTAAAAAGGACTGGACCCAATACTGAACCCTGCGGTACCCCACTAGTAACCCCCCTTTCTTCAGAGTGGACTCCATTTACAATTACCACTGAAGGAGACTGAGTATCTTGTGGTCCTAACATGGAACTGTAATGTTTTCTATAAAAATCATTGTTTTCCTCAATATTTATCTTGGCTCAAAGGTGGGATTTGGGTGGCATATATTTAGGTGTCACAGCAGTTTTGAACTTTAAGGGGCTGAGAATTAGAGAGTTATGGTAATGTCTGGTATTGATTTTCTGGAGACTGAATTAAAGTGTCTATCTACAGGGGATTCAAATTTTAAAATCTCTGAAAGGGGGCTATGCTCTCTAGTGTAGGGACACAACTGTTTCAGTTATAGTTATATTGGAATCTCAATGCTGGGATTTGAAAATGATTGCTGCCCATAGCTTTTTTTTTTTTTATTCACATGGGGATGATCAGAACTGGTTGTAAAGTTTATTCTGGTTAGCATACATTTCCATGGTGGTGGCTTAAGAACTCATATACTTCTGTTTTTGGAGCAGTTAAAGTGGAGATTTTAACTGGGGCTGATAGATTTGGGATTTTTGGTACTACCCTGTTGGAGGAGGAGTGGGTTTGGCCCCCTCGCTGGTCGGTGTTTTCAGTAGGGGCCAACTAGTAGTTTCTCTACCCTCAAGGTCCTCCTTGGGCTGTAGGCTTATTGGGGCCATAAGGTTGGTAACTATGTAGCTACTTCCCCCAAGCTGTTGTATTTAGAGAGTACCTACTATCGGGGTAAATATGATATGGATGTGTGAATCATGTTTGTATCTTGGTTTCTCTCTCAAACGTATGCTTATTGTAAGTGTAACTTGCTGTAAAAGCTCAATAAAAATATAATACCAAAAAAAAAATATCTCAGTGTCCACCTCAATCAAGAATTAGGTTTTGAGTTCCAATTTGGACAACTATTGCAATCTGTCCACCAAAAGCTTAGGTTAATGTCCCGACTTAGGGCTTACCTCACCCAGTATGCATGGCTAACTATTGCCACTAGTATCCTGCAACCAAGGCCACTGTATGGAGCATTATTTATCAGCTGTGCAAGGAGCACTGAGCTCAGTAGCCTCCAAGTGTTATATAATAAGATTATGAACATACAAACTTGCTGGCAGAAAAAGGCTCACAGGTCTGTCAAGTCTGCCTGGTTGTGCAGCTCTCAGTTTAATATCACTGCAGCTGCCCCCCACCCAATCCTCTCTCTCCTTCCCCTCTCCCAGTCTTTCCCCCATTGTGTTCCTGTCTGTATTAACCCTGCCCCTGACTCTGTCCCAGCCTTGCTTAAAGCTATCCACTGTCCTCAGTTTGATTTAACTCCTCTGGCAGGGCGCTCCATCTTGTCACCACTCTCTCTTTGAAGTAGTGCCTCATTTCACTCCTGAATCTTCCCCGTTCCAACTTCAGACTATGCCCCCTAGTGATCCTACCCCCTTTAAGTGGACAAATCCTCCTTCTCTGACTTTGTTTAAGCCTTTCAAGTACTTGAAGGTCTCTATCATGTCCCCCCTTTCCCTTCTCTCCTCCAGCAAGTACATATTGAGCTCCCTCATTCTTTCCATAAGGCAACTCCCTTAGTCCCATTACCATTTTTGTAGCCCTATGCTGCACCCCCTCCAGTAATCTCACATCCTTTTTGAGGAAAGGGGACAAGAACTGTAACAGTACTCCAAATGCAGCCTCACCAGTGATCTGTACAAGGGCAGGATGACCGCCGCCTTTCTAGAGGTGATCCCTCTGGCAGTGCATCCCAGCATCTGATTTGCCTTTGCCACCGCCTTCCTACACTGTGCTGATACCTTTATATCCCCTGTGACTAGTACTCCCAGGTCCCTTTCCTCCTCTGAAGCTGCTACCTGCTCTCTCCAACCATTAGCTGGTCCAGGGATTTCTGGCTTCTAGGTGCATGACCTTGCACTTCTTAACATTAAACCCCAACTGCCACTCTTTTGACTTGTGTTCAAGTTTAGCTAGATCGTCTCCGAGTGCCTGCCTCCCTTTCTCATTGTCCACTTTTGCACAAATCTAAGTGCCATCCACGAACAGGCTGATCTTATTCTTGACCCCTCTGCAATGTCTCCAGTGAAGACATTAAACAAAACAGGGCCCAGCACTGAACCCTGCACTACCCCACTAGTTACTGGCCTTGGCTTGGATGTCCCCCCCCCTTACAACTACCCTCTGTTGTCTGCCTTGCAGCCAGCTCTCAACCCATCCCACCAGTTGTTTTCCGGCCCCCATGTCCCTCAGTTTACTCAGTAACTTCCCGTGTGGCACCAAGTCGAACTCCTTGCTGAAGTCCAGATACAGGACATCTACAGCATAGCCCTCATCAACCGCCCTAGTGATCCTGTCAAAAAAGTAAATTAGGTTAGTCTGGCATGATCTTCCTGAGACAAATCCATGCTGTCTCTCATCCTGTAGACCATTACTATTGAGAAAGGTTATCAACCTCTCCTTCAGAATGGTCTCCATCAACTTTCCCACTATAGAAGTTAAGCTCACTGGTCTGTAATTGCTTGGTTCGTCTTTGGGTCCACTCTTGTGGAAGGGCACAACGTGAGCCATCCTTCAGTTTCTGGGTACGTTCCCCATCTCCAAGGAGGTGTTGAACAGGTCTGTCAGAGGGTCTGCCAACACCTCTGCTAGTTTCTTCAGGACCCTTATGTGTACTCCGTCCGGTCCTGGATGTCTTGTCCACCCACAAGCTTTTAAGGCCCTTCAGAACTCTATTCTCTTGGACGACCTCATCTGTTATCTCTGCCCCCTCCTCCACCATTGCCCCCTTTCCATTGTAGCATTGGGCCATCCCTTTCTTTTGTGAACACCGAGCAGAAGTACTCGTTGAGTGCCTCTGCCTGGTCTTCCCCTTCTTCTGCCCACTCCCCCCTTTTCGATTCTAACAATGTCATCCCTACAACTCATCTTCTCCCTTATGTATTTAAAGAACCCCTTTTCCTCGTCTTTGATCCCCTGAGCCAATTTCAGCCCCTTTGCTGCCTTGGCTGCCCTGCTCACCTCCATAGATGCCTTTGCGAACACCTCCCTGTCCTCCTCATGCCCAGATTTCTTGCACTTAATGAAGGCCAATCTTTTTTCCCTTACCTTTCCCTTCCCTCCACTTTCTTGCTGAGCCAGCAAGGTTTTTTTGACCTGGACTGCTTACCCTGAGACTTGGCACACGTGTTTGTGGCCTCATTCAGGCCCTTCCTAATGATTGCCCACTTCTTTTCAGCATCCATCCCTAAGCTAATGTCATATAAATACCCCTCTAGGATACTGCCCATTCTGGCAAACTCTGCCTTCCTGATTTCTACCACACTTGTCCTGGTCTTAACTGACTCCCTCCCTGTATTGAGGATGAACCACACTGAGCGGTGGTCGCTTCCTGTTAGAGGGCCTTGTATTACTACATCCTGGACTTGGTCACCGTTTGTTAGCACAATGTCCAGAATGTTTTCTTCCCTGGTAGGCTCCATCTCTCCCTGCAGTAGGAAGCTGTATTGGATAGCCTCCAGTAGTATCTGTTCCCTGCCGTGTGCTGTAGTTACCGTCCGCCAGTCAACCCCAGGCAGGTTGAAGTTTCCCACTATAACTGTACTCCCTTTGCTATTGACCTTCCTGATTTGCTCTCCCAACTCCCTGTCTACATCCTTGCTTCGTGAGGGGGACAGGTTTCAGGGTCCTTGTGCTTTATTGTCCCCCTGGTGTGGATGGGGATTTTGGGCATGAAGTCGAACAGCTCGTCACCGGCCTGGTGTTGGAGTCTCCCAGATGGTTAATTCTGGGGGACTTCAGTGCCTGAGTCAATGATGGGCTCTCTGGTTTTGGGAGTGATCTCCTAGGAAGCATGGGGGACCTGGGCCTGTCGCAAAAAGTAACAACAGCTATGCACTTGGGTGGACACACATTGGATCTGGTCTTCTCATTAGGTTTAGATGTGACTGACCTCCGTATTGATCCTGTATTTTGGTCAGATCATAGCAACATGAGGTTCATGCTTGGTGGCACCCCCTAGATGGTCCCGCTCCTGTGGAGATGGTCCAGTACCACCCTTTAAGAGGAGTTTCCTTGATGGGACTATTGGCAGTGCTGGACCTTTCGAGTGTTGGGGTGGCTTGTGTGATTGGAGCAGAGGAAGCAGTGGTAGCTTATAATGGGGTGGTTACTGCGGCCTTTGATTCCATTGCACCCATTCATGTCCATCCCTTGTCTACTCACCGGAGACCTCCTTAGTTTGATGAGGATCTCCAGAGCTTAAAGACTATGGGGCAGAGGTTAGAGAGGCGCTGGAGGAGATCTGGACTGCTGGAGGGCAGATTGGCCCTGAGGTTACATTATGTTAACTATCAGAGGACAATCTCCTGTAAGAAGGCGGGATATTTGTCTAGGAATATTGCTGCAGTGAGGAACAGACCAGCACAGCTTTTCCACACAGTGGATGGACTATTACATCCTGCCTGTCTCTGTGTCTGGGGAGCAGGTTCTAGCACTGGGTATGAGAAGCTATCTGTATTCTTCACCGTCAAGGTGTCCTCCCTCAGGGATGGGGTCTCCTCGGAGTACCTCTCGAAGGGGATGCATGATCCAGCCTGGAGTGTGTCAAAATACTTCTCCTGTCTGGGATGAGTTTGAGTTGGTTGGGGTGGAGGAGGTGGTGAAAATAATCTTGAAGCTGCTGCCAACCCAATGTGAACTGGACCCAAATCCGTCCCGTCTTTTGGTTGGATGTTCGGACCTGATTGAGCCTGTGATTCATGGGGTTGTCTGGAGTTCCTTGAGGAGTGGGGTCTTTCCAATGGCCTTGAAAGAGACCCTGGTTAGACCCCTTTTGAAGAAACCCTCCCTGGACCCAGACTGCCTCAGCAATTACAGGCTGGTCTCAAACCTCCCATTTTAAGGGGAAGGTTATTGAAAAAGTGGTGGCCATACAACTCAAGAGACATCTTGCCTCTTCCTCCACCTATGAGCTTTTCCATCTGGGTTTCATGTGGGCATGGTACAGAGACTGCCCTTTTGAGGGTGCTTAATGATCTCCTGATGGTGAGGGACAGGAGTGACCGGACTATCTTGGTCCTTCTGGACTTCTCTGCGACTTTTGACACTGCAGACCATGAGGTGTTGGTTGACCACCTGCGGTTCTGGTGTGGCCTGTCTGGTAATGTCATCAACTGGTTCAGGACATACCCGACAGGCAGAGTGCAAAAGTTGGGGTAGCCTCATCTAACTTAAAGCCTCTGCGCTGTGGGGTCCCACAGGGTTTGGTCTTGTCGCCCTTGTTGTTCACGGTGTATATGCTGCCATTGGGGGACATTATCAGGCAGTATGGGCTGGGTTTTCACTGCTATGCAGATGATACCCAGCTGTACTTTTCCTGTGCGCACAATACCCAGGTGTCAACCTCTGTATTTAACAGCTACCTCAATGAGATCCATGCATGGATGACTCAAAACTAGCTTAAACTTAACCCAGACAAGACAGAGGTATTTTCTGTGGATCCAATTCATCTGGGCGGAGGGCATGGTGAGGGGTTACCCCCTGGCATAGTGTTGGGGGGTGTTCCCCTTACTCCGTCTAGATAGGTGAAGGATTTGGGTGTAATCCTGGATGATGGTTTGATGCTTGATGCTCAAGTGTTGGCCATCATCAGAAGTGGATTTTATCATCTCAGGAACATAGCACGAATCTGAGCCCTGATCCTACTGGAGGATCTGACCACATTGGTGCATGCATTCATCATTTCTAGGCTGGACTATTGTAATGCCCTGTACCTATGGTTATCTGGTGGCAACCTCCACAGGCTGCAGCTGGTGCAGAATGTGGCGGCAGGATTATTGACTGGGGTGAGATGGGGTGACCATATCACCCCGGTCCTCTGTGGATTGCACTGGCTGCCAGTCAGGTGGAGGATTGTCTTCAAGGTAGGGATCCTGACCTACAAGACCCTACATGAAAGGGGACCTGTCTATCTGCAAGATCTCTTTACCCTCTACCGTCCACCTTGGGCACTCTGTTCTGCTGGGGGAGGCCTCCTTGGAGTACCCAGAGTTAGGCTGCAGCATTCTGGGAACAGGGCATTTTCAGTGGCGGCACCTACTCTGTGGAACTCCTTCCCTGGTTATTTAAGGGAGGCCCCCTCAGTGGAAGCCTTTAAAAAGGGACTGAAGACACAACTGTTCCAGCAGGTTTTTAGTTATTGATATACTGGTTTTAATGGGATGGAAGGAATTTTAAGTTTATGATGAGATTTAAGAAAAAAATGCAAGTTTCAAAAACAAAAATCAGCTTTCATGTCATCTATTCTTAAGAGTCGGAAAGGATATTCAGCACTATTACTGCTCATGGTCTTAAACAAGTGACAATAGCCAACAAAATTATGAAAATACATCTAAGTCCATGTCAGCAGACACTGCTCCTCTCAATCCATTGCAACTGGTTGATACAGTTACAGAAAGTGGCACCCTTCCTGTCCATAGCACAGACGCTGCCACTGCCAATCAGCTGGACTCAATCCAAGCACAGTATTGCAATTTCCAGGAAACAGCGCCCACCCCTTAAAAAAACAGAGCACACACAATTGCTTCCCCCGAATGCAAAGCCATACTGACCCCAGAACCACACCCTGAAGTGCTGCATTCCCACATCGTCCGTCTCCCCCTCCAGCTCCATTCAAGCTGCTGAAAGCCAGCATCTCCATGAAAGGCAGTGTCTCCATAGCAACAAAGAAGTCTCAATGTACCAATTTGATTAAAATAGAAAAAAGTCTGTTTACCTGCTGACATTGCTGATCACTCGGCACCCTCTGACCTCAGCGCCATCTCCCTAGCAATACATCCTGTGACCACAGCTCCATCTCCCTAGCAATACATCCTGTGACCACAGCTCCATCTCCCTAGCAATACATCCTGTGACCACAGCTCCATCTCCCTAGCAATACATCCTGTGACCACAGCTCTATCTCCCTAGCAATACATCCTGTGACCACAGCTCCATCTCCCTAGCAATACATCCTGTGACCTCAGCGCCATCTCCCTAGCAATACATCCTGTGACCACAGCTCCATCTCCCTAGCAATACATCCTGTGATCACAGCTCCATCTCCCTAGCAATACATCCTGTGACCACAGCTCCGTCTCCCTAGCAATACATCCTGTGACCACAGCTCCATCTCCCTAGCAATACATCCTGTGACCACAGCTCCATCTCCCTAGCAATACATCCTGTGACCTCAGCGCCATCTCCCTAGCAATACATCCTGTGACCACAGCGCCATCTCCCTAGCAATACATCCTGTGACCTCAGCTCCATCTCCCTAGCAATACATCCTGTGACCTCAGCTCCATCTCCCTAGCAATACATCCTGTGACCTCAGCTCCATCTCCCTAGCAATACATCCTGTGACCTCAGAGCCATCTCCCTAGCAACATAGAACTAGTTGATCTGGCAGAGCAATGAATGCCATAAAAATAATATGAAATTAAAAAAAAAACTCCTTCACTTTTTTTTTTTCTCACCCCAAAAAAGGGGGGACATCGTATAATCACAATAAACCACAACAGGGTGTGGGTTATGCTGGGATTTATCCACTTCTGGTGTGGATTTGGTCACTCGGCCTGCCGTCTCGTGACTGAACCACATCATGCATGGGGAAGTCCCAGCAAAACCCATACTCTGTGGTGGTTCATTGCTTAAAGAGCAGCTGACACCTTCAGGAGAACTTTAGTAAAACCTAATAATAAGATACAGTTCGGCTTGTTTTTAACATTAGTTCTGTATTTCTCCTCCTCATTATTTATTACTGAGGTAATCTGCATGAAAACAGGATCTTTTCTCTTGAACAGTTTATGCATTCCTCTTGCTTTCTTCCCACCTGAAGTCATAATGCACTGCTTGTGACATCACAGTTACTCCCATGGCAACAGATTGTGATGTCACAATATAGGATTATGACTTGAAGTAGGAACTAAACTATAGAGGCAGATGCACTCTAAGGTATAAATATAATGTATTCATGTAAATCTCCTCAGTAGTTAATAATGGTGAGAAGAAATCTATAGACCATAAATGGAATGTAAGCTGAATTGTACATAAGTATTATGTTTTTCAAAGATTTCTTTGAGGCATTAGCAGCTCTTTAAGTATAAAATGCTGACTCATAAGCCAAGCAGTGGGCATTCACTTGGCATGCTGGTGACCCAGGATCATGCCCCATGCCCAAGATAACAGGAGTGGAGGCCAGCAAAGAGGGCAGAGGTGTCTGCATGGATGCTCACCTACTAAGAGACAGTCAAGCAACTCACTGCTTGGAGAATATTCATTTAGTGGTGGAATGGAACTTTGGCTGGCATGGGTGGCAACTCACCAGTTGGCTCTGCCTCCCAGGATGTAGGCATGAAGTCTGCTGCTCGGGGTGGAGGTGGGGGGGATGCAGAACAGTGGCATCACAAACATGAATTGAACCGTATAGTACTATGCAAATGTTTTCAATATCTAGCCCCTAAAATATGAGCTACATAAATGTCATCACTTGTAGAGTCAACACCTTTTGATTTTCCTTATGGGAAAATAGTATCACATCCATTCAGGATCTTCCCAAGCCTTCAGGATGAGAGTGAGTGACCCGGAATGAGCAAAGCCAGGATGAAAGATTCCCACCTACGCCCGCCCAAAAAAACTGTGAATTTTCCTGCCTTAGAAGGATGTGTTGGGTCATTGCTGCTTCTGTGCACAAGTGACAATTTGTTTTTCATCCTCACAGTGTGGATCAGATAACTGTTGATTTGAAAAACAAGTCTTTATTTTTTTTAAGTGCACAGTGAAGGCTATTATACTCCATGAAATGAGGTGGACCTGAAAGGTGAGACTCTTGTGCATTCCACAGCAAAGTGAATTAACTTTAGCAGGGTCAGGGCTACACAAAAGATGACAAAGATTTCTCTGCTTATTACATTTCTTGTAACTGGAATTGGTTGTTTTCCATTGTGTTTCAACTTGTGATGCCAGAAACCTTCTGCCTTCCTACCTCTTACATCTCATTCTCAACAAATCTGTTATACAGGGAGGAAACTCCTCTGAGATGCATCACTTCTGTCTAAGGACATGATTTTCAAAGGCGCAAAAATTGCACCTATGCACTATGAAAAGTTGCTCAACGAGGGGCCCCATAGTGCTCCCACAATTACTGATGCATGTGCGCAGTTTTCTAACAGTGCCTTTTTGCAACCCTTGGTCCACTTTACGGCAGGTTGTGGCTGTTTATCAGTAAACATGCTACTCCTGGGGGGGTAATGGCTAGGTGCATCATGTGCACAGAACAGGTAAGTGGTACCCCTGCAGTACAACTTCTGAACACAGCAATTTTCCAGCAGGTCACTGGTGGAGGGCTTTGATTTCCAAACCAGCGAGTTACCCAAGGAACAAAGTCACTGAGCAGGTGGAAGAGCTTTGAAAATGTGGCCTGTATTTTTAAGACATTGACACAAGCAGTATGATTGTTTCAGCCAATTGTACAAATTAGTTTTTGGATGGGGGGGCAAAGGAAACAACTGCCCAGAATTTCTAGGGATAACATCAACAGAATAAAGAGAGAATTACCAATTTTGATGATGCTCCTAGAGACTCCAGAGAAACCTATTTCAGCCAAGGAAAGAATTTTAAAATGTGCTGGAGCAACCAAGTTGCAGACATGTAAATGGTTTGAAAAATCTGAAGCTCAGTTTTCAAAGTGCTTGATATAGCCCAGGAACTAAGTCCTGCGACACAACTTGCCAATGCGAAGAACAAATTTCCACATTGGCAGACATGCTGTTTTCAGCATTTTATATGTATGGGCCCAGGCATAGCTGAGGAGGAATGATATACCTGGTAATACCAGGCATAGCTGAGGAGGAATGATACACCTGGTAATAACAGGCATAGCTGAGGAGGAATGATACACCTGGTAATACCAACTGAGGAGGAATGATACACCTGGTAATACCAGGCATAGCATTGCGGCATGGCTGCACATTGAAAACATCTGCAAGCTGCCATACATTGGGGAAATGGTCACAAAACAGCTCCGCATTCAAAAAATGTGTGTGTGTGTGGCAAAACTTGAAAGTGCACAAGGGAAGCCTTCCCTGGGCACAGTTTCTGTGGCCCATACACATTGTTAGTTCCTTTAAAAATCCAGACCCTGCTTGTTTTCTGCTTCTTGAATTCAGTGACACCCAGACAGAGGTTTATCTTTAAAGTGCAAGAACAGATACAACTGCTATGCTTGGAAGCAAGATTTCTCTCAACATTTAGGCATCCTGTCAAAACTGCTTGGCTGCTTTCTCTTTCCCAACCACACACTCTCTGAAGCCTCAAACCAACCTTAAACCAATTAAGCATATCATCATACAAATCTTATTTATTTATTTAGCAGGAGAGACACACTAAACTGACAGCTTGTTTACAGGTGCAACCTGGGAGCACAAGGAAGTTAAGTGACTTGCTCAGGGTCACACAGTGTGCAAGTAGGGGCTGTGAGATTTAAACCCGGGTCTCCAGGTTTGCAGCTCAGAGCCTTAAACTACTGTGCTATACTGCCTCTTAGTGTATCTTAATGTAGGACAGGCAAACAAGGCTTCACAACAGAGAGGGCGTTGTCTCCCAAATGAGCTCCTGCATTTGTTCTACTGTAGACCGACAAAAACAAACTGCCGACCAACGTTTCATTCTTTTGGGACCTCTCAGTGTAATGCAATGGCTATCTCAGCAAAGTATCAGGTCTGCCCAGAAGGACAATAGGCGCCGCACAGAGGTGAGAAAGGTGGGAATGTTTCCCCAGAGCCAAGCCAGAGCTGAGTCAAGGGTCTGATTTGGCTATACCAGCCAAAGCACAAGCTGAGGCATGGGCACTACAAGACTGACAGTATCCCTTGAAAGTTACATGAGGAAGTTGAACATTTCAGCCACCTCACTAGCTGCTCAGACCAGTAGTGGATCTAAAGGGCTTTAGTGGGTGCAGGTGCACCCCCTCCCCCCATTGCAACTTACTTGCTTGCTGCTGCTGCTGCATTTCACTTTGCTGGAGAAGTCTAATATATTGATAGTAAGAAAATCTACATTCAAAATTAGAGTATGTTTATATTTTAAGTCAAACATTTCATGAAAAGGATAATATAAAGGATTCGAAACATTATGAAAAGTTGAATATGAAGTAGACACACAATCACAGCACCCCCCCATTGTAAAATCCTGAATCTGCCACTGGCTCAGGCTGACAAAAATGGTCATTTCAGGACGAGGGTTTACATTACTTGCAGGCTGGACGGTTTTAACTTGCATAACCATGGAGAAGAAGCATACTGCATCACACCACAGAGATCTCATTTTAACATTATTATTACGAGGCAGAATTCAAATCAGATTGGCCACATTTGTTTAAAAATATGGGATACACAATGGCCACACTCACAAAATGCCATTTGTCATCATGAGTGAGGGGGCAGGACCATAACTCATGACTGATAGAGCCACATGTTAGTTATGAAAGTTCTGCCCCCTCACAAGTAATAATAAATTTCAGATTGTAAGTGAAGCCACTGTATGTCCAGTTTATACAATGCATTTCAATTGTAGAGGTTTCAGAGTAGTACTTTTAAGTAAGCAATAACACATGACAGAATGAATGCGTGGTCATGTGACCAGTTTTGACCAATCAGTTTGCTTGTTTAATTCAAGCCATTTTAAACTGTTACTGTTTGATTTCACTGCTCTGTTTTCGAGTGCAGCAGAGGTCATTGTGATGTCATCAGGCATTGTTAATGCTACTCGCCCATTGGTTAAGAGCTCCTTTGTGACCAACCTCAAGTGATGACAAATGGTGATGACCTGCCTACGGTGATGATAAATGATTTAGAAACATTTTAGGTCTTCGGGCCATAGAAATACATTATTTATCTATAAGGTTTCAATCTCACCTACATTGTATAAAATAATTCTAAATTTATATATTTTTTTTATATTTTTCATAAGGTATCAATTTTACAATAGGTCTTTGAAAGCTTCTATGATCTTCTGAGGCAGAGTCTAATGCATATGGAACTAATACACCCCCAACATTCCACCAGGAAAATAAAGTATCTTCCCATTTCAGGACTCCAGCCTGATAGACTGAAGTGGGGCAGGTTGTCTGCATTCTTGTGCAGAGGGGAGTGAAAAGGAGATGCAAGTCTCAAGTTTAGCTTCGACCTTTACAATGAACAACTATTTTTAAAGAGGGGGAGGGGAAGTAGATATTCTAGGCAAGCTGGAGCAATGCAGCTAATTCTGGCTGTAAGGAACACGTTACTGAAGTAGGGCTTTCATTTCAGAAATGACTCTAGCCTTGTCAAACATTTTCTAAAGCCCACTCATTTCTGAACTTGAATGTGCCCTAGAGCACTGCCCCAAATGCCTGTGTCATGGAGTATAAAGGGCTGAATAGGCTCCCATTGGTGTGCATGGGCAACACCCTCATGGGGAGACCGGGGAAAGAAGCCCCAAAATGTTTCACTGCTCATTGAGGCCAGTGGAGCTGGGTACCTTTTTTTTGGGGTGGGGGGTGTCAAAAAAGCTAAACAACTTATACAACAACAGTGTGCCACTGCAATCCACCAAGTTGTAGGAACAACCAATATAGCACACAAGGGGCCACACATACAACCACCAGAACAGACTGCTCTGCTACTACAGTTTGCAAAAATATAAAAACATGTTTATTATTAAAAACATGAGCAAAAAAGCACACGTGCAAAAGTGGATTTGCAAAACAGCCACAGCAGTGAGTACTGAGACACCCCAATGTTTCACAGAATACATTGCTTCCACTTTTTAAAGGTCAGCTGCACATATATTATAAACACATTAAAAACTTGACTCCTTTTCCTTAACCTAAGGACAATCAAGCCTTTTTTCATCACATATGAAATGAAGAAATTGCCATTTGCCATGTACAGATAGTATTTTAATGCTCTGCAATTTGATGGTTTCACAGAAAACCCCTCAGACATTTTTAAACCAGCTGGCGGAATCTTGGGTAAGTACTCATACCAATCTAGCAAAAATGACATAATTTTCCTCATGGTCCTGTCAGCAGCAGTGTGCGCACACACACACACACACACACACTCCCACACATACACACTCCCATACACACACACACGCTAATGTACATCAAATTGTAAAATGGCAACAACTCATGCTTACTTTCAATAGTCTGAGAACCTTTGCCTATTGAATTTTAGCAATATAGCATTGTAGATAAATATTAGCTTCCACAGATTAATCAGTAATTTCTAGGGGAAAATACTTTGAAAGAAGGAAGAAGCTGCTGGGTTTCATTCAGGACAGGAAGAGAACAAAGGAAACAAAAATGTTCATGTTAAGAGCCTGTCATGTTGCTGATGTGTTTTTTTTTTGGGGGGGGGTGATATTGAGCACCAAGTTAGGCTCATTTACAGATAGCTACTCATGGTGTTTTACAGGAACACTTTGATAATACATGCCACCACCAGAAAACTGGAAGCAAAGACTGATTTTTGAATGTAATGATATGCTGTACTGAGCTGCCAGGACCTTGAGGAAAACTATGTAATTGTTGCTTGAATGGAATCAACACTCACCCAAGATTCTGCCTGCTGGTTGGAAAATGTCTGAGGGATTTTCTGTGAAACCTTCAAATAAGATAGGCAGTAAAATCACATCTGAACATGACACATTACCATTCCTGCACATTACTTGCATATATATATATATATATATATATATATATATATATATATATGATGTGATTGTTCTCATGGTGAGCAAATAAAATATGTCAGAAGTATTTTAAAACACTGCAATTGATCTTTAAGCTCTTATGTATCAATCTTCAACTTACTAGGCAAGTAAACTAATGTTAGTTGATCTCCTAAACAGGACATTGGTGAAGACGTTCAAGCAAACTCTATGAGGGGGTGACCTTCCCCCATATCAGGCCTGTCACTTTTCTACATGCTGTTCTTTCTCCTTGGAGAGCTAACTGAAGACCAGCCCAACAGGAAACCTGTACCACACCCTCTACTCAGGATTGATCATGCCACCTCCAGTGCCTAGTAGATTCCCCCAAGCCAGTTACAGCAGGTGCCATGAGATGGATACCCCCTCCCAGAGCCCACTGGTCTCTGGATGTCTGGAACTAAGTTTCCTCTCCTGGTTTCTAAGGCTTTTATTCCCCCCTCCCCCACCAAAGCATACTAGTACAAGGCCAGGCCCTACCCATGGAAAATGATGAACACAAATAACATTGTCACATTGGCGGTGGTGCATAAATTGTTGTTGCGAACTAAAGGGCTCATAAAAGGCACTGTTATTGTCAGTTATGACAACTGATGACCTCTGTTCATCCAGTGGCATGTGCCACATAGGCATTATTTATTTATTTATTTTTTGTTGACCAGGTATGTGCATTAGACTAATCCTGCCTATTTTCAGGCACGACCCGAAGGAGGGGGATACAGATGAATGCCAACTGACCTTGAACCAGATTAAGCTGTTGGTGGTATTTTTAGGGAATGAGGGAAATTTGGCCAGGACACTGGGGAAATTCCCCTGCATCTTTTTGAGAAGTGCCATGGGATCCTTAACATCCACCTGAACTACTACAATCCAGGCAGATAGGACCTCGGTTTAACGTCTCATCCAAAAGACAGCACCTCAGAAGTGCAGCACCCCTCTCATGCTGCACTACAGTGTCAGTACTGGGATATTAACTCAAGTGCCAGATGTGGGAACTGAACCCAGAGCCCTCTGGCTATGTAGCTACCTAGCACCCTACCCCTCCTTTCCTGTTAAACGTGTTTCAGGCCAGCCCGGAAGGGGCCACTTCTAGTGAGTGAGAGTTTAATTCTAGCTCCATGCTCATTCAAACCTTGACTTCTCACGTGAGAATAATATAAAGACTGTAGCCAGGCATGTCACAAATTCACTCCGGGGGTCAGACCCTCTGCTTCCACAGTGCCCAACCTAAAAGGGCAATTCATGAACAGGGGACAAACAGGGACACCCTCCTGTTGGTTTTGGGTCTGAGCAGACTACCAGTCTCAAGTTCTGGGGTCAATTATGAACCTTTTTTAGCTAGCACACCCAGGTAACAGGTCCAAATATCACACTCTCTTCAGAGAAAGCAGCATAATACTTGACCCAGTGTGCATACAACCAGCCTGGTTCACAACCCCCTGCAGAGTCAATTGAGACACTGGTATTTTCTTACCTTGCTGGATCTTTATACAGATCCTTGTTAGCGTGGCTGCATATGGTGATACTCTAAGCAATTTAACAGTTATGTCAGAATTATCAATACTGTTCCACCATTCACACTCAAAATGAGCAAGTCCCCAGGCAGGTTTTAAGGAAAAACAAGGTTTACTAAAATTAAAAATAGTAAATAAATACAGAACATATCTACATTAAGGTTACAGTCAGAAAAGAAATGGACAATTACAAAACAAAGTGCCTTGTAACTGATTTAGCTAATTCTACCTCAGATTTTCAGTTTGCAAATGATTTGGGCTGTTACCTATATTGGCAGAAGTGTCCCTTAGAAGTCCAGAAACAAAGATGACTCTTAGAAGTCCAGAAAAGAGCGTCTGTCCTTACAGCCAAGCTTCACCAATATCAGGGAGGCCAGAATGTCCCTCCCTCCCCGTGATGTCACAGCTCTGAGCTGTTAGTGTGAGGTCACACTCACTCCTGCATACTTAATTTGTAGCATACAGCTGCACAGACAAACAGGTTAGATTACTACTTGACTGGAATCTGCAAATACAGCAATATTGTTAACTATAACAAGACAGTCTGTCTTCCTCAGAGTATGGTTTATGACACCCTTTGATGTTGCAGAAATATCCTGTAAGGTTAATTCACATATGCATTCCAAAAACAATCTTCCTCCTGTTATCCTATAAAATGTAGCCTTTTACAGCAGTCTTCCTAAGTTCAATGCAGTTGTTTTTATGTTGGTGTGCATGCACAGCCAACATCTTGCGATAGTGCAGCTTTGGAGGCACGGTCACTGTTGGGCGAATGCAGGGCACACACCAGTAGGTGTGTCCTCAATTCCCCAATCAGCCTGCATGCCGGCGCCACACCATGCATACATAATGTGGTGAGCACATCTAAGAAAAAGTCCGCTGCAATCCGAGTAAGGCTTGTCAAATGCAGCTGACCTTCCCTTGACGTGCTCGCTGACATTATGAGCATGGCAGCACAGTGGCCACCAAACTGCTGACTTTGGGGGTGCCCAATCCCCCTGTCAGTTTACCCCACCCCTCTGTATGTGCCGATGGGGGAGCCCACTCCCCGTCGGCATAAAGCATCCTCCCCGTTTGTTATATGCTGAAGGGGGGTGGCCAATCCCCCTCAGCTCTTACCCCCCCTTTCCTTGTGTGCTGATGGGGGAGCCCATTGCCCATCTGCATAAAGACACCCCATTGTTAAATGCCAAGGGGGTGCCCAATCCCCATCGACTGGGCCCCCCCGCTTTCTCTGTGTGCTGACAAGGGTGCCCAATCCCCTGTCAGCTACAGACCCTCCCAAAAAGTTAGGTGGCAAGCTGGGATCCCACCCCAGCATGCCACATCCCCTACAAGAAAAAAACTGTCCCGCGATGTTCTATTTATTTTTTTTACCTGCAAAATGAAAACTGTCCCTTGTAGTCTTCCTGCCCCACCTGCACCCACCCTCTGCACACCCTACCTCCCCATACCCACCTCACCCCATACTTACCTCTGGAGTCTGGCGCGACGACCTTCGGTGGACCCGGAACACGTCTGCACTCTTCAAAGCCGACCGCGAACTGAGCAAATGCCAGTAAGCTGTATAATGGAATAAATAGGGTTTTTTCAACTTTGATATCTCAGGAATTTTTGGGAATTTTGGCTCCAAATTTTCAACATGGGGTTTTTGGGACCCCTCCTCATGAATTCTTGCACTGTCATGGCGTTCTTCGGTCCCGAAAGGTGATTTCACAGTCACTGCACAGAATCACCTTTTGGGACTGAGTAATAAAATGACAGTGCCACTGTTCATGAGTGGGGGCTCTCAAAAAGCCTATGTTACAAATTTGGTGGGGAAAAATCAAAAAAATGACTGTGTCACGTTCATCGTGTTGTGCAGTTGCTACACACGCTCGCAAGTTAGCGAATTCACAATATTTTCACATCATATTCTCAACATTGGCATTTTGCCACACCTTCTTGAGAACCATACAGCTGTTATTTTTCACATCCTGGCCGAAATGTGTGTTCGCACTTCCGGCGCAGAATAGAGCGGTCGCTGTGGGAAATCAGTGTTTGGGACACATTACAAAAATGACAGTGACACTGTTCATGAGCAGAGGTCCAAAAATGCCTATGTTGAAAATTTGGTGACAATACTCCATAAAATGACTGTGTTATAAGTGTGCATTGCGCAGTTTGCAGGCACGCTCATAAGTTCGCAAACTTGTAATATTTTCACTCCAGATTTTCAATAGTGCCATTGTTCTGCACCTCCTAATGAACAGTACAGCTGTCACTTTTTACGTCCTGACCAAAATCTGTTTTCACAGTTCCGGTGCAGAATAGCGAGGTCGCTGTGGAAAGTCAATGTTCGAGAGACATTATGAAAATGACAGTGACACTTTTCATTAGCAGATGTCCTAAAATGCCTATGTTGAAAATTGGGGGATGAAAGTCAATAAAATGAGTGTTTTACGAGTGTGCATTATGAGGTTTGTACAGTATCGCTGCAGACTTTGTGAATCTGTAATAGTTTCACTCCAGCTGTTCATCATTGTCATTTTTCCATGCCTCCTTACGAACAATACAGCTGGCTGAAATGTGTTTTCGCACGGCCGGCACAGAATTGCGTGGTTGCTGTGCAAAATCAGTTTTCAGGACTGTTTGAGGAAATGACGGTGACACTACTTATGAGCAGAGGTCCTAAAATGCCTATGTTGAAAATTTGGTGCCAAAAGTCCATAAAATTATTGTGTTGCAAGCGTGCATTGTGCAGTTTCCATGCACCCTTGTAACTTCGTAAATCTGCAATATTTTTATGCCACATTTTCACCACTGGCATTTGTGTACACCTCCTTATCAACAGTCCAGTTGCCATTTTTCACAGCCTGCCCAAAACGCGTTTCCACAGCTGTGGTGCACAATGGCATGCTTGCTGTAGAAAATCACCTTTTGGGACACAGTAACAAAATCACAGCGCTATGCATCTCTAGCTCCACCACTGCCACTGCTAATGCCAGCGTGACAACATTCGGCATTGACAAATGCTTGTTTTATAACTTGATTGTATAACAGCTACACAGGTTTTGGTAGGTAGGTGTTAAAACAGACAGGAAAGGAAGCTCTAGTCAGCTTATCCTCTAGGTCAGTGAAAGGGCAGACCATTTTTTTCTTCTCTTTTAAAATCCAGTGTCCCATGATGCTGTGCTGCTTGGCCTGTTTCCTAAGCAGGACTGCCATACAAAGCATTTATAACAAAAAATATATACACATAACTGGCAGATGGCTATTCCCATTACAAGGCATACTCACTATAAACATTTGCATAGTTTTTTTTATAAAACTGTCCAAGACAATATGCTTTTTTAAAACCATTGTCAATATAACGTGGCGTATTTGATTTAGCGTAAGTCACTGAGTAGTGTCTCTATTTAAACTTTTTTTTATTTAGGACATAAGTGTAAGTATACAGCCTGTTTAGAGACAAGACGAGACATGTAGACTGGTAACAATCTGATTTTTTTGCAACAGGTTTGCAGGCAGGTTGCAGCAGTTGGTTTAAATGTGTATAAAACTGAAATTTCTGGCTACTCCCCCATATTGACATATTTGACAACTGGCATAGATATGTAGATAGCTGGATACTTATAAAATATCAAGAAAAAAATCTAAAAATTTCATTGGCCAAGAGACATCACCTGACCGTGCATTAAATCTCTAATAATGCACACCCTGTCATAGCTTATTACTTACATAGACAATGACAGCAGATAACGACCTCCTGGCCCATCCAGTTTGCCCACCTTAGTACCTACTGTAACTACTGTGCTCTGGCCCTAGTGATTGTTTCGCCCCTTAGTTTCAGGCCCCCCCTGACTAAAACTTTATGCCTGCTTCACTGCCTGCCGTCCCCTTGAAACAGTAACCAGTTTCACCCTTCCACTTCTTCCAGTACCCTGTTCCACTTGCCCACCACTCTTCCTGAGAGTGTTTATGGACATCTTACTTGACTCTGCCTTCTGTTAGTCTGAGTGAATTTCCTCCTCATCCCTGTATTTGAGCTCAAGGACAAGACGCCCTTGAAGTCAGCCCTGTTTGTTCCATGCAGATTGTTGCACTTTTCTATTATGTTGCCCCTTTCCCTTCTCTTCTATAGGGTGTACCTGTTCATATCCTGCTGCCTCTCCTCCTCAGTAATGGTGACTTTCTTTTTGCAATGGGAACAAGGGTCAGGACAGGTAGAGAAGCTTGGCTGGAAGAGCGCAGCGTTATTATGCAGAAGACTCAGTTTTAATCCCCCTGCAGCTGCATACTCACTGTACAACCTTGAACAAGGCACATAACCTGCCCTATATTTCAGTCCACCTGGCTGTTAAATAGGTAGAAGCAGGACTGCTCTGAAAATGAGAATGTGCATAAATAAAATGTGCCTACTAGGGATCAGAATGAGATCACATATAGAATAGTGTATGGGTGACCATACACAACAAGGCTGTGTTTCCATTAAGGGGATGGAATGATGTCATACAGATCTCAAGAGCAAAGCACGTTCACCCATACACTGTTTTATATAGTACATGGTTCTCCAAGATTGAAAAAAAATCATTTTACGGGGCTTCATACCTTGCATACATGCTCTTGCTTACTCCCTGCACCTCAGTCAGCTATGAAGTCACTCAGTGTGGTCCTGCTCCACTCCTGACCCTCCAAAGATTCTTGACGACAGTGATTTAAAAAAAAAGAAGTGATAAATTAGTACAATTTGGAAACACACAGCCGACTATGGCAGTCCGTGTTCAAACTGTCTCAGTAAACTGAGAGGAACAGAGGGGGAAGGAGGTTGACTATGTCCCTGCCTGGGACTCCCTCTACGCCCGCACCACCATTGCAAATTGTGGTGCTGCTTCAGAGAGGGGATTTCATTGGCAGCTATCGGCCATGGAGGAGAGCTTGGGTTTGGCAGCTGCAAATGTCTGCAGTGGGAGGAGAGGTGAGATAATGAGGCAGCCAGTGGCCAATCAGGGCCAGTGAGCAGGAAGGCGCCAACTTTTCAAAAATAATTAAGCTGCTTCATGGCTTAAAAGCACATCCAGTGCAACCGGAGACCAAAGACCAAGAGGAAAACATTTCCTCCCACCCACCCCACCCCCATGACTTTTAAATGCCCTAGGAGCCTTCTGGGGACTGGGCAGCACAGGAAGGGAGGTGGAGCATTGAGTAAGTTGTGCAGGGGCAAAGGCAAAACCTTTTTCAAGAGTCAAAAACTTTGTTTTCCGTGATCTTCATGTGCTGATTGAAGGGATTTGATCCATTTCTGCATTTATCAGTATATGATTATACCAGAAGTAGTGGCTGAACCCTGGTATTAGCCTAGCCAGCAAGAAAACAGCAACTAGGTTTAGACCACAAGTATTTTCAATGTGTTCTCATATAGGTTTAGACCTACGGTGCCAGATGATTATGAGGAGTGTGTTTTTTATATGTGTTGGGAGGGGTAATACTCAAACTAAGAAACACAGTCAGGTGCTAAAGGGTTACTGTTGTTTGGCAAAAAGAAAAGGACCAGTAGAACTCTAAAGTTCATGCTATTAGAGGGGGCCTATTCAAATAGTCCGGCACAGACACATTGAAGTAGAATAAGTGTTTTCTTTAGAGTCTGGGTACTGTTCAAACTGTCTACAAAGGAAACACTGTCAATGTGAGTGGCCAGGAGCTCTTTGAGAAGGGAATCTACATACAGGAAGTAGGGCAAAGGGGGTTTGGTGTTCAGGGGATCGGAAAAGAGTACTGAAGACTTCACTGGGAAAGCAGTGGGCAGGGGAGTGACAGCAGGAAAAATGAATTATACAGGAAGATGGGGAGGGCAGGGATGAGGGACTCTTAGGATGGGGATGGGAGCTTAGGGGGTACACAGAAGACCAGGCAGAATAGTGGGGTGTAATGGATGTGGGGCAGCGGTGTTCATGGAAATGCTGTGGAGAATAGGGGATTGTCCAATATGTATCAGATTGAGGCGACTAACAACAGAGTTAAGTAGTCTAAAGGAGGAGGTGGTGAGAATGTGGCAGGCCAGAGGGGAGGAGGGGAGAAACTACAACTGCAATGGCAGCAGGGAGAGCTGGAGGGCTGAAGAAATGGAAAGAGGAAGGGAAGAGAATAAATGGGGGCATTTATTTATTTATTGAAATCTCAGATTACAACCTTTGAGCTGGTAGCTCGTTTACAAAGGTGCCACATCATGACAAAACTGGGATACAGTAGTTAAATTATACAAGTCAAAACAGTGTTAACAAAGAAAACAAACAGGCAATTCAGATACAGCCATTTAACATGTAGGATTATACACATACAGATATTATGGTTCAGTATATGCAGCAACAAAATCACATGTAACATAAATACACTAATAATGCAAGGTGGGAGAAGGAGAGAGGACCATAGCTAGGAAGGGACTGGTAGCAGGGGGTGAAGGAAGGAGAAAGATGCTGAAGGAAGGACTAAGAGAGGGGATGAGGGGAGGACTGGAGCAACCAAGTAGGCCTGGTCAAAATTTAGTGGATGAGGGGAGTGGATAGTGGGGGTAGAGAGGGGGGATGGGGGCAGAGGCATGTAGATCTGGCGGGGGGAGACAGCTCAGCTCAGGATGTGGGGGAAGCAATGGATGGAAGGAGGTGAGGAGGAAGGGGAAAGAGGTTCCAGGAACAGAGGCTCAGGGAAGGGCCAGTACCTCGACACCAAGGGGTAGAAGAGAGTCCACTAAGGGGGCTATTAAAGTGTCCAACAGGCTCACACCTTTATCAGCTATGATGGACCAGGGGATCAGGAGGGACTGGAGGGCACAGCAAGTATGGGCCATGGAACGGGATGGGTAGAGGGGAAGGGAATGAGAGAGGCAAGGTTAGAGCAGATCAGACAGGGGAGGAGGCAGTCAGTGAAAAAGGGATAGACAGGAGAGGACAAAGGAGAAGGAATAGAAGAGCAGAGGAAGGAGAAACTGTAGAGAGCAAAAATAAGGATGAGGATGGGGGGCACAGGGGGGAGAAAGAGGTAGAAAAGGGGAGCATGGCATGAAGAAGGAGGAGGAGGGGTAGCACAGGAGTTGCTAAGAGGAAACAGGGGAAGCAGGCAGTCAGGGAGGCCAAGAAGATATGAATAGAGGAACAGAGGGGAGGAGAGGAGATCAGCAGAAAAAGGCTGAAATCATTCGCTGGGGAGAGAACAAGTGAGGAAATGGTGGGGGCAGTGGGGGCAAGCAGGCAGTAGTCAGGGGGTGCAAATAGGGGAACAGGGAGAGGGAGGGTGGGTTCACTAGGAACGTGCTCAGATTCATTAGCCGGGGATTTGGAGAAGGTCATGATCTCTGGGGACTCCATTATCAAGTGGATACACTGGATCAGGAGGGGGGCTACCTACAAGAGGAGGACAGTCTTTGTGAACCAGAGATGGAGGCTAGGAGAGCAATGCAAAAAATCAGGGAATGTGCAAGGGTGGTGGGGAAACCACACCTAATCATTCATTTGGGGACAAATGATCCATCAAGCAATGAAGTGGAGGATGTCCAGAGTAGGTTTGGGTGTTGGCAAGAGGATGCAAGGAAGAGGCAAGATCCATGGCATTCTCAGAAGTCTTGCCAGTCCCCTGTGCCAGCTCTGCTTGACAACAAAGAATTAGGGAGTTCAATGAATGGCTCAGGGAATGGTGCGGGAAAGAAGAGTTCACCTGTACAGGTGAGTGGGTGGACACATGGGAGGATGAGGACTTATATTGGAAGGACACGCCACATCTAAGTGAGAGGGGCAAGAACACTGGGGGGAGTCTACAAGGTTATATAGATAAAGTCTTATGGGGATTTAAACTGATAAAGGCTAGGAAGGGAGAGAGATTTACAGGTAGAGAGAATGGGCTAGCTAGCACTCCCCTGCATAAGGAAGTGGGTAGGGTAAAGTCAGACAGCGGGGGGATATGATGGAAAGGATTATTTGCAAATGCCAGGAGTTTGGGAAACAAAATGGTGGACTTAGGGCCATAATGATGGCTGAGGGCCTTGACAATGTAGCCATAAATGAGACCTGGTGGTCTGAGCATCAGACATGGGAAGTAGATATCCCAGGGTACAGACTTTTCAGGAAGGACAGGGCTGGTAGAAAGGGGAGGTTGTATTGTATATCAAGGACAATGTTAAGACAACAGTAGGGCAAGAGGAACAAGGGGAGGCAGAGGTCTTGTGGGTCACACTGGAAAAATGGTCTGGCACATCATTCAGACTGAGTGTGATTTACAGATCTCCTATGCAGGGGGAGGAAGTGGATAGGCAGCTGTTGCAGGCAGTTCAACAGATTGCACTCAAGGGGGAACTTCTGCTGATGGGGGACTTTAACCTCCCAGATGTTGACTGGAATATCCCATCAGCTACATCAGCCAGGAGCAGAGAGATCCTCAAGTCCCTCCCGAGAGCTTTCCTGCAACAGCTGGTTAGGGAACCCACTAGGGGTGGTAACATACACCAGGACTTGATGGTATACCACCAAAATTTCTTAAAGAGTTATTAGCTGAGCTATCTCGATCATTGTCACTGCTATTCAATGCTTCTTTGAAAGAAGGGAAGTCTCAAACTGAATGGAAGGCGGCACTAGTGACCCCAATACATAAAGATGGTAGTAAGGGCAAGGTCCAAAATCACAGGCCTGTAAGTCTGACCTCTGTGATAGTGAAACTATTAGAAAAACTAATACAGCAGTACATAACATCTCATTTGATAGATCATGGACACCTGGATACTACACAGCGTGGTTTCTTCCATGGAAGATCATGTTTAACAAATCAGCTTCAATTCTTTGAACCTGTAAGCGAAGCTTTAGATAAGGGTTTACTGGTCGACATAGTTTTCCTAGATTACACCAAAGCCTTTGATATTGTGTCCCATAAGTTCTTAATAGAACATCTAATTAAAATAAACCCACACCCAAATATAATCAACTGGGTAATATCATGGTTGGATAAAAGGCAACAAAGTGGCAATTCAAGGGCACCTGTCTGTCTCAGGGCCTGTGATGAGTGGCGTGCCCCAGGGATCAGTCCTGGGACCCACCTTATTCAACATATTAGTGGCATCCATGCTGACTCCTAAGAGTACATGGCTCAGCAGGTATGCTGATGATTGTGAAGTAGGGGGTATAGTAAACAATCTGCAAAACAGCTCATTAATTTCAAGAAACACTGTTACTATTGGAGTCCTGGGCCACCAAAAACAAAATGTTTTTTAACTAAAGTAAATGTAGGGTGATGCACTTAGGACATAACAACATTGGTTACCAATACAAACTAAATAACACAGTTTTACAATCAACAACTAGCGAAAAAGACCTAGGGTTAACTGTGTCATATGATATAACCTAACATTTGAAGACCACACTAAGAACAGTTAAGAAATGTCACAGTATTTTAGTCTGCATACTCAGAAATGTCAAAAGCAGGGAGCCAGAGGTGATGATTTCCTTTTATACCAGCCTGATTAGACCACAATTGGAGTATATGCTACCCTTTCTGTGCACCACATATAACTGGAGGCCAAAAACAGATCGCGTGTACAGAGAAAGGTGATGAAGAAAGTCACTAACATGTCAAAATCGAATTATACAGACAGACTACAAAAGCTAAAGCTGCACTCGGTAAATTATAGATGCGTAAGGGGAGACTTATGCTTAACATATAAAGTAATAGAAACATAGACTTTGATGGCAGATAAGGACCGCTTGATCCACTTAGTCTGCCATTTCCCTACCTACAGGATAAGCTGCAGATCCTAGTTAACCAACAGCCTATTTCTTCCTACCCCCCACAAGAATTGCCATATGTCTGTCCTATGCATTCTTGAATTCTCCCACAGTTTTAGACCCCACAACCTCCTCAGGAAGGCTGTTCCATGTGTCCAACACCCTCTCTGTGAAAAAAATACTTCCTCACATTGTCCCTGAGCAGTCATCCCTCTATCTTCAAATTGTGTCCCCTTGTTCTTGCACATCTCTTTTTCTGAAAGATGCTACCCTCTTGGACTTTGTTGATTCCACTGAGGTACTTAAAGGTTTCTATCATGTCCCCCCTCCCTCCTTTCCTCAAGGGTATACATATTAAGCTCCTTTAGTCTCTCCTCATATGGCTTCTCTTGCAGACCTTGCACCATTTTAGTTGCCCTTCTCTTGACTGCCTCCATCCTGTCTATGTCCTTGCGGAGATGGAGTCTCCAGAACTGCATGGAGAACTCCAGAACTGCACGGAGAACTCCAGATGGGGTCTCACCAACTGTCTGTACAGAGGGATATCAACTTCCTGTTTTCTGCTGGTGATGCCTCTCCCTATACATCCCAGTATCCCCCCAGCCCTCCCTACTGCCTTTTCATATTGCTTGCTAACCTTAAGGTCATCTGATATGATTACCCCCCAGATCTCTTTCCATTTTTGTTGTTATTACTACCTCCCCCTCCCCCCCAATGTGTAATCTTCCTCTGGGTTTTTGTTTCCAAGGTGCATTATTTTGCACTTCTTTGCACTTCTTTGCATTGAATCCAAGCTGCCATACTTCTGACCATTCCTCCAACCTTGCCAAGTCCCTTCTCATACTTTCCACACCTCCTTGTGTATCAACCCTGTTGCAGATCTTTGTGTCATCTGCAAAAAGGCATACATTTCCTTCCAGTACCTCTGCAATGTCACTTATAAAGACATTAAAAAGGACTGGATCCAGTACTGAACCCTGCAGTACCCCACTAGTAACCCCTCTTTCTTCAGAGTGGACTCCATTTACAATTACCTCCTGTGTCCTGTTGTCCATCCAATGTATTACCCAGGCTACCATCCTGGGACCCACTACCAGGCTGGTTAATTTGATTATTAATCTTTTGTGTGGGACTGTGTCAAATGCCTTGCTAAAGTCTAGGTAGGCCATGTCAACAGCCCCTCCCTGGTCTACTACTTTGGTCACCCAGTCAAAGAAATCTATTAGATTCATCTGACATGACCTTTCTGCTGTAAATCCATGCTGCTTTGGGTCCTGTGCCCCGCTGGCCTTTAGGTACTCAACAATTCTTTCTTTCAGAAGTGATTCCATCATATTCCCTACCACAGAGATCAAACTGACAGGTCTGTAGTTTCCTGCCTCTGTCTTGGTCCCACTTTTGTGAAGAGGAATCACATCTGCCTTCCTCCAGTCCTCAGGTACCACACCATCCTCCCATGATTTGTTAAAAAGGGTAGTCAGTGGTGTCACTAGTTCTTCCCTTAATTCTTTTAGAATTCTGTGGTGAATTCCATCAGACCCCATTGCTTTGTCCACCTTCAGTTTTAGGAATTCATTCAGAACTCTTTCTTCTGTGAAAGGACTGGGATCGACCCCCCTAAACAGAGTGCTTCTGTTAATTGGATTAGTCACCTCCCCCTTCTCCTCTTTTGTGAATACTGAGCAGAAGTATTCATTCAGTATCCCTGCTTTTTCACTGTCCCTCTCTGCTCACCCTCTGTCCATTCTATTCAGCCTCACTATCCCTCCCTTTGTCTTTCTACGCTCCCTGATATACCTTTAAAAGGTTTTATCCCCCTTCTTAACCAAGTAGGCTATCTTTTCCTCAGTTTGGGCCTTTGCTATTCTGACTTCCCTCCCTGCTTCCTGAATGATGACATTGTCATGGAGACTATAGGCTTAGTTAAGCATAATAATAATAATAATAGTACTCGATCACACAAATTCAAAATAAAAGGAGATACAAATAAAACTAATAAACGCAATCATTGGTTTACTCAGAGGATAATAAATGCATGGAATAGCTCACCAGTGGATGTGGTGGAGAGCGATACCTTGTTTACCTTCAAACACAGATTAAACACATGGGAATGCAAGAATTCTCTTTCCACCATTGAAATATGGTGGTGAGTTCACAATAGGCCTCTGGTCTCTTGAACTCATAATACTCTATGATTCCATGATTCTATGGTACTGGACGTGGTCCTCACCAATGGAGATAGTGTGGAAGAAGTTGTAGTGGGAGATAGCCTAGGTGCAGGTGTAACCTCCTTGTTCCCAGGGGTTACTAGAATCCCACTTAGAATCAGTGGCAGGCAGGCAGAGGCAGCTTGTGAAATGACAGTTAAATGGATTTCATAGTGTCCCACTCTGTTTTTCAGTTTCAGCTGAGCTGGAGTGATGATGTCACTTTAGAATTGTCGCAGCAGCATAAGCCACATTGGAATGCTAGCTGGGAAGTTAGCAGTAGAAAGTTGAGTTAGAGAGTAGTCTTAAGAGTGGAGAGTGAGGAGGAGGAGGCTGCTGCCTGGGCAGCTCCTCAGTTTCTAGCTCTGACAGAGAGCTACCTCTGTAGTTTGGGTAGTTTGTTCTCACCCTAGAAGAAGAACATAGAAGACAGAGAGTGAAGTGGTAGAGACCGTTCCAAGAGGGTTTTCCAGTGCCTCATCCCTGGAGGGATGGGGGGAATTCCAGGATTCAGGGGCAATCCCCCGGTCCATGCCTGGACTGTGTTGAAGCTGCCTGAGATTCAATGCTCTGTGAGTACCCGAGACTTTTTGTGTGGAAAAGCCCTGGGGCACCTGCATTCCTGTGGTGAGTTTTTTCTCTGACAAAGGAACTCTGTCACTAAGACTTTTTTCTGCTTAAAAGTGCCTGCCTACTGTGTGGTCCAGAAAGAGACTTGTCAAGTACAGAACTTATAGCTTGTGTCTGATTTAAAAGTATCTGCTAAAGTGGGGGTCTAGTGAAGAGACATTGCCAATTACAGAACATTTAACTTCATGACACCTCAGAAGTGTGTAAAGTAATAAGTTAAATGAGAAAGACATTTCAAGATTGCATCTACAAGTTTTCTGAGAAGGGTGTTATTAACCAGAAGAATGGGCGAGTATAAATTTGGAAGCAAAAGGTGAGAGACCCCCCCCATCTGGAGTAACCATGTTTACCTCTCCAGGTTCAGTTTGTGCACCTTTGTTTTCTGTCAGTGCATTTGGCCAGTGCCTGAAGAAAATAGTTTACCCAGACATGGGTTTGGATTTTCTGTGAGCCAGTATGTGCTCTTTTGTGGTCGAGGGTGCCACCAGTAATTCCTCATGAAATATTGGAAAGTCTCCGAGTACTGGCCAAGGGTGCCTAGTCAAGGGAAGTGTACCAGTTCTGGCTGTGTGTGCCTATTTCCATTCAGAACCTCAGGGTTCACTGTGTGTGTGTACACTCTGTACTTCAGTAATCTGCATTACCAGTGGGAGTAGCCCTGTGGGAGTCCATCTTCGCTTTGTGATTATTCTCTGTGTATGTGATTAAAAGCCACACTCTAGAATCTCAACCTGGTTTGGACAGTACTGTTATTGCTTCCACTGTGTCTGGATTTACTTGGGTGCCTCTGACCAGAAGTACAAACCTAGCATAATTGTGAGCAAACGTTTTCTCCCAGGGACCCAGGTTGATAGCCATGGTAAATGGTCCCACCAGGTGTGAACCAGGTAGTTGCCACACTCGGTTTGCCTGTCTAAGAATGGCAGGCTCTGAAGTACTAGTAAATTGAACTGTTGTAGTGACAACCCCCATCTCTCTCATTGGCACCATGTGTGAGAGGAGCAGCCCTGCTAGTTGAACAAGGGGGGCCAGTGAGGGTGGGTTACACAAGCGACCACAATACAGTGAGTTTCAGGATAAGGACAGGGAAGGAAACAAGTCAGACCAATCACAAGGGTTCTGGACTTCAGGCAGGTGAACTTTGCCAAAATGAGGGAGATATTCAGGGATGAAATGGAGGGGAAGGAGAAAATAGGGGACATTGAGGAAATATAGAATTCAATTAAGGGGAGTTACTGAAAGCCACTGAACTCTGCATAAAAAAGGTGAAGAAGACCAGAAAAAGGAAGAGGCCGCTCTGGTTCACCAGGGAAGTGAGGAGGCCAATTGGGGAAAGAAAAAGAGTGTTTAGACCATTTAAGAAGACCCAGAGAAAAGAGGACAGGGAGATATACAGGGAGAAGCTGAGGGTGGCAGGGCAGAAGATTAGGAAGATAAAAGCAGAAACAGAGGAGAGAACTGCTAGACAGGCCAAACGGGGAGATAAAACTTGTTTTAGGTATGTAGGAGAGAAGAGAAAAGAAGGCAGGGGATAGTAAGAGTGAAGGGGAAGGGGGAGTACAAGTGGAGAGGGAGTTCGAAAAGGCAGAGGTGCTGAATAGGTACTTCTGCTCGGTCTTCATGGTGGAGAAGGAAGGAAGGAAGGGAGGGAGACCGGAGCTAAGAGAGAGGGGGAAGGGATAGCATACAGGTAGATCCTAACCTGTTCAGTGAGGACAAAGTAAGAGAGGAATTAGGAAGGTTGAAGGTGGACAAGGCAATAGATCCAGATGCCCTGCATCCTAAGGTACTCTGGGAACTAAGGGAGGAGCTGGCAGCACCTCTAGTGAGGCTGTTTAACTTGTCCCTGGATATAAGGTGGGTGCCTAAAGACTGGAAGAGGGCAGATGTGGTGCCACTTCACAAGAGTGGCAATAGGGAGGAGGTGGAAAATTATCATCCGGTCAGCCTCATCTCAGTGGTGGGTAAGGTGATGGAGGTGCTAGTAAAAGAAAGGATGGTCAGCTACCTTGTAGACGGTGACCTACAGGATGAAGATGGCATGACTTCACAGATTGAAGGTAATGCCAGATGAACCTAATTGAGTTTTTCTATTGGGTGACGAGGGTGGTCGATCAGGGACGGGCAGTGGATGTGGCCTATCTGGACTTCAGGAAGGCCTTCGACACTGTCCCCCACAGAAGGCTGGTAAATAAACTGGAAAGTTTGGGACTAGAACCAAAAATAACAAGGTGGGTGGAGAACTGGCTGAAGGCCAAAAGCCAGAAGGTGGTGGTAAATGGGGTGCATTCCAAGGAGGATGGGGTGATGATTGGGGTGCCCCAGGGGTCAGTGCTGGAACCCTTCCTTTTTAATATCTATGTAACCCCCAGTCAGTGCTAAACTGAGTGGGATACTACCCCTGCCTGAGTAGCTAGTGAATAGGTTGAAAGGGCCTGGGTCCTATGACACGGTGTCTCCATTTTTATAAGATGAAACTTGGAGAGAAAGGTATCACTCGGCATGGTGATTAGGTTTGGCTACTCTGCACAGGGGCCCCCAAATAACTCAAGACACATGAAGCAATAACTATAATGTCCAATACCAGAAGTTGGGATTCTAAAGTGTGGCTTTTATTCACATTCAACAGAATAACAAAGTATAGATGGACCCCCACGGTGCTACACTACTGGTAATGCAGATTTACGGATATCAGAACACATCCTCTTTACACTGAAACCCTCAGGTTTTGAAACACTCTGGGCATTCGGCCCTAACTCAGCTCTTTTTTGGTTTCCCTGGCTCAGCTCCCTTGCCAGCCTTCTGGACTACCTTCCTTCCATGGCTCGGCTCTCATGCCAGCCCTGACCACTTTCCGTGAGCATGGAACATTCTCGGTGGCTCCCTAAACCACCTCTGAGCACTTCTGGCTCCATCAGGGAATCTTCTTCATCAATCCTACATCTGGGTACTTTCCTCAGGCACTGGCCAAGTACCTGAGAGAAAGCAACAGGTGTCCCAAAGCAAACCTGTAGAGGTCAATTTGGTTACTACTGATGGGGAGTCTCCCACCTCTCGCTCCCATAATTCATACCCGGCCATTTCTCTGGACTTTAACACCTCATTCTCTGAAAACACTTTACTGTGTAGATTCTCTTTAAATGTATGTCACATTTAATCTACGATTCCTTCCATCCCAATATAAGCTGAACTTGAAACATACGTAAAGGGTGGCTGTGTCCATTTCTGTAGACCCCCACAGAGTTAAGCAGTCCAATTCCCACAACTCTTAAAACTGTACTTGGCTGTCTTTTCCTGACCCCACACTAACAGTCACTTAACTTCATCTTGTCTCAGGTGAAAACACATTGGCCCTTTATCAGAGCAGACTCACCCCTTGGTTGCAGATGCCCCACAGGCTTCTTCTTCTTCAAAGAAATTTTAACCAAAACTTCTTAGTGCCTCAGCACGAATCTAAAACTAGGCAACTTCTTCTTCTCCCCCCCCCCCAGCTGGACCAGGTGATTGCCCCTGGAAGTAGGCTGAATCCTTGCCCCGTCCCCACAGGGATGGGGCCCTGAACCACTGGAAGCGGTCTCTACCATTTCACTTGGCTCTTCTTGTGTTCCTCTTCAGGTGAGAACACACACCTCTAACAAAAATATAGCTCTTTGTCAGAGCTGCGGGCTATGAGGGCCTGCAGCAGCAGCACACCTCTTTACTCTACTGAGCCCACTACTGAACTGACTTCAAAATTCCCTAACATTCTATCCTAACTCCCCTAGTTTCAACATTCCAGTGCGGCTTATGCAGCTGCGACAGTTCTAAATGATGTCATCCCCTCAGTCTCAGCTGAGACTGAGAACAGAGTGAGACTGTGTGAAATCCATTTAACTGGAGTTTCACCAGCTGCCTTCCCTGCCTGCCACTAGGTCTAACTGGTATTCTTGTAACCCCGGGTAACAGGGGGGTTACATCTATATCAGTGATACAGTGGTGGAACAGTAGAGGAAGGTCTGCCTATTTGCCAATGATATGAAGATCTGCAATAGGGTGGACACCCCTGGGGGGGGGTGGAGGCAATGAGGGAGGATCTAAGAATTTTTGAGGTGTGATTTACACACTGGGGGAGTTAAGGCAAATAAATAGTGAGAGGGATCTGGGGATTATAATTTCAGGTGACCTTAAGATGGGGAACCAATGCAGCAAGGCGGTGGCAAATGAACAGAATGCTGGCATGCATAGGGAGAGATATAACAAGCAGAAGAAGGGAGGTGCTGATGCCCCTTTATAAATCCATGGTGAGGCTTCACCTGGAGTATGGGGGTCCAGTTCTGGAGACCTCACCTATGCAAGGACATAGAAGGGATAGAAAGGGTTCAGAGAAGGGCAACCAAGATGGTACATATTATGCATGGGATGCCTTATGAGGAGAGGTGGAGGGAGTTGGACCTGTACCCACTGGAGACTAGAAGAGAGAGTGGGGACATGACAGAAATGACTAAATACATGAAGGGGATTAATAAGGTAAGGGGGAGCTTATTTACAAGAAAAGTAAGTGATAGACCTAGGGATCATAGTCTAAGATTGGAAGGAGGAAGGTTTATGGGAAATGTGAGGGGTGTTACTTCACTAAGAGAGTGGTGGAGTCCCGGAACAGTCTGTCAGAAGAGGTGGTGGGGGCCAAAATGGTGGAAGGATTCAAGAGAGCATGGGATAGACACAAGGAGATGACCTGACGGTGGTGCAGGATATCTCTGGACATAAGTGACAAGTAGGAAGGGCGGTAAGGGGCAGACTCGATGGGCCAAAAGGGTTTTTTTCAGCAGCCAGATTTCTATGATTCTATGAAACTACTCGCTAAGCAGCACTGCCATTTTACCCTGAATATTTTGTACAGAGCACTGTTTCCTACAATCAGGTAGCAGGCCAAAGGGGAAAAGTTGTTGTAGTATCGTAGTGACATCAGAACTGTCCTACAACAAGTTTTTGATAGCCACTGATTTCCATACACAATAAACTCCAATCATATACTGTAATTGTTTTGCTATATGTCAATATCCAGACATCAATTGTTGATGACTTCAAAATTTATAAGGACAGACTAGGGGAACTGAACCTGTTCTCACGCAGGAAAAAAAGCCATATAGAGGATCAGATAGAGACCTATAAAATGATCAGAGAGGTAAGTGACCCAGGGAGAAGCAGGAGTCATGTCAGTTGCTAGGGTACAGCAGGACTCAAGGGCACCAGTTCAGAATCAAGGGAGTCAAGTTTAAAAGCATGATGAGGAAATAGTACTTCACACAGAGGTTGCTGAAATTTTAGAATAGCTGGCTTCTCGGTGAAGAAGAAGAGGAGGCAGACAGCATGGAATTCTTTAAAGCAGACTAGACAGGTAACTGGAGGGAAACATCTTTGGTGGTATGACAGCTAAGCAGCATAAGATCACTGAGCAGCAATACAATCACTGACTAGTGGGGAACAAACTAGGTGGTCTGGTGTCTCCATTCATTCTTACAACCTGTGTAATCTCAAACTGTGAAATTTTCAAATTCTGCTTCCACCAGAAACTCCACAAAATCTCTGAAATTCCAAAGAATTCTGTCAGAAGCAGAATTCCAAAATTCCACAAGCAGAATTTTGTATTTTGTTTGTTTGTTTGCTTTTTTCTTCTTTGGTAACTGGATAAGGACCACTAGGCAAAACACCTGTTTTCAGGGGTGACCTGGGAGCACTGGGGAGGTCACGTGACTTGTTCAGAGTCACACAGTATGCAAGTGGTGGTTGTTGGTATCAAACCCTGTTGGATGTACCAAGCTCATTCACAGCTTGTTACTCTAACCTCTAGACTATACTGCTAGCCCCATTTTAGTAATTATCCATTTGCATAAATTGTGGACTAGTATTCAACCATTTGTATAAACCATGGATTCATTTCCAGCAAACCCCGTGACAATAATCTGCAGATTACATAATCTGATGAATATTAAGTAGCCTGCAGTATATGTGGAAATGCTTCCGAAATCTGATAGCATTAAAAGAAATTCCAAAATGCATTTGAGCAGCAGAATTGGCATTCCACACCAATTTGCTAGCAGAATTCCACATTCCGCAAAGCTGAAGTGTAAACCCAAGTAACTGTGGGCCAGATTCAGATTATTTGGTTCCAGCAGAGTCTCCTGACCACAACAGAAAACGTGTGTTTAAAAAAGTGACTCGTACGAGCATGCTGCTTAGAACCCTTTCTGAAGGTAGCGTTGTAAATCTTCAACAAACAAGGGAGTTGCGAGTTTCTGTATGTGCTGGACATACAGCATGTGTGTTTAGCTAGTAGGGGTTGGAAAAAAAAATCTGTAATGAACTTCAATACAGAATCTGCATGCTTTTCTTACTACATTTAAAGATCACTCCTGTAACTCAGTTCTGTCCTGTACCTTGTTTTGCGTTGCCTCGACCTTGATTTTGCAACAGATTTATATGTGACCTTAATAAATAAAATGACTGTAGTTATTCGGCAATACCGTAATTGGTGCAAGCTATTATTCCTTTTTATTTTGTTCATTCGTACACTGCTTCCCCTGTAGACTAATACAATAGAATCACATGTATATGTAATAACCATTTTGCATACTCCTGTGCTGATAATCAATACATTTGAAATACATATGATTTTAAGACCCATTCAAAGTGCTGAAAGTGAGACAGCCTTATACATAGCTAATGGATGGAACTTTCAGTGAAGTAAGCCACATTTGAATAGAATGCAGATTATGAAACTCGTACATGGGTTTAGTTTTACTGAATAAACTGGTAAGAAAACATTGCCAGATGCTCCCCATTCTAGAAACTGGATAACCCAGTTTGCAGTAAACTGTTCCCGGATCTCTCCCACATAATGATGTGAGTTTTGTTTCTTTTGGTTATTTACTTGAACTATTCATACACGGTAGTCCATTGGCACAAGATATGCACATCACACCCATGTAAATACCTTGTCATTAGAATTTAGTGGGCTTTGGTTATACATTAAGAAATATAAATTCATCTGAGACTTTCAGGTTTCCAGTTGTCCTCATACCTCTCAACCTTTTGTTACTGAAATGAGGAGCATGGACATTTTTGGACACTCAAAATGAGGGACAATGAGGGACACAGACCCTCAGAATAAGGGACACATCCTCAAACATGGAGATACAAGCTCAGAACACTGTGAAAAAACCATAGTGTTTACTTGTACAAAGTTTATTTTGGATTTAGTATTTTAAAATATTAAGAGTTTCTACTTTAAAATCTGAATTTACAGCACATTCTCTGTGTGGACAGCACCTTTTCCATGAGGGACGGATGAGGGACAGCGCAATTTTAAGGGGCGAAATGAGGGATGTCCCTCATAATGAGGGACACTTGAGAGGTATGGTTGTCCTGGTTGTTCAGCTGGAAGGCAGCAAAATGTATTCTAAGCAGGCCTTGGTTCAAGTCCCAGCTAGGACACTTAGTTTCTTTCTCATTTGTAAATTGTATAGCAAATATGTAAGCATTAATCCATGACAAAGGAGGGCAGTACTAGGGAATTAGTGCCTGATTGGGGGGGTTGTGGCCTCGTGCCTCCAACCACCAACCAGGCATTAATTCCCTAGTAGAGTGCGACTTTGAAGTGGATTAATGCACTTGTAACATGGCTAGTGTGGGCAAACATAGTTGAAAACATTTTGTGTACAGAGGCATACATTGTATGGATATATATATATATATATATAGAAAATTGCAAATAAAGAAGAAAAGTCTGTTTTGAATGGAACCATATTTATTAATATGGTGGTGTTTATTTTGGAAAAACATTAACACATGTTTGATTGTAAGGAAGGTCAATGATTGCTGGGATAGGATATTTAAAGAGCTGAAACAGATGTGCAATGAAGTTTTAACCTACTTGAGAAACCCTGGTGTCGACTGTTTCTTATGAATTCTGGGATACCAGAATGGCTAATTTGCATAAGCATGTCATTTGTGT
This sequence comes from Neoceratodus forsteri, assembly GCA_016271365.2. NCBI lineage: Eukaryota > Metazoa > Chordata > Ceratodontiformes > Ceratodontidae > Neoceratodus > Neoceratodus forsteri. The sequence continues at coordinate 167,689,033 of JADMNL010000027.1, forward strand.
AATACTACAATGACAAACATTGTTAATCAACTACTTCTACTGTAGAAACTGTGCTATGTGTCTACCAGTGTCTAGCACTACACATTTAGCAGTGGCACATTCATTTTGGTGCATTATGCGCAACTCAAGTTTGGCCTTGTAACTCTCCGAGACAGTGTCTCATATCCACACAAATCAATCTGTGAGAGCGGGTAGTTGCTGTTTGCATATTGATTTTATGACAACCTTCGTGCTTTACAATTGGATGAAGCTGGGTTATTGGAAGTATTCACACAGTTGGGTGCTTGAAATCAGCAGAGTTGTGACATACTTTCAGATTTGTTTTACAGTACCTGTTCAGAAACTTTCCATGTTGTGGCTGTTGGTGAGGACCCTATTGCAATTTACTAATTTGATTCGGCACTACCTGCAAGAGTTCAGGTAACATTTTCATATTCATGTACCATGCTAAACCCTTCGGTGCCTATTAACACAGAAGTACTTTGTAATTTCATGTTGCATTGGAGGCTGAGTAGAACTATCTTTTGCATTTGTTAAGCAACAGATATACGTGGAGTGAACATTTGCACATTTATATAGTGTGCAATAGCAATTTACATGTGATTTTCTTGGCTACTGCAGGAGCGGGCATTATTGGCTTTCTATGTTGTCCGAGGGCGATTTAAATGTGTTTTTTGTCAGTACTGTACTAACGGGCATTACTAGGGGATTAATCCTTGTTTTTTTTGTGTCACATGGTGGGTTTTGACAAATGGTTCTCTTGTATTTTAATTTATTGCCATGTTACAAAAGCACAAAACAATGAAATATTTCATGGATGCAAAATGTGAAATTTCACCCATCAATTTCAAAATGTTCACCCTGAAAATTGTTACATTTTGCCCCAAAATTGTGACATTTCGCATTTTGCAGTGAAATTTAGATGTCATTGGGCAAAATGTTGCAATTTTTGGGTGAGATTTCGCGCACACAAAATATTTTGCAAAATGTGCGAATTCCATGAAATATTTCTCGTAACAAAATTTGTCAATTTCACACAACACTACTTCTGTTCCCTACACTCTCCCCAGCTTACCCACCAAGGGTGGGAATAGAGAAAGGCCAAATTTCAAGTTCATAAGTAAACAGAAGCACTACACTATGCACCAAACACTGATGTCATTCAACTTATTTTATATTGCCTTTCTTATGTTTATAAGGGTGCCTCCTTGTGCATTCTTTTTTTTCCTGGTCAGCAGAGATGACCACTTCTGACACACCCAGCCCCATCCTACTCCATCTCTGCACTTATCTGTCCTCATGGGGTCCATGGGGCATCCCCCATGGTGGATTCCATGAGGTGGCCTGACGGGGAAGTGCCCCCTTCTAGTCTGTGACATGTGAAGGAGAGAGGCCAGTCTAGTTGGTGTGATGTCCAAATGTCCCAGCATCATGCTATTCTGCTTTGGAGCGTTAGCACTTAGTTTCTTCCCAGCCCGAAGAATGCAGCTGATGAGGGCTCCATAATGTGCATGTGTACAGTTATGTGGTTGTATCCAGGAGTCAGGCTGCATCCTCTCTCCATCAAACTCCTCCATCTGCCCCACCACTTGTGGTCTCCCTGGTGGTGGTACTGCAGCGAGAATCCTATCCACTCTCCTCCGAGGCAGACAGCGTCCTGTGAGACACCCTATCCTCCTTTCCAGGCCAGACCCCTGATGTTCTGGGATCATTTCTGAAGCTGGGTCATCAGCACAGTGAGTAGTAACCTTACTGCTGTGCATTCTTAAGGTGAGAGACCTGCATACTGAAGAGAAGTGATGAAGGTACTTTAAGAGTGCAAGAGAGGACACTCTTATAACCATACCTATAAATACATTACACATCAGCTGATTTATAAACTATTCATTAAAAAAGACTAAAAATTAATTTTTTTAGCAGGCCCGATGGTGCTGAGGGTTGAGGTGCTGGACGCCACACCTCGCACCACACCAGCGACCCAAGTTTGAAAACAAGACAAGATCATCAGAGGTTGGTCAGTGGGGAGGATTGAGCAACCCAATGGGGGAGACACTCTCAGCAGTGATAGTGCCCATAGTTCTACTGCCAGTGGAAGTACGGGCAGTAGGGTGCACGGCTCTCATGCGTCAGGGAGGGGAGAGCACTTCGGATGCTTGACTATGCCGTGCATCAGTACATCATTGGTCTGGACTTAAGTCCTTCATGCCAGCACCCTCAGGGGTTGTAACGACACAAGAAAAAAAAAAGGGAGAAAAACCAGAAAAACTCCCAGGCATCAAGCACTATGAAGCTGGCATCCTGGTCCGCCAGGACCCAGCTGAAAGAACTGGCGGAGGTACGAGGCACCCACAATGGCCAAAGCCCAGGACAAGTAAAAAAGAAAGTGTTTTTGAAGATGAGAAACCTGCCCCTTTCTAAAAATGGAACATTCCATTGTTTCAAATAATGTGTATGAGGTCTTCTTTTAATTATAGGAAGACTTGACACATGCATGAAGCAACACAGATCTTCTGATTCCGTGTTGTCAATTTATAATGACAATAATGAAATATGCAGGAAAACCCCTACAAAGAAATCTTGTAGGTGTGCTGAGAGACAGATGTCATTTACACCTTTACAACTGGCACAAATGCATATGAATGCAGTCTGATATAAAAGTTAGTGCCCTGAACAGAAAGGGTGGTAGATGCATGGAATAGCCTACCCCAGGAAGTAGTGGGAGCTAGCACAGTGAGGAAACTCAAATATGCATGTGATAGGCACAAAGGAACCCAGGAGGTGGGTAGGAAATGCTAAAGTCAATGACCAAGTAGGTTCAGCGACTACTGATGCAGGCAGGGAATATGGGCAGACTGGGTGGGCCTAGCAGTCCTTATCTACTGCCAAATATTATGTTACTGTGTTACTATGAACTATGAGACAGACAGGTTCATATCCAAGTGCAGTCGCTGACTCACCATGTGACCCTGAGCAAGTCATTTGTCTTCCCTGTACTTCAGTTCCTACCACCTGTAAAAGTGGGAAGATGCAAAACCCCACTAAAAATGAAATACTGCATCTCAGCTAGGCTGCCTGTGTAAATACTGAAGTTTCTTGGGTAAGCTGCTGACATCTTCAGAGACTCCTGAGTTTCACTATGTTTGCCCAGAGCAGGAAATACTAACAGGAACGCCACAACAGGATAACCCAGACTCTTATTTCCTGAGCAGATGCTAAGGGGTTAACACACGACAGGTTCAGTATTACATAAGGAATAAGACATAAAAGAGTATTGATTATAGAGGTAGTCAGATTTGCTGAAATCCATTCTGTTAGAATTTTTTAGGATTTCAGAAGATCCAATTCCAAACTGGAATCCAAAATCCTAAAAGTCCTAACAGACAGGAAGAACAGGTTTACACTTCTGGCATGCAATCAAAATCAGATTTTAAATTTCAAAATCAGATTTTAAATTCCAGAATCAGATTCCTGAACCAGAATCCTATTTGGAGTCCAAATCAGATTTAATCCTTTTAAGGACATAGGATTTTCAATCTTTAAGTTCAAAAATCCTAAATACTAAAAACAGATCAGAATCTGATGAGCTTGGTTCTATTAATCAGATTTGGAGCAACCCCAGTGGATTATATTATGTTATAAAATGGGTAAGAGAGAAGTCGTACACTCTCATTGGTGAAATCCAGTCACATGAATTTATGGTTATTTAAGCAACAAACCATGACGGGGTGTGGGTGATGCTGGGATTTATCCATGAAAATTCCAAATCCACACCAGAAGTGGGTAAATGCCAGCATCAGCAACACCCTGAAGTGGTTTATTGTGATTATACAATGTCTCCCTTCACTTTTGGCATCTAAAAGTTAAAAAAATAGTCCAGTTTTAATCATTTTTATGGAATTTATTGTTACATCAGGACAAATAGATTCCTGTTGCTAGGAAGAGTATTTAGGTGATGCCCCCCAACTGAGGCAGTCATTTGTTTCTATGAATACTATTGTACTTTGGTTTTTCCTCTTTAATTTTTTTTTTTGTATTAATCACATGAGTTGAGCTAGACTGTGGTAGAGATGTGGAGTAGAGATGCACTGCAGCAGAGATCAGCAGCTATGAGAGTGAAAGGCATCCTGTCCACTCCTTTCACTAACTAGGAGACCTGGATGTGAGTGTTATGAGATATGGCGCTCACTGTTTATTTTTATTCATTTAGTTTTTGTTTATCAGGTAGGTGCACTAGATAAAAACATTGCCTATTTTCAGGCACAACCCAGGAGAGTTACAGACAAATATGAGCAGCAATTACAGGATCTATTACTTACTGAAGTACAATGGGATCTAACAGAATGGAGACGGGGCCCAGGCAAACTGAAGGATCGGTGCAGCAGCCACTGGGAACAGCCGCATGTAGCCGGGAAGGAAAGAACACAAAGCCGCAGTCTGACTGTGGCCTCCAGTTCATTTCAGAGGTACGTCATATTTGTACATGTTAAGAACTGTAGTAGATGTATTTTACTTAAAAAAGAAAAAAAAAGGGGGTTGTGTTTTTTAAAGTGGGTTTAGGGACTGGTAGGGTGTTTGACATCAAAAGTGACTTTATATTTTAGAGTTGCTATTTTGCGTCACGGTTTAGTGGGTAATTAATGTGGCAGTTAGATGATGTGGTTTTCAGGGGGTCAGAGTGATTTTTTTAAGTGGGGATTCTAGATGCAGCTGACTGGCACCTTTTGCATGGGTTATTCCAGGCTTTGCCATGGGTGACAGGTGCTAGTCAGCCAATCAGGTTTCAGGATTCTTGGACCCCATTGTATAATACAGTATAATGACACTGGTGAGTTAAAATGTTTCTTTTTAATAATTAATTCTAGATATGTACTATGTAAAACTTATCCAGAAACTTGAAACTAAAGCAAATGTTCCCCAAATAAGGTTAACTGCTGAATAGTCAAGGTATCATCGGAGTGTGAATGATGAGGATACAGCACTATTCAAAACTCTAGTAAATACATTATAAAATAATAAATTCAGTTGAAAGTTGTTCACAGAGTTTACTGTACCCCATCAAAGCTACATAAATTCAGTGCAGCCCTTTCTGATACACATGCAAGGTGCAGACTAGACAAAGGCACACTATTTCACATGCTCACTACTTGCCCTTATTTGTCCATATTCTGGTCAGAACTTAGGGACACTCTAGAGCAAAGCATTGCATTTCCAATTCCCTTTGTTCCTGGAATACTCATTTTAGGAACCAAGTCTGAACCTACTGCACAATTCACAGAAAATCAACACACATTGCTAAATATTCTTTTAATTAACACTGGTTAAATAATCCTAATGCATTGAAAAGATCAAAATCCTCCAACGTTCCAACAGTGGATAAACTTAGTGCTAGACTGTTTCCTTCCTCCTCATACAGAAACAGACTGTGCCATCGCAGTCTGAATGCATCCTGACATAATATGCCAGGTCCTGGATTTCTGGAGCAGAATCAAAGCAGTTTGTTGTTGAGTGGGAATGCAAAAAGGTCTACAGCTGGAGTTCCTCACTCATTGAACAATGACCTCACAGTGTCTGAAGCTAGTGACCACTTGTGTGGCTCTGCTGTCATTTGACTTAGCTCATCTGCCAGAGTGCTCTGGACTCCAGGCAGATAGATGGCCTGGAGCAGGGTTCCCTGCTGAAAGCATCATTTCCACAGTCTCAATGCCTCCCTGCAGTTAAGATAAGCATGTGCTCCTTCCTACCTGTCGACGTAGTACATGACAGATTTGTTGCCTGTATGGAGGACTGTCTTTTGGCTGACCAAGTCTGCTAGGGCTTGTAGGCTGTAAAGAACTGCACTAGGGTTGCTTGGATTCTGTAGATTCCTTTCCATTAGAACCTTGTCAGATTTTCAGAATGGCTGATTCTGTCTCTTATTTTGTTCCACATCCAATTAAGGTATAAGAATGGGAATGGAATCAGAGGCATAATCAGATGTTCCAGTTCAGCATCTGACTCTGTTTAACTAAAAAGCAAAACCTCACCCCACCCAGTAAATCTTGCCTTTCCCAAAGCCCTGCCCTCCTCTTGCCACCCTCCCCTTACCTTAGGTGCTTGCAGAGGTGGTCCTTGGAGGCTGAGGCGGCATAGAGTTCATTCAGTTAGGCCATCCACTCTGTGGAAGGAATGTCCATCATCCAAGGCTAACTAAATCCATCAGCCACTGCACTGGTACAGTCTATAAAACAAGCATTTGTCAATGCCAAATGTTGTCGCACTGGCATTGCCTTTGGTAGTGCAGTGCAGGATGTGAAAAATGACAGCTGTACTGTTCTTAAGGAGGTGTGAAAAAATGGCAGTGGTAAAAATGTGGCATGTAAGTATTGCAAATATGCGAAGTTACAAGGGTGCGTGGGAAATGAGCAATGCACACTTGTAACACAGTCATTTTATGGAGTTTCGGCACCAAATTTTCAACATAGGCATTTTAGCACCTCTGCTCATGTACAGTGTCACTGTCATTTCCTCAAGCTGTCTCAAAAAGTGATTTCGCACAGCGACCGCACTATTCTTCGCCGGACGTGCGAAATCACATTTCGGGCAGGATATGTAAAATGACAGCTACACTGTTCAAGAGGTGTGGAAAAATGCCAATGGTGAAAATCCAGAGTGAAAAATATTACAAATGCACAACGTTACGAGTGTGCATGCAAACTGTACAACGTACACTCGTAACACAGTCATTTTATGGAGTATCATCACCAAATTTTCAACATAGGCATTTTAGGACCTCTGCTCATGAACAGTGTCACTGTCATTTTTGTAATCTGGCCTGAACACTGATTTCCCACAGTGACCGCGGTATTGTGCGCCGGAAGTGCGGTAACACATTTTGGCCAGGATGTGAAAAATGACAGCTGTACTGTTCACAAGGAGGTGTAGAAAAAATGACAATGTTGAAAATCTGGCATGAAAATATTGTGAATTTGCGAAGTTATGAGCTTGCATAGCAACTGTGCAACACACGCTCATAAAACAGCCATTTTTTTGAATTTTTTCCGCCAAATTTGCAACATAGGCTTTTTGAGAGCCCACCTCATGAACACTGCCACTGTCCTTGCATTAATCAGTCCCAAAAGGTAATTCCACGCAGTGACTGTGAAATCACCTTTTGGGACCAATTAATGTCAAAAGTGTGACAGAATTCATGAGGAGGGGTCCCAAAATCCCCATGTTGAAAATTTCTTGCAAAAATTCCGAAAAATGCCCAAGATAGGGATCAAAGTTGAAAAATTCCTATTTATTCCATTATACAGCTTACCGACATTTCCTCAGTTTGTGGTTGGCTTTGAAGAGTGCAGACATGTTCTGCCCACCAAAGATCGTCACGCTGGACTCCAGAGGTAAGTATGGGGTGGGGTGGGGAGGCAGGGTGCGCAGTGGGTGAGTGCGGGTGGTGGTAGGAGACTACGAGGACCATTTTCAGTTTACAGGTACCGAAAAAGAAAAAAACAACACGGATGGTTTCCTTTTTTACAGGTAGTTTCTTTTGTTTGGGGGGGTACAGTAACCGACGGAGGATTGGGCACCCCACCAGCACAGAAGAAGGGGGGAACATCATGCCGACGGAGAGTTAGCTCCCCTGTCAGCACATTACAGCAGGAAGGGGGGGCGGATGCTGACAGGGATTGGGCACCCCCATCGGCAAACAACGAGGTGGGGGGCACATTCTGCAGATGGGGAGTGGGCTCCCCCATTGACACATACTTCATGGGGCAGGGCAAGCCGGCCGGTTGGGCACCCCCAAAGTCGGCACCATGGCAGATGTAGCAGCCACTGTGCCGCCATACTCTGCTTCTGGCAAGCACATAGAAGGGTCTGTTACCTGTGACGAGCTTTGCTCGGATTGCAGCGGACCTTTCCTTAGATGTGCTCACCAGCTTAGTATGCATGGTATGGTGTCGGCATGCAGGCTGATGGGGGAATGAGGGACGCACCTACTGGTGCGTGCCCTGCATTCGCCCAACAGCGACTGCGCCTCCAAATCCCCACTGCTGCAAGATGTTGGCTGCACAAGCATGCCAATATACAAATGACTCCCCCCCCCCGAGTCTTACTTAACCACCATGCCAGGTGTCCTCCAGAAACCTCTCCAATAGCCCTGAGACTCCACTAGCTGGCATCCTTACCTGGCTCCTGTCCAGTGATGGTGGCACATGATGACTCCATGTCTCTGACCCCCCCCCCCACCTGGGCTGGCAAAGAAAATCTTAGCTTAGTAAGTTTTATTATTTTTCATAATCTTTTAGCAGCATAGAAACAAAAGATCGCCCTCCTGTCTTCCATGTTCTCTCTCTCCATTCCCTACCCCATCATCATACCAGTAACCTGACTGGAGTAGATTCCCAGAATCCCTCTGGTCTGTCAGGTGGCCAACCTAAAGGAAGCCCTGGAAAAAGCTGTACCCAGTCCCAGACACCTGCTGTGTCTGGGTACAGCAATTCCCAGGCTTCCTTTAGGTCAGCCACCTGACAGAACAGAGAGCTTCTGGGAGTCCACTCCAGTAGTGTTTCTAGTATGACTATTAGGTAGAGGATGGAGAACATGATAAGAGAGGACCGTCTTTTGTTTCTACACTGCTAAAGGATTATTAAAAATAATAAAACTTACTTTAATGAATTATCTTCTTTGCCGGTGTGGGTGGGAGGGGGTCAGAGACTGGGGGCCCATTTCTCAAAAAGCCCTTAGATCGCCACAATTTGCAATGATCTAGGGGTGCGGCAAACTCTGGGTGCACCAGGGACCCTGCACCCAATTCTATAAAAAATAGGGTCCCGATGCCAAACTCCCCAGGTTTACCACATGTCGCCCACTGTGCCAAACTGTTGGCGCATCTATGGGAATTGCCGCAGGGATCCACCCCCCCCCACCTGGCACAACACTAGCAGGCTAAGATGGTGGTGATGGTGGTGGGGGTATGTGTGAAGCTGCTGGACAGGAGAGGTCCCACTGGAAGTGTCACGGGGGAGTCATGAAGACAGCTATGCAGTAGTGGGAGTTATGGCACCTGACACGGTGCATTGGCATTGTGCTGGATATGAAGTAGTCCTTCTCTGCTTGATGTACCGTATAGTCAGCTGACCTGGTAGTCTAGTGGCACCTCCGGTTCCCATTCTCCCCCAAAATCATCCATGTCATAATCCCTGGTGGTGGGGGTGGGCACTACCTGCTGTGGTGGGGGTCCACTAGACCACCAGGGAATGATCTCATTACCATGTTTTTTACAGCCATGTCAGGTACTGCTAGATCACCAGGGACTGATTTGCTTAGCCTATTACTTCACGGGTAGATTGGGGTTGGGGGGATGGGGGTCCACTACTTACAGAGAAGGGGGACTTCGATGGGGTCTTCTGTGGGCCCCTCCTATGCCAACCTTTTTATGGGCTGGTGGGAGAGGGGGGTACACATTCGACCACCATCACAACCCTTACTTTGAGCATATCATTTTTATGTGCATTTTATAGATGATCTTTTGATCATCCAGGATGGTATAGAGATGGAAATGAATGGATTTTTTCTAATATATTGACCAAAATGAGATGGGATTAACATTCTCCACTAAAAGTGATAAATTAGAAATTTAATTTTTGAATTTACAACTAATAGGAGTGAGTGGGGAGAGAGTGACCACAAAAGGTTACAGAAAAAGTACAGCAGGAAATAGTATACTGTACGCACATAGTGCACATCCTAAACATTTAGTGGAAAGTCTGCACTACTCACAACTAATAAGGCTAAAATTAAATAATACCAGGGAGATAGACTTTAAAAGGGAAAGTGGAGAGCTTTTTCAGAGATTAAGAGTGAGAGGGTATTCAGAACAAGTGTTAGAAAGAGCTTTAAAAAGGGTGAATGAAAGAAAAAGAAAGGACCTTTTAGAATATAAACAAAAAAAAAAAGAGACAAGAATGAGTTTTGTCGCAGCATACTCAGCTGTGTCCATGGGTTTGACAACAATAATAAATCAACACTGGCATCTTTTAGGTGTTGATAAAGATCTTAGAAAATTAAGTGAGATCGCTCCTCTGGTATCTTTTAGAAGAGGTAAGCACCTCAGGGATTTATTGGTATATATAGAGAATACAAAGATTCAATTTTTGATGGTGGATGGTTAAAAATTAAGCCTAAGGGATTTTTTCCGTGTCACAATTGTGTAACATGTACCAATGCCAAACAGGGTAATGTATTTATAAATCCAAGTACAAGTGGCATAATACAGTTGTAAATAAACCATTTCATTACATGTAATACCACCTTTGTGGTTTATGCAATTTGGTGTATATGTGGTTTAATCTACATAGGACAAACTACTCGTAAGTTAAAAGAAAGAGTGCAGGAACACTCTAGAGCAATTAGACAACAAAATTTACAACATCCTCTTGCCAGACACCCAAATAGAATGTCAAATGATAGAGAACATTCAATTTGCTATATGGGTGTAGATCCTGTACCCCCACTGCACAGAGGTGGGGATAGGGAAAAATTTTGGATCAAAAAGAATCTAGACTCATTTTTTGTTTAAAAAACTTTAAAACCAGCAGGGTTCAATGATTACATGGACTGGAAACCTTGTTTGTGAATGTTAATAAGAGCAGTGGATAGTTCTTTATGGAATATTGTATTCTGATTTTGATTTACAGCAGACTGAATGACTCATTAGGAGTATTCAAAAGGGAGAAAAGGATGTGTTTTGGTAATTACATTCAGTACTTCATTTTATGTGTTTGAACACTGTTTTTTATTTGTTAAGTTTGTCTCATTTGGAGGGTTGGGTGACTGCAGTGTGCTGTCCTGCAGTTCAATCTAGGGCTTTAAGTTTGGAAATTTGTCATTAAATTATGCCCCAGTTGGACTAAGGAGAGCCTGGCAGCACAAAGCAGTCACTAACCTTCCTCTGAGTAAGCTGAGGATTTTTCATAAATAAATGAACTATTCCTTATGCTCATGATGGTTGTTATGCACTTTAGTAATCAGATAATTGGTATATAAAACTGATTCCCTTACATATTGGTAACAATGGAACACAGAGTTCTGTTAAAGTAAGATGTGAACAATTGTGCTTTAAAAGATTATGAGAGATAATAATTGGATACAGCTGAGGTTTAAACACTATATAAAGGTGCACATCACTAGGAGGCAATACCCCTGACGAAGAGGTCTTTGTGGCCTCGAAGCGCTGGGCTGCTCACACTGACATGGTATGTGAATCTTGCACATTGTGTTTCATAAATTTGGAAACATATTTGAAACATGTATATATAGAAAAGACTGCTTTTTTATTATGAACATGCTTTTTCCAAATTTAAAGGCAAACAATAAAAATGAATGATTCTTAAAGATTTAAAACTGCCGGAGTGCCTTTTCTTGTATATAGGGTCCACTACACCACCAGGGATTATGACATGTACAATTCTGGGGAGATCGGGAATCAGGGGAACCACTACACTATCAGGGAAGATTTGTCACTATTTCTCAGGGGCATCAGGAATTGGGGGGACTGCTAGACTACCAGGGAGGATTTGACATATGTCTGGGGACATCAGGGATGGGGGACCTCTAGATTATCAGGGCAGCTGACTATACTGTACATTCGGTACAGAAGGACCACTCTATATCCAGTACAATGCCAGCACACCCAGTCAGGTGCCCTAACTCACACTGCTGCTGAGCTGTCTCCACGACCCCATGACACCTCCTGTGCCCCTTCTCCAGCCTGCAAGCCATTCTTCGATCTCCTCCTGCTGGTGCAAGCCACTTAGACCACCTCCAGGCTGGTCTAAGTGCTGTCCTTTCCTACAGCCATGGCAGGGCTTGTAGAAGCCCAAAAAAGGGGATGTTGCAGCCCCACCATGGTGCAAGCCCCCTTGTGACCTGGTACATGGTGCAAGGGGGCCTTGGTGCAGCTGCGTTGGAATGGACGTGGCTGCTTTTCAGAATCCCGTTTGCCACAAGCCATGACACATGTCATCCCTTCTGTCAAACTCTTATGATGCAAGTCCATGGTGTCAGTCCAACGGTTTTGAGAAATGGGCCCTCAGAGTCATTGTGTGAAACTGTCACAGGAGAGGAGTTGGGCTAAGGACACTGGCCTGAGAGTCTCAGGGCTATTTCGAGGGCTTCTAAGACACCTTAGAGGCTGGGAACTTGGGGAGGGTGTTTTGTTTTGTGTGGACTGGCAGCCTGGTGGCACTGATGACTGTACTAGTGGACACTGTAGATGATGATGATGCCTGGACTGACTGACAGACCTACCCACCCAGCAGCACCAACAGTATAAGGTGGGGGGGAGCTGCAGTCTTGTACTCAGCTACAGTTGGATGCGGAATTGGGATTGGATTCCGATTCTGCATCCAAAAAATTGTTTTTTGGAATTAATTTTTTGGCCATCAATACCAAAAAAAAATGCAATCCTAACAAGGAATTGGAATCCTATGATTCCGAGTTTGCCATCCAAGGTCCAAGTAACCCTAAACTGCATGCATCTCCTGAACATTTATGTAGAAATGCATTTCTGTGTCGTTCCAGAATCATTGAAGAACTAGTATGACAACTTGTTCACCATATCTGAAGCCCTTTAGCATCTTAACTGAACTCTAAGTAAAATTAAATGAGTCTTCCATGGGAGGGAAGAGGACACACCAAAGCACACTACCACCACTAGGAGATGATGATTTGTGATCTCTTGAAAAACAGGTATCCCCTCAGCTCTTCAAGATATCTTGCAACTTCCTGAACCTCCTGAGAAAAAAAAAGAAAATTGTAAATTGCACCAGTACACAGCTGCACTAGGGATCCGGTCAGGACTCCTACTTTACCAGACTAGTGCTTGGACCAAAAATTGAAGGAGGAAGAGACCTGTGGCTGGAGTCTGCAGTCCAAGCACTTAGAATTCCAATGTAAGGTCCATCTCCATGAAAGTATTATTGTATCCCCAGTTCATATTTTCTTCCTCTGTTCTCTTTCTATAATCTATAGAAACATAGAATGTTGTCAAATGACTGCTTGGCCCACCCAGTCTACCCAGACATTCCCTGCCTAATCTGTTTCCACAAATCCTAACTAATCTCTGGACACTTTCGCTGTCTATTTACTAATATTCCCAAATGTCTGTTTTATGCATGCTTGAAGCCTTCCACTGTTTTCACCTCCACCACTTCTACTGGGGTAGTAACAGGGTTGTTCCTTGGGCTTACTCCGTTGATGGCATCTACTAAGGTGAGAAATTTGGGCATCATCCTTGACGATGGTCTGACGCTTGATGCTCAGGTGTCACCTGTTGTCCAAAGGGGTTTTTACCACTTAAGGAATGTCGTCTGGATTAAACTCCTAACTCTGCCTAGTGATCTGCCCACACTGGTACATGTCTTTGTTACGTCAAGGTTGGACTACTGTAACACTTTATACTTTGGGGTCAGTGAAGGGAACCTCCGTCAACTGCAGCTGATGCAGAACACAGCGGCCAGGTTACTGGTGGGCCTGCCCAGGTCATGTCATGTGACCCCGGTTCTGCAGGATCTGCACTGGCTGCCTGTCAGATGGAGGATCATCTTTAAGGTGGTCTTGCTCACCTCTAAGGCCCTATATGACTCGGGCCCTGACTACCTGCGTGACTTCCTGACCCCTGCCATTCTGGTGAGATCCCTTAACTCCTCCACTGAGGGCCTCTTAGTGGTTCTGAGGGCCAGGCTGGAAACCTCAGGGGACCTTGTATTTGAGTTGGATGACCCGGTCCTCTGGAACTTGCTCCCCAGATCCCTGAGGGAGGGCCCCAATAGTGGAGGCTTTTAAGAGGGGTCGGAGAGCCCATCTTTTTAAAGAAGCTTTTCCTGATTAATTGCAGCTGATTTTAGTGTTATTTACTGTTATTTGTTTATTGTGGATTTTAAATAATTTGTTTGTATGATGACCCTCTATGTATTGTGTTGTATAATACTGCCATGTCTTACATCTCCTGTAAAGCTCCCAGAGCCTCTGGGACTGGGCATGATAAAAATAAAGTTTTACTTACTCACTTACTGCCAATCTGTTCCAGGTGTCTACCATCCTTTCAATGAAGTACTACTACATCACATCCCTCTTAAACTCCCCTTCCCCCAGCTTCATTGCATGCCCCCTGGTCCTGGTACTCTTTCTCATTTAAAAGAGACTCCCTTCCTGCATGCTGTTCACCACTGTGAGGGACTTGTAGGTCTCTATCATGTCCCCTCTTGCTCTTCTCTCTTCCAGGGAGTACATGTTGAGATCCCTTAATCTCTCCCCAGAGGGCTTCTCCTGCAATTCCTGTACCATTTTAATTGCCCTCCTCTGGACTGCCTCCACCCTATGTCCTTTCTGAGATGCGGCCTCCAAAACTGGACAAAGTACCCCAGGTGGAGTCTCACCAGTGAGTGATACAGTGGCAATACTACCTCCCTACCCCTGCTGGAGATACCCTCCCTATGCACCCAGCATCCCACAGGCCCTGTCTACTGCTTTGTGACACTGCCCTGTCACTTTGAGGTCATTAGTTATAATAACCTCAAAGTCCCTTTCCTGCTTCGTGACTGTCAGTACTGCTCTTCTCATCCTATACTCATTTCCTGGGTGCCTATGCCCTAGGTTTTGCATTTTTTGGCATTGAACCCTAACTGCCACACTCTTGACAACTCCTCAGTTTCCCAAGATCCCTGTGCATTCTCTCTGCCCCCTACTGAGTGTCCATCCTATTACAGATTTTGGTAGTATCTGCAAACCGGCATACCTTCCCTTCCAGTTCTTCTGCAATGCCACTTATGAACACTTTGAATAGAACCGGTCCCACTACTGAGACCCACGACATCCCACTGGTCATTCTCCCATCATTACAGTGAGTGCCATTAACCACTGCCCTCTGTCACCTATGCATTAACCAGTTTCTAATCCAATTCACCATTTTGTATCCTACCCCTAGGCTTATCAACTTCCTTATCAGTCTCCTATGTGGCACTGTCTTTAAAGTTGCTAATGTCCAGATAGACCATGTCCACTGCTCTCCCCAGATCTAGTTCCCTGGTCACCCAATCAATGAAAGCAATTTGATTCATCTTGCATGATCCCCGCCCCCCACCCCCTAATAGTTCATGCTGCCTGTAGCGTTGTATCCCACTGGATTCAAGATATTCTACCAGCCTTTCCTTAAGCAGGGTTTCCATTAATTTTCCCACCACTGAAGTGAGACTGACCAGCCTATGCTGCTGGCCTCCTACCTGCTGCTGCTCTTATGTAGTGGGACCATGTTGGCTCTTCTTCAAGTTCTCCGGAACCACGTCTACTTCCAGTGAGCTATTGAATATAGTCATCAGTGGAGCAGCTAGCATCTCCCCGAGTTCCTTTAGTACCCTTGGGTGCATTACGTTTGGTCCCATAGCCTTGTCTACCTTCAAACTTGCAAGTTCCTTCAAGACTCTTTCTTCTGAAAGTGGACTTGGGTCCAACCCCCCCCCGTTCCTATTACTCCCTGGTGGTCCATCCCTCCCCTCCACTGTGATGGCTGAGCAGACGTACCTGTTCAGGATGGTAGCTTTTTCTTGGTCCTCTTCTGCACAGTGTCTCCTTGCCACTCTCCTAATCCTCAGAATCCCTCCCACTGCTTTGCTCTTCTTATTTGTGTATCTGAAGGAATTTTACTCCCTTTAGCTACCTCTTTGGCTATCCTTTCCTCTGCCTGCACCTTTGCTTCCCTCACCGGCTTTCCTGCTTCCCTCTATTTTATTTGGTATACCTCCCTGTCTTCCTTCCTCCTGAATGCCACCTTTTTTCTTTCACCACCTTGCCCACTTCCCAGGAGAACCATAACGGTCTCTTTTTCCTTCTGCTTTTTCTCACTTTTTTTCAGACAGAGACTGGTTTGTCCTCCCTTATTGTTCCCTGCTGTGCCTCTATCCCTCCCTAGCAGTTCCCCCATGAGGCAGTTTCTGAGGCAACCACCCACTTCTTTAAAACCTGCCCTTCTAAAGTCCAGGACCCTCACCTTCATGCAGTTTGCCTCTGCTCCTGTTTTTATGTTAAACCACACTGAGCTGTGATCACTGGTACCTAGCAGATTGCTCACTGTGACGTCTGCAATGCTGCCCTGTTTATAAGTACTAGATCCAGCACTGCCCAGTCCCTAGTGGGGACAGGATGGTCTCCTTTCTGGAGGGATGCAGCCAGTCTCCCCCATAGAGGCCCATATCCTCCCAGGTTAGCTTCCAGTCCCCAATGTAGCCAAAGTCCTCCTCCATGCACCATGTTTTCAACCAACAGTTAAATGCCCTGGTGCAGAATACCCTTTCCCCTCCCCAGAAAGGTAACACCTCAGCAAACGCCATGCATGCAACCTGACTGAGGCCCACCCAGTTCCCTAAAATTACCCTACACTACCCCTACCCTGTCCCTTGACAGATCATTTGTCCCCAGGCGGACAATGACATCTAGCTCCCTCCTGGCTCCTGCTGCTCTAGTGATTCTCTGGATATGCTCTCCATCCCTCCAAGCTGAAACACCTCTCCGGCACTTCAACTCCATCTCCATTTCTCACCCATTCCCAAGTCTATCCCAGTAATAATAGAGTCCCCAACAGCAGCTGCTTTTCCTTATTTATTTAAAATGTTAGTAACTGGGAGTGGCACACTGAACTGAAGCTCATTTTCAGGTGCGACCCAGGGAAAGGGAAGGAGGGCAGTGCTAATATAAAGACAGATTACAATTAAGCCAAACACATTGCAGTAAAAACTTAAAATGCATTGAAGATACAATTATGTGCACAGTAAGGATTGGAATAATGCATGGGCATTACATGAGAAAAAATTGATAGAGGCATAAACTTAATAAACAGTAGTAATAAAGAAACCATAAAAGAAGGTTAAAGACAGTGTGAAAAAATGAGCAAGGAAGTAATAGTATGCAACAGATTCTAGATGTGAGGGGAAAGGTATAATGCATAAAGAGACAAGCTAATAGGGGTAGAGAGGGCCAAACCTCAGGCTGTCAAGAGGAGAAGGGACAGGTGCAAGAGGGAGGGGTGGATTGGGAAAGCATAAGCTTTAAGTGGTGACGAGATGGAGCTAGACGAAGGGAGATTGGCAGTGAGTTCCAAAGGGAGAGGAGACAAAAGGAGAAAGCTGCCTGCCCCAAACTGGATGGAGGGCAGGTGAGAGAAAAGGTACGAGTGTCTCTGACACTTAGCAGATAGGAAGAGAGGGATGAGGGAGAGAGGAGAGATATAAGGGGAGAGATCCAAACCAGAATTTGGAGATAAGGGCAGTACAGTGGTTTTGCCAATATAAGTGAAGAGAAGGAAGAGAGAGGGCAGAATAGAGGCAGCAGTGGTGTGTGCGGGCAGGAGCATTAGTGATAAAACGGTGGAAGGCGTTATAGAGGGAATCCAGTCTAAACAGGAATGAGGTGGAGGCGGATCCAAAGACCGCATCTGCATAATAAAAAAAGGGAGGATCATTTTAGTAAGGAGTTCATGATGTACAACAGGAAGGAGGGAGTCTTTGTTCTGATTCATGGCACTTAGCTTAGCACGGAGTTCAGAGTGGGTATAGTCAATATGGGAGGAGAAATCGAGATGACTATACAGCCAGATGCCAAGATATTTGAAGAGACTCCTCCTCAGCTTGGGTCCTCTTCCTCCCTCTTTAGTGTCTCCCCTTCTGAGGGCCCCCACTTCCTCCCTTTCTGCTGCTATGGGTACTTCCTCTCAGCTGCTCCATCCCACCAGTGTGGCAAAGGAATTCTGCAGTGGTACAGGCTGAGAAGCATGCACACTTCCTGCCACCACACCCCTCCCGGAGCCCACCAAAGTCCAACCACTGTGCCTCAGCATCGTCTTGAGGAGCAGTGGCAGATTTGGTGGCCCATGGGTAGGGCAGAAGGTGCTCTGCACCCTTGCCAGTTTGGCTTAGAGTTTAGCAACCTCTGCCCTCGACCCAGAGTGAGTACAAATGGGGCAGCACTACAGTCTCCAGAAGGTGTCCCAAAAGATTGTGACCCCATACCTATTGCATTGCTTCACTCCCATGACCTTTCCTTCCTTTACTTAGTGTCTGTTGAAACTTATCTGTATCTTACTGCCTTCTTTCTGCTCCTGTTGTATTCCTACCACTCCCTTTTGGTTGCCTGAAACTTATCTGTTATCTGACCCAAGATAGGATGTCTCTTATTTTCCTTTACTAACCCACCTACCTGCACCTAACGTACCCTGGTTTCTACTACTCTTTACCCACTTGCCTGACCTTTATTTGTTACCTTACCTTTTTGCTTACCTGTAACTTATTTGTACCCTACCCTTAACTGTATCTTCCCTTTTCTAACCCTCCTACATATACTGTATTATCCTTGGTATCTACTGCTACTTTCTCATTTGTGGTATGTCTACAACCTGCAGCTACCTTCCCTGCTGCTGGTTGTACACTGTAAACAATAATGTGTTGCTTTCTTTCTTTCCTTGGTCTGATGCCCCCGAGTATCCTGTGGGCTGTGGACTAGCTGCGCATGCTCTGCAATTGCTCCTAAGGCAGATGCTCCACTCCCGTGCTATCCCACTCACAAGATGGGACATGAGAATGATGGAACATGTTAAGTGTTACTTCTTTATTTATCTCCACTTCCTACTTCCTGGTGTCCCTTGATTGCCTGTCCCCACTAAGCTTCTGGCAGCTCCTGCTGCAACATCTGTACATTTGTCAGTCTCTCTGTCTCTGTCTCTCTTTCTTGTCTTTTTTTGTTTTTGGTCTCTCTGATCATAGAGATGGGAGAACCAGGTTGAATAAGTTTAGAACCTCCCATAACCTCTGCCACTTTCTATAAAACAACCTTATCAGAACCTGTTCTCAAGTTGTGAAAAGGTCTTGATAATTTTTTAAAACATTGCTTTTAAAGCTTAATGTAGTCCCACAGCAGGTCTTTATCCTGGAGGAAGGCTGTGGGTGATGATAAGACCCAGAAAGAAGGTTGTAGTGGGGGAAGGACTCAGTGAGTCAGGTCTGTATCAAGTGGCTATAATATGGTTGTTGGAGATGGGGCATTAATTTGCGATAAGACACTTGACTACATTTAGTACATCTCAGGTATGGTTACAGTACAGAAGGCACCACTTATAATGTCTGCCCTTAAAACAGACAGCCACTTACTGCAGTCATTTTTTGTTTACCCAAATCACCCGCTATTACTTTTAATGATAAACGTGGTGGTTATAACGATCTATACATGTCACCTATAGCGGTCACCAGAGTCCACTTGACAGCAGTTGACAGCTGTGAATGACAGCACTCTGAGCCTTGCTCTTGATGGTTAAGCAGTTAATCTTTAAACAGCTGATTAGCAGGTGATCACCTGCTAATTAGCCCTGCTGCTACATTGAGGCTTCAGGTATGTGTGTTCCACAGTGCTGCTCTTCCTGCTGTCCCTGCATAACAGCCTGTTTTACAGATGGCAACCCAGCCACAACCCTCTACCTCTGCTGGCTCAAAAGTCAACAAAAGAACTGCAATTACGATGAGCCGCAAAGTTGAAATGCTGCAGGAGACTGCCAAAAATGCCTAAGCTCAGTCTCCAGGACTACTCTGCACATGTTGGGATTCCTAAATCAACAATGAATGACTTGCTTGGGTCGAGAGAGAAGGGTTTAGCAGAGTGGCATTCCAATCAAAATCCTTCCCGCAAACGTAAGTGGGAAAGTAAAGACATGGAAGTGGAAGAGGCATGGTTATGATGTTTTTGCAATGCCCTGGAAGGGATGCAATGATTAGTTGCCCTCTTCTAATGCAGAAGGCATAGCAGCTGGCTACAGCACTGTGGAGAGATGACTTTAATCATAGCAAGGGCTGACTCTATCTACCCTGAATTTATGCCTCTTCCATGAGGACTGCACGCAGCATGTATGGGCCTGACTGGGCTCCCGCCAGTGGTTTGTTTGCTTTACCCAGGTGGTCCATGTGTTTTTTGTTTGTTTGGGACCCTTTTTTGTATGCTTGCCTGCTGAGAGAGCGGGTGTTTCCAGGAGAGGCACTATAGTGCAGTGGGTTAAGCCGTTCATTATGGTGGGGATAAATGCTGTTTTTTTCTAGGCAAGGAGCTGTATTTAAGCTGGTTTGCCCTAATTAGAATACAGGGTCCAGCAGCATAGGCGGTTGTCTTGGCTTCTGAGCAGGCTGCTTGGCCTTTGCCATGTGGTGGGTTTGGTCAAGGATTTGGGGCCCTGCCGCAGGCTTGGCAGCATCTTAGGGGATGAAGGTCTATTGTTTGGGGCCTGTTAACAGAGGGTTAATGGAACCTTCCGGGTTTGTTATAAGGTTTTGTTCATGTTTAATTATATATTTTACTGGTTTGTCTATACAGTGGCTAATCAGATTCCCCTACAGGCCCTTGAAAAGCTGCCCATCTGTAATTTTAGGGATTAAGCTGGCATGGAGTAGGGATAATTGGTACAAGTCACTTAACTTTTAAACAGCTGGGCTTGTCCAAGTTGTAGACCTCTTTAGGCCAGGATTTGATCCCCCAAAGCAGTGCTTTATTTCAGCAACTGCGCGCTAATCTTTATATATTAAGCAATATGAAATAGAACCAGGGATGCAGTTTCATAGGTTTCATAGGTTTCATAGGTTTATTCAAGCTAAAGAACAATAGTCCATAATGCTTGCCTAGTATTCCATGTATTAGGTATATTTATCATTATCGGTCATTACCAAGTCCAATTTTTTTTTGAATATGTCCATGTTTGAACTTTCCACTACAGTTGTGGGAAGATTGTTCCATATTGAAATTGATCTTATATTAAACCAGTTTTTCCTTCTTAGTGAATTCTATTTACTTCTATTTATTAGTAACTGTTTATTATGTCTACGTTTACTTAGTCTAAATTTGGATTTGAAAACTCCTGTTCCATTTAAAAGTGTAGAATCTTGTAGTAGGCCATATATTAGGCATAAATCTCCCCTAAGTCTTCTATATTGTAAGGTGTACAGTTCCAAATCCTTGAGCCTTTCTTCATAGTTTTTCCCTTCATTCCTGTTAAAGCCCTACTAAATCGTTTCTGTACTCTTTCAATATTATTAATTTCTTCCTTTATATATGGGGACCACACTTGTACACAATACTCAAGATGAGGTCTCACCAAGGCGCTATACAGTGGCATCATAACCTCCCTATTCCTACTTGCCACATGTCTAAAAATACAATTTAGATTTTGATTTGCCCTTTTTATTTGTTTGGAACAATGTAGTCTGAATTTCAAGTCTGGGGTGATGATAAGTCCAAGATCCCTTTCTTCCATTGTCTGATGTAATGGTTGATTCGCCAGTTTATATGTAAATTTAGAGTTTAGTTTGCCCAAGTGCATCACCTTACACTTATCACTATTCAATACTAGTTTCTTCTCATGTGCCCAATTGGTAAGCAGTGATATAGATCATCCTGGTAGCGTCCCCTACTAAGTGGGGTGGCATACATTTCACTAGTTCATACAGTTTTAATCCAATTTACAGCAATGGCTTGCGGGGATAGAGGGTCACAAGTATGATTCCCAGGGGGACGGATGTCTGACAATTCAATTACATCTAAAGAAAGCAGTTTAATTTGGTTCGCCCGCCTCAGAGGATTTTCTGTCAAGGGGGGGGTCAACAAGACTGGGTAACAGTACTACTTTTACGCGGAATGTACAGCGGCTTGCAGGGATAACTGTGTTTTGTCTTTCTCTTCCACATAGCCTAGGTTGGAATCTACTGTTCATTACCTTGTCCCTAACATCTGCTAACCTATTATGGCAGTCAATAGGACAAGACTGGAGCTGGCTTTGCCTGCCGTAGCCAGTCCCAGCTCACAGCAGTCCGAGGGGCCTGACAGAGCCTTCATGGAAGCTTTTCAGTGAATGAAGGAACTAGGAGGTCCCAATTGGTGGGAAGCTGTGGCCAGGCTGGATTCGTCATTGCAGGTAACTGCCCTCATCACACAAACCCCACGGACATGTGATGCAGGGCCGGGCACAAGCGGTGATACCTCAGCTGGTGGATTAGAGGTAGTACCAGGGAGGCATCCTGCACGGCAGAAACAGCCATCCACATGCCTCCTGGAAGCAGTAGCCCAGTCGCCTGCAGGTAGGAATGAGGGATGAGGTAAAAGGACATCGGCGACAAGGCGGCAAGCAAGAACCAAAAAGGTCAGAGATCAGCAGGGAATGACGGAATGGTTAGGCGGAACCGGACAAACACAGGGTGGAACACCCCAAGGCCAGAAGAGCAAGCAGAACCGAGGCCCGGAGGGTGTGATGGACCTGAACCCGCTGGTGAGTCAAGGGGTTTAATGGCAGAGGGCTCGCTCCACACTTCCGAGGTGGAGGAGCTGACGGAGGGGGAGGAAGACCAAGAGGGAAGTGATGCATCATCAATAGTGGTACGATCACCCGTGAGGCTGCAGACATGGAGGTCCATTACGGAAAGAGAAGGTTATGCCCCAGACCTTCCGCTACAAGGTGGGGAAGGGACATGGGGGGTGTCTCTTGGGGCTAACAGACATCATAACGAGCCCATTGCCATATATGGGTAAGATTTTGACTGATGTCAGCCTCGTAGCCCACCATCCCATGGGGACTCTGCGGGAAATGGGGATGGCCCATATGGACAGGATGATCTGGGAGTGAGAGCAAATGTCGGTGTTTCAGAAACCAGATGCGGGGGCCAGCAACAGGCCCCAGCACAGGCCCACAACTGGGTACACCATGTGACATTGGGCGTGACAGACATGGCTGGAATCGGCCTGAGTTGGGCCCAACTGGAGGGTGGCTTTCAGGCAAATCCTTGGGCACCCTTTCCATGGGGCTCCCTTTGGGCACAAGGCCCTCCTCTATGGCTGGCATACCCTTGGGGAGTAGGTAACCCTCAGGCAGAACCCTTAGGGATGGTGGGGAACCTCACAACAGACAGAGCCCAGGGTCCCAATTCAACAAGGGATGAGACTGGGGGGGCAGGAGTGTCCCCAGAAACACTTTTTAAGGCCCCCTTCCAGGACCATCCGTGGGAACACTACTGCCTGTGGCTCCTAGACAGCCCTGGACACCAGTTAGATGTGGGACAGGAAACAACACGAGTCTGGACCGGGGGGACTGCACTCCGACTGGAGCCAGCATACAGGGGGGTGGCAGCAGGGGCCAACCTACTTTGGCCTGACTGGGAGAGCAAGGGAATAACCCTGTGGACCATGGAAAAGGTCCAAGTGGGTCAGCGGGGTCCTCCGGGGCCTTGATGGCAACTTAGCCAAGTCACACTCTGCCGACTCCCCCTGCTCCAGTGCCCAACGACAACAAATGGGCATATTCAGGATTGGAGTATCCCTTAGGGGATCATTTGTCAGACAATGTGAGGGAAAAAATCTGGAAGGGAGCGTATATGGACATGTTCTCTCTGCTACACAGGGAACTCCCAGAGGAGGAGGAGAATGACAAAAAGGGAAAGAAGGAGAGGGTGCGGAGGCCGAAGGTCCCCTTCACATTTGAGAACTGGACTGTGGCCTTTGACATTTTCATGTCAGTGTACGGGATGAAGTACCCGGATAAGTTGCTGCCCTTACTTAAGTACAGGGACACCATTAAGTTTGCTCACCTGTCTTTTGATGGTTTGGCCTGGTTAAAATATGACGAACAGTTTCGTCTCAAATTGGCTCGACAACCTAGTTTAAAATGGGAAAATATGCATCTCAACTTATGGACCTGGTACATGACTGGGGCAGACCTAATTCGGTAACTTACACCAACAGTGGACATGTGATCACTTGACCCAGTACTAGTAACAAAAGAGAGTTCAAAAAATGGGACAAGAAAGCTTGTTACGATTATGATAAAGGGAAGTGCTTTTGGAGCCACTGTAAATTCCATCATGTCTGCAGGTCTTGTGGAGGAAGTCACCAGGTTACCAAGTGCAAAAATGCTACGTCCAGAACTTCTGGTACACCCCATTTGGACAAGTCCAAGTCCGGGGCCTGCTAAGCTGGCAAACACTTCTGTAGACTTATAGACAATGTCGAATTGGCTTACCCAGTATCCTGCCCAATGAGCAGCACACTTCTTGTGGGCTGGTTTTAGCACAGGATTTGAAATCCTCTACAGGGGCCCATGGATTGCTACAGCAGCCTGCAACCTAAAGTCTGCTATCGCTATGCCAACAATGTTGGCACACAAGATCAAAAAAGAGGTACAAGTGGGACATGTTGCGGGCCCCTTTGACCAGCCTCCTTTCCAGATACTCTGAGTTTCTCCACTTGGCCTTGTTCCAAAAAAGAACAAAGAGGAATACCAGCTGATCCACCACCTTTCCTACCCGAAAGAAAGATCGGTGAATGACCATATTGCACCAGAGGACGCAACAGCGGTTGAGTCGGTGCAGGGATTAGGCACTGGCACTTTGATGGCAAAGAGTGACATAAAGTCAGCATTTCACCTTCGACCAAAATATTATGAACTCCGGGGTTTTACATTCCAAGGACAATGGTATTATGACATGGCAGTGCCCATGGGTTGCTTGATTAGCTGAGAGGCTTTTGAGGCATTCTCCACCTTCTTAGAATGGGCCACCAAGGTTTTCACGGGAAACACTGCAATCATTCATTATCTCGATTACTTTTTATTCGCAGGTCCCAAGGATTTGCGTAAGTGCCAGGACACTCTGAATGGTTTTCAGACTTTGATGAAAACATTTGGGGTACCACTGGCATTAGAGAAAACAGAGGGTCCTACCACATGCATCTCATTCTTGGGTATTGAGCTGGGCTCCGTGGTCATGGTTTCATGGTTACCTTTGGACAAGGTGAGAAACCTATGATGATTGCTGGGGGAGGTTATTGGGACAAAAAAGGCCACCCTAGTGCAACTGCAGTCACTTTTAGGTCACCTCAGCTTTGCATGCCGGGCAGTGAGCCCCGGGCGCCCATTCCTCAGGAGGCTTGCAGCAGCAATGTCTGGCCCTACAAAACCTTATCACCATATATGGATATCAAGGGGGCCTCAAAGCCAACTTGCAGATGTGGGAAGCTTTTCTAACTGATTTAAATGGAGTAAGCATGTGGCAAGACAAAGGACACCATCACCACGGGTTGGATATGGTGACGGATGCATCTGGGGGCCTTGGTTTCGGGGTGTATTTTCAAAGGTCCTGGTTTGTGGGAGTGTGGCCAGAGAATTGGGTGGAGCAGGGGTTAACAAAAACATCATGCTGCTAGAGCTTTTCCCAATCATGGTAGCAGTCCAGGTGTGGGGACATCTGCTGAAGAAACAGGCAGTGCAGTTCTTCTCGGACAACAAGGCAGTGGTGGATATCATCAATTCACAATCTTCCAAGTCGGAGGATGTGATGAGGGTACTGTAAGTGTTTCTGTTATGTTGTCTATCTTGGAACATCATGTTCTGGGCAAAACATGTGCCTAGGAAGGGTAATGTGATCACTGATGCCTTGTCTCAGTTGCAGTTCGAATGCTTCAGGCAGCTGACACCACATGCGGAAGTAGCCTCAACACTGATCCTGGACACACTTTGGCAACTTGGGAGTTAAGAAAGCTTTGATGGGCTCAACTTGCTGTTGCCCCATCGACCTTGAAGAAATACTCAGGTAGTTTCACAGCATTTGCCTGTTTTTGTCCACAGCAGGTAAGCGAGACTCCACAAAAAACACAACATCAGGTACAAGAGTATGTGCTCCACCTTATCCAGTTGCTTTGGGCCCCATCTGCCATCCGAGCACACTTGTCCGGAATACCTTTCATCTGGCAGGCATTGGGTCACTCTGATCCAACCAGCAACTTCACAACCCACAAGATGCTGGAGGGGTGGAAAAGATCCCGGGGGAAGAAACCAGATCCCAGGAAGCTAATAGGCCTGAGCGACCTGACCAACATACTGACAGCATTAGGTGCAGTATGTAGCACATGGCACGAGGCCCAGTTATTCAGGTCCTTGTTTACATGTGCATTTTTCGGGGCATTCAGGGTTTCAGAGATGGTGCCGGACTCGAAAACAGCTGTGGAGGGTTCCAACATCCAGCGAGAGGATGTCTCCTGGATGCCCAACAGAGTCTCCTTATTGCTCCGAAGTTCAAAAACAAACCAAACGGGTCCCCCAGCAACGATCACATTGCAACGCTCTAGCACCAGTGAGTCCTGCCCCTATACCTGTTTACAGGCTTACTTAGCAGATAGACCCACGAGGGGTCCATTTGTTTGTGCACAGGGATGGATCCCCGGTGATCAGATGCCAATTTTCAGCAATCTTACGGACGAGTTTGTGGTTCACTGGTAAGGACCCCAGGGTTTTCCACACCCACTCATTTTGAATTGGGGCAGCCACAGAATACTTGAGATTGGGTCTGGGGGAGGCACAGATCAGGAAGATTGGCAGGTGGTCTTCAGCATCCTTTAAGGGATATATCAGGCCTCAACAGGGCCCAGAGGCAGTTCAAGAGTAATAGAAGTCATACTGGCAAGAAATGGTTAAGATGAAGAATAATAACTCTCTCTTTTGTTTACCTTATAGCAGAGCAAAGGATACCAGCGGACCTATGGGTCATCGGCCATTCCTACATCCAGGAGGTACACAGTTGAGCATTGGTCCACCCATATGGAACACAGGTGGGGGTCCCGAAAGAACACGCAAGGCATCGTTGGGCTGGAAAAGGGGGGATGTGTTGGGGACAGCCATTGGACACAGTGATAAGGTTGGGGTTGGACAAAAAACCACCCCTGGTTCTGGTGGTGCACTTGGGGGGAAATGACTTAGTAGGGCTAGGGGCCCCAAAACTGTGCGGGGAAATCAAGTGGGTCTTGGCCCAGCTTCAGGCCCTGCTCCCAACAACCAGGCTGGCCTGGTCTCAGATCATCTCTCGATGACAATGGAGAGAGGTTAATCGAGAGGTGTCCCAGTTTGTCTCTCTCCATGGAATTACCATTTTGTGTCACTTCCTAATACCCAGGACATGTGATGCTATGTATAGCGGGGATGGGGTACATTTGTCAGGGATAGGGAACAACATTCTGAATGCCATGATTCAGGAATTTTGTGAGATAGCGGTAAGGCAGGGTAGACCTCTGGGGCATTAAGTGGAAAACGCACTACACATGTTGGAGTGGCGTAAATTCAGGGTGGATAGGTAAATTAAGCATTCGTGGTATTGGGTGACCTGGGCCCCTGGTGGTGTGACCCTGGGCGGGTATGCTACTGGGAAAAAGGGGTGTCCAAGAACATTGTGGGCATCATAGGGGTTTCATGGCTGGAGGACGGGGAAGGCAGCCCTGGGTGGGCACCGGCCCTGCTCAACTGTCATGATACCCCAAGATGCAATTGAGTGGGGAGGGGAACTGTCCAAGGGAGAGGCATGGCCCTGGGTGGGTCTGCCCGACTCGAGGGCCAGAGTTCTCCCCATTTGAAGCACCATGCCACCTGAATTCGCTGCCCCAGGGGTCTCTTGCATAATTGTGTACAAGGTTAAGAATTGTATATAGAGATTTTTATGTCTGTAAATAAAATGCTGTTTAATAAAGCTGCAGCCTTTTATGCCAAAAATTGAAACCTGTTGTGTGTGTGTGCAGTTATTGTGGGTCCGATTGGACAATGACCCCCCCAGCCTCTCACTGGGGGGGTAGCTTTGCACACAACCCAGACACTGTAGGTGGGCAAACCTTGTAGCTGGGCCACCACACCCTCAGCGAACGGTGGCCCAGAATGGCTACCAGTTCGGGCCAATCAGCATGGGCATCCACAGCTTGAGGGGGTGAGGCCCAAGCCTTCAAGGGAGGGGCATCAGGGGGGTTTAAGGGCAGTGCAGAGAAGGATTCCCCCTTCTCTGAACCTGTCTTTGACCTCTGGACATCCCACCCACACACTCGTTTTCTGTTTCTATTGGCCTTGGCAATTGTTAGAGACGACAAGTTAATTAGCCCTCATGGGCCCGCAATTTTGAAGTCGAAGCAAGTTTTCATGGATGGGGCATAAATTCAGGGTGGATAGGTAAATTAAGCGGTCGTGGCATTGGGTGACCTCAGCCCGTGGTGGCGCGACCCTGGTCGGGTACGCTACCGGGAAAAATGGGCACCCAAGAACACAGTGGGCATCGTAGCAGTTTCATGGCTGGAGGACGGGGAAGGCGGCCCTGGGTGGGCACCGGCCCTGCTCAACTGTCATGATACCCCAAGATGCAATTGAGTGGGGGGGACTGTCCGAGGGAGAGGCATGGCCCTGGGTGGGTCTGCCCAACTCGAGGGCCAGAGTTCCCCCCATCTGAAGCACCATACCACCTGAATTCGCTGCCCAAGGGGTCTCTTGCATAATTGTGTACAAGGTTAAGAATTGTATATAGAGATTTTTATGTCTGTAAATAAAATGTTTGCTGTTTAATAAAGCTGCAGCCTTTTATGCCAAAAATAGAAACCTGTTGTGTGCGTGCAGTTATTGTGGGTCCGATTGGGCAAAACTTTGGCTTCAGATGCGCTCACAGTGAGAAGCTGAACACTGACATAACTGGAGCTGAGAACTGTCTCAAAGATGTGCTGCCTGTGCTGCTAAGTGGATATGGCCCCCTAGATATCTTTAATGCAGATGAGACCGGGACCTTCTATTGGTGATGGCTATGGTGCCTTAGCATTCAAGGCAGACGCTATGCTGGGGCAAAAAAAAAAACAAGAAGCATTTGTTAGTTCTCTATTGCTGCAGTATGGCAGGAACAGAGAAAAAAAAGCTGGTGATCATTGGAAAATCTGCTAGCCCACGTTGTTTCTGTGGGGTCAACAACCTGCAAGTCCTTTATCATGCCAACCACAGTGCCTGGATGACGGGAGACGTGTTCATGGAGTGGGTTAGAATGAAGGACCGCAAGCTCCATGGAAGAAAAATCATTCTTCTCCTGGACAATTTTACTGGTCATCATTTTTGCCACCTAACACCACTTATATCATCCTGCCCCTGGACCAGGGAATCATCTACTCTTTCTAGCAGCACTATGTTAGAGAGATGCGGTCCCGAGTGCTGGAAGAGCTGCATTCTGCAGAGCAACTCACAGCAGCAATGTGTGTGAAAAAGATAAACCTGCTCGACCCAGTTCATATGATGACAAGAGCCTGGGAATGTGTGACACAAGACACGATTGTGAGATGTTTCAGTAAAGCTGGGTTTACAACTGAGACCCCCTCTTCTCAAGACACTACTGTGGAAAATAAGGTGCCTGCACCAGAAGGCTTGTCTGCCATGGAGTTTGACGAACTGTGCCATTTGGGACATGGAGCTGAAGACAACATTACTAATGATATAGCCCTGGTAGTGGCACACTTAATAATGGCACTCGTCACAGTAAACCTAAGGAGATGGCCCAAATACTTAATAATTGTTTTTGTTCAGTCTCTAATAATGATAATTCCACAACTGCATCATTTCATACTCCAGTGCGGGGACAAAGTAGTAAATTCAATATCTGTTCTCCAGGAATAATTACGGAAAAGCTGAAGAGGTTGGACATTAATAAATCACATGGATCAGATGTCATTCATCCACGTAAACTTAAGGAACTAGCCTACTTATTATCAGTCCCGATATCCATTATAGGCAATAAATCTATCAATTGAAGGCATAGTCCCCACCGACTAGAAAAAAGCCATTGTAGTCCCAATCTATAACAAGCATTTGTCAATGCCGAATGTTGTCTCGCTAGCATTGGCATTGGTAGTGCAGGAGTTAGAGACACATAATAGGAATGGCAGTGAAATATTGAACTGATGTCTACTCCACCCGCACCCTGCAGAGACTGAGAGAGGTTGGGGTGTGCCTTTGGGTCATCAGCTATAAAGCTCGTGCCATTTTACCTCACCCTACCCTGTAGACGCTAACAAGTGTCGTGGTGTGCTTTGGGGTCTTTGAACCTTACACTTACCCTATTCCATAAGGAAATATGCTTAGGTGGGTGTAGTATAGGAGAATGCCCTTAGTGACCACAACCCCATTTTTATTGTATGTAAGCTTCAGCGCCCCAAACCTCACCCTAAAATCATACAGCTGTGGTCCTTGAAATCCTTAGACCGTACTCCAATCAGCTTTGCACTTGCTTCCAGCATCTGGGCCCCCCTTTCCACTGCCATTTCTGTCGACCAAGCACTTGACTATTTTAAGGATAAACTGATTGCCACCTGGAATGCCTTTCTCCTTTCAGATGGACCAGAGTCCGTGGGCTTCACCTCTCCTGGATCACCCCCAAACTACTGGCCTGCTTCAGGGAGCATGATCGGGCCTGGAGAAAACACAAATCTACTAAATATCCAAACGAGTACACCAAGTACAGAATGCTACGCAATTCATGTACTAAAGCTGCTAGACTGGCCAAGTCTGATTATTTCAGCTCCTCATTCCTGACTAACACTAAGTCTCTATCTAAATTCTGGAGGGTAGTTCATGCCCTATTCTCTCCCCCTCTCACTCTCCCCCTCTAGTTCTCAAAATAAATAACTCCCTAGTTTTCGACCCTGGCTCCGTGGCCAATAAATTTATTGCCTACTACACCTCATACACCACGTCTCTTCTAAATTCCGTCTCCCCATTGCCACCTACTAACTTCAGCCCTTTGCCTCAGCCAGTGCCTACCCCTCCCCATTTTCCTTTTTTACTATCTCCACTGATGAAGCTCTTAATGCTGTCCTATCCCTCAACCCCTCTAAAGGCTCCTCACCAGATGAGCTCGATCCTAAACTTCTTTACCTTTCTGCTTCTGCAATTGCTCATCCTACCTCCCTAATCCTTAACCTGTACTTTATTTCTGCCCAAGTACCCTCATCCTGAAAATACGCTATAGTCCTTCCGCTCCCCAAGGGTGGTGACACATCCAATCCTGGCAATTATTGCCCCATTTCCCTCTTTCCTACCCTTGCCAAACTTCAAGAATATTTAGTTCTTTCTCAACTATCACCCTTCCTTTCTGATTCCACCTTCTTCACCCCCTTCCAATCTGGTTTTTGGAAGAACCACTCAACAACCACCTCCCTCCTCAGGCTTACTGACTCCATCCTTTCAGGGATATACGATGGCCTGATCACCTTGTCCATCTTGCCGGTAAGCTGTATAATGGCATAAATAGGATTGGGCACCCCCCTCGGCAAACTCCAAATGGGGGAGGGCATTATGCCGATGGGGAGTGGGCTCCACCATCAGCAAATTGAAGCAGGAACTGGGGGACTGAAGCCGATAGGGATTGGGCTCCCCATCAGCAAAGAAAGACTGTTGGGGCTGGCACATGATGCCAAGGGGGATTGGGCACCCCTTCAGCACAGAACTGCAATGGGTGGGGGGGCCATTATGCTGACGGAGAGTGAGCTCCCCCGTTGGCACACGAACAGGGTCGGGGCTGCCGACAGCAGGATTGGGTGCCCCCCGAAGTTGGCATTGTGGTAGGCAGCAGCAGTCACTGACGCCATGTTTATTGTATTGCGTCACCAGCAAGGGCATGTCGGGAGGCGTGTTCTGGTGCTACTGCACGACAAGCTTGGCTCTCATTGCAGTGGACCTTTTCTCAGATGTTCTCGCCTCATGACATGTTGCTGGTGTGGCGCCTGCATGCTGTCTTATTGGGGAATGAGAGACACACCTACTGATGCATGCACTGCATTCGTCCACAGTGACTGCACCTCCAAATCCGCAGCTACTGCAATATGTTGGCTGGTGCACTCGCATGAGCCAACATAAAAAGGCAACAAAAGCATTCCATCCAATTATAGACCCATTAGTCTCACATTCTCACATCTATTGGGCCCTATGCACTGGTGGGTGGAGTGGCTATGCGCTGCGTATCTACGGTGGATAGCCACTCCACACCCACTGCACCCCTTGCACTGGATACATGAAGGGGTGGGTGCACCCGATCCTCGGTCCAGAGACCGACCACACTGGGGTGGGCTGGGGGGCATGCCAGCAGTATGCGCCATGCACTAAGGTGCATAGTGCTGGCTGCAGGTTTGCAGAGGGGCACAGGGTACACCAGGAAGAACCCTGCCATAGGCCCCCTACATGACTCATGAATACACAGCAGCCCCTTCCCTGTATGTCTGGAGGCACCCACCACCCCCTGCCAAGCATCCTCGACCACAGAACTGGTAGGTGCCATCCAACCCAACTCTGTGGACCCCGATCATGATACTCTGCAACCCCTCCACACCAACACTCAGCAGCCCAGTGACCTGTGTCCTGCTGTTCCTGTGGTGGCCCATGCCCCCCATGCCTATGGCACCATCATCCCCCCACTTCCCCAATCTCCATGCCTGCATGGCAGTGCCCTGAGTATGACCAGCAGCACTGCCCTCCACTCGCCCCCCTCAGCCTCCAGCCATCAGATATCCATGGGATGCACTGTCAACACTTGCCCCACCACATAGGGAATACACTTTGTGACCCTTTCAGGGCATCTGATTGGATGCCCAGCCAGGTCTGTGACTCTGCCCCTGGCCACCCTTCAGTGTCCTGCATGCTAGGAGGGGTGGAGCTGCAGACAGGTGGAGGCTGGTAGGGAATACTGTCCGGGTGCACCTGTCCACAGGTGCGGAACTCCGTGGGCGGGTAACACACCACCGGCGTGAATTACCCACCCATTAGTGCATAGTACCCATTGTGAGTAAAATAACTGAAGGAATAATAAAAGAAAGAATTCCACGCAATTTGAAAGACATGGGGCTTATCAATTTCACAAAACATGGATTTACAGAACAGAGACGTAACACAAACTTAATATGCTTCTATAACACAGTCATGAAATATCTTGACAAAAATGAATCAGTGGACATGATTTTCTTTCACTTTGAGAAGGCCTTCAGTACACTCCCACATCTAGGACTAACTGAGAAGCTTAATAAATAACAATAGACACATCCCTGGTTACATGGGTATCTGAATGGTTCAAGATAGGACACAGACAGTACGCGTGAATGGCCATCTGACTAGTGGTGTCCCACAGGGCTCGGCACTGGGACCGCTTCTTTTTAACCTCTTTGTCCATGACCTACAAATCACTAGTAGCAACATTCTGTTAAAATTGAAACTGGGGGGTAAAGTAAGTACCAATGAAGGTAGTCTAAGCATGACGAATGATCTCAATACAATCATACACTGGGCAGAGAACAACAGAATGAGATTCAGTCATAACAATTGTGTAGTCATGCACTGCGGTAGAAATAATCCAAGACAAGACTACATGATACATATAGTCCCTGCAAAACATTGATGAGGTCATGGACTTGGGAATCATAGTGTCCAGCAATATGAAAAATGGTACCCAATGTAGGCAAACAACTAATAAGGTGAACCATCTAACCACTTGTATCTAAAGTTCTTTACTAATAAATCCAGGTCTATAATGCTACCACTATACAAAACTTACTTGCGCCCACACATTGACTACTGCTCCCAAGTTTGGAGTCCAGGGCTTAAACATGATATTACAATACTAGAACAAGCATTTGTCAATGCCGAATGTTGATTGCGCTGGTGTGTTGAGCTCGCTCACTGCCCCTCTGTCACTCACTCAGTCTGTTTCTCCCGGTTCTGCAGGCTGCTGTTTTGTACTGGGCTCCTGCCTGCATTGGCACCTTGTTCTGCCCACTAAGAAATCCGCAGCTGTCCCAACAGAGCTGCATTGAGGTGGCTCACTCCCCCTCTCTCACGTACTCATTCTGTTTCTCCTGGCGCTGCAGGCTGTCCTTTTGTACTGGGCTCCTGCCTCTGTTGGTGGCTTTTTCTGCCCACAAAGAAATCTGCAGCAGTCCCGATACAGGTCTGTTGAGCTTGTTCACTCCCCCTCTCTCACTAGCTCATTACGTTTCTGCTGGCATTGCAGGCTGCCCTTTTGTACTGGGCTCCTGCCTGCATTGCTGCCTTCTTCTGCTCACAAAGAAATCTGCAGCAGTCATGATAGAGTTCCACTGAGGTCGCACACTCCCCCTGTCTCACTCGCTCATTCTGTTTCTCCTGGCACTGCAGTCTGCCCTTTTGTACTGGGCTCCTGCTTCTGTTGGTGCCTTTTCCTGCCCACAAAGAAATCTGCAGCAGTCCCAACAGAACTCCGTTGAGGTCGCTCACTCCCCCTGTTCTGTTTCTCCCACTGCTGTAGGCTGCCCTTTTGTACTGGGCCCCTGCGTGCATTGCTACCTTTTTCTGTTCACAAAGAAATCTGCAGCAGTCCCGACACAGCTCCACTGAGCTCGCTCAGTTCCCCTCTCTCACTCGCTCATTACGTTTCTGCTGGCACTGCAGGCTGCCTTTTTGCAGTGGGCTCCTGCCTGCATTGCTGCCTTTTTCTGCCCACAAAGAAATCCGCAGCAGTCATGATAGAGCTCTGTTGAGCTCGCTCACTACCCCTCTCTCACTCTCTCATTGTGTTTCTCCCAGCGCTGCAGGCTGCCCTTTTGTACTGGGCTCCTGCCTCTGTTGGCACCTTTTTCTGCCCGCAAAGAAACCTGCAGCAGTCCTGACAGAGCTCCATTGACCTCAGTCACTCCCCCTCTCACACTTGCTCATTCTGTTTCTGCCATGCTGCAGGCTGCCCTTTTGTACGGGGCTCCTGCCCGTGTTGCCACCCTTTTCTGCCCACAAAGAAATCTGCAGCTGTCATGATACAGCTCTGATGAGCTCGCTCACTCCCCCCTCTCTCAGTTGCTCATTCTGTTTCTCTCGCCGCTGCAGGCTGCCCTTTTGTACTGGGCCCCTGAGTGCATTGCTGCCTTTTTCTGCCTACAAAGAAATCTGCAGCAGTCCCAATAGAGCTCCATTGAGCTCACTCACTCCCCCTCCCTCACTCGCTCGTTCTGTGTCTACCAGTGCTGCAGGTTGCCCTTTTGTACTGGGCTCCTGCCTGCTCTGGCCCCTTTTCCTGCCAACAAAGAAATCCGTAGCAGTCCCGACATAACTCAGTTGAGCTGGGTCACTCCCCCCCCCCACTCACTCAATCCTAATCTGTCCCAAACACTGATTTCTGACAGCGACTGCTTTATTCTGCACCGAAAGTGCGAAAACACATTTTGTCCAGGATGTGAAAAAAGACAGTGTTGAAAATGTGGCGTGAAAATATTACTAATTTGCGAAGTTGCACGGGTGCATGGAAACTGCGCAACGCATGCTCGTAACACAGTAATTTTATGGAGTTTCATCACAAAATTTTCAACATAGCCATCTTAGGACCTCTGCTCATGAACAGTGTCAGTGTGATTTTCTTAATGTGTCCCAAACACTGATTTCCCACAGCGATCATGCTATTATGCGCCAGAAGAGCGGAAACACATTTCAGCCAGGATGTGAAAGATGACAACTGCACTGTTCATAAGGAGGTATGGGAAAATGGCAATGTTGAAAATCTGGAGTGAAAATATTACAAAGTTGCTAAGGTATAAAAGCGTGTGTGGAAACTGGGCAACCCACACTTGGAACACACTCATTTTATGGACTTTCATTACCAAATTTTCAACATAGGCATTTTAGGACCTCTGCTAATGAACGGTGTCACTGTCATTTTCATAATGTGTCCCGAACATGGATTTCCCACAGCGACCATGCTATTCTGCGCCGGAAGTGTGAAAACACATTTCGGCCAGGATGTGAAAAGTCACAGCTGTACTGTTCATAAGGAGGTGCAGAACAATGGCAATATTGAAAATCTGACGTGAAAATATTGCACATTCGCGATGTTACGAGCATGCATAGCAACTGCGCAACGCACGCTCGTAAAACAGTCAGTTTTGGATTTTTTTCCACTAAATTTGCAGCATAGGCTTTTTGAGAGCCCACCTCATGAACACTGACACTGTTGTTTCGTTAATCAGTCCCAAAAGGCGATTCCACGCAGTGACAGCGAAATCACCTTTCGGGGCCGAATAACACCATGATAGTGGCAGAATTCATGAGGAGGGGTCCAAAAAAATCCTTATTGAAAATGTGGTGCCAAAAGTCAAAAAAATGCCCAAGATAAGTTTCAGAGTTGAAAAAACCCTATCTATGCCACTATACAGCTTACTGGCATTTCCTCAGTTTGTGGTCAGCTTTAAAGAGTGCAGACGTGTTCCCGGTCCACCGAAGATTATCGCACCATGCTCTGGAGGTAAGTATGGGGTGAGGGGGTTGTGGGGAGGCAGGGTGCACAGAGGGTGGGCGCAGGTTGTGGGGGGGGATGAGAGAGAGTGAGGGACCATTTTCTTTCTTTACAGGTTAAACAGGAAAAAACATCATGGGACAGTTTCCTTTTTTACAGGGCTATTTGGCATGCTGGGGTGGGCTCCCAGCATGCCAACACAGTGTTTATTTTTTTAGGGTGGGCCGCTCTAGCTGATGGGGGATTGGGTACCCCCATCGGCATAAAAGGGGGGGCGCAAGAGCCGAGGGGGATTGGGCACCCCCTGGGCACATCTGCACTGGGTGTTTGGGGGGAATTATGCCGATGGGGAGAGGGCTCCCCCATCAGCAAATGAAACATTGGAGAGACATAATGCCAGTGGGGAGTGGGCTCCCCCATCTGCAAAAAGAACACATGCTTACGGTCACTGAAGCCGATGGGGATTGGGGCCCCTGTCGGCACACAAACACTGTGAGGGGGCACATGCTGCCGAGGGGGATTGGGCACCCCCTCAGCATGGGGGTCTCACTCATATTGTTTGCAAACATGGCAGCAAGCCATTGCTATGTTCACAAACAATATCAGAGTACCAAGGTTCCATCCAGCAATGACAGATCACTCCTTCATTGCAGCGAATGGCTTACACTGCAATGACGAGGCGGCCCCTGATTGCAGCGGTTAATTTTTTACAAGGTTGTGGTACGCTGGCTGAACTAGTGTCAGCAGCAGCGTGCCACAGCATTGAGGAAAATGGGCCAAGTCTTTAAAGGCTGTGGGGGCATTGGCCACAACAGTGCCGTGCCTCCACAACCTGCTTCTGGAGGAAAGATGCCGCAATATGTTTCTTGCGCATGTGCACAATCAACATAAAAAAGAGTGCGAGATGTACAGACAGAGAATTGGCTAAGCAAACATGAATCAAGATTGTTGCAATGCTTCCAGGCCCCTTTAAAGAGCCCCTGACAGCATTAGCAAAACTTTGAAAGAAGTAAGATTATATTCACCCATCCCATTTTCTTTATTACTTTATATATTTTCAGTAATTCATTCCCCATTTTCTTTATTACTGAAAACAGTTGCCTGAAAACAAGATCCCTGTCCTCTAGACTATATCTACTCTGGCTGCTTTCCTACACATGATATTGCAATCCCCTGTTTATGACATCATAATTATCTCCACAGCAACATATTTTGATGTCATAAACAGAATTATGATGTCCGGTGTAGGGAGGCAGCCACAGCTAAAAGGGCAGAGGTACTGTATTTTTGCAAATACTCTTAGTAATAAGGAGATAAGGGTGAGAATTACAGAATAAAATATGAACTATAAACTACAGTTCAGTCTGAATATTATTTTTTTTTTTAAGGTTGTCTCAACTGTGTCAGGAGCTTTTTAAAGAACAGCTCTGCGCTTTAGCATGTAACTCAGAAACATGGAAGCATGGACAGTGTCAGCAGAAAAAGATCGTTGGTCCATCCAGTCTGCTGCAGCCCAGTTATACCCTATCCCAAGATCTATTGTCTAGACAGGGTTGTTGCCCTTGCCCTTCCCATTTATTTATTTATTTATTTATTTATTTATTTATTTATTTAAGTCTAGGATTACAAAGTATCTTTGAGCCAAGGCTCTTTTACAAAGGTTCCACGTCAGTAAGAACAGACAATACAGGATATGAAGTTACAGAATAAAACAATAATGACACTGGTGGTTAATAAAATTGGTTACAGGTACAAGTACAGGATACACTAGGAGGTATATTAAAACATGGGAGGTGGGAGAAAAGAGGATGGGGATAGGACAGAGTATAGCAGCCTAGATGGCCTTGTCAAGACAGATCAGTGGTGAGTGCATGAGTTGGGCAAGGGGAAAAAAAGTATAGAAGTGCTAGGAGTGGGGTAAGCATGGGCAGCGGAGGGTAAGGGCAGCAGTGAAAAAGAGAATTGCTCAGCTAGGGCAATCACAGGTGCTAGATGCAACGAGGGAGTGATGGAGCTTCTTCTTGAAGGTGCCCAGAGTTGGTGAGGCAGAGATGTCACTGGTAAGATTGTTGAACCAGCTCGGGGCCCTGTATACGAATAACCTTTGAGCCTGAGTTGTACGACAGTGAGGGATTTGCAGTAAATGAGGTTTTGAGCTTCTGGTGATGCAGTTGCTGACTCTTGTCTTGGGAAAGGAGCGAACCCCTTGGGGGGGCATTTCCTATCATTATTTTCTTGGCTTTGATGCAGGTTTGATACTTTACTTGGCTGTTGAGTTGCAGCCATCCAGTTTGAGAGTAGAGGTCACAGGTATGGGTGAGACGGTGGGCTCCGGTGATGAGACGACCTACTTTATTTTGGGAGGTAGCAACACATTTGAGTGTGGAGGCAGTGGCAAAGCCATAAACAATGAATCCATAGTCAATAACACTCACAATGGAGCTTTGAACGGCAACAGACAGTGCTTCAGCGGTTAGATGTTTTTGGTGATGTAATAGTAGGCCCAGCCTGGTATTTGCTGTCTTAGCAACATTATTGATATGGGCAGCATAGGAGAGTTTGGAATCAAGGGTGATGCCAAGATATCTGAAAGTATCAACTTGATCAAGGGTGACTTCTTGTTTGGTATTTACAGTGAGACGATACTGTTTATTTTTTGTTTTGTGAGCTACTGAAAATCATGGCCTTAGTTTTTTTCTGGTTTAGTATCAGTTTGTGCTGTGAGAACCAGTTTTCTATGGATGTAAAACCCTGTTGGAGATTTTCTTGCAGTTTTTCTGGATCATGATGGGAGGCAAGAATAACCGCATCGTCTGCGTAGAGTATAATTTGTTCCAGACAAGAGTTCAGTAGTGTGTTCAGGAATAGGCCAAAGAGGAGGGGGCCCAGAATTGACCCTTGTGGAACACCAGAGAGGACCGGTCTGCATCAGAGAGTGTTTCAGCTATTTTTACTCTTTGGGACAAGTTGTCCAGGTAGCTATTGAACTAGTCAACTGAATCGGGTGAGAGCCCAACCTTTCTTAGTTGGACAAGCAGGAGATGGTGGTTGATGGTATCAAAGGCCTTAGACAGATTGATGAAAGCAGCCTCTGTTATTTTACCATTGTCCAATGAGTGGTGAATGACTCCGGTGAATTCAAGTAGTGCTGTGGAAGTACTGTGACCCTTTCTAAAACCGTGTTGCTGTTTGCACAGGATGTTTTGTATGTCTAGGAATTCGGTAAGCTGGTCAGCCACAATACGTTCCAGGGCCTTGGAGAGTGGCGGTAGGATGGAGATTCAATGGAAATTTTCGTGGGCAGTTTTGACACCACTTTTGTGTATAGGGGTCACAGTGGCTGATTTCCATTTGTCCGGAAACTGTCTGACGCTAAGGGAGAGGTTAAAAATCTTAGTCAGAGGCCTGAGGACTTCTTCTAGGGTGAGGGATAAAAGTTTGAGGTCAAGTGAGTCACTGCTGGATCTGGACTTGGTAATTGCTTTAGTAACATAGCTGCAGACCTGGTACATCTTGACTGATTTAAAGCGAAAGAGAGGGTGGTCAGTGGGGGCAGAGGAAATTGAGGGCATTGAAGTGTCATCCTCTCTAAAAAAATCAGGGGGAAGTACGGAACTAAGGTCAGTGAAAGCAGCATTAAGCATCTAATTGTTTTATCAGGAGTAACACACTAAGCTGAAAGCTTGTTTACAGATGCGACCTGGGAGAACAGGGAAGTTAAGTGACTTGCTCAAGGTCACACAGTATGCAAGTGGGGGCTGTAGGATTCAAACCCAAGTCTCCATATTTGCAGCTCAGAGCCTTAAACCACTGCACTATACTACCTCCCTTCATCAGCAATGATTTTCTGGTCTAGTGTGGTAACATCATGAATACAGAGCATGTGTGGGGGAGATTTAGACTGCTTCCCGGTGACATCTTTAATGTTGTTGCAGAAGTCTCTTCCATTTCCCCAGGAATTTGTGAGAGCGCTCTTGAAATAGGCAGATTTCGTTTGGCGAATGGCTTTGTGCAGTCATTTCGAGCACGTTTATAGTCACAGATGTCTATTTGCCTCCCAGAGTTTCTAGCTAATTCCCAAAGATGATCCCTTGCTTTTAGATGCCTTAGGAGGTCTCCTGAGAGCCAGGGGTTACAGAGTGCTTTTAACTTACGCTTTTTAAGAGGTGTGAATTTGTTGCAGGCTCCATTAAAGGTTTTGATAAAGTGGTCCAGGGCGGTGTTTACATCAGGTCCAGTGAAGATTGGTGACCAGTCCAGTTGAAGGAGGTGGGTTTTGAGATGAGTTAGATGGCCACGGGGCAAGACTCTGCTGGTTATGGTTTTCAGGGATGGTTTGCTGAATTCATGGACCAGGGGCAGCTGACAGGAGAGTGGTCACTGATTACGTAAGGGAGGACAGTGGTGTTGGAGATCTGGGTAGGATGGCTTGTAAGGATCTAGTCCAGAAGGGTGCTGGTGCCCATTTTATAGTTCTTCCTGGTAGGGAAGTCAACCATCTGGGTGAGATTTGCCACTGCTATAGAATCCCTGTGCGCCGCTGCCTCTGCAGCAGGCCAATTTATATTAAAGTCTCCAAGAAGGATGGACTCAGTGTCCGGTGGGAGAGACCTGACAAAGTCCAGGGCTGCGTTTAGGCCACAACCTTGCTCTTTTGGGGGAATGTAGATTGTGACAACTGTAAGGGCTTTGTTGTGGGCACCAAGGAGGATTTTGATAGGAAGATTCTGTGCCACACTGGTTTGGGGAACAGTGCTAACGTGGTGACCCATGATTGTATCCTTTAGGTATAAAGCACCACCTTCACCTCTTTTAGTTATCTGGTCAAGCCGAAAAACATTGTACCCTGGGAGGGCAATAGCATGGTCTGGGACAGATGGAGAAAGCCAGGTTTCAACAATACCTAGGATGTCTGGACAGTGTTGGCTAGCAAAGGTCTGAAGGGCATCAATTTTGTGCAGGAGACTACAAATGTTTAGCGACATGATAGACAGTGCACTTGTGTGCTTTTTCGGGTTTGGTACACTGACACCATGTACTTTCACAAACACAATGTAACAGTTGTTATGCAAGGGAAAACACATGACAGAGAGTGGTGTAACCGAGTGCTGCAACTTCCTGAGAAGTGCATTTATTTAAAGGGGGTTGGAAGCATTGTAACAGTCCTGATTCATGTTTGCTTAGCCAAACATTCAAATACCTCATAGATATTAATAAGGTAGGTGAGGGTAGCATTATACAAAGGAAAGAGATGCTCAAAGGCAAGGGGTCACACTATGAAACTGGAGGGGGCAGGCTCAGAGGAGATGTGAAGAAATACTTTTTCATGGAAAGCGTGGTGGACACCTGGAACAGCCTCCCATCAGAGGTGATGGGTGCTAAAATGGTAACAGAATTCAAGCATGCATGGGACAGACACAAGGAGACCTTATAAATAAGGTAAGAGGGGGGAGACCAAAGATCGAGTAGTGTCTGTGGTGGCACTGTAAATAGGGAAAATAGGGCAGACTGGGTGGGCCAAGAGGTCCTTATCTGCTGACAACCTCTATGTTTCTGTGTTTCTATGTTTCTATGAAGAAAATAATCAATGGTCATGTGATATGTTTTGACTAATGAGGTTATGGGGTTTCATAGCTCATTTTATAAAATTTATTTAAGAACATATTTTTATAATTTTCAGTTTTCCTTTCCATTTTTTCCCCTTGCTTCCGCTTTCCTTGCTCTCCATCTACTATATTCTTCTGTCTATCTTTCTTCCTTTTCTAGACAGGGATGCTGGGGGGTATATAGCACAAGGATAACTAGGGTTTCCTGGGATGCAGGGGGTTATGGCACAAGGCTAAAGGGGGTTACTGGGATTCTGGGAGTCTATAGCACAAGCCTATATTGGATCCTAGATCGTTCAACCAACTACATACACTTTGGCTCTTTTAACTTACTATTCTGAATTTGTAACTTGTTTGAATTTTCTTCTGTATAGTCATGTGAACATTTATTTTCTTGTATTGCTTCAAATAATTGTATGCATAAAATTCAATAACATTTTTATTGCAAAAACAAGTCCACTTTCCAGGGATCAGTAGCCTATCCAAACAGTCTGTATCAGAGCCATTTGACTGGACCAAACTGATCTCACACTTCCTTTGCTTATGACGTCATAGTGCTTAGTATGACAAAAAACTGTGATGTCATAGACCGTAATTGTGTGGCCAGTTGGAGACAGTCACATTCTTTCTGGAAGACACAGTCAAAGAAGTAGTGCAGTATATGAAATATTTATTAAATTAATAACAGAAGAAAGTATAGAGAACTGGAAAGCACTGAAGTTAAACATAATTGTAAATCTAATAGTTCTGGGCTTCTTATTTTAGTTTAGATCTGCTTTTTAAACTATAGCATGTGTTTCTACTACCTGAAAAAATGACCACAACTGACAGATAACTGATTCCTTCGACATTTCTTAGTTAATTAAAACTTTCGGAATTAACAGCTTGGGGGGTATTTCATTCCTTTGTCCTCCTGTCTAATGAATCAAGCACAGCCTTGTACTCCTGACAAAACAGTCACTACGTGGCAATGAATTATCTAAGGAATTCAATAAAAAGCTAGTTAAAAATCAGTTAACCCTTCCCCCCCAAAAAAACTACCAATGTGATCTGTTTCTTTCAATCAACAATTTCCTTTATGCTGTCCTTGTATATTTCTTCCTCGTTCATCTTGTCACCCAAGGCACCTTGATGTAATGACCCCTTTGTATCACCTGATTCAAAAATGAATAAACAGTCTGACTGGCTGCAGAAGCCGACAAACTCTGAGATGGAGCCGGGTGTTTGCTAAATACCACTTCAGGATATTTCCATGCCACATAAAATTAGAGGCCGCTGCTGACAGGAAAGGCCTGAGCATTCCACAAGGTCTGTTTTTTGGCATTTAGATTAATGCCAGAGACGGGGAGGGAGAAGCTGCCATGTCAGACACCGACTCCCTCTCCTCAAGTCTGAGCAAATGACAGATGACAGAGCATGACTCCCACTTGAAAATGCCTTCTTCTGCTCTATCCAGCAGCACACTCCCCCACCTTCCTTTTTTCTCAACTTTCCCCTTCAAGAGGGGCTTCTATTACTAAAGCACACATCCTAAAAAGCAGCACCACCACAACACACACTGTACGCCTTCCATTATGAAGAGTGCAAGAAATTCATGAGCCTTCCCCACACACCACCTGCTTGTCTGTGGCCCACATTCATTTGTTTATTATATTATTCATTTATTTGCTATCTGTTAACTGGAAAAGGCACGCTGAGCCAAGGTGTGTTTCCAGGTGTGACCCGAGGGGGAAGTAACAGTAGCGGGAATACCTGCAGCCACCTCCCCTAGGGGACGTATTGGGATTCATTTTTGGGCAGGGCATGATACAGCTCAACAAAAATCTCTTCTTACTCTCCAGGACTCAGGGTGACCTTCCAAGCAGCCAGACACCAATATCACAGGTGCAGAGATACAAAGCAAGGAGGCTGATACACAACATTCCAAATAAGAAATTTATTGTCCACAACAGGTCTAACTTGAATCCATATTTATACCAAATAAAAAGTATTTCATTCTCCATTTAGCCCACAGAAAGTGCAAATTAAAAAGGTGTACTGGAATTGGAAGTCCACATCTTTAAAGTTTCTAACTGCAGGGAAGGGGGGAGTCATGATAATGTTTAGCTCATTGTCCTTTACAGCAAGTCCAATTTAAGGGGCTGCGGGCAACTCAAAAGTTACAGTGGCTGTTTAACATTAGTATGTCCAGTAAGCACATCCCCACAGCCACAGCTGGGGCACAGACTGGTAGGATGTCAGCATTCTTCACCCCCCCACGGGGTACATGGCCCCTCCAGTTGAAAGGAGACACAGTAGCCACTGGCATGGTGTCATACAGAGTGTTTATCCCAGGCACAGCGCGAGGCTTCTGTCAGGAGGGACCCACAGGGGGTCTAACCCTCAATTAATGGGCTACTGTGGAGATAGAGTGCTCCATCCCCATAGACCTGTAGCACAGAGACAGGTGCCTATGTAGCATGCGTCTACCCTTATGCTTGTGAGAGTTTCAGGCTGGTTAAAGGGTTTACCCACCTCTATCTCACCTTTGAGCAAAAGCATGAACTACAAAGCCTGCATATGTGACAACTCATCCAGTGCCCTGCCCACATCTCTAAAGCAGCACACTATTCCTTTTGAGATTCCTTTTCATTAAGGGCTCAGGGGGGTGTAGGGTCCTGTTTGGGACTACAGCTTAACCAGGCACTACACCACTATCTTCTATGAGGTGGAGGATCTCAATAAAAAAAATGCCTTCAGAGGGTATACATATCCCTCCTGCCAAATGA
Source organism: Neoceratodus forsteri (assembly GCA_016271365.2). NCBI lineage: Eukaryota > Metazoa > Chordata > Ceratodontiformes > Ceratodontidae > Neoceratodus > Neoceratodus forsteri. The sequence goes on from JADMNL010000027.1 coordinate 167,733,526, forward strand.
AGGGAGGGAGGGAGCACACCAGGTGGTGCCCAAATTCGTTACACTACAAATGCAGTACAAAATCTTTAACATGTCTCTTTTCTCTTCCTCTGAACTCGTGACCTTGGATTTTCTGTGCAGTTGCCCCAGGGGGTAAAGCTGAGAAGCGGCTGCCGCCATGATCACGGAATCCTGAGATATTAACCTCAGAGCAGAAGACAGCAGTTTTCCTGGAGGGCAGGCAGCATACTGCCTCTTCAACTCTCACTCAGAACAGCCAGGAACCTCCCAGATCTAGGCAGTTGGCCATACCCTCTAGCTTCCTGGGCACTGACTAGCTGACCCTGGAGGACTAAGAGAACTCTGCAGTTAACTGTTTGAGGTGCAGAGCCTCTTTGGGAACCTAAGGGTGATCCTGGGGGTTACAGTATAGCAAAGATAAACAGCACAGTGTTAAAATAAAGACACAAATAATAACACGATGAGCAGTGAAAAAAATGGATAGAATATTATGTGGACACAATAATGTGCAAGATGACATGAGCAAATACAGAAATTAGGTTTCGGGCAATTATTCCAAAAAACAGTATATGTGTGCTCAAGCAGTGCACACATTTAAATGAAAATGGGGCTAATGCAACAGAATAAATGTAAGGTAGGGTGGCTGTCCAGGGAGGGCAGAGGGGGCAATTGGCAGGGTGAAAAAAAGGGAGATAGAGGCTTAAATAAGAAGAGGCAAGTGAGAAAGAAGCAAGCACAGCAAAATATGCATCAAGCATGCAGTGGCTACTCTGGAGGGGCAGAAGAGGCAAAAGGTGGGGTGAAGGGGGGGGATGGTAAAGGCTTAAATAGTAGGGGGTAAGTGAGAAAGAATCAAGCAACCTAAATATCCACCAAACATGTAGTGGCTACACAGGAGGGGTAGAAAAAAAATTGGTGAGGGGGGGAAGGGTGGAGGGGAGAATAGAAGCTTAAAAAGGGGGTACGTAGAGGAAAGGGCCGGTTAGAGGAGTAGGTATGTATGGAGAGGTAATGTAAGAGGGTCTTGAATGAAAGGAATAAAGAGGAGGAACCAAAGTGGCACCACATTCACTGTTCTCCAGGCCATTGGTACCTCACCAGCTTCCAAGGAGCAGTTAAAGAGGCCTGCCCAACAACCAGTACCTGTGCCATTTCCTTCGGCCCCCTATAATGTGGTCTATCTGGCCATATAGATTTATTTACTTCCAGGGCCTTGAGCCACCATAACACCCTTTCAGTGATAATTGCTTTCACATGCAGTTCAGGTCCCCTTTCTGGACTAAGGGTAACTGTACCCTGTGATAGTGACCCCTCTAGTTCCTTTGTAAATACTGAACAGAAGTAATCATTCAGTACATCTACCTCATGTTTGTTGTCCTCTAGTGACCCTTCACCCTGCTTCAGCTTGACAATGCATTCCCTCATCCTTTTTTTCTCCCAGATGTAGCTAAACATGTCCTCATCCCCTTCTTTAACATCTGCTATCTTTAGCTCCATTTCTGCTTTAACTTTCCTCACCCCCTGTTGGCCTCATTCAGTTTTACAACAAATACTTTCCTATCCCCATTCTGACTTACTTTAAATCTCTTGAAAGCCTCCTCTTTCTACCTCACTACAGTCTCCACCTCCTATATGAACCAAATTCATTTTCTGTACCTCCTTACATTACCCACCTGTCTCAAGAAGGAGCTGGTGGCCTCCTACAGACTATCCTTAATGGCAGAACATTTTCCTCCACCCTATCGGTGCCCATTCTCTCCAGCCTGCTTTTAAGTTTCCCTAAATTAGCCCTTCTGAAATCTAGGACCCTAATTTGGGAATTTGCCACCTACTGGCTCCTTGACATACAGTAGTCCCAGTTTATCAACACTAGGTCCAGCATTGATTTTTCCCTCCTTTGCTCCCTGACACCCTTAACCAGGAAGCCATCTTGGAATGCATTCAGTACTGCCTGAGTTTTGCTGCTGCAGGCACTTGCAATGCTCCAGTCTACTTCAAGATGACTGAAGACACATGTGATCACTGCATCCCACTGGGCTCTTATCCTTCTGATGTCTGCTTCAAGTTCCTTATCTACCCATTCCATTTGATTTGGAGGCCTGTAGACCGCTCCCCATTTCACTTTCCAGACCATTTCTGATTCCATCTACATCCAAAGCATCCCTGTCTGCTCTCTTTACCTTGCTATAGTATTCGTTGTGGCCTTGATGCCTCCCTCCTGTCCATATGGTGCCACTCCTCCCACCTGCCCCCAGGCCTATCCTAAGTTTGAGTGCCTTTGTATTGTAAGGTCCCAGCCATGGTTCACAGTCACTCATGTTTCTGTAATCACCACTAAATCCAGGTGTGCTTCTGCAACCAATGCCTGAAGATCCTACACTTTATTGCCCCGACTCCTGGCATTGACATTTGGTTTTCCATAATGTCTGTTGCACATTTCTATGTTTGCTTGAGCCCATGCCTATATTAGGCTTCAGTATTTGTTGCCTTCCTGGGTCCTGCTCTTGGTTGGTACATTTGGACATGTCTGTTATTGTTGTGACCTCCTGTCCTAATTCTTCTTCCTACCTTCTCTATCCCCCTGCCTGCCCTGAAGGTATTGTCCTGGGAGAGACCCTACAGGTCCCTCACTGTGAAAGCGTTAGATACTGTCCCCTAGTGAAGCCCTCCCCACAATCTAGTTTAAATTCTTTCAGACATACGTCTTCAGTTTCCTTCCCAGTGTCCTGGTTCCCCTCCTCTGAGATGTAGCAGTCAATTGCATACAGTTCTATATCCTCTCAGAGGGTTCCACAGTCTCCTATAAAAACCTGTAACGTTATTCATGGCACCACCCATTTAGCCATGTGTTGAAAACTGCAAACATTAGCTTCTTAGTTTGGCTAGCACATGGCACTGGTAGCACTTTTGAGAAAGTTGCCAAGGTTGTCTTCTCCCAGAGCTTCTCTCCCAGCACCCTGAATCTGTTCTGAACTACCTCTACCCTGCATCCCTCCAGATCATTGTTTTCCTAAATAAAACACAATGTGTGGCTATCCATTACTCCTGTCATCTTCCCAGTCAGTGTTCAGAGCCTAGGTATGATCTTGTACTTTGCCGTACCTGGAAGGCACATCACCTTCTTTCTGCCAGGCTCTGGGCTCTCAACCAGCCTCCCCATCCCCCTAACAGTTAAGTTGTCCAGCACTACGTCTACCCTCCTAATCTTTCCCTCTTCCTGTCTAGCCCTCCAGTATCTCTCTCCTCCAAGTTCCAGTTTCTCAGCCTCCTTTAAGTTACATTAGTGTTTCCTCCCAGTTTTGTCCATATCTCCCCAGTTACAGCAGTGTCTCTAAAATTACAGCAGTGTCTCTACCCAGTTATAAGCATCTTCTAGTTCTTCCAGTTATGGCAGTGTCTCCCACTCTCCTTCCAGTCATGCCAGTGTCATAGTTAAAGCAGTGTCACCTCATAGTTACATCATTTTCTTCTCCCAGTTACAACAGTGTCCTCTCTTCCCAGTCATAGTGTCCCAGTTACACCGCAGTTCTACTTACTAGATGGTATAAGAGAGTAGTCAGTTCCACAGAAATAAATCCCATGGTTTACAAAATTAATCTGCAATCATAGGTGCTGGAATAAGGGTATCAGGCATAGTTCAAGCTGCTGTCCCATTGGTTTAGGGTTCCTTTGTGACCTGTCTAAAGTGAGGATAAACGGCCACAGAGGATAAATATTTCTCCTCTTTTAAAATGTTTCAGTGGCTAAAATAAATCATTTATCCATAAGGTTTAACTCTCACATACATTGTATAAATTACTATAATAACTGGGTATAATTTTTTACCAAAGGGAAACCAAGTTATTATTTGTCATTATAACCTATGGATTATAACGGTAAACGTGCACCAGTTTTCCCTTGTGCTCATGTGCCAGATGTCACTCAGCCCTTCATCACCACCAGCCGACATTCCCCAGTGCTTCTCACACCTCCACTCGGTGTTGGTGGTAAGTTTACATAAAAAAATAAAAAAATAAATAATTGGGCAAAAAAAAAAAGCAATTTTAAATGCAGGTGTGAAAAAAGGAAAAAAACAAAGAAGGAAAATGATAATTTCTCCAGCCACCACTTCTGACCTCAGATATCCCTGAATCCATAACAGACAGCAGCTGAAGAGAGATGAGTTTTTATTTTATACAACTGCTGGTGGAAAAAATGATACCCAGCAATTATATAAAATAAAACACAGGGTGGTGTGCTTAACTTGAGACTTTACACATACCCCTCAGTGTTGGATGCTTAAATAAATCCCTCAAGCTTTGCTCTTGGAGTTTATGTAGCATCCAACACTTCGGGGTGTGTGTAAAATCTTGTTAAACACGTCACCTCATGCATTATTGTATATGCAATAGGTGGTCAAATGTTTTTCCCGTAGAGAAACAGTGGAACCAGAAAGTCATCATACCAGGGTTCTGACCTCAGAATGACAGTATTACGACTCTGAATTCCTCAAAAGCTGCACTCCACTAATGTTTGAAAACTGGCAGCTAACTGAAAGGGGAGAAAGAGCAATTCAGCATGAACAGGATTGATTAGCAGGACCCCAGCAGACAGAAAGAATGGTTTTGCTGTTTGTTTCTTATTTATTTTATTGTCTGTCATTGTCACTGACAGCTGAGTGGAGCAGAGAGGCTGTGGCAGTGACAGGGGTATCCATTTGGACTGTGCGGGGCAAGATCTGTGAGACAGTCAGGGGTGGGGGCTCACTGAAAAAGTAGTGACTGGTTAGATAGGTTGCCATATATTACACAAAACAATATATGGTGAGCCATCTGTTACGGTGTTACAGTGATGAAACTTCATCTCGGGATTCTGATGATATGATAAACCTCTCAAGCTTCATCCTCGATGTTTACGACATTGTCCATATACTTCAATGAACTCAAAACACTATAACAGATGGATTGACATATGTTATTTTATTTTTATTGTTGTTAAAGAGATTGTAAAGTGTCCAGTAAGAAATTCCCAGTTTGTATCGGCACAACTCAGTTATCCATAAATCCCCCAAATTTGACTTTCAGGGCCTACCATTCTTTATCAGTAAAACCCTTTTAATTAAAACAGGGTATTTTCCACTTAGACGTCATCTGATCTAATGGTAAGCTCCTGCCATGAAGTCGTAATCCCCTGCCTGTGACATCACAACCCATTGCCATAAATTATTCTGCCATCACATTCAGAGAATTTTAACTTTAGGGCAGCTAATACAGTAGTAAGATACGAGGGAGCTGAATTTTCAAAGGGATGTCCTTGACTTGTGGTATCTTTTCACTGCAGTTCTGCAACTTGTAACACAAACTTAGACTGCATAAAACATGGTCTAACGTCTTGATGTAACTGCTTCAGTTTGCATACGGGAAAAGAAGCATGCATTGAAATAAATGACAAACACATCACTTCTGTGCCATTAAGCAGCCAAATTGTTTCAAATGCATCATAGAGGACTGTATATGAGCAACCATACACAACAAGGTTGTGTTTAAGTCAAGAGGTTTTCATGCTAACAACAGACCTCAAGAGTGCATTTCGAGAGGTCTCTTGTTACCACGGAAACTTTGAGACTGAAAATCAGCCTTGTATGTGTATGGTTGCTTATACACAATCTTTTGTAGTGTATGGGCAATTATTATTTCAATCCCGTGTCCCGCACATATAAAAAAGATCCTCCCATGCTCCACTAATTCCATTACTGTTTTGGTTCTTTCAGGTGCCGCTCACATCTGAGGTCAGCTCTCTCACTGCCACAGCTGCATCATCGGGTGCTGAGGTTTGAAAAAGGCGGCTGCATGAAGACGTTCTATGTCATTGTGCTGCAGTAGTGACATACCTAGTGCAGCACAACAACATCATGACGTCGCTACTGCAGCACAAAAAGGCTGTTGTGGGCATGGATTTTAATGCTGAACAGCGTTCCACCATGCACTATAAAATATTTGAAAATAGCATGTCAACAGTTTGGAACATTTTGGATGACACAGGTGCAGCCTAATATTGGGAATTGTGTCTTCATCTCAATTTAGAAGCCAGGCCAGAGAGTAAAAGTGGCAAAAACCCCTGTTTGTGAAAATGTGTTTAGTAGTAAAGATAAAAAATCATGTTAATGATGTATTCTATATGTATATTGTAAATGCTGTGTATGACATATTCTTCTGTGTTATTCAACTGTATTTGTATATCTTCTTCCCATGCTCCCTTCCACCGGGTCACACCTGGCGACGAGCCTTGGCTCAGCGTGCCTTTCCCAGTCACCAAATGTTTAAATAAATAAATAATGTCCTGAAAGTCCTCTTCTTTTGGAATATTATGAAATATGTGTCCTGCTAACACCAATCATATATTTTGTATGCAGAGATCTGGAAAAATCACATTAAAAGGCACATTTACACTGGTATGGGTTGATGTGCTGTGACAGTGTGGACACTTACTGGACTGTACTAGGAGTGCATTGGAACCTGTTTTTGTTGCGGCGCAGGAGTGGAAACGTTTATTGGGGTGAGCGTATTATATGGCAGTGTAAATGTGTTGCAGTGCTCACTCCGACAAAAAGCAGCCGTTCCAAGATTCCCCTACTGCTCTCAGCCTTACAGCCCCTGTCTGGCACAACCTGCATCAGTGCGAGGGAGGGCTGTCTGAACAGTAAACTGATGGCGCTGATGACATCACAGCAAGAGCAGAGTGGCGCAAGTGTTATAGCGCTGCAGCTGTGTAAACACAGCTAAAGAGCTACTGTAGTTGCGCCAACTATAGCAATTGAAAAATATGAATTTTTAAAAGCAGTCAGTTGTTACCGATTGTTTCAGAATTATTTTATTTTTTCGATTTCCTCATCAGAAGATTTTCTACCTAGTAGTATTAGGTGGGATGTGAAGAGCAGTACTTTACCTGGAGACTGACATATCTAATTCTATTCCTCTTCATACCTCATCAGCATTATGACCTCACTTATTGTGACATCACAAGTGACTGATCTGGCAGCAGGTCATAGTGAGGTCATAGGGCTGCTGTATGAGGACAAACAGAACTAAATATGTCAGCCTTCAAGTAGAATACTGTTCCACACATCACATCAAATCTTGTCAGGAAGAAAATTATCTAATTAGCAGAAGTGAAAATCATTTTTTAACTATTAATAGTACACTAGCTCTTTAAAGTGAGTTTATCACTGTGAGAAAAGTGTGAAAAATAAATAACTTCTAGGCAAAATTTATTTATATTTTAATATATTTTCTTCATTTTTTTTATAGAACCATAGACAGAGATGGTAGAAGGAAGCCAAAGGTCCACCTAGTCAGTCTGGAGTTCAATATCTACCCCAGGACCTATTGCCCATACGGAGGTATTATCCTTCCCAGTCTACCCCCTGCTCCCCTTTCTACTGCTATCAATCTGAGCAACCACCAAACCCTTCACTCAGTCCCAGCCATGCTTGAAACCAATTACGGTTTTGGCACCCTCCACTACCACCTCTGCTGGCAGATTGTTCCATGGCTTCACCTCCCTTTCTGTAGAATAGAACTTCCTTACATTCCTCTTCCCTTTATTCTTCAGTCCTATGTTACAGATCATGCCTGAAAACAGTCCCAGGACCAGTGCACTCATTCGGTGAACAAATAAGTAAATAAATAAACAAACAAACAGATGCACGTATCAATCAATCAATTCATCAATACATTGCATGAAAACAAGATCCTTGTCTCCTAGAGGGCAGTTCCTGCTTAATCCTCTGCTGAAGTCATAATCCTCTCTTTATGACATCCCAGTTTGCTGCTATGGGAATGATTGTGATGTCACAAACAAAGGGCTGTGACGTCAAGAATGAAATAAACAGCAGGCGTATAAACTGTAGGGGACAAGGGTTCTGTTTCCATGTAAATAAACCTAGTTACAAAGAATGAAAGCAAAATAAATAAAGAAACATAGAAACAGAAACATAGAACATGACGTCAGGTAAGGGCCGCTGGGCCCACCTAGTGTTTTTTGCTGCAGACCCCACTTCATTTATGGCACCATCTCTTCCCCTCCCTTCCTTACCCCTACAATTCCCTTGTGCCTGTTCCAGGTATTTTTGAACCCTTCACTGTTTTTGCCCCCATTACCTCCATTGGAAGGCTGTTTCAGGGATCCACCACCCTTTCTGTGAAGAAGTACTTCCTCACATCTCTCCTGAATTTACCCCCCTCCGGCTTCATAGCATGCCCCCTTGTTCTAGAGCACCTTTGTTGCTGAAAAATACTCCCCTCCTGTACCTTATGAACCCCCTGTTAAGTATTCAAAGGTCTATCATATCCCTCTCCCTCTCCTCTCCTCTTCTCAAGAGTGTACATGTTCAGCTTCTTTATCCTCTCCTTGTAGGGCTTTTGATGTAGACCCTGTACCACTCTGATAACCCTTCTCTGGACCGCCTCCACCCTGTCTATGTCTTTCCTGAGATGTGGTCTCCATAACTGGACACAGTACTCCAGGTGTAGTCTTACCAGTGATCAATATAGGGGCAGTACCACCTCAATCTTCCTGTAGGTGATGCCCCTTTCTATGCATGCCAGCATTCTGTTTCCCCTTCCAACTGCGTTGTCACACTGCCTGGCCACCTTTAGGTCACCCGCTATGATTACTCCTAGGTATCTTTCCTGCTTCATCTTTGTCAGTATCACTCCGTCCATTTTGTACTCTGCTCCCAGGTTTCTATGGCCCAAGTGCATAATTTTGCACTTTTTTGCATTAAAGCCCAGCTGCCACACCCTTGACCATTCTTCTAGTCATTTCAGATCCCAGCCCATCCTTTCCACCCCCCAAGAGTGTCCACTCTGTTGCAGATCTTGGTGTGATCCACAAAGAGGCAGACCCTTCCTTCCAGTTCTCCCACTATGTCACTTATAAAGACATTGAAGAGGTCTGGTCCCAGCACTGATCTCTGAGGTACCCTACTGTTCACCCTCCCTTCCTCGGAGCAAAATCTGTTTACCACTACCATCTGTGTCCTGTCCACTAGCCAGTTTTTTTACCCAGGCTACTACCTTATTACCTGCCCCCAAGCCCCCTAACTTGTGTACCAGTCTCCTATGTGGAACAGTGTTGAATGCCTTGCTGAAATCCAGGTAACCATGTCCGCTGCCCCTCCTTGATCCAACTCCTCAGTCAGCCAGTCAAAGAAACCTATCAGATTTGTTTGGCATGACCTTCCCCCTGTGAACCCATGCTGCCTTGGATCCTATAATCTGTTGGATTCAATATATTCCATAATCCTTTCCCACAGCAGTGTTTCCATTAAATTACCCACCACCGATGTCAGGCTGACAGGCCTATAACTGCCCACCTCATCCCTGCTACCACATTTGTGAAATGGGACTACCTCTGCCCTTCTCCAGTCTTCTAGGACCAAGCCAGTTTCCAGTGATCTGTTAAATAGGGCTGTCAGAGGTGCAGCCAGTACCTCCCTGAACTCCCTCAGCACCCTTGGATGGATCCCGTCTGGCCCCATAGCTTTGTCCACCTTCAGGTAAGCGAGTGCTTTCCGAACTTTCTCCACATAAAATTGACTGATGTCCATTTCCCTCCCATCAAGGCTCCTGGTGCCATTTCAAGGTCCTTCCCTTCCCCTTCCAAAAGAAAATCTGTAAAATGTTAGCTGAATTGTGTCTAAATTTGTCATTTCTCTAAGTTTTTTTTTTTTCAAAAGAGAAAAACTTGGTTCCAGACAGGTCCAGTAGCTGCAGCAGTTCAAGATTCAGAAGTGGACGAGACGAAAAGAATAAATGACTTTTTCAAGGAATGCTTGACTTGACACAACCAAACTGGGGACAACATGATCATGATAATAATGTTTTTTTAAGCAGTAACAGGTTACTAAGAAGCACTATATATTACTTCTTAATGAAAGAAAATACTTTTTACGCTCAACCGAATCATTAACAAACTAAGAGCTACTGGATTCGATATGACCTCCCCTTCAAATTGTGTTAAAATCAGCTCTCCAACTAATAATTCAATGGAAGGATTTTTCTACCCAGAGGAAAGTCAAAATTTAAATTTTAATAGAGGAATTATAAAATGCAGAACACACAGAAGCCTGTAGGTATAAATTTTCACTGGATGCTGGATTTAGTTTTTGTCCATACATTTTTTATGATATTGATTTAAAGCCCAAATTAGGCCGCCACAGGAAAAAGGATAGTGCGCCACTTGAAGTTCCCATGGCACACTGGATACAAATCTCTCCCGGTAACCTGACAGTTTTGTTTGTTACATTTTCAGGGAATAAAGTCCCCCAAAGAAACATAATTAATTACTTTCTAGTAGCCTAAGTGACAACCATCTAATGTGTGTAGGTCTCACAGTTAAGGTTATTTCTTTCTACATTCTCTCATCATCTAGTTTTGAATGGAGATTTGATCAAGAGCAATTTCATTTCTGGGTTTCTCAACAGGGGCACTCCAGATGCTATTTACTGCTTTAGTGCAAGATGCTGGAGACCCTCTGTGTACATTTTCCAGGCTTCTTCACTCAGTTTTTCTCATACCCTGGTTACGCACACAAGTTTGTACAACACACTAATTTCATTAATTTCATCCCTGCCATGAAGTGTCTGTGTACGTGTGTGTGTGTGTGTGTTTGTGTGTGTGTGTGTGTGTGTGTGTGTCTGTGTGTGTGGGGGGGTGACAAGCAGCAGGCATCATGGACGTGGAGTTTCTGCTGATCTCAAATTAAAACAGAACCAACAATAAACTGAGGCACTAACTCACACCAGGAACAGGAACATAATGAACATATCCGTTAGTGGTTTGTATCTTTTATTATTAAAATCAGCTCACAGGTACCATCCACCACACCAACCCAAGATGGATCTCAACGTTTTGCACAGGTGCACTGTGCTTTGGCTTGACAAAGCATAGTGCACCTGTGTAAAACATTAAGATCTGTCCTGGGCTGGCGTAGTGGATGGTACCTGTGAGCTGATTTTAATAATAAAGGATTCAAACCACTGAGGGACTTGTTCTTTATGTTCCTGTTCCTGACATGAGTTAGTGCCTCAGTTTATTGTTGCTTCTGTGTCTGTTGTGTACCGAGAGTACCTCACATCTAGCAGTGACTCTTCTTTTTGTGCTTTTGACCTCAAATTACTATATTACTGAAGCCAGCCTGGTGGCTCAGTGGTAGAGCTACTGCCTGCCATGTCAGTGACCAGAGTTCTGGAACAGATGCAGGCCGCACAGAGATCAGCCATGAGAGAGGATTGAAGGACCACTCTCCTGTCCCAGGATAGGGAGGACTTGCTGCAGCACTCCTATGCTACCACCATGTAGAGGTGAGGTGGTAGGGCAGTGGATGTGATGCAGCAGGGGGTGGCCAGTGGCATGTGCATGGTGCCTCCTCACACACATGCAACTGTGTTAGTGCATGCCATCGGCTGAGAGGGAAAATGAGAAATAGAGCCAGCAAGTGATGCCTGGCTTACTCTCTGACTCACGTTGCCACCCAGGGACAGCAGATCTTGATATAGGCTCTGGGGGAGGGGAAAACAGCCCTCCTCCTCCTCCGGGCCCTGCCATTGGGGGCAATCTGTAGGGGATCATATTGCTGGTAAGTTCTGGGGGAGGCAAGTGCCAGTTGGGGGTGAGCTGAGGTTGAGAGGATGATGGTGATCTCCACATGAGAAAAAACTTGACTGAAAACCAAAAAATTACTGTTACTAGATTACCTCAGATAAAATCTAATAAATTCAATAGCAGTGTCTGTGGATTAGAATGTTGCATGCTCCCCTCTGGGAAGACAGGAAGGTTGCAGGTTCTAGTCCCACATCATGAACTTGGGCTAATACCCAGAACTGACACTGAAGTGCAGCACTGGGGGATGTGGCATTGTTGAGGTGCTGTAGTTCGAATAAGAGGTAAAATCAAGGTCAGTTTTTCCCAGCTCTGGTGGCTGTCCAAATGGAAGTTAAAGATCCCATGGCACTTTTTGCAAGAGATGGGGATTTTCCCTGGTGGTCTGTACACCCCCTCTCCACCACTACCAGTATGTTTTCTTTTTAATTCTTTGTTAACCAGGTAAGGCCCACTAGGCACAAGTGTGTGTTTTTAGAGGTGACCCGGGAATACTGAGCAAGTTAAGTGATTTGCTCAGAGTCACAAAGTATGCAAGTGGAGGTTGTGGGACTCAAACCCAGGTCTGCTGTGTGTACAAAGCTCATTCACAGCTTATTACTCTAACCTCTAGGCTATACTGTGAGCTGATGTACCTAGACATAAGCTACAGTAGCTCTGTCTTCCATTCCAGGTTAAAAATAACAAATAATTATACTATCAACAATGAAAAATACGCATCTGGATAGCTCTGTTAGCAGAATTCTGATTCTCTCACATCTTTGCCACAAGGTTATGGGTTCAAGTCCTGCACTGGTGACATGGGCTCATCATGCTATCTGTGTGGTGCAGTACTAAGTCCTGCCCTGCTGGAGATGCTATCCCTTGGAAGAGACACTATTATGGGGACTCTTCCTTCTATCTGTTTCTGGGGGTGGGCCAAGTCAAAGTCAAAGGTCCAGTGGCACTATTAGCGAAGACCAGGGGCTATTCCCGGCATCCTTGCCAACACTCACTTGCAATAAACCTAGTTCTGCTGCAGTTGTCCATGGCTATGTGTGGGATGTTGCCTGGAGCCTAAAAGATGCTGTGTTAGTTGTCCATAGTCTCTGCACTCTCAGTAGCTAAATAATTGTGTTAAGATTCATTTAGATTAAAGAGCTTCTGATGCCTCAAAGAAAACTTTAAAAAAAGTTAATAATTAGGTACAATTCTGCATGCATTCCATTTATATTTTATACATTTCTCCTCCCCATTATTTAATACTAAGGAAATTTGCATGGATATATGATCTCAATCCCTTAGTGTTCCTTTAGAGTCCATCTGCCTCTATAGCTTACTCCCTACTTCAAGTCATAATCCTTTATTGTGACATCACAATCTGTTGTCGTGGGAGTAACTGTGATGTCACAAGCAGTGCTCTGTAACTTCAGGTAGGGAAAAGCAACAGGAATAGATGAACTCTTCAGGAGCAAAGATCTGCTTTCATACAAATGACCTCAGTAATAAATAATGGGGAGGAGGAATACAGCGCTAATGGGAAATATAAGCTGGACTGTGTCTAAATATTAGGTTTTGCTAAAGTTCTCCTGAACGTGTCACCAGCTCTTTAAATGTTTTATGACAAAAAGGTGGTACAGTATATAAATCCAACTTATATTGTACTTATTGACTACCATGCTGAAGAATCACACAGTTGATCAAAGAAGAAGGAGGGAGGGAGGAGGGAGGAGAAATGGAACAAAATAAAAATTGAATGCTAACTGCCCTCATTACTGGAGTGCTCATTTAATGTATTACCTATATGGCTTTCTTCATAATAAACACCATCAGAAAATGTCTCATTTTGAAAAAGGAAGCACATCACTGTTCACAGATTTAGAGAAAAACCTAAGCTGTGCACACTGACATGGGAAGACCTTCTTCCAATCAATTGCTCATTACAGATAAAAGAGGAGATAAGAAGGAGCCCTGAACAGCAGTCTAAGTAACAAAGTCCACAATCCATGGATTTTTTTGTCAGGCCTAAGTGTCAAAGTGAGACATATCCTCTACTGACCCCTTCTGCAACGCCAGTCTCCTGGACCAGTCTGAAGCCCCACAGACCACAGTTTCTCCAATTACTGCCATAGCAGGCCTGCAAAGAGAAATCAAGGAAAAGACAGCTGCAGCTGCATGGTAGATCTTACAAATTAACCTCCATAGGGCTCACAAAGTGAAAGTTAGTTTTGACACCGTCTGTCAGCATTTGTTGGAAAAACAGACAGCACCTACTACCTAACAATGGAATGTATGGACCTCTTGAATAAAAACCAGTAGAACACAGTTAGTGCCAGTCACAGCTCACAACTGCAACCTACTAGTCCTTATGGACTACTACTAGTTGTACTACTAATACAACTAATAATATTAATAATCATGTCAATTATAAAAAGTTAACCCATAGATGGCTCTCAGAGAAGGCCCCTTCCCTGCAGAATTGGATATGCATGGTAGGGGAAATCAACAAAATACAACTCACCTTCCTGGTGAATCAACAGTCTTATAGCTTTGCCTCCAAATGGATATGGTGTATTCTTCATGGCGGGTGGGGGGCCCAAATTTTACCCTGTGAGCAGCCAGGAAATAGAAAGGCGGAGGGGGAGAAGATTGCAAAACAAAGCCGTGAGACAACCTGAGGATCAGCAATGGATGCTTTAGACAAATATGCTATGATTGACATATCATCGAAATTAGGAGACTCCTATAATTCAGCTGTGAAAGCTGATACTGGTCTGCAATACATTCTCATGCATGTGTACAAACGTGAGGAAATCTAATGCAATGCTAGAAATTGGTTATTGTTTGTTTTGTAACTTTTACTGGTATACGGGGTTAATAAAGATGAATTTAAATTATTATAAAAAGGGTAATGCCTGTGGTTGGGTAGGACAACGGGCTTCTTGCTTCACCCCCTTTGAGCACTATTTAAATAGCAAGCTCCCACCATTCCATGAGTTGTTTTCCATTCTCTACTATACTCCTTTCCTCCTCCTTTGGTGGCTTCATCTCACTCCTTATGGAAATCTCCTCCATACATTCCCTACGGCACCTTAAGCCTAAGGGGACATTGTACCTGCAGAACCTCTAAGGGTGGAACTCAACCTCAAGAGGTTTACTTTGCTCACATGACTGAGCTCTGTGGTATATTGAAGGGGTGGTAGTCCCCATTGGAGAAAGAGAGAGTAATTGGTCAAATTTATGTTGTACAAGCATTCAATTCTGCATTGCAAACTTTCTCAGTACCGGTATATAACAATATTATATTTATGTCAGTGTCTTCTGTTCTCAGTCTTTGCAAATTGTGCGACAGGCTGTTTGGCACCATACACTCCTACTCAAATCTTTCTTTGAAGCCTGGCTGTTTTGCCAGTGCCCTTCCAGGTTAACCCTTGCCACAGGTGTCAGCATGATTGAGTTAGTAGCACTTCCACCCTTGGACCTCTGATAGGTTCTAGCTCCACACTGGGATTGGGCTCTGCTTCATACCTAAAATGCAAGCACCCGAGTGCAGTACTAGGGTGGTGCTGTACTGTCAGGCTGTGCCATCCTTCAGATGAGACATTAAACTGAAGTCCCTTCTGTGGAACTCTAGTGCTGTCCTGGTGGGTGTCCAAGTGGAAGTAAAAGAACCCTAGGCACTTTTCACAAGAGATGGGGACTTTCCCTGTTGACTTGGCCAACATTCCCCTTCCCATAAAACCAGTTCTTGCAACTGTCCAATGCTGTGTGTGGGTGTTGATCTGTGAAATGGCTGCCACTACAGGTTCAGTCCCTTCACTACCAGTCTAACATTGCTTGTAAAGCACTGTGGGATACACTGTGTATGAAAAGTGCTATATAAATGTTGATTCTTCTTCTTTTGTGCTGTGGTTCTTTGTCTTTTACACTACATGCATTTAATTACCTACTGAACCAGTGGCCCTTTATTTATCATGGTAAAAGAACCCGTCAAGATTTGAGAACAGCAGATGCCAGCTGGTCTGACTGCATGGAAGCAGGACTGCTACACACAGTGCTGGTGACCCAGGTGTGGGCACTGAACCTAGGTCATTGGATAGCAAGAAGAAAACTGAGCATCCTGGTATATGGTCTCCTACTCCAGGGGTTGGGGTGGGGGATTCCATACCTTGCTACAACACTCTCATTTGGGTGACTGCAAGAGGCCATGCAGCTTTTTTTTTTTTTTTTTTAATTTAGTTGTTTAACCAGGTATAGCACACTAAGCTGAAAGCTTTTTCACAGGAGCGACCTGGGAGCACAAGGAGGTTAAGTGACTTGCTCAGAGTCACACAGTATGCAAGTGGAAGTTGTGGGATTCAAACCCAGGTCTGGCTTGCTGGATGTCACCAGATTTGCAGCTCAGATCCTTAGACCACTGCGCTATACTACCTCCTAAGCTTAGGAACTCAATGGTTGGGGCTGGGTTGGCTAGCAGAACGGTGAGTCAAGAACACTGTTGACATGTATGAGTGCCTTGAGCCCACCCATGCTGGCACCCATGGTAAAGAAAAACAAAAGGAATCTCCCCCCCCCCAGCCAACATGAATGGTCCCCACGGTGCTCTCAGATTCCACTCCTCCAAGCAGGAGTGTAGCCAGAAATTTTCATTTTGTACACAATCTCGAACAGTTACACCCCCCCAATTAAAAAATGTACACATCCTTTCCAAATGGCACCCCCTTCAAAACAAATCAGATTGTTATCAGATGACTCCTCTACTCTCTAAAGAGGTTATACATGTATTTGACTCCTCAGTGGCCTACACTAACCCAGATACTACAGATTAGAATGATAATATTAACAGAGTGGCTTATGGTTTGTGACAAGCACTCAACAAAACTGTACACAAATGTGTACAGTGAGTATGCCTGTCTACACCCTTGCCTCCAAGTATGCATCCCAGCTCAATGATTGCATTTCTGAAGGGGTTCTCTGCAGGTCCAATGTCCCTGTCATAGGAGTTAACCATAAGGGGGAGACAGGGGTTCCCAGGTAAGCAACTAGGATGACAGAACTGGAACTAACCGAAAGGACTTATAGGGGTTGGCTGCCAAACCAGGGGCAGAAAAAGTGAATTAACAAAAAGAGCAGTAGATACTGCTAAGAAAACTACTGAAAATGTAAGGACCAATACACAGTCAATACTGATGCCAGCAGATGTAAGGACCGCTTTGTGGCACACTTCTAACTTGCACCCATTTGTGCTATGATTTTCATTAAAATAATTACAAATTGGGCAAAATTGTCAAAGTCCCAAGAATACCACAAGCCCTGGTGTGCTGGACGCACAGTTCTTGTGGCATTTTCCCTGCCGGTGATTGGGATTTTCAACCCCGAGTGCCTGTTGCAAGTTAAACCAGTTTTTCCCTGGTCCAACTTGTAGTATTTGGGGATCCTTTTTTATGTGGCTTGCGGCAAATATTTGGCACAAGCTGCCATAAACTGAGGAAACTGTTGACACTGCGCCCAACAACAGAAAATTGGGTGGAGTTGCTGCAAAGGATTTTGGTGCAGTTGCACCAAAAAATGGCTTTGATGCAGGATTGGACACAAGCCCTGCATCAGCCTTTGAAAATAGAGCCCATGAACTTTTTTATAATTCAGTAAGTGCTGGTTTGCAGATGAGTTGTTGTGGAAGACTGCTTGTAAAACAGAGTCCCAAACCTTGCACTTTGAACTCACATATTTCTTAGATGCAAAAATGTAATGGTTTAAAATAAGACGTCATCTATCTAGAGATATGTAATAACTTAGAGATGGTTTTCTGTGAGCTTATTTTTGATCGTGTATTCCCATTTCTCAGAACATAATTAGAAGGCATTCCTGACTCCATATGAGTTAATCTTTGCAAACACTCACATGCCTGGACTACAGACTACTTAATCAGCATATGTTGGGTAACTGTTTGGGGCTATTTTACTAACTAGGCTGCCAGATTGTAAGTGCACAAAAGTGTTCTCTCTCAGGTTTAAACCTCTACTGAACCTTCTATTCTTGCTTTTTGTAAACTCTGTTTAATGTTGAAGAACTTGCACTCACCAAAGGTTTGTGCAGCAAAATGCAACTCTTCATATTACATGTAATGCAAAGTAAAAGAACAAAGTCTTCAAGAGCTAGTAGAAACAAAAAATTGCAAACAGGAAAATATTAAAAATTTTAAGAACTAGCCACTTGTAACTTTCTATTTCTGAAGGGAATTTTTATTCTTCCTTTTCCTCATTAGAAAGTTTTTGTATCTGATAGTACAGTATTATGCTGGATGTATGGAATAGCATTCTGCCTGGGAGCTGACATATCTGGTTCTATTCCTCCCACTGCATCATCAGCACTGTGACCTCATTGGCTATGACATCACAGGTGACTGACCTGACAGCTACTGAGTGGCTCTTTCAAATCAAATCAAATCAAACTTTATTTTTATAGCGCCTTTCAAAACCAAGGTGCTGCACATAACATCAGATATAAATATAACTAAAACAAAAATTAAAACAGGTTAACCATAGTTAGGAAAGGCCAAGTTAAATAAATATGTTTTCAATTCAATTTTGAACCAGCTATGATGTCACAGCAGTCAGTGAGGTCACAATGCTGATGATGTAATGGGATGAACAGAGCTAAATATGTCAGTTGCCAAGCAGAGTGCTGTTCCACACATCATGCCTACTACCATCACTAAAAACAAATATTCTAATGAACCAAAGGGAAAAGAAGAAGTACCTCAGATATAAAAGGTAATAGCTGACCACTATTAAAAATTAGCATCAATTTTAGGCAATACACTAGATCTTTAGAAAGTTACCTTTTACTCTTATGGGAGAGATTTCTGAGATCCTGCAAATACTAGCAACTCAGAAAACTGCAGTTTGTGCTCTGGGAAACCTGCCAGATCATTTTGGAAGTCTGCCAGTGGTATTAAGCCCTGTCTGTACTCCAACTTCTGTTTTACAAGCTTCAACTAAAAAAAACACTTTTTTGGCATTTGAATCATTTACCCCTATACCATCTGTTTAAATGTACTTACCATTTCTGAGACTTTTTCAGAGATTGATTCTGACGTTGAGAATCAGACTGGAATGATGGAGAACACTGTAGCAGCTGAGTTAATATACTCTGTGGCGCCACTGGTAAAAATGACGATAACAGCACTCAAGCGGCTAGAGAAGCCACTATGCAGTGGAAGTGACAAGAGACAACTTGTGCCAATGGAAAAAAGATCCCTGGAAATGAAGGGCATTTCCAATAACATGATGGGATGAACCTAGATCAGAGGACCAGATAAACAGACCCTCTCTGCTTAACCTGGTCAGTGACCATACGGGGAAAGCGGAGAACTCTTTGGCACATATGGATGAGACAGCTACTAAATTTGAATGGCAAAACCAACTACAGAAAACTGCCTTGAACCTGCCAGGTCAAACCCCAAACCAGTAGCAGCAAAAAAAATATTGACTCTACAGTTTTGGGAGCGAAAGTGAATAAAGGGAAGGGTGCAGACTCCAAAAGCAAATCAGGAAATAACTCAAAAAAAAGCCCGTATTTAGCAAAGAAGGTGCCATAAAATTAATCTTACAGTCTGTTGTTCAGAGAGAAGATTTGGAGTGGGAACAAGTTCTGATACAGGTTCAACAAAACTTAGAGGGACAATAGAACAGCAGTGAACTGATAAATCAGATTGAAACTAATAATGTTCCACAAGAGCATATTATTACTACAGTATCATTATCTAATCCTCTGGTTCATGAACATTATCTAGAGGCCCTGACATGCTCAAAGGGTCTCCTACTGGAGCCAGATTGTCCTGCAGATATTTCTGCTCTAATGGATAAAATGGCGATCGCAACAAAACTACAAAATAAAAGGGGACAGGGAGCAAAAGATGGTAATAACTTCCAAGATGAGGAAGGAGGTCAAAAAAGCCAAGGAGGTCAATAGTGATAAAAACAAGAAAGTCAGGAGGAATATGTCCTAAGATGGGCAAAGATGCAATTCCAAGAGATAATAAAGAAAACTGTTGCCCCAACAACAAATTAGTACAGTGTCAACCAGTACAAAAACAACAAGCAGAGGAAAGAATATTTGTGGTAGAGGATGATGTTATGATTGAAAAAAGAGTTGTTTCGCAGCACAAGAGAGAGAGAGAGAAGTTAAAACATACAAGTGAAGCTCACAGAATTTGAAACAAGAGTCAAATGTAAGAACATACATGTAGTGGGAATACTTAAAAATGGAGCTAGGAATTTACTTTTAAGTACTACAATGACTAATATCATTTGCATGTTCTCAGATCTCACAAGGGACTTTTCAATTTTTATTGAATACACAGAACTCTTAAGACAAAACCCACTGATGACCAAGCTCCTCGGGCAGTGGTGGCAACATTTTTCAAGCCTTCTGAAAAAGATGCTTTATTGCAAACTGCAAACAAGAAAAATTAACTGAAACTGAAAAAAACATGGTGTGATTTTTCACAGATTGCCCTTTGAAGTAGTACTTGCAAGGAAAAAAATGTCAAAATATTAATTCATTATTTTGGAAAAAAATATTTATTTATTTATATTTATTTCTCAGAATTACAAATACCTTTGAGTCAGAGACTTATTTACAGAGGTTCTATGTCTGAGCATACAATAGGTTAGAATACAGACAAAGTACAATAAAATAGTACAGACAGTGGGATATTGAATCACAAGGCAAAATTATGTGGTAAACGAATGTATACACATTTGGGTAACAGTTGGCATTGTGTACATTTGTGGATACAGTGAGTGCAGATGATAATAGAGGCCCCAGACAATGAGAACGTTAGGTGGCACCTGAGCCATCAGTGAGGAGACATTGTCAAAAGAGTATGGGGTTCTAATCCCAGTGCAAACTGATAAATAACGAGGAAAGGTAACAGCATGAACGTTTACTGTGAAACAGGTAAGGGGGGTTACAGGCAGAAAATACAAGTTTACAATATGAATTACAAGTTGGTGCACCAATAGTGTGGCGCAGCAATGTTTGAGCAGTCAGACTATTGGTTCTGTCAAGTAACAGAGTGGAAAGAAGGAGAAGGGCCAAAAGCAGAGCAATCAGCAAGGAGACTTTGTCGGGCCAATTGTTGAAGGGAGGGAGGGAGGGAGGGAGCACAGAGGACATGGAGGTGACAGAGAGAAGGATTAGGGAAGAGTGTAGAAAATCTGGGAACTGTCAGGGGGTGAGGATGGGGGGAGTGGGGAGGGGATGACCAGTGAAGGGAAGGGGAGCTGATAGAGGGAGAGAGTAGTAGGGTGCTTGCACAAAATAGGGAATGGGGTGGCAATGTTCTGCTAGGGTAAAAAGCTAGTTGGGACTGTCACAGTTGCTAAGTGCAGTAAGGTGCTGTCGGAGTTTGCATTTGAAGAAACCAAGCTTGGGTTCATCGAGGATGTACTGGGGGACTTGTTTAAGCTGCTAGGAGCTCAGAACATGAAAGAATGTTGAGCCTGGGTGGTCCGACAGAAAGGTACCAGGAAGGTGTGCTCAGATGCACTCCTGGTGCTTCGCGAGTTAGGCATGCATATGAGAAGATGCTGGGTGGTTGGCTGGGTGAGACCTAGATGGATGTCTTTTGCAAGCAGGCAGGTCTGATACAAAATCTTCCCTTTAAGGTGAAACCATTTGGTCAGGGTGTATAGGTCACACATATGGGTACAACTGTGAGCACCGGAGATTAATAAAATCTATTAGTAAAATCCATTTCACATACTTTTTGTAAAAGTGTGTCAGTTTTGCAAAATTTTGTGCAATTTTGGGAATTGGAAAAGAGAGTTTCAAATTAACAGTTTATGTTGAAATTGCATATTTGTCAAAAATCAAATGTTCAAAA
Source organism: Neoceratodus forsteri (assembly GCA_016271365.2). Lineage (NCBI taxonomy): Eukaryota > Metazoa > Chordata > Ceratodontiformes > Ceratodontidae > Neoceratodus > Neoceratodus forsteri. The sequence goes on from JADMNL010000027.1 coordinate 167,755,039, forward strand.
ATACACCATTTGGAAAAATGGCATTATTTGTTGCAATACGCATTTTTTTAATGTGCAGTTTGGGGGGACGGTACTATTTGAACAAAAAAGCATTAATAAATTGTGCCACATTTTGCCGCTAATTCACAAAAATTGTATGAGTGCGAAAATAGCAATTTCATTGTCATTTACCAGCATAATAAACACCACCAGGTTGCTCCTCATTGTAAAACCAGGTGGCCCAAAGGCATTTAAGCAGGCATCTCCTCACTTCTCAATTGCGGTAATGCATTTTGCAGGGGCCTACCATGAGGTCAGATTTGAGTTTTGACCCCCGCAGCTAGGGCAATATTTTGCAGCTTGCCTTCTAACCTCCTTTAGAAAGTCAAAGAATCAATTACAAGGTCATTATTTTTAGGTTCCACAATCCTCCTTGAGCTGTTGACAGTCTGCCACTCAGGTAGCACTGTTCGGTCCAAGGACCAGGAGTTGCTTTTTGTCTGTAGCTGAGGACTGAGATTTGTGGCGGTTAGGACAGTGATAAAGGAGCATACCCCAAAGTGTGTGTGGGGGGGGCAGGGGAATCAGAACTTAATAGAACACCCTTAGCCCAGGGCATTGGAAAAACAAGTGGCTTCTTGAATATACAATACTTTATTCAACTTACCTGTCTTTTTGTAATCCTGAATAAGCAGCACATTTTTGTGAGTAATCAATAATTTATTATTTAAAAAAATTTATTAACAGAAATGCAGGGATTATTCCTGATTACCAAAATGCAACAGGGTCAGGAAGCACAGCTGTTGGAGAGATTTGAGAGTAGAAAGCAAATTGAAGTAACTATATAGTGCAACCCATGCAACAGTAAAACAAAATATTCTATAAAGTCTTTTTTTTCCCAGAAATATACTTTTTGCTGCCTGGAATTTTAATGTATAATTAGTACCAAAAGGTTTAAAAGCAGCCTTCCTGATGTCATTGAAGAAATCCCATTAGCCTTAAACTAATGCTGCTCCACTGAATGAAATGTGTGTCCATGTGTGTGTGTGATGGGGGGGTCAAAATGCATTGTCAGACCCCTCAGCTAAAACAAATGAGGGGTCTGATGACCCTCCTATTCCTCTGACTGCACAGCCTATAGGTTAAAAAATGTTTTGTAGTGGCCCCGATCTGGTGACATTCTCACCAGTCATCAGTTCAGAAAATGTCAGGCAACTGCCTCTTCCAAACAGAGGTCTGGAATGGGGCTTTTTTAGCTCTGTCTGCCCCAGCTGTAGTATATGATCTGTTCTAATGCTATGCAGAATTTTTTTTTTTTTTTTTATGTAATGCTTTTTGTCACCTGCTGTGGCACACTACCAGCTTGGGGCATCCAGCTGCCAGCTCCACCCGAGAACTGGGTAGCTCAGACTGCACCCAGGAGGATCCAGGACAGCCATCTTACTGTCCCACTGGAGGGCTCCCCCTCTGCCTCAGCCAGCCAGGACAGCCCCGGACCCTCCCCGACAGGATTCTGCCAAAGTCCTCCAGGCAGCTGAGAGCATGGTCATCAAGCTGCATGGTCACACCCAGCCATTTTCCTCTGATTGGTCTCCTGGAACACAGACACTCAATGACATCTGGGCACAGTGTGCTGACGTCTGCCGCGTTCCCCCTCCAGATTGCCAGCACTTGTAGTGCTCCCGAGCATCCCCAGGAGCCGCTACAGCATGGCGAGATTCCCCAACCCACCCCAGGACTGGGAGAGCAATCTACGGATGCTCAATCCCAGTCATCCCCTGCCGACCCCCGATGGCACGGGCTTGTTCCCAAACCCGGGTCACTGGCATGGCGCGAGGTGTGACATCCAGTGCCTCAACCCTCAGCGCCACCGGGCCGTTCTATGTGGAATTTTTAAATTCAGAAAAAATGGAAATTTCATGGAATTTCAGAAAATTCTTCCTAATTCTGTGAGTTCTGTGAGTAACAACATTCAGAAATATCGAAAGTGGACTGTTTGTCGTGGTTTAGTAATCCATGGTTTATGTAAACTGCAGATTCCTTGTCCACAATCCATGAAAACAATATCAAATTCTATGTGTCAAAGACACAGTACCAAGAAATCACCAGTGAAAGTGAAATTGACAAAAAAAAATTCAGATTTGCTGAATTACCTCAACAATTGGTCATTCAGCCCACTACTTTTCTTCTTGTATTTGCAGTTACTATGGTGATGTCCTCTTTAGCCTAAATGCATTTTAAGCCACTTTAATATGGACCGTTTTATGCTGCACATTGACATGTCTCTCGTTTAAGAATAAAATAATAAAACATACTGAAAATTTTTGCTGCGGATCTTTTTTTTCTAATTGTTTAATCAGAGTAACCCATGATGGTGTGTGGGTTGGGATTTACTCATGGCTGGCATGGTTGGTCACTTGGCCTGTGCTCTCATGACAGAACCACACCAGCTGTGAGTAAATCCTAGCCCAACCCACACCCCATTGTAGAATATTCCTTAAACATGACCTGCTACTACACTGGGGATCGACCTACAATTTCGAAAGAGGAAGTACAAGCTGAAAAAAGTGTGTACTGAGCAGTAAATGGGCTTTAACATGACAGTTGGGCACTGTCCGTCCACTGTTATTTTATTAAAGGGAATACATATGTTTCCTTTTGAAATTCTTGTGAAGGTTACTATGAGGATCAAGTACATAAATTGCTTGGCAATATTTAGAAAATGTTTTCAGTATGACAGAAAAATGCATTTAAAATTGTTATGTGGAGGCATCCATTTTGTGGACAGGAAAGGTGCTGTGATAATGTCACTGCCAGTAGCGGCTCTAGCCACAAATGGTTACCGGGTCACAGCTGGGGCACAACAGGTGGCAGCCAGGGCACTGATACATTGTTACTATGGGGGGAAGCTCTGCACCATATGGGGCACCAACTGGGGCACAGCATTTTTTTACCAGGGCACGTGCCCTGGAGGGCCCTGATGTAGAGCCGCCCATGGTCACTGCCTCACCATCTCAAACAGTATGCAATTAAGCAGGTGAAAACAAACTGCTCCTACATACAGGGATTCTGTTCTATCATAATGAGATGCACTGGATTCTTTTCTTGCACTTGCCAAACATAAAATCATCAATTAGACTATAACAGAATCCCTGACAGCACAGTTAAACTGTTCTCACCTGCTGCACTGTACACTGTTAACACTGGTGAGGCAGTGACATCATCACAACACCCTTCCTGTCCACAAAATGGATGCCCCCACATCCCTATTTAAAAAGCATTTTTCTATTTTACTGGAAACATTTTCAAAATATAACCCAGCAATTCACATACTAGATCCTCATAGTAATATTTACAATAATTTCATTAGGAAACATACAGATTCTCTTTAATGACGTAAACATATATTTTCTTTGTGATTTTATGGCTTAAGGGGGTTTGGGGTGTTTGCCAGTTTTTACTTCACAAAAATGTCTGCATGACATTCCTTCTTGGAACACAAAAAGCATTGATACCTGGCTGTGTGCACTGCATACTGGTTGCCAAAAGGGTTCCCAGTCCATTGGCTGTTCCTTCTTACGGCACTGGATTCCAAACCCTCTTAGCCAATCAGAATGCAAGAAAGTCCCTACCCATTTTATAATTATTACCTCATATGACACTCAGTTGTATTGTACTGTCGCTGTTTAAAGTGCTCTGGGTTACAGAAGAGCATTCAATAAATAAAAAAAGAATTATTGTAACTGTTGTTTGTCATGGGGAGGATTTTTTGATTCTTCAGTTTAGAACCAGCTGAGTTCTAGTGGTTCTTTTAGTTTTTTGTAATCAGTTCTGTCCCCCCCCCCAAAATGACATCACTCAGTACATGAAACCAGTCAGAGATATGTCTGTAAATATGTTGCATGAGTCAAACATCTAAACTAGGACAGGTAGTAGAAGCCACAAGGGGAGTCTTGAATCTTTTTGTTTTTAAGGGCTGGTCTGCTCTGCAGATCAGTTCCTACTATGATCAGGATGAGGTAGTAGGCATTCACCTGTGCCACTGAAAAGCATGGTGGGTGTGGGAGATGTTGAATTTTTTATGGCCCAAAACTAGTGCTTTCTGTGCGATTTCATTTGTTGGTTGTCATGTCTGTAAGAGCAGCAGCAGAAACATTTGCTGGTTGTAAAAATGAGAAGGTTGAGAGTTTCAGTACTAAAACAGTACATGCGCAGGAGCCTGGTTTTTAGTTCAAGTCTCAAGCTGCAACACTGGCCCACCTCTCACCATTAATGCTAATGAAGTATGGACAGCTGAACTTTTGCTTTGCTTAACCTTAAATGACTTACAGCTAAATTAACAGCCTCATTCACATGGCAAAATCTGAGTCAGTTCTGAAGGTGTACCTCACCTAGATTGTTGCATCATGTCCCGTCTGAAGGCTGTTCAAGTGATCGTTTTCCGTGGTGTAGTGGTGCAAGCACAATCCTCATTTTCCTGGGATCACATGGTGGTTTAGGTGCTGTCACTGGCCATCTGACCGCCACCTATCAACCACTGCACCGTTCTCCCACGGTTTTACCCAGACTGCACTCTTGCATTATGTTGCACTGCAAAATTCACCAGAAGTGAATCGTAAGGTGGAAGTTCATTGTGACCTTACCAAGTGTGCTATTTGGTTGGTCCTAGCTTTTTTTTTGCTGTTAACTGTTCCATCCCTCTACTGTCACCCCCACCTTGGCCATCAGCTGGAAACACAGTGACAACGCCGGAACATGGATTGTGCACCTTCAGCTTTGGTGCACAATGCTGCCATTTGAACAGGGGTCACTCAGTGTTTCAAAAGCTGAAGACACAATGGCTTCATGGGCAGCACTGTTCAAAGCTGCCGTGTGAATGAGCCTAAAGTGTCTTGCCTCTCAGTGAAACTGATTGTTAGTAAACTGCTTTTAACTTACATCGGTAGCCCGTGACATGGGCGACCACGATTGAGCACAAACAAAAATGGCGACTCAGTCATGGCGCATGTCAGGATGAGGTAGGGTGATTGAATGGGGGTGGGTTTGCTCATATAGCGACAGGATGTTGCTACATGTACATGCGTGCAGGAGGGGAGTGAGCAAACTCAGCAAGGGGCAGATGGTGAAGGAGGGTTTTTGAGGGGTGGTGCCGCAGTGAGCTGCCGAGTTGGCCCCGTGGTGTGGTGGGTGGGTTCAGGGCTTAGGTGTACAGAGTTCTGGGTTCAGGTACATTTTTGTTGCTCCTGGCACAAATTTTCTTTTTCATTCATGGTTTGCACCACTCCCTGACATGTACCCCCCTGGAGCTGAGAATCCTAAAGTGGGGTGTGGTGTGGTGGTTGAAGCCCACTGCTGGGGGAGGTGTGGGGGGCACAGCCCCCTGCATAAAATGTAATATTGTAAGTCCCCAGTGCCTTTTGCTGTGGACCATGGGGGTACATCGCCTAAACAGATTTTCGGTGATGTGATGTCTCCCTAATGGCGATCGTCTTTCAGTGGTTGCTGTTATGACATAGAACCCTTACACCTAGTACTCAAGTTCTTACACTCACACAATCGAAGCTATCTTAAAAAGCTGCTAACACCAATATTGCATCTGAGCAGGCAGCTCATGACAAGAAGCTGTCTGCCTGGGACCTAAAAGAGCCAGTATATTACTTTTTTTCTCAAGTAGGGTGGCCACCATTGGATGAGGTAAAAACTGAATGATAAACTATACCTCCAAACTCCCACCAATGGCGCCACCACTTTTTTATGACTGAGTATATCACTTCTTCTCCAAAGTCATTTGTAATGTCAGAGCAGACTTTAAAAGTGATAGGAAATCATTTTTATATTGCTAATTTTTATTTATTCATTCATTTGTATTCTTTAGTAACCAGCAACACCCATAGGCATAATCCAGGAGCAAAGGGAGGCTAACTGACTTGCTTAGGATCACACAGTATACAAGTGGAAGCTGTGAGAATCAAACACAAGCCTGCTGGATGTACCAAGCTCGTTCATAGCTTGCTGCACTAACCTTTGTTAAACACTTTCCCATTTTCCTTTCCATTCCAGTCACGTATTCTGATACATTGCTTTTTTATATATATTTATTGTTTATGCCCCCACTTTTTGGGGCCGGTCCTCCAGTCTTCAGTCCGTGCCTGCCCCACTACAATCTGCCACCACAGAGCCTCTGCTTACTCTCTGGACAGGGGTAGGGGGTTGCCAGCTACACCCCCAGTCACACACTTCATTGGCCGGATTGCACTGGTGGCAAGGACCACCCCAGATTTACCAGGGTCCTGCCTCAAGCCAGCACAAAGGTTGAGCTTCTTTTTTTGTTCCTGGTGCCTGTTATCCCCTGGTGACATTGGCATACACACAGGGAGACCAATGCGCCGGCAAACGCCTAGCAGATGCTAAGCGCGGGTCCCCTTGCTGACATCACTCCCTCCCGTTGTGTTGGTGTTCTCAGCTGCACTGCCACCTATGGTCACACAGGTGGCAGTATTGCAACAAGAACGACATTCCTCCCTCCTTCCCTCCCCAGAGAAGGAAAGGGTTCCATGAAACGCTCGATCCTTCTGCCCCTGGCAGGCCCTCCAACAGCCCAGGCTCGTTCCCGAACCCAGGCTGTCGGCATCCCAAGTGGTAGCTCTAACGTCGTGCCGGTAGGCCGGTCATATTCTGATATGCTTTGACCAGTTTTTGATTAATCATTAATGTTTGTGGTACCCTCAGTTCTGCATTGTGTTCCCTTTACCTCAGCAGCTATTGCTATTTCTTTCAGATTTCTAAGACATTTCACATTTTCAGCTGCACTATTCCAGGCTATTTATCTGAATGGCCTGTAATAGTGTAGCGAATGTCATGGAATGTTCAGGTAGTATAAAAAATGAGAGCAGTAGCTGCTGAGGACACAGGAGAGAAGTAATTAATGTAATGATAAAGGCAATTCAAATTAGAATGATTAATTTAACAAAAATGGAGCTAAAACATATCAGAAAATAGGACAAACAAAAAGGAACACGTGAGAGCATATAAAGTTATAAAAACTGTTTCCTATCACAGTAGTAAAAGGCAATACGTAAAATTCAGAGTGGAAACCTGATGATAATGGTCTTGGTGGCATTACTTTACACCTCCCAGACAGACTGGTTTACAAAGACCCATGACATCGGAATTTGTTTGTAACCTTGACATGCAGCCCAAACGGTGTCTGATTTGATACAGTTTTTGAGCTCTCAAAAAAAAATGGCCCAAAAACTGGACTACATTTAGGCAATACCGGATGATTGGATAAGGACCCTAAAAAATCGGATTATTCAGTCTAAAACTAGACAGGTGGCAACACTGTGCTCAGGGCACTAAAGGGGCACTGTCAACTTTTAGCTTCTTTTTTCAGGTCCATGCAATAATTATATGTGCAGCCATCTCTAGTATTAACCTTCCCATATAAAGTGCCAGCTGTACTTAAAATAAGCATTTAGCCTTTTTTACCATATTTTGTGTTTTACTAGACACAACTTAATCTCTGATGGCCCGCTCCTTTCACATGTGCATGTCCAACACGGCGCCGAACCACCCATAAACTTGTGCATGCAAGAGTTTGACTTTTTCTAAAAAGACCAGAAATCAAGTAGGGTCTGCAGAGGCACTGTAGGTAGGGAAAATTGGGCAGACTAGGTGGGCCAAGAGGTCCTTATCTGCCAACAACTTCCATGTTTCTATGTTTCTACAAGCCAAATGGATTCTCCTTGTCTCACATTGTCTGGGTTCGAGTTTGGTTCGGGTTCATCTTTTTTTTCTTAGGATTCAAGTTCATTTTAGATCGGGTGAAAATTTAAAAGTATGAGTTTGGTTCGGGTTCAGTTCATGGACGAACCCTCCCTCCCTCTAACTAAAGGGCATCATTTGCCAACCATTCTGATGTTGTAATATGATTGTTATGTTCCACGTAAGGGAACCACCGTGTAAATACTTTCATTTTCTCCCATGCTTTTCTTTACTGGAGTATACAGTTTTAGAGCAAGAAACAAGGTATAGCTTTGGACGATGAACAGGGTTCGTCTGGGGGCATCAAATGGGGTAGTGACAACAAATAAGGTCATGGAGTACAAAATGGTGCCTCAGCATTATCTGCCTAGCTACGATCTTGGATTTGGTCATTGGGGGGGTAGATTTGGGAACAGGAATGGAGGGAAAGAGGGTGGTAAGATGCCTACCTGGTGCCATGGCACTGAGGGATGGAAAGCGGATCCTAAGATTTGCTATGGCAGTGGGCAGGTGGGGAGCTGGATGCCATTGTCCACCTTGGGACTAATGTCCTGGCTAGGGATGGAGAAGGGGAGGGGTCTTAGGCTGGTAGTACACTTGGTGGCTTTTGCTGAGGTACTGCCTGTCTGTGACCTTGGGGGGGTATTGTTCTCTCCACCAGAAGCTTCAACTCATGGTTGAAGGAATGATGTAGAGAAGAAGGGTTTGTCTACACTGGGGACTGGGGATCAGCCTGGAGGGTTAAGGGCCTACACATGGGTAATGGCCTGCACCTGTCTGGAAGGGGAACCACAGTCCTCAGTGGATGGTTTAAATATTACTTTGATGAACATTTAAGCTAGCGGGGGGGGCAGAAGGAAAAAGGGAGGCATAAATTGCCCCTCCATAGACAGAAGCAGAGAGAAGGGAGGATCTGAGGGGAGAAAAATCACCTTAGGGTACAAAATAGAGAAAAAAAAAGCAGTGTAGCAGAAAACAAGAGGGACAGGAATAAGAATGTTAAAAAAGAGGGGATAAGGGAGCAGGACAAAAGGGAAAAGAGAGGGATAGCAGACTGAGTGGGAACAAAGTGTGGAAGGCCATGTGTGCAAATGCAAGAAGACTAGGAAATAAAATTCCAGATTTAGAGGTCAACATGGCATAGGAAGACCTTGATATTGTGGCCATTAACTGAGTCATGGTGTACAGGAAACCATGACTGGGACATGGCCATACTCAGTTCAGGAAAGATAGGGTTGGAAGGAAGGGAGGAGGGATGATGCTGAATGTAACAGAGGCCATTAAAATGATGGAAGTACAGGGACTACAGGGGAGCATATAGGGGCTGGAGGTGCAGTACTGTGGGTCACCCTGGAGATGGAAAACAGAGCCTCAATTCACGCTGGTGTGATCTACAGACTTTCAACACAGGGGAAGAAACTGGATAAAGCACTGGTGGTAGCCATTAGCTCCATGGCAAAAAAAGGGGAGGTGTTCTTGGTGGTGGAATTCAGTCTGCCAGATGTAGATTGGAGCCTCCCAGTCACAGCTTCAGCTAGAAGCAAAGACATCCTAGACTCCCTGCAGGGGCATTTCTCAGGTAGCTAGCCAGGGAGCCAACTCTAGATGGGGCAATACTGGACCTGGTGCTCACTAACAGGGACAGTACTGCAGACGTCAAGGTGGGATCTCACCTGGGGACCAGCGATCACTGTACAGTGTGGTTCAACATAAGGACAGCAGTGGAAGTAAACCTCACAAGGATGAGGGTCCTGGACTTCAGGAGGGCAGATTTTTAAAAAGTGGGTGAATGTCTCAGAGATGATCTAGTGGGGGTGATGCTTTGGGCATGAAGGAAGAGAGGGCTAGGTTAACAGAAGGCATGGTGAAGGCAAAAAACCTCTGCACAAAGGAAGTGAGCAAAAACAGGAGAAAAAAAGAGACTGTTACGGTTCTTAAAGGAAGTGACTGAAAAGATAAAGGTTAACAGGATACCATTCAGACAGTATAAAGAGATGCAGAGGGATGAGGATAGGGAGATATATCAGGAGAAGCAGAGGGAAGTAAGGAAAGCAGTCAGGAGCATAAAAGCACAAGATGAGGAAAGAATAGCCCAAGAAATAACAAAAGGAGACAAAAGCTTTTTTAGGTACATAAGTGGAAAGAGGAAAACTAGGGGAGGGACTGTGAGATTAAGAAGGGCATGGGGGCTGTGCATAGGAGCCTCAGGAAAAAGCAGATATCTTGAACAAATACTTTTGTTCAGTCTTCACAGAGGAAGGGGAAGGGAATGGATGGTGGACCACATAAAAGTAGCAGGAACAGTGTGGGAGTTGGCGGGGGTGGGTAAACACAAGTCCATTTGCAGAGGAGACAGTCCTGAAGGGACTTGCAAATCTGAAAGTGGACAAAGCTATGGGACCAGATGGGACACACCCAAGAGAATGGAGGGAGCTCAGGAGGCTACTGGATGCACCTCTGACAGCCCTATTCAACAACTCACTGGAAACAGAAAAGGTTCCAGGGGACTGGAGGAGGGCAGATGTAGTCCTGCTTCATAACAAAGGTAGCAGGGAGGAGGCTGGCAACTATAGGCCTATCAGCCTTACATCAGTGGTGGGGGAGTTGATGGAATCACTGCTAAAGGAAAGGACTGTGAAGTATCTTGAATTCAGCAGATCACAAGATTTCTTTGACTGGGTGACATGAGAAATGGATCAGAGTGGGGTGATGGACGTGGCCTACTTGGGTATTAGTAAGGCATTCCACATGGTACCGCGTAGGAGATTCCTAAGGAAACTAGACAGCTTGGGGTGGGTCCTAAGGTGGTATGCTGGGTAAGAATTTGGTTAATGTATAGACGACAGAGGGTGGTAGTAAATGGAGCTCACTTCAGGGAAGGGAGGGTAACCAGCGGGGGGCCTCAGGGCTCAGTACTGGGACCAGTCCTCTTTAATGCTTTTATAAGTGACATTGCAGATGAGCTAGAAGGGAATGGATGCCTTTTTGCAGATGACATGAAAATCTGCAATAGGGTGGACACTCCAGAGGGGGTGTAAAGAATGTGCAGAGACTTGAGAAAACTTGAGGAGTGGTCAAGGGCTTGGCAGCTGGGTTGCACTGCAAAAAAGTGCAAAATCATGCACCTAGAGCACAGAAACCCAGAGCTATGGTATAAAATGGGGGAAGCGGTATCGATGGTCACCAAACAGAAAAGGGACCTGGCAGTAATCATATCTGATAATCTCATGGTGATGAGACAGTGTGATAAGGCACTAGGTAAGGCCAGTGGATGCTGGCGTGCCTAGGTAGGGGTATCACCAACAGAAGGTGGGAGGAGGTGGTGGTGTCTCTGTATGCTGTAGATCACTGGTGAGACCCCACCTGGAATATTGTGTCCACTTCTGGAGACCAGATCTCAGGAAGGACATAGACAAGGTGAAAGTTGTCCAGAGGAGGGCAACTAAAGTGGTGCAGGGGCAGCATCAGAACACCTATGAGGAGAGACTGAAAGACCTCAATATGTACACCCTGGAAGAAAGGAGGGAGAGAGGGGACATGATAAAAACACATAAATACCTCAAAGGGGTAAATAAGGTATAGGAGGGGAGTATTATTCAGAGAAAAAAGATGCACAAGAACAAGGGGACACGCAGTTAAGCTGGAGGGGGGAAATTTAGAAGAGATATGAGGAAGTACTTCTTCACCGAAAAAGTAGTGGATAATTGAAACAGTCTTCAAGCAGAGGTGGTGGGGGTGAAAACAGTGGTGGGCTTCAAGCATGTATTGGATAAGCACAAGGGAATCTTAGAAAGCAGGGTAGAGGGAACTGGAGAGCAAGTGGGCTCTGTGGTGACAGTATAGGCAGGGACAAATGAGCGGACTGGGTGGGTCAAGATGTCCTATCTGCCATCAAAGTCTATGTTTCTATGTAATTTACCAACTGGTCAGCAAAACTTCCTAGTTTGGCTAAGCCGGTGACTGTACACTGCAGCCCCACCCCTAAAATCCACCTGATGATTATGAAAAGTAGGGAAAGGGCTGCAATGTTACTAATAATTGGGGCTGGCAGTATAGCCTAGAGATTAGAGTAATGAGCGGTGAATGAGCTTGGTACATGCAGCAGCCAGACCAGGGTTTGATTCCCACAATCCCACAACCTCCACTTGCATACTGTGTGACTCTAACCAAGTCACTTAACTTCCCTGGTGCTCCTGGGTCACCCCTGAAAACAGGCATGTGGGCCTTACCCAGTTAACAAAGAATAAAATAAATAAGCACACAATGGGATTTGGGGCAGTAACACCCTCTTTACAAGCTAATTTTCATATAGGCTCAGTAACATGTACAGTTGCCTACAAATAAAAATAAACATGTGTAAAGGCCACCGCCACTTCCCTCAAATACCATTATGTACCTATTAGTAACACTGTAGCACCTTCTCTAATTTGCGTCACCATAGTGCAGATTTTAGGGGCAGGGCTGCAGTGTGCAGTTGGCTGCTTGGTCGAACAAAGATGTGTTGCCATTCAGCTGGTAAATTAAATCACTTACTAATGCTTTGATTAAAACATTTAAATACTGGCTCTGTTAGGCCCTGGGGCAGGCAATGTCTTGTCATGTGCTGCCTGCCCAATAACATCAGTTCCTCTTCAAAAGAAGAGAACACAAGCCCTCTGTTAATCCCAGGTTCAGAAAAAGGTAGATTACGGGGTCATTTTAGGTGGCTTTTGTCCTATGGATTCAGACTGAATACGATGGTTGAACTCAGCTACATATCCAGGCATCTTCTATACCTGGACTCTGGTTCAAAATGAATCCAATGGTTAAATTCAACACCCTGGCAAGGCACTGCCATGGAGCTGAGCCCTGGAGGCATGGAGATGTATCTGTGGCTGCTGCAAGGTGTCTGAGACTCTCAGGAGGGGCACATTGCTAGGTTTAAGTGGATGGAGGCACAACAGGGGTGCAGGGACGAGTACAAGCCAGATAATGAGTGGGCAGGTACACTGAACACTTTACCCACTCTATGATAAAATTAGCTCTGGTAGAACATGAGGGACAGCACTGTTATCTGAAAGTCGCTGTTTACTAACAGACAAGGTACAGCATGGACAGGTATAGTGCAAGCTTCCCCACGCTGTGATCTGTTCAGTACTGGTAAAGTCGAGGGACTGACAGCTCAGGATACTGCAGCCTTCATTTCTTGTAATGGCCAGATGCATAGTGGAGAGCATTAAAGGAAAACATTCATGTGCAGTGGCTGATATTAGTTTGAAAGTCCGTGATAAGCTCTTTCCAATAACATATCATCTCATCTGTAGCGGAAAGTACCCCAGAGATGTAGATGACCAAATCTCTTCAATATTAACACTACATTGTAGCCATTTGTAGAACATTGTGTTGTCATTGAGGAACAAGTGTTTGATTTACTGCAGTTAGGTCCAGCTTGTTCCTTGATGACATCACAATATTCTAAAAATGGTTGCAACGTAGTATTAATGTTTAACTGATTCAGTCATCGATGTCTCTGGAATGCTTGCAGCTACATGTGAGCCCAATACCTTGTCTGAAGGAGCTTTCCATGGGCTTTCAAACCATGATGGCCCCTGGGCAAGAATATGTCCCTTCAACTTCAGTGAGATTCTGCACACTAGCACAAAGCTGGATAAGGACATCCCCCTGTGTGTGTTGGTATGGACACAAACCCAGTGCAATTTGCACTATTTTCTGAACTAGATAAGTTATGTAAAAATCAATCCCTTGAGGGGGGAACTTTTGTCACAACAGTTCTGAGCTCAATAAAATGCAAGCACGAAACTAACAGAACATATCTTATTACAATGACCTCATAGTTCGCACACATGGCAAAACTAATTTCCAAGGAATGTCTGAAATACACAATGGGTGCTGCATTGCAGTTACAGTGATTATTAGAATGGCCTGCCAAATAGTTTTCATACTGATGACAGCACTGCCCCCTCCGTCATACAGTGCACACACATTGTCATCACAAGACCAGCCTTGTTGGCACAAGCCAACTCTTGGTAGATCTTTTATTTTTTTCCCCCTTTTTTCCAGTTTGTCCTACTGCCCTTCCCATGGGATTGGGGTCACTGCAGCTGCCCTCTTCTTCCTCCCTCTAGAAGGGCAAGTGATCAACTTCATTCAAAGCCATCCGGCCCACCACCAGAGCAGCAGAGCAGCCATTGTGACACCAATAACCCTGGTTCGAGAGTATTCTTGGGTCATCAGAGGGTTAGCTGGAGAGTGGAAGATTGATAATCCAAGGTGCTCTCATCCGAGGAGGAGGGAGCGGTGCAGAGCCTGGCTATGTCTACCCCTAGAGGTGGATGGAGGACAGAATACTGGGCCTGCAAACATAGGGACAGAGGAGCAGCAGACATCTGGCATATTGCGTAAGGGAGCATGACAGGATCATCACTAACATCACGGCATGCTCGCTCCTCCGCAGGGAGAACACGAGGAAATCCTCCAGGCTGACAGAATGACCACTGGCCCCTCACAGGCTGCACACTGGAGACTCAGACTCGACCCAAGGCTGGATCCATGTTCAGTGGGTCGAATGAGCTCCCCCTCACCCTGCCAAGGGGGGGCAAGCCATGGAGGAATTGGGCCAGGTAAGTCCAGGGAGAAGCCGGGTGACAGGACTGGTGGGTCAGAGTAAGTGGGGCCAGCCAAGACAGGGAACATAAACAGAAAAGCAAAAACCAAACTTCCTTCCCAATCACTTCCTGTACCATTCCTCAGCTGACTGGCAGGGAGCTGCATGACTGGCAGGCAGCCCACGCCATAACTACCAGGGAGTTGAGAACTTCACCTCTGCATCGTGAACCTTTTAAACTGATTGATCAATTTCCCAAGGAGAAAAACGTTATTTGGTACAGGGGTTATTAAACTAGGAGAATGGAAAGGCACAAAAGGTTTAGTAGTAGTAAGTTGCAGAATACGTTTATTTCAAAGGTGCCCTCTTCCAGAGGCTGAGACACCCCATGTGCCTATGCACCCCTGGCAGAATTAGTACCTCCAGGAGGAACAAGTGAATTACTTGACCTTGGGTTTCAGTGATTCTGCCAGTGCAATGTTCTCTGATCTATGTCAAATTAAAGAAAAATAAATATATTGCCAGTCACAATTCCTGTTAAACAATGTCTACAATCAGTTTTATTTATTTATTCATTTATTGATTTTATTTATTGATTGATCTAGTGTATTTTAAAAACTTTGTATTGGTACCAGAAAAGTCAGCAGAGACAAAATCCCATTATTTTAGCTATGTCTTAGGCAAGATAGACATCAGCAACAGTGGTAAAAGTTTGTTCTATAACTGGGGGCCTCAGGAATTCTGTGGATCCGTGGTTGCATAGTTGGCCACAGAGTAGGAATCTATCCACAGAATATTTGAAGTGCCACAGAATTCATTATTTTGGGAGATTTGTTTCAAAATGTACAGTTTTTATGTAGTACTTCGCTCCCTTCTCCTCTTTATTCAAACCAACTCCTCCCTGCTCATTGTGTCGTATCATCAGTAACATCACACAACAGCTCGGCCAATGGCTGGATATCATTCTACCAAAAAAAGCAAATGATTCATGCTGCAGAAATGGGCAAACACTGCCACAGAGGCCTAGTAGCCCTGCTGCAGAAATTAGGACAGAAGTGACACAGAAAACTAGGGTCCCTGATGCAGAAATTAGGACTGAAGTGCCGCAGAGGACTAGGGGCAGCACTGCAGAAATTATGACTGAAGCGCCATGGAGAACTAGGGGACCCACTGCAGAAATTAGGCCTGAAGTGCTGCAAAGATCTAGGGGCCCTGCTGCAGAAATTATGACCGAAGTGCACAGGAGAACTAGGGGCCCTGCTGCAGAAATTAGGACTGAAGTGTTGCAAAGTACTAGGGGCCCTGCTGCAGAAATTAGGACCAAAGTGCTGCAAAGAACTAGGGATGTTGCTGTAGAAATTATGACTGAAGTGCAGCAAAGAACTAGGGATGTTGCTGCAGAAATTATGACTAAAGTGCCATGGAGAACTGGGGGCCCTGCTGCAGAAATTACAACTGAAGTTCCATGGAGAACCAGGGGCCCTTCTGCAGAAATTAGGACTGAAGTGCTACAAAGTACTAGGGGCCCTGCTGCAGAAATTAAGACCGAAGTGTCACTGAGAACTAGGGGCCCTGCTGCAGAAATCAGGACTGAAGTGCTGCAGAGAACTAGAAATTAGGACTGAAGTGCCACAGAGAATTAGGGGCCCTGCTGCAGAAATTAGAAATGAAATGCCATGAAGAATTAGGGGCTCTGCTGTAGAAATTAGGAATGAAATGCCACAGAGAACTAGGGACAAAGCTGTGGAAACTGGAAATGAAGTACCAAGGAGAACTAGGGGCCCTGCTGCAGAAATTAGGACTGAAATACTGTGGAGAACTAGGGGTCCTGCCACATAAATCAGGACTGAAGTGCTGCAAAAAACTAAGGGCCCTACTGCAGAATTTAGGACTGAAGTGCTGCAAAGAACTAGGGACCCTGCTGTAGAAATTAGGACTAAAGTGCCACAGAGAACTAGGGGCCCCACTGAAGAAATTAGGACTGAAGTGCCACAGAGAACTAGGGGCCCCACTGCTGAAAACAGGACTGAAGTGCTACAAAGAACTAGGGGCCCCACTGCAGAAATTAGGACTGAAGTGCTACAAAAAAAACGAAGGGCCCCACTGCAGAAATTAGGACTGAAGTGCTGCAAAGAATTATGGGCCCTGCTGCAAAAATTAGGACTGAAGTGCCGCAAAGAACTAGGGGCCCTGCTGCAGAAATTAGGACTGAAGTGCTGCAGAGAACTAGAGGCCCCACTACAGAAATTATGACTGAAGTGCCATGGAGAACTAGGCCCTGCTGCAGAACTTAGGACTTAAGTGCCACAGAGAATTAGGGGCCACACTGCAGAAACTATGACTAAAGTGCCATGGAGAACTAGGGGCCCTGCTGCAGAAATTAGGACTGAAGTGCCACAGAGAATTAGGGACCTCACTGCAGAAATTATGACTGAAGTGCCACAAAGAACCTGGGGTCCTGCTGCATAAATAAGGTCTGAAGTGCCAAGGAGAGCTAGTGTCCCTGCTGCAGGAATTAGGACTGAAATGCTGCAGAGAATGCATCACTTACAACAAAAATGGCAAAAAAAAGGTTATTCTATTGCATTGCAAGGAAAAGAAGCCACCAGTATACGTTAAATGGGTAAACCATTTGAAAAAATCATCATCCTTGAAAAGCTAACTGAGCCCCTGAGGCGTGCGATTATTGAACCATAATCTCCCATCCTGTCGTGTCCTATTGCTTACATATCATGTTGAGTGTTTTTTATCCTTTTACAGTTATGGCTAAAAAATAGGATATGTGAATTATGCATTACCCTGTTGTGTATATGGTTAAACTAAAGATATGAGGTTAGCTTCTAGCAGACAATTCCAAAATCACTCTAGGGCTCTTGTGTGCTCGCCCACCCTCAAATGTCTTTATATTTTTCACTTTTTCCACAGAATTTGTTATCCCATGTTATAAATAACTAAAACTTTGTCACCAAGGACTGAAGTGCTTAGTGTATCTGAGGCATCATCATCGAAAACAAAGCACTGAGTTGCCTGACCTACAGTAGGTAATGCTGCCTGTTGCATGCATAATGCACTGACATTAATGATTTGATTAGAAAGCTGTGTCCTTATGTCTGTCTGACAACAGAGATATCTTCAAATTGTATTGTTGTCTCAGTGTCACATTTGGCTTATGTGACAGATACCTTGGAGGGCCTAGAACTAATTGCACGGGCCTTTTTCTTTGGTAATGATGTGACCCTCTGGCTATTTCCATAAACAAGACAGTTGCAGTTGGAAATGCGATTTGAATGAAGATTTAATTTGTAAAGCTGTTTTCCAAATATTCAAGGAGATTTATTTTTAAAACATAACATTGAAACATGTATCAGCTGATTTTCAATTACATTTCTGTTTTTATTTACTTATTTAATTTTTGTCAAGAAGGGAGGCCTAGACGATACTGCTTTCATCCTCATCCAAGGGGGAGGGGAATACAAATGCAAATCTACTGAAAATGAAACAGAGTTAGCTGTTGGTGGTATTATTTTTTTAGTGAATAGAGGACATTTGCCCAGGACGTCAGGGAAATCCTGCTAGTTATCTTGAAAATTGTCATGGGATCCCTGCTTTAACAGCCACCAGAACAGGGAGACAGGACCTCAGTTTAAAATCTCATCTGAAGGGGCCGGCCCGATGGCGTTGAGGGTTGAGGCGCTGGATGCCACATCTCGTGCCATGCTGGCGACCCGGGTTCTGACACGAGCCCGGGGTGTCAGGGTCAGCAGGGGAAGGATGGGATTGAGAGTCCAGAGGACTGCTCTATCATCCCCGGGAGGGATCCAGAGAATTACCACTCTGTAGTGGCCCCTGGTGATGACCGGGGGCACTACTAGAGTGGTGCAGAAAAGGGGTGGAGTGCAGCAGACATCAGCACTTCGTGTCGTCATTGCACACTCACACTCCAGGGGATCACATAAGGAGGAGGAAAAACGGCAGCACAGAGCCCGTGGCAGCTTGATGGCCACAGCTTCACCATCCGGCGAGTGCCTGGACAGAGGCGTGTGCTGGTAATGGATCCTGGGTGGTGCAGGGGCATCAGAGGGGACCCTTCTCGATGGTACAGCTGCGTATGCCAGCTGTGCATGTACAACTCTGGGGTCAGTGGTGAGGAGGAGTGGTGGCTGGACGTAAGCAGGAGAAAAAATAGAGATGTGATAAAAAAAAAATCTCATCTGAAGGATGCACTCTCCAACAGTACAGCACCCCTTTAGCACTGTACTTGGGTGCCAGCATGTATGGTATGAACCCAATCCCAGTGTGGGACTAGAACCCACAACCTTCTGGCGCAGAGATTGAGTTGCTACCAACTGAGCCACACTGACACCTAATTTAAACACCAACAAAATTACAATCATTTATGCTTCCTTGTTTTGGTATGACTGAGAGCATTTGCATGAAAACATTACCACTGTCCCCCAGACTCATCCTCCTTCTTCCCCACCACCTAAAAAAAGTTCTGTGTTGGTGGCAACATAGACTTTTGCTGTGGAAATGACTGTGTTCTCACAGACAGAGGGTTGTGACTGAGGTGGGGGAGAGCAGGAGGATGAAATGAAGTCAAAGACACAAAGATCTTGCTTTCACATAAATATCCTCCGGACTTGGGATCCCTGGGTTGATTCTCAGTAAGAGCCAGTGGCATAGCTCTGAGAGGCATGGGGAAGGGGGCAGCCTGTCACCCAGATGTGTTTCCTGACTCATGAATGGGGTGTATTGTGCCAGTTTTAAAATTTTTTCTCTGGGCAGCTGGGTTGGACTTGTCAGTTGATCAGTGTAGGGACAGATCAGATTGTCGTAGGTCATAGGGTTTGTTTGCTGACCCAGTAGCATCCAATGTAGCACCTCCTGGCTACACATGGTGGAAGAGAGCCACAGCCAGTAGGGAAGCATTTTGCTGCAGCTCTGCTGTGTGTCAGACAGGGAATATCTATTAATTTGCGAGTCATTGTTCTGCTTCTCCACTGCCAGCATTGACCAGCTTGTTAGAGCCTAATTGCTCCTATGACCAAGCTATGGGAGTCAAGAGACTGAAACTCTGTGCAGGTCTTTCTGAGTGAGGGACTAGTGTGTTCTGCACAGCTGAGCATGTTACATCATCAGAAAAAGTAACTGTCGGCACAATGAAGCCCGGAAGCTTGCCTGAGTCCTGCCTGCTGATACTGCATCATCATGGCTCTGCCTGGTGAGCACATTAACCCAAGCAGCATGCCCTAGCACCAGGAGGAGATGACTCATACAAAGGTGAAGACAGGAGAAGCTTCATTTATGATGAGAAAGTAGGTCCCTAAGCCAAGAAAAGCTTAAAAGAATAATAAATCAAAGTGAAGTAAAATAACAGCAGTGACTGTGAGTGTCTAAACATGATCTTATCGCATTTGTGGTATCTTGCTACATGTGTCCACACCCACTGTCTTTTCTGGGCCTGACTCAGTGTGATATGGGTTCTGATGCCCCGGTGCATTCTGGTGAGTCTGAACTTCCAATTTACAAATGAAGTACAGTAGGGTGACTGTGGGGCAGGAGTGGTGAGCAGTACCAGTAGTAGTGTGTGTTTTCTATGAGCTTTGACTCACTGAAGGTGACTGAAGGATCCTGGACTCCAGGAGGGTAGATTTTATAAAGTTGGGTGAATGCCTTGGGGTCAGGGATGAGCTGGCAATGGGGGATGGCCTGGGTAGAGTGGAGGAACAGTGGGCAAAGATAAAAGGGAGCATAGCAAAGGCAATAAACCTCTGCATCAAACAAGTGAGCAAAAGCAAGAGGAAAAAGAGACCGCTATGGTTCTTGAAAGAAGTGGCTGAAAAGGTAAAGGCTAAAAGGATAGCATTCAGAAGATATATGGAGACACAAAGGGAGAAGGATAGGGAGGCATATCAGGGGAAATAGAGGGAAGCAGGGAAAGCAGTAAGGAGAGTAATGGCACAGACTGAAGAGACAATAGCCCTGGAGGTAATGAATGGGGATAATACATTTTTCAGGTATGTAAGTGAAATGAAGACCAGAGGTGGGATTGTAAAGTTAAAAAGTAAAGGGGGCACAGAGGGGGACCAGGAAAAGGCAGACATCATGAACAAATACTTTGGTTCAGTATTCACAGAGTAAGGAGAAGGGAAGGGGGCACAAAAAAGTAACAGAAGCTTGGGGGGAGGGGCATTAGTCCTTGTTTTGAGGCAAGAGTCCTGAAGGCACTTGCTAATCTGAAAGCAGACAAAGCAATGGGGCCAGATGGGGTGCATCCAAGGGTTCTGAGGGAGCTCAGGGAGGTACTGGCTGAACCTCTTACAGTTCTCTTTAACAGTTCACTGGAAAAAGGAGTGGTTCCAGAGGACTGGAGGAGGGTGGATGTAGTCCCACTATACAAAAGTGGTAGCAGGGAGGAGGTTGGCAATTATAGGCCAGTCAGTCTGACATCAGTGGTGGGAAAGTCAGTGGAATCACTGCTGAAGGAATGAATTGTGGAATATCTTGAATCCAGTACATTACAAGACCTGAGGCAGAATGGTTTCACAGAGGGGATGTCATGTCAAATGAAACTGATAGATTTCTTTCACTAGGTGACAAAGAATATAGATCAGGGTGGACCGGTGGATGTGGCTTACCTAGATTTCAGTAAGGCATTCAACACCGTTCCACACAGAAGATTAGTAAGCAAGCTGGATAGTTTAGGATTGGGTTCAAAGGTGGTAAACTGGATAAGAAATTGGTTAGGGGCTAGGTGACAGAGGGTGGTGGTAAATGGAGTTCACTACAAAGAAAGGACAGTGACCAGCAGGGTGCCTCAGGGATCAGTTCTGGGACCAGTTCTCTTTAATGTTTTTGTAAGTGACATTGCAGAGGAGCTGGAAGGGAAGGTGTGCCTCATTGCAGATTACACCAAAATCTGCAATAGGGTGGACACCCCGGGTGGGCTGGAAAGGATTAGCAGAGACCTGAGAAAACTAGAGAAATGGTCAAGAGTATAGCAGATGGATTTCAATGCAAAAGAGTGCAAAATAATGCACTTAGGACATAGAACCCAGGGACAGAGTACAAAAAAAGAGTATAGTAGTATTGACGACCACCAAGCAGGAAAGAGACCTGGAAGCAATCATATCAGATGACCTAAAGGTGGCCAGGTAGTGCAACAAAGAAGTAGGGAGGGCTAGTGGGATGATGGAATGTGTAGGGAGGGGTATCACCAGCAGGAAGAGGGAGGTGGTGTTGACACTGCATAGATCACTGGTAAGCCCCCACCTAAAGTACTGTGTCCAGTTGTGGAGACCACATCTTCAGAAGGACATAAAGTGGAGGCGGTCCAAAGGTGGGCAACTAAAATGGTGCCGGGTCTGCATTAGAAGCTCTATGAGGAGAGACTAAAGGATCTCAATATGTACACCCTGGAAGAGAGGAGGGGGGAAGATGACAGAGACCTTTAAATACCTCACAAGGTGAATAAGGTACAGGAGGGAAGTATTTTTCAGAAGAAAAGGTACTCAAGAACAAGGGGATATACTATGAAGCTGGAGCGGGGTAGTTTCAGGAGAGTTGTGAGGAAGTACTTCCTCAGAGAAAGAGTGTGATGGATTCCTGAAACAGCCTTCCAGCGGAGGTGGTGGGGGTGAAAACAGTAGTGGGGCTTCTGAATGCATGGGATAAGCACAAGGGAATCATAGTGGAAAGGAAGGGAAGGTGAGAAAGTTGCAGATCAGGCACGGTCTGCAGTAATAGTGTAGGATGGTAGAAATGGGCAGATTGGATGAGCTAAGTGGTCCTTATCTGCTGTCAGATGCTATGTTTCTATAAATTGACTACTCAGAGAGGTTCAGTAGCCTGTGTTGGAAGTTGTGATGCCCAGCAGAGCAGGTAGAAGTTCTACGCAGCTTCTGTCAGCCCTGCAGGGCACTGAACAACTTTGTGAGGTCAGCTGCTACTAGCATGCAAAATCATGAATTGCAATCGCTATTTCCCACCTTTTTCTTTAAGTACAAAACAGCTATAAAAGAAGTGAATTATGCACCAAATTACCCTGAAAATGCACCATGGTTTGTTTAAAACCATATGACTTCTGAGAGCACAGGCAGCCCCCAGAATCCCAGCCTATTGGGTTTGGTATTTCCTGAAAAAAAAAGACATTTCCCCCCACACCAGGAAAAAAAAAACTAACTACACCCCTATCAAGAGCTTGAGGTGAGTCTGCCCAAACAGAGAGCAGACAGACATAACTGGTGACAATGTTGGGGAAAGAGACAATATGTGGGACACAGCATTATGTCCCAGTGATAGATATTAAGAAAACTGTGGAAACAAGAGCTTGCATCTCAATAATTGCTGTTGCCTGAGCATCAAGAATGGGGCAGTCTTGCCCCAGCAAAAACAAATCACAGCTGCTGTCAGCCGAAACAGAACTAAACAAAATTGCCAGCAGAAAAAGACCCATGGGCTATCATATCTGTCTAGTTCCTACCTGAATCACTCCAACCTATAACTGGCCTGTCCTAGGCCAAGAACTCACATCCCTTGGTGCCTGTAGTTCATCTTTAGTATGAATTTACACAATAGGGCACACCAGGGCAGACATGTTCTTTGCTTGTCCGTATTTCAAATTTTGTTTAGCTATGCTTTAGTGTTCTGTTTTTCTATGTAACCATACCATCACCTAGCTTAGCTTGTTTTGTTTTTGCTTATTACGTTCTCTACTTCCATTATTGTATTAAACTTGTGCTGGTGTGTTTCAGTTTCAAGTCTTTATTAGTCCGACCATAGGTCATTACTAAAGAATACATAAATTATTAACATTATACACACATAACTATACATACAGTATTTAATAGGATCTTTACAGCACATTTTATTTAGCAGTAGCATCAATTTTGTTTCTCTGTCTCAAAACAGCTTCCACACATTTTACTAGATTTTTGGAGTCTGCTTCCTTAATAGGTTTAATTAGAAAGTACACACAATCCATAGGAGTAGCGTTATAAATTGTAATATAACACAACAGATAGCTCATGTGCTACTTCTTGTACAACTGGCAGATAAACAATGTATGAAGAAGATCTTCCTCATGATTCTTTTTGTAATGGCACTCTAACTTCATTGCAGGTGAAGTCTATTACACCTTGTTTCTTCTCTCTTAAGAGGTAGAAGTTCCAAACACCATAATGTCATAATTCTACACTCATTCGGTTCTAATTGGAGAGTTATGTACAGCTCACATCCATGCTAGAGTTTGTAATTCAAAAACCAGGGCATTAGTTTTGTATTAACAATTGAAGTGACATCTTTCTCTTGATATAGATCACGTAATTTATTGTTAAATATCTGTTCATAGTGATATTACTATCCCATTCCCAGAAGCAGCTCATAAAGCATAAAAATCAATCTGTCTCAATATTTCTTGAAATTTCAGTAGCTATGGTGAGCCTTTCGTTTCTCATTTCCAGCCCTTTTTTTCTGTAAGCATAATTTAGTGCAAACACTGGCTGCATTATTATGCGTAGCCAGTAATATGGGATTCTTAAGTTCACAAAAGCCTCTGATGGGAGCCTGCCCAATTTTGCCTGCACATGGCATTCTAGACAAGACTTGCTTACTTTAAAATAAATCTATAAAACAAGGAAAGTGGGGTTACTAGAGTGTAGGTAGAATAATAACCCATGCCTCAGTGCCATATAAGGCAATTGGATTAATTTTCACCTCACATGTGAGAAGTGCCAGAATCACGGAGTGGCCACCACAGTGATAGTTAAATTTCATTAGGTCATGACTATTTTGTCTATTTTTTTCCTGCATTATTGCATGTCTGCACCATTTCCCATTGGATGTGAATTTTACACCAAAATACTCATATCAATTTCTAATCTTTACTTACACATGAAGAAGGCATGAAACTTTCTTCCTCTGAGCACCATAAATTTTGATTTTTCAAAACTAATAACCAACTTATGTATCTCACAGCTTTCATGAAAATAGTTAAGTTTATGCTGTAGGCCAATTGGGGAGACAGAAAACAAGACCATGTTATCTGCATATGCTAAAGCCTGGCAGGATCTGCTCAAAATATTCAGAGTGAAAGTTTGTAATGTCGATATTATCCAGTAATATTAAAGAGCATTGGCGCAAGAAGACAGCCTTGTGAGACACCTCAGTTTGATTTAAAGAAATCTGCACAACCCTGTAACATATCATACCTGACACATTTTGTTTTTTTCTAATATAATTGCACAATTCCTGAAAGAAAACTCATATTTAATCCAAGATTATACAATTTTTGCCTCAATATTATTCTGTCAATGGAATAAAATGCAGCTTTAAAATCAGTATAGACCATGTATATTCAAGCCTCTTCCTCAGCATATATTTCTCAATTAAATGTGTTGTAGAAAATCCCACTAAACCAAGCCTATAATGGGGAAATGATTTTGTGTTCATTAGCCCACTCTTTTAATTAACATTATCCTGGAGTATTTCTTTGAAATATCATCCATCAGACTTTTTTTTTTTAAGTTGTTTAACCAGGACTAGCACACGAAGCTGAAAGCTTTTTTTACAGGTGCGACCTGGGAGCACAGGGAAGTTAAGTGACTAGCTCAGGGTCACACAGTCTGCAAGTGGAAGCTGTGGGATTCAAACCCAGGTCTGGTCTGCTGGATGTCACCACATTTACAACTCAGAGCCTTAAACCACTGCACTATACTGCCTCCCAAGACTTATAGGTATGAAGTTCTTAGGATCTTTTGCATTACTCTTTTTGTGTAATGGAAAGTACAGTTACGTAAGAACTTACCATAACAGTAGATCTTTGAGAGAAGCTCTTGCCGCAGGTACCACAGTTAGGACTGATGCCACCTGGTGGCAGTTCACAGCATTTTTTTCCATCCAGCAGTACCGACATGGGAACACCCCCAGCTGATGTTGGCTCCACCCCCAGCATCACCCTATATAAGGGAGGAGTTCCCCATGTGCTCCAGTTCTTGCACGCCCCCGTCAGGCAGAGAGATGGTAACAGACAATAGTGAGATGTATGAACTGAGATGATTCCCTCACAAGGAGAGAAGACCAGCCTGAAAAGGACCTGATCCCTGGGGGTAGGAGGGCAGGACATATACCTGCTATAAGAGTTTCTCTCGAAGATCTACTGTTATGGTAAGTTCTTACGTAACTATACTATCTTACTTTGAGAGGAAGCTCTTGCAGCAGGTATCACAATTAGAACTGATTCCCAAGCAGAATAAACATATAACAACCCCTGGGAGGGGGAATAGTAAGGAAATGAACAGCAGGAAAAAGGAGGGTCCCTCAGGAAACCAGGCCCTGCAGAACTGTGAGGCCAAACCCTGCTCTGTGTCTGGAAACGATGTCAAGACTGTAATGCCTGACAAAGGTATGAACAGAACTCCAGGTAGCGGCAGCACAAATATCAGCTGTTGGTACCCACTTCAGTGTCATGAAAGAAGCAGAGACAGCTGTGGTAGGCTGAGCTCTAACCAGCCCTAGGGTAGACCTGTTGTGCTTCTCATAACAAAAAGTAATGCAATGAACCAACCAGCGTGAAAGTGTCTGCTTGGTGACCGGGCAACCTAAGGACCGTTGAGCAAAGGATACAAAAAGTTGATCAGATTTCCTGTCCCCTTTCGTCCTAGCTAGGTAACATCGGAGAACCCTGTGGACATCCAAGGAGTGAAGCAGGGCTTCCCCCCATTAGAATGCTCCAGATAGTATAATGGGAGCTGAACGTATTGATTCAGAGTGAGCTCAGAAACTACCTTCGGTAGAAACTTCGGGTTAGTGCAAAGATCAACCCTATCCTTGTGAAAAACAAGGTAAGGTTCTTTACACATGAGGGCTTGTAGTTCTGAAATGCACCTCACCGAGTAGAGGGAAAAGCAGCTTCCAGCTGGCTTCCCTGACTGAACGTCTGGGGAAGGAGAGTAACCTGGATAGTCAGGTGGTGGGAGGGTGCCCCCTGTGACTAAAGCTACCTTGCTGTGAATGTTATTGAAAGTTAGGCTGCTGAGGTTGATGTCCCCCATTGGCCATGAAAATGAGGCTTACGAGCTCGCCCTTGTTTCGGCCAGTACATGGACTGCACGGTTTGGATTGCCTTGCCGGAGTCCTACAGCCTGGTGATGATCCTCTCCATGTCTTCTCCAAAGAGCTCAGAGCCCTTGAAGGGAGCATCCAGTATGTTTGTCTGTACATCTGGATCAAACCCAGAAATCCAAAGCCAAGCATGGCATCAAAGGCAAATGCCAGTGATAGCTGCCCTTGAAGAGGTGTCCGTAGAGTCTTAAGCCGACCTCGGAACATGGGTACCCATGTCTGAGCCGGTCTGAAGTAGATTGGCAAGCTCTTCCCGCTGAGGGCGATTGGGCATGCTTTGCACGATGTCCAACCCTTGTTCCCAAACAGCGTTCTGGAATTGGACCATGTGTGCCAGGAAGTTTAGACTCCTGATACTGCAAGTGGCAGCAGAATACACCTTGTGCCCCATAGAATCCAGCTGCTTTGACTCTCTGTCAGGCAGCTGGGTGCTCAGGTGTTTGGGCCTCGGCGAACAGTCGTGAGCTGCCGAAATCACCACTGAGTCCGCTGCGGGTGGTTAGGCCAGAAAAGGATGGTCCTTAGGTACCCAGTCAATCCAATGAGCTTTTTTGGGCATGGCAGAGGAGGAGGAGTGAGGGTGCTTCCAGGTCGCGAGGGTGACATCCTCGAAGGTGTCAACCATGAGAGGGATGACCACTGGCTTAGGGTCCTTTTGGCGGAGGTATTTAACCAACCGCAGTCACTTGGGGTCCAGGGCCTGGATGTGCTTCATCACCTCCATGAAGCTAGGGTCATCTGGAGGAGATCTGGGGTGTCCCTCCATGTCCTCCAGGTCTGGCTCTACTTTGGAGTCTGCACGTGAATTGTCAGAGTCCACTTAAGAGTCTGAGGTGGAAGAGGAAGGGGATCTGTGCCACTTCCTCTTGCGCCTCCCATCTGGAGAAGAAGGGCATGAGAAACCACTGGATCTGGTCCTCCTTCTTTTCTCCTTATGCTTTTTGGGTGCTGGTTCCTCATCTGCCCCAATGTCTAATGGTTCCAGGGTATTAGGTACTGGAACCGGAACGGGAGTGGAAGGAGGTGCCCCCGCTGGTAGATCTTGCTTCACAGTGTCCCACCAGTGGGAGAAAAGCTCCTTGACCTGTGAGAGATTCAGTTTGGGTGAACCAGGTGCAGGGGTTGGAGGAGCAACCGAGCCTGAGTCTGAGCCAGCATCGGCCCCATCATCTGGGGGTACTGGCATCAGGTCCAAACCCTTATCCACTGGCATAGGCCTAAGGGGCAGCATCAGAGGAGCATCAGCACCTTCATTGTCAGGCTCTGACATCAGACGGGCCAGCGACTGAGGTGATGGGGTCCTAGAACTGACGTCGGGAGGTACCTGGATGGCAGGCATTGGAAGGACAGTGACCGGTGGTGGTATGGTCTTCACTGGGTCGGTGGCTCGGTGGGGCCATGGGCAGATGTCGGTCTGGCATCTGCTTATCTTTAGAGGCCAATGGACATCCTTCAAAGGTGTGAGCCATAGAGCGATTGGCCTTATGAGTTGTGGACTTCTCAACTGAGCAACGGCCAGTCGCCAAAGGCAGGCATCGGTCGGAGTCTCGGGATTTTGACAGCAAAGAGGAGGCCCTGCTGCCAGAAGACCCAGAGGCCTTGCTCAACTCCTGGGAGTTGGCCTTCGAGGAAGAGGCCAAGTGGGAGGAGGTCTTACCTGCACTTGGCAAGAAAGCCTTCTCGGCGGGCAGGTGTACCTTCAGAAGGTGAAGGGTAGTTCCAGAAGACTTGGTCACAGAAGACCCAGAAGATGGTTTAAGGGTCATGAGGCAGGAGTCATGACCCAATGACCCGGACTTCAAGCCCGAAGACCTGGGCCTAGAGTGGGACCTTTCTCTGTCCTTGTGCTCCTGGTGTTTGTGTTGCTTGTGGGTGGGAGGGTGGTTGGATTCCCCCGAGGAAGAGGCCCATTCTGTGGCAGCCAATTTTGATTCTGCAAGGAAGGCAGAAAGGGACTTCTGACGCCTCATCCTAGTGCGGGAGTTGAAGGCCTGACAATGGTGGCAGGCATCGGCATCATGGTCGGGCCCGAGACAGAAGAGGCACGTCGAATGGTCATCCTTGGCAGGTATCTGTCGCCCACAAGAGCACTTGTTAATGTGCCCTTTTGAAGTCGAAGACATAGATATAGTGAAAAAACTTTCAGTTGAATGGTGGAGAAGGTGCGATCGGTACTACGAACGGTAGCCGAGGCACAGTATCCCTGACCATGTGGCGGGAAAGAATTGGAGCACATGGGGAATTCCTGCCTTATATAGGGTGATGCCGGGGGTGGAGCCAATGTCAGCGGGGGGTGTTCCCATGTCGGTACTGCTGGATGGAAAAAAAAGCTGGGAACCTCCGCCAGGTAGCATCAGTCCTAATTGTAGTACCTGCTGCAAAAGCTTCCTCTCGAAGTAAGATCAATTATGTTTACTTCCCAACTGCCAAGTGTATAGTTATTTTTTAGGCATTTATTAAAATAGTTTGTTAACATTGCCACCCAAATATTTAAATGTGATTTATAAAGATCTACAGTAATCCCATCCTTGCCAGATGCCTTGTTAGATTTACATGCTATTATGACATCTTCAGCTTCCACAAAAATAACTACTAAAGGGACAAACTCAATATATGAAAACAGGCCTTTCAGATTATTATTAAAAACAGAAGAATCGAAAGATATATCACTAAAGTATGATATAATTTGTTAGCTGGCATCAATGCTGCTGGATTATTTTCATAATTATTTGTTCCTCTAGCAAACATTAATCAAAATGAGTGGGTATCCATGTCTTTTTTAGCCTTATTCATTTGTTTCTACAAATGTTGTTGGTATTTGTGTTTTTCTTCTATCAAAACTTTGTTGTACTTTTTGCAAACTTTGTTCAGATGAGTTAAATTATTTCTGGAAAGATTGCTCTTAGTAAATCTTATTAACTTGTTTAGATCTTTTTTAGCTTTTTATGACATTATTAAACAAGGAGTTGGTTTTCTTGTTTCTTTTTTTTTTTTTTTTTTATAAAGCACTTCTACCAATGTAGAAAATACTTTTGCCAGTAAATCAGAAGATTGTTGTGGAGACTTACAATTGTTAATCACCTGTATTAATACCAAGTTTTGAGGAAGAAATAATATTTAATCAAGATGCTGCTTTGCCAAAGATTCCATACATAACCTTTTGTTTGTAATAACTTCTAATGTACAGTCTGTGCTTTGTGAAGAAACAACTGACACCATCAGCTCATCATTTTTAAGGGGGATTATAACAGCTGATTGGTCACTTTCTGGACGTGAAATGCCTTTTAAGTCTTTGAACTTATCAATAGCTAAAAATTGTGCAATACATAAGTCTATAATATTTTTCCCTGTGCTTGTTAAGAACATAAGTTCCCGGTCTTTATCTGATTCTGCTCGTCCATTTATAATAACCAAGGTGTGCAATTCCATAATTGAGATAATTTTGTGACCACTATTAGCAACTATTGTATCTTTATGATTTCTACTGCTATCTATGCAGGATGAAGAAAGAAGAGATCTATCTAACATATTATTTTAATTACCAACCTGTGAATTAAAGTCTCATGTTACTAATAGCAGCACCTTAATATGTGCCTCATAAACTGGAAACTATTGTCTTGGTTGAGTAATTTGCAATTAGATTATCAAAAAAATGTACTAGTGTGGCTAGACCCCATACTGGTCTGCCATTTGGGGATGTTTTTTCTGCATACAAGAAAAAAAAACTGTAAACTATTTATCTGATGCTCTCCTACCAGCCATGTCTCTTGTAGACATAATATTTGAGTTTCACTTACAAAGTTAACCAGTCCCAATCCAAGAGTTTCAAATACAGTCCAGCAATATCTAGTGAAATTATTTTTACTTTACTATTATATATTAATTTTATTACATGTGACACAATCTGCTTATCGTTGGATGATGAAGTCAATTATTAAGAAAATTGTTAGCGTGTGGAGCTCGTTGGTTATCGTTTTTACTTTGTGCTCACCTCCTGGATGATCCTCTTATTTGATCATCCCTGCTGCCATATGAATATTCTGGATCATGACCACCTACAGGCCTTTCAAAGATCCACTGCAAGTCCACCACATGCATTCTAAGTCATTAAGTTTTTCACTTTTTTTTTAATACTTGTTTTAGTAAGGGAAGTCTCTTTTAACCAGATGACTACTTGAGAATTCCAGTCTTTCTTCTGGGATCTTTGTACCTTTAGGATACTGTCATTTCTAATATCAACATTTAAAATTCTTCTGAAAAGAAACAAAATGGTTTGCTTTAAGGACATGTTAGTTTCCTCTCCTTCTTGTACTAAACCAAAGATATGCAGGCAGCAATGGTCATTAAGCCTAGCTTCCCCATCATATCCTGGATCAACCTCCACACAGCTCCAAATGAATGTACATAGTATGCTCTTTACTTTACCCTTTGTAAAATAAGTTTGAATGACCTACCCTCTAACCATTATTTTCAAAAAAAGAGTGCCATGATACTGGTGGGTCAACTGTCAGCGGTAATTCCTCCAGTCTCTTAAATGATGCCCATGCTGCTTTAGCTACAGTATGTCTTTAATTCTTTTCTCATTACATAAACTGGCTTACTTTCTGCTTTTTCATTTCTGCAAGTGTACATAATTGTCTCATTGCTACTTTCAATGCCTAATTCTTTTTTTTTTGCCATAATAAATTTTTATTGATATTTTCAACCATACAATACAACTTTATAAAACCAAAACAAACTCATATATATATACAATTCCACACAATATTCATTTAAATTCATTCTTCGTAATTTCTTATACATCTAGCATTGTCCATCAGGTAGTGAATAGGCATAAAAATAACAGTATCTTCTACTTAGGTTTAATATTTTAACTACAGAGGAGCAAATCATTACAAACTATGCAATAGTGTATTTTAATCAGTTACCCATCTTTAACTTTGGCAATGCCTAATTCTGCTAGTAGGAGATGTACGATATCTTTCAGGTTATCTGAGATCTCATATGCGTTATTGTAGATTCCTTCAATTCTCAGTGCCATTGCTCTTTCCCCGAGTTGTATTTTATTATCAATATTGATATCACTTTCTTGTAGATCATTTGATGCCACTTGTCCAGGAGCCACTAAATCATCCTTAAATCCATGATTATTTATTTTTTTTATTTTATTTAGGTTTCAGATGACAAAGATAGGCAAATTATTATATAGATAGGTAAGACAAATTGGTTACATTTGGATGGAAAAAGATAACTTAATATATGTACAGGGTTAATAAGACACTTGAGCTAAGGTAAAAACTAGAATATGTTTACAATAAGTGAAGCACAGAGATACAATTATACACTGATGTATGTAGCCAAACTAAGCCTTGTCAACAAAAAAGAACATTGAGTAATAGCGTCGGTAGATTATACCTAGGCAGTCTAGGCCTTTGAGAGAGGAGGCAGAGTAAGAGATGTGGTAGGTCAACTTGAAAGTGGGAGAGGAAGGGCAACCAGGCAGTAACATGGAAAGAAGAGAGAGGTTAGGGAGTAGGAAGTGATTAGGTAGGACAGGGGAGGAATAGCGAGGCAGAAAGAAGAGGTAGTACCAGGGTTGATGAGAAGGGAGGAAGGGGACAAAAGTCAAGGAATACTGTGAGAAAATGAGGTGAGCAGAAGGGGTGAGTGGGGAGAATGGGAATTAGGTAGCGTGTAAGAGGAAGGGGGTAATTATGAAGCCGGGGGGAAGGGGAAAGGTGATTAGATGAGAGGGAAGAAAGAGGGGGTAAGGGGTGGAGAAATCATAGAAAAAAAAGATGTAGGCAAGAAATGGGAATGACCTTCATGGGAATTTAAGAGAAATAGTTGCACATGGAACAAGTCACAAGGAGCTGATGAAGTTTGTGTTTGAACTAGCCAAGCATGGCTAAATTGGTGACTTCACAGCCAGCGAGTTAAACAATGAGGGGGCTCTGCCTGCAAATGACAGCTGTCCTTGAGAAGTGCAACAGCAGGGGACTTATAGAGTGAAGTTATGAGAGTTTCTGGTGTGGCGGGTGCTGCAAGTTGGACCGAGAAGATTCTGTACCCCAGCAGGCATAAGACAAAGAAAGGCCTTTCTTACTACTTGGCAGGTTTGGTATGTGATTCTTCCCTGCAGTTGTAGCCAGTTTACCTGCTTGTAGAGGTGACAGGTGTGTACGCGGTGGGCAGCCCCAGTAAGAAGTAGGCAAGCCTTGTTCAGAGCAACAGAGATCTGCCATAAGTCAGAGTCAGTGGCAGCTCCATAGATAATTCCATAATCAATGATGGAGACAGTCGAGCTATATATTACTAGGTTAAGGGTTTCAGGTGTCAGGCAGTACTTATGTTTGTACAGAAGGCTGATGAGGATATTCACAGATTTGGCAACCATATCAATATTACTGAAGAAGGACAGAGTACTGTCCAAGGTCACACCAAGGTACTTGAAAGTTTGCGTCTGGTCTAGTGCGACACCAGAATAATTTCTGACTGTTAGCTGTTTGTTTCTATGTTTATTGTGCAATCCATGGAATCACATAATCTTAGTTTTTTTTGTAATTGAGCACCAGCTTCTACGAGATGAACTAGGCCTCTACATCCATAAAACTATTCTAATTATTCTGCGGCTGGAGCTCCAAGAGAGAGGGATCAGAGTTTTGTGAAAAAATGACCACATCATCCACATAGAGGAGTATATGTTCTTGGCAGGAGGCTGGGAGTTTGTTCAGGAAAATGCTGAAGAGTAGGGGCCCCAAAATAGACCCTTGGGTATGCATGACAGGACAGGTTGCTTAGTTGAGAGAGTGCCTCCGGTCTTAACCTGTTGTGAGCGGTCAGAGAGATAACTGTTAAACCACCTTAAGGTGTCATTTGACAGCCCTAGATCTGCAAGTTGTTTGATTAGTAACAGATGATTGACCATATCAAAAGCCTTTCAGAGGTCAATGTAGGTGGCACTGATGAGTTGTCCTTGATCAAGCACATGGTGAACGTAGCCCATGAATTCAAGGATAGCAGTGGTGGTACTGTGGCCTTTATGAAAGCCATACTGCTGTGGGCATTGCAGTTTGTATTTTTCATGTACTCTACCAGTTGGTCAGAAACAATTTTTTCAATCACTTTGGATGTGGGGGGGGGTGGAGTTAGGCCTGTAATTTCCATGTTGTACCCTGTCTCCACGCTTGTGGATTGGGGTCACCAGGGCAGACTTCCACTTGGCAGGGAACTGGAAGAGCACAACAGAATGGTTGATAATCTTGGTTAAGGGGAGCAGGACAGCATTAAGGGTGAGGGTGATGAGCTTCATGCCAAGTGAGTCCCCACTTGGTCTGGTTCTCCCAAGAATCTTAAGTAGGTATTGTTTGGCCTCACTTTCGGACACTGCTTTAAAATAGAATTGTGAATGCACCAGCTCCTTATCCAGTTTAACATGAGTATCCACGGTGGGGTTGGGGTCAAAGAAGTTAGTAGGTAACACGTGACTAAGATTGGTGAACACCAAATTGAAGGTATTGGCAATTGTGGTGGGGTCCTGGGTGATGATTCCATCTGCATTTAGAATGGTGGGTGCCATTTTGGAATCTTTTTGGAATACAAAAATACCCCAATTAGAGGGAAACAGCTGTGTCAATATAGATCAAGCACTCACTAGTCAGGACCATTTATTGATGATCGGAATGATTAGGTAACTGTTTGAATGTATTTGTTAAACCCATTATATCACATCCTCTTTTCTGATGCATTTTCCTGTGTGAGCCCAATCTCCATCTTTCAAACCAGGGATAAACTGTGAACTAGATTTTTTTTTTCAATTAATATATCTTTGTTTTCTTTACTGCTCTTACTGTTCTTTTAATTATCTTTATTCTTTTCTCCCTTTTTATGCCCCCCCTTTATTTTAACTGCTGTATCTGGAGTAATTATTTCAGAAAATGGCCTGTGGACCTCCTTTAGGTTCATCCTGTTTTTCCAACACTTGTTCAATAAGTACCATTTGTTGTGAAAGGCATTCTTTAATGACTTCAATATCAGTTTTTAAGCTGGGTATGATTTTCTTTTTGGTAATTGGGTGAGGCCCACTAGGCACAAGTGCCCGTTTTCAGGGGTGACCCTGGAGCAATGGGGTGGTTAAGTGACTTAGAGTCACAAAGTAAGCAAGTGGAGGCTGTGAGAATCAGACCCCAGTCTGCTGGATGTACCAAGCTCATTTACATATCATTACTCTAACCTCTAGGCTATACTGCCAGCCCATTTCAATTATCACCCCCTGCTGTCTTATTTAAGAATTTGAGATATTTAAAGGGTAATTTTCCAAGTCACTCCCAGCTTGATAAGTACCGGATAATGCCACAGAATCGTCAATCATTTTCTCCTTACAGGTTATATTTGTTTCATTAAACAGATTGAACAAACATGAGAAATCTGGACCAGAATTACTTAATAATTATTTTGGTTGTTCTATTTGTTTATTAATATTTCCTCCTCCGAGTTTTCCTCTGCTTGCTACAATAATGTCTCTAAAAATTAATTTATACTAAGTGGATTAAATAAGTCCAGTTTGCTTTGTGTTAAGTTCATTGTTGTTTCTCTTATCAAGACCGGGGACTTAGGTGAAGAGACTAAACCCATCAAATTTATTGAATTCTGGCTTTCATGGACATGAATCTTCACTTGAACTATGTTCCTATTTTTTTCTTCTTCTTCTTCTTACTTATTAGGCATTTTTTCTAAGAATGTGATTATGGGCTCTGGAAGAAGATCAATTCCCCACTCTTTTTGTGTTATAATATCATTAGTATTAGCTCTTAATTCTAAATGGTCCACTGTTTAACAGTTCGACGATCCTCAAGTTTTCAAAGTTGAGTGAAAGAAACACTGAGGGAGGACACCCACTGCCTCTTTCCATCTCTGTTTGTTAAAAGATCGAACCAGTCCAGCTTTCTTCCTGTAAATCAACAAGAATCTGAAAGAATCGATGAGTATGTGTATATTATCAAAGGAAAGGGGGGGGACTAGAGTTAACATGAGCTTTCTGTTGAGGTGGAAAACTAATAGCTATAAATTGACTGAAACAGAAATAATGTAGTCAAAGCTATTTTACCATATCCCTTTACTATGAGGACTCCCAGTATCTACTTTAGAAAAAAAGGTATTTTACATACATACATTCTGTTCTGTCTCACTTGTTCTCCCTTTGGCAAATCCTCTAAGTATTTTGCCTATCTACTGCAGTTAACTCTCTCTTTGTATTTTTCACTCCCACTTGATGGCCATTCTCTGTCTCTTACTATATGTATGTTTATAGGCACTAATGTTTTTTCCCCAAGATGGCTATGCGGTATTTATTAAGCTTGATTCTTTGCTCTCAATTCTCAGAAAATTCTTGATGCTCAGTTATTGAGTTATTACATTCTCTATTATTCTGTGGGGCATTAAATAATGCCATCCAACATCTGGACATCACACACTTCACCAAGAATTTTCTAGTGAGAAAACTGACACAGTGCGAGTATTTCTAGAGTTAGCTAAAGATGCCAACTGACTCAGCAGGCTTTTATATTCTGTGTGTTTTGGATGGCAACCTGTCTTCCACACCTTGTTTATAAATGCACTTTCATACTTGCAGTTTAATGTCTCCTCTGCTGATGACATCAGTGGGAGTTGTTAGCCAGTAGAAGAAACACTTGTCAATAGGTCATCCAATCATAGAAGCCTAAGATCACCTTTTAAAATTGTTTGCTTTGGTAATCCAAAAAAACCATAAACTCTAAAGACAAAAAGCTGTAACACCTTCTCTTATCTTATATAAAACTATACATTTACCTATATCATAGTTATTTAAACTGGAATAAATAAAACTATACCTCCCATTAACTTAAATTTAAAATCCAAACTTTATCAGTGATTTCAAGACTTATACTCAGTTTCTCCACTACCTAATTTATATAAATACTAAATACTGAGATAATACTAAGGATTTAAACAAGCTTTTGAAACTTGTGAAGCTATCTGGACTGTCAGTTATGTTGGTACTTCTTAGTCTCAACTTTTGATATTAGTTTCAGGGCACAATGGCTCAATCCTTCTACTGTCAGTCTTTTAATTTCTTCTTCGTTATTTCTTCCTTAAAGGATGATCCTCATCTAATTCATTCCTGAGCCACTTTGAAACTGTACACTCCACACTGGATCTACCATGCTGCAGTGACAACATAGTTGTCGACATCCAACACAGAGACAGGCACAATGCCAACAGTTGGCATTGTGCCATCAGGATTAAACTTTGTAGGGGGCTTTGCCATCTACACCCTCCCCCATGCACCACATTCTTTAAATAACAAACTCTGAGTCTGAGTTGTTTTGGGGTAGGGGCAAAACACTAGGAGAAACAGTGCTGGTGTACAGCGGGAGCATCACAGCGACCTGGCAATATTTGTCACTGTAATGGTCTTCACTGTGTTAGTTTCGTTGTGCTGATGGTATACACTCCAGACCCATGTTGACTCATTCCCTTCTTCTGACACTTCAAACACTCTCTGTTCTCCAGTCCTCCACTCTG
Organism: Neoceratodus forsteri; assembly: GCA_016271365.2. Taxonomy (NCBI): domain Eukaryota; kingdom Metazoa; phylum Chordata; order Ceratodontiformes; family Ceratodontidae; genus Neoceratodus; species Neoceratodus forsteri. The sequence continues at coordinate 167,792,069 of JADMNL010000027.1, forward strand.
CAGGACACTCACAGATCTGGCTTACTCTACGGCTTCTGGCCAGAAGCTTTAAATGTGAATCCCACAGGAAAGAAGTGGGAAACAATCTGCAAAAATACTCACAGGTTCATTAATCTGGTACTTATAGACTGATGTGGTTTAAAATGCTGCAGGATATGTATTACGCCCAAGTCATGCTACACGAATGGTACATATCGGAATCACCTCGATGCACAAGATGCAACTTGGAAACTAGCACTTTAAAACAAATCTCTGGGATCACATAATAATAATAATAAAACTTTATTTATTAAGTGCCTTTCAAATGCCAAGGCACTGTACAAAATTAGCATAAAACAAACCATGTATAAAATCAGATAACAGCAATCTGAAATATTAACAATATCATGGAAACCAATTTTATGTAAAAGAAGGACTAAGGTGTGAAATAGGAGCATAAAATTGGAGTCTCCTCTTTGCCTAAAGATCATCCACAATAGATTTATGTAACTGCTAAAAAGTTACTATGTCTTACTTCTTAAATGTAACTGCTGAAAAACTACTATGTATTATGTTCCTCGCTGTCTAGTGTAATGTACCTGTGCTGTATGCTACCCTGTGTATTATTCCATGTAATTCCCCGGGTCGCCACTGAAAAAGGGACCTTTGGGGCCCAGGGGGCTTACCCGGTTATCAAAATTTAATAAATAAATAAATAAAACAGTAAACATATATAAAATCAAAGTAACAGCACTCTCAAGTCATGTAAGCTTGAGTCCAAAGATGGGTCTTAAGTTCGCGCTTGAAAATCTCCACGGTCGTGCATTCCTGAAGCTGACGAGGCCGAGAGTTCTAGAGGGTTGGGGCAACAAACATAAAAGCCCGAGCCCCAGATGATTTTAAAATAAGCCTCAGAACCTCTAGCAACCCCTTGTCAGCCGAACGGAGCTGTCGTACAGGGATATAGGGAATCAGAAGCTCTTTCAAGTAGTCAGGGCCAAGTCCATGCAGGGCTTTGAAGGTCAAAAGACCTACTTTAAAGGTGATCCACCACTGTATAGGCAGCCAGTGCAGATCGTGCAGGACAGGGGTAATGTGCATCCTTCTCGATGCCCCTGTCAGCAACCTGGCAGCAGGTTTCTGCACTAGCTGCAAGCGGTGGATATCAACCCCAGGAAGCCCCAAGTAAAGGGAGTTGCAGTAGTCAAGGCAAGAGGTCACGAAGGCGTGGACCAACACAGGTAAATCATAGAACGGAACAAAGTGCTTCACCCTGGCAATATTCCGAAGATGGTAAAATGCAGACTTAATGGCTGCTGACATCTGATGATGAAGGGTCAGCCCGTCATCAAGTACAATTCCCAGGTTATGCACTCGTTCAGAGGTAAGGAGCTGATCTCCCCCCAGGAATAAACCAGAAGGCAGATCAGACCTCAGCCCCTCTATCCTGCGACCCGGATCCACCACCATAACCTCGGTTTTACCAGTGTTCAACTTTAACCAGCTCGAATTCATCCAGTCATGGATTCCAGCGAGGTAGTTATTAAATACTGAGACAGCACTATCCTGATTGGGCACAAAAGACAGGTAGAGCTGGGTATCATCAGCATAGCAGTGAAACCTCAGCCCATACAATCTTACAATGTCTCCGAGGGGCAGCATGTACACTGCAAACAACATGGGGGAGAACGTCGAGCCCTGGGGAACCCGACACTGCAGAGAGACTGGGTCAGAGGAAAAAATCCCTGACACAACTCTCTGTGTTCTCCCAGATAAAAAAGAAGAAAACCATCTGAGCACTGTACCAGCCAGTCCGCAGATGGTCCTCAGGTGTTCGGTTAAAGCCCCATGGTCTACAGTGTCAAAAGTGTCAAAAGCTGAAGAAAGATCAAGGAGAACAAAGATAGAATGGTGTCTCCGATCTCTCACCATCAGCAGATCATTGAGCACCCGAACCAGAGCAGTCTCAGTACTATGCCTCTTACGAAAATCAGACTGGAGAGGTTTATAGATATTATGGATGGTCAAGTGGTCCTCCAGCTGGATTGCCACTACCTTCTCAATAACCTTCCCTATAAAGGGAAGGTTAGAGATAGGTCTGTAGTTGTCAAAAACATCTGGGTCCAAGGAAGCTTTCTTCAGAAGGGGAGTAACCACCGCTTACTTCAAGGAGTGGGGAAACTCACCCAATTCTAAGGAGCACCAGATTATTTGAGCCAGAAATGGGCCCACAATCTCAACGCACCCCAAAATCAGGGATGTTGGACCCGGATCTAAACTGCAGCACGTCGGGCACATCCCCTGGACAATCTGCATAATATCCTCGAACTTCGGCTGGTCTAAGGAACTCCAGGAAGCCCGGGGTACCGTGACCAAACGCCAACCAACAGCATCTCCTATAGAGTGTGTCTGTTGGATCTCTGATCTCATGTCGGCCACCTTATTTGCAAAGAATTGAGAGCTTAGCCTTTATGGCAAGATGTCCAGAATCTGCTTGAGCCTGTGTTGCAACTAGATGACATTCACTCCTAAACTCTGCCTTATAGGTAGGGGTGAAATCCCTCATGGGACAGTGAAAATACCATTTTAACATGATTACAATGGCAATTAAAAAGATCATTTTGTGACAATGGATGGGCCAAGACATCTGCTCAGTCATACAATGACATCAGAAGGTGATGCATAATTTGCTGTTTGTACAGGGATCTCTAAATGTATTGGTTATTGACTTAGTAACTCCTTTGTTGACCTATACAAAACGTATAAAGACATTCCTGCCAAGACTTGGTTCCTGCCATGGCCTTAATAGACCACTACCAATGGCTAAAAACAAGTCCCTGCCAACCAGTGCAACTCACATAGAGAATTCAAAGAAACATAGACTTTGACAGCAGATAAGGACCGCTTGGCCCACCTAATCTGCCCAATTCTCTGCCTATTGGATAAGCTACAAATCCTAGTTAACCAACTGCCTACTTCTTCCTACCCCCACCAGAATTGCCTTATGTCTGTCCCATGCATTCTTGTATTCCCCCACTGTTCTTGACCTCACGACCTCCACAGGAGATCATAAGCCACTTGCTTCCTAATTTCCATCACAAACACGGCTGCCACATTTATTCATATATAAAAACCTTCAACTAGACGCAAAAATAAAATTCCATTAAATTAAACAAAGTAATTAAATAATTTAATGTTGTTTACACTCATGAGCCCTTCTTACACATATACACAAATTTAAAAAATCAAGTACTATTCAGAGTTTCCATTTCTGGTGTTTCTTTAATGACCATAAATAATCCCCCTCCTACCCTACCAGTTTGCCAGAGAACTCCCTGCTCCTTATCCTGCAACAGATAAAATTGAGATTCTGGCTCCACTTGAGGCCTGTGTTGGTGTGTCTGTGTGTATGCCAGTGGAACTCTGAAGAAGTTTGAATTCATGTATTCCATGTTACCATTCATGTGTGTGTATGGGGGGAGGGCATTCTACTTAAGCAATAATGACCAAAGAGCCGGTCATTTCCTGGAGATTAACAACCAGCTGAGGGGATAGAGTGGCCAGAGGAACAGCTGAGAGCCAACCCTACCCAACTGGTCATTAATAGACAGGCAATGAAATGCTCTGAGGTAATTATTGTGATTATAAGTCTAATCACAATAATGAACTTTTAGGAGATTTTTTCTTCACTCTTTTTGTTTGCGGTGTCACACTGTGACACTGTGGTGTGTGAACGCTGCCCCTTGGTCTCTTTTCGTCTTCTGTGTTCGGGGAGGTGTTATGTTTTTATATGTTCTACATTTTTTACTACATGTTTTGTTGATGAAATGTTCTTTTTTTAACTTCATTTTTATTGAGATAAGAGGAGACAGTCACATCACAGACATATTTCCACATGATATTCATACAGTCTATTATTGTCACATTTACATCTTTTTTTCAATTATAATTGCATTAATTATTGATTACATCACCCCTTACCCATTTTATTTTTTAATTAAGAAATAATCAGTAATCTATTAATGTTTCCAACTTCAATTTTAAAAACTAAAGAACAAAACTTAAGAATATACAACCTAAAACATTTTACTTAAACCTGCGGTCCACTTAAAAGTCCCCAGTGCTCCACTGTTGAAATATTCTTTAAGCCATTAGTTCTGTTATTTTTTTATAGTTTTCCCCTAGAAATTCATACAGTGTAATAGTTATGTGGTAACTCAAACTTTGCCCACATTAATGGCTGCATACGAACGAACAGCTGTGCAGCTGCTGTGCTGGGCATTTCTTAGAGATTTCAGCCCGGTACGGCAGCCAATCAATGAGGTAGTTAAGCTCATGAATAAATAATTAGACTTATAATACTGGAATAATGCAGAGCTTTGAATTCTTCTATTCTATAGTAAATGATCACACAATGTATTCTGTGTAGAAAGACAGATGACTGACAGGTGAAAAAGAATTGTGGGGAGTCTATTTTATATTTTTTGTGTGTGTTATTTATTTTCCTCCTCCTCTTGGCACCCCTGCAGGCCTCTCCTTCGGAGCACCAATGCCCCACACCTCCCCTCAACCCCACACCACCATTCCCCCAACCCCGCCATACAGTCTTACCGTTGGGTAACCCGACCTATCCCTGTGTCAGAAGGGTCCCTCTCCTTTGAGGGGGAAAGTGTCTGTAGGCAAACTCCATATCCCTGGTAAGCTGCTGCGGGGTTGTTCCGGGCTAGTCCTGGGCTTTGTGGTGGTGCAGGCCAGGCGCTCATCATCCGGTCTGCAGGGAGTCTGTATTTCTACTTTTCTTCCCCCATGTCTTGGCCATGAAGAGATGGCATCCTTGAGGTAGGGACATGCAGGGGGGCGTGCCAAGACATGCTTTCCAAGCTCATCCACCAATCACCTCACAGGAGCCACAGCTCATCCCCATCCCACCCCTCGGGAGGGAAGCGTCCAATGGATGCTTGTGAATCCCCTCCCTGCCGGTCTCCACTCCTGGTACCCGGGCTCAGGGCGCGAACCTGGGTCGCCAGCATGCTGAGCAAACCCCTTCGCTCGGCGCCACGGAGATGGCTATTTTACATTATTTAGCAACATTTTATTATACTTTTTGTGACTCAAAGCTTTTAGAGTGTCCATTTTTTTAAAAAGTTGCCAATGGGCCCATTTTATATAAGCAATAAGGCACCTCAGAGACACTGGTTGTACTAGGTTTATCCCACGGTCGGGGCAGAAGGCACTCTACTTCTCCTCATGCCTTACAATGCACCTGACCATGGGGTAAACTTAGTACAACCAATGCCCTGTCATGCCTTATTGCTTAAAAAAGCTGCCCAAATCTTCTAACTCCCCACCCCCAAAGGCTTACCTATTGCTTTAACGAAAATCCTTTGTTTTCTGTGCTGGAATTTATTTTATTGTTGTAAACTCTGGGAGTAAGGAACATGGTGGATGCTGCACAGTTCCATTTAATTTGACGGTGCGGGTCCACTCACTTCAGCACATTTGCATTGAAGTGAGCAGTGTGGAGCCACATTTTCACACTAGATGGAACTGCATAGTGTCCACCATGTTCCCGATTCCCGGAGTTTACGACAATAAAATAAATTCCATCACAGAAAACAAAGGCTTTTCCTTGTGGAAAACTTAATTGGGGGGTAGGCCTTTGTGGGGGCTAAAGATTTTGGCAGCTATCCTTTAAGTATACTCCCTGTCTAGCCAATGTGACCATTTCATTCCATACTTGTCATGTATGTACTTCTGCTTTTGCTTCTGCAGGTCAATTGTTGTGCCATTTTGATGACCAGGCCATGCCTAAAAATAATCCCTGAAACCAGTGCACCCACCTGGTTAATAAATCAATCAATTAATCAATAAATCAATCGATAAATAAATAAATAAATACATTTCAAGAATTCATTTTGTTTGAAATTCCTTTCTGTAGAACCTGTTTTAGCCAAAGAGTATTGGATTGTGTTGGAGCAAGTGTTTAGAATCATCTGCCAGAGTCTGCTAAGACTAGTAGATCTGTGCCTATTTAAAAAAAATGATCTTTTACATAACCAGTCATACTGTTATGAATAATTTTACTGTAATGTTTGTGTTTGTATGTTTTTGTATTGTAAATTTGTAAATGCTGGTTGCACTTGAAAACGGACAAATTTGCTCAATGTGCCATTTCAGGGTAAACAATAAAATGAAATGGAATGGAATGAAATACATATATGCACTCTACACCTAGAAAAAAATGTTAGCTTCAGTGAGACATACTGTAGGTATCGTAGCTTTATAAAATGTTAATAGAGCTTGTACACCCTCCTAGAAATTGTGGAATTACAAAGTGTGGTACCTTTACATATGCTGTTTCAGATTGAGCTGACATATGCACATACCATAAACGCAATGTTCTCGCTTGTATACCTGACATTGGGGAAGGGGAGACTTCAGAGGTTCTGCCATGTCTGTAATGATGTCCTTGTACTTAGATGTGTGTGCTGGAAAATAAAAGAAAGTCTACTTGTTTAAAAAAAAAAGAAAATGAGATTAGAGTCTTCATTTTGCAGGATGATAAGTCACTACAAAAATATTTTAGATAATGCAGCAGATATGGCTTTCAACTACACAGGGACCTTAACTCTGAAGGGTCAAAGTCATAGATGCATCAGCTCTGACCGACCTTCAAAATGGGGAGATGACAGTTTCTCCAAATGTTTGTCAGTCAAATGTATCACAACAGGAGGGGGACACAGGTGTTTGTTTCCTATAAATGCATTTTTGGCTTAGCGAATTAGAAGCAATTACTTCACTACTAATGCATGGTCTGCAGCTGAGCCGACCTGATCAAAAAGACCCTCTCTGAGTTTAGTGACCCCTGCATACATTTAGTCATTTTCACACATGGGGTGTGTTCAGACTTCAGATTGAGGAAAAGACCAGTTTGATCACAAGACACTTAACTTATGATCTTGGGGGAAAAAAAAGTCTGGAACTGCCAGAAAGGTTCCCAGATACCTACAGCATGGCTCCAGTGAAAAGGAAATCCTTAATTTCCTGTATAAACTCAGATACAATAGGGTCAGATTTGTGGCTATTGCTTCAGCCTAGTGGAGTCCCAGTCTCTGTTTGCTTAGTATATTAACCAGTTCACTGCCATGTTGTCTGTGTACAATTTCTGAGAAGGAGAATCTTGTTTATTTTTAAATTCCCTAATATCTCTAAGATGCTTACTTCTTCTTCTTGTAGCTTGAAACGACTGCGACCTTAAACTAGATAGCAATATAAATTTCAGGTGTAGTTAGGAGCACTTTTACCGTTATAGAAGTGCTTTTTTGAGTATTAACTAATAACCAAAGTTGAGCAGACCTCATCTGGCTTAGCACCATAAGAATGCAGGAGAACATACACTCCTACAGTAATAAATTGCCACTATTTCAGCATGACCCAAAGCACACTCATGTTCCAGCATGTGAGTGGAACAGAACAGGAGTGGAACGGGTGTGAGACTGGCATCTTAGGCATCGGCAGGCATCAACAGAAACAAGCAAGGAAGCGGAGCACTTAGACGGTCAACTAAGGTAGGGCACCTGTGCACTCCTGTTGTTGCATTCACTGTTACGAAGGGCGGAAGATAAAAGGTAGGCCTAAACTGGGAGTAGGAGCAACACCCTATCTAGGGTAACAGTATGAGGGGATTTACACCAGAAATGGGGACACTCAAGTAGCAACAGACAACAAGAAGAAAGCTAGGAACATTGTATCAGGAGTAAGGGTATATAAGTATTTCCAGGTTACAAATGGATTATAGAAGCCAGGAATGCTAGGAGTGGTGCAGTACAGTGGTTGTGGGGCAACAGTTCTCAGAGAGACCTTCTGGAGACTGTGGTGCTTCCTGATCTGCATGCACCTCTCTGGCTTGAGGGAGGATGTCACTAGACTCCAGGCTGAGTTGGCTAGGATTCAGGGGACCTCTTTCCCCACACAGGTGCCACCATGAATGACACCATTACCCTAGAAGATGCTAGGGAGGGGGAACAGCTGGACTATAGTGTTCTCTGGAAGGGTGGGGCGGTGGATCAGAGGCACATTCCTCAACCAGTACCACTACGTAATTCCTACACCGCTCTGGCAGGGTGGAATTGCCAACAGGAGGCACCCATGGCAGTGGCCCAGGTGGATTTGGGTTCCTCTGGTGCGGAGACCCCAAGAAGGGAGGAAGAGGACCCCAGAGGAGGAGGGAGCAACTTCTGTGGGGGGGGGGACTTAATATTGAGGGACATATGTGTAAGAACAGAAAGGGGAGAGAGGCAGGTTAGGTGCTTATGTGGCACCACAGCTCAGAAGGATGGGAATTGGATCCAGAGGATTGCTAGGGCAGGAGGCAGAACTGGATATCATTGTCCTCCTGTGGACTAATGACATGGCTAAGGATGGGGTGGAATAGTGCCGTGGAGTTTGGGAAGCTGGGGAAGGATCTTAGGCAGGTAGCACACTCAGTGGCATTTGCTGAGGTGCTTCCTGTCTATGGGGGGGGGGGATCTCTGAACCAAGACCTTCAACTCATGGTTAAAGAGATGGCACAGAGAGGATGGGTTTGGCTACATTGGGGACTGTAGACTTACTTGGAGGAATAAGGGCCTTTACAGGGGTGATGGCCTGCATCCATCAGAGAGGGAAACTGCAGTCTTCAGTGGACAGTTTAGATGTTACTCTGATGAATATTTTAACTAGTTAACATACGAACATACAAAATTTGCCAGCAGATAAAGGCCTAGAGGTCTATCAAGTCTGCTTGAATGTGCAGCTAGCACCCCTTATTCTGCAGCTGCCCCTCCCTTCCACCCTTCCTCTTCATTAACCCTCCACCAGTTCCTGTCCCATCCCCTTTTGAAGCAGTCCACTGTTCTACTGGATACCACTTCTGCAAGTAATGCATTCCACCCAGCCACCGCCCTCTCTGTAAAAAAGTGTCTCCTCATCTCCCTCCTGAATCTTCCTCCCTCCAGTCTCATATCATGGCCCCTGGTGTCCCTCCTCTCCCTTACTTTGAACAGCCCCTCTGTACCTGTCTTGTTTATTCCTTTCATGTACTTAAAGGTTTTCAATCGTGTCCCCGTCCTTCTCTCCTCCAGTGAGTACATGTTCAACTCCTCAACCTCCTCTCATATGATAAGTCCCCAGCCCCTTGATCATCTTTGTCGCGCCTGTGCTGCACCTCCAGTAACCTAATGTCCCTCTTCAGATACAGGCACCAGTACTGCACGCAGTACTCCAGGTGCGGTCTAACTAATGACCTATACAGTGGCAGAATCACTTCCTCTCTCCTCGAGGATTTACCCCTTGCAATCCAACCCAGCATTTTGTTGACCTTTGCAGCTGCCTTACTACATTGTGCCGAGTTATTCATTGACCCTGTAAAGAGCACCCCCAGATCATTCTCCTCCTCTGTCTGGGCTAGCTGCACTCCCCCCAGCTGGTAACTCCTCCTTGGGTCCTTCGTCCCAAAATGCAGCACCTTGCACTTTTTGTCATTAAACCCCAGTTGCCAGGTGTCTGACCAGGTTTCAAGCTTTGCCAGATCATCCTGCAACCCCTGCCATCCCCCTAGATCATCCACCACCGCTCCTACCTTGGTATCATCAGCAAACAGACTGATCTTGCTCTTGATGTCCAGTGATATGTCTGCAATGAATATCCCAAACAACACTGGTCCCAACACTGAGCTCTGTGGAACACCACTCATCACTACCCTTGGGTGTGAGAGCTCCCCACCCACCACCGCCCTCTGTTGCCTTCCCTGAAGCCATTTTCCTACCCATCTCACCAGCTTTGCACCCACCCCGTGCCTACTAACTTACTTCCCAGCCTTCCATGTGGCACCACGTTTAATGCCTTAATGAAGTCCAGATACAGGACATCCACTGCATGGCTCCTGTCCAGTTGCCTAGTTACCCAGTCATAGAACTCCATCAGGTTGGTTTGGCAGGATCTGCCCCATATGAAGCCATGCTGTCTGCTGTCCTGTAGTCCTTTGGCCTCTAGGAGGGCCACCAGCCTCTCCATCAGGATAGTCTCCATTAGCTTACCCATGATGGATGTGATGCTCACTGGTCTGTAATTTCCCGGTTCATCCTTGGGGCCACTCTTGTGGGGGGGGGCACCACATGAGCCATCCTCCGGTCCTGAGGTACACCCCCGAATGTAGTGAGGCATTAAATAGGTCTGCCAAAGGTCCTGCAAGGACCTCTGCCAGCTCCTTCAGTACCCAGGGTGGATGCCATCTGGGCCTGGCGCCTTGTCCACCCTCAGTGCCTTCAAACCCTCCCGAACTCTGCCCTCCATGATTTCCCCATCTGTCACCACCCCCCATTTCTGACATTTCTCCCCTTGGCTGTCACCCCCCTCTTCTCTTTAGTAAATACTGAGCAGAAGTACTCATTTAGTGCTTCTGCCTTATCGCACCCTGCTTCCACCCAACGCCCCTCCTTCCTAATCCTTACAGCTCCTTTTCTCCCTGATGTACCTAAAGAAGTCCTTCTCCCCCTTCTTAATGCCTTGTGCCAGCCTGAGTTCCGTAGATGCTTTGGCTCCCCTTACTGCCCTTGTCACCTCCTTCGAGTCTGTCAAGTACTTCTTCCTGTCCTCCCCACTCCCTGTTTTCTTGTACTTCCTAAAGGCAGCTCTTTCCCTCCTTACCTTTTCCATGACCTCCTTGCTCACCCAGTTCGGTTTCTTAGCCCTAGCCTTCTTGCTCTGGGCCTTGCAGCAGGTTTTGGTTGCCTCCACTATCCCCAGCTTTATGAGCTCCTACCTCTGGTTAGTGTCCATACTAGATTGAATTCTGGCCAGGTACCCATTTACCACTTCCCCTTCCTCCCAAAGTCAGCCCTCCTGAAGTCCAGCACTCTTGTGCCAGATTCCACTCCTTCCTTGCCCATATCCAATGTGAGCCATACTGAGTGGTGGTCACTCCCTGACAGTTAAGGAGGGTAGCAGAAGAAATCGGGGAGGCAGTAACTGCCCTCGCTACAGGCTGAAGTAGAAAATAGGAAGAAACCCAAGAGGAATGGAATACCAAAGGTTGGAAATTAAAAAAAAGAGGAAGGATAGTAAAATTCAAGGGGGATGGGAATGGAAGCATTAAAAAGAGATAGGGAAAGGAGAGGGCAAAAAGGAAAGAAGAGGGTAACAAGAAGAGTGGTAACAAAATCTGGAAGGCCATGTGTGTAAATGCTTGAAATCTAGGACATAAGATTCCAGACCTAAAGGCCACAATGGCAGAGGCCAACCTTGCTAGCATGGCGATTATGCATTGAAAACCATGACTGGGACATGGCAATACCAGGCTATACTCCATTCAGGAAAGACAGTGTGGGAAGGGAAGGAGGGGGTGTGGTGCTTTATGTGAGGAAAGGCATAAAAGCAATGGAGATACAGGGAATACAGGGAGGACAGAGGTACTGTAGGTGACCCTGGAGATGGGAAATGGAGCCACTATTCATGCTGGCATGATCTACTGATCTCCAGCACAGGTGAGGTGGTAGATGAGGTACTGGTGGAACCCACTGACAGGATGGCAGAAAAGGTGAAGGTGCTGCTGTTGAGGGACTTCAATCTGCCAGATGTAGACTGAAACCTCCCAGCTGTGGGTTCAGCTAAAAGCAAGGATTCCCTGCATGGGGTGTTCCTCAGGCAACAAGCCAGTAAACCTACTCATGATGGGACAATACTGGACCTGGTACTCACTAACAGGGATAGAGTTGCAGACGTCAAGGTGAGAGGCCACCTGAGAACAAGCAACCACTGGTTCAATATAAGGATGGCTGTGGAACTGAACCACACAAGGCGAGGCTCCTGGACTTCAAGAAGGCAGATTTAAAAAAGACAGGTGAATGCCTCAGGGATGCCCTGGTGGGGGAATGACCTGTGTGAGCTGCAGGAACAGTGTGCCATAATGAAGGCAACATACCTCTGCATCACGCATGTGAGCAAAAGTTAGAGGAAAAAGAGACCACTATGGTTCTCAAAAGAGATGGCTGAAAAGATAAAAATAAAAGTGTAGAATTCAGAAAGTATAAGGAGATGCACAGGGAGGAGGAGGAGGATATGGAGGTGCATCACAGGTAACAGAGGGAAGCAGGGAGAGCAGTAAGGAGTGCAAAGGCACAAACAGAAGAGCAAATAAGACTCACCACATACGGTCTTCAATTTTCACAACTATTTAAGAACTACTGGTCACTGTAGTTTGGATCCAGGACTAACTTCCCTGATTTTGGGTTGTATTGATTCCATCGGTCCGGTCCTAGCACAGATAGTCTGGTGCTCCTTGGAAACAGGTGAGTTTCCTAGCTCCCTGAAAGAGGCAGTGGTAACACCCCTCTTAAAGAAAGCTACTATGGACCCAGACTGCCATGCAAACTACAGACCAATCTCTAACCTTCCCTTTCTAGGGAAGGTGATTGAGAAAGTAGTGGCTGTGCAGCTGGAGAACCATTTTACCATCCATGACATCTATGAACCCCTCCAGTCCGGATTTCTAAAGAGACATAGTACTGAGACAGCACTGGTTCAGGTTCTCAATGATCTCCTGATGGTTAGAGATCAGAAAAAATGTTCCATCCTGGTTCTTCTTGATCTCTCATCAGCATTTAACACTGTGGACCATGGGGTTCTGCTTGACCGCCTGAGGTTCATTTGTGGATTGTCAGGTACGGTCTTCAGGTGGTTTACATTTTTCCTCACTGGAAGAACTCAGAGAGTGGTGTTCAATGTTTATTTCTCAGACCCAGTTTCTCTGTCTTGTGGGGTCCCCCAGGGTTCAGTGCTGTCCCTCATGTTGTTCGCAGTGTACATGCTGCCCCTCGGAGACATTGTACGAAGGTATGGGCTGAGGTTTCACTGCTATGTTGATGATACCCAGCTCTATCTTTCTTTTGCACCCGACCAAGATGGAGCTCACTCAGTCTTTAATAGCTGTCTCACAGAAATCCAGGAGTGGATGGATTCCAGTTGGCTAAAGTTAAACTCGTGAAAAGACTGAGGTGTTGGTTGTGGATCCGGCGCGCCGGATAGGGGGTCGGGGATGGGATCACCCTCAGGACTCTTTCTTGGGGGTGTATCACTCCCGCCCTCTGAATGGGTGCGAAATCTGGGGGTAATTTTTGATGAAGAGCTGACTCTGCATCGCAGGTGTCGGCCATCATGAAATCCTCCTTTTACCATCTTAGGAATATCTCCAGGATTAAACACCTTGTTCCTTCTGGCAATCTTCTTATGCTGGTCCACACCTTTGTGTCCTCGCACCTTGATTGCTGCAACTCCCTCTACCTAGGGCTACATGGGGTGGAAATCCACCACTTGCAGCTAGTGCAGAATGCTGCGACTTTTGATGGGAACTTCTAGATCCTGTAATATTACTCTGGTGCTGCGCGGACTGCACTGGCTGCTGGTGCAGTGGTGGATCACCTTTAAAGTCGGTCTTCTGACTTTTAAAGCCCTGCACAGACTAGGCCTGGACTCCTTGAAATAGCTTCTGGTTTCCTACTGCCCTGGATGATTGCTCCGCTCAGCATATGAGGGGTTGCTAGAGATTCCGAGGGTGTGCTTGAAATCTTCTGGGGCCTGTGCATTTATGCACATGGCTCCAACCCTCTGGAATTTTCTACCCTGTCGGATACGGGAGTGCATGACCATGGAGGGATTTAAGAAAGCCTTGAAATACACATCTGTGGGCTCAAGCTTTTGATGAATAAATAATTTTACAGATGGTTTCTGTTTATATTATTTTACTAATCTGGATGTTTGATGTGCTCTTTTAAATATGTTAGGCACCTTGTTATTTTTGAAAGGTGCTGTAAAAATAAAGTTATTATTATTATTATTACAGTATTGTTGAAGTTGCCTGCCAACAGTTGGCAGACAGGGCACTTACTTGTTCACCCTGTTGAGGCTGAGAAAGAGCACATGAGGAGACAAGATGTCGCCGAGTATGCCAACAAGGCTGAGAACATTTAAACATAAGATATTAAGATGCTTTTATGAAAAAACTGTTCGCTTTGCTCAGAAAATCATTTGCCCATTAACTGTTGCCCTGAGCAAGAGGAATGTTTCCTTCAAAACTTTGGCATGCAACTTTAACAGTACCGTGACCAATGATTATTAAATAAAAATTGTGAAATTGGAAGAATATATGTGGCGAGTGAGTCCATTTCTCCAGAAATGGTACAGAGTTTGACAGGCTTTGTCTGGACCAGACTCCTCCCTGTGGTTCATTTTTCTTGCATATGGTGGGCCACACTGGGTTTCTACATGAAGAGATAATAGCCCAGATGGCGACAAGGGGAGACAAGACATTTTTAAGGCATGTAAGCAAAAGGAGGAAGCCCAGGGGAGAGATCGTAAGGTTAAAAAGGGAAGGTGGGTACTGTGCAGAGGGGAATCAGGAAAAGGCAGACATCCTGAACAAATACTTTTGTTCAGTGTTCTCAGAGAAATGAGGAGAGGAGGGGAGGGGCCACAGAAACGTATAAGGAGTATTAGAGGGAGGGAGGTGGACACTAGTCTGTTTTCAGAGAAGAGTGTTCTAAAGGGACTCATAAATCTGAAAGTATACAAATCACTGGGGCCGGACAGGGTACATCCAAGGGTATTGAGGGAACTCAGGGATATACTGACTGCACCTCTAATAGTCCTATTTAACAGCTCATTGGAAACAGAAGCGGTTCTGGATAGCTGTAAGAGGGCAGATTTATGCCATGTTTACACAGTGGCAGTGCTCTTACCTTTGCACCACTCCATTCCTGATGCAATCTCTGCTGTGGCTCAGTTCTGGGTTCACACAGCCTACCCTCATGACAATGCAAGATGCACCAGAGAGGGGCTGTACATTTTTGGGGCTGGGTTATTTACTTTGACGTCAGCAGTGACGCACTGGTAATGCACTCACTGCTTACCTCACTTCCGCCCGTTGCCATACCTTGGGAAGGGGCAGTTCCGGAAGGAACACAGCACCACCTCAGCCCTGATGGAATTCACTGGCTTTATTCATCAATCTCTGGATCAGGGCGCCTTAGTAGGAGCTGCCTTCATAGACCTCACTAAGGCGTTCAATACTGTCCATCACTCACTACTCCCCCAACAGCTTTCCGCTACTGGTCTCTCCTCTGACACAACACTTTGGTTCAAAAGCTGTCTTGAAGATTGCTCTCAACGGGTGAAAATAGCCAACACCGTATCTGACCGATAGCCCATCTGCTCTGGCATGTCACAGGGCCCAATCCTGGGGCCACTCCTATTCAGCATTTTCCTTAATAACCTACCTCATTTCTGCCACCAAAGGAACCTCCTCTATGCAGACGATGCAGTCATCTACTCCAGCTGCCACGACCCCAAGCAACTGGAACTTCACCTTCAGAGTGGGTTTGTGGAAGTGGAGGACTGGGTCGAGAAACATAAACTGATCCTCATCTACAAGAAAACCAAAGTAATGATGTTCAGCAGCACCCAAAACAAGCATAAATCCCATACACTTACCATCAGAAACTGTCTTGGAGTCCCTCTTGAACAAATACCACATTTCAGATACCTGGGGATCACCTTAGACAGCTGTCTATCCTATGCTAAACATATAGATACTGTCGCCAGGGCTGTTAACATCAAGATTGGTCTCCTACATAGACATAGACACTGCCTTACTCCAGAAGCCCTCCAACTTGTTATATATAGTTCTGTCATATCCTTTGTAGATTATGGTCTTGTAATCTATGGAGCAGCCCCCATGTCTTCATTAAGCAGGATATCCATTTCTCTGAACAAGGCATGCATACTACTCACGGGTTCCGCAGGTTTCACCTACACCTGTGTTCTTTATGTAGAGACTGGTTGGCTACAGCTCTCCAGGAGGATCCAATACCAAACCTGTCTTTTAGCCAAAACAGCACTTCTCAACATCCTGCAAACAGGCACCACAAACCTGCTAAGCCCCCATTGTAGTTCACAGCATATGTGAAGCTCGAACAGCCATCATCTCCATGCTCCTAGATGCTAGACAGCCCAGGGGCAACGTTTATTTGCCTACAGAGCACCTTACTGGTTTAATACTCTTCATAGTGATATAACTAACCTACCTAAATTGGGACCATTCAAACTGAAGTTATGCCAACATCTCACGGCCAACAGTTCTTGTGACTGCTTCACCTGAGACTTCCATCTACTAGCATTCAATGTTCTCCTCACAACTGGATAACCCTGTATCTCTGCTGTTACCTCTATAATTCTAAGGCTACTCCCCATTTCGCTCTTTGACAAGACCCCTGGCTACCCCCCGTCTACCTCACCCCCACTTCCCCTACCCTCCCACACCAGCTTGACAAGGCCTATGGCTGCCGCTTCCTATCTTTCTTTCTTTCTTTCTTTCTTTCTTTCTTTCTTTCTTTCTTTCTTTCTTTCTTTCTTTCTTTTCTTTCTCCCATCTTTATCTTCCCCCTCTCATCTGCACTTTCCTCCTAGCAGAATGATAAAACTGTGTATAGATATAGATATATATATATACATATATATTTGCTCACTTAATTTTACTGTTTTGGAAACATTGCACTTTTACCCCTTTGTATGTTTTGTCTCCCCTCTCCACTGACATGGAACCTTTGTAAATGAGCTGTCTGTGCTCAGCAGTATTGTAATCCAAGAATAAATAAATACAAATAAAGTGCTGGCACGAATGGATCCATTGGTGCATCATCTTTATTTTGTTGCAAACCTTTTTATATTGCTCACTAGTGTGGCACTGTTATACTAGTCCATCCACACTCCTGACAAAGGGGACAGGGAGATGCAGAACACTGCACAACAGTGAGCATTTGCGCTCCTTCCAAGTGGTTTTCCTGCTGGACTTCCTGGTTCTGGCAGACAGACATGTGAGCAGTGGAGAAGTATATGAGAGCAGAGGCTTTCGATCAGAGTGAGGACTGCAGCAGATTCACACAGCTCGATAATCAGCTTTCTCCAATAAATGTACCCACTTCTGAGCAGCAGCAAAAACAGGGTGCAAAGTACTCCTAGGGCACTCCAGGAAGTGTCCTCACTGTTGACTTCAAAGTTGGCAGTGTAAATATATCTTTAGTCCCACTTCGCGAAAGCGGTAGCAAGGAAAAGGCTGGCAATTATAGGTCAGTCAGTCTGACATCAGTGGCGGGAAATTTAATGGAATCACTGCTGAAGGAAAGGATTGTGGAATATCTTGAAGTTGAATCCAGTGGGTCACAAGACCTGAGGCAGCATGGATTCATATGTGTGTGTGTGTGTGTGTGTGTGTGTGTTGGGGGTGGGTGTCAAAGAAATCTGATAGGTTTCTTTGACTGGATAACCAAGGAATTAGATCAGGGTGGAGTGGTGGACGTGGCCTCCCTGGATTTTAGTAAGGCGTTTAACACCGTTCCACTTAGGAGGCTAATAAGCAAGCTGGGTAGCTTAGGATGGGTCCAAAGGTGGCAAACTGGGTATGAAATTGCTTAAGGCACAGGCAGCAGAGGGTGGTGGTAAACAGAGTTCACTCCGAGAAAAGGAGGGTGACCAACGGGGTGCCTCAGGGATCACTACTGGGACCTGCTCTGTTTAATGCTTTTATAAGTGACATTGCAGAGGAGCAGGAAGGGAAGGTTTGCCTCTTTGTGAATGACACCAAATCGGCAATAGGGTGGACACTCTGGGGATGGGTAGAAAGGATAAGCAGAGATCTGAGAAAACTCAAGAGAAGTCAAGGATATGGCAGCTGGGTTTCAGCACAAAAAAGTGCAACATAATGCACTTAAGACACAGAAACCCAAGGCAAGAGCACAGAATGGGAGGCGTGGTACTCACAACCACCAAGCAGGAAAGAGATCTGGGGATAATCATACTGGGTGACCTAATTATGGCCAGGCAGTGTGGCCAGGCAGTACAACTAGGCAGTTGGGAGGGCTAATGGGATGCTGGGATGCATAGGAAGGGGTATCATCAGCAGAAAGAGGGAGGTGGTGCTGCCTCTGTATAGATTGCTGGTAAGTCCCTACCTAGAGTACTGTGCCCAGTTCTGGAGACCACATCTGGCAACAAAGATGGTACATGGATTGCATCACAAGTCCTATGAGAACAGGTTGAAGAACTTGTGGACTCCTCCCTGGAGGAGAGGAGGGAGAGAGGGGATATGATAGAAACATACAAGTGCCTGACGGGGAGGAACAGAGTGCAGGAATACATTATTTTTCAGTGAAAAAGATGTTCCAGGACTAGAGGGCATGGGATGAAGTTGGAGGGAGGGCAATTCAGAGGAAATGTGAGGAAGAATTTCTTCACAGAATGGGTGGTGGACAAGTGGAACACCCTGCCAAAGAAAGTAGTAGGGGCTGAAACAGTCATGGGATATAAGAATGCATGGGATAGACATAAGGGAATTTTGAAGGTCAGGGGTAAGAGGCAACAGACTTCTAGGAAAACATAAAGTGAACTTACAAGCCCAAATTGGCAGACTGGATGGGCCGTAGACCCTTATCTGCCGACAGTGTCTATGTATCTATGTTTCTACAGAAAGACATAGACAGCGTGGAGGCGGTCCAGAAGAGGGCAAGTAAAATGGTGCAGGGTCTGCATCAGAAGCCTTATGAGGATGAACTTAATTTTTTTTTATCACTGAATACTTTTTCCCTCCTTGGCCAGACTGCCCTGACCGCGGCCACCAGCACCCGCACCCCCAGACCAGGTCTGTTGTGTGGATTCATACACCCACTCACTGGGCTGGCCAATGACAGGACCCCCCCCCGGACCTGTGGCACAGACACACCGTGGCTACATCTTCACAGGTCCGGGGGCACAGGGCACAGCCATCAGCCGAGTGGTTGCCCTACCATTTTTCCTCCAGGATTAGATCCCTGAGGAGCTGGATGTGCAATGGCATCAGTGCACATATGTGCAGACACCCGCAGCGCCCCACCCCCCTTGTCATGCCTGCAGCTTGCAATGCACCCAGCTTCCGCCAGGTGCCACTGCAGTGTGGCGCAGTGCCCTCACCCACCCCAGAGGAAGGAGAGCAGTCATGATGGGATACTTGATCCTTCCTCTCCCCTGCCAGCCCCCGGCGGCCCGAGTCCATTCCCGAACCCGGGTTGCCGGCCCGGCTAAGGTTTAGATCCAGCCTGGCCTTATAAGGATAGACTTAATGATCTAAATATGTAAACTCTGGAAGAGAGGAGGGAGAGTGGGGATATGGTAGAAACCTGTAAATACCTCACGGAGGTAAATAAGGTACAGGAGGGAAGTATTTTTCAGAAGAAGGGGCTCAAAGACAAGAATGCATGATAAGAAGCTGGAGAGGGTAGATTTAGGAGAGATACAAACATACGAAAGTTGCCATCAGCAAAAGGCCATCCTGGTCTATCTAGGCTGCTCAAGAGTGCAGCTAGCTCCCTATTCAGCAGCTGCCCCACCCCCTTCCCTCCCTTTACCCTCCCCTTTGCCCTGTCCCATCCCTTCTTGAAGCATTCCACTGTGTTACATGCCACCACCTCAGCCGATAATGTTTTCCACTTTGCCATGACTCTCTCCATAAAGAAATGCCTCCTCACCTCCCTCTTGAATCTACCCCCCTACAATCTCATGTCTTGGCCCCTAGTGTCTCTCCCCACCCTCCACCTGAATAGACCCTCTGTGTCTGTTTTGATTATCCCCTTCATGTATTTGAAGGTCTCAATCATGTGCCCCATCCCTTCTCTCCTTCAGTGTGTACATGTTTAATACTCTTAGTCTGATCTCATATGGAAATTCCCCCAGGCCCTGGATCATCTTTGTTGCCATATGCTGCACTCCCTCCAGCAGCCTAATGTTCTTTTGTAGGTACAGGCACCAGAAATGCACACAGTATTACAGGTGGGGTCTAACCAATGATCTGTATAACAGTAGAATAACCTCCCTTCTTCTCGAGGTAATGCCCCTTGCAATACACCCCAACATTTTGCTGGCCATTGCTGTTGCCTTTCTGCATTGCACAGAATTGTTCATTGCTCCTGTGATGAGCACCCTCAGATACTTCTCCTCTCCTCTTCTGTTACCTCCAGCCACCCCTCCCCGCTCCCAAGATGGTAGCTTCTTCTCGGATTTTTTGATCCGAAGTGCAGTATCTTGTATTTTTTAGCATTGAATCCCAGCTGCCATCTGTCAGACCATGCCTCTAGCCTTGCCAGATCCTCCTGTAATCCCTGCCACCCAACCTGGTCATCCACCCCTGCTCCCATCTTGGTGTCATTTGCAAATAGGCTGATTTTGCTGCTGATACCCTCCAATATGTCTGCAATAAATATGTCAAATAGCACTGGGCTTAACACCAACCCCTGTGGAACACCACTTGTCACAGGCTTAGGGGATGTGTTTTCCCTACCTACCACCACCCTCTGCTGCCTATCTTTTAGCCAGTTCTCCACCCATCCCACCAGTTTTGCTCCTTCCTCTGTGCCCCATAGTTTGCTTCCAAGTCTCCCATGTGGTACTGAATCGAAGGCTTTACTGAAGTCTAGTTACAGGACATCCACCACATGGCCCCCATCAATTTGCCTAGTCACCCAGTCATAGTATTCCACCAGGTTGGTCTGGCATGACCTGCCCTTAACGAAGCCATGCTGCCTCTCGTCCTGCACCCCGTTCACCTCCAGTAGTGCCACTAGCCTCTCCTTTAGGATGGTCTCCATTAACTTCCCCATTATGGACGTTAGACTTACTGGCCTATAGTTCCCCAGTTCATCCTTGGGTCCACTCTTGTGAAGGGGAACCATGTGAGCCAGTCTCCAGTCATGGGGTACGCATCCTGTGTCTAGAGATGAATTAAATAATTCTGCCAAGGGTCCTGCCAGGACCTCTGCCAGCTCCTTCATCACTCTTGGATGAACTCCATCCAGTCCTGGTGCCTTGTCCACCCTCAATGCCCTTAACCCCTCCAGCACCTTCCCCACTGTGATTTCTCCATCCATCACCCCCCCATCTGTTTCTATCCTCCTTCCTACTATGGGTAGCACCCCCCCTTTCTTTTGTAAAGCCTGAACAGAAGTAGTCATTGAGCACTTCTACCTTTTCACCCCCTTCCACCCATCCCCACTCCTTTTAATTCTTACAATTTGGTCCTTACAACTTCTTTTCTCCCTGATGTAACTAAAGAAGTCTTTTCCCCCTTTTTTTTATGTCCTGCACCAGCCTGAGTACTCTTGATAGGATGATACGAAGCACTTCTTTACAGAAAGAGTAGTGGATTCCTGGAACAGTCTTCCAGTGGAGATGGTGGTGGTGATGAAAACAGTAGTGGAACTGAAAAGTACATGGGACAGGCATAAGGGGATCTTTGGGAAAGTGAAGAGGGTGGGTGAATGAGACAGATATCAAATAGAATCTGTGTTGTTACTATAGGCAGGGAAAAATGGGCAGACTAGGTGGGCCAAGCGGTCAAAAGTCTGTGTTTCTATGTTTCACACTCTTCAGCTCTAAGAGTGCTCATTAACACTTTTATAAATATATTATAAATTGCCGGGTTTGTAATTTATTCATTTAAAAAATTATGTTTGACATTTTATTAATAAAAAGACCCTTTCTGAAAGTGAAATATGTCACTTTTTCAAATCTTGCACATACAACCCAATTATGGTTACAGATAGAATAATGGATAGGTCAGTGTGCATTACAAGGGAGTAATACCATCAAGAGGTTCCAGTGTCCCCAGACCCTGGAGATGGTAGTACTCCCTTGTAATGCACACTAACCAATGTTATATATATATATATCTATATATATATAGATATATATATAGATATATATATATCCGATTTAAAATTCTTGTGCTATGAGTTCTTTAGACAGCTGCCCGACTGCTGTACTGTATAGAGACACTCACTGTGTATACCTGTCCTTCAGGAGTGCCTGTGGGCATCAGCTTCAATGGCCAGTGCTTGCTGTTACTTCATTTTCTGAAGTTGGTGAAGGCAGGATCAACCAGATAAGACTTTACATGTACAAAAAAATCAAAATTACAGCTCTGAAAGTGAGAAGAAATTGGTCTCAGTAAGCGAGAGACAACCACCATGGGTTTTTTTTCTGTTCTGCCCTCCTACAGAGAAGAAGCAGCCAGTCATTAAGCATGCTTTCAGAAGCATGCGCCTCGTGTCTAGCAACGGTAGTTGGTGCCATGGCGACAAGCTATGAAATTTGTTTGAGTCTTGCGCTTGCACTGTTCAGGTTCTTTGATAATACTGTCAGAGCTTGGAAAGATAATTATTATGGGTTCCAAACAATAGTATTATGGCTCACAAACAATAGTATTATCACTTTTCAATAGTGATATTACAAGGATTTTTTGTATGCTTTTCTGGCATATTAATTTGGCTTATCCATATATTAATAGTTGTAATTTGTTTATTTTTCAACATGAATTACACCAGTAGGACTATAAGCCCTATTCACAAAGCCATCCTGCACGATTACATAAGTTACATGAGACATTACCCCCACAAAACACAGTAGACAGAGAGGTAAACACTAAGGTACAGAAGTCAGTAGGGAGCAGAACAGAGATAAATGCAGAAAAAGATGGTAAGAACAGGGATGGGGCTAAAAGGGGTAAGTCCATAAAAAATAAATGGAAGGTGATGAGTACCAACACCCACAGGCTGTGCAACAAGCTTCCTGAACTAGTGGCCTTGATGGAAGAGGGATGCCTGGATATTGTGGCAGTCACTGAAACATGGTACACAGAGAACCATGACTGGGATGTCAACATACCAGGATACACAGTCTACAGGAGGGACAGGGTGGGTAAAGAGGAGGAGGAGCTCTCTATATAAGGGAAGGGATTAAAGCAACAGAACTAAAGAGTAAACAGGAAGTTGATGAGTCACTATGGGTCACCCTGGAGACAGGAAATGGCACCATAATCTGCATGGGGGTTGTGTACAGACCCCCATCTCAGGGGAAGGAAATGGACAAGGAAATGATAGAAAGCATCCTTAAAATGGCAGAAAAAGGGGAGATATTGTTGATGGGGGACCTGAATATGCCAGATGTTAACTGGAGTACCTTTGCTGCAGGCACATCCAAGAGCAGGGTCATTCTTGATGCCCTACAGGGGGCATGCCTCAGTCAGCTAGTGTTGGAACCCACTCAGGAGGGAGCAATCTTATATCTGGTACTCTCAAATGGGGAAGGAGAACGGATCTCAGATTTAGAAGTGGGTAGCCATCTGGGAACAAGTGACCACCAAACAGTGTGGTTCACAATAAACACAGCCATAGAGTCAAGTCATACAGAAACAAAAGTATTGGACTTTAGGAAGGCTGACTTTGGGGAAATGAGAGAGTGCCTCAGAAAAGCACTAGCAAACAGGCAAGAAGGAGAGGTGGAGGAACAATGGGGAATAATCAAAACAGCCATCACAGAGGCAACAAGCCTTTGTGTGAAGCAAATCAACGAAACAAAATGAAGGAAAAAAACACTATGGTTCTCAAAAGACGTGTCAGGGATGGTTAAGAGAGAAAGGATAGCATTCAGGAAATATAAAGAACACACAAGGAGCCTTGACAGAGAACTTTATCAGTTAAAGCAGAAGGAGGCAGGGAAGGCAGTCAGAACAGCAAAGGCACAAACTGAGGAAAAAATAGCCAGCTCTGTTAAGAAGGGGGTTAAAACCTTTTATAGGTACATTAGGGAGCGAAGAAAGATCAAGGGAGGGATACAGAGACTTAATAAAGGGAAGGGAATGCAGGTAGAGGGTGACAGTGAAAAAGCAGGGATACTGAACGAATATTTCTGCTCAGTATTCACAACGGAATCGGAGGAAGGTACCTAAACCAAACAAGGGAGAAATTTGAATAGGGGTCGATACCAGTCCATTCACAGAAGAAAGGGTTTTGAAAGAACTCTTGAAACTGAGGGTGGACAAAGCAATGGGGCCTGACAGGATTCACCCAAGAATTCTAAAAGAACTAAGGGTAAAACTAGTAACACCACTGACTACTCTCTTTAACAAATCATGGGAGAATGGGGTGGTACCTGAGGAATGGAGGAGGGTAAATGTGATTCCACTTCACAAAAGTGGGAGCAGGGTAGAGGCAGGAAACTACAGACCAGTTAGTTTGACGTCAGTGGTAGGGGAAAATGATGGAATCACTTCTGAAGGAAAGAATTGTTGAGTACCTAGAGGCCAGTGGGGCACAGGACCCAAGGCAGCATGGTTTCACAGCAGGAAGGTCATGCCAGATGAACCTAATAGATTTCTTTGACTGGGTGACCAAAGTAGTAGACCAGGGAGGGTCTGTGAATATGGCCTACCTAGATTTTAGCAAGGCATTCAACACAGTCTCACACAAAAGATTAATATACAAGTTAGCCAGCCTTGGAGTGGGTCCCAAGGTGGTAGCCTGGATAAAAAACTGGCTGGACAACAGGATGCAAAGGGTAATAGTAAACAGAGTCCACAGTGAAGAAAGGAGGGTAACTAGTGGGGTACCGTAAGGTTCGGTACTGGGACCGGTCATCTTTAATGTCTTTATAAGTGACCTTGGAGAGCACCTGGAAGGAAAGGTATGTTTCTTTGCAGATGACACAAAGATCTGCAACAGGGTTGATACACAAGGTGGGGTGAAAAGAATGAAAAGGGACTTGGCAAGGTTGGAGGAATGGTCAAATATGTGGTAGCTCAGATTCAATGCAAAGAAGTGCAAGGTAATGCATCTGGGGAAAAAACAGTGGAAGAGTACACAGTGAGGGGTGAGTTAATAACAACAACAAAAATCAAAAGAGACCTAGGAGTAATTATATCGGATGACCTGAAGGTGGGCAATCAATGGGAGAAGGCAGTAAGAAGAGCTGGGGGGATACTGGGATGCATAGGGAGAGGCATCAACAGTAGAAAACATGAAGTTGTTTTCCCTCTGTACAGACAGTTAGTGAGACCCCATCTGGAGTACTGCATGCGATTCTGGAGACCCCATCTCCGCAAAGACATAGACAGAGTGGAGGCTGTTCAGAGGAGGGCAACCAAAATGGTGCAGGGTCTGCACCAGAAGACATACGAGGAGAGACTAAAGCAGCTTAATATGTATACCCTTGAGGAAAGGAGGGAGAGGGGGACATGATAGAAACTTTCAAGTATCTCAAGGGAATTAACAAAGTACAAGAGGGTAGTATCTTTCAGAAGAAGAGATGTGCAAGAACAAGGGGGCACAATTTGAAGATAGAGGGGGGATGGCTCAGAGGTAATGTTAGAAAGTATTTTTTCACAGAGAAGGTTGTGGATGCATGGAACAGCCTTCCTGAGGAGGTTGTGGAGTCAG
Organism: Neoceratodus forsteri; assembly: GCA_016271365.2. Taxonomy (NCBI): domain Eukaryota; kingdom Metazoa; phylum Chordata; order Ceratodontiformes; family Ceratodontidae; genus Neoceratodus; species Neoceratodus forsteri. The sequence goes on from JADMNL010000027.1 coordinate 167,817,373, forward strand.
GAACAGTGGGAGAATTCAAGAATGCATGGGACAGGCATAAGGCAATTCTAGTGGGGGGTAGGAGGAAGTAAGCTGTTGATTAACTAGAATCTGCAGCTTACCCATCACGTAGGGAAATGGGCAGACTAGGTGCGCCAAGCGGTCCTTATCTGCCATCAGATTCTATGTTTCTATATTTCTATTACACATGCATAAAATGTACATGTAAGTAAACACTAAACATAAGAAACCAATCACATTAGTACATCAAATACGCGTAACATTTACCATTTACTTTGGACAATCTAATTAGAGGACAAAGCATCCACTTAAAATAGTTGCGTCTAAATGTCATAACTTAGGTCACTGTAGACACATAAATCCTCAATACCGATTGGCTGATACAGAGTTGATGATAGTCCTGGTCTCAATTTAGGGTTCTCCTACTCTTGATGCCAATAGCTAGCACACACTCTAATTAACGTAAATAATCAAGCAATAGCCACTGACACAATAATGTTTATAAAATGACAGGGTAAAATCATGTAATCTGATTGGCTCTTATTTATGTGTAAAATATGGTTTACACATGGTTAAAAAAAGGACTGCTCAGCAGTGAAGAGTCTGCAACACAGATCAATGGGCATTTGGAACACAGGCATTTCAGTTAGCCCTCTACTGCCAGAACTGATCTTCCACCACAAACATGGCTGCTACCTTTACACTGTAAAAAAATGTCAACTGGGCTCTAAAAATAAAACTACCTTAAATAAAAAATAAAACTAATTAAATGCTGTTTCCCTGGTTATCACACTCTCCTTACATACATAAAGAAATTAAAAACAATTAGTATTGTTTATATTTTTTACTACAACTGTTTCTTTGCTGACAGTGACAACCCCCAGCTTTACCTGCTTATCAAGGAACTCTTTTCTTCTTGCCTTGACAGTGAAATAACTGAGTCTCTGGCTGCAACAAAGGCCTTTGTTGTCTGTATGTACAGTGCGTTGGGAGAGAAACATTCTGCCAGTGGAACTGAACAGAATTTTGAATTCATGTATTCTGTGGTAAACATTCCATGATAAACATTCCATATCTTGAATGTGGAGAACAACACAGAAATTAAAAACAGGAAGAAGAAAGTAGGCAATATAAAGGATAAAGTATGGGCAACAGTTAACAACAGCACTGTGTATGCTTTGAGATGTTGCCATGGCAACCTGATAGGCCTTGAGAGCGCAGCTCGAGAGGTTGTTGGTTGCTGTGGCAATGTCGAGATGCATACACTGCTGTTGTTAACTGTTCACCCATACTTTATCTTGTATAGTGTATGGTGCGAGTGAGGCAAGTTTTGTCACCAAAATGATTTCTAAGGCTTTGCTCAGCCTCAGACACCCCCGGACACACACACGCATGCACACACACACACACACACACACACACACGAGGCATAGGATGATCATAGCGTGCGATGTTACTCGGCATCACAGGTCAAAGTTTGAGGGATTCAATTGCTTCCGCAGATTTCAAGAGTTCAGTGCCCAGAGTCAGTGCTGGATGATGCGGTCTGAAAGGTACCTGGGGAAGGGGGGGGTGGACAGTTTCAGTTAAGAAGCTTTTTTTTAAACTGACTCTACACATTTGTGGCAACTTACTGTGATTACTCGTCATCCAAGGAGGAGTCTTTGCAATCACTCGATAATGCTCGCAGACAACTGACTAAATATTTTAAATTGTTGTCTGACGAGATCGAGCGTTCGCTGCCACCTTCTGATTACTGAGTGCACGCAATGACATTCCATTCAGTTATGCCATTGTGATGACATCCTCAGGCAGGTATAACAACATCATGATGTCTCCACAATGGTACAACAGCTGTGTGTTTGTACTGAATTTTGCCTACAATAACGTTCTACCATACACTATAATACAATTATATCATCAATGACATCACTTGCAATGGGCGGAAGGACTATTTTATCACAAATGCACACAAGTAAATCTATTTTTTCTACATATAAACATGCTTTTCCCAATAGTCAAAAGTAAAAAAAAGGAGCCAATTTTATAAGCGCAATAAGGCACTCAGGGGTATGTGTAAACCATATTTTACAGCACAGCCAGCAGCTGAAGTCACTCTGCCTTCAGCCTCGTGCATTACTACACCCCTGGCTGTGCTGTAAAATATGGTTTACACACACCCCTGAGTGCCTTATTGCTTACATATTCAATGGAGTGAGTATGCAAGATGTGTGATAAAAAAATGTTATTCTGAGTGCAGAAGAGTTCCAAATGAAGAGGAATGTTTTTCTGTTCATTTGGAACCCTTTATCTTCATTGGTCACATGATTTGTCCATTTGGATTCTCCATACCGTACAAATCCAATAAGGAATCAGTAGACTTCAATGAGTCACAGCTAGCTCATGCAGACTGTATAGATGGAATACAATATGGAGTTTTGCTGTAGATCACTTATTATGAATGGACATGCCTGACTGTGCTTGTGGCTCCACTTCAATCCACCATTCATGATGGTCCACCACAGTCCATTCTTAACTCATGAATATAAAAAATGTATTTGCAGCCAACCCATGTTGTATCCCCTATCTAGTCATTCATTCATTTTTTATTTATTTATCGATGTATGTATGTATTTATGCAACAGGGGTCAGGATGAAAACTGTAGAATAAAACCATTTATCTTCGCTACTATGGTAATAAATTTATTTATCCACATAATAACTACATCATCACCCATTTATTCACACAGTAACTACATCACTAGCTCATTTATCTACATAGTTCTCTTCAGAATTCATTTAGAATGTTCGGCCTCAAAGCAGTACTAACCATATTTAAATGTCAATAACTTAAAAGCAAAAAAGATAACATGGTACTGTGAAACGAAAATTGTTCAGCACAAAATTATCTACAAAATGAATACTGTTTCATTTATATAAACCCTGTATATTGTATATGATTAGCAAGAAAACAGAAGAAAATGTAATTTTTGTTCACTTTTTGACAAACAAATATAAATAACTTTAAAACAAAAATGATAGCATGGTACTGTGAGCACGAAAAATGTTCAGCTCAAAAATATCTACAAAATGAGTGGTGTTTCATTTATAGATACCATTTTGTTTTTATAATTAACAAAAACAGCATAAAATTCCATTTTCTTTTCCCTTTTGACAAATTATTTACCTACAAAATCAAAATGTTCACACAACATCTAAACCTGTTGCATAAATGGAATATGCAGTGGTTCAGTGTGTGATAATGCATTATTTTGTACAGTTTCAGTGACCTCTCGTAACTCTCACTCGTGCCTTGCACTCTGTGAGGTGCCAGAGTCACTAGGAAGCCGTCATCTAAGATAAATGCATTATCTACACTAATTGAACTACATATCCCTTATGTATGTATTCACTGAGTGATTGATTGATTGATTGATTGATTCATTGATATGTTCATTCATTCATTTTCAGTTTCATTATAGGCATAATGAGCACATAACTTACATGATGAAGCCTAGCAGTGTACAAGCCCTAGAATTAAAGGCACCCTTCAAGTTCTTCTCCTCAACTGACAGCATCGATATAGGGGCACAATACAAAAGAAATTAATACAACTTTATTTATTTTATTTTTTTTTTTGCTATACTTTGTCTCCCCTGGGCAACCAGTCTGCCTACCTAATCACTTCCAGGCTTCCTTTCAAGGATTCCGGCCACTGTCTCGAGGATTCCTCGGCTCAGCCTGCAGCGTACTCCCATGGATTACCCCCCATGGTGGGGAGGCGGAGAGCCCCCAACACTCATACACCCAGTCCGGATCCCATGCCACGTTCCTTGCCCGAGCAATCCCCCATGAAGATGGCCATCATACCTCCGCAACTGGAGCCCAATTTTCCCTGTTCTCCCCTTGTGCATGGCGTGCAATGATGCCAATGGGCAGGAGCATGCGCGTGCTACCGCACACACTCCTCCCCAACATCGAACACTGCAGATCACTCCATTTGTCTGCCAATGCCCTGCAATGCCCCCAGCCATCACTAGAGGCCGCCAAGGCACCGAGGCATGAAACCCCCCTCCACGGAGAAGGAGAGCAGTCCAATGGATGCTCAATCCGTCTCCTCCCCTGCCAACCACGATGACCCTGGCTCATTCCTGAGCCTCGGTCGCCGGTGTGGAGTAAGGTGTGGCGTCCAGCGCCTCAACCCTCAGCACCACCGGGCCGGCCAATACAACTTTATTTTTATTTATTTATGAAAAACTTTTGTTAGTTGCTTTTCACGTCTGTCAAAATATCAATTATAAAATGCAGAATCACAACATAAACAAGTCATATATTCTATAACAAAAAAAAGTCTTCAGTCATTGTTTGAACATTTCCAATGATTCTACTGCTCTGACATCCAGGGGGAGCATATTCCAAATGGAAGGAGCAACATACAGAAAAAAGTCCCACTGCTTTACTTAGTGAGAATCAATGCTTGGGACTGAAAGTCAGACTGCATTTGCTTTGAGAAGCAGAAGGTCTCCAATAAATATAACCAAATACATACGGAACAAAAAGTGCAAAACATAAATAGTGGGGGTGACACTCTATGTCAGTGGCTTACTGGCTGCTCGGGTATGATATAAATTGAAGAAGGCTGTCTGAGAGGGAAATAATACACATAGCTGTATCAAATGTAAAAAAAAAAAAAGTGTTCTGTCTGATGGTCCTGAAGAGGTATGACGTGCTTCGGTGTCATCAACCCAGTTCTGGGAGCAAACTCGAAAGCTGTCAATTGGGTGTCCGAGGTGGGAGGTAGCACTGCTGATGGCACTGCAACTCATCCCAAGGGGGAGGTAAAGAAGTGCAGGTGCTCCTTACTCCCACAATCTCCCTCTTCCTTACCCCCCCAGTCTAGCCATGCCCACACATACTACTCAATAGCTAATCCATCATATGTTATCAGTGGTATTGTGTTTGTGTGTACGTATATGATTTATGTCAATATGTATGTTGTTTGGAAGTGTTTGTTTATTTATTTGTTGTTTCTTTATCTTATTTTTACATGTGTGTGTTGTATATATTTGCATATATGTACAACTCCTTATCTGGTTGACATGTGCTGCCCATCTATTCCACAAAATGTTTGGTTAGTTTTAAATGTGTTAGATTGCATGTCCAAGCTTTGTTCTTTGTATACGTACTTCAGTTTGTATCAGTTGTATTCCCCCTTTTCCCTTCCCCCAGAATTCATCTGGAAATGAGTTAGTATAGCTCGGTATGTCTTTCCTGGTGAAACTCTTTCAAATAAATAAAAATAAAGAAATGCGATGCACTTCGGTGCTGCAGTGGTCCTGCTGGTGGGCTGGGGGGGGGTTGCTCTCCCAGCAGAAGCACACTTTACTCAATCAAGGCAACCCTCCACATGCTTACTTGCATGCCTGATGCTTGGAATTATGGGAAGGAAAAGCAGGAGGACAAAAAGGAAGCTGACTGAACAGGGTGATGGCCAGCCCCATGGCAGGCTCTACACCACTGACCAGGCACCCACATACACTGGAGTTGGACACCCAGAATGGTTCTATGTGATAACGGTGACTGCCAAATGGTGAGCCATGTTATTGCGATGTCAGAGCAGCAAAAACATTTTCACTACTCTGACATCCTCGGTGCATGGAAGAACAGTGCAGGGGACTTAGGTTTAATGCTTTCTGTGGGGGTTTCACCCCCCACACTCCCCTACTAAAGTTCTCTCAACTCCAGGGTGCATTTGGGGAGGGGCGAAAGCATAAAAAAAAAATTCAGTTTTTGGCCGGGCGCAATAAAATTGCAACAGCGCCTGAACCCGAACCCAGTACCTCACCCACCGCAACTGCAGGCCAACCCCCGATGGCATGGTGCAGCTCGGCAACCCACCACAGCACCGCCCCTTACATCCCCTCCACCCCTCGCCCAGGCTCACTGTGCTCGCTCCCCCCGGTGTGCATGTACATATAGCGACATCCTGTTGCTGCATTCGCCCACCACACCCCATCATCGGTCACTCCTACCCTACCCTGCCCATCCCCATTCTGCCTTTCGCCCATAAGGCATCACCATTTCGGACAGTGCCTTAGTTCAGGTGCACACATCACAGGCTACCCCCAGAATGGTATACCCCAAAGGCCTCATCCTGAGGACAAACCATGAGGGACGGAGGTAGGGTAAGTACCTGGAGAAGGTGTGTATTGGGGCCGGGGGCTGACCAGAGGAAGGGCAAGCCCAGCCAAAGAAAACTAAATAAATAGTTAAAAAAAATCCTAAATAAGTGCAAATTCATTTGGTTTATGAAAGCAAGATTAAATTGTACTTTTTGGCATGTGTACTGCATATGTGTGGGCCAGCATGTCTGTATGAGTGTGTCTGTGTGACAGTATGACTGTGCATTTAGGAACATAGGAAATTCTAAGCCACTGAACCCCTGGCCATTGCCATCAGATAGAAGAGTGACTTGAAAAGTGTTGCAATTGGGCCCCAAGAGTTTTACACACTGCTCTGTGCTGATGATTTGTTAGTCTTGTTGTTGGACGTCTCGCAAAGCATTCCCCCCACTCGTGACCCTTCAGAACGCTTCTTGCCCAGATCTTATGACTGAGCTGCTACCAATCATTGCTTCATGTTCCAAAATCCTGATCAATACTTTTGGGCTGAAATGCTTAGGGGATTCCATAAGGAACCTGCATACTCAGCTCTCTACTGACCCTGTCCACTTAGGCCTGATTAATCTCAGCTCTCTGTTGAAAGATTTCCAAACCGTGTGTGAACGCCGGAAAGCTTTGCATCTCTCTTTGGCTGGGAAGACAGCCGCACTGATGATGGTGACTTCACCCAAGACTTTCCATCACTTATACCATTTATTTATTTATTTAGTTTTTGTTGACTGGGTAAGTGCACTAGACAAATTCTGCCTATTTTCAGGCGCGACCTGGGGGAGAGGGATACAGATGAATGCCAACTGACCTTGAACCAGATTAAGCTGTTGGTGGTATTTTTAGTGAATGAGGGAAATTTGGCCAGGACACCGGGGAAATTCCCCTACTTCCTGCTTCCTGTTTCCTGTGAGCAGGGGAACCCATTTTCTGGTGTAACCAAGATGGCGGAGGAGGAGGAGGAGGACAGTGGAGGAGGACATGCTGTGGCTGAGTTAGCAAGGCTCAGCAGGGAACATGAATGCAGCTTTCAGATGGCTGCGAGAGAGCAGTGGAAGTAGGACGGATGTTGCTCAACTCCTAAATCATCTGTCTTGAGGACAGTGGTATGGCTGGGATGCACCTTGATGGTGGCCAACATAGCGTACGGAATCGCGGCCTGGAAATATTAGTGCGCGATGCGAGGAAGTCATCAGGAGTGTGGAGTTGGAGTGAAATCGTGAGTTTCTGACAGAGCCTGGGATCTCGGGAGAATTGATGGGTGAAAATGCTGCAGTTTTGTGTGGAGCTCCAGCTCTTTCGCAAGGGTCTGAGGAGCTTAACGTATTGTTGGAAAAAAAACGGCAGCTGATAAAAGAAGCTTTGGCTGAGTTCAATGAATTAAAACAACAAGCTGAGGAGGATCGAAAAAGGAAAAGGTCCATTTTGGACTCTCCTTCGGGCCTACCAGGTACTGTGCCTAAGGTTCTAAAAGGCCCCAGTTTTTTAGATCGATCGACGGATGAAACCCCGCCTCAGGATGCTAATCTGATGGTTAATGAATCCTGGTCCCCTCAACAAGCTCTCAGGGAGGCAGGTTGGATACAATCAGATGAGGGAGGCTGGATAGCCAATCCAGTAATCCTCTGCGAACAAGTGTAGCAGATGGGAAAAGGCCAAATCTGCATCAGGGATGCTGTATCTAGCTATGGGCCAGACTGTTTTGAAACTTCCCCTGTAATAACTGTACACTCTTCTTTATGTGTGTCTCCTCAAACCAGTATTTCTAATTTACTATCAAATGGTTCTTTGCTATCAGAGCCCACGTTAGGACAAACTGTCACTCCTGAAGCTTTAAGTTATGCGAACGTTTTGGGTTCTGAGTTAAATCCAGTACAGAATCAGCCTGTTATCTCACAACCCCCTGTTACATTTGCTAGTTTATTTAAGAAACCAGTTACTTTGGCAAAACGTAGGAATGCAGTGCGTTTAAGGTTCCTAGGTCCTATGGATGGTATGCCAGATTGTTTTTATGTAGGAAAGTTTTGATTAAGCAAATGGTGGGTTTTTCTCCAGGGAAGGTGTATGCCCTTATACACACCCCACAGGGGATAACAATTATGACATTAGTTTTCATACACCAGATTTGCTAAATAAATTTTGGATGAGATATGCTCTTTTAAAAACTAACCAGCGTGGTTACATTTTCAGAGCTATACCTCTCACCAAACAATCCTTTAAAGTAATAAATGTACTTTTGAATGAGGGAGTAAATGTAGAAGATATAACGTACTGGGTGGAAAAAAATGTACTGTTCAGGGGAATCCTGAACCTACATTGATGATGAAAGTTTCTGGAATGGAGGTGGAGATATAAGGTTAATCTATTTCAAAATGATGAAGGTCTACAGCATTTACCTAGTTGTTTCTATTTGGGTCAGGATAAGGGTTTATTTTTATCCTGCCAACCAAGACATTATTATAAGTGTGGCTCTCCTAGGCACCTGAGTAGGATGTGTGAAGTGGTAAAATGCTCAATGTGGAGAACAAGGGCATGTCCTTACTGACTGTCATCACCCCAGTAAGTGTTCACTCTGTGAAGATGCACATTCTTTTGTTGATTGCCCTTCTAGCTCGCAAAATAAAATCTGGAGACTATAGTATTCAAGATTTTTACATCAATACGGCAGTTAAAGCTGCCCTTAGGAATAAAACCCCTACCACACCCTCTGGGAGACCTAAACCACATATTTCTGGTAATCATGGTTGTGCATTGATTCAGAAAGAACCTCAGTCGCAGATACACCCTGATGTTTCTGAGCCTCTGTCAGTGACACAAAATCCTGTCTCTCAAGTGGAGGTTTCTAGTGGCAGTTTGATTTCAATGCCTCCACCACTCCCGCCCGAAGAGGCCTTTACTCTAGTATCTTCCAGAAGACATAGTCTTTGATCTGGCAATACTAGCATGGTGATTCCTGAACCCCCTATGATGGCTGCACATAATCCTTTTATTGTATTACAAGATGACACAGGGACGGAGTCTGACTCAGTTTCTGTAAATTCCTCACAACATGATGGTATGTCTGATATAGACCAAACTTTGGCAAAAACTGATTTAGGCAAAAGGAAAAAAAATAGATTGGGAATGAGGAAAGGGAACAAGAAAAAATAATATGCTAAAATGTGTTCAAAAATATGGCTGGTCGTTTCCCCTCTCTTGATGGTAGCAGTTTATTATCTTTCGGTAGCTTCTTTAAATGTGAATAGTATGTTATCTGAGAGGAAACGGGTGTTGATTTTATCCCTTTTTGAGAAAAAGGATTATGATGTGTTTTTTTTGCAGGATACTAGGTTACATACCAAACTCGATATTGAATTAGCAACCGCTGGCTGGCGATGGGGGTTACCTATTGGTCTATGGGTGAAGACCTTTGTAGTGGTGTGGTATAGCCCTAAATAGTCCCACTGCAAAGGTGATACAACTAGTTGATCTTGTCCCTGGTGGTGTATTGTTGTTGGATGTAGTGATTAACGGTTTACAGTGTCGGTTAATCAACGTTTATGCACCTCAAACAAAATTTTGCACGTATTGAAATATTTACTTATTTCAACCTTATTTATTTACTTCAAAGTATGTTTTTGGGGGTGACTTCAATTGTAGTAGATACAATACAGATGGGGATGCCGAACCACCAAAATGTTTTGTGATGCTACATGTCTTAATAATTTACTAGTTCAAACAGGCCTTAGTGATGTTATGGCCCTTTCAGGGAATCCGGCAAAAACATTTTTTCAAGGCAATAAGGCCACAAGGATAGATTTTTGGTTTCTTTCTGATTCCCTACAGGTGATTGATACTAGAACATTGGCTGTTACTTCATCTGACCATGTAATTATAGTAGCTATGGTGGCAAGTCATATGCCTATGCAATGGGGTCCGGGGTACTGGAGAATGAACTTGGCTCTATTACTTCTTCCTACAACTGAAGATGGCTTTCTAGCTATTTTAAAGGCCAGGAAATCTGTGTTATGTCTCTATGATACTTATCAGGAACGGTGGATGGATACAAAAACTGAAATTAACGTTTTTTCAATCAATAGGGAGATTATATGGTAAATAAAAACTGATACTTACTTAAATTGTAGAAAGAATTTTGGATTTACACTTTCATATACTAATGGTGAGGTTTCAGTCCTCCCCAGTTATAATGAAATAAGAGAAAAGATGAATAATTTTCAATATGATCGGGCAAAATCTGTAGAAAATGAAGCCGCTTTGGTACCCAAGGCACAAAGGTCTTTCTGAATTCATTTCAATTTAGTGCTTTCAAAGACATCAGAAACATATGACAGTTCTTAATGATCAGGCAGGATTTGGTGCACAGATACCAGAGAGTTATGCAGTTGTTGATTTACATGTACAGAAACTTTTGGTATTACTGAAACATTGAGTCACACACATGAGAACTGGTTGGGAGGATGTAATTTACCCCAAATTTCAGATTCAGGGTCAGTTAACTTAGTAGCACATATTACAACACAAGAGGTTGCTGCAGTGTTGGCACAAGCAAAACTGGTACAGCCCCGGGAATGATGGTATCCCATATGAAATTTATAAAATAATTTTCAACAATTATTGGAAGAATTTACAGGTGTTTTGAATGAAATACTATCCTCGGGATATTACCAAAAAGTATGAAGAGGGGCTTATAGTTTTATGTATAAAAAGGAGATAGAGGGATTTGTTAAACTGGAGACCTATAACCCTATTAAATACAGATTTTAAACTATTTACAAAATATTAAACAATAGACTGTTACTTAATGCACATTCCTTTTACATCCGCACAAACATGTTACATTCAAATAGGAACATTACCGATAGTCTAATACTTTAGGAACTTTTCAAAAGGATCTACAGAGCACTTACAGGATTGATTTTGAGTTTAGACCAGGCAAAAGCCTTTGATAATGTAAGACATGGTTATTTATGGGACTGTTTAGTTGGATATGGTGTACCCGATACCTTTATAGAATGGATAAAACCTGTTATGCCAATGCTACTGCTCCAAGCTTTTGTAATGGGTGGGTAGGGACTATATATCCCATATACAGGGGTGTCGTCAAGGATGTCCTCTTAGTGCCCTTTTGTATTTATTTACTATAGATCCCTTAATTAGGTGAGTGTATGGTCATGACAGTATACGGGGACTCTCCTTTCCAAGTACTGATCCTGAAGTTAAATGTATTGCCTATGCGGATGATTTATGTTTTTCGATTGGGGATCTTCCCTCTGCAAGAGTTTTCAAAAAAGTTTTACAGGGTTTTTTGTTATATACCGGTGCACAAATTAACTATGAGAAATGTAATTGTATAACACTGGGAGTAGAGTATTTTCATCTTACACAGGTTATAGGTATTCCAGTAATTAAGCATACTTGTAAAATTTTGGGTCTTTTATTCGGAGCAGGAGATTTAGCATCTCTAAATTGGAAATTTAAACTAAAGGAAGCGCAAACTAAAGTAGATGTCTGGAATACATGGAGACTGCCTAAATTGAAATGGATTCAACTGGTTAAAACATTCTTATTACCCATATTTTATATTTAAGTGCGGTTTTAGTCTTCCTTTAGCTTTGGAGACACAGTTATATGGATTTTTTTGCTTGTATATGGGGCAGTAGACTGAACCCCATAAAAACCTTGTTGTTTAGGGAGAAAAAACATGGGGGCCTAAAATGTTTACATCCTGTAGTTTTTTCTTTACTATGTTTCTCTATACAAATTTAAAACCTCTGTTTATAGATAGAGACACACAATGGAAACCATGGCTTCAGGATACTGGGAGATTTATGTCTTTTCTGGCCTGAATATGAGGTATTCATGAGAGACAACGTTCCATAAACCATCTCCACAATCCCTTAAAATATATTTTGGAAAATTAAATTATAGGGGTATTTCAAGGCATACCTTTTTGCATTTTACTAGAAAGGAATTATATGCATATATTTTACAAAAGTATTTTCAAGATTTGGCTCCATTTGATTATTTTCCATCTCCTATAAAACTTGCAATTGAAATGTTAACCTCCCCAGTTCCACCTCATATGTGGGATGTGTTATGGTTATCCTCCTATATGGCAAATTAAATGTCTGAGCAAATCTAAAACATAAGCAAATTACTGATCGGTATTGCCCTAGAAGTACGTGTTTTTGAATTAGTGGAGACAATGGAACACTTATTTTGGAATGTCCTTTTATAAAAGGATTTTGGAGTCTTGTTTTAAGAAAATGGCCTACCTTTCCTTTATACCCTATGACGTTAGATATGTTGTGTATAGGGATTCTGCCAGTAACCACTGTGCAATATGATAAAGTGACTTTATGTTTGATTTTGCTTTGTTTTAAATACTGGCATGTGAGATGCCGTTTCACCATTCAACAACAATATTTTTCACAAGAAGCATTATTTGGTATGGTTGCTAATGCAATATTGAGATTGAAAAGGCAGGATTATGGGAAATTTTCTTCATTTATCTGTCACTCTAGATGGGATTCTATAGATTGGCTATAACTTCATTGGTTAATTTAGAATACTTTTTTTGGATGTATTGAATTAGTGTTTTCTATTTGCTTTTTCTTCTCTTCTTTTTTTTCCCTTTCGTTTTATGTATAATCTTTGTTTTCTATTATGATAACCATATGCTGTATCATTTTCTTTAATGTGACTTAACATTGATTGAATTTATTGTTTGGTTTGCTGTCTATGATAATAAAAGTTCCCCTACTTATTTTGTAAGTGGGGGGGGGACTGTTTCGCACTTTTCCTTTTATATTGTTTGGATGATATATCTTTGTAATAGATTATATTCTATATGATTTATATATTATTTTGTGTGATTTAACACTGTATGTTTTCAATTTTGGTTTACTGAAATAATAAAAATTCCCCTACTCTTTCAGTGGAGTGGGGGGGGGGTTATTTTTTCAGTATGTCTAATAAGTTTTGAGTCTATTGCAATGTTATTTTTGTATTTTATGTATGATGGTATATGTATTTTGTTTTGAGTAATTTGCTTTTGCGTTTGTGTATTATTTGACTGTATTTTGCTTTCCAACTTTAATAAAAATTCCCCTACTCTTTTCGATAAGTGCCATGGGATCTTTAACATCCACCTGAACTACCACCAATCCAGGCAGATGGGACCTCGGTTTAACATCTCATCTGAAAGACGGCACCTCAGAAGTGCAGCACCCCACTCATGCTGCACTACAGTATCAGTACTGGGATATTAACCTAAGTGCCAGATGTGGGAACTGAACCCACAGCCCTCTGATCTCCTGGCCTTAGAGGCGAGTGTGCTACCTACTGAGCCACTTTACATTTGTCAGTGTAAATCCCTCCATTATGGTTCTCCAGAATTGATCAGTTAATTGGGAACATTTTATGAGGGGGAAACCACCCAGATAAAGTAGAGCAAAGCTCCAAGCCCATTGCTCCAAAGGGGGTGGAACCTTATGTGGTTCTAGGGGTACCAGCTTGAATTCCTGGGATCATAGACTTGCAAGAAATTTGCCCTGCCTGACAACATTGCCATGCTTTGGGTAGTCATGGACACATACTTAGACAAGGGAACTTCACCATCCACCTATATGTATCCCCCCTTCTTGGGTTTTCTAAAGAAGTGGCCATCCATCTCAGCCTCAGTCCAGGCATGGGAAAATGCTCCAATCCTTGACCTGAATCACACATATGCCCTTAAACATAACCCCCTGTGGAAGAACCCTGCTGTCTGTATTAGAGGTGGGCCATTCCTTTGGAGTTACTGGGTAACATGAGCTGCCACTCAGTTGGTGTATACTGAATACAGTACAGCGCTCACCGAGAGTTCACAATATTTTACATTAATAGTGACATCGGGGATTGGGGAGGGAGGGCCACTAGACCACCAGGAATTATTATTTAATACTAATGCTGACATCGGGGATCAGGGAGGGAGGGTCACTAGACCACCAGGAATAATTAATATTTAATACTAATACTGACATTTGGGATTGGGTCGGGAGGGCTACTAGATCACCAGGAATTATTGATATTTAACACTAATACTGACATCAAGGATCGGAGAGGGGGTTCTATATATACTGACAGGGGATCAGGGCATGGGAGGGGTGACCACTGCACAGTGGTGCACTGTGCCAAACTCTCCCAAGGGGCTATTTCTAAGTACCCTTAGACCAGACCTTTGACCACCCCTCTAGATTTCCTCATCACTATCCACCCTCCCACATAGTTTTGTGTCATCTGCTAAGAGACACATCCTGCTCTGGGTTTCTTCACCAATGTCACTAATGAACATGTTAAAGAGAACTGAACCCAGGACAGATCCCTGCAAAGCCCTGCTTGTAACGTCCCTTTCCTCTGATTTAATGCTGTTGACCACCACCCTCTGCTGCCTCCCTTCTAGCCAATTACCCACCCAGTTCACTATGGTCTTAGCCACACCCATGTCTTCCATCTTTTTGGGCAACTTTTTGTGTGGTACCGAATGAAAAGCCTTGCTGAAGTCAAAGTACAGCAGATCCAGAGCATGACCCTTGTCTACTTCCTTGATTAGCCTGACAAAGAAAAAAAAAGTCAGGTTAGTCTGAAAAGGCCTTCCTGCCACAAAACCGTGTTGTTTGCTATCCTGGAGCTCATTGATCTCTAGGTAGTCCACAAGGTCCTCTTTGATTAGTGATTTCATCAGCTTCCCCACAATGGAGGTCAGACTGACAGGTCTATAGTTCCTTGGTTGCTCCCTACCACCCCCCCTTATGAAGCAGTACAATGTCTGCCATTTTCCAGTCCCTTGTAACTTCCCCAGTCCTAAGTGAACTGTTGAACAGCCCAGCCAGTGATTCAGCCAGTTCTGCTGCTAATTTACTAAGTATCCTCAGATGCAACCCATCTGATCATGGGTCCTTATCTATCTTAAAGGCTGCCAGCCCTTTCAGGACCCTCTCACTAGTAAGTATTGGCTGCCTCATTTCTGGGACTCCTTTAGCGGATGCTTTGATGCTGCCTTCTGGCATGGACCCACAGTCCTCCTTATGGAATACTGAGCAAAAGTAGTTATTCAGGACAGGCTCAGCAGCCTTTTGTTTATCCTCCTCTATCACCCTACCCCCCTCAACCAGCCATGCGATGCCCTCTCTTTTCCTTTATTCACTGATATATCTAAAAAATGGCTTTTCTCCATTCTTGACCCCCTCCACGATATGCAGTGCTGTGTTTGCTTTGGCCTCCCTGATGGCCCTCTTTGCCTCCCTATTTTTCTGCAGATAATCCTTCCATTCCACCTCCCTCTGCTTTTCCTTGTATTCATAGAAGGCCTTCTCTCTGGTCCTAACTGCTTCCCTGACCGTAGCTAAGAACCATAGTGGTTTCTTAAACATGATTATTTTAAGATACTGTTCTTATGCTTGCATTTGATGCCTTGTGGGTCCCTTTATTGCCCCCCATCTCTCCTCTGCCCCCCCTTATGTCCTCCACCCTTACTAATCCTGACCAGTTCCCTCAGCCTATCAAAGTCTGCCCTTCTAAAGTCAAGGACTTCGGTTCTTGATTGTGGGTTGCCAACCCTGAGGGCCAATTCAAACCACACAGAGTTGTGGTCGCTGTCCCCTAGCGATTCTCCTACTCCCATGGCACCCACCATCTCTGAGCTGGTTAGCACCACATCAAGGATTGCGCTCTGCCTGGTAGGTTCCTTAACAAGCTGTACCAGTAGACAGTCTTGGAAGGCATCCAGCAATGTTTGACTTCTGTCACTCTTGGCTACTGGAACATAACAATCAATGTCAGGCAGGTTCAGGT
Organism: Neoceratodus forsteri; assembly: GCA_016271365.2. Taxonomy (NCBI): domain Eukaryota; kingdom Metazoa; phylum Chordata; order Ceratodontiformes; family Ceratodontidae; genus Neoceratodus; species Neoceratodus forsteri. The sequence continues at coordinate 167,833,377 of JADMNL010000027.1, forward strand.
CACCCACCACCACTACTTCCCCCTTTGTTGCCCCTCTTTTATATTCCTCCTCGAGTTCTCTGTCCCTTTCCTCCCCTTACCCTGGAGGCCTATAGATCACCCCTAAGTGCACTTTCCTGCCTGAGGCTGCCGTGAGTTGCACCCATATTTACTCATCCTCCCTACTGCTACCCCTAATACTTCCATCTTCTGCCACTTCAATGCCCTCCTTGACAAAAAGGGTAACTCCTCCCTCCCTACCAGTTCTTCTATCCTTCCTGAGCAGTAGATACCCAAGGACTGTCATCTTCCAGTCATTTTTATCTGTGGCCCACATTTCCATAGACGCAGGGGAAACATGAGAAAATACTTCTTCGCAGAAAAAGGGGGGGCAGATGCGTGAAACAGTCTCCCAGACGTGGTGGTGGTGGGGGCAAAAACTGACGGAATTCAAGAATGCATGGGATGAGCACAAGGGAACCTTAGTGGGTAGGAATGGGAGGGTAAAAGCCAGAGATCAAGTAGGGTCTGCCTTATTATAGTAGGTAGGAAAAATGGGAAGACTATGTGGGCCAAGACGTCCTTATCTGCTGTCAAATTCTGTTTCTATGTTACAATCCTTTTGCTTTTTGCATTTTCTTCCCTCCTTGTTTGTGCTCATACCTTTACTTTCTTCCTCACTGGTATTTCTCCCTTTGGTCCTGTAAACCCTATTGTGTTCCCTGTACCCTCTTTGTAGTTATTGTCTCCTGGATGTGGGGGAGTTCTGCCTAGGATCCCCTTCTGCTCAGCATCTACCATGGATTCCCTACCCCCAGATTCCCCCACAGTCAGTTTAAACATCTGATGTGGACATCAAACTTCTGTCCTAGTGCTCAAGCCCCCTCTCTTGTCAGGTGAAGTCCATCATCCTTGAAGAGTCTCCTGTCTCAGAAATACCCCCAATCCCCAACAAAGGGGTACCTCATTTCCTGATACCACCCCTTAAGTCAACTGTTAAACTCCTCTATTTCATTACTCCTAATTCTTCCCTGCCTTCTCTCCCCTCCCTGAACAACACAGAGAGAGGACCTCAGAAAAGGCCAGGGAGGCTGAGTGTGCCACCAATCTGTGCCCCAGTCCACCAATCTGTGCCCCAGTCTCTGGAAGTTCCACCTCACTGTCTCTACCAACTGGATGGCCAGATCATTGGTACCCAGGTGTACCAGCACCTCCAACTCCCCCATCTCCACCAGCCTCCCTGTTCTGTCTAAATCCCGGTTGTCTGACTCTCCAGGTAGGCATTGGACCAACCCCCTCCCTTCTGACCCCTCTCCTATTACCCTATCTAGCCCCCAATCATTGAGTCTCTGACCACTAGGATCTTTCCGTTAGCCTTACTCCCCTTAGGTTCCAACCTGATGTCCTGCCCTTTCCCCTCAACTGACCTGATCTTCCAATTTTTGTATCATCCACAAACTTAGTAGTCCAATTTTCTACTTCTTTATTAATATTTATTTATTAATTATTTGTTTCAGTTTCTACTTCTTTATTCATTTCCTGATATAAACTGTGAATAATAGTGGGCCAAGAACAGATTCCTGTGGCACTCTGCTTGTCGTATTTTCCTCTTTAGATTCAATGCCATTCATCCTAACTCTCTGCTTTCTTCCCGATAGCCAGGTGCCAATCTTACTAAATAACTACAGACCAATATCTATCTTGCCAGTACTCACTAAAATAATAGAAAAATTAGTAAACCTTCAAATAAGGGAATATCTTGATAATACGAACACTCTGTCACTTTATCAATCTGGGTTTAGACCCAAACACAATACTACAATGGCACTAGCCAAAGTCATCAACGATTGGATGTGTGCAGTTGACCAGAAGCATGCAGTGGGGGCCATATTCCTTGACTTCAGCAAGGCGTTTGGCACAGTAGACCATACTATACTGTTAGAGATCCTGCAAAACATCAGCTTCTCTACCTCAGCTTTGAAATGGGTGTGCAGCTATCTAGCCGGAAGACTACAACAAGTCAAGGTAGAAGGCCTGTATTCAACAAGTACCACGATCCTCAAAGGAGTCCCCCCAGGGCTCAGTACTAGGGTCTTTATTCTTCACTATTTATACTAACAACTTGAGCCTTAACATCACAAAAGCAAAGATACACATCCTACACAGATGATACAGTGCTATACTCCTCAGGTAGAAATATTGTGAAAACACATGCAGACCTGCAAGTAGCTTTTAATGAGCTTCAAAAGAACCTGTTTCACACAAAACTACTATTGAATGCTAGTAAAACTAAAGCTGTATGGTTTACCAATGCAAAATCAAAGCATACTTCCCCCCTGCCCTTCACTACACTGCTCGGAGAACATCTTGAGGTAGTAGAAAAATACAAATATCTAGGAATATGGATAGACAGCAAACTATCCTTCACTGCTCATGTAGACGAAGTCTGCAAAAAACTAAGAATCAGACTAGGATTTTACTTCAGAAATCGGCGTTGTTTCCCATTGGACGTCAGAGCATGACTGGTACAAGCAACTTACATGCCTATAATAGACTATGCAGACATAATATACAGTTGCTGCATTGTTACTTGCATAAACAAATTGGACGTGCTATACCACAAGGCTCTCAGATTCGTTACAAACCCACCATCACTAACGCACCACTGTATACTACATACAACAATGGAATGGACCTCACTGGCAAAAAAGAAGGCTACATAATATCCTCATATGGGCCCACAAGGTACTAGCCCAAGATCTACTGGAATATATCCTAGAGATCTACAAAAGAGTCGCAAGCTCTTATGCATTAAGGAAGAGCAGCATCATCCTTCTAGATACACCATGATACTATATGCAGTTTGGTGCATCTGCCGTCACCGGCATTGTATCGGCTGCCTGGAACAATTCCAGGACACACTCAAGCTTAGCACTCCAGTGGGGAAACAGCACTTTAAATCTATAGTCAGCAGATACTGCACAGAAGTATGCACCTGTAGATAAGCTGCAGAAGGTCAGGAGCCAGGTTATCCAGAGGGTGCATTATATCTAGAAGTTGTATTAGCAGAAACCTTAAACCTCAGTAATTCCAAAGAATGCTATTAGACTAGTATTCCATTAACAAGTTCTACTAGGGCTTGGTTACGTTATGCTCATGTGTTCATGTCATGATTCTCTTCACTTGTTCTTTGCTCACTGTAACTGTTCTTACATATTGTGCTATTATTGCATGTACTTGTTTTTACCACCCGCTGTATTTGTATGTATCTGTCCTATCCAGGACCCCCTTGCAAATGAGCTTGCTCAATGGAGCCTTTTTCCAGGTGAAATAAATAAATTGAATTGAATTTAACGCAGTTGATTAGCTTCCTATTTCATACACATACAGGTGTATGGACAGAAGAAGGTGATTTGCCCATCTAGTCTGTCTACCCACAATGACGGGTCAAAAGTTCCCATTACAGAAAGAGTGTTTATCAAGTTTGGTTTTAAATGTCCGTTTGTTTGTACTTGTGACTATCTCACTGGTAATGTGTTCCAGGTCCTACCTACCCTTTGTGTATATGTGTTTGATCTTTTGTTGTTCTTGCATTGATCAAGTATAATCTGATATTTATGACATCTTAGTCACGTGGGTTTTCTTTGCAGTTCTAGCCCCATTTCTGAGAGTAGTTCTGCACATTTACCATCCAATACATCATTAATAGATCACCTCTCTTACATCTGTCTTCTAGACTGTACAGTCCTAATTCTGTTAGTCTTTCTTCGTACTGTTTATTTTCTTCCTAAATTAACTTTCTGGCCCTGGGCTGCACCTTTTCCAATCCTGCCACATCCTTTCTCAGTTAGGGATTCCACAGTTCAGTTCCATTGTCCATGTGGGGCATTATATATATGGCACAGGGTCATAATGTCACAAAACATTATGCCGCATGCAAAATCGTGCTGCTAGTACAGTGCGGTTACTGCCATGCAGCATGTCTTTTTTCTGTGGGGGGCTCCGCCCCCCTGAACCCCCACACTAAGGATTCTCAACTCCGGAGGGGGGGTTTGCCTCAGGGAGCGCACAATGTGTGTAAAAAATTAAATGTCTGGGGCCTTGAATTAAACCCAGTCCCAGACGCAGCGCCTGGGTTCCTGCTGCTGCTGTGGCTCAGTCCAGTGAGCCACGGCAGCTGCTCGGCAGAACCCACTCCCGGCAGAGGTCTTATCCTCTACCTGGGATTGTGTGAGTGGTGCAATACTACATACAGCATTATACGTGGTATTGCACCATTCACTGTCATAGACAGCACTGTTTCGGGTTAACTATAATGTCGTACGCTATTAAGCATACGACATTATGACCCAGTACGTATATATAAAATCTATAAACTGGTAAAATACATTCTTTACTGAGGGAGAGGAATGATTTTTTAATGTTGTTTACTAAGTAGTTTGTTTTTTGAGCTAGTTTAGCATAGTGTTTACCAAAGGTCAGTTCCTCATCAATAAATATTCCAAAGACTCCCGCACCCCTCCTCCCAATGTAAAGATTATCAACTCCAAGTCAGAATTGATTAGGAGAGGGGGTGCAGGACTGGGGGAAAGAGTGCCGGGGTCTCGGGCTGACTATTACAGTGAACTGTCGATGTTGTCGGCATCGGCGTATTTGCTGTAATAGTGTCACCGAACAGAGGACATGCCATCCTCAACACTACCGATGGGACTGTCTAATTTGATGTCTGCAAATTTTACAATCCACCCATTAACATCCTTGTCTATATCACTGATAAACAGTGAAAAAAGTACTGGTCCTAAAACGGACCCCTGTGGCACCCCACTAGTAACTGATCCTTCTTCTGAGTGGACTCCTTTCACCCTGACCCTCTGGTTCCTCTTACACTGCCAGTTATTAATCCATTCCACCACCTGCAATCTATATGTAATGTATAAAGTTTATGTGTTAGGACAGAGTGTGGGACTTTGTCAAATGCTTTTTGAAAGTCCAAGTACTGTAGCTCACGTTTACCGGGGAGTTAGCAGTAATGTGTTCATTTACCCTCTCACAAAAGCGTAACTGGTTAATAATACATGCCCTGTTTTTCACAAATACATGCTGTTTAGTATCCTGGAACCTGTAGTAGCCAGTATTTCTTCTAGTCTGCTTTTTATGAGTGTCTCCATTGTTTTACATGCGACAGACGTTAAACTATCGGGGTGATAGTTTGTTATAATCTGTTTTGTCCCCTTCTTAAAAATCAGTACAACTGTTGCTGACACCCAATCAGATGGAATTATCCCTGTATTAAAGGATTTATTATATAAATATGCAAAGGGTGCTGCAATAAATGTTTTAATTTCTTTCAGAAATCTTGGGTGAAGATTGTCTGGTCCTGATGATTTATTAGTATGTAGTTTGTCCTGAAGCTCAAGAATCTCATTTCTTGCCCAAAAGCCATGTTCTTCCTGCATTTCCCTTGATGTTGTACTTTTTTCTATGCTATCTCCGTTATTAAATATGCTACAGAAATAGTCATTAAAGGTGTTCACTATTTCCCCCAGGCTATTTAATTCTTCACTTCTCACTCTGATTGGACCGAGTATAGTATCTGTTCCTTTTAGTGTGTTAATATAGGCATAGAAGCTTTTCCCATGATCCTTGTCCTTTGCAATATTAAGCTCTGATTTAATCCTCTCATTCTTTATTATTTTAATTTTTTAAGTTCTGTTTTGCAATTTGTTATTGATATTTGCATTTTGTTTCTCTTCATTTCCATATATGTCTTTTCTTACATTGCTTAAGTACCTTTCTTGTGCACTACATTGGTATCTTCCCCATTTTGTTGTACATGTATTTGTTTGGCACATGTTTCTTTTCAGGGGTTAATATTTTGTTTTTGATTATATTCCATATTTCTTCTACACCTTTATTTTCAACAGCCCTCTTCCATTCCCATCCATTCAGTTCAGTTCAGTTGTGATTTTGTTAAAATTTGCCTTACTGTAATGTTTTTCTAATTGTTATACCATGCTCCTTTCTCACTATTGTTTGATTTTGAACTCTATAATATTGTGGTCGCTGTTTCCTATTGTTTCTCTAATTTTAATTTGCTTCATGTTTTCTGGAATGTTGGTTATCACTAGATCTAATATGTTTTCACCTCTTGTTGGTTTATGTACCATTTGTTGCAGGCCTGCATCTATGATGGTAGATACAAATTCTGTCCTTGAATTGATATTGGTTGTCCAGTGTCTCCAATCTATGTACAGATAATTAAAATCTCCCATAATTATTGTGTTACCTTTATTTGCCATTAACTCTACTTCTCTATTTAATGCAATATAGTGATGGTCAGTGGATGATGGGGGTCTACAGATGTTACCTACATATCGTTTTTTTATTATTTACTATTGTAATTGCTACCCAGATGGATTCAGGATATGCATTTGTTATGTCCATCTTGTATTCTAGGCTTTCAATGTTATCCTTTGTAAAAAGTGCAACTCCACCTCCCTTTTTATCTATTCTGTCGTTATGGTATGTTTTGTATCCTTCTATGTTTTTATTCCATGTACTGTCTTGTCCCACCATGTTTCATTTACTGTACAAATGTCAATATTTTCATTAGTCATCAAAAGTTGTAGTTCAGATATTTTTGTAATGTTTAAACTTCTGGCATTTAACGATATTATTTTTAATTCATTCTTCCCCTTTTTCCGAAGATTCATTTGATGGTTTCTAGTACTTCCTCTATCTTTTTGAATTAGTTTTACCTCTCCCCACATTATCTAGCTTAAATATTTCTCAATGACTTTGCGTCATCTTTGACCTAGTTTCTGACTTCCCAGTTTGTTCAGATGGAGTCCATCATGACTGTATAGTTCATATCTTCCCTCAAAGTCTTCCCAGTGGGGTATATATTCAATCCCTTCTTCTAAGGACCATCTTATCAACCAATTGTTTATTTGTTTGATTTTACTGTTCTGTGTGCTACCTGCTCGTGGCACAGGCAATATATCTGTATAAATAACATCCTGTGCTGTTTTCTGTGTATTTTTAAATTCATCAATTATTTCTGCATCTATCTGCCCATTGCCGTTGTTTGTACCTAAATGCATGATTACTTTGGCTGTGTCATTTTTTTCTTGGACAATGTCTTTTAACATGTTTTGAACATCTCTTATTTTAGCTCCGGAAAAAGTAGCTAGTGATAATTATTTCCTTATTTCTTTTCACTGTATATCTATCTGTGAATTTTACCACAGAATCTCCCAACACATATATCTGTCTTGGTGCACTTAGCTTGGGTTGCCTAGTGTTTTCTGTTGCTGAGTCTATCCATATATTATCTCCAATTTCAGTTGTGCCCTCAGTTTCTGTTTCCATTTTAACAGCACTGTCCATATGATTGACAGTGGTTTCTGAGGTTGTAGTTTCCCTCTCATCAAGCTGAATTAATAGTTGAAATGAGTTAGCTATTGGTATTTTGAAAGTCGTAGCCCTCCTACCTTTTTTCCATTTCCTTGTTTCAGTGCTCCATTCACATTCCTCTAGCTCTGCTTCTCTGTCCCTTTCCCCAGTTACTGGATTATTTACAGTATATGGACCTCATTACTCGTGTTTTCTACTAATGTGTGCTCATTGTGGTTATTAGATTCTGTGTTATGAGGTGTATTCTGTTTTTTCCCTGCTTGTTGTCTCATGCCCTGGACTGTGCAGTTTCATGTTTCTACAGATCTAGCCTGTTCTTTTGTATCTTTATCATTCCAAGAGGAGCAGCCTGGTCTGTCTGTAAATTCCCTTCTACCCCATCTTGGTCTATTTCAGCATTTTGTTCAACATCTGATGCTGAGTTACCAGTTTTCTGTATTGAACCCTGTCTTAACTTTTCACTTGCAACTGTGAGATTAGGTACAGATAGTTTTTGAATTTGTTGTTTGTTATTGTTGCTTATCTCTAATCTTTTTGTCATTTCCACCTGGCTGGCTTCAAGATGATTTGATTTATCATAAAATGTATTAATCTCTATCAGAAGTTCAATGTTGCTTAGGCATTTGTCTCATGTAAACTTGTCATTTCTGAACATATCTGTGGATATTTTATACACGCAACAACTAGTACATTTTATGTACACAACCCCATCTACTGTCATGCTATATTCTGCCATTTTGTGTATTAAAATACTTCCTTTCCTCCCTGTTACGTAGGTGGTAAACTGGCCTTACCTTAATTCCTGTAGAATGATGTTTTTAATAGTACCCCAAACCTTCCCTTGCTTATGACTGTTTGAGTATGTTGATATTTTCCTTTCTGTCAAAATATCTGCCCGTTTCTCCCATTTCTCCCACTTGAGATGCATGCAGAGACACACACTGACCAGATATAGTGGTGCAACTAGAAGTGGCTCACTTCCTATTTCCGGTGTCATTGGCACTCGCTACGTGGTGAAAATACCCTTTCCAGCTTAATAAACCACCTCATATGGTGGATTTCACCTAAAAATGCAGCACTCTAATTTCTGGCTTGCTCCCCATGTTTGTTTGCCTAGTTGTAACTCAGTAGCAACACAGGGGTTAGGGTCAGTCCTCCTTAGTCCCACAATCCCCTGCAAAAGCAACAGATCTATCTGTGGTACAGGCAAGGTCCCCTACCTTGTGCCTCTTTCACTGTTAGTATTTCTACACAATAAAATGTTATATTCAGTGTTTAAAATGCCTCTGTCCAGAGGAAGGATTTATTCCAACCAGTAGCAATTTAATTCTGTTTTTAAGCCTGTTTAGCAATTTGCCATGTGATACCTTATCAAATGCTTTACTGAGATGCATTTAAATAAGTGGCACGTAATTTCAGCAATTCCAAAATGGCAAGTGCACAAGCCCTCAAGTTAGTTTTGGTGAGGATGAAATAAAGACTTAAATGTTACCTCCTCCCTGAGGGCCAATGACCTCAGAGTTTGTTAATTTAAGTAAGGGGGTGCGGACAGGTGAAGCCCCCCATAAAAATAAAAGAGTTGCTATTTCTGTTATCACTGAAATTGCTTTGTGATTCCGGACTCACCATTCTGGAATCACTATAATCACATAGAACCACCTAAACAACATCCAGTGGCATTCCCCTGTCTGAGACTGTTATAACTGGTTTATAAAAAGTTAGTAAGTTAGCAAAGCATGAATGCCCACTAGTTCAACTATGTTGTGTTCTGTCCCAATACCCCAACTCTTTCAGCTCTTCCATTACTTTTCCATCACAAAGGAATCAATTTTTTGCAAAGAATACCAGTCAGGCTGACTGGTCTGCAGTTTGTTGGTTCTCTTCCAATCAATCAATCAATCAAAATCTTTATTTATTCAGGCGAACATCATTGAGCAAAGCTCATTTACAAGATGGACCTGAGTGGTCATACAAATGAGGATACAAATATTATTACATAGACAAGAATAGCATAAATAACAATATAATGGCAAGAAATGAATGTATACAACAATTTACATATATACAAGGAGCAGTAGAACCATTTTGCCTGCAAAGAAAATGTGGGCAAAGGGTATAGCAGGAATAAAATATAAAATTATAGGGTCTAACTAGCTTTTGTGAGAATAGATAGGTGAGTCGGAAGATAGAATATGAAACAATATAATGGACTGGAAAAAGAAAGGTGGGTCAGGTGGGGATTATGGTTTATAAAAGCAATTGCAGAGCTCTGGAAAAAGGGCGGAGAACAGTCTTTTGAAGGATGTCAGAGGTAGAAGGCTATCTAGCTTCATGGATTTTTGAGAGAGTTCCATGCAACTGCTAAAGTATAGCTGAAAGCAGCCTCCCATACCGGTGCAGGCAATGGGGACCTGTAATATGATAAGTTTACTGATCCTTAAAGTGTATGGCCTAGTTGTAATTTGGTAAAGCAATCAGTGATATAGGTAGGTAGTTTGCCTGTTAACGCTTTGAATGTCCAGATAACAGCATTCCTAGTCCTTCTGTGCTGTAATGATGTCCAATTGACTGCCATATAAAGGGAGCAATGATGGGTACTGGGGAAGGTCAGTAATAAATCTTATGGCCTCTGGATACAGGGTGTCCAGTTTTTGTAAGAGATGACCTGGACAATGGCAGAGAGAAAATCAGCATAATCAATGAGGGATAGGAATGAGGCCTGAATTAACCTTTTTTGGAGTCACTGTTTAGGTAATGCTTTATTCTAAAGAATAGTCCAAGCCTCTGTCTTAGCTTTTAAGTAGTTCTTCAATATGGACTGAATAGTCAAGCCTGTTATCTATCCAGACTCAAGATATTTGAAATTATCAACAAATTCAAGTTTCTCTCAAGTAAGGTGGATAAATGTAGGGTGGTGGATGCTAGGGTATGGGTAGAGCAACTCTTTGTGGCAAAGAACATGGCTTTTGTCTTTTTGCATTTAGAAGTAGTTTTTATCAAGTAGGTTGCGCTCAGAATGGAGAATTGGATTGTAACAGATCACAGGCTTTGGAAGGTGAGGGATTGCTGACATATAATACAGTATCATCAGCAAACAGATGAATGTTAGATTGAGTGAGGTTAGCATCAATATTGTTTATATAAATAGCAAGAGGATAGGGCCAAGAATAGAACCTTGTGGTACGCCCTTAGCAGTGGTTTTGAGGTGGATAGGTAATTTCATTTTTAACCAGTTGTGACCTATTTGAAAGGTAATCCTTAAACCAGTTGAGTGACAGGGAATCCAGGCCTATTGAGTTAAGGGAGGTGATTAATAAGTCGTGATCCACAGTGTCAAAGGCTTTACTCAAATCCAGAAACACAGCACAGGTACAATTTTTCTTATCCAAGGTAGTCTGCCAATCGTTGGTTACCTTAGCTAAGGCAATGGTGCTATGTTTTGATCTAAATCCAGATTGTGCAGAGTTTAGAAGGTTGTTGTTATCCAAATAGTCCCTTAACTGAGAGTTTACTAGTTTTTCGAGCAACTTGGATAAAACTGATATAATGGAGATAGGTCTGTAATTGTTGAGATCTCTAGTATCACCAGATTTGAGTAATGGAACCACTTGAGCTGTTTTCCAAGTAGAGGGAATGGATCCAGTAGTTAGGGAAAGATTGAAGAGATGAGTGAGGGGACAGATAAGACATGTGAAGCAATTTTCAGGAAATAGGGATCCAGGGAGTCTGCACCTGCACTCTTATTAGTGTCTAAATTAGAGAGAGATCTTCCACTTCTTCACTGGATATTGGGATGAAGGAAAAGCTGAGTGGCCATTTGCCCCACAGTAGTTTGCAGGTTCAAGGAAGATCTCAGGATATTTGCTGGTGAAGAGTCAAATGCTAGGCCAGCTGTGGTGAAGTGAGCATTGAAGGTATTTAAGATTTCTTGTTTACCTGTAATTTCTGTATCATTTAGTATCAGTTTGGAGGTTAAGGCAGGAGTAGACTTTTGGCCCAGGAGTCCTTTTATTGTACCCCCAGAGTCTGGATGGGTTATTGTAGGAGGCATCCAATTCAGCTGTATAGTAGGCAGTTTTGGCAGTTCTTATTTTTTGTACATGAATTCCTTGCTTTTCTGAAATTTAGCCAATCTCTGATGTCCTTTGTTTTTCTTGCCTTTTCCACAGTTTGTCTCTGGTTCTCAAGGCTGCTTTAAGCTCAGAGGTGAACCAAGGGCAGGATTTACCTTAGTTCTGATACTGGTGATAGGTGCATGACTATTGAGGGCATTATTGATAATATCCTTTAAAGTCTGGAGAGCTGTTTCAACAGAGGTTGTAAGATAGAAATCTTGCCAATGTATTGTATAACTCAGGTCATGGAGGTAGCCTGAGATATCAAAGTTCTTTTTTGACCTTTTGAGGACAAATTCTGCAGGATTTGGTAGTTTGGGTGTGGATCTTATGCCGGCTATAGGGTAATGGTCACTCACATCACTCGGCAGTACACCTGCATGTGAATATAATTGAGGTTTGTTTACCAACATAATATCCAGGAGTGAGCTATTGCTGGAATTTCTTAGGTTGATCCTAGTTGGGTCTTTAATCAGCTGTGTGAATCCATAGGTGTCACAAAAGGTTATCAGAGGTGCAGATACATTAGACAGCCAGTTTAAATTCAAATCACCAAGGATAATGGTATCTTCAGGGCCTAGGTTGAGAATTGACCCTAGGTGAGAAAGCAGTTTAAGGCCTGCAGAGGGAGGTCTATAGCATCCAATCAGTTTAAATGAAGATGAATTAGGAAGGATAATTTGATTGATAGACATTCAAATTCATTTGGCCTGGATGTGTTGGATGAGGCAGGTTGCAGAGAAGGTGTCCTTAATGTATATGGCCACCCCACCACACCTGGATGGGCGATCTGCTCTGAAGAGCTGATAATTAGGAAGGTTTACAACACTGTCTTCTGTTGTAGGCCTGAGCCAAGATTCAGAAATGACCAGGAAATCTGGAAGAGTATGTGCCACCCAAGCCTGTATTAAGGTGAACTTTTTTAGGAGGCTGCAAGCATTAAAGTGTATGAAGCTTAGGCCTTTTATGGAGGTCAGATCAGCAGGGAAGATAAACTTACAATGGGGCTAGGATTAATCTCTATAGTGCCAATGCAGAAAAGGAGGTAAAAGATTAATTTGAGAAGGCACCAAGGGAAAGGGATAGAGAGTACCAGAACGCTTCCTCTTAATCCTAGGTGCCCACTGTGTAATGAGATGGTCCTGTTATATGGGTGTGTCTTTATCATAACATAGGAGTCTGAGGGACAGGCATATGGGTTATTATAAAGCCAGATACATGTAAGTGGCTTGGGGAGTGCTGGATTGTTAGAGAGACTTTATGTGGGATACCCCAGGGGTTGCAGTGTAAGAGTGGTTCAAGGTAATAAGGAATAGGTGGTTGTGCATTTTGGATGGCAGAGGAGAACAGCACATACTCTATTAAATTATTCGTCATGACAAGGGTATGGAATGATTATCATAATGAACTGGGGAGATGAGAGGCTAAGGAGCAAAAGGAAACAAGTTAGCATTGTACAGGGTAGATATGGTTAAAGAAGAAGGAAAAAGGATGTAGGCGTGGATTAGAGAATTAGGGAAGGAGTGTATAAATAGAATCAACCGAGAGGGGAGGGGGCGGGCAAAATTTTGCGGCTTTGCCTGCACTCTTTCTCACTGCTTCTCCCGCCTCCTGGATCTCTGGTTCGGGCTGGGGTCGCCGCTGCCCGCCACTGGCTCGGAGCCCCTCTGTGGCTGGAGCTGAGGGCTGTGCCGGCTGCAAGGCAGGGGACAGAGGAGAAGGCAGTGAGAAGGCTACTTTATTGCAGGCAATCTGCAATTAGGTGCTAGGATCAAAAATCTGCACAACAAAAGACTGGGAGGGTTTGAGGGGGTTAGGCGCCTAAGCGTCTAGCCCACACAGATCACCAGAAAGGCTGAATCACTAGCAAACATCACATCAATACAATGTTTAAATAGCCCACAATTTTTTAAGTCAGAACAGCTCTTTTTAAGATTAATTAAACAAGTCTTCCGCACCCATCTTAAACAGTGAAATCACTGTATCCCCCCTCCAGTCCTCCAGCACTACTCCTGTTCTCCATTATAGCTCTATGCATATTTGTTAATGGTTTTGTTCATTCTTTGGCCAGTTCTTTCAGGATCATTCATCCTTATACTCAGTAGTTTATCTAGTGCCCTCTAGTTGCTGAATATCCTTCTCATTCTGTCCATTTCCACCTCATGTACTGTCTCTCAGACAGTATTCCTTGGTCTATTGTTTTCTCCATAAACTGAACAAAAGTATCTTTTTGACTCTTCTACGTCAGTTTTTTCTGGGCTGTTATGATTTCTCCATCTAGTTATGTTTAGTGGCCCCACATAGCTTTTGTATTTCATTTTCCATTTACATACCTGTAGAATTCATTCAAGTTCCCATTGTTCCCATTTGCAAAGCACTGTTCCAGTCTATTTCCTTTTTACTTAATTTTATGCAGCTTTTGACTCTCTCCCTCTACTGATCTTTTGCCTCTGTTGTACCCTCTGTCTTTAACTGCCTGTAGGCCTTAATTTGAGCCTTAATTTCCATCTGTATCTTATTTGTTGGCCATAGAAACACAGAAACATAGAATTTGCAGGCAGATAAGTTTATTTAAAACACATTGCAGCCAATGTCACCAAAAGGTGGGGCTGAAATTACATACAGTTCAAAAAAACAACCATATAGCATAAACACAAAACATAGGATAATGAGTAAACTATCAGAATATCACCAAATACAGAAAGGCCTATATATACTAAAGATCATAATATTTAGCACATAAATAATCTTCATAGCATCAATCAGTACTTTCACCTCCCACAAACAGGCACATTAAAAGCTCACTCATTCATCTGAAAAATCCATAAAGAACCGCTTGCCCCACCTAGTCTGCCCATTTTTTCCCCTGCCTACAATATCACTGCAGATCCTACATGATCTCTGGTCTGTTATCTCCCCCTCCCCTTTCCTTTCCCCTGTGATTCCCTTGTGCCTATATCATGCATTCTTGAACTCCCACCATTGTTCTCACCCCCACCACCTCTGCTGTAAGGTTATTCCAGGAATCCCCCACTCTTTCTTGAAGAAGTACTTCCTCACATCTCTCCTGAATTTATCCCCCTCCATATTCATATCATGTCCCCTTGTTCTTGAGCACATTGTTTTCCTTAAAATACTTCCCACCTGTACCTTGTTTACCCCCTTTAGGTATTTAAAGGTATCTATCATATCCCCCTCTCCCTCTTCTCTTACAGGGTGTTTGAAAGATCTCTATTATATCCCCCCCTTCTCTTACAGGGTGTACATATTATGGTTCTTAAGCCTCTCCTCATAGGGCTTCTGATGCAGACCCACACAATTTTAGTTGGCCTCCTCTGGACCCTCTCCACTCTGTCTATGCCTTTCTGGAGATGTGGTCTCCAGAACTGGACACAGTACTCTAGGTGGGGTCTTACCAGTGATCTATACAGAGACAACACTACCTCCCCTCCTTCTGCCAGTGATACCCCTCCCTATGCACCCAGCATCCCACTAGACCTTCCAACTGCTTTGTCGCACTGCCTGGCCACCTTTAGATCATCCAATACGATTACCCCCAGGTCTCTTTCCTGTTTGGTGGTCGTCAGTATCACCCCACCCATTTTGTTCCTGCCCCAGGTTTCTGTGCCCCAAGTGCATTATTTTGCACTTTTTCGCATTGAAACCCAGCTGTCATACCCTTGACCATTTGTCACATTCATTTTACACCCTACTTGTCATACTTCAAATTTTTTTATATAAGTTTTTCTCTCAGTTCCAGTAGTTTGGCCTTTAGAAAATTCCATTGTTCACATTACTATTTTACCTGACATGCCTGTGTGCCAATCCCACTATTAAAACTATCTCCTCATGTTGTCGTGTCTTCCAGCCCTGCATAATACATCACCCCATTTTGCTACCAGTTTTGCTAAGATTTTAAACGATACCAACAATGTTATGGTAACGTCCTGCTAATGGCTCTCCAGTGTCACATTCTAATTATGCATCTCTCATATTGTTAAAACCAAATCTAAAATTGCTTTCTCCCTTGTCCATTTTGCAAAATGCTGTACCAGCTCCAGTCATCTGCTGTTTGTATTAGTCACTTCCCTTTTCTTGTCACAGCAGTACCTTTCTCCCAGTTAATATCTCCAAGGTTAAAGTTTCCCATTAAAAGAACTCCCTTATCTAAGGTTACTTTTTCAACTTCTTTAATAATTTCCTGATCAGTTTCCTGGTTACAATCTGTTAGCCTGTAACATACTCTGATAAGAAGTACCCTACGTAGTAGCCATTCAGCCTTTACCTATGCTGATACCTTTACTGAATTATTTTCTTTAGTATCAATATCTTCACTGGTTTTGATGCTTTTACTAACATATATTGCAATTCCTCCCATTTCTTCCTTCTTTTCAAGAAAGCTTATACTCTTCCGTGTTCTTAACCCAATTATCCTCCTCTGCCCAGCATGCTTTATTAACTGCTAATGTGTTATGTTGTTCCCTCAGCACTAACTCTTGTAAATGTCCCAATTTATTATTCAGATGCATGGGGCTTGATTCATAAAAGTCCCTAGAATGTCGCAAACCCCAGGTGTGCTGAACATATGGCACACAGGACTTGCGGCATTCTATGACCGGTGCTTGGGATTCTCAGTCCCATGTGCCAGTTGTTGCAAGTTAGACCAGCTTTTTCTGGTCCAGTTTGCTGCAATCTCGGGCACCCTTTTTACAGGGCTTGTGCCAAATAGATGGTGCCAGCTACCATAAATCAAGTGACCTGTTGTAAATGCACCCGATTTACCGGAATCACGCGCGGTGTGCACCACAGATTTTGGTGCAACTGCTGTGACTGCCAGGTTTGACGCAAGGTTTGATACAAGCCCTGTGTCACCCTTTGTGACTCCAGCCCATGGTTTGTAGTACTTTATATTGTCCAGTTTCTCTCATCTCCCTTTTTCATCTTCCTGTTTTTATCGATCTCCTCACTGTTATCATTATTGTTTCCCCATTTCCATGCTTATACAGTTGTTCCCTTTCCATTTCACCTGAGGCTGGTTCTGCATCAAGATAGTGATGCTGGAACAGTGAGGAGTGAAAACAGCATGGAAACACAGTGTGATCACTTACAGCAAACTCTCTTATTGAGGGAGGGCCACACCCCCTTTACTGTATATACCAACTCTGGAGGAAATGCAACTCGGTTAGGGGGAGAACCATCAGTCACCGATAAGTGGTCACAGTGTGTTTCAGTGCTGTTTTCACTCCTTGCCATTCTGGAGTCACTACTTTGATGGGCTACCCCTGGGGCCTGTTTACCTCTTTTTCTTATTACTGTACTTTGAACTCTCCCTCACAATCGATCCTCTCATATAGTACTCATGCCTTTTTTTCTACATTATTTGGTCCTAAGTGAAGAATCTTATGGTTATTCACATACAATGTAATTTACCATGTACTGGCACTGTCCATTAATACATGTAGCGTGTGTGTGTGTATCTGATTAACTATGTACAGCATATGCATCTCTAATGAGTGTGCCATTGTGTGTGATACTGCCCTTGCATACATGGCTCTGTGTATATACAAGTGAATGAGATGGCATCTGCAGGTACCTCCGTTCAGAAACCACACATTTACTACAGCTAGCCCTTGTTGGCCAAGTCTAGTTTGAATATTTTTAGGTACACAGTTTTGCTTCTTTATTGTTTGATGTAAAGAAAAACAGTACATGCAGAATAATGCACAGGGTGGTGTGCGTTATGAGAATTTTATCCACAACCGAGATGTGTGATACTACAGGGGTTTATTTAAGCATTACACATTGAGGGTGTGCATAAAATTCAATTAACCACACCATCTCATGTTTTATTCTTCCCCCCATGGGATTCGTAAGCTATTTTTTCTTGACTACCGCACAAAAGAGTATAATCCAGCAAAGTAGATAGGCACTTACCTCAGTAAATAATTTCTTCCATGGTTGAACATGCAATTAAAACAGCACTACTTACAGAACTACATTAGAACATGTTCAAGAAAACCAAACAGGAACTGTGCAAAAACTAATGCTACTTTAAGTTTCATAAGTAAATTGGCGTGTGAACTTTAAAAATTACAGTATTTTCTAAGTCCATTTCTGCACTTTGCATTTGGGTTGCCATGAAGACACAGGCAGAGGAACAGTGAAACAAGCTGTCTTTTTTTTTTTCTGGAGCTTCCTTTGCTGTTGGAAACACCCTGGAAAGAAAAGTGAGGATATTTTCTTTATATGGAGCTCGACTTGTGAGGAAATAGTTGCAATAATACTGACAACATAAATTATAACAATAGTAATTGCTGAGGAGTGATTTTAGACCCGTGCTGTAATTTGGGGGGAACGGAGTGCTCAGGAGTACCTTGAACTAGCAGAATGGGTTGATTTGAGTGCACAATATCCATAAAAACTGGCTGGTTATTATGGAAAAATAATAACTGGTGTTTGCATTGAAAAAAAGCGTAGTCAGTTATATATATTAATTGCAAACAAAAACTTTGTTAATGCATCAGTTAGGGTTGTTACTAAAGTGACAAAAGTAGGAAAATATGCTGTTAGGGTTTCCAACCCTAACGCCCTACCCCCACCCTGCAAACACCGACAGGCATCGAGGGGTGCCTTGGGGTCATCAGGCCTAATGCTCACCCCATTCCATAAGTAAATAAGCTGAGATGGGTACAGTATAGGAAAATGAGATGAGCATTAGGCCTGACCCCAAGGCACCCCCCTCGATACTTTTTCAAATAGTTTACTTGTATCCTGATTTGGCTTATGTCACAGTGGGAGCACAGGGCCCATGCTCCATGATTTTCCTTATTTTGCTGTGGATGGCAGGGTCTTTTGGACCCTGTGTGTGCATCGCTCCATAGATGCATGACCACATTTTTTTTTTTTATTCTGTATTTTTGGTCCTGCTCCTTACCACCAGACCATCTGCCCAGGCACAGACTCTGGCAGTGGCTTCTCATATTAGCCATCCTCCCTGAACCCCCTGGCTTGTCCCCCAGGGAGGGGCCATAGCACCATGGCACCCTGGGCCAGGGGTGCCTTGAACATGGGAAAGGCGGGAGTCAGCCTAAGAGCCAATCTGCAGCTGGAGCAGGCATCATCGAGGCAGTGGGAGTAGGGTTTTTCTTCCCCTTTTTGTGTGGAGGAGGCAGGGATGTGCAATGACATCTTGCATCCATCCCACCCCCTGAAATTCTTCAAGTGCCATTAGCTGCGGTACCCCCGGCCTCCTCCAGGGGTCCATCGAGCACCAGGTACTGTCCCCACCCTCCCTTCAGAGAAGGAGAGCAGTCCCAGAGATGCTCCATCCTTCTCCCTTGGCTGGCTCTCCAGTGACCTGAGTCCGTTCCTGAACCTGGGTCACCGATGCCACAAGTGAACTCCAACCGCTGCACCGGCGGGCCAGCTATGTATGACCAAATTATCAGCATAGCCTTCTTATTACCCCAGCACATGTACCCAGTAGACAACATTTTCAAATCCCCTCCAAAACAGAATTCTGCACAACTGCAATGCCATTCCATGTCACAGGTCCAAAAACACATTTTGGACAGGATTTGAAAAATGACAGCCGTGACCTACATGAGCTTGTTTAATAAGAAGACTAGGTTGTAGAATAGTACATGGGATGGTGTGCATTATGAGAATATATTTACTGGTGAGTGTTTTTTTCCCCCAAGGAAAACCCAGTTGTAATTTGCCGTCATAACCAGTTGATTGTAACGGCAAACACGCACAGGATTTCCCACACTCCATGCGTGCACCAGCCTCTGGTGTTCCCTTCCTCAGTGCCATTCCCTGCTGTCATTCCTTGTTGATGGAGACTCCACTGCCCCTTGAAGTCAGCAGTAAGTTACTTAAAAAAAATTCTCTTTTTCCTCTAACATTTACACTTAAAAAAAGAAAGGAAAAGTAATTTTGTTATAGTGTATGATGGAACATTGTAATATTTATTTACTTAAGTGTTTTACCAGGAATGGCATACTGAGCTGGTTACCGCTCGATTCCAGTTGTGTCCTGGAGGAAAGGGACAAGTGGAGCATAAAAACATAAACACAAGTAGGGTGTACATGAATGTGATTACATATGCAATACAGTAAAGGAAGATTGTACATGTTACAGTTACACTATACAGAGTGTTAGAGACCTCCAGGGGAGAAACTGGAGCATGCAAGTAATTAACATAAGTAGAATCACATGAAAGTAGATACATATTACAAACTTAGGGGAAATAATGCATGTAACTATTGTCAATTTGCAGAATTAACTATGAAATCAAGCAACGAGGAAAAATTGAGAGTATATACATGGTTTAGATAGAGGACTGCCATCTGTAACCCCTACATTATGCTCTACATAGCATGAAAGCAAAACGCGGGGGTGGTGTGCTAAGACTAATGACAGGGGGGGCCTAAACATGAGTAGGGGACTTGAGGTTTCAACTCCTAGGTGACCCTATGTGCAGGCTCAAATAGTGGAGAAGTGTGCCTTGAGGAGGAGATTTAGGTGCAATGAGTTAGCGAAGTCATGAATGCCTGCTGGGAGTGCATTCCAAAGTTTAGGCATGAGGTATCTGAATGCTGCTTGGCCCCTTGAAGTGGCCATACGTGGGACATATAGTAGCCTGGAGCTACCACTCCTGAGGGAGTAGGTGGGTTGTGGTGGGACTGAGAGGGCAGATGTAAGGTAGAGGGGAAGGGACTGTGACCAGAATTTCACTGTGGTCCTGATGCTGTGGATATGTCTACGGACATGGAGTGATGTTAGATCAAGGGGGCTGTAGAGGTCACAGTGATGTGTCATAATTGGGCAGTCAAGGGCAAAATGGTAGAAAGAGTGATAGAAAGGGTCAAGACTGGCTAGGGCCAACTTGGGAGCAGCGCTGTATACTGTATCCCCGTAGTCCAGTATCGGGAGGATCATTTTTGGACAATTGCCTTGCGGGTTGCCAGTGGTAGGCTACCCTTGTTCCAATATAAGGCTCCTAGTTTTGGGCACAGCTTTTTGTGGATTGAGTCGATGTGAGTGGAAAAGTCAAGGTGCTGATAGAGCCAGACCCCGAGGCATTTGAAGGTGGTACAGGTCCCTAGAGGAGTTCCCTCAGTGGTGAAGAAAGTGAGGGTAGAAAGGAGTCTGGAGAGCCTTTGCCTAGTCCCAAATGTTAGGGGGACTGTTTGCTTGGGGTTTAGAAAAAGTTGGTTTGAGCTAAACCAATGCTGTACCGCATTAAAATCTTGTTGGAGAGTAGAAGCCACTTCATCGGGGGAGGGTCCTGTTGCATATAGTACGGTATCATCAGCGTACAGGTGTATGGATGTGTGAGTACAGACTGAGGGAAGTTCATTTAGGAAAACTGAGAAGAGTAATGGGCCGAGGACAGAGCCTTGTGGGACCACAGTAGTAACAGGGAGGGGGGAGGAGGAGGAGGTGTTGGGTTCAATTCTTACGGATTGAGTTCTACCATCCAAGTAAGATTGAAACCAACTGGTGGCATTACCAGAGAGCCCAGCGCTAGAGAGTTTGGATAACAGTAGAGGGTGGGAGACAGTGTCGAAGGCTTTAGTGAGGTCGACGAAAATGGCTGAGGTGGTGTGCCCTTTATCCATGCCCGTGAGGATGGCATTGGTGAGCCTTAGCAGGGAGGTTATGGTGGAGTGCAGTTTCCTGAAACCTGATTGGTAGGGTGTAAAGAAAGAGGTGGAGTCAAGGAAGGAGAAAAGTTGAGCTAGGACAATGCGCGCCTGTATTTTGGCAAGGATGGGGAGTAGGGAGATTGGTCGGTAGTTTCCTGGTGACGAGGGGTCTCCATCTTTCGGGAGGGGGATGACTGTGGCATACTTCCAGTCGGATGGTACATCAGCAAGAGAAAAAGAGAAATTGAACAGCGCGGCCAGGGGGGTGGCAATGGTAGGGGCTGATAAGTGTAACATTAAGTAAAATAACATTTGGAATCAAGCCTGAAGGGTACCTACTTTTGAGGGGGTTGAGATCACAGGGCCAGCACATTGAGCGGGGTAACATGACAAAAAGAGAAGCCAGTAGTCTGGGAGGATGTTTGTATCGCGGTAGGTCAGAATCCATCTCTCTTGAAACTCTGTTAACCTGCACCAGGCACATCATTCTATGTTGTCATGCTGCAGTAGCTACTGTATGTAGCTACTGCAGCATAATAACATTGAACTGCTGCATGCGACTGTCCCTGCGATCGTTCGTACTGTCTCAGCATCTGTCAGTTGGCACTTGCCAGTTTCAACAGAAAACTAGCCGCTGACAGTAATTACCATGACAGCAAA
Source organism: Neoceratodus forsteri (assembly GCA_016271365.2). NCBI lineage: Eukaryota > Metazoa > Chordata > Ceratodontiformes > Ceratodontidae > Neoceratodus > Neoceratodus forsteri. The sequence continues at coordinate 167,855,200 of JADMNL010000027.1, forward strand.
AAGCATGGCTGCCTCTGTATTTTCAAAAGTTATGCCCAATCAGGAAAAATTCTTCCTCAAGCAGGAGAACAAAAAACCAATAAAAAAAAACCTGTGACCTGAGACTATTTAAAAGTTTTTTGTCTGATCAGGAAGAAAGCCGAACGATATGTGACATACCTGTGGAGGATCTGAATAAACTGGTTGCCGAGTTCATTTTTCAGGCTTGAACGCAGTGGTGGTTCTAACTACGAGCCAGGTACTGTGAGGGGAATAATCGGCAGTATTGGCAGGTACCTCATAAAACAAAATTATAAACATTCAATCTTCTATGGAAATACTGCCGACTTCAAAGAAATGTTAGCAACTCTAGCAGTTAAACAGAAATTTCTGAAAAGAATGGGTAAGGGCAACAAGCCTAACAGGGCTGAAGCCCTTTCCCAGGATGACATAAACCGGTTGTACGCTAGTGGTACACTGGGCTGTCAAAACACCTCTTCTCTCCTAAATACTGTCTTCTTCAACAGTGGGCTTTTTTTGCACTGCGCACTGCAGAGCAATATTCATTAAGATGGAGTGACTTACAGTTGGCAAGGGACACTGATGGCCAACAGTACTTGTAGTACTACGAGAGTCAAACTAAGACACGAAGTGGAGAAAATCCGAGGGATGTCCGAGCTGTGAGACCTCGTATGTACGAGAATAAAAATAACACACAGAGATGCCCTGTTGCTGCATCTTTACTTTACAAAAGCCAGAGACCAGCCAAAATGCAGCAGGATGATTCACCATTTTACTTGGCCCCAAACCTAACCTCAAGACAGGATTCTCAAAATGATACCAAGCCATGCCAATGGGGGAAATAAAATACACTCAGTGATAAAGAAAATGAAGCTTCAGGCTGGCTTCCCACAGAATAAACAAATAACTAATCATTCCACATGAAAAACTGCCATACAAATGTTGGTAGATGGGGATGCACCACCCACCGAGGTGCTACAAGTTTCCGGACACAAGTGCTTTCAGTTTATCAACAATTATAGTGCACTCAGTCAAAAAAACCAAACAAGTGTAACCCCCTTGTTATCCGGGGTTACTAGAATCCCAGTAAGACCTAGTGGTAGGCAGGGAAGGCAGCTTGTGAAACTCCAGTTAAATGGATTTCACACTGTCTCACTCTGTTCTCGGTCTCAGCTGAGACTGAGGGATGACATCACCATAGAACTGTCGCAGCTGCATGAGCCACAATGGAGTCTGCAGCAGGGAGCTGGAGTAGAATGTTGGAAGGTTTGAACAGTAGTCTGTAGTTCAGTTGGAATTTGGAGCTTGTAGAGAGAGGAGCACAGCAGCTCAGTGTTAGGCTCTTGGAGCCTCAGCCCTGACATGGGGCTACAAGTAGGGAAACGGTGTGTGTTTCCACCTAAAGAGAGACACAGTAAGCAATTTTAAAGTGGTGGAGACCGCTGAATCGGGTCTCAGTGCCCCATCCCTGAGGGGATGGGGCAGGAAAGTTTAACCTGCATATTCCAGGGGCAGTCCCCTGGCTACTGCTAGTGGAGAAGCTGCCTTATTTTGTCCAAGAGTATGGGAAACAAGAAGATTTCGTGATTCGCCTGTGGGGCACCTGCAACTGGAGGATGAGTTCTACTCTTTCTAAAGGGCCCATGTTTTCACCCTGGAACTGTGTAAAAGTGGGGATTGGACTACTGAAGTAGTGGGAGGCCTAGAGTAATAGGTTTAGCCAAAAGTGAAAGTATGTTCAAGTCCAGCACATAAGGGAAGTCAAGACATGTAGAGGAGATGTGACATCCATCCATCCAGTAATCTACATTGCCAAGCTTTCAGAAAAGAGTTGTTTAGTTTCCAGAGAAATGGCCGGGTATGGATTGTGGGAGCTGGAGGTGGGAGACTCCCCCATCTTTAGTGACCAGGTCCACCTCTACGGATTTGCTCTGTGGATTTCTACTTTGCCTCATGCACTTGGCCAGTGATGAGGGAAGTACCCAGACATGGGATTGGAAGGAAAATTCCCTCTAGGAGTCGAAGGCTCTAAGGTGGTTTGGGGAGCCAACAGGAAAACTGCTTCATTCCCATAATGGACCATGGATCAAGTGGCCGGTGGGGAAGCCGGGCCAGTGGGGAAAACCCAAGTAGTGTACAAGTCGGGCTGTGTACCCAAAGCTGTGTGCAAGTCCGGGCTGTGTGCCTGGTGGGTTCAGAGCCTGAGGGTTGGAAATGTGAAGAAGTGTTCTGTTGTCTCCAATCTGCATTACCAGGAATGTAGCCCCGTGGGGGTCCGTCTATGCTTTGTTTGTTCAGTTTGGATGTGAATAAAAGTGACACTGTAGAATCCCATTCCTGGTTTTGGACATTACAGTTATTGTTTCCTGTGTTCAGATTTACTTGGGTGCCCCTGTGCAGAGAAGCCAAACCTAGGCCCCCTGTGTCGAGTAACCTAGTCCTCCCCGAACCCAGTCCCCACCAGGTACTGCTGTCAGCTTCAACAGCATGCCACCTGTCATCTTGCAAAAAGGCAGGGGTCAGGGGGTTACAAAAATGGAGGCACTGCTTTGGATTTAACTCCGGAAGGAAGGTGCTCGGGCAAGAGGGCTAGCATTTTGGCTATCTGGCAGTGGGTAGCCCAAAAAGCTGAAGCAATTTAACTAGTGTGTCACTGTGTGCTGTGGATCTTATGCTGCTGTTTAAAATGCCAACAGTTTACCAAGGAGCAGTAAAGCTAAAAGAGTGTGCCCTTGTTCTGCATCAATTGTTTACAGCTTTTTGCCAGTTTTTAAAAAAAACTGTGGTAAAGAAAAGTGTGGAAGACTAGGGGTAACAACAGGAAAATTGTGCCCTGGACGTTGGAAATGCTTTTTGAATGAACTGAGAGACTTGCAGGTGTAAATGGCTATGTTAAATGGCTGAAATGGGCTCCTGCCATGGAGTCAGTTTAAAAAAAAGAAATTGCATTCTGCAGTTTAAATTTGCCTGCTCGACGATCGCTGTGAGGAGAAGAGCACTCGCGAGGAAGAAGAGGCTCATTTGCATGGCGTTGTGTGATTACTGAGGCTGCAATCAGTCCCGCCTCTCAGCCAGCTCTACAGTGACTGCCCCAGCATTCGAGAGGGAGTGTGAGTAGAGTGCATGTACTGGCTTGTGGAGGAGCATCTCGGAGTTTAAAAAGCGCTGTAAACCTTCTAAAAATAGAGTGCTTTGTTTAAAATCAGGCTCAACCTGCATATCGATCATCTAAATTGCGAGTGTGGTGGTCGAGGAGACGATCGGCAGGACTGCCCACCCGTTTCTGTTCTGAGGCCTCCAAGACTGGCTGCAGGCCGTTTTTCCCCATTGCAGCTAACAGCTACTGATAACAGTAAGTACCAACAGTGAAATTGCTCAAACAGTGATTTTCTGCCAAAAGCAATCTAAATATGTGTGCAGCAATGTAGTCGCTTTGCAAGTAACGACTGTGTCAAGTCCTACCAGCAAGTGCAAGTATGTTAAGCCATTGACTGTGTGCATAGTTATGAGTTCAGCATCAGTTTAAAGTTTAAAGCCAGAGAGAGACTGTAAGTTGTAGCCAAATGTGCAGCACTAGTTTACAGGCAATCCTGTGCTTAAAAACCTGAAGCTTTAAGGGACTGTGAGTTAAAGAAATGTTTCCAGCATGTGAAAATTCCGTGGAAAATCATGTAAATGTGTTTAGAACAAGAACACTGCAAGTTTGTGCAGTTTGAGCAAAAGTTAACAGTAGTGTGTGTAAATCGGATGCACAGTGGCTTGACCCAATTTCTGAATGTTGATGCACAGGAGTGCTGCTACCGCCATTACAGGGTGGGGTAGTAAAGTAAACACAGCAGCAGAGGAGCCATTTTAAAAGTACAGAAGGTGTTCAGTAAAGTGGGACTTTCAGTTACAGTGAGCTTTTGTTTGTTTTTCTACAGTTATGGCCTCAGGACCACCTCGTTACCCGGATCATGCCTGGGTTGCAGTAACAGCAGCAGTAAATAGACTGAGTGATATTGAAAAGTGGTGCTGTGGAGGACAACTGCCTCCTCATGTGGCGATTCCTGGATATCCAGTGCATGTGTGTCAAATATGCTTTAACGCTGGAAGGGACATCTTCATGATACCTCACTGTGCTGGATGCCTAGAAAAATATGGCTTGTATAAAGTGCCCCATATTCGTTTAGCTCCCACGTGGACAAAGGTTCAGGAATCTGTCAGTTATTGCAGCTAACAGCACCAGGCGGAGTCTGTGGAAGAAGACCTCTCGGGGGAGTGTGGCACAAAGCTAGAGGGTGCAGATCTAGAGACAGAACCAGATGTTGAAGTTTCAGATGCTGGATCTCAGAAGGAAAGTTCGGATAAAGCATCAGTAGACCCCTGAAGGGGGTGGCCTAGCCCAAGTCTCATAGGAGAAGATGAGATGCGGCAGGCTTTTGAATGGGAGGTGTCGACCTCCACGCCTAGTGATGAGTGGATAGTCTCAGGAGTGAGGACGACTGCTCACTCCTGGGCTCAGATCCTTAGTGAGGAAGAAGATGAGGGGGAACCTATGTGGCCTTGTGAAAAAGGAATGGGTACACAGCCTCAAGCTCTTGCCTCAGAAGAATGCATGGTAGACAGTGGTGATGCCATTGCCCTGGCTATGCAAGAAGAAGAAGTCAGGGATCCATTTCTAACCTCGTTAAGGATGTGTAGCTGGCAGAACCAGGACTGGCCACCCCCAAGCCAGGCCAGCGGTCTCAGATTGACCAAAGCTAGTAAAGAGGAGAGATTGGTTCGTAGGAAGGCGAATGAGATCTATGGTATGACCTTTCCTACCTTTCCTCAGAAAGTCTGGGAGGAGATTGAGAACAGCAGGAAATCCTGGATCTGGGACGAAGCAATGAAAGGTGTGCATCCTGGGGCAAACAAGCATGTAAAGGACAGACTGTTTCATGAGAAATATACCCAGTGGAAGAGAGGCAGGACACTGTTTATGGACAGAGTGCGAATAGTGGACGGAGAGGGATGTGAAATCTCCCACTGTGTGAATTATGTGCACCCAGATGGGGTAATAATTCAAGCTCCTGACCCCCGGTACTATTGGCCTCAATGCAAGGACCTCCCAGCAAATGTGCCCGTGCCTACTAAATGGAAAGCCGAGCAGTGGTAGTCAATACTGCCACACCAGCCTGTGAAGTGCCTTTATTGATCCGCTAGTATGGACATCCAGGGCTCAGGTGCCCCACATTCATCAGTTCTACAGTGTACTGGCCTTTCCAGAATCCATCGACTGGCCCACTGGATGACTTCAGATCCAGAGAGGATACCAGCCCAGCTGTATCCTGTTTCATCGCCTGGTAATTGGATGATGTCAGACCAACTCTTTTCCTTTTTGTTCCTGTTCTAAGGTTCCATCTCCAGAGATGACATCATCCCAGCAGTTCCCAGATGTGCCCTCCTGTAGTTCCTGGAAGATGTCCGCCCAGCTGTATCGGAAGAAATGCTGCCAGGGAGAGTCTTCGTCTGAGGTGCAGGTCGGTTCAGAATTTTTCGTTCTACAAGGGACTGGTAAGTCCGAACTTTTCTATCTTTATGACATTGCAGTACACACCCTACACTAGCAGACTCCAGAATGTGTGAACTGTTCTCAAAGACTCTCCCCTTCGGGACTTTGACCCGCTAGAACTGTGCTTCACCAGGCTCCAGCCCAGGAGAGACTCTTTAATGGACTAGCCTTCAGGCATTGTGGTCACTGGTTGGGACTTTTAGGGCACTCCAACCCCAAATATGTATTGTAAATAATGTTGTTGTTTTCTACTGTTTTCTAATGTATATACTGTTTTTCTACCTTTTTCTAAAAAAAAAAATTATTTTTGGGATTCTGCAGTGTTTTGATGGTAGGGGTTTAGGTAGACTGTGTATGCAGATTAGGAGTGTGTGTTGTCTTTCTTTTTCTTGCAGGTGTTCCTGGAGAAGATAGAAGAGAAGACAAGAAGAGGAGGAGGGGCTCATCGGAGTTCCTTATTAGTACTTTAGTGTGTAGTGATTTAAAGTACTGTGGTGTTGTTATTGTTGTTGTTACTGTATTAACCCTTTTCCTTCCACAGGTGTGGTTGTGGGGGTAGGGAGGCAGTACAGTGATATAATGGTGTGGTATTAGTTTATTGGTGTGTGGTTGCAGGTTGCCCAAGGTCGGGGAGGTCCCCGGGTTGTTTTTGTTTTTGGGTGTAAAGTTAGAGGCAGACAGATTTTCCCTAGAGGGCTAGGGGGATAGATAGGCTGTGGTCCTGAAGGGCCCTAGGGAGTGCAGTGCTGATCTATTAGGGCTATGCTCTAGACAGTTCTACCAGAGCCACTAGGCATCCATAGTAAGTGGGTAGAGTAGAGGCTGATATGTCAGCTGAAGGCCTCTAGGCCCTTAATGTTGCCTGCCTGTGCTCACACATGGTAGGAGGGGGCCTGATCACCCCCCTCAGCAGGTAGCACATAGGGTGGGATGGGCTAAAGCCGGGTAAACAATGACTGCGGACAGTCATTTTCCTGGTCAAGGGCGAGTGTAACCCCCTTGTTACCCGGGATTACTAGAATCCCAGTAAGACCTAATGGTAGGCAGGGAAGGCAGCTTGTGAAACTCCAGCTAAATGGATTTCACACTGTCTCACTCTGTTCTCAGTCTCAGCTGAGACTGAGGGAGGACATCACCATAGAACTGTCACAGCTGCATGAGCCACAATGGAATCTGCAGCAGGGAGTTGGAGTAGAATGTTGGGAGGTTTGAACAGTAGTCTGTAGTTCAGTTGGAATTTGGAGCTTGTAGAGAGAGGAGCACAGCAGCTCTGTGTTAGGCTCTTGGAGCTTCAGCCCTGACATGGGGCTACATGTAGGGAAAAGGTGTGTGTTTCCACCTAAAGAGAGACACAGTGAGCAATTTTAAAGTGGTGGAGACCGCTGAATCGGGTCTCAGTGCCCCATCCCTGAGGGGATGGGGCAGGAAAGTTTAACCTGCATATTCCAGGGGCAACCCCCTGGCTACTGCTAGTGGAGAAGCTGCCTTATTTTGTCCAAGAGTATGGGAAACAAGAAGATTTCGTGATTCGCCTGTGGGGCACCTGCAACTGGAGGGTGAGTTCTGCTCTTTCTAAAGGGCCCATGTTTTCACCCTGGAACTGTGTAAAAGTGGGGATTGTACTACTGAAGTAGTGGGAGGCCTAGAGTAATAGGTTTAGCCAAAAGTAAAAGTATATTCAAGTCCAGCACATAAGGGAAGTCAAGGCATGTAGAGGAGATGTGACATACGTCTACCCAGTAATCTACATTGCCAAGCTTTCAGAAATGAGTTGTTTAGTTTCCAGAGAAATGGCCGGGTATGGATTGTGTGAGCTGGAGGTGGGAGACCCCCCATCTTTAGTGACCAGGTCCACCTCTACGGATTTGCTCTGTGAATTTCTACTTTGCCTCATGCACTTGGCCAGTGATGAGGGAAGTACCCAGATGTGGGATTGGAAGGAAAATTCCCTCTAGGAGTCGAAGGCTCTAAGGTGGTTTGGGGAGCCACCAACAGGAAAACTGCTTCATTCCCATAATGAACCGCGGAACAAGTGGCCGGTGGGGGAGCCGGGCCAGTGGGGAAAACCCAAGTAGTGTACAAGTCGGGCTGTGTACCCAAAGCTGCGTGCAAGTCTGGGCTGTGTGCGCCTGGTGGGTTCACAGCCTGAGGGCTGGAAATGTGAAGAAGTGTTCTGTTGTCTCTAATCTGCATTACCTGGAATGTAGCCCCGTGGGAGTCCGTCTATGCTTTGTTTGTTCAGTTTGGATGTGAATATAAGCCACACTGTAGAATCCCATTCCTGGTTTTGGACATTACAGTTATTGCTTCCTGTGTTCAGATTTACTTGGGTGCCCCTGTGCAGAGAAGCAAAACCTAGGCCCCCTGTGCCAAGTAACCTTATCCTCCCTGAACCCAGTCCCCACCAGGTACTGCTGTCAGCTTCAACAGCATGCCACCTGTCGTTTTGCAAAAAGGCAGGGGTCCGGGGGTTACACAAGAAATACCCTCATCCTTGTTGGCCACCCCAAACCAGAAGAGGAGCCATCAACTTTCTCAGCCTCAATATGTATGATTGTTCCACAAGCAAAGCCACCTACAACTATTCTGCCAAACTTCTTCCATGAGATGCCAAATTTCAGCCTTTTTGGCGAGAACTGTGTATTCCAGCAAGGTTTTAATGTAAACATATATAACTACCTGACGGATAGCAGCAAAAGAAACCATGAAGGTGCAGACGCTGCTAAAGGTAATCCCTTCTTTTTTTCAAAATGCACAACCTGTGTAAAAATTCCCCCTTTAGCCTTTGGCTTAACTGTTTTTTTTGTTCAGGTCACAGTGGCTGAAGATCATGAGAGCACAGCATGAACTTTATCGAGGTTGGGGAGGCAATAAATAATATTAACTGAACTAATAAAAACAAACTTGAGTTACTTTTTTTATTTTTAAATATTTGATGTGCTTGGCTTATTGTCTACTTTCCTGTCCCCAGCTGAATTGTAAGTAAAAAATGTTTGAACTTTCAAATGTTTGTCTCCGTTTGTTATTACTGCACTGGCCATGGTGAGTGTGTGGGCTTGTTTTTGTCCTCACTTGTGCTGGGTATGGGGATTTTCTCTCTGCTTGTGCTGCCTTTTGGTTGTGTGAAATTTTACTACGCGCTTGTATAGGGTGGCATCCTAAGCTATAAAAGATAATGGATACCGTCCCCATCGTTAACAAGCGTGCCATTGTATCTCAAGGTTGCCCCTGGCAACAGGACCTTTCGAGCTTCACTCTTGAGGTTCTTAACGTCGCCTGGGGCAACATCTCGATACAACAACATGCTTGTTAATGATGGGAAGGTATCAATTATCCTCTATATTTTCTGCAACCTGCTTCAGAGTGCAGACCACGCTGAAATTTGATCAGTTCATGGCCCTGTTGGTTTATTTTATATAACTGCTGTGGTGAAAAAATGCTCCCCAGCAATTATATAAAATAAAGGCTGGGTAGGTGTGTAAAATTCAAATTTTACACACACCCTCAGCGTGGGATGCCTTAATAAACCCCTCGAGCTTCGCTCTCAGGGTTTATGTGGCATCCCACACCTCAGGTGTGTACAATTCTTGTTATAACCACTTACCCAGCCATTATTCTATATTTAATACATACTCGTGGTATGTGATGCTACATAAACCACAAAAGTGCAGCTCTAGGTGTTTATTCAAGCATCACTCACCAAGGGTGTGTATTCAGTATGAGTAATTACACCACCTCATAGAAACATAGAAATCTGTCGGCAGAAAAGGACCCCTCATCCCATCCAGTCTGCCCCTTTAATCTATCCCCATAGGTAACCCTAGACCCCACACTTTGATCCCATCCCTGGTCCTCTCCCCAATGAAGACTCCAGTCTTCTTCTTTTCCATGTTCTTCCCCTCCCTTCTATGGATTCCCATGTATTTATCCCATGACCTCTTAAATTCTCCTATCATTTTGGCCCCCACCACCTCTTCTGGTAGTCTGTTCCAGGGAACCACCATCCTTTTCATGAAGTAGTACCCGCTCCTATTCCCTCTGAACTTTCCTCCTTCCAACTTCAAATTGTGTCCTCTAGTTTTCAGCCGTTCTTTCCTCCAGAATATGCTCTCTTCTCCCACCTTGTTTATCCCCTTCAGATATATAAATGTCTCAATCGTGTCCCCCCTCATGCTCCTAATTTCCAGGGGATACAGATCAAGCTCTTCCATCCTCTACTCATGGGGCTTCCGCTGCATGCCGTGCACCATCTTTGTCGCCCTCCACTGGATCCTCTCCACCCTATCTATATCCCCACGTAGGTGGGATCTCCAAAACTGGGCCCCATATTGCAGGTGAGGCCTCACCATGGACCTGTAAAAGGACATTAACACTGCCCTACTTCTGCTTGTAATACCCCTCCCTATGCACTCCAGCATAGGAGTTGTCTTTCCTACCGCTTTATTGCACTGGTTTGCCACCTTTAAGTTGTCTGAAATGATAATCCCAGATTCCTCTCCTGTTCTGTAACCATAACTTCTTCTCCCCACACCCCCGGTGTGTATGTGGCCTGTGGGTTTTTGTGCCCTATCTTCATTGCTCTGCACTATTGTGCATTAAATCTCAACTGCCAACTTTCCAACCACCCTTTCAGTTTTCTCAGGCCCTCCTCCATTGTTTCCACCCCCCCCAGTGTGTCCACCCTACTGCAAAACTTTGCATTGTCTACAAATAGGCACACCTACCCACTCAGTCCATCCGCAATATCACCAAAGTATATGTTAAAGAGGATGGGCACCAATAGTGACCCCAGTGGCACCCCACTTGTCACCCTTTCCTCTCAGAGTGCACCCCATCTACCATCACCCACTGGCCTCTGCTGCTAAGCCAGCTTTCCAACCATTTAGTTATTTTCTGCCCCACTCCTACACTGGTTAACTTGTTCACCAGCCTCCTGTAAGGGACAGTGTCAAAGGCCTTGCTGAAGCCCAGATAGGCCACATCCACCACCCCTTCCTGATCAACTACCCTTGTCACCTCGTTGAAAAACTCGATCATAGAAACATATAGAAACATAGAAGTTGATGGCAGATAAGGACCACAAGGCCCATCCAGTCTGCCCATTTCTTTTTCTACCTTATAAATGTGCCATTGGCCTTTGCTCTGTCAGTGGCCTATCTATTCGTACTCATCTGTATTGCTCCCTTATGCCTATACCATGGCTGTTTGAAGCCCTGCACTGTATTCATACCCACCACTTCCTGAGGTAGACCATTCCATGCATCCACCACCCTTTCTATGAAAAATAATTTCCTCACATTCCCTCTTAATCAGCCTCCCTCTAATCTCATGCTGTGTCCTCTTGTCCTGCTATTTTTCTTACATTTAAACATGTTAGACTCTTTCACCTTGTTAATGCCCTTAAGGTGTTTGAATGTTTCAATCATATCACCTCTCTCCCTCCTTTGCTCAAGGGTATACATATTGAGCTCCGTTAATCTGTCCTCATATGTCTTCTGATGCAGTCTCTGCACCATTTTGGTTGCCCTTCTCTGGACTGCCTCAATTTGGTTAATGTCCTTGTGAAGGTGTGGCTTCCAGTACTGCACACAGTACTCCAGATGGGGCCTAACCAGTGTCTTGTAAAGAGGGATCATTACCTCCCTCTTACAACTTGTGATACCCCTACTAATACACCCTAACATCCCCCTAGCCTTACCTACTGCTTTAGAGGTCTGCTTGGATGATTTCAGGTCATCGGTGATGATGATGCCCAAGTCTCTTCTTCCTTTGTGACTGCTAGCAACTCCTCCCAGTTTATAGGTGGCTTCAGGGTTTCTCTTCCCTACGTGCATGATCTTGCACTTCTTTGCATTAAATCCCAGTTGCCACTCTTCTGACCATTTTTCTAGTTTATCCAGATCTCTTCTCATTCTGCCCACCCCATCTGGATCATCTACTCTGTTGCAGATCTTGGTGTCATCTGCAAACAGACAAGCCTTACCCTCTAGTCCTTCTGCAATGTCACTAATGAAGATATTGAAGAGGACTGGCCCCAGGACTGATCCCTGAGGTACCCCACTTGTGACTTGCATCTCTTCTGACTGTATACCATTTACCACCACTCTCTGTTTTCTGCCCATCAACCTGTTTGCCACCCAGTTGACCAACTTCTGACCCACCCTGAGTCTACCCAGCTTATTTATCAATCTACTATGTGGAACAGTGTTGAAAGCTTTGCTGAAGTCAAGGTAGGTGACATCAACTGCTCCCCCTTGGTCCACCACTCTGGTTACCCAGTCAAAGAAATCTATGAGATTAGTTTGACAGGACCTTCCTTTTGTAAACCCATGCTGTCTTGGATCCTGTGCCCCTATGGATTCCAGGTGCTGCACTATCCTTTCCTTAAGGAGTGCCTCCATAATCTTGACCACTACTGAGGTAAGACAGACTGGTCTGTAGTTCTCTGCCTCCTCCCTGCTACCACTCTTGTGGAGTGGGATCACGTGAGCCCTTCTCCAGACTTCTGGGACCTCTCCTGTGCTCAGAGATTCATTAAACAGTTCTGCTAATGGCTCTGCTAGTTCCACCCTTAGCTCCATAAGTACCCTGGGATGTATGCCATCAGGTCCTATTGCCTTGTCCACCCTGAGCTTAGCAAGCTCTTGTAGGACCCTTTCTTTTGTGAAGGGTGTAGTGTTCCCCTACCTCCCCCCTGTGTCCATGGTGCTGAGCTGCAGTCCCTGCCCTACCTCCTCTTCAGTAACTACTGAGCAAAAGTATCTATTTAGGATAGATGCTTTTACAGGGTCCTCCTCCTCACATGCCCCCTTTTCTCCTTTGAGCTTAGCAATACCCCCTCTGGACTTTCTCCTTTCAGTAATGTATCTATAGAAAGTCTTGTCACCTTCTTGTACTGTTCATGCTAGTGTTTCCTCAGTTTGGGCCTTTGCCTGCCTTATGCCTTCCCTGCTTCCCTTAGGGCAGTTTGGTATGCCTCCCTACCTTCATCCCGCTGTGTACCCTTATATTTCCTGAAGGCCACTCTTTTGGCTCTGACCTTTTCTGCTACTGTATTTGAGAACCAAAGTGGTTTCCATCTTCTTTTGCACTTCCTTTTCTGACTAACACAATGGGATGTTGCTTCAAGTATTGCATCCTTAATGCTTGCCCACTTTGCCTGTACCCCACACCTGTTTTTCTTTTTGCCAGGGCTAGCTTAACTCTGTTAGCCATCTTATCAAAGTCAGCTCCTCTGAAGTCCCATATTTTTGCCTTGGAATGGGATGATTTAGATGTAGTGGCAAAATTGAACCATACCATGTGATGGTCACTGGCCCCCAGGTGACCATCTACCTGGAGATCAGTGATCCCTTCCCTGTTAGTCAGTACTAGATCTAGGATAGTCCTGTCTCTTGTGGGTTGTTGTACCAGTTGTTTGAGGCCCTCCCCCTGAAGGGAATCCACCATGTGTCTAGTTCTAGCAGATGTTCCTGCTGGTATTGACCAATCTGTATCCGGCAGGTTGAAGTCTCCCATTATCAGAACCTCCCCTTTAGCTGTCATCTGGCATGACCTCACCACATGAACCCATGCTGTCTGTCATCTTGGAGATCACTAGCTGCAAGGTAGTCTACAGGTCTCTCCTTTAGGAGTGACTCCATAATCTTACCCACTACGGAGGTAAAGCTGACCGGACGATAGTTCCTGCCTCTTCCCTGCTGCCGCTCTTGTGTAGTGGCACCACATCTGCTCATTTCCAGTCACCTGGAATTCTCCCAGTTTCTAGCTACTGATTAGACAGCTTAGTCAAAAGTCTTGCCAGTTCTTCCCTAAACTCCCATAGCATTCTAGGGTGTAGGGCATCTGAACCCATTACCTTATCCACCCTCAACTTTCCCAAATCCTCCAGTACCCTGCCTACTTTAAATGGACTAGAATTCATTCCCTGCCCACCTTGCCCCACATCCCTTACCCTCCTTTTCAATCAATCAATCAATCAATCAAAATCTTTATTTATCCAGGTGAACATCATTGAGCAGAGCTCTTTTACAAGATGGACCTGGTTAGAACAGAGTCAGGTAACATTCATCATAAAAACATATAAATACATGTAAATAAGTATATAAACACAAACACAATGGTACAGTAATAGGGGAGTCAAATGATAAAAGGAAGACAAGGCAAGCCATAACAGAGGAGGATTCAAATACAAGGGGGCAGGTCCACCATTGAACCATGTAACTATATATAAACCATGTTCTCTGTATAGAAGTACCAGTTAGGTCATTTACCAGGGGCAGTCACTAGTACTAGCCATGAAAATGGCTTGGAGAACCACCAACTAATGGCAGATGGGGTACCAGGAGGGGTCTGTAATATGTAATCGAAGGATAAACATGGCGAGAAGCAAAGTCCCAAGGATAGGTCGGTAGAACTGATGCGGAGGTGGGGGCCTATGGGGAGAGGGAAAGGGGAGTTAGGACTTTTATAGTATGACTGCGTGTAGATTGTGGATGAGTGCAGTATAGAGTTGTGAAAAGAAGGCTGGAGAAAGTGGGCAGATAGACCAGTATCAAAGGGAAGACACAGGCATCAAGGTGTTACATGAATGCATGAAGACAGACCAGGGCCAAGGAGGAGACAAGCACTAGAAGTAATTTGTTCATGGTTAAATGGTACATGTTAGCATGATGACAATTCATGGTCATGGGAAACAATTGCATTGATCATTTCTGAGACGTGAATATAAGAGCTTGAAAGATGAGATGCCAATGGGTGACCTCAGTTTCAGTTTTTTTTTTTTTTGCAATTTATTCCACAGGGAGGAAAGTTTAAAGCTTATAGCAGCCCTGCCAAAGCAAGAGTTAACTTTGGGTACCATCAGTAGGAGAAATGTGCAACTTCTCGGGCGTAATTGCCTTTTGGTTTTATAGGAAGACAGTCTGTAATGTATTGGGGCAGTTGTTTGGAGATGGCTCTCAGGGTCCATAAGGCTGCATTTTTATCACACCTGAATGGAAGAGAAGTCCACCCCACTGACTGATATAGGGAGCAGTGGTGAGTGGAATAAGGCAGGCCTGTGATGAACCTCAAAGCTCTGTGATATAATGTATCAAGTCTGGTGAGATAGGAAATGGGACAGTGGTTGTAGAGGATGTCAGCATAATCTATCAAGGAGAGAAAGGTTGATTGTACCAGCTGTAGTTTGACATCTATAGTTAAGAAGTGGGCTATCCTAAAGAACAGGCCAAGTCTCTGTCATAATTTTTTGAGTAATTCTTCAACGTGTTCTATAAAGGAGAGCCTATGGTCCAACCATACTCCCAGGTATTTGAATTTAGGGACAAATTCCAACTTCTCACCAATAATTGTAGTAATCTGCAGCACAGGATCAGATAGGGCTGAATTTACTATTTGGGCAGAGGGAGAAAAGAGCATTGCTTTTGTTTTCTTGGCATTAAGTAATAGTTTTTTGTTTAGGAGTTAGTGTTGCAGCAGGTTGAACTCAGATTGAAGGTCATTACATGCAGATTGTAATGACGGGTGGCTTACGTAAAAGAACTGTGTCATCTGCAGACAGATGAATGTTGGCCTTAGTTATGCTTTCATCAAGACTGTTGATGTATATTGCAAATAAGATCGGTCCTAAGATAGAACCCTGGGGAACACCTCTTAGGAGAGGTTTGAGAGTTGAGAGATCTCCTTTTGCTTTCACCTGCTGGAAATGATCAGAGAGGTAGTTGATGAACCACTGTAAAGATAATGGGTCAGCACCTAGTGAGGTCAGGGGAGAGAGTAGCAGAGAATGGTCGACAGTGTCGAAGGCCTTGCTCAGGTCCAAGAATACGGCACAGGTGTAATTCCTGTTGTCTAGCTCTCTTTGCCAGTCATTAGTCACTTTGGCAAGTGCTGTGATGGTGCTATGTTTAGCTCTAAACCCTGGTTGGACTGGTTTAAGCAGGTTAGTAGCTTCTAGATACTGCCTCAGCTGGTTACTTACGACTTTTTCCAGTAGTTTTGACAAGACCAGGAGACTCAAAATTGGTCTGTAATTATTTAGATCACAGGGATTTCCGGACTTGAAGAGGGGTATGATGTGTGCTGTTTTTCATATTGAGGGAATGGATCCTTGAGTTAATGATAGGTTAAATAAATGGGTTATGGGCATGGCTAACACATGGATGGCCACCTTCAAAAAATATGGGTCGAGGGTATCTGCACCAGCACATTTTTTTACATCAAGTTTTAGCAATAGGTCTTCAACTTCTTTCAGAGTAGTAGGATGCAAGGAGAAGACTGAATCGGTGACGCTAGGATCTGCACCTTGATTATCCACCTGAGAGCTCATCAAATTTGCAGGGGAATTGTCGAAGGCTAAGCCTGCAGTCACAAAGTGATTATTGAAGGCATCCAGAACTTCCAGTCTGTCACTAATGGTGTTATTGCTTAAGGAGATTTCATCAGGTAGTGAGCCACCGGACGTGTGACCAGATAAGTCCTTGATGGTTTTCCGAAATTTTGTAGGATTTTTGGAGGCAGTGAGAAATTCAGAATGATAGTATGCAGCTTTTGTATCTCTAACCATTCTAGTACACGAGTTTCATGCCCTTTTGAAGTTGCACCAGTCCACAGCAGACTGGGTTTTGAGTGCTTTTTTCCATAGGTTATCTCTTTCAGTCAATGCAGATTTTAATAATGGTGTGAACCATCTACATGCATTTTTTGCTATTCGCACCTTAACTATAGGGGCATATTTATTTAGGGCGTCTAGGATAATTTTGCTGAATACATCGAATGCTGATCACGTGTTTTTTGCCAAATAGAACTCTTGCCAATACAAGGAGTGTTTCAGTTCATTTATGTAGGCAGTGAGATCAAAGTTCCGTCTAGATCTCTTGGCAGCAAACTTCAGCGAAGTAGTAGGTTTGTTGCTTGATCTTATGCAAGCAATAAATGAGTGATCACTGATATCACTGAAGAAGGTGCCAGCAAAGGAGAAGAGATGTGGTTTATTCACTAGGATAACATCTAGCAGGGAGCTGTTATACACGTTCTTTTTATTTACTCGTGTTGGTTTGACAATGAGTTGCGATAATCCACGGGTGTCTCAGAAAGCTACGAGAGGAGCGGCGGTTTTAGATAGCCAGTCTAAATTAAGATCCCCAAGAATAATTATTTCTGACGATTGTTGTTCGATGATATTACTCAGATGAGGTAACAATTGTAGATCGGCAGAAGGAGGTCTATAGCACCCTATGATACATAATGTTGAAGTGTGCAAGATGGTGACTTGAAGAGACAGACATTCATAAGCATTTGCAACAGATAAAGTACTCAGACAGGATGCTGTATACCTATTCTTGACATAGATGGCAACCCCTCCACCCCTGGAGTGTCTGTCTGCTCCAAATAGTAAATAGTTAGGGATATTGACTTCCCTGTTGGAGGTGACCGGTCTAAGCCAGGTTTCTGAAACCACTAGGATGTCTGGTTGAGTATGGAGGACCCAGGCCTGGATTATGGAGAACTTTTTTAACAGACTGCATACATTAATGTGGAGGAAACTCATGCCTTTCAGTGTGGCAAGGTCAGAGGGCGATGTGATTGCAGCTGGTGGCCCCTGATTGAGCTCCACTTTTCCTGAGCACAGGAAAAGAAGGAGTAAAAGTTTTCTTAGAGTGGCAATAGTAAACTTTGTACTGGTAACCCCTTTATGTCATTGTGAGCCATCGTCCTGGGGGGGCGCGCCCCCAAATTTTTTGCCCTTCCCACTAAGGGTGGCAGAGAGGAGTACTCTGACTGCTATCTGTAGAGGTGATGCCTCTATGATGTTGGCAGAAGTCATAAGCTGAGGTGGTAATTCATTTTGTGTACCAGCATTAAAGGTAATATGAAAATAGTGTTGAAGAATTGGGGAGTTGAAAAGGCATATATCCACGAAGGGACAGGAACTAGTTACAGAGCAGATCAGATTAGTATCCACAGTAATAAAGGCTTGAGGGGGCATGTATTGGGCATGCAGTATGAGATAGAAGAAGGACCAGAACAGGATCCACGATTTGACACACATAGTGGAATAAGGATGGGGGGGAGCTAGAGAGGAGTGAGCTAGAAAGCCAGGGTGGGGTTTATGTGTATTTAATCAGGACCGTGGGGGCAGGTGGGTGGGCGAAAAAAACTGCCATTTTCCACTGTGAAAACTGACCAGAAGTACCAATTCAGTAAGTCCACCTTCTGTAAGTCACCCACTACTAGAGTTTCCTCCTCCCCTTTAAGTCTCACTATCCCCTGTTTGGATTTCCTCCTCTCACTGATATACCTATAGAAAGTTTTATCCCTTCTGACTTCCCTAGCTATCCTCTCTTCTGTATCTGCCTTCACCCTCCTAACTGTCTGCCCTGACACTCTCAGTTTTGCTCTGTATACCTCTCTGCCCTCCTTCCCCTGAGTTCTTTTATATGTCCTGAATGCTTGTTTCCTTTCACTTATTGCCCTAACCACCTCTCCAGCAAACTGTAGCAGTCATCTTCTTTTGTTTTTGCTTACTTCCTTATGCAATGATCAGTGGCTCTCAAAATTCCCCCCTTTACTGCCCCCCCACATATCCTCCACATCTCCCAGTTCTTCCTTGTCCTCCATAGCCTCCCTGAAGAACTCTCTCATTTTGTTGAAGTCTGCACACCTGCAAAATCTCCTATGGCCCTACCACTCTTCCCGTTCCCTCCGTTCGGCAGATGAGGGATTTTTGGAAATTTCAAGGGTTCGTTTAAAAATATGAGGTGCCCATGCTTCCTTTGTCATGGCATCAATCTTGTGGAATTCCTTCCCTCGTTTTATGAGACAGATTCCTACATTGGAAGCCTTTAAAAGGGAACTGAAGACTTTTTTATTTAAACAGGCTTTTCTACCCAGCCAGATTTAACTGATCTAAATAATAAATAATTAGAATTATTTTCTTGTATGTTATGTATCTTAAACTGTTTTAGATGATCTTGTTTGTCTGTAAAGCGCCTTGAGTCAAAATGATAAAGTGCACTTTATTAAATAAAAAATTAGTGAATAAATGAAAGTCCAGTTTTATTTTATTGAAGTCATGTTTTATTTTATATCATTTTTAGCCATCAATATTTTCCTCTCCCCCCCAATCTTTGGCATGCTGGTTCATTGAAATTATACGACACTCACTATCCCTGGCTCATATTTAGAGCTTTCAGTCTTTTTCTGGTAATAAATTAAGTTTGCCAGCATGTTATGTAGTTGAGGCATTTACAGTCAACTGACTGGTGGTCTTGTAACATCTGCAAAGTGAACTGCACACTAAATCAGTATTCTCCTTGCAACCTGCTTCACTGAAAGAGGTTGAAAACCTCCTGACACATCTGGATATTAAGAAAAATGCTGGTGCTGACTCCCTTGACCCATATTTTCTGAAGGTTGCCTATCGTGTACTAACTGTGTCTATTACTGATTTATTCAATCTATCACCAGCTCAGGGGACCCTTCCCACCCCATATGGAAAATGGCACATGTCATACCCTGTTTAAGTAAGGAGACCCCTGTGATCTCAATAATTACAGGCCAATTGTACTTCTTCCTGTTCTATCTAAACTATTGGAAAACATTGTAAGTACCCAGATGAGATTATACCTAGAAAATACTAAGATGTTAAACCCAGTGCAATCTGGATTCAGAGCTAATCATAGCACTATCACGGCCGTTGCAAAAGTGATCAATGATTGGCAGAGAGACTTGGATAACAGAAACTTTGTACAGTATTCCTAGATCTAAGCAAAGCATTCGACACTGTCAACCACAAGCTACTCCTTTCATCACTGTGTTCTTTGGGTGTGGACACACTATCTCTGAAATGGTTTGCTAACTACCTCTCAGACCACCTCCAGTAGGTCAAAGCTGAAGGTGAGCTATCTCCTCTGAAACCTCTTCTGCGAGGTGTGCCTCAGGGATTTATTTTAGGTCCCCTGTCATTTACAATTTACATCAACAGCATTGACGATTCTATCCATAAAGCCAACATCCATTTATTCGCAGGTGACACTGTACTCTACCTAGGCCGCTGTATGCCTCAAGCTGCGTGTAGAGACCTCCAAGCCAAATTCAACCTGCTACAGAGCCACCTCCTAAACAAAAAGCTCCTCCTTAACACAAAAAAACAAAAACAAAGCGATGCTGTTTTCCCCATTTGTACATGCATCAAACCCAGCCAGTATGGGAGCAATATCCCAGATTATTACATTCCTGGGAGAAAAACTGGAATTTGTCACAAAATTCAAATATCTGAGAGTCTGGCTCGATAACAGACTCTCCTTCCTTGAGCATATTGAGGACTTGTTAAAATAACTAAAGCAAAGGCCAGGACTTTTCTTTAGGATTAATCACTTCCTCATGACTGATGCTAAGCAGCGGCTGGTCCAATCAAAATTTCTTTCACTACTGGACTACACAAACACTTCCTTTATAGTCAGTGCCCAACTTCTTCGCTTGCAAAACTAGATACGCTTTACCACAGAGGTCTGAGGTTCATAACAGGTCTTCCCTTTAACACACATCACTGTTCCTTGTACGAGGCCGTGGGATGGACCTCTCTTCAATTCAGATGGGACAGAAATGCTGCTCTATGGACCTTCAGGGCTATCTCCAATAAACTTCCACAATGTATTACTGACTGTCTCCCTCTAAACACTTTAGGTAACTATGTTCTGAGAAGCTACTCCTTTATTACCTTGAAAATTCCCAAAGTTAAATTGCGCTTTGGTAGAGTGGCCATAAGCTGCCTACTGCCCTCACTCTGGAATAAACTATAAAAACCCTTGCGACTCAGTATCCCTGTTAGCTTAACTAACTTCAAGACTCTATATTCCCCCCACATAAAGGAACTGTGCAACTGTTTCCCTCATCCCTAGTCAGCCATAGCATTCGCAATTCTTCATTTTGTCTGGTCCCATCCAGGTATCTCAGGTCTCTTCATCTTACTGGGCTTCCCCCTAGTTTGTCCAGGCTTCTGACATACCTCTCATCCTTCTCTCAGTTCCTCCACTCCTTATCGCTAACACTAGGCCTTCTTCTTTCTCTACCTCCCTTCTACACTTACTACTGAGCTATTCTTTGACACATGTAAATAGTCCTTTACCAATACAACCTCATATGGATACCAGCCAATCTGTCCACTCCTCCTGTCTCTTGCTGTATGGCAGGTGGACTCTGTATTCCCTGGCCGAGACCTGTACCCTTCATCCTGGTATCCCATGAGGTGGGCGCATGGGGAAGGGCACCATCTGTAATAGTGAGTTGTTACAAAATCCCTCACAGTGATGGGAGAGTAGGGTGACCGGATGGGAGGGTGGGTAAAATGGGCAACAGGATGTCGCTATATGTATGCATGTGGGGGTGCGAGCACGGCAAGTGTGGGCTGGGAGGGGGCAGAGGAGCTCTATGGGGTGGCGCTGTGGGGGGGTTGCCAAGCTGCATCATGGAGTAGGGGATTGGCCTGTGGTTGGGGTGGGTGAGGTACCAGGTTCGGGTCCGGGCGTTGATAAGATTTTATTGCGCCCAGCCCGAACCTTTAATTTTACATGTTTTCACCCCCCCACCTGACATGCACCCCCCTGGAGTTGAGAATCCTTTAGTAGGGAGGTGCTGGGGTGAAGCCCCCCATGTGGTGGGGTGGGAGGTACAGCCCTCCCACACAAAACATTGAAATTTATGTCCCTGGTGCTGTTGTCCTGTGTGCCGGGGTGTCAGAGTGCCAAAAATGTTTTCAGCACTCTGACTGCGCAATAACAGCAATTGTCTTCAGGCTTTCACCATTATCACATAGAACCCATCATCCCCGTTGGTACCCCCCCACTTTTTCTTTTTCACTTTGTATGGGTGTCCAGTTCCAATACCCCTTACATCCCAACACTCCCTTAAATTCCTCTTTACTCCCCCCCACCCTATCACCTCTCCTAGATCGATGGGTAACCCCTGACACCTCTCCCTCTCTGTTGTCCTGGTTTATTTATATGAGGTGCTTCATTATGTTTTACATGCAGACTCAAATTGTAAATTGCTCATACTGTTATATGTTCATTACTGCTATATGCTTACCTATGTTAACACTATATACATCCTGATATTAAAAATTATATTCATTTATCATGAGTGTTATATATATATATATATATATATATATGTATTTTGCATTGCATTTGACCTTTACCAACCAGGTCCCTCTTACAAATGAGCCTTGCTCAATCATGATCGCCTGGATAAATAAAGATTTTGATTGATTTGATTGATTGATTTCTTTTGGCCCCCAGAGGAGCTGCTTTGATGGGGGAAGGGGGGTGAAATTCATACAGATGTTTTCCAGTACCAAGCAGGGATCACACAGGATGTTTGCTGCTTCATAAGTACATTTGCATTTTTAAATTTTTAGCCGAAAAATTGTTACTGCTCCCAATTTGTTTAAAGCTATGGTCTTTTTAGTTGAAAACCTCCAGCTCACTGAACGCAGTGCTCGAGACAGCAGCTGCTGTTCAGGGAGTGCATTCTTGCTGCAATAACTGGCCGGTTATTACGGTAATTAAAAACTGCCCATCCCCATTGCAAAATGTGATGGCTAGTTATTATAAACCAGTAAGTCTGTAAACTACAACCATAGGACAGATGAGAAACCTGCATATGTGCAAGAGTGAAGACCCAGAATGTTACAAAATAGAATTCACCTGGATGGAAACAGGCCTTACTTTAAGAGTTCAGGATTTTGGTCCATTCACCAGTGATTGCTTCAATGAAAATATTAACTCCTTGTGGAATTCTCATCAAAAGCACTGCAGGAGGTGGAAGCAGGGGAGTCTAGTGATTCACGGGATCAGCAGGCAAAATGAGTATGTTTGAGTGCTTGTGCATGACATGAATTACTCGTAATCTTTCTCAGTCATGTTAATGAGGCTTTCCACCCGCACAGAGAGATTCCAGTGGGACATGGGCCATCTGGCTGAAGGACACTGAAGGAGATGTGACAGCCTTCCCTCCTCCCCCAAAAAATGATCACAGTCATGCACCTTACTGACGGGTATTTCTACCCCAACTGACCAGCAGAATTGTTGACTGGGAACATGGAGGAGAGGGAAAAATCTCTAGTAAAGGAACTCTTGGTGGATCCAAGGCCTTAGGTTGCCTTCTGTTCAAGTTTATGCATCTGAGTTGTGTTAGTGGTGTTAGTGATAGTTGTTCTGTAGCAGTCCAAAAAGGTTTCGGCACTCACAACCTCAAAAGTGGGACGCCACTATTACAAATGGTATTAAAACTTGATTTTATTGGCAATAAATAAATAACACCAGCATCCTGCCTGATGCGTTTCACACACTCAGGTCCTTTACCAAAGGCTAAGGATTCAAACAAAACCACTACTACTTAAATACCATAAAAACCACATGATCATATGACATCACTGACTTGATTGACTAACCATATCAAACATGTCTTTCAGCGTTAACACCTGTTGTGTATCTCTTAAAAAACTTTGAACATAGTAGTCAATATTAAGCTGTTTCCATAAATACAACTGTGTATAAAGAACTAAAAACGTGTTCTATTACATATAGTGAATATAAAGTCTAAACAGCTCTATATATACAAATATAAATATCTGGGCATATCATAGAATAAACAAAAAAGAAGAACAGCACAAACTATAAAGACAGAGAGAAACAAAAAAGAAAGGAAAGGGAAAAGGGGGGTGAAGGGGGGAAAAGGACTAGGAATGGGAAGAAGAATGGAGGGGGAGGGACGGGAAAAAGTGAATAGAACTGAACATCGCAGATAACTTTCAATCTCATATGGCAAAAATCAGATTAATTCATAAAACCACATGTTAATCACACTAGTTCATGAGACAGAATAATAACAAACAGAGACTATTATCTGTTCTGTAAATAGGGGCATAAGTTCAAATGGCTATTTAAACCTGGTGGTATATGTGCCTTTAACGAGATAATCCAGAAATGCTCCCTTCGTAAAACCAGGTTGTCAAAATTTCCTCCTCTGGGGTTACAATTTACCTTGTCTATAGCTATAAATGAAAAAACATGTTGTTCTCCCTCACCATTCTGCATAGCATGGGCTACTGTGGCATATTGTACATCTTTTTTCGCAATTGCACGTATATGTTCTCCCATCCTTGCTTTGAAATGCCTAATAGTTTTCCCAACATGAAAAATGAGCCACAATAACATGTTGCCTGATAGATAATTCCTACTGTATGACAAGTTGTATATTGTTTAATCTGTAATTCTCTTTCTATATTACTGTACAATTACTGAAGACTTTTGTCTGGGTAACTCTGTCACAGTGGGTACAGTTCTGACAATTAAAATAACCATTAGGTTGTTGTAGCCATATATTTGTTTTTTTCTCTTGGAAGTGGCTATGCACCAAACTATCTTTGTAGTGTATGAGCTCTTTTATAGCACTTTCTTATTGGGTTTGTGCATAGCTTCTGTAAACTGGGTTCCACTTCCAAAACATGCCAATGTTTTTCAAAATTGCCTCTAATTGTTCTGCCTGTGCTGAATGGCCTGTCACAAAAGTAAAACGCTCATTCTCCTCTGTTCTTTTTACTGTTTCCTCCAAAAGACAGCTATGTTCCTGATTTTTTGCCTCTGTCCATGCAGTCATAACTTTCGTTTCATTATATCCATGTTCTATTAGCCTGATTGCTAAATCTTGTGCCCCTCTCTCAAAACCTGATTCTGTGGAGCAGTTCCTCTTGTTTCTCAAAAATTGTCCTTTCGGTATTTTTGTAACTACATGTGAAGGATGGCAACTACTCGCTTACAAGATTGTATTCACATCTATCTGCTTTCTATAGATCTCACTTTCAACTCTCCAATCCAAATTCTTCTTAATCGTCAAATCCAAATAATTTATCTGATCTTTACTCACTAAATACAAAAACTTTAAATGTGTATTGGTCTGATGCAAGACAGTTACAAAATTATCAAACATTTCTTCTTGCCCCTCCCAGATGACTATTACATCATCAATGTACCATTTCCAAAGTGTGATGTAGGGTGTATACTCATTTACTAGGGAGTCCCAAATAACCTGTTCCTCCCACATCCCTACGTAAAGGTTGGCGACTGAAGGGACACAGTTGCCCCCATAGCCATCCCCTTTATCTGTAGGTACATCTTACCATCAAACAGAAAAGCATTGCATTTCAAAATATTTTCTAGCAATTTTAAAATAAAGGGGATCAGTTGACCTTCCACATCAGTACTTTTGTTCAAAAAATAGGCAGTTGCATCCAAGGCCCCCTCATGGGGGACGTTGGTATATAGGGATTCAATATCCATCGCTATTAACAAAGTCTCTGGTCTCAAATCTAAACATGGTAAAAGATTCAAGACTTTCTTAGTGTCTTTCAAGAAAGTGGGTAGTTCTACGACCAATGGTGTAAGAAAGGAGTCACAAAATTGTGAAAGTCATTCAGTTAACGACCCAATGCCACTCACGATTGGGCAGCCGGGTAGATCCTGTAGCATTTTGTGAATCTTTGGGAGAACATAGAAAGTGGCTCTGACAGGTTCTTGTACCATCAAAAAGTCTCTAGTTTGTTTATCAATTATTTTCTTATCAAACGCTTCCCCAATTAATTCATCAATCCCAGATTTGAAAGACCATATTCGGTCTTCTGACAGTTTTTGATAAAATTCCTGATTATTTAGCAGTCTCAGAACTTCGCATACATAGTCCTGTTTGTCTATAAGTACCACCGCTCCCCCTTTATCTGCCTGTTTCATAATCAAATCCGTATCCTCCTGTAAATCCCTCAAAGCTTTTCTCTCTTTTCTTATTAAAATTGTTGAACCGTGCAGGTCTATTTTGATGTGCCAGTTCATTAAGGTCATTCTGCACCATCCTTGAAATACTGTTACTGCTGGACAGGCCGGGAGACAAAAAGTGGAAGGATTTTTAAACTTCGATTCTACATTAGTCTCATCGCTCTTTAGACTCTGGGATCTTTTGCTAAACAACACTTTCAAATTCAATTTTCTACAAGCTAAGTTTACATCTATTTCAGTTTGCACCAGGTCAATACTAGCTGTTGGTGCAAAACGTAGCCCTTTACTCAAGGCTGTTCTTCTTCTTCTTCTTCTGTAGACAAATTCACAATCGGTGATTTAGATACACTTACCTCCTCCGCCCTCGTCCCCGGAAGGATCTCTGTGGTTGTAATCTCCCCCTGTTGTGAAAAAATGGGTGTCTGCCATTGTGTACTCTTCCTCCTTCCTTGTTTTGTCCTCTTCCTGCCTCTCTTTGAAATTCTTGCTCATGTTATAATCTCGGGCTCCTGTGTGGCAAGACTAGACCAGGTGAAGTCTGATATTGATAGTCCTGGTTCACTAATCTCTGATTCCTATTCTGATGTGGGATGGGGGGGGAGTCAGAGGTGTGTAAACCCTGGTGCAAAAAAGACCCATTGGTATTCTTTTCATTGTCAACCACTCTGATCCATGCTAAAGTCAAATGAAACATTGTGTGATTTTTTAAGTATACTCTTCAGTGTCTTCTTTTTCCAATTAAAGATGCTTCCCCTTTCATAGTCTTCTTTGTCTCTAACAAACTTTGTGTGTTTAACTCACTGTAGATCATAGAACAATTTTTTAATTGAATCTTTCAGTTTTTGGTTCATTCTATCAAAGTCCATATGATTTTTTAAATTTAAAACTATTGTTTCCTGCTGTGTTGACTCTTCCTTTAATTGTACTTCTTTTCCTTTAGTGAAATGAATAATTAATTCTACCAACTCAGTGCTTGGCATCCAGAAGAATCTTCTCCCACACTCTCATAAAATCTTCATTTTCAGAGCCACATGCTGGATAATTTGTAAGTCTCTACCCTTGAGGTACTCGCTTAACTTGAATAAAGGCATCCAAATTAGTATAATTCCAATAAATCCATCTCAACTGATGTGTAATTCTTTCCAAACCTCAAAAAGCTACTAGTAGGGACTGGGCTTCTGGTATCATGTTAAGAGCAGTCTCATCTTCCACTAAGTATGGATATGCTGTAGTGGTTGTTACAAGTAATTGCTCCACATATTCTAATGAGTTGTTTTCTCTTCCATTTTATGTTCCTGCTGTATCTGAGAAGACCAGGTTTGGTGTATTTTCTAAAGACATCTTATTATTTCAACAGATTACTTCTCACAGCTTTCAGAATACCATATGTGGCGTACATCCACAAGGTTTTACAGTATGCGGGTAGAAAAAATAGCTTAACAAGATAGTGTCTTCCAACATCCAAGGGTGCTAAAACTACCCATCTTGCTTCTTCCCCGCAACCCATGTGTGTCACTCACCTGAAGTAGAAGAATCAATAATGAGTGCGCACAAGGCAGTGGTGCTCAGAAACCGCACTAAGTTAGCATTCCAAAAAGGTTTCAGCACTCACAACCTCAAAACTGGGACATCACTATTAAAAATGGTATTAAAACTTGATTTTATTGGCAAAAAATAACACCAGGATCCTGCCTGAAGCGTTTTAGACACTCAGGTCCTTAATCAAAGGCTAAGGATTCAAACAAAACCACTACTACTTAAATACCCTAAAAACCACATGATCGTATGACATCATTGACTTGACTGACTAACCATATCAAACATGTCTTTCAATGTTAACACCTGTTGTGTATCTCTTAAAAGACGTTGACCACAGTAGTCAATATTATGCTGGTTCCATAAATACAACTGTGTATAAAGGACTAAAAACATGTGTCCTATTACATATAGTGAATCTAAAGTCTAAACAGCTCTATATATACAAATACAAACATCTGAGCATGTCATAGAATAAACAAAAAAGAAGAACAGCACAAACTATAAAGACAGAGAGAAACAAAGAAGCAAGGAAAGGGAAAAGGTGGGTCAAAAAGGAGGGAAAAGGACTAGGAATGGGAAGAAAAATGGAGGGGGGCAGGAAGGGGAAAAGTGAATAGAACCAAACATCATAGATAACTTTCAATCTCATATGGGAAAATCAGATTAATTCATAAAATCACATGTTAATCACACTAGTTCATGAGACAGAATAATAACAAACAGAGACTATTATCTGTTCTGTAAATAGGGGCTAAGTCCAAATGGCTATTTAAACCTGGTGGCATATGTGCCACAAGAGGATCCAGAAATTTTCCCTTCGTAAAACCCCTCTGGGGTTATGATTTACCTTGTCTATAGCTATAAATGAAAAAACATGTTGTTCTCCCTCACCGTTCTGCATAGTTGTCCTGTAGCCTACTGAAGTTCAGAAATTGCAAAACAAGAAGCTGGCCAGCAGCAAAGTCTTTTGGCGATGATGTGCTTGTATGTGTTTTGGGGATGCTTTGATAGCAGCTTCAGTTTCAAAGAGTGACATGATAATTTAGATAGAAAAAATCCTATTCTGAAAAGGCATTGTCAAAAATGTCTGAGGACCCAGATTAAATCACAACTGGTCCTTTCTCAGTTGTAAGTAACTATTGTGTGCTATGTCCTGGTGTTCCTGTAGATAACAACTAATCAAAGTACAATCTAGATTTGTGTAGCAGTACAGAAGAGAAATTTCTGTCTTTTTGCAGACGAACATAGAAACACAGAATTTGTCTGGCCCACCTAGTCTGTCTATTTGTTCCCTGCCTATAATGTCACCACAGACCCTACTTAATCTTCGACTCTCCCCTCCATTTGCTTTCCACTAAGATTCCCCTATACCTATCCCATGTCTTCTTGAATCCCACCACTGTTTTTGTCCCCACAACCTCCTCTGAAAGACTGTTCCAAGCATCCACCACTCTTTCTGCAAAGTACTTCCTCACATCTTTGTTGAATTTACCCCCTCCAGCTTCATTGCATGTCTCCTTGTTCTTGTGCACTTTCTCCTCAGAAAAATACTTCCCCCTGCATCTTATTTATCCTAGTGAGATATTTAATGGTCTCTGTTATATTCCCCCTTGCTCCACTCTCTTCCAGGTGTACATATTGAAGTCCTTCAGTCTCTCGTCATAGGACTTCTGACGCAGACCCATCCTCTGGACAGCCTCCACTCTGTCTTCATCCTTCCAGAGATGTGGGTTCCAGAACTGGACACATTATTCCAGGTGGGGTCTCGCCAGCGATCTATTCAGTGGCAAAGCCACCTCCTTCCTTCTGCTGGTGATACCCCTATCTATGCAGCCCAGCATCCCACTGGCCCTAACAACTGCCTTGTCACATTGCCTGGTCACCTTTAGGTCCTCAGACATAATTACCCTTAGTTACCTTTCATGTTTGGTAACCATCAATACTTCTTCTCCCATTTTGTACTCTTCCCCTGGATATTTGTTGCCTAAATGCATTATTTTGCACTTTCTTGCATTGAAACCCACCTTCCATGCCCTTAACCATTCCTTGAGTTTTCTCAGGTCTCTGCACATTCTTTCCAGCCCCCCCCCCATTGAGTGTCCACCCTGTTGCAGATTTTGATATCATCCACAAACAGGCAGACTTTCCCTTCCAACTCACCTGCAATGTCACTTATAAAGACATTAAAGAGGACCGGTTCCTGTACGGAGCCCTGAGGTACCCCACTGGTCACCTTCCCTTCTCCAGAGTGCACTCTGTTTACCACCACCCACTGCCACCTATCCCTTAACCAATCTCTTACCTAGTTTACCATCTTAGGACCCGCCTCTAAGCTGCCCAGTTTCCTTACTAGTCACCTATGTTTAACGGTGTTGTAAACCTTCCTGAAATCTAGGTAAGCCAAGTCCACCGACCCACCCTAATCTATTTCCCTTGTCACCCAGTCAAAGAAATCTATCAGTTTTGTTTGACATGACCCCCCCTCCCCCATAAATCCTTGCTGTTTTGGGTTTTGTAACCTGCTGGATCCAAGATACTCCACAATCATTTCCTTTGCAGTGCCTCCATTAACTTCCTCACCACTGATGTCAGGCTGACTGGTATATAGTTGCCAGCCCCCTCCCAGCTATACTCACCAGCCCTTCCAGCTAAAGGAAGACTGTAGTCATGGCAAGCTGGATTGTCAGGAAGTGGGAAAGACTGGGAGGAAAAGGGGTCACAGACCCCTTCTATAATCATCGTCTAGGCCTGTTTTTTTACTCTCTGTTGATTCTCCCTTCCTTGTCCAAAGGTAATAAAATGGGTACAAAGTTGGCTGGGTAAAAGAAGCTAGAGGATGGTGGTAAATGGGGGTTCACTCAGAAGAAGGCACAGTTACCAGTGGGAGTGCCACAGGGGTCAGTTCTGGGACTGGTCCTCTTCAGTGTCTTCGTTAGTGACGTCACAGAAGGGCTGGAAGGGAAAGTAGCCTGTTCGCAGATGACACAAAAATCTGCAACAGAATGGACCCACCTGGGAGGGTAGAAACATGAAGGAAGACATAAAAAAGCTGGAAGAATGGTCAAAGGTATAGCAACTGGGCTTCAATGCTACAAAGTTCAAAATTATGCACATATAGCACAGGAACCCAGGGGTAAAGTACCAGTTGAGGGAGGTGGTCACAACAACAAAGCAGGAAAGTGGTCTGGGGGTCATCATATCTGATGACCTGAAGGTAGCAAAGCAGTGTGATAAAGCCATAGGAAAGGCTAGTAGAATGCTGGGGTGCATATGGAGGGGTATCATCACCAGAAGGAGAGAGGTGGTGTTGCCCCTGTATAGATTGATGGTGAGGCCATACCTGGAGTAATGTATCCAGTTCTGGAGGCCCCATCTCAGGAAAGACATAGACCAGGTGGAGGAGGTACAGAGGAGAACAACCAAGATGGTGCATGGCCTGTATCAGAAGCCCTATGAGGAAAGACTCAAGGAATTAAGTATGTACTCTCTGGAGGATAGAAGGGAAAGGGGAGACATGATATAAACATTCAAATACCTCAAGGGTATCAATAAGGTGCAGAAGGGTAGCATTTTTCATAGAAAAAGATGCTCAAGAACAAGGGGGCATGATTGAAATTGGAAGGGGGAGACTCAGGGGGGATGTGAAGAAGTACTTCTTCACAGAAAGGGTGGTAGACATCTGGAACAAACTGCCAGCAGAGGTGGTGGGTAACAAAACAGTAACAGGATTCAAACATGCATGGGATCGACACGAGTAGCAGGTCTGGTGGGAATAAGGCCGGAGATTCAGTGAGGTTTACGGACACAAACTAGGTAAGAAATTTTAGGCCAGATTAGGTGGGCCAAGGGGTCCTTTTCTGCCGACAGCTTTGATGTTTCTATGTTTCCTGTCATCAGCATCCGTCTCCCTCCAAAGCTCCGCTACAGGGCATGCAGTCATGCTCTTATATACACATGCCTTGGGTGTATTGTGAGGCACAAGGCCCCAGGTCATGTGCTCTTCAACCACCCAAAGCATGTGTATATTGGAGCATGACTATAGTGGATTGTCTGTCTTGTAACATGGACAATTTTATTTGGGGGGGGTGAAAACATAGTGCCAATTTTGTACTAAAAGATGAGTTTAGACTAAAGCTTTATATAGAAAAAGTGTTATTTTGGGGTGGGTTAAGTCTCCATTTGTCATCTAGTTGATCCTGCCATTTGTTTTGTCCACTCCGCCATGGGCTTCACATTCACTTTTAGTGTTACTATTGCAGTTCAGTGAGCGTCTTTTTCAGCATTACATTTGGGGGAAGAAAACCTAAATGAAGTCCTTAAGTAGAATAACACGAGTTTCACATCATCATGTGCTCCAAATAACTGAAGTATCAGTGAAGTGTTGCCGACTTAATAGTAAAATCAAATGAGTGAGCCAAAGGCTTTGGTAGTTCACACAGACAGTGAAGTGCACATGAGAGAGAGAGAGAGAGCTGCTATAGCAACCTCACACTTCACTGACTGCACGACCAAAGTCACCAACTCTTGCTGTCTCTCAGTTTAACCATTGTGTTGGCAGTACTTTTATTCATTCATTCATTTATTTATTTATTTCTCAGATTACAATATGTTTGAATCAGAGGCTCTTTTACAAAGGTTCCACATCAGGTAAAAGACAAGCACAGTTACATAGTACATTACAAACAAGCATTTGTCAATGCCAAATGTTCACCTGCAGGTATTTGCAGTGGTGTGTGGTACTGGTACTGGCATCAGAGGAGTGAGGAGGCAGCAGTGAGAGCAGCAGGTGCCGCATGGTGGAAGCTGCACTGTAAATGCAGCAAGGAGCTGGTAGCCAGAGAAGCTGGCCCCGCTGGCCTTAGTGGACCGGGGAGAGAGTGTGCTGGTTGGCAGGAGCTGCCAATAAGTAGTCGCACTGTGGCTAATGTATAAGCCTGGGGGTGATTTAGAGGAGTGAGGACCAGGGACAGAGAGTGCGCCAGGTGGCATGAGCCGCCAATAAGTGAAGCCGCACCACAGCTAATGTAGAAGCTGGGGGGCATGAGGAGTGAGGACAAGGGGGGGAGAGAGAGAGAGAGTGCAGTGGGCAGCAGGAGCCATTAATAAATGTAACTTGGCCATACGCATTAGTGTTAATTCTAATGCGCATGCTCGCAGTTATGTCTACAGAAGAAATGAAGCACTCTCTCATTGGAGTGGTTCATTTCTTTCAACTAAAGGACATGCCACATCAGCAAGAAAAACTACTGTCATGACCAGAGTGCCTGGTCATTGGTGTACACTGCCAAATCCATTGCAGTTTCTGCTGTAATTGGCTTGGCAGTGACACATCTCTAAAATGCTGTACAGTAGCAAAACGTTCCTTGCACAAGTGCAAGAGAACGCAAAAAGAGGTAAGGGGAACAGTGCATGATAGACAAAATAAAGTGCAAACTTAAGGAGAATACAGAATAACAATGCTGCCAGGCAAAGGCTATGTCATGATAGAGGAGGGAGGTAGAATAGGAGCTAGGGGAGTATGGGAGGGGGGGATGAGACAGACAGAATAGGGAAACTTAGATCACTGGGAATGGGGATAGAGGAAGGGGGTGAAATACTTTCCTGCTAATTCAATTACTTGCAGCACAAGACAATGTGAAACTCATATAATTCTATCTAAGGACTTCATTTGGGTTTTTTTTCCTAAATCTTTTGCCAAAACAGATGCTCGCCAAACCACAGTAGTAAAATTGAAGGAGAAAATGAAGCCCAGGACCAAGGAGATGAAACAAATGGCAGGATCAACCAGATAAGATAATCCATTTCTTTAAGAGTTGTATACTATGGTTTACACAAGCCCTTGAGCAGGCACATGATGTGCTAAAAAACAATGTATAGTCCATATATATATATATATATTATGGTAGCACGGTAGTGCTACCATAGTTAGGGTTGAGGAGCCATTTCTATGTTAAACCCCAAAATTTTGCACCTTAATAACTTTGCAACCGTTTGACAGATTTGGCTGAAATTTGGAATACATGATCAAGAATCATAGGTCTTGGGATCTGCCAAGTTTTGTAGTGGTTGGATATACAGCTGTGGAGTTATTAAGCGTGATCTGTGCACGCGTTTACGCTTTTTCTGGAATTCTATGGTCGTGCCTACAGGTCGTACGGTTTGCGCGACCGGTCCGAATCTTCAGGGAACGCGCGGCAGGGTCCCCAATGTGCCTTTCAAAGATTTTGTGAAAAAATATTAAATAGTTCAAAAGTTATTCAAAAACAGTTTCCCATTATAAGTCAATGGGAAAGTTAACAAAAGTTCAACACTTTCATAATGCATTTTACTTTCGAAATGGGCTTGTTACTTTCGAATCGGCCATTTTGTTTTCAGTTGGTGATCAGAAAATGGTTGACATTTAAATTTGGGACCCTCTAGCAACCTAATTCTTTTTGTATTCACCTAGTCGGACCCTGAGGATGCTTGCCTTGTCTTTATTTTGTGGTAAAACACCCCAGAAATATGTTTTTCAAATTTCTGGAAAAAGTACTTTTGCAAATTACTTTCATGCTCACGAAAATGTCGAACTTTTTGCGAAAGCTTTCGCAAATTGCGACAGTAGTTTTCCATCTGTGGGACAGTGACAGCGATTCTTTGGCACTGCGCTGCAAAAGAACCGTTGGGAGTTTTGGGCTGAAATTTGGAGGGAACGGAGCCGACATCTCACAGATGTGCCTTTCAGTGTTGTATTGAAAAAATATTGCATGGTGGCAAAGTTACAGCACTCCAAATTTGACAGTTTTTCCCATAGGATAACATTACGGCGCCCAACGCATTACAGAAATCCTTTGGCACCCTGCTGCAAAATAACGGTTTGGTCTTTTTTCCTGAAATTTGGAGGGAAGACAGCCAACAGCCCACAGATGTGTCTTTAAGTAGTTTGGTGAAAAAATATCACACAGTGGCAAAGTTACGGCACTCCAAAGTTGACAGTTTTTCCCATAGGATAACATTACGGCGCTCAACGCATTACAGAAATCCTTTGGATCCCTGCTGCAAAATAACGGTTTGGTCTTTTTTCCTGAAATTTGGAGGGAAGACAGCCAACAGCCCACAGATGTGTCTTTCAGTGGATTGGTGAAAAAACATTACAGGGAGGCAAAGTTATGGCACTCAGAACTTTTCTTTTTCCCATAGGATAACATTCTGATTACTTTTCTAATAGGGCCAGTATCTGGGAAGCTGGTGCAAGATACGGACTTTTCGTCGGAAAACTTCTTAGCCATTAAAATTAGCCAGGACAGTTGTAAACAATATGACTTTCAAATTTTTTTCTACGTCGTACGGTTCCTGAGATATAATGTATTTAGTATTCCAAGATCTCATTTTCTGCGCCGATACTCATTATTATGCATACATTATTTGTACTCACTGTCTTTCTCTATGCAGGTTTTGGGGAAAACCAGCCTGTGCGCTTACATTACTGTTATTGTTGCCCTTTCCGCTTGCGGTTCCTGACTCCGTTCACTTACCGTTGACATCTGCGCCACCATGCGTCCATCCTTTTGCTTTCATTTGCGCTTATGCTTCTGTTACTTTTTGCCATTTGTGTGTACCGTACTGTTTCTCTTTCTGTTTCACTTTGCATCACCATGCCCATTGACATTTCCATTTACAGGCACCATGTTACTATGTGACAAGACATCACGTGGTACATTGTTCCCGTCTACGCCACCGTGTGCGTAACCCTTTCTGTTCTCATTCGTGCTTGTGTTACCATGTGTGCCACTGTTAGCATTTCTGTTTGCGTTGCTGCTTCTGTTACTATGCCACAAGACATCATGTGGCGGGAGTGCGGGGCCCCCCGCCACGGCATTACATTCACTATTTCTCATTATCATTCTCAAAAAGAAGGGAAGTTAGAGGCAAAAAACTCTGTTTAATGCATTAGTTAGGGTTGTTCCACAGCGACAAAACTGAGGAAATTCGCTGTTAGGGTTGAAAACCCAAACTCCGAATTCACCCCCAGCACCACACACACACAGACACACACACACATTCAAGTATGGGGGAGGACCAAGTCAACACAACCAATGTCAGACATCCAGCAGCAGGTGACAGAAATAACAAACAATTGTCTAAATGTACTACGAGACATCCCCACCCACCTGACCAGGTACTGCATGCTCAGTGGAGATCAACAGCAAAACTGAGGCCATGTACACCAAACGTACACATCCCTGATTGCAGCTGCACACAACGTACCACACTTAGTAGTTGCATGGCCTTACCTACCGATGCCCACACCACACCACAACTGGTACTCTGCCGTTATTCAATATAAATGCTGAAGGTGCATGATGACAGTTGTAGAAAGGTTTTAACACTAATGAGTATACATTAATTAAGAGAAGCACATAAATTAACTACAAGACACTAGCATGCTCAAGATAAAAGTAGTGATACATTGAGTAGGTGATTTACATAGTAGTACATTTACTGCAATGGTTTACTCAACATAGAGAGGCTGATGTAAACGTATGGAAAAGCATTGCCTGTTCAACGCTGTGAAATTCGTACTGCCAGTATCACATGCATTCTTACTGATGAAGGTGTACTGCTGATGCACATACATAGACCTTCAGTGTGTTTCAATACTAAAGATGCAGTAAGTATTCTTTGTAAGAAACATTGTAATTGCATGGATCAGGCAAGCAACTTCTAAATATCATAGCGCTACTGAGCCAACAATGATGTACCTGTATCGGAGATGTATATAGGATAGATTTTCCTGTAGGCACTTACTGAGTATGTTGTACCTGATAAAGACAATCTCATTGCATCTGTGATGACTAACTTATTCAAATAGTAATACATTTACTATTGTTGCAATGAGTGATCTATGCCACTTATGGACACAGTGTGATTTTTTTAACAGTTGTTTCATACTCAGGCTGTATGCCTACTGTTTGGGTTTGCCACACTTCGTCACTGATGCTATCAAAGTGATAACTATGTTAATTGTGGTACAACAGGAATCAAGTAGGTATGGTGTAGATATAAACAGAATGTCTTTTAGTATTGATTTAACTCACAATGGGGTAAGTGTACTAGGACAGCAGGGTTATCCTCTATCACTGACTCTGTCAGTTA
Source organism: Neoceratodus forsteri (assembly GCA_016271365.2). NCBI lineage: Eukaryota > Metazoa > Chordata > Ceratodontiformes > Ceratodontidae > Neoceratodus > Neoceratodus forsteri. The sequence goes on from JADMNL010000027.1 coordinate 167,891,242, forward strand.
TAATCACACTAGGGTTTTGATGACTGTAATGATCAAGTTACACTGTTCATCTTCATGAGTTCATATTCACAGCCATTCTCCAGTAACTAGACAGTGTATGGTGTAACTGGGTGGGACACTGTGTTGCAAAGCTGCTGCAGTGCCTAGCAGAGGGAGAGTATCTACTCATAAAGACAATTAAGCAATAAGGCATGACCAACAGTTATGTTAAATGGTCTGTTAATCACCCTGTAGGGGTTTAATGTTGAATGAGGCATAGCCGAGTGCCACATGTCACTAGACAGTGATAAACTGACCATTAACATAATACCTGGGAGTGGCTTATTGCTATCATAATAAAACTGTTTTTTAAACAACATTAAACCATGTTCATCATATGGTTAGGCTCTACATGTATGTTAATAAAAACTAAACATAAGGCTGTTACAATGTTTACAGTCAATTAGAAAGCTGCATTTCTCAAACTCTTGTTATAATCAGAGATATTATACCTGTACAACTCCTTGGTTTTGCTGAACTCAGTTGCTCAGGTGGCCCACCACAAGTGGTGTGGTCTGGTGTGGGGCATCGGTAGGTAAGGTCATGCAACTACTAAGTGTGGTACGTTGTGTGCAGCTGCAATCAGGGATGTGTATTTGGTGTACATGGCCTCAGTTTTGCTGTTGATCTCCACTGAGCATGCAGTACCTGGTCAGGTGGGTGGGGATGTCTCGTAGTACATTTAGACAATTGTTTGTTATTTCTGTCACCTGCTGCTGGATGTCTGTCATTGGTTGTGTTGACTTGGCCTCCTCCATACTTGAATGTGTGTGTGTGTCTGTGTGTGTGGTGCTGGGGGTGAATTCAGGAGTTAGGGTTTTCAACCCTAACAGCGAATTCCTCAGTTTTGTCGCTAGGAACAACCCTAACTAATGCACTAAACGGAGTTTTTGCCTCTAATATATATATATATATATATATATATATATATATATATATATATATTTATATTCTTTGCAAAAATCTGCAATAATGCACCAGTTAGGATAACTTAATGCCACAAAAGTAGGGAAATGTGGCCTCACGGTTTCCAACCCTAACGCTCCACCCTCATCCCCAAGCAGCAAAAGGAAAAAACATTAAGGATTTGGGTCTCTGGAGCCCTGGTGAATCAGTGATGGGGTCTTCCTTGGGGGTTGTCAAACCTAATTCTCACCCCTCCTTGCCAGCCCCAAGCCTCCAATCTGAAGCACAAGGTACAGCTGCAAGCCACTGTCTTATAATGATACACTTTTCAAAGGCAGAGAAGTATGTCTTGCCACAGGCTGCCAACGCTGTTTGTTGCACCTTTTTTCAAGCAAAAGAAGATCATGTGTGATGTTGTTTGCTCACAGAATGGGGTGGGCATTAGGGTTGACAGTCCCCAAGAAAGATCTCACCACTGATTTGCCAAGACTCCGGAGACCCAAAGCCCTAACGTTTTTTCCTTTTGTGGCTTGGTGGTGCGGGGGGTGGGGTGTTAGGGTCGGAAACCCTAAGGCCACATTTTGCTAGTATTGCAGCATTAAGTTATCCTAATTGGTTTACTAACACAGTTTTTTTGCAAAAAATGTCCTTACTTTTTGAGATACTATAGTCGTATTCTCATTTGCCTGTGGGAGCGCAGGGCACGGAGGGCCTTGCACCTCCATCCCTCCATAGATGCATACCTGCATGTTGCTGTGGAAGTGCAGGGTCCTCTGGGCCCTGCATTTTTATTTCTGCTAAAACAGCAACCAAATTGTCAGCATAGCTTTATTGCTACCCCACTTCATGAACCCGGTAGTGAAACTGTTCAAATCTCCACTGAAAGATTATTCCTCAGCATTTAAATGTCATTCTGTACCTCAGGTGTAAAAACACATTTTGTCCAGGATTTGAAAAATGACAGCTCTCATGTTCATGAGGTGGTGCAAAAAAATGGCTATGTTGAAAATTTGGGGTAAAAATATTTAAAATTACCAAAGTTATGGTAGCGTGGTAAAATTTCAACGTATGCACAAAACTATGACATTTTAATGAGTGAATCTCACTAAACCCTTTTATCACCCCACCTCATGAACAAGGGCAGTGAAATGTTCAAATCCCAACTGGAAGGTGATTTCACCAAGTGACCATGAAATTGCCTTTCGGGCTGGATTTATGCACGTATATATCATATACAAATCCCGCCCGAAAGGCAATTTCATGGTCACTTGGTGAAATCATCTTTCAGTTGGGATTTGAACATTTGCACTGCCCTTGTTCATGAGGTGGGGTCGTAAGAAGGGTTTGTTGAAAATTTGGGGTCAAAGTTATGTGCATACGTCGAAAGTTTACTACGCCGCTTCATAACTTTGGTAATTTTAAATATTTTTACCCTAAATGTTCAACATAGCCATTTTTTTTACACCACCTCATGAATGTGACAGCAGTCATTTTCATTATTTGCATAAGTTGACCACCATTGTTTATGAGGTGGGATCCCAAAAAGACCGTGTTGAATATTTGGGGTCATAATATGCAAAAATAGCAAAGTTATGGATCAAAATTGAAAACCCCATTGAAATACATTGACCTGCACTTAACTTAGTTTCTCATATTGCAGTCAGCAGTTCCAGCAGCAAGATGTGTTTTCAATCAGAGAGTGGGTCTTTGACCTGTGACCTGTTCAGGTGAGTGATGGTGTGTGGGGGTGTACTGAGAAGTGTGGGGTGGTGGATGCTGAGTGGGAGGTGGGAGTGAGGGTGTCAGATTGGCGAGGGACAATTTTCTCTTTTTCAGATAAAAAAATTTAGTGACAGTTTTCTTTATTTCCCAGTGGGACAGCAATCAGAGAGTGGGGGGTGCTACTAGACACCAGGGAAAGACAAAAAAGTAACAGGGACAGTGATTGGAAGGTGGGGGTGCCACTATGTAGTGCCCCAAAGTTTGGGGCACCACAGAAAGAATTAAATAAAGTGCCCCTCATTGGGCAGTGTAGGTAGACAGAGGGCAGTGTGTTGGGGCCCCTGTCAGTGTTTGTTCCCCCCCAATGCCAGGCAGTGGGCAGAATTTAGTAAATAAAAAAGAAAGAGAAATGTTTCCTTTTGCTGTCCCCTGTCCACCTGCGCCATTCTGGAACCTCCCCAGGAAAGCAGTGTGAGCCAGGGAGCATCTTACAAAGTCCAGCTTGTGCTGGACTGTTGGAGGGAAGCCAGCGTTGTCAGAGACATGGCGTCCCGAATGCTGGCTGCACGGTGTGTTGAGCTGTGGCTGGGGAAGTGGACGGTCAATCACCGCCAGTTACTGTGGGCATAGAAGAGCCCAAGGGAGTGCTCTCAGACACCCCAGAAGAAAAGAGACATCCACTAGCTATGGGAAGAGGGAGAGGGGGGACTCAGGTTAGTGGCAGTGAAAGGCTTACCTGTGGTCTGCTTCTCATCCCTCAGTATGGGCGTCGGGTCCGTGAGTATGCGGTGGTCCCAATGCTGAGGCCCTTAAGTCCATTCCCATTCTGCGGTGCAGGCTCCATTTTGTCCCATATTTGTTTTAAATTTAAAGTGAAGTTATCTGGTCCCTCGTTGGTGGTAGTGCTTCAGAGCCGCATCCTCCATGAGACAGAGAGTGTCCATCAGGCATCATGAGGTTCTGCAAGGCCACCCAGTCATCCACTGTAGTGCCTGCCTCCCTGCAATGAGCCCTCCTTCTGCCAGCAGCACCTCCTGCCTCCTGAAGCAGCTTCCTTCACCCCAGGCCGGGGCAGTGAGTCGGCGGCAGTACTGTAAGCCAAGTGCTAACCGCCAGTAACTTGTAATAAGCTTAAAAAAAGTTTTAAAAGTGCCCAAAGGCACTAGATGGCCATGAGTCAAGAGACGTGGGTCAAGGCCCCAGATTTAAATAAATGAATATTAATTTTGGCTGGAGCAACGCCCAGCAGAGGGGCTAGGGCAGACAGCCCAGAGGAAAGAAATTTAAATATTCAGTAGGAGGCAGGGCAAGGGCAGAGTTAAAGAGAGAAAGGCCCTGCCAAGGCCCAAACAATTATTTAAAGGGACTATTCTCTGAAAGAGACCTTAAAGGGGGAAAAAGGAAAGCCCCTGGTTGGTAAAATGAGGCCCAACTGAGTAGGCCCATCTTAAAGGAGCAAGAAAAACCCTGCAGTCTCAAGGGGGGGCCAAGTAAGCAAGCCCTGCAGTTTAAAAGGGGCCCAATAAGGAGGGGACCCAGCAAGAAAAGCCCTGCAGTTTGAAGAGGCCCAGTAAGGAAAGCCCTGGAGATTAAAAGGGCAAGGCAAGCCCTACAATTTAGAGGGGCCCAGTTATAGCTAATTGGAAGGAGGGCAAGCAAGCCAGGTGTCCTGCACTTTCCTCAGTACACCCTTATTCCCAAGCCACTAGAAGGGGAGGGTCAGTGTCCCAGGAAGTGGGAAATTGGCTTAAAGGACCCTTGATGAATTTTGGTGCTTTGGGGACAGTGACTGCAGTCGCATTGGTGGAGAAGGGGATATTTAAATATTTCCCACTTTCAGACTGTCTATAGAGGTGGCTGAGGAAGAAGCTGGCTAGTGGCTCTCTAATTGGGCTAGCGGTGAGCAAGAGGACATGTGCGGCAATTCGGAGTGGCAATACATCTGAGACTGTACCTAAACTGTATTTATTGTCTGAAAACTGTCTGAACTGTATTTATCACCTGAAAACTGCTTGAACTGTGCCATTGCCCCATAGCTGTTTGTTTGCCCCTGGAACTGTGCAATTGCTCCTGGAACTGTGCAATTGCCAATGGAACTTTTCAGCTGCCCCAAAGTCATCCAGTTGCTCCTGAAACTGTGTAATTGCCCCCAGGTTGCAGTTACATCATAGTGTGTCAGCATCTTGTACTAAGTGAATTCCTGAATCAGTCTTCAGTAGCCTTTGAAGGGTGTTCAATGAGTGTATTCCCAAATCAGTCTTTGCAGCCTTTGAATGGCTTTCAGCAAGCGAATTCCAGAACCAGTCTGCAGTTGGATCTTCCGAAGATCCTCATCCTTGGCCATACCCCTACAACATCACATTTGTTGTTTTCCGCTAGTCCCAGTTTATGGCCTGACCCTGCGTAGATTCATCTGTTCCAGTTCTTGAATCGTCACATTTGTTGTTTTCTGCTAGTTCCAGTATACGGCCTGGCCAAGTGCAGATTCTGCTGTCTGTTTTATTGTTTTCCTTCTTCATCACTGTTTCTTCAAGCTCTTCTGCTCCAGTTTCCCAAATCAATGTCCCGTTTATTGTTTTACATGTATCCTTGGCTCATCCAGCCTTGGCACCCAGAACTCTACTAGTCGCCTGGCTTCTGAAGAGAGCCTCATCTTGGTTCTCAGTTTCCGTAGGGTCCTCTCAACATTTCCTGCATTTATCGAATCCCAGCAGTCCACAAGCGGACTGTGGCAGGGTGGTCTTCTTCATCTTTCAAGTCCCAGCAGTCCACAAGCAGAATGTGGCAAGGTGGTCTTCTGCATCTATTTTGACCTGGCAGTCCACAATTGGGCCATAGCAGGGTGGTCTTCTGCATCAGTCATCTCATCCTGGCTGTCTGCCAGAGGACTGTGGCTGGATCCTTGGGCTTGTTCTTCAGGTCCGGTGGCCCACCAGTGGGTTTTTAGCTGAGAGCTCTAGTGCTTGTTCTTCAATTCTGGCAGCCCACCAGCAGTTTTTTAGCCAAGAGAGTTCTAGAGCTTGTTCTTTAATTCCAGCGAACCACCACTGAGTTTTTAGTCGAGAAAGTTCTTGTGTCTGCTTCTTGTTTCTGGCAACCCAAGAGAGGTGGGTGTAGCCGATGAACCTATGACCTGTTTACAAAACCTCTCCACACCCCTGTAGCCCCTCAGAAATTTTCTTCAGTCAAGCCAGCTGGCAAGCCTGCTTGTTCCCCTTTTCAAGAAGCTTCCTTTGTTTCTCCTTCCTTCCTGCATGGATTGTCCATCATACGAACAAAGACTTTGAAAGTTGTGTTTAAATGGCAAACTGTACAATTTTAGAGTCTTGCTATAGCTTATTACAGAAATCCTTATATCTGGAGTACTCCAAAGGTAGCCCCAAGTAGGCAGAGGTGCACCTCAGCAGGGTTGGGGTAGAGTGCTCATACAGCCTGTAGAATGTTGACATAGCCAGCAGAGCTATTTGTATAGTGTTTAGAGCTTACAGTACATTTCTAGAGTTTATGTTAGATATTTGTGTTACTGTTTAGATAATAATGCTGTCCATACTCCCTGTCATTTTTATCGTTGGTGTTTTCCTGTATGACTGTATCCTCCTTCCCCTCTTGTCAAATAAACATCTTTGTTTAATCGGACCTCTGTGTATGACTCCTGCCTCTCCTTATCAGGTGCCTCCATCCACCCACCTAAGAACCTACAGTGTAGCCCCGCCACAACACCTGCTAGGGAGTGACACTGGTGCTGGTAGAAAGACAGTTACATCAACATCTCAGGGTGAAGAACCAAGAGGTCTACCAGAGCACCATCATTACAACTAGACACCAGAAAAAATATAAATCAATAATGGGGGTGGTGAGCGGAGGGTGGTTGGCACAACTAGTCACCAGGGAAAGATCAAATAACTACAGGGACAGTGATCAGAGGGTGGGGGGCACCACTAGACATCAGAGAAAGATAAGTCAACAATGGAGATAGTGGATATGATCAAATAACTACCGGGACAGTGATCAGAGGGTGGGGGGTTGCCACTAGATGCCAGAGAAAGATAAATCAGCAATGGGGATGGTGATTGAAGGGGGGGCTACCAACAGGCACCAGGGAAAAATGACTCAACAATGGCAGTGGTGATCAGAGGGTTGGAGGTGCCACTAGACACCAGGGAAAGACACATTAATTAGGGGGATGGCAATCAGAGGGTGGGGGTGCCACAAGACACCAGGGCAACAATACGTACATAAAGGGACAGCAATGGGGGGGTGCCAGTAGACACCAGGGAAATGGCAGCTCACTGCTCTCACTGCAGCCCACAGCACGAGTTCCAGCTATGGCTGCAGAAGTTAAGAAAGTCTCACTGTTCTCACACAAAGAACGTGGGCTAATGGCTCCTCTCACTAAGCTGGGCACCCTGCATTTTGGATGCTCTGATAACATATTTTTGTCAACTTTAAAAAACAAACACCAGAATCTAGTTAAACAAGTCCTGTTTAGCTAGGTTCAAGTATTTTTTTAAATCCATCATTTGTACGTATTTTTACTGTTTATAACTGTAAACAGTGAAAAGAAAAGGGCAGCCATCGCAATTGTTTATCCCCCACAACAAGCAAATCATGCAAATAACTACTCACCATGTTTTTTTACCTTTCACGGTGTTATTTTTACCAGTCACTCCAGAATGTTAACTCAAAAATCGTTATAACTTTAAAATTAAATTATATTTTTTCACCAAACCTTCCAGAGGCACACTTTTGCCATGGGCCCCCTTCTACCCTGAAAATTTCATGAAAAAATTCCACACGGTCTAGGTTGAAGGTGAGAGCAAAAAATTCCCAATATTAAGTATAGGGAAACCAAAAGTGCTTTTTTTCTGTTTCATGGCACTCTGTATATCGAAAACCGCACAAGATGCCGTCACAAAACTTTCCATGTCTTGAGATTCTGGAATCCTGACCATGCATGCCAGATTTTGAGCTATTTTATCAAAGAATGAAAAGTTATTAAGGTGCAACAAAAAGGGGTTTAACAATAAACAGGCTACTCACCCCTAACTCTAGTGGCACGACTGCACCCTATAATAGTTTTTTTATGTGCCAGTTTATGTGGGCAGTGTGGAGTGATGTCCTGGACTGGGCTGGCTGCAGAGAGGTTCTGGAGCTAGAAAGAACAGCAGGCATGTGGTTACTGTGGGATAATACATGATCATGTGCTGTGTTTCATCCAATCACAGAGCAGAATTTTCACTGATTTTTCGTACCCATTTTATAATGGTATACATAACCCATTTTTAAAGTCTTTTAACCATTGTGGCATTTTTTTGTATGGTCCACCACTAAAAGACCCCTTACCTTCTCTGTCGTCTGCCAGACCCTTCAGTTGCTGCAGGAGCTGCTGGTGAGGACCCCATCTGGACCATGTGAATAACTAGTCGGACGCATAAAATAAAGAATAAGGCAGGTTTATTTGCTGTACTGCAGTTGTTCTCTTCATGAGGTCTAGCCCCAGACTGGCAATCTCTGACTGACAGACCAACATGGCACTGTCAGGCAGTGCAACAATTAGATACAAGCAGGTTCTAAGAGATCTCAAAGGGGCGGCAGCTAAACATTAAGCCCCATGATTAATGTGTGCTTCACATCACCGCCGGAACAGTGAATGTGAGCACCACCCGAACAAGCAATAATCTATACGTTTCCAAGAATTTTTAAGTAAGTAATTTAAGGCAAAAAAAACATTTTCATGCATTACAAGGCACTAGATTTCACAAAACAGAACAGTAGTCTGCTGCAGGGAGGAAGGGGAGGAAAGAACCTAGACTACACTGGGGACCAGTCAGAGTAGCACCAGAGAGGAGGGAGACACAATAGTACTTGAGACTTGGTCATGCCACAAGTGCTAAAGTGTGGGGGAAGGAAGAGGGAAGAGAGGGAAGGGTAGCAGCAGGAGGATACCCAGAATGCAGGCTCACACTTTAATAACAGTTGCATAAACAGGTGGACTGTCCATTGAAAGAGACATTCCTAAGGGGAAAAAAACGTTAGTGCAGGTAAATAGTACCATGGCAACAGGTGCAAAGAAAGAGGTACAACAAGATATTTACTGCAACAATGAAAATCAGAAAATGAATTAGTCCTTGACACATTTCACTGAGTCCAGTAACAAAAGTTCAAGAGCTCCGTCGACTTTTCCAGTCAGTGGGAAAGGAGGCATGCATGGATTGCACTAGTTTCTGACAGGAGGGGGTCAGGTCATTAAAAGCGACCCAGGAGTTCTGCCCACTATTGAATCCACACCACTTTACTCTGTAAGTCCAGGATCCATTAACAAACTTCTTTCGATCTGGTACACTGTGGTGTGTAGAAGGGAGTCCTGAGAAGAAGAAGGTTGAGAAGAAGAGGAAGTCCCAGGCAAATCATCTGGTAAACTGGAATCTGGCTGGAGAGTGTCAAGAGTGGGAAGATCTGTAGGAACTGGCTGCAGGTTGTCCAGAGGGATCTCAGCTTCAGAGAGGATGGCAGGCTCAAGGGCAGCTGCATTTGTGGGAGGACTGGGGTCGTCTGGAAGGTTGTTATTCAGGTACCCATGCTTTAGTTGATTTATATGGACTTTGTTGTGTACCAACTTGCTATCTGACTTGCGTTGCAGATGAACGTGGACCAGAGGAAGCTTTTCTACTATGTAGAATGGACCAGTCCAGGGGCAAAGTAGTTTCTTGGTGGCACCCAGAACAAGAACAGGATGGTACAAATAGACAATGTCCCCAACACAGAATGAAGGCTCATGCACTGTGGCTGCAGACATTTTCTTCATTGCCGATTTTCTCTGGCCCAACGTGGTGATTGCAACTCATCGGGCAAGTTCCAGCTGTTCCAGAAGAGGGATGATGAAAGAAGAAGCTGACTTAGGAAACTCGAGCAGCGAGAGATCCCTGTCCAGTGGAGTTCTTGGGTGATATCCATGGACTAAGAAGAAGGGGGTGTATTCAGTGCTATCGACACAAGGTCTGGTATTGTATGCAAACTGCACAAGGGGAACAAACTGGTCCCAGGTGTCGTGAGTCTCATCCAGATACTTGGAATGTGTGCTGAGAATGGTAGACATCATTCTTTCACTCTGTCCATTGCATTGTGGATGTTAACTTGTGGTATGTGTCTTTTTTATGTCAAGAAGTTTGTAAGTTTCTCGGACAATAGTGGACAGGTAGTTAGTGTCTCTGTCTGAATGTAGGTAAGATGGGGTACCATGACGACAAATGACTGTGTTGAGAAATGCACTGGCCACAGTGGTGGCTTTAATGTCTCTCAGAGGGATGAGTTCCAAATATTTTGTCTATTAGTCCACAAAGACAATGATGTATTTGTTACCAGAGTCAGAGCATGTTGGTAAGGGCCCAAGAATGTCAGTGCTGACTCTTTGGAATGGTTTAGTGGCTACAGGCATGGAGATGATGTGTGCCTTTGTTGGTTTGGCAGGAGGCTTTCTTTGGGAGCAGGGCTGGTAGGATTTTACGAACTGGGCAATGTCTCTGTTCATGTGTGGCCAGAAGAAGTGAAGCCTTGTCTTTTCCAGAGTTCTGTGTATTCCCATGTGACCTCCCAAAAGTGGAGAGGCATGAGTGGAGAGAAGAACTTGAGGGATGAGAGAGGCTGGCACAGCTCGCTGTACGTGGGTTCTATCCATGCGATGACCCTTGCCTTCCTTGGTCCAAATGTGAAAGAGCTCACCGTCATTGAGGAAGTACTGCGAAGCAAGGAAAAGTACATCTTGACGATGTTTCTTTTGTTGCAGTAAGGTTCCAGACTCTAAGTAGGAGATTATGTCTGTAAATTGAGTGTCAGTTCTTTGTTGCATTTTAACAGTTGCCTGGGACAGATCGGATGTAGAGGAGATGAGAAGCTCTTCAGCTGCTTGCAATAACTGAGGATTTGTGTGTCTCTCTGTGGAGGCAGTTGGTAGCAGCAAAGTAACCTGAGGTGCTGTAGGAGTGTCCACAGGAAGCACATCCGTGGCATGGAAGGGAAGAGCTTGTAAGTAGGATTCATCTGTTGAGGAGGATGCAGAGGGATATCGTCTCCGGCTTACACCATCAGCATTTGAGTGAACTAGACCTGGTCTGTATTGAATTTCAAAGTTGTAGAATTGCAGCATGATGATCCATCGGGCGAATTTGCCTACTGGCTCCTTAATTTCAAATAACCATCTGAGGACAGAGTGATCAACAATAGCTGTAAAGGAAGAGTAGCACAGGTAGCAGTCAAGTTTCTTCACAGCAAATACCATGGCTAGACATTCTTTCTCTGTGATGCCATAGTTCTGCTCAGCTGAGGAAAGAGAGCACCCAGCATAGGAGACAACTTGTTCTGTTCCATCTTGAATTTGATAGAGCACAGCACCCACTGCAAAGGAACTAGCATCTAAGTAGAGCTTGAATGGTTGGTCGAACCTTGGGTAGGCCAATACTGGAGAAGAGATTAGGTTCTGTTTTAAAGTTTCAAAGGCCTCTTTACATTCAGAAGTCCAGATATACTCACATCCCTTCTTGGTGAGGGTGTACAGTGGAGCTGCAATCTTGGTGTAGTTGCAAATGAACTTTCGGTAGTAGCCAGACAAGCCCAGGAAAGCTCGAAGGTCTTTGAGATTGTTAGGCTCTGGATATTCCTTGGCTGCTGAGAGCTTGTCTGGATCTGGAGAGATTCCTTGAGAACTGACCACATGTCCCAGGTAATGAATTTGATGCTGCGAAAAACAACACTTTTCTGGGCGAAGCTTGAGATTGGCATGTCTGAGACGTTTGAACACTTCTTGAAGATGTTGGAGGTGCTCTGGCAAAGTTCTGCTGAAGACAATCACATCATCCAGGTAGACTAGGCAAGATTTCCAAGACAACCCACGTAGTACGGCTTCCATAATGGGTTAAAATGTGGCTGGACTGTTCCGAAGACCCATAGGCAGACGTTTGAACTGGAAAAGTCCCAAGTGGCAGAGCCATGCTGTGTATGGATGAGAAGCTGGATCAATGGAAACTTGATAGAACCCACTCCGAAGGTCTAGAGTGGTGAAGTAAGCAGGACTGGCCGCACCAAGACTCTCTAATGCATCTTCGGTTGTAGGCAAGGAATGAGCATCCTGCACTGTGTAGGCATTGAGTTTTCTGTAGTCTACCACAAAACGATACCCTTTGTCCTTTTTTATCACCAGCAAGCAAGGTGCACCCCTGGGGCTTGTAGATTATTCTACTATGTCTTGGTCAAGCATGTCTTTGATTATGTCATCGGGGACATGTTTCTGTTTATGTCCCACTTTGTAGGCTCGCTGATGGATTGGTTTCTGGTTGGGCTGTACTTCGATGGTGTGTTGCAGGATATCACAGCATCTGAGCTTGTTATCTGAACCAACAAAGACATCCAGGTAATTTTCCAGGAATTTCAAAAGTTGTTGCTTTTCTGTTGGAGATGCTGGAAGTTTGGAAGAGGATAGTTGCTGACTGAGGGGTAACTCTGTTGAAGTTGGAGTGGTCTTGATAGTATTGACAGGAGTAGAGTTGGTGGAACCAGGCTGAGGTTCTTGCATGAGATGGAGCTGGTCCCCTGATGACAAGCAGACAAACTTTCCAATGTTGGTACCCTTTGAAATGACCACTGGCTTATCGGTGAAGTTGCAGCATTTTTGGAAGACTGTGCCATCTTACACCACCGATAAGGTATTTCCTGGAAGGAGACCTGATGAATGCAGCACGGGGGATCCTGTGACGATGCCAACAACATCTTGTGGAACTGGTTCACCTCGAATCTTGGCAATCAAAACCATTTCCGTCTGAGGAGGCACAGTCACTGAGTCTATAGCCGCAAGTTGCCTCCAAGGATCTAGCGACAATTTGCTTGAGGCAAAGTCTAGGATGGCTTTGTGAGCTTTGAGAAAGGCCAGGCCTAGAATTATTGCAGGTTGAAGATCAGGCACTATATAAAACTTGACAGTAGCTTGCTGTGAGCCAAAGTGGAGCTTGAGATGGACCATGCCTGTGATAGGTACTGTAGCTGTACTTGCTGTGATAATGTACTTGATATTGGCTGGAGAGACATTAGGTATGTGATGAATAGCTTGGTTGTTCAGAATACTGCTGTTGACAACTGATATTTCTGCACCAGTGTCGACCAAGGCATGCGTAGACCAATCTCCGATGGTTACCGGTACATAGTTTGCTAGGAGAGGTGAGCGGATGGCAGGTACCGTTGCCCCAGAAGTGAGAGTGTGCCAGAGTTTGCAGTTGGAGGAAGCATTTTGTTTGAATTGCGAGAGTCGGGGGCGGTCAGTTGCTGTGTTCCCCTGCCCAACAAAAGCCCCTAGTCTGCTGGGCGGCGCTGGTTCCCCTGATCCTGGGAGTAGTTGCGGTTATCATGTTGAGTGCGCTGTGGTGGGCGCCTGTGGTCCTCTTGCATCCTGTGGTAATATTTTAACTTTCAACAGACAGCGGCAGTGTGTCCCCTGAATCCACACCACTGGCAAGTCACTGGCTCTCGAGAAGGTGGAGGTGGATCCTGTCGCTGTCAAGGTGGTTGCATAGCATTAGGATTTGCCGCAGAGGCAGTTGAGCTGATGTGTAAGGTATTGACGTAGAAATAAGCTTGTCGATCATTGCTTGTTGCTGTTGGACACGTGGCAAGTGCAGCAAGTTGTGAGGTTTGGGGCTCCTGAGCACCGTCAGACTGGAACATTGAAATGGACTCTTGAGCTAGCCGTGTAGCTTGGATGGTGTCTGTCCAGGTGGTTGGTTTTTGCTGTATGACATAGGTACAAAATTGAGGAGGCAGTCCCCGGACAAAGGCTGCTACTTGATCTTTCTCTGATTTCTATAGGCATTTGCGTCGAGTCTCAATGTCCACAATGAAGGCTTTGAGAGATTCCGAGGGTTGCATGGTGCGCTCCCACAGCTGTTGCTCTAATAACCAGGGTGGATGTGCTTGGAGAAAATGGCTTTGAAGGTGGCGTACAGTGTGGCAGCATCTGCTTTGACTTGGTCTGGAAATGCGTTGAACCAGAAAATGGCAGTCCCTCTCAGAAGCAAGCGCAAGGCATTGGAAATACGCACAGGATCAGTCCAACCATGTAAGGAAATCCAAGCTTGGAATTGTTCCAGCCAGTCAACAGTGTCTTCATGAGGCAAGGCTGAGAAGGGTACTGGTTGTAGGCTGGTATGGACTGTGGACTGTGGTGAAATGGCTTTAATGTAGGCCAAGTCATCTTGAATAGCTTGCATAGCTGGTGCTCCTTGAACGGAAATAGAAGACTGGATGTCATGGAGGATTGTTTCGATTTTGTAGTCCCATGCCCTTGAGGTGGGTGAAAGTAGGACTCCGGATGCTGCAACGCCCATATCTGTATCGTCGTCCAACATTGTGGTTGGAGATGAGCTTTGTTTCACTGAGTGAAGGTCGTACGGGTGAGAAGGAGTTGCCATCATGCAGGAGACAGGACGTTGTGTCGTAGATGAAGTGCTGAGCAAAAATTATTTTTGTAGACAAAATGACAACGTTTTTTTTTTGTAGCAAAGTTCATCAATTGACATCTTAATAAAGTACTTCCCATGCAATTCTGTGTTGCTCGTTATTTAAATAAAGGTTTTGTTGCAAAAATCAGCTTTTTGTAGCAGCGTCCATTCATTTCAATAGGAATCCCATTGCTTTTAATGGAGTGAGATCAATTTGTGCCCTTCCCAAGATGGCCACCGAACTGTGACATGCAGTAGCTGTGGGTTTTGACTGCCTGACTGTAGCAAGATGGCCACCAGCAGAGGGGTCAAGGTTCACTTCCTTTCTTGTTGTTTTGCTCTCCCCAAAATGGAGAATTTCTTCCACGAGGCTGGCTGGCTGCCTAACAATGGCCAAAATGGCAATTGCCGCCCTACTGCCTTCTCCCCAGACTGAAATTGGCTGGAATTTTCTATGGTGAGTGGTGAAATGCAGGAGAATCTCTGTATTTATTTAATTTATTGCTTGATTGCTCCCCGGCTGCCTAGGATGGGCTGCAGAGGTTGCCTTTGATTATTTATTGTCTTTGGCTCCTCCATTTTGTTTATTGTGCTTTTTGCCTATCTGTATATCCCAGGGTTGTGCTCTGTGTATTTACTTTTGTCTCAATCCCTTTATTTATTATAGTGTCCTGCTTGGCTTATGCTGGTACACTGCAGTGCTTTGATTACTGTCCCCCTGTATTTTATTTATAGTCCTGAACCCTGTTTTTTTTTTTTTCCTTATTTTTCTGTATGGGTCCTCATATTATTTATTTGCTGTACCCTGTTTACTGGAAGAGCTCACCCTGTGTAGAAATCCTGTGGTCTGTTTTTTTTTTCTTACATTATTAATTTGATGAAGTGGTATTGAAGCTTGTCTGAAGCATGGCCGAGTGGTAGCTTTATGTGCAGGCAGCAAGGAGTTGGGGTGCAGATCACCCGAGCAAGAGGATGCTGAGGTCAGGAGGGAACAGAGCTGAGCCACGTGGCAAGAAGAGGGCTCCATTTCAGGTTCAGGAGCACACGGCAGCTGTGGGGTTCTCCGGTGAGTGGGCCTGCTGCAGAAGCGGGAAGGAGCAGAGTTCCATGCGCTGGTGTGTGCCACAGCAGTCGGTGGTTCGGGGAAATGCAGGAGCTGTAATCTGTGCCTGCGAGGGGAGCAGAGCTCCGGTGTTGTGTTCTGTTGCAGCCAAGGGGAAGAAGCTGAATTGGTGGGACTGCGTTGTGGAGTGGTGTAAAGGCAGGCAGACCACGAGGAGAGTGGTCCTTTGAGGCAGCTTTGAACTGGAGCAGAGTTCTTTGTGCAGCACTGCTTTGAGAGGCACTTAGCCGGTGGGTGGGGGTCTGGTTCCAAAGGCGAGAAAAGAACTGTGGTAGTTTGGCAGGAAAGGAGCTGGTAAGGTGGGGATCGCTCCGTAGGTAGCAGTGGAAGAGCCTGAGGGAAGTCGTGGTTCGGGTGGCTAAAAGGGGTATGTTGTGATGCGGCCCTGAGCCATGATGCTCATGGGGAGCCTAAAGCTGGTGCAGTAGGAGCTGGAGCATGCAAGGAGGGCAGCGTGGAGGTGTTGTAGGAGGCCCAGATAGAAGGGTCACTCGGTACAGTTGTATTATTTTTTAATTTTTTTCACTGTGCTGCTCTTTCTGGTATTATATTCTTCTGGAGCAGCGTTCTGCACTGTGGAGTGGAACGGGAGGTTAGGCACTGTACCTGCCACGAGGTTGGGGGGGGGAGTACAGTTTGCAGCTCCGTGTGTCATAGGCTTGAGAAAAAAAATGTACTTGCTGACAGTTCATTAGTTTAGCTGGCTAGCAATGTTTTCATTTGCTTTGCAGAAGTCTTGATACAGTAGAATAACACAAGATGGGAAACAGTTCATTCATTTTTTTATCTTCTGTGCTGCCAAGGTTATTTGTAAAATATCATTCAAGCAGTTCAGACATACTGGGGTGATGACTTGGGGTAACCAGCAACGCAGGCAAGCGAGATGAGGGTCTGGACCGAAGAAGGGCTGCATTCTTCACCATGTGTGGCATTTTTTGTATGGTCCACCACTAAAAGACTCCTTACCTTCTCTGTCATCTGCCAGACCCTTCGGTTGCTGCAGGAGCTGCTGGTGAGGACCCCATCTGGACCGTGCGAATAACTAGTCGGAAGCATTAAATAAAGAATAAGGCAGGTTTATTCGCTGTACTGCAGTTGTTCTCATCGTGAGGTCTAGCCCCAGACTGACAATGTCTGACTGACAGACCAACATGGCACTGCCAGGCAGTGCAACAATTAGATACAAGCAGGTTCTAAGTGATCTTAAAGGGGCAGCAGCTAAACATTAAGCCCCATGCTTAATGTGTGCTTCACACCATTATAAATCTAAGACTACATGCCACTTCTCAGCAAGAGGTTACTAGCCTATTGGTGATGTTTCAGCTATATTTGCTTTATTACATACAAAATATGTTAAACATAACATCCTTTTCAACAATATTCTTGCTGACCACGTCAGTGATGTCCCCAATGTCACAATGTTAAAGATTATGTCACTGTATTTGCTAGCATATTTAATTGTTTACTTGTTGTTTTTGATTATCCCAGGTTGTTGTTGAAAATAGGCAGTTTCCTGACTAATGTACTTACCTGGTTACCAAAGACTAAATCCATAAATAAATGTTTGCATTTAACAAGCCTGCAATGCAAAACCTGATAAAAGGGGCAAAAGGATGCAGTACTGGAGACACAGAGACAAGGGCCCCACAACCCACAGTGGACATGATTAGTAGCTTATGACAGGTATGGTGTCAGCAACATTTACAGTACCTTCCCCTTCCTTCAGCCCAGTCTCTGTGCCACCAAAGCAGCGTTCTAGTCCCTGCCCTTCTTTTGGTTGTGATCCCACGTTGAGAGATAATTTCCTGTCATTGTGCCCTTCCATGTTTCCTCTAAGGATAACATTCTGGGATGGAGGGGAGGTGTGAAAAGCAACTTAAAGTCCACAGCAAGTACTATAATGCATTGATTTAATGAACATGTTGAAATGAAGCTGGTGCTACATCCCTGCCAAGAGGTAAAAAGCAAGACTCCACTAGAAATTAGATATTTCATGTCCGCTGGTCTTTATTCAGAAAATGCGTCGTAAAAATTATAACAGTGGGACCCACTGCAAATGAGATATTGCATCTCCACTGACCTATAGTCAGAAAAGGTACTGTAGAAACTGGTAAAGGATGGACCCCACTGAAAACAAGGTACTGCATCTACTTAGCTGGGACATCCTGGGAAAATATATTGTAAATATGGGTAAAAGTAAGACCCCACTAAAAATGAGATACTGCATCTCAACTGGGCCATCTTGAGTAAATACACTGCAAAAATGGGTGAAAGAAGAACCCCAATAAAAATAAGATATTGCCTCTCAGTTGAGCTATCGTAGGTAAATAAGTTGTAAAATGGATAAAACCAGGACCCACTGAAAATGAGATGTTGCATCTCAGCTGCAGTATTCTGGGGGAAATACATTGACAAAATGTGTGACTGTAGAACCCTACTGAAAATAAGATACATTTAATCTCATCTGGGCTAGTATGGGTACATGCATTGTAAAAGTGGATAAAAGCAGGACCCCACTGATGCAAGATATTGCATCTAAGTTGCTGTATCCTTGGGAAATAAAATGTAAAACTGCATGAACCAGAACCCCACCAAAAACAAGATATTGCATCTCAGCTGGTCTGTCCTGTGGTAAGTTCATTACAAAAATGGGTAAAAGCAGGACTTCTCTGAAAATAAGATATTGAATCTAAGTTGGTCTGTCCTAGGGAAATGGAATGTAGAAGTGTGTAAAAGCAGGATCCCACTGAAAATGAAATTTTGCCCCTCAGCTAGCCTGTTCTGCTAATTGCACTCAGGCCATTTGAGAGTGCACATCTGTTGTAACACTACTGGCGTATGCCTGTGTCTGCATGTGTGTGAAGTGGCTGGTCTATATGCAAGTGTATCTGTGTTTGTTGTGTGTGTTTTCAAGGTTGTAAGTTAGCGTGTGTGTGTGTGTGTGTGTGTGTGTGTGTGTGTGTGTGTGTGTGTGTGTGTCCAGAGCCAGCAGTTGTTTCTGCATTAACTTAATGTTTGAGGTTTTCTTTCTTTTTCTTTTTGTTCTAGTATTGTGATGTAAATGTGGGATTGTTACATTACAGTAATACAAGTATATTAAAACTAAGACACACATTAGTTCTATATCACTTATCAGATTAATACATTTGCAGCCATTTTGGTTCTTACCAGAGTTTTTTTTTGCAAGGTGTTAATACAGGAAGAAAGCAAACTATCAAAAGCTGACTGCAACATAGGTAAAAAAACAGAAGCAGCTTTACTCACTGCAGCCAAATTTTGTTAATAGTAGAGTAGTGTTACTTCGTAAAGTTTTCTAATATATAACCTACATAAGGCAGGGCTTTGAAAAGGAGTGATATGTTTCTTTAAACCTAATAGAACCAGTATAACCAAGTACTCTGACTACACAGCGTAGCTTCAGGTCACTGGCATGTCATAGAATATACATGAACCTGTTATGAATTAAATATGAGTGTGCAAGGCAATTTGACATACAGGACAGCACTGAATTGTGCCATGTGGGTGCAAGAGTACTTGAAACCTAGCATACAAAATGTTTTCTTCATCAAATGAAACTGGAAAAAAAAACATGCAATATCCCCTTCTATAAAGGAATACGGTGGCATGGTGGGAGGGGGACGCTGAGCTGGACATCGTTGTTTAAAGAGTAGCTAACTGTGTGGGATGAAGCCTCTGTTCAGCCGGGATTGATTTTCATGGTTTCCAGTTAACAGACCATAATAAAAATACATGTCATTTCCAAGTGCACCTCAGTGCATTGTAAGCACACGCTGGTGATACACTCATTCCAGCAGATGCTAAATAACTACTGTATTCAGAGGGCTGACTATCCCCCAAGCAAGAAGATTTAAAACTAAACCATATAACCATCTCAGCCATCTAGCACACAGCTCAGCGGAGGCACTGAGAACCATTATCTGGGGTAGAAATCATTTCCTGATCCTTGAATTTAGGTGAAGTGAATGACTTTTAACTCTGATACACAGCTGAGCAGCAGAAGGCTTTTATAGTGAGAAAAAACAATTTACCTCTTGAGTATTTTGTCCTCAGCATTGTCTATCTCCTCCATTAAATGAATGAAATGTTTAATATAGCTCAGCTTCTTTTAGGTGTCAGAGAAGCTGGTATGAAACTGCAGGGGCTTACAAGAGCAGGCAGTGCATAGGAGGCAGTATAGTGTAGTGGCTAAGGGCGCTGAGCTGGAGACTTGGGTTTGAATCCCATCAGCCTCCACTTGCATAGTGTGTGACCCTGAGCAAGTCACTTAACTTCCTTGTGCTTCCAGGTTGCACCTGGAAATAAGCTCCAGCTTAATATGCCTTTCCTGGTTAAACAATTTCCCCTTTCCCTTAAAGAGCTAGTGCACTAAATATAGATCAGCAGTCTATTCTTGGGTACAGTTCCCCAATGTCTACTTCTTCAACCGGTGCTATTCATACATCTGCCCACAGGCGCTTCTGCGGTTGCTGCCCAGCTCACACGTCATACTCAGGACAGCTGCCGGCAGGAAGGATAGCAGGATCAACCAGATAAAGTAAGTAATTATATACACCACAAAGCTAAAAATTGTACTTATAGTGCTAAATGGCTAATCAGGGGCTGCCCCACACAGAGGTGTGGGACTTTGGCAAGTGGGCATTTCCCTTTAAGTAAGTCTGAACTTGCATTATAATGGCTTCCTGGAAGGGGGATAAGTTTGTTAGTATACAAAGGAATCAGAGACATCCTATTTCAGTGGCATCCAGACTATACAGTCAGATGCTAAATAATCTGCAAGAGGCAGTTGGGTCCCAGAGACACCAAGAATAGATAATGTCACAAGGTAGGCATCACCCAGCATTCCAGGCCTGAAGTGGCTTCATTCAATTGGAGGACCCTGGGTACAGGGAAGTGACATCATCATCACTTGATCAAGGCACCATGTGGGGGGGGGAGAGAGTAGAGAGGGCATAAATGCTTCAACCCAGAGAGTGTCTCTGTCTTTTCGCTGGGGTTTTTGTGTGTCCAAGAAAGGAGCCAGATTGTGTGTCTGCAGAGAGAGAGAGATTGAGGCAAAAAGGCTAGTGTGTAGTGAGGCAAGAAGACTCTGTAACTTGTAGGAAAGAAAGAAGCATTTACCTGCACAAGTGTGCAAGCTTTCTTTTATAATCCTGTATGTTACTATTGTTTTACTATATATAAATTGTATTATACTCAATTATTACTGTAGTATGTATGCAAACAGTGTAATAAATTGGTTATTTTTCTAAAGACTGAAGTAACTGGCTGTCTGTGACTGCATCTGTGATGGAAGGGTACCTGGATAAAAGGGGTGCATACTAAAAGGCCTCCGAGAGAGAAGAGTGTGTCCTACCCAGAGCTGAGACCCTCACTACAAGGAGTCTAAAGGGCAGGAGGTGGAAAGGGCCATCAGAGCACCAGGGTCTGAGCTCTTGCTAAGGAAGGGACCTTGACAGCAGAGACGTTGGTCCAGATGGTCTCAGTGACAAAGACTTGAGAGACAGAAAGAAGCTAGTAAGCCAGTAGGGAACTGCAGAGTGCTTTGACCATCACACCCAATGATGAAAGAAAGCTGGGCTCTTACATGAAAACTGGATGAGGAACAAAACGTCATGACTCTCAAGAGGTTTATCACTTTATTCAAGTGGAAAATAACAAGCTACTACAGCACCAGCCCACCTCTGTCAATGATGTTTCACGTCACCACCATGCGCCTTTTCAATGGGGCCCTTGGAGTCCTCCTCTTCCTCCTCTCCAAGGGGGGCAGCCTGGGTTCTTGAGTTTTGATACTGTAAGTGCCTCCACCTGGGGAAAGCTAATGAGTGCCCCAGGACCCTTCTGGCTCAGGGCCAACTGAGTGGGTGGTTCACAACACAGCTCTCATAACTTATCCCTGGGGAACATGGTTTGTACCAGGGAGACACAGCACTGATGTCCATGCTTGCAGCATCTGGTCACATCTTACTCAGCCAAGCAACTGTCTTTAACATTATTTTGTATCATGCATAGCCTTTACATAATCAGTAATGCAACTACACGTTTCTGCCCTCCATCATTAGGCTAGAAAAACAGGACACTCAGGCACAGTTATGGGATCCACAACATCAAGAATACTGGTTGGGCAACCATACACAACCAGCTTGTGTTGCCACAGAGGAGTTTTGATTACATCAGATCTTGAAAGCAAAGCTCGAGAGGTACAATGTAATCAGAAGACTGTGGCTGCAGCACATGCTGGTTGTGTATGGTTGCCCAAGCAGCATTTTTATAATGTATAGTTTTTTGTTTTTTTTTATATATATTTCTTTTTAAACAAAAGGCTTTTCACAGCGCTCCATGAAAGCAGCAAATGTGGCAGAGGTTTCAGTTCAAAATATAAACTAACTACTGTATGCACAGCAGTGCTGTGAAAAACATCAGCTGCCTTGAGGATTTCCAGTCAGCTGGAATGTTATTGTACCACAGAAGGGTACAACTGTGTTCCATGACCTTTGAACTGCACTATAACAAGGTTTCAGCTGGCATAGAAATGTATGAAGAACAAACCTCCACTTCACACTGTAACTTCATTTACAGGATCTTCATTTCACACAGGCATGGGTTTAACGCTATTTATAAAATGGCAACAAAAAATCTAGAACTTTCATTAGCCAAGAGAATTCACCTGACTGTGTATTAAATCTGCATTCTAGATCACGGGAGCATCCCCAATCAATCACTGTCCTCCCTTGAGTTGCGTGTGAGGTACTCCTGTTACCGTAAGAATGCCTCACGCTCTGAGCCATTGTAATGGGCTTCTCCCTGACCGCTGGTGCCGTCAGCATTTTAAAATTAAAAAAGGATTTTTTAAATTTAATCCAGTTAGCAGTCTATAATAACTTTATGGGTCTGTTTGGAGGGCCTCTTGTGGATCTAAGAGGGGCAGCTCTTGCGTACTTAGGACCACAGAACTGCTCACCTTTGGTTCATAGTCCTCTGGTCCTCAGAACATGCAAGGTGATACTCATATCCATGAGAGGTCCTCAAGTCCTACCAATAAACTTATATAAATGCATGGTCGTGTGCTGAATCTCTTTTTCCTCCCCAAATAACCATGCTTAGAGCCATTTTATATACGTAATGAGCCCCTCCAGGGTATGCATCATAGGAATTTAATGCACTTTGGCCTTGTGCCATACTACACCCTAGGGCATGCATTAAAATCCTATAATGCATACCCTTCCATGGCTTACTACTTACATGTGCTACTGTAGTATTGCACTCTCAGTGGAACATTTCAGTCAGACAGAAAAATGTTGTTATCCCTTGGGCGATCTGGCCAAATCCTATATTAGGTTGTCAAATCTGGTAAATCACAGATCATTTCACCTGCAGCCACAGAGTGAATTCCACACACCCTGGAGGGTGGTACCACATAGCCCCAGTAGGGGGTCTGCACTATATCCATTGACATAAACTGTAGCAATAGCCATGAACAATGAGATATACCTGAATCCATTCTATTTACAACTGACATTACCAACTTGAGCACAGAATGAAGTAGATGTTAGGCATACCTTCACTCTCCGTCCTCCAAAGGTGGAATGTGGCAGGCACCAGCACAGTGATTCAAATATGAACCATCTCTAATCCTTCCTTCAAAGCAGGACGAGCCCCCTGAGTGCTTGAATGGGATACCCGGTGGGTACCATCAGCTGAACCCCTTGAGTGGGAACTGGTAACAGGCTCCCACCATCACGGTGATGGACTTCTGCAGTCAAGACAGATGACAACATCAGGAAACATGGCTCAGAGAGGACAGGTTCCCCTTCCAGGCTCAAGTCTCATTATGTCACTCCCAGAGCCTGGCAAGTCCCCCTCAAGCCAATCACAGCCAAAGCCTAAATGTGGATCAAACCCTGTTATGGGCAGGCTCAAACTCTTGCTACACTCCTCTTGTTCCACTGGGCAACAGTCCCTTATTCGTACCCTTCAGAGTCAGGGTAAGTAGGTCCAGACAAAACAGAGCCTCTGGTTATTGGGAGAACAAAGTACATGATTGTCTTAAAATTTACAAATTTTCCAGTCCATGAACATGGCTGAAGGAACACAGTAAACAACTTAAGGCTTAGACCAGAGTCGTTCCCATTAAAGAAATGTGATGATCGCCATCCGTAAAGGAGAGGGCGAAACACTGGCAGAGACAGGGAGGATAGCGGTACAAAAGGAAGAATGCAATAGAAGAAAATATATTATTCCTATTATGGCATTTAAGGGGTGATTTGTCAACCGTGTCCAAACGGTACCAGGTTAATATAGTGCTGCTGAAACAGCGCAGCAATAACCACGTGGTGTAAAGTGCGGAATGATTTAGAGTGACAGGGGTATGATAGCAGAAGGGAACTACCTCTAACCCTGTCACTGACTGCTGACTGGAGGAAGGGCTGAAGAAGCCTTAGGTGCTGTGCCTTGGTTGAACTGCTCCTGTGGTGCAGTGGATAAGGCATAAACACCTGAGGCAGTACAGATTTGGGATCAGGATTTGATTCCCTCTTCCCAAATAGATTTTCTTTTAATTTTTTGATGCCAAAAAGAAAGTGTCCCCTCTCCCGAGTTTTCCCTTATTCCCTCAGTCCACACCTCCTCGGAGTTAGTTATTTTAATGCCGGAGGTGTAGGGTGTGAAGCCCCCCATGTCAGGCGGTGCGGGGGGTGATACCCACCACAAAAACAAAAAGACTCTCAATTTGTTCTATTGATTTGTGTGGTGTGCACTATTTTCATTTCAGTCGGTGTTTTCACCAACTCTGTTTGAGGCAGACAAGATTTTGACTGTGACAATGTTTGCTGTGCTGTTTCGTCTACAACGTTATGAACCCATGCCTTTCAAACCTGCTTTTATAATTTTGAGAATTTACACTTTATATATTATTGCAATCCTTCAAACTATGCAAATGTTGCTTAAATAGCCTACAGGAAATAGGAAGAGATTTATCTAAATGTCCAATTCTGTAGTTGTCCGATATATTAGAATTTACTTGTACAATATATTACAGTTTAGGGTAAACCTATACTCAGATGTACTGTATCACCACCAAGCATGGCTTTTCCCCAAAGTCAGCAGAGTTGCTCATGCACCAGTTCAATGAAATGTCCCTATTTTACATAGTTCCATCTCTTCCTTGATTCATGCAGTTTTTATATAGCTGTAACTGGATACGTGGCATCTTAGGAGGTAGCTGCAACACGTGCTGGCTTCTCCAACATTGCTACGACAGTATACTCATTCAGGCCTACATCAAGGATGAGTGAGCCCCAGACTGTAATCAATACCATGACCTCTCCATCGGAAGGCATCCTATGCTAACCACAGCACTATTGACGGGTGGGTAATTAAAGATGGATTTTTTTTAAATAGTAAACAGAAGCATGCACAGAGGAGCAAGGTTTCTGTGTAAAGCATGAGGTAAAACAAAGGTTTGGATCAGGAAGGATAAACCGAACCATTTATTTATAAATACTGTTGAAAAGAAATATTAAGCTGGCAGAAAAGCTGACTGCATTTGAGATTGTGTTCAGGTCTGCTTTATTTGATTTTACAAAATGTATTCAGGAAAGAAGGACAACATTCTCATTCCCGTTTATTTTTTTTCTGCACTCTACTCATGTCCCTTAATGGCATGTACTCTTCACCTTACAGCGTTCCCAAAGAGGGTGAAACTGCAACCCATAAATTTCCAAATGAGTAAGGGTGGATTTATATAGTACCATGCTTCCTGCCAGTATCCCAAAGTACTTTACAATCCAGGAGGGGAAGGGGGAGGGGAAAGAATGCTGCTGCCTTTTTCCAACACACAGGGAGATACAAAAAGCAAAGAGAGTTACAGAGAGGATGAACAGGGGTTGGGAGGGGTACTTGCTTAGGGTCACACAGTGATTAAGTGGCAGTTGTGGGAGTCAAACCCATGTCTTCAGGTTCACAGCTCTTAGTAGCTCTTAGTCTGCACTCTCTGACCAAACAGCACAAAAAATATAAAGTGACACCTCATTTAAAAAGTATCTGCGCCCACTGCTCTGTGGGCAAGAGTCCCATATTTATAGCTCTCTGGGCCAGAAGATATAAAGGGGCCTCTGGTTCAGGGGTCGACCTTAACATTCATTTACTAGCACGGGTACTAGTGCAGATTGTCATGGGCTAGTGCAGAATCTCTGTTACTTGCCCAACTGGGCTAGTGCAGTTCCTCCCTTGGAAAGCTGCAGTTCCATTCTCAACCTGGGTATCAAAAAAATAAACAAACAAACAAACAAATAAATACATAAATATAACTTTTATTTAATTTAAAGCCAGGTCCTTTTCATGGAGGTTTAACTATGTGCTGCCTTAGCATTAGTGAAATGAAAAAAATAGATGTCGGTGTGTAGTGCATTCACAAACTCTTTCATTTTATGCTAACTACTGCTTTTATTTTTTGCTGGTAAAGATCCTTTCTCCTTTTCCTTTCGTTGTTAAGCTCAGTACTCATGGCAGGCAGATTTGTGACTGTGTCTAGGAGCAGCATAGTTTTGAGTGCTCAGATAGTATTAAAACTGATTGTATCAAACCATTCACTGTTGCATGCATGTCCAGGTCACAAAAAAAGTTCTGGTGTCACTAGTCACAGGCCTTTGTTTGTAAAACCAGTCTCTCTAGGAGGTGTAAAGTATGGCCATTAAGACCATTAGCAGTAAATCAACCTAATCTTTACAACTCTGAATTTTAAGTATGGTCATTTACTGCCATGATAGGAAACAGTTGTTACACCTTTATATGCTGTAATGGGTTCCTTTTTGTTTTTCCTATACTCTCATATGTTTTAGACCCATTTTTTCAAATTAGGTTTTACATTTTTATTGCCTTTGTCACGGTGTTGATTATTTCTCTCCTAAGTCCTCAGCAGGTGCTGCTCTTATTTAGTATACTACCAACCTGAACATTTCATGATATTAGCTACACCTTTACAGGCCATTGGAATAAATAGCATGGAATGGTGTGTCAAAAATTGTGGATTGTGATATCTTGGACATTTGAAAAGAAACAGCAGTAGCTGATGAGGTAAAGGGAGCACAATGCAGTATTGAGGATACCACACGTACTGATAGTTCAGTTATCAAAAAGGTGGTCAAAGTATGTCAGAATACATGGTTGCCATGGAAAGGAAAACTGGAGAGTGTTTAACAGAGAGAGCAACAGGCTGTGAATGGGCTTTGTACATCCAGCAGATCTGAGTTTAAATTCCCACAGCCTCCACTTACATACTGTGTGACCCTGAGCGAGTCACTTAACCTCCCTGTGTTCCTGGGCCACCCCTGTAAATGGGTCTTGTGCCCAATGGGAGTTACCTGGTTGCCAAAGAATAACAATAAATAAATAAATAACAGTATGGGTTGATGCTGTTGAATTTATCCTTACATTTCATTTTTTGTTGAACATTTTTTAATAGAACTGGGAAAATCAAGCATTTCTGGGATCTATGGCCAGAGTGAGAAAAGGAAGGAAAAAGGGAAGAAAAGGACACACACACACACTTTTCATGACACAACTTTATTAACTACAAATCTGAAAATGTGGAAATATATTAAAGAAGTCAGTAACCAAGCTGACATTAATACAAAACATGCTAATGAAGACAAACAAATAAAATATCATGAGTATGAAAAGACAAAGTGAAACAGTCGGTTCCAGCAATGTTGGCTAGAAAAATATGACTGGTTGGGGTATGATGGTGCAAAAGATCTGAAGTTCTGCCATTTGTGTATCAAACATGAAATACAGTTGGGTAAGGCGGGCAATTACAATAATTTTCGTTTCGGTACAGATAACTTTCAGTTTGACTATGTCTCGTCCCATAATATCAGTGAAGCTCATGGTAGGGCAAAGGAAAAGAAGGATGTCAGCACTGCTACTTCAGGGACAAGTAATACGGAGGGAATGCTGAAGAACATAAATGAAGCAACGTTTAACCATCTAGATAAACTGTTTTGCACATGCCATGCAATCGCTTAGAAAGGACGTCCTTTCACAGACTTGATGTGGATGTGCAGCCTTGATGATATGGAAGGGCTAAATATCAGTTCAGCATATCAGAAGGACAAATATGCCTCCAACTTTTTCCACTGTGTAGCCGAGGTTAAACACATGGCGCTACGAGAAAAAATTATGGGAACAGAGTTCATTTCAGTCATCAGTGACAGAACCACTGACTCTTCAGTCACAGAAGCTGAGATAGTGCATATGCAGTTTGCAGTTAAAGGCACAGTGCAAAATCAGTTGGTAGGTGTCCAGACTGTTGGCAGGACAAATGCAATTTTATTTGCCTTTCGTTTAACAAATCACAGTTACTCATACTGACTGCGGGCTACTGCAAACTTCTGCAGGTTAGTGCCATTTCTGGTTCTCTAGCTGGGATGGCTAGTGCAAAAAAAAAAGTTAAGTTTTACCCCTGCTCTGGTTACTGGGAAAAAAGGGTACCAGATCTTCTTGAAATTTAACAAAGTGTACAGCACAGGCGTATTGCTGAAGATATGAACAACATAAAGCTTAGGGAAGAGACCCAGTGGCATGGAAGACCAAGGAGCTGGGCACCTCACCTCTTGCCTCACCGGTGACCCGGGTTCAGGAACAAACTTGGGTCACTGGGGGGCCAGCTGGGACAGGGAGCACTGAGTATCTGTAGGACAGCTCTCCTCGCTCAATAGGAGAAAAGGCCTGTCCTGTGTCTTGACTGTCACCTAGAGGAATTTGGGTGACAGCATCATGGAATTGCAGTGGAAGGGGACCCCACACCAGAACACTGGGGCCATCTCTGTGGAGGCAGAGCCCACACATCATGTCACTGCACACACATGAACCCCAGGGAGAAAACAGAGAAAAAAACCCTCTGACTGATGCGGAGTGACAGCCTGGTCCCTCTCATGCTCCACACTGCTGACTGGGCACCTCTAGCCAGGG
Organism: Neoceratodus forsteri; assembly: GCA_016271365.2. Taxonomy (NCBI): domain Eukaryota; kingdom Metazoa; phylum Chordata; order Ceratodontiformes; family Ceratodontidae; genus Neoceratodus; species Neoceratodus forsteri. Next base: position 167,919,499 of record JADMNL010000027.1, read on the forward strand.
TCTTGTGGTAGAGCCTCAACGGAGAAGGTAAATCCCAGAGACGTCACATGGTGGGGTCGGGGGGAGGGAGGTACTGATTCAGATTGGGGCCAGTCAGAGTGATCAGAAGATAACTACAGAGTGAAAAATAAAAAGCCTAGGGCAGAGCCATGCACATTAACTCTTTAGTGTCTTGTAGAGAGGATGATCTGGACCAGCCAGCACTAGAACTGTAAGCCCCCAAAAGCCCCAACTGCTACCGGGGGTTCACATCAGTCTATTTGTTTGATTTTTGTTTTTCTAATGTCACAATGGACATTGGGTGATGAAGTACTAGCCTTCTTTTGCACTAAGCAGCTGCACTCTGGTTTGACTGGGCCAGGTGGAATCCAAGGAGAGGAATTCGCAGAAGCTGTAAATAACAACATTGTATACACATCAGCAAGCCCCATGTCACAAGCTGGAGTTACAGCTGAGCAAAATTTATAGAGTTCTAATTGAGTAGTTTTTAAAAAAAATGTGACAACTTTCTGCAAATATTTGCACATTTTGCAAAAATATACTTCATTTAAGAAGGGTCCATTTTTGACTTGAGCAAATATGTACAATTGAAACTGTAGAAAACAGAAGTGCAACAACTGTGCACTTTATCTGTTTTTGGTTCATCTATGAAAATGAGAAAAAAACTCTGACACCACAGGGACAACTGTGACACCACAGGGACAACTCCAGTGTTACACAGACAACCCCAACACCTCAGGGAGATTTCCAACACCACAGTGACTATTCTGACACCACAGGAACAACTGTGACACCACAAGAACAGCTCCGACATTGCAGGGACAACCCCAACACCACAGGGTCTACTCCAACAAGACAGAGGCAACTCCGACAACCCAGGCATCTTCTATACCACAGGGACAACTCCAACACCACACAGACTACACCAACACTCCAGGGGCAACTTTGAAACCACAGGGATAGCTCTGATACCACAGTGACAATTCCGGCACCATAAGGACAAGTCTGGCACCATAAGAAGTACTCCAACACCACAGGGACAACTCCAACACAGAGACAATCTCACCAACACAGAGACAACCTTGACACGATAGAGACAACTGCAACACCACAGAGACAATCTAAACACCACAGGAACAACTATGACACCACTGGAACAATTCCAATACCACAGGAACAGCTCTGACACCCAAGGGACAACTCCAACACCACAAAAACAACTTCAGAACTACAGGGACAACTCCAGTACCACAGGGATAGATTTGACACCACAAGGACAACTGTGATTCCACAGAGACAGCTCTAACACAACAGGGACACTTTACACTGCAGAGACAACCTTGACACTACCGGGACAACTCTGACACCACAGGGACAACTCCAACACCAGAGAGACAGCCCTGATACCACAGCAATATCTCCAACACTACAGGGATACCTCCAGTACCACAGGAACACTGTTACACTACAGGGACAACTCTGACACCACAGGAGTAGCTCCAGCACAACAGGGATAGTTCTGACACCACAAGAACAAGTGTTGCCCCCAGGGACAACTCCAACAACAGAGGGACAGCCCTGACACCACAGCAATATCTCCAGCACCACAGGGATACCCTCAATACCACAGGGCCACCTCTGACATCACAGGGAGACCTCTGACACCACAGGGGAAACTCCAACACTAGAAGGACAGCCCTGACACCACAGCAATATATCCAACACCACAGGGATACCTCCAATACCACAGGGACACCTCTGACATCAGAGGGAGACCTCTGACATCACAGCAACAACTCCAGCTCTACAGTGACAATTCTGACACTACAAGGACAATGCCAGTACAACAGGAACAATTCTGACACCACAGAGACTATTTCAACGCCAAAGGAACATGCCTGACAGCACAGAGACAACTCTGACACCACAAGGACAACTCCAACACTACTCAACAACTCCGATGCCACCAGGACAACTCTGAAAAAATGGAATTGGTGCACACAATTTAGCTTACGTCTTATATGCTTACCTTCCACTCATACCTGAGCAGTTTTTATGAAAACAGGATCTCTTTCTATTGGTCTCCCTCGGCTCTTTCTGCTTGTCTATAAATTATGTCATTATTCTCTGTATGTGACATTACAATTAGTTGCTATAGCAATGATTATGATGTCAAGAAAGGTTTCTGATGTCACTTGTAGACAAACCACGAGCATATGAAGAACAAGTGACAGAAATCCTGTTTTCATGTCAATGTCCTCCGTAATGAAGAATAAAATAGAGGTAAATACAGGAACTATCTGGATTTTTAGTGGAATTCTTGCTATATAATATTTTTTCATAGTTTTCTTGTTGCCGTCAAGGGCTCTTTAATGGTTAAGCGCAGAACTGCATGGCCCTTTTGTGTTTTCTAGAGTCAACTATAATTTTTCACAGCTACTGTTATTAACTGTACATTTGGGAGAGGCTGTGGGTATTACGTTTTTTAAATGGGGGAATCAATCAACTATGCAAGCCCAGTTTCAATACAAGTGTTCCAGGCAGACATAGAATGTGAACCAAAGGGGGTTATCCAGCAGGGTTCCACGTGAAAAGGGTGAGCACAAAAGGGCGACTACAAAAAGGTGATGCCAAAACAGCGTGGACACAAAGAGCAACTGGGAAATAACAATGATCACCGAAACAGCGACAACACTGCCACAGTGAGTTTCTGTGGGGTCTTCGTCCCTGGCACATCCCTTTGCAGGGGACTTTGCTTCCTGCACACACCCCCCTTACTATACATAATCAACTCCAGGGGGGATGCAACTTTTGGAAGGGGAGAAAGCCATAGGTTGCCATTTCAGTGATCACTGTTTTTCCCAGTTGCTCTTAGTGCCGCATTGTTTTGCCGTTGCCATTTTTTCATTCGTGATTTTGCACTCACCCTTTTCATGGGATACCATCCCTCAGCCAAACATCATGAACAGCTGACTGTGGAAGAAGGTAACAGTTTGCTCAATAAAATTACTTCCACCAGCAAATCCCTATAACATATTTGAGAAATCTTGTGAAACACCCTCTTTATTAAGTAAATCAGGCTTCTGAGGGGTGTCTGTTATGGTGCAAGAGACTCCAATGATGAAGTTCAGAGGAGAAGAGCGTGAAGAGAAGCTGAGTGGTTCTGGCAGCCTGTACCTCATGAATCTCTTATACCATAAGAGACATCCTAGCCACAGCGACCTTATTAACTTATTATAAATCACTCACATTAGTAAGGGTGTTGTATAACAAGTTTAAGTCATTTTATTGTTTTAAAAGTAAATGAAGCACATCCTACCCATGGATCTGAAGTGGAATGCTCAACTCCTAAGAGTCCAACATGAGAGACCCCTATATGCAGGATATGGGGTACAGTGACTTTGTATGTTGATTGGCTAAAATCACGTAAGCGAGTTTCTTTTTTTTTTTTTACATTTTATATATGTAAAACATATCATGGCACTTTCAAAAGTAAATTGTATTCAGTGTATCATACTGTATTGAAACATTCAATTAAGGTTAGAGTAATGAACTGTATACGAGCTTGGTGCAGCTAGCAGACCTGGCTTTGATTCCCACAACCTCCACTTGCATACTGTGTGACCCTGAGCAAGTCACATAACCTACCAAGTGCTCATGGTTCGCCCCTGAAAACAGGCCTTGTGTCTAGCGGAACATATCTGGTTACCAAAGAGTAATTAATATATATATATCTATATATATATATATATATATATATATATATATGTATATATATATATATATATATATATATATATATATATAGTAGCCCAGATATTCAAAGGAGATGCACCAGCGCATCACCAAAATGTGCCCCTGGACTATATTCAAAGAGCAGGGATGCGCTGCGCAATTCTGGATGCACCGCAGCACACATATAATGTATGCGTTGCATCCGAAGGGGGCATTCCCTTGCATATGCAGCACATCTCCATATTCAGCCAAGAGGTGCAATGCAGCTGCCCACACATCACAGAGATGTGCTGCACAAAGTTAGGCATGGAAGAACCATGCCCAAGTCAAAACCACCCACAGGCGGGCTGCTGTACTGCACAGTGCAACACAGAAGCTGCCAGCCCCTGGGTGTCTACCCCCCCAGTCCCTGACTGTAGGGAAAATAAACCCACACCAACTGCTCTGGTAGTTCAGTGGCCCCCCCATCCCCAATACAGCATAAATGTTAATTTACCCCATATCCCTGGTAGTCCAGTGACACCCACCTCCCTGAATCCCGTCCCTATATGAAAATAAAACCCCAGTCATCCCTGGTAGTCTAGTGGCACCCTTCCCCTCCCAAACCACACTGTATATGAAAATAAAACCCCAGTCATCCCTGGTACTGATTCCACAGTCCCAAGTTAAAAAAACAAAGTCATGTCAGAGACCAGGATTAGAACGCTGGTTTCTCTTGCCACTGGCAAAACTGCTCCATGCCCCAACCCTCTACACCACAGGAGCAGCTTGGCCAACCTCCTCTTCCCTACAGCCCTTGTCCTGTGTACAGGACCGTGGACAGCGACCAGGGGGGCGCTTACAGCTAGTGCTGTAAAACCCTACTCGCTGTCTGTGTGAGCACTTACCAGACTAGCACCGTATAGTGTGGTGCTATTCTGGTAGCACTCACTTGACAGGGTACCGTCATCCCTGATAGTCTAGTGGCACCCCCTTCTTTCCCGAACCCTGTCTGCAATATAATCCTGCAGCAAACTACCCTGGTAGTCTAGTGCCCCCCCCCCAGCTCTGATTGCAACATAGAAATCAATCCCGATACCTCCCTGGTAGTCCAGTGGACCCCCCCACTGAGGCATCCACACCCCACCCTGCTCCACCTGTCCCACAATGTTCAGTGCAGCCAGCGGGGAGCAAAACCTGCCTGCACACCTCCACAGCTGCCCTCCAACTGAGCTGTCACTTAATGACAGCTTACAGTAAGCACTGCAATACAATTGGTCGACACTGTTGACCAATGGGCTTGCAGTGTGTACTGTAAGCTTTCATTCACAAAGTTTTGATGCACACCCCCATTCCAGCTATTCAGACCATGCAGGGGGATTCGCCAGCACATCTTAGGTGGCCCTCATTTGCGCCGCCCGCATTCTTTGCCATAGACAGGTGGGAAGTACCTTGCATATCTCATTTGAATATACCAGGTTTGCACTCTAGCACAACTCAGTTGTGCAGCACGCACACTTGTGCCTTTTCTGGGCACAGTTTGAAAATCCTAGCCCGAGCATATATTATTTATGGTGAGTCCACCAAATAAGGTAGGAGATACAAAAACAAGAAAAAATCAGTAGATAATTAACCTCAAGTGCATAAGATAGTGCAAAACTACTGCAGCTTCTTATTCACTTAAAAATATATAAATGTGAGTTTCGCAAGTTAAGTGGTAACAACCACATGGTAGACTGTTGTCCTGTAGTAAGGCTGGGCAAAATATGAAAAATCTGATCTTCATCAAGGATATCTCCTCCATGAGACCACACCTTTGGAACTGTAAGCCAGTGTCACAACCACATGGAAACTTTTTGCTAGCCTGGGGGCAGCCCACAATGTCATGTAGTGTCAACATATATATCATATGGGTGGCCCCATCGCTCCTCAGTTCTTTCTACTGCCATCGATCATCCTTGTCAGACCTGTTGAAGGAAACAATGTTGACAAAGCCATTACCAATTTTTTGTTATTTGCTACACTTTACCAGTTTACTATTGTCATCTCTGCATGCCACTGAAGTCTAAAGAACCTTTATTTAGATAATGTGTTTACAGTTATAAAATCTACAAAGACGACATGCACTCCATTTGTATGTGCTGTTTGGGTCTTTCTCACAATGTGAGGCTTCTCTCTGATGTGTGCCTAGTTACAGGTTGTGCAGCACAAGAGAAAGGGATGTGTGTGTCTAGGGGAAAGCCTGGAGGTCTGCTAACCATGTGAGCCCCTAGCTTAGTGGTTAGAGCACTGGTATGGTATGCCAGGGGCCAAGGTTCAATTCCCAGTGGGTCACACTTTTCCTTCCTCATTTTCCTTCATAATGTGAGGACTTGTGAGATTTGCCAGGGTTTCAAGCAGGCTACAAGGTGATGCCATTGGAAGGCTCTTGAAAACCTCCTTCCACGGAAAGCATTGAAAGTCATGGAGATGGATAAGAGCTCAAAGCTGGTTCTCCCTTGTCGCCATCCAAAAAATGGTTGTCAAAGCCCCCCCAAAATGTCTTGAGTGCACAGTTATGCACACAGAAAAGTAGCTAACTGAAGTAATAGGAGTCAGCTGACTAATCCCACCCTACTAGCTGCAGCTACAATGCACTCACTTGAGTGGCTTTGGAGGGATCCAAGCCTAGGTTCCTCACTGGAAGATTTATTTCTGATTTTAAATTAAGCAACAACACATAGAAACAGAAATCTGTCAGAAGAAAAGGACCCATTGGTCCATCTGGTCTGCCCTTTTCCCTCCCATAGGCTCCTTTGTCCTACCCCCTCATTCCCCTCTCTTTTGCCCCCCAGTGCAGTTTCCAGTCCCCTTGATCCTTATTGGTTTTGTACCCTTCCTCCCCCTTGTTTAATCCCATGTAGTTATCCCATGCCCTCTAGAATTCCCCCTCCGAGTTTGCTCCCACCACCTATTCCAGCAGCTTATTCCAGGGACCCACCACCCTCTCAGTGAAGTACTGTCCCCTCACATTTCCTTTGAATTTACCCCCCTCCAGTTTTAAGCTGTGTCCCCTGGTGTTTGTGTTCTCACTCATCTTGAAGATGCTCCCTTCCATCACCTTGTTTATTCTCCTCAAATATTTGTAAGTGTCTATCATATCCCCTCTTTCTCTCTTTGTTTCCAGATGTACAGGTCAAGCGCTCACAGACTTTCTTCATATCATCTCCTGTGCAAGCCCTGTACCATTTTGGATGCCCTTCTCTGGACCCTCTGCACTCTATGTCTCCCCTTAGGTGAGGCCTCCAGAACTGTACCCCATATTCCAGGTGTGGTCTAATCATGGACCTGTAGAGTGGCATAATCACCTCCCTCCTCCTACTTGTGATCCCCCTCCCTATGCATGCCAGCATCTTGTTTGCTTTATCTACTGCCTTGTTGCACTGATTTGCCGCCTTTAGGTTTTCCAAAATGACAATCCCCAGATTCCTCCCCTGCTCTGTTGCCCTAAGCTCTTCCCCTCCCAATGTGTAGCTTACCCTTGGAGTTTTGTGCCAAGTGTACATAATTTTGCATTTCTTTGCATTAAAAGCACAATTGCCGCTTCTCTGACCACTCCTCCAGCTTGCTCAGATCCTTCCTCATGAGTTCATGAGTCCCCCCCCCGAGGTGTATCCACCCTATTGCAGATCTTTGTGCCATCTGCAAATAGACAGAGTGTGTGTTGTGGTAGGATAATGGCACATCTCAGCTGTGTTATGGGGTACGAGGTGTAGCCAAGTGGCTTCAACCACCCGAGAAGTGCCGTTATCCCACCACAACGCACACACTAGAATGTCTCATTGCGATTATAAAATGGGTCCAAGATCTTTTTCAGGGAAGTGAAAAAATACACAAAAATAAAATAATGTTAAGTTTTTTAATTATTTTTTTTAAACATTCATCCACCCCAATTAAATAGTCCCAGCTCATCCCAGCATTTGGCATTCCGTTTCATATATAATACACAGCTAATCACAGTTTTTTTTTCCTTTTAAATTAACCCTTAAACCCTCGGTTTTCCCAGATTCACCCCATTTGCCTGTTTCCTCACAGTTCCTGCTTCTTCTTTACATATTCCTTCCCTTTTCCCACCTTGCTTCTATCTATATTTCCTACAATCAATAGGTGGAATGTTTACTATGGGATGGAATACAATAATTCAAATCTCTGTTCAGTACTACTGGCAGAATGTTCACCCCCTCATTCACACAACAGAAGGCCTCAGATGGAACCAGGGCTTCTGTTGTACTGTATGTGGAGCAGGTTAAACAGCAGAGATTTCCCAAGTAAGCAGGTAAGGATTGGAAGGGGATTTTTCATGGCCAGCAAAGAAACACCAGAAATTAAAACTGTAAGCGCTGTGGTACTTCATTTTTAAATATTTGTATGTGAGTGTAAGAAAAGGATTATGAGGGCTAATAACATAGAAACATAGACTTTGACAGCAGATAAGGACTGCTTGGCCCACCTAGTCTGCCCATGTTCCCTACCTACCTACTGTCACACAGTAGACCCTACTTGATCTCCAGCTTTACTCCCCCACCCCTTCCTTGTTTATTAGACTCCCTTATACCTATCCCATGCCTTCTTAAATCCCATTACTGTTTTTGCTCCCACCACCTCCTTGGGGAGACTGTTTCAGGCATCAACAACCCTTTCTTTGAAGAAGTGTTTCCTTACATTTACCCTGATTCTACCCCCCTTGTTCTTGAGCATCCTTTTCTCTTGAACCTTATTTATACCCTTGAGGTATTTGAAAGTCTCCATTATATCCCCTCCTCTCCCTCCTTTCCTCCAGTCTGTACATATCGAGGTTCTTTCTTCTCTCCTCACAGGGCTTTGATGCAGATCCCTCACCATTTTAGTTGCCCTCCCCGGGACTGCCTCAACTCTGTCTATGTCCTTTCAGAGATGAGGACTCCAGAACTGGACACAGTACTCTAGGTGGTATCTTACCAGAGACTGATACAGAGTTATCACCACCTCCCTCTTTCTGCTGGTGATACCACTCCCTATACACCCTAGCATCCCACTGGCTCTACCCACTGCCTTGTCATAGTGTTTGGCCACTTTTAGATCATCAGATATGATGACACCCAGGTCTCTTTCCTGTTTGCTGGTCGCCAGTACCACTCCCCCATTTTGTACTCTGACTGTGGGTTTCTATACCCCACATGCATAATTTTGCATTTTATTTGCATTGAAGCTTAGTTGCCACTTTTTAAACCACTCCTCAAGCTTAGCCAGATCTCAATTCATTTTTTTTCACCACCACCCCCGGAGTGTCCACTCTATTGCAGATTTTTGTGTCATCTGCAAAAAGACATACATTCCCTTCTAGTCACTCTGCAATTTTGCTTATAAAGATATTAAAGAGAACTGGTCCCAGTACTGATCCTTGCAGCACCCAACTAGCCACCTCCCTCCTCGGAGTGGACTCCATTTACCACCACCCTCTGTCGCCTATCCCCCAACCAATTTCTTACCCATTTTACTACCTTGAGTCCCACTTCCAGCCTGCCCAGCTTGTTTATGCGTCTCCTATGTGGAACAGTGGCAAAGGTCTTACTGAAATCTAGGTAGGCTACATCCACTGCTCACTCCTGATCTTCTTCCCTGGTTACCCAGTCAAGGAAATCTATAAGATTAGTTTGACATGACATACCCTTAGTGAATCCATGCTGCCTCTGATCTTGTAAGCCACTGGATTCAAGATATTCCACAATCCTTTCTTTCACTAGCAATTCCATTAATTTCTCCACCACAGAAGTCAGGCTGACTAGCCTGTAACTGCCTGCCTCCTCCCTGCTCCCTCTTTTGTGAAGTGGTACTACATCTGCCGTCCTCCAGTCCCCCAGGACCACTCGCATTTCCAGTGAGTGGTTGAATAAGACTGTCAGAGGTGCAGTCAGCAGTTAACTGTTTTTTTTTCTGTTTTTTTTTTATTTCGGGCGGTTTTATTTTTAGGGTCTTGTTGAAGGTTTTAAGTGAGTAAAGGTTGCAGTCATGTTTGTTATGGCAGTCAGGAATGTGTGGTTAGTACTGATTTTATTTTAAAGAAGTGACTGGATCATTATCCAGGGTTGTTGTGCTGAGATAACAGCACAGGTAAAGATTGTCCTCAGCCAAACAGATTTCACAATTTTTCAAACCTATTTTATAATTAAAATTATATTTATTATAAAATCAAGTCCCTCAAGTCATTGCAGCAATGCTGAGTTGACAAGTCTCGCTCTCTATAGTCAAGCCTGACTAAATTCTCATAAAAAAAATATATTATTAAAATTTTTTTCTTGGGCACATAGCCAAGTTACGAACAACAATAGAAAAAAGGTCTCTGACAGCTAACTGCACTTCAGTTAGACTACTTGCCTTGTTCAACAACCAAGTTACAAAAACCTTACATTTTTTATCAAAATAAACCCCTACAAAACCATCCGTGCTCCCTTACACCCACAGCACACAGTGTGTGTGTGTGTGTGTGTGTGTGTGTGTGTGTTTGTTCACCTGCTGTTGGAGCCTGCCTGCCTGTCTCTCTCATAAAACACTAAATAGCCCTTCCATTTGTCCTTTCTTAAAAGCATAGTTTTCATCTTACAGTGTAAAACATGACTCTGTCTAGCTTTGGATTTAGAGAGGGAATAAAAAATGTCAAGATTTCAGATTTTGGTCTAGTTTTAGCAAGTGGATGGAAGTAGATTCATTCTCTGCAGCAGTTCAAATAGTCTGTCTCTCCTGCCTGAAGCTGCTGTGAGAGCTGGGTCACATGACCTGCCTTCAGTCAGCTTCCATAGTGGCCTATGATTGGACAGGAACTCTCAGGAGATCTTGAACTCCCGCTGAATAGCAAAATGCCGAATTGCCCTACATAGTGCTGATTATTAATTTTTCTTCCCGAGTAATGAATAGCCCAATATGGTGTCCTATCAAAATAGTGAATTAATCTGAGCGAATTAATAACAGCGCATAAAAAGCAGTGAATGTCATATTACCTACATGGTCTTTATGGCGCTTGGTTACTTTAGCGATGTAGGCAGTAATGGAGTTAGGTGATGTAAGCTGGCCAGTGTGTGCTAGAACCCATGCTGGCAGCGTAGCGTAGTGATTAGAGTCACCACCTGTGTGTTTGCTTGCTACATCCCACAGGCCTGGGTTTGGTACTTGTGGTTCCTGGTTCTTTTTTTTGTTGGTGAATATTTTCTGCCTGCCTTAATGCCGCACCCCTAGTTCAGTCTTCTCCCTTCCGACTTTGTCCCCCTACCTGAGTTGTGTCTCCCTGGAGTGGAAATATTTAATCAGCCCCTCTCCTGACTTTGTCCCAATCCCCAAGTTGCCCCCAAAGTGAGAATATGTTATCTGCTTTCCTCCCGACTTTCTCCTACTTCCTCAGTTGCATCCTCCCCCCGAGTTATTTTAGTAAATATGTCCCCCCACCAACATCCTCCCTCCCCACAGGTGCCGTTCCCCTCCTTGTGCAATTTTTCACTGCTCGCTCTTATTCCTCATAGGTTATTTTACTGGTGCTGTTGTTTATGCGCTGTTATTATCTTCTCCATTTTCATTTTGCTGTTTTGATACAGTACCTCCTAGTTTTCATGGCATTTGGGAAATACTATTTGTTACTCGCACACCCCTGCTGCACACAAACTCATTTTTGTGTAGTAACACCAATCAATGGGCAGTCTGTTTTTTACTCGTAAAAAGAAAAAAGGAATCAGAATCAAACTACCAACTATATCAGCAAATTCTACAGAGTGCGAGCAATCATTAGATGTGTTTTTTAAACTAGGGACAATTTGAGGTCAAAGTGGGTAGACAGTGTCCCTTTAAAACAGCCCAGAACACTGCCCATGAGTCATTTTATGGGTAATTTATGCAAATCACCATGGATGATTTTGGAATGTTCCCAGCTTTTCCACTGTCCATACTTAAACCACACAGCTGCTTTTGATTAATATTAATAGGATGTGGCAATGGGAATTCTTAGGTTATTAGTGGTTACTCCATGGAAATTATCCAGCAACCACAGAATAACCACTTCTACAGGGCTCTCATTTGGAATGTCATGGAGGTTTCTTTCATGTTAGTGCCCCTTTCCAGTGTCATAATTATGGCAAATGCTTGCGTTAGCTCCAAAGAATGTAATGGTTTGCCTTTACTATGTTTTACATGGGTTTTTATGTAAAATACACAAATTCCAGTATTATTCAAAATACACAAATTCCAGTATTATGCAAAATAAACAAATTCCAATATCATGACAACCTTTACAACTTACTTGTGAACTCATCTGTGGTGAGCTATTTGGTCTCTTCTTCATGAATGGCATACTGTATTTTTCACATGTTACAGCAGCCTGGTACACATTCTATGTTACTTTTTTAAATGCCCACTCATTACTTGGGCATTTCTTTAAGGCATAGCCTGTGTTTAGCAGGTCATGGGCCTGCACGTCTGAACAAATCATTGAAGCTGATCAAAACAGACTGCCTTAATTATGCACACACCATTTCAAAACCCCATCCCTCATGTTGATTGGAGAAACCACCAATGAAATCTCACCTCAACCACAAGCCATTCCAGGACCACAAGGAAATGGATTTCGCTTTATGATCTGGGTTTGCACAGTTAACCACTACATCAGTCCATCTGTAGTAAGCACCAGGGGTATCTGTTATTCAAGACAGCTACTGAATTTATTTCCATTGATGCAGAGATCATGTGCTGTTTTGTTTGAGATTAGTCTAGCAATCTTGTTGTAATTCCCAGGCACAGTTTAACCAGGGAAGCCTCTACCAGGGATCTTCAGTGACACCTGATGACAAGACTACACTTGATATTTGATCTTCAAAAGATAGACTTTAAGTGCCATAAAAAAAAAAAAAACAACTACATTGACTTTGTGGTATTGGGCTGGGTGGCTCAGTCAGTGCATTATATGGTTTTCCCCAATGGGGCATGGGTAAGAATCTTAAGTCAAGTGAGGGGAATTCTTTTGCTGTTTTCAGTTTATCTCGACACAGTAGTTCACATTATAAATCACTAATGCAATTTCAGCCAATCAGCACGCAGAGCCATTGTACCTCATATCCTGTGTACAGTGTGCTCTCGTGCTTGAGTGTTAGGAGACAGTGCTCCAATTCAGCACTAGGGGTACAAGGACAGCATAATAACATTTAAAAAAAGACTCTACACTTATTTTAAATCACTCAAGCTAAACTTGAGTGATTTATAATAAGAATAATTCAGCCTCTGAGGGGTATCTTTTGAGACTCTTCAAGTGAGATTTGGGCCAACAGAACCACTCAGCTTCACTTTGTGGTCCTCTCACCCAAACCTCATGCTTGGAGTCTCTTATGCCATAAGAGAACCCCCGCTGAGGCCCTATTAACTTATTTTACAAAATGACCCCACATAATTTTATAGGATTTGTCAAAATAAGAGGAGATCCCAATACTTGAGATTAGCTAGTTCTTTCTTTCTGGATGCACTTGTGGAACATTTTTGGGAGGACTGCACAACACTTGCCCACAATGCACCTTGCCTGCCTGCAACTTACCTGCCACATGCCTGCATCAGCTCCCAGTGTCTTGAAACCTTTGCCTTATACACAGTCTAAAATTCCTATGCAAAGAAAATTACACAGTTTTTTGAGAAAAAAAATTACAGTTACCCAGTCTTCTGTGTACCTGATGATAAAAACAGTAAGCTTTGAATAAATCATTTTTTGACCCCCAACACTATGAAACAATTATCGGGTGCCACCAATAAGATAATTCATGGTAAAATCCTGAGCTTCTGTTGAGGTTTATAAACTTAACTAAAACAAGCCATAAAGAGGCTGACTAGAACAAGCATTTGTCAATGCCAAATGTTCACTTGCATGCTGTTATACTGGGTCTTGCTTGTACACATTTTTACTACATATTTACCCAAGCTAGACCAAATGAGATGTAATATGCCATTTGCAATAAGGGTCCTGATTTTACACAGTTTTGTACTGTATTTACCAAGGATAGTAGAGGTAAGATGTGATATCTCATTTTTATTATGGTCCTACTTTTATAATGTATTTTTCTAAGACAGATCATCTTAGATGCAACATCTCCTTTTTAGTGGGGTTCTGCTGTAGGGTCCTATTTTTTACACCATTCTGCAATATATTTACCCAGGATAACCCAGCTGAGATGCAATCTCTCGTTTTCAATGGGGGTCCTGCATTGACACATTTTTGTACTATATTTACCCTGGATAGCACAGCTCAGATGCTATATTGTTTTCCATAGGATCCTGCTTTTCCCAATTTGTACACTGTATTTACCCAGGATAACACAGTCAAGATGCAATATCTCATTTTCAATGGGGTCCTGCTTTTACCCATTTTTATAATGTATGAACCCAGGACAGCCCAGCTGAAAGGCAAGTTACATTTTTGGTGGGGTCCAGCTTTTACAATTTATTTTTCCCAGGACAGAGCAGCATAGATGCAGAGTTCAGTTGTGGCTTTGCTGTACTGAGGTCCTGCTTTTTCATATTTTAAATATGTATTTACCCAGGATAGGCCAGCTGAGATGCAATATCTCATTTTCAGTGATGTCATGCTTTTACCCAGTTTTAGATTGATTTAACCCAAGATAGGGTAGCTGAGAGGCAATATTTAATTTTTGGTGGGCTCCAACATTTTGACCCCAAATTTCCAGTATACTCCTTTTGTGTCCTGATGTTATGATCAAGACAGGTAGAATTTTTAAATCCTATCCGAAAGGAGATTTTGCAGTGGTACGGCAAAAACATGTTTTGGAGGGGATTTGAAAAGTGACACCCATCATGTTTGTCAGGTGGGGTAACATAAGGGCTATGTCGAACATCAGGGGCCAAAATATGAAAAAATAATGTTATGAGTAAACACTGGAACAATGGAGGGTGATGAGTTCCAGTGCCCATAGTCTGGGTAACAAGCTCCCTGAACTGGTGGCCTTGATGGAAGAGGGATGCCTGGATATTGTGGCAGTCACAGAAACATAGTACACAGAGAACCATGACTGGGATGTCAATATACCAGGGTACACAATCTACAGGAGGGACAGGGAGAGTAGAAGAGGAGGAGTAGCTCTTTATGTAAGGGAAGCGATCAAAGCAATGGAACAAAAGGGTAAAAAGGGAGGAGAGGAAGCACTGTGGGTCACCCTGAAGATGGGAAACGGCACCACAATCTGCACAGGGGTTGTATACAGACTCCCATCTCAGGGGGAGGAAATGGACAAAGAAATGACTGAAGGTATCCTTAGGATGGCAGAGAAACGGGGAGATATTATTGACAGGGGACCTGAATAAGTCACACGTTAACCAGAGCATCTTTGCTGCAGCCACATCTAAGAGCAGGGCCATTCTCAAAGCCCTACAGGGGGCATGCCTCAGACAGCTAGTGCTGGAACCCACTCAGGAGGGAGCAATCTTAGACCTGGTACTCTCAAATGGGAACAGAGAGTGGATCTCAGATCTAGAAGTGGGTAGCCCTCTGGGAACAAGTGACCACCAAATAGTGTGGTTATTGATAAACAGGGCTGCAAAGTCAAGCCATACAAAAGTGAGGGTACTGGACAGCTAACTTTGTCAAAATGGGAGAGTGCCTCAGAAAAGCACTAGCAAACAGGCAAGAAGGAGGGGTGGGGCAACAATGAGGAAACATCAAAACTGCAATCACAGAGGCAACAAGCCTTTGTGTGAAGCAAATAAGCAAATCAAAATGAAAGGAAAAAACACTATGGTTCTCAAAAGAGGTGGCAGGGAAGGTTAGGGAGAAAAAGATAGCATTTAGGAAGTAAAAGGAAACACAGAAGTAGCAGGTCTGAGAACTGTACCAGTTAAAGCAGAAGGAAGCAGGGAAGGCAGTCCAAATAGCAAAGGCCCAAACTGAGGAAAAGATAGCCAACTTGATTAAGAAGGGGGATACAATCTTTTATAGGTACATTAGGAAGTGTAAAAAGACAAAGGGAGGGATAGTGAGGCTAAATAAAGGGAATGGTGGGTGAGCAGAGAGG
The DNA here is from genome assembly GCA_016271365.2 of Neoceratodus forsteri. Taxonomy (NCBI): domain Eukaryota; kingdom Metazoa; phylum Chordata; order Ceratodontiformes; family Ceratodontidae; genus Neoceratodus; species Neoceratodus forsteri. The sequence goes on from JADMNL010000027.1 coordinate 167,935,275, forward strand.
GACAGTGAAAAACCAAAGTTACTGAATGAATACTTCTGCTCAGTAGTCACAAAAGAAGAGGAGAGGGAGGTACGTAATCCAGTCAATAGAAGCACTCTGGATAGGGGGTTCAATCCCAGTCCTTTCACAGAAGAAAGTGTTCTGAAAGAACTCCTAAAATTGAAGGTGGACAAAGCAATGGGGCCTGATGGGATTCACCCAAGAATTCTAAAAGAACTAAGGGAAGAACTAGTAACACCACTGACTACCCTTTTTAACAAATCATGGGAGGATGGTGTGGTGCCTGAGGACTGGAGGAGGGTGGATGTGATTCCCCTTCACAAACATGGAAGCAAGACAGAGGCAGGAAACTACAGACCTGTCTGTTTGACCTCAGTGGTAGGAAAAATGATGGCATCATTTCTGAAGGAAAGAACTGTTGAGTACCTAGAGGCCAGTGGAGCACAGGACCCAAGGTAGCATGGATTCACAGCAGGAAGGTCATGTCAGACAAATCTAATCGATTTCTTTGACTGGGTGACCAAAGTAGTAGACCAGGGAGGGGCTGTGGACATGGCCTGCCTAGACTTTAGCAAGGCATTTGACACAGTCCCACACAAAATATTAATAAACAAATTAGCCAGCCTGGGAATGGGTCCCAGGGTAGTAGCCTGGATAAAACATTGGCTGGACAACAGGACACAGAAGGTAATAGTAAACAGAGTCCACTCTGAAGAAAGGGGGGTTACTAGTGGGGTACCGCAGGGTTCAGTACTGGGTCCGGTACTTTTTAATGTCTTTATAGGTGACATTGCAGAGAGACTGGAAGGAAAAGTATGCCTCTTTGCAAACAACACAAAGATCTGCAACAGGGTTGATACACAAGGGGAGGTGGAAAGGATGAGAAGGGACTTGGCAAGGTTGGAGGAATGGTCAGAAGTATGGCAGCTTAGATTCAATGCAAAGAAGTACAAAGTAATTCATCTGGGAAACAAAAACCCAGGGGAAGAGTACACAATGAGGGGGAGTAGTAACAAAAACAAAAATGGAAAGGGACCAGGGGGTAATCATATCAGATTACCTAAAGTTTTGCAAGCAATGTGAGAAGGCAGTAGGGATGGCTGGAGGGATACTGGGATGTATAGGGAGAGGCATCACCAGTAGAAAACAGGAAGCTGTTATCCCTCCATACAGACAGTTGGAGAAAACCCATTTGGAGTACTGCGTCCAGTTATGGAGACCCCATCTCCGCAAGGTCATAGACAGGATGGAGACAGTCCAGAGGAGGGCAAGTAAAATGGTGCAGGGTCTGCAACAGAAGCCATATGATGAGAGACTAAAGGAGCTTAATATGTATACCCTTGAGGAAAGGAGAGAGAGGGTGGACATGATAGAAACTTTCAAGTACCTCAAGGGAATCAACAAAGTCCAAGAGGGTAGCATCTTTCAGAAAAAGAGATGTGCAAGAACAAGGGAACAAAATTTGAAGAAAGAGAGGAGACGGCTCAGGGGTAATGTGAGGGAGTATTTTTTCACAGAGAGGGTTGTGGATGCATGGAATGGCCTTCCTGAGGAGGTTGTGGGGTCAAAAACAGTGGGGGATTCAAGAATGCATGGGACAGACATAAGGCAATTCTTGTGGGGGGTAGGAAGAAATAGGCTGTTAGTTAACTAAGATCTGCAGCTTATCCAGTGGGTAGGGAAATGGGCAGACTAGGTGGGCCAAGCAGTCCTTATCTGCTGTCAAAGTCTATGTTTCTATATAATTCAACATTTCTTTATAACTTAGTTGTTTTTTTCACATTTTGACCTAAAATTTTCAGCATAGTCTTTTTATGACCCCATGTTATGATCAAGACGGGGAATTTTTTTGTAATCCTGTTTGAAAGGTGGTTTCACAGAGGAACTGTGAAAACATGTTTCAAACTGGATTTGAAAAATGACAACTGTCATGTTCGTCAGGTGGGGTAACAAAAGGGTCATGTACATATTTGGAGCCAACATTTGCAAAAATTGCAAAGTTATAAGTAAACATTGATAAAATTCAACATTTCCTCATAACTTAGTTATTTTTTGTCATTTTGACCACAAATTTTCAACACTGTCTTTTTATGACCCCACCTTATCATCGTAGAAGATAGAATATTTAAATCCCTCTTGAAAGGTGACTTCACAGAGCAAACGTTAAAATGTTTCGGAGGAGCTGTGACACCTGTCATGTTCCTGAGGTAGGGTAACAAGAGGGCTATGTTGAAAACTGAATGCCAAAATTTGGACACATCGCAATATTTTGAGTAAACATTGAAATCAATTTAATGTTTCTTCATAGTGTCATTGTTCTGTGACATTTTGACTCCACATTTTCAACATAGTTTTATTATGACCCTTCCTTCTGAACATGACAGGTGTCATTTATAAAATACTGGCCAAAACATTATTTCATGCCATAAGTGTGAAAACACATTTTGGTCAGGATTTGAAAAATGACATCTGTCTTGTACATATACATGAAGTGGTGTAAGAAAATGGTTATGCTGAAAATTTGGAGTCAAAATACTGAACATTATCAAAGTTATGAGCAAGTCTTGAACATTTTCAATGTACCTTCATAACTTTGTTGTTTTGTAATATTTTGACTCCACATTTCCAACATTGTCTTCTAATGACCCTACCTCACAAACAAAGTAGGTGAAAATGTTCAAATCCTGCCCAAAAGGTGAGTTCACGGAGCAACTGCAAAATCACCTTTTGGGCCAGATTTGAAAAATGTCATCTACCTTATTCATGAGGTGGGGCCCCAAAAAGGCCAAGTTGAAAATTTGGGGGAAAATATCAAAAGACCAAGCTATGAGTACAAGTTCAAAACTTATTGACCACAGCTTATCTGATTTCCTCAGTTCCTGGTCTGGTGTCTCCGTTTCAGAGAGGATTATGGCATTGGACCACTAGTAGGTAAGTAAGAGATTGGGGGGATGTGGGGTAGTGGGTACTGAGTGGGGGAGTTGTGTGGGGGATGGTACTAGGGGCGGCAGCAGCAACACCCATCGATGGACCATTTTCTTTTTACAGGGTAAAAAAAAAAGGCATTGAAGGATGGTTTTCTTTATTTCAGGTACCTACACTGGGGATTGGGCACCCCTGTGTTGGGTTCATGTTTACGGGGCATGGGAATTAATGGAGAGGTGGGAGGGATACTCGGCAGGGTGTGGGATCTTTTTTAAGGGGTACAGGAAGCAAATGGGGAGGCAGAAAGGAAACTTGTCAGAGGGAGGGATTGTTTAAGAGAGGCACGGGGCACGGTAAGTGACGGGGATGTGGGAGGGATGCTTGGCAGAAGGTGGGACTGTTTAAAAGGAGCACATAGAGACTGAACAGGGGTTATATGCAGATAGTTACATTGCAGGGCAGGGTAGGATGAACCACAGACTGATCATGACACTGATCAGCTGCATGCTGGTTAGAGTCATGCAGATCAAAGCAAAGAGCCACCCTGTGATTTGGGCGGCTCTTTTCTTTGAACTTCACTAAGTTTCCACCCAGTAAGCCCAGAGGAGTATCATGATCAGCCTGGCTGATGATTAGTCTGACACTGTTGAGCCCACTGGAGACTGCCCTGTATTGGACCAACAGTGACACTCCTCTCAAATCCACTATCATAGCAAGATTTTCACTTCACACAATCACAAATGTGAATATAAAAAGGCTTATTGTTATTTCATACCAGCTAACATTAAAAATGTCAGCCAGCACAGGTGAGAGGTTTAAGCCCAGAACTAGGCACCAGGGAGATCAAAGTTCAATTCCTATCAGAGCTGCTGACTCTTTGTGTGTGGCCATTTTGCATCCTAGTGCTGCTGTCCACCTAACTGTAAAATAGGTTGAAGCAGGACCCCAGAGAAAATGCGATATTGCATCTCAGCTCAGCTATTCTGGGTAAATAAACTACATAAACAAAAAACAGCCCAGCAGACAGAAGAAGAATAAGACCAAATCCTGGCAGCCTAAAATAGTAGGTGTTATGTAACTATACAGTCCATTGACTTTGTGCTGCTAGTGGCTACAGTATATTCTTACGTTTATAAAAATAAATGGGACCTAAGGGTGAGTGAATGTTAAAATTAGCTATCCTAAAAGAATGGGTATAATGCTACTAAACAGGATACTGATTCTGTGCTCCTATTGGCGGCAGAATATTCTTATAATTACAATAATTAATGGGACTTAAGGATGAGTAAATGTGGAAACTGGCAACTTTGGTTTGGCTTTGATTCAGACCCCCTGTCTTTGGTTTGGCTTTAATACTTCATCCAAAGACACTTCAAGTCCTTGGTACTGAGGTTTTTCAAGCTAGAAATTTGTGGTAATTTGGACACCTTAAACACCTCTCACTCTCCAGTCAATCCCAACCTTTATCAGCCTCCCCCAGTCCTCCAGTCAGATTTAAAAAAATGTCAGCTCCCAGCCCAGTCAAAGCCGGAAATGTTCTTTTTTTAATGAAAAATATGGAGGGAGGAGGAGGAGGGTAGAAAAGGACCACAGTGGGTAAAGGAGTGGTCATGGGACTAGGCCTGGCCAACTGGGAAGGGCTAAAATAATTTTTTCCCCATTAACTGGCCAAAGGTCAAGGGATCCTGAAGTGGCTCAAAGGATTTTACGGGGCCAAATTGAAAGTAAAAGTGCCAAATTGTGACACATTCACAGGATACAAATTCAGCATCATCTCATCCTCTATGTGACTATCTTCGCTTGTGTTCTTTTTTGTTTAATACTCCCCCTTTCTGGCCAGCCATCCCTCCTGCCGGTCCTCCCAGACACATCACCCCAGCTTCCCCAAGACTTACCTTTTCTGTAGTCCCCCACAACTTGCCCTCCATGGCAGGGTGGCTGGGAGTCCCTCGACTCACCAGGACCAGATCCAGATTCCTTGAGGGAGCCTGAGTCACTGGGTGCTGAGCCTGCAGAGGCCAGCGATCATACAGCTTGACAGGGAGTTTTTCCGTTTTTTCCCCATGGAAGACATGGTGTGCGCTGATGTCAAGGCACACACACTGACATCTACTATACCTCCCCCACCACTTCTGTTCAGGCTGCCTCTCCCCTAACTTCCACAGGGGCCAATTGAGCACCAAGCTCTTTCCCATGCCCCCCCCCAGAGGAGGAAAGCAGACTCTCGGATGCTCAATCCTCAGTCCCCCATGACCAGCCCTCCAACACCTTGGGCTCGCTTCTGAACCCAGGTAATTTATGTCATAAGCAGTAGCACTACAGGCTGGCACTACAACTGCATTCTTAGGCAAAATCATGACCCTACCTAATAGAATCCTTTATTGCTTGTTGGCCATAGTTACAGTATATGCAAAGAAAACTGAAAATAACAAAATGGCTACTGTTTAGAGCTGTGCGGCATGTGGCATTCCCCTGGCAGGCTTTCTGCAGAATGCCAATTCCTCTTCTGAAAGGCTTCTTAGAATTTCTTTTTGAATTCCATTGAATTCCAAAAAGCATTTCTTTGCAAACTGCTGATGAAACTTTCATGGATTATGTAAACCATGGAATAATGTTCCACAGATTGCAAAAAAAAAAAAAGAAATATGTAATTTATGAGAACTGCAGATTACTAATCTGCAAAAAAGCATTCCACTTTTGAAATGTTGGAATTCTGCTACCAATAGAATTCCACAAAAGTAGGCGGTCTTTTCAGAAATTACACAGAACTCTGTTCCACCAGGATTTAAAAATTCATTAATGCACTACTGTTGTTCTCAGACAAGATCAGAAATGGACCTGTATTTGGGCATTTGCAACCTCCAGCATCACAATTCTACAAACTCAGTATTGGCAGAGAGTTGCCTCCCAGGGTTACAAATCTACTAGCTCATGTCATCTCCTGACCTCCAGTGATAGCAGAAGATGCGATTCGTCAAATCATGGCATTTTAGTCTGAATCACTGGAGCTGTGTGTCCTGCTCTTTGCAGCCCCTGGATAATAAATTTTCAGTTCCCATGGTCAGTATGAAAAGGCCCCAATACTAGCTTAAAGAGTAACTCTCTATTATAATAAAAAGTTTAAAAACAATACATTTACATCCATTATTTTTTAATTCCATTCCTTTCTAGTTCTTTATTTTTTTTTACTTTCCCCTGCTGTTGGTTGACTAACTATTGTAGATAATTCAGTAATTATTTCACTGAGTCTTTCAAAATGTATCTGACTCTCCCCCTCTAACCACACAGTTGCTGTTTGTGACATCACAGTCAGCTGTCATGGTGAGCACTATGATGTCATAAACAAAGGCACTGTGAGGTTAACAGGGGAGAGGTAAATGTTTTCTATACTGACTTTTTAGATGGACTACCAAGATGTGCTGTAAATCTTCAAAAGGAACATTGAAAATGAAAAAAATGTACTCGCTAGTAAATTGCAGCAGCTGAAATATCTTATTTATGGACACACATGCTAAAGTGCAGAGTTGCTCTTCAAGGCTGCTGTTTGTTGGACTGTAAGTAAAAGACTCCTGCATCTTAAAAGTTTCCATTAAATAACTTTATTTGTTATAAAATGTAGTGACCAGGACAGGCACCCTGAGCCAGGGTTCATTTCCAGGTGCGACCTGGGGAGAGGATTCAAAAGGGAGCGGACACCTTTGCAGCCCTTGACCTAACTCAAGTGGTAACATAACCAACCAGATACAATCCCTCTAATGGAACTCATACTCTGTTGGACATTGTCATCTCCAACTGCCCCTATAAAATTGTGGACATCACTGTCCTCCCTAACTCCCTAAGCGACCACTGCTCAGTTATCTTCTTGTGGTCCTGTCAGATCCCAAAATCTGTGCCTAAGGTGATATTCCGTCAGTACCTCCACCCTGGCAACCTCATCAAACTCAGGCAGCATCTTGCTCTCTGGGACTGTGGCACAGAGCCATCTACTCAGGTCAACCGGAGGATAGACAGGCCTATAGTGCCAAGCGCAACAAATGTACTTGGGCCATTCGTAAGGCCAAAGCAGAATACTATAGATCAACTCTTTCCTCCTCCAGAAGGTCTGCCAGGATGTTCTGGAACAACATAAAAGAACTAAAAGGGAGGTCATGCACCCCCCCCATCACAACATAATGTCAATGGCACCATCTCCACAGACCCCCAGTGCATCGCTGACTGCCTCAATGCTGCTTTCACCAACCATAGCACAGTACTCCCCAGCAACTTCTTTGACCTGATAGCAACTTCCCATCCACCCGCCCGCTCTCCCCCACTTACCTTCACTTACTCCTCAGGAAGCCTGGCCATACCTGCATAAAGCCCTGGTGCTCCAGCCCCAATAACGACCCACTTGATATAAGGCTCCTTCGCCTGGTCCTAGATGTAATGCTTCTTCCACTCACAGACCTGCTCAATCACTCTCTGTGCCTTGGCCAGTTTCCCCTAGCATGAAAAATGGCAGTCATTACACACATACTTAAAAGTGGTGATAGTTCCTCCCCTAGTAATTATTGACCAATTTCCATTCTCCCCCCTCTCTCCAAAGCCCTGGAAAAAATAGTGGCAGACCAGCTTACTGACTACCTTGCCACCCATGACCTGCTCTGCAGGGAGCAGCATGGTTTCTGGTTGGCCATAGCACTACTACTGCTCTCCTTGAGTTCTCTAACATCCTCCACTCCACCCTTGACAAAGGTCATCTAGCAGGTGCTGTCTTCATCAACCTCTCCAAGGCCTTTGATATGGTCAGCTACTACTTCCTGCTGGACTCTGTCCTACAGTCTGGCTTCTTCCAAGGACCCCTTGCCTGGCTCACCAGCTACCTGTCTTTCCAGACCCAATGCATCAAAACAAACAGCACCCTGTCCAGCAGCTGCCCCGTCTGCTCAGGAGTCTCATAGGGCTTCATCCTTGGACCTCTTCTCTTCAGTCTATATCTCAATTCTCTACCCATTTCCTGCCCTGGTAAGGTTCTCTTCTACGCTGATGCTGCTGTCCTCTTTGCCTTGCACCCAAAGCCCACCACTCTCCAGACTACCCTACAGCACTCTTTCAACCAGACTGAGCGCTGGTTCATGGACCGAAGACTGGTCATTAACCTGAAAAAAACTAAGTCAATGCTCTTTGCTCATCACCAAAGCAAACTTAAAGACTCCCCCCTGCAGGTACTCTCCAGCTCTCTCCATCCTCTCGAACAAATATCCTCCTACAAATACCTGAGAATCATCTTTGACTTAGCCCTCATCTTCCACTCCCACCTCAGTGCCCTCTCATCTGCCACCAATGCACGTATTGGCCTTCTTTACTGCACAAACACTGTCTCCTGCCCGAAGCACTCCGACTGGCCATCACCTCATCGGTTCTCTCCTTCATTGACTATGGCTTGCTGGTCTATGCAGCCACTGACAGCACCACTCTCAGCAAAATTAAAATGTCCATTAATAAGGCCTGCAGGCTCCCGACTGGTGCGGGTCGGCGCACACATACCTGTGCACTTTATTCCCTTGCCAATGTGCTTAATTTTGAAGAGAGACTCGAATATCAGTCCTGCCTCATGGCCAAAAAAATACTCCTTGGTCTTACCTCCCCAGGATTTGCTTCATGTCTTCACCCTGCCACCCTCTCTGTCTCCACTCACAGTGTTTCCCAGTCCTCACTCATGGTCCCGAGGGTTAGGACCTCCCTAGCCCACTGGACCTTCTTCTAAAGGGCTCCATCCTGGTTCAACTCCCTACCCTCCCCTCCATGGTTACCAGTTTACCAAAGATCGGCCAGTTTAAAGAAGCCCTCAGGAATCACATTTTCTCCACTCACTCTTGAATATGTCCCCAGCGGTGAGTCATAGGCCCCGCAGGGCCACCCTCCTATCTGCACCACCTGTATCTGGTCCACTCCAGAGACAAAGTATTTTTCATCTAGAACCCAATGTGTTAAAATTAATAATACCATATCTAGTATGCTGCCTGTGCACTCAGGAGTTCCCCAGGGATCTATCCTGGGTCCCCTGCTATTCAGTATCTACCTCAATACCCTGCCTAAATCCTGCCCTGGCAACCTTCTCCTCTACGTGGATGATGCTGTTCTTTACGCTGCACATCCTGATCCTCTCTCTCTCCAGCGTACCTTACAAAACTCCTTTTCTCAGATTCAACACTGGTTTGCTGAACACAGATTGGTGGTTAACATTAAAAAAACTAAAACGATGCTCTATGCCCACCGCCAAAACAGATCAAAGGACTTCCCCCTGGAAATATTCTCCACCTCTCTCATCTCACTGGAACAGGTCCAAAAGTATAAATATCTAGGTATTACATTTGACTCCTCCCTCTCATTCCACCAACGTATAAAAATCCTCACCTCCACCACCAACACCCGCATTGGTCTCCTGTACAGACATAACAACTGCCTGCCACCTGAAGCACTTCACCTAGCCATTACCTCCTCAGTCTTATCGCTGCTGGACTATGGCCTCATAATCTATGCTGCCGCCGACCCCACCACGCAACATCATATAAAGTAGTCATCAGTAAGGCCTGCTGGCTCCTCTGTGGTGCCGACATAAATACACATACCTGCACCCTATACGCACTCACCAATATCCTCTCCCTTGAGAAAAGACTATTATACCAGACCTGTCTCTTCACCAAAAAAATCCACCTGGGTTTAACTCCAATAGGTGTCATGGCTTCTCTTCAAAAAACTATCTGGAAGGTGCCTAGGGTCAGGTCCACCCTGGTCCAGCAATCCTTCCCCCTTAGAGCTCCATCCTGGTACAATGCCCTCCCACCGGCCATCACATCAATCACCAATCTAGGTCCTTTTAAAGCTGCCTTAAGGGCCCATATCCTCTCCTCATGTCAATGCCAGTGTAACCAGTAACCTGTGGATCCTGCACCATGCCGCTAGGCCACACACCTGCCATTGGCCTGGCAGTGGAGAGCCCTCACTATTTCTAGTCTACAGGCTCCTCTCCTCCCTTGGTTACCATATAGTTGCACTGAACTATGAAAGCATTGTATTATGTATAAGACAAGGCCTCCTGAGGTGACTTACTACCAACTCATATCATGCATTGCTTTAGCTACCAATTGTATAAGTCTTAACCACTCATTAGGTAAATATGTCGATAGCTCTGCCCTGTTTTAGCTACCAGATGTATAGGCATTAACCAGTGCTCTTTGTACTTATACTCTGTATGATTGCTCACCCACATTTATTCTATGTGTGTACTGTATGAATGTCTATGTTTTATTCTGACGTGGAGCCTTTGGAAAAGATTCTATGACTCAAAGGGTTGTAATTCCGATTTCCTAAATAAATAAATAAATAAAGTCTATCTAGACTGCTTTACCTAGTCTTATTAGGACACAGCTTGTTTAATTTGATTACTTACTTTAGCTATCTCACTGTATAGGCTCATAGCTTCACCTGTATATAATTGCAGTTGCCCTGTTTATAATATCTGATCGCACCCTACTGTCTTTCTTGTATATTAGCTCATTGTACTGTATCTGTCTGTAACTATAACCTGTATTAACTTGTATTCTCTGTAACTTGATGTGGAGCCTTTGGAAATGAGTCCCTGACTCAAAGGATTGTAATTCCGATGTTACAATAAATAAATAAACAGCAATAACAAAGTGACAACAACAGGTGCATGGACATGTACAATAAAATCACAGCACAAGTAATGAATTTCAGAGAATGACAAAAACAATGTAAAAAGTGTGCATGTATGTCGGTTATGGAGTAGCCAGGCTGAGAACTAAAGGACTGAGCCACCAATGTTGGATAGGACATCTGTATAGAACAAATAAGGCATTACATTCAGATTACAGAGTACACTGAGCTGTAAGCTGTACAATTGAGTAGCCAAAAAAGGGAAAAATGTAAAATAGCACGGGAGGATGGATCGGACATGTGTTGTAATGTGGAGAAAAGAGGAAGAACTCTAACTGTTGGGGCATTCTTTAGTAAAGTGTGTCAGTACAAGTGGTTTGAGAGAGTGGCGGGAGGATGAGAGATGGGTGGAGAGAGGGAGGCTGTTCCATAGTCAGGGCCCCTGGCTTACTGCGGCAGGGAGGGTACAATTTCTGCGGTGGAAATCTACGGATTCCGTGGCAATCTGCGGCACTTTTTTTGCACTAGAATTTCATTGTATACGGTCATAAATTATATAAACAATACACCACACATGCATAAATGTGATCAATACTGTTTTATTTGAATACAAGTGTTATTTATATTTGCAAGTGTGAAACAAGGAATATTTTATTGTAGTTGCAACACAGTTGTCCTATTGTATCATTCTATATTTTTGTTTAGCATTGTAACATAGAAATACCATTCGCTTGATGCTTTCTTCTGAGAGGCCCTTGCGTCTCTCAGTATAAATAGTATTATGAACACTAAAACTACACTCCGCATCTGCCGAGTTGGTCACACTGTTTATGCTTGGCAGAGCCAGTTCTGCCAATTTAGGTGTACGGGCTGCAGCAGATTTCCAAAACATGCCAATGTTTTTTTCTCCGCGTGCAATGCTGTCCATGTAGGCAGGTGCCAGAATCTTTTTGTATAGAGTAAGCTCCTCCTCCGGCACTTCAGTCCACCCTGGAATAGCTGCATAGTCATTGTTTGCGTCACACATAAAAACAACCTTAGCAGGGTCAAAGATTCAGACTGCTTTAAGAAAATTCATCCCTGGCTGACCATCTTCTGTCATGTACTTTTCCAGCTTTGTGGCAGCATTGGAGAAGTCTTCTTTGAAGGTTTCCAACAACTCTTTTTTCACACGAAGTGTTATGTCTGCACCTGCGGCTTCAAAGAAGACACTGCAGCTCTCAACAGTCAGCTGTTGATGCAACTCCAGATACATTTGTAGCTCCTCCAGGATGTCCACAACATCGGTCGTGATTGGTACTTGAGCCTGGAAACGATCAAGCAAAGTGCACAGTCTCATGGACTTGTTTTCTAGAAACGCCAGCTCAATCTTCAGTTTCCTCAGTGTTGCCTCATCAAAAAGAATGTCCTGTGGAGCCAAAATAAAGACAGATGTTATTTTAAATACAGCATTTTTGTGGCATCATGTTACCATGTGGTTCAAAATAATGAATAAGAAATAAATTAAAAATACAAATGCTAATTTAAATACAGTATTTTGTAGCATCATGTTATCATGTGGGTCAAAATAAAACCCAAATATTATTTTAAATACAGTTTTTTTGTAGCATCATCAGGTTACCATGTGTATAAATGTCATACATACACAACACAGCTAAATAAATTACACACATTGTTGCAAAATAAAGATGGTATTAGATTTGTTATTAAATTTACATTCTTTTAATTATTCAGACTTACTTTTAATGCTAGAAGGGTGCTGCATGGGTGTTTCAACAGGTCCAGTTCCTTTTCCACAAAGGACTTGTGATAAGCAATATAACTGTGGTGATATCTTGCTGCTTGGAAATATGAAGTCCATCTGGTCACGCAGGGGTCTGCTGGCATTTTTGCTCGCCAGTCAGGTGCTGCTACTGTAAGATGTCACAGGTAGCGATTCTTTCGTCCACTTGGCAATGAAAATAATTTTCTAAATAGTTTCATGTATTTCATTGTCAGGGCAAATGGCTTCTCGAATGCCCCTGCAACCAAGTCAATAATGTGAGCAAGGCAAGTGATATGGGTGCAGTTTGGGAACAAGTCCTGCAGAATGGCAGTGAAGCTGTTTTTCATATAGGAGGCATTGTCCATGTCATATGTCCACACATCATCAAAAGAAATAACATATTCACTGACAGTTTGTACAACTGCCTGTCCAACAGTACTATGTGAAACAGAGGGCAAAAATCTAGTATCCAACAAATAGGGGCGTACCCGTCCAGTGGCATCTTTTTCAAGTGGAGCAGCCAGGATATTCAGAATGCTCCTCTGCTCTATGTCACTCGTCTCATCCATGATGACTGGCACCTTTTTTCCCACCAGTTTTTGTTTAATTTCATTTCATTCAGTGGCATAAATATCTGGAACATAAGAGGCTCTCAGCTGGTCAGTTCCTGGTATTGCTCCACCATTCTGTACATAGCTGGTAAGGAAGGAACGAATCGCAGGGTGGTCGACTTTCTCCAGGGGAATTTCTGCTTCCATGAACGTTTTGGTGAAATGTTGCACAACTTTTATGTGCTCCACCTGGGAAATTGCACTTTTATGGAGTGACATCATGAGGGTTCTTTGTTTCTTCCGGGCATTTTCTAGGGTTATCTCGGCAGCTCTTTTCCCATGAGTCTTCGATGAAAGGTGGTCTGAGACAGTTGATTTGCGGATGTGATCAAGGACTAAATTGCTTGCAGTGCAGAACAACTTCCCACCGTCCTCATGAAGTGGCTGGTTCAAAAACTGCTGGCAGCAATCTTTTGCAGTCACATACATTGCGGTCTTGGATCTGTTCTTACTGGATGGTGTCGACTTCTGCACAAATCTGTCCATTCTGTCTGTAAGTAAAAAAAAAGTGTTAGATGGACCACTGAGGCAGAGAGTAATACAAATAAATAGGAAAATCAATCTCTTGAACAGTCAAAAAAACTTACATTAAGTTTTTCTGGGGCTGCTGCAAGGGGAACAAAGCAGAAAACACAGTGAGAACATCGCAACAGCACCACCACACAAACTGTGTAAACTAATTCAACAAATGTTCCAGATTTTCTCCTTACCTGGCACTGCATTTCCAGGGCAATCTCATCCTTCCTCGCCACTATTTAGCTAGGCTGTGCCTGTGCTCTCCATCATCCTGGCACATTTTATTAGCCAGCCCATGCACACAATCAGAGAAACACAAACCATGAAAAAATACAGCAACAGCGAAGGTTGGAGCATCCCTAGCCACCAAGTGAGTGTATATTGCGAACATTGGCAGTGGCATGAGGAGGAAGATGGCTCTGAATGTTCAAGTAGTGGTCAGAGTAGCAGTGGTGGTCCATGTAGTAATTCTACTGCATCAAGCCATCAACCCAACCTCTGTGTTTAAAGTAGGTAAAATAACAGTATTTATTGGCTTGTCATCTGCACACACACGCCATCCAGCATCAAAGGCACCCCATCCATGGCAGTTCACAGAGCAAAGACATTTGGCATGCCACAAGCAAAACACAGAGCAATGCAGCCCATGTTGCACAGGCTTTTTGTGAGTCATCTCAGTAAATACCCGCCAAAGCATGTGGTTGCGCAAGAACTCAGTGCTGCCATAGCAGGAATGCTTGCGAATGACCTGTTGGCATTTTCCTTTGTTGAGAATGCAGGTTTCCACTGCTTTGTGGCATGCACATGTCCTAAATAAATGGAAGATCCAGTCCAGGACATACTTTACTACCTGGGCTATCATCGAGTTGTATCATGCAAACATTGACAACAACACTGAACATTAAAAGCAGAATACCACCAGCACAGAAGACCTTCAAAACATTTTCTGCACTGGTGGCAGTCTGTTCCAAGTGTTTGCTGCTGTTACCAAGGTCTGCAGGTCCAGCCACAGGGTGGGTGGGGGAGTGGCGCAATACTGGCCTAGCTCAGAGAAGCCTCCCCTAGCTATCTAGGGCCTGTACCAGTGGCCATTGACAACAGCATCAAAAACATATACATTTCCACCAAGCAAACAGCAGCAAACACCTGGAACAGACAACCAGCTCCTCTCGTCCACCCAGGAATGCCCCCTCTCAGTCAGCAACCAATATATTTCACAGGTTAAAAAAATATATACATTTCCACCACGCAGTCCAAGTGTTTGCTGCTGTTGGCATGGTCCGCAGGTGCAGCCTGAGGCTGCCGGAGAGGGGCAACAACAAGAACAACCTAAGTCACAGCCTCCCTCAGCCATCCAGAGGTTCTGCCTGTGGACTTTGCAAACAGCAGCAAACACCTGGAATAGACAACCAGCCCCCCTCGTCCACCCAGAGACACCTTCTCTCGGTCAGCAACCAATAGATTTCAAAGGTAAAAAATATATACATTTCTGCAAAATGACCACAACTTTCCTTATTATCCATTGTAAAACCAAAAACAGAAAGTAAAGTTTGAAAAATAAAACAAACAAACAAAAAGGCAAATTATTGCAGTACCTCTGCCAAGCAGCAAGACGTCAGAAACAGCAGCAACAGCAGCAGCAGAAGTGGTGGTCTTCCTTCAGCAGGCTTGGGCAGTCTTCTTCTTGGTGCTCTCCTTGTTTCTCCTTCTTTTCAGAGTCCAGGAGCTGTAGAAAAACTACTAAAATCCAGCCCATTTTTATGGCTAGCAAATCCCATATCTCCTCCCCTTACCATTGAACACTTTGCTGCCAATTGGACAATTTGAAACTGAGTACATTGTCATTTGCTAGCTGAGTCAAGTACCGAAAATGATTGGCTGCTGCATGTAGCAAATCAAAAGCAGCAAATTTGATCCCTGGGCAGCTTTAAAAAGCCCATGCTGGAGCGATGTAGTTTTATTTGCTGGCATAAAAATCTAGGAGAACACTGGGGCAAATGGGCAAGCAGCAGCAGCATCTCATTGGAACACCGACACAGCCTCCTTGAAACAGACCAAGGAGATGGAACCCTGAAGCAGCACAGAGAGGTAGGGGAGCAGGGTGAACCAACTGTCTTGCTATTTGTATTGCAGCTCTGCCTTGAGGTACGATTTCTGAATGTCTTTGGGGCAAATGTGAGGTCCGCGGTCCACAAACGGATTGCATGTTATTTTTTGATTACCTGCCCGCTGGCCACAATGTTCGGAATCTCTGTATTGCTGCCCCCCAACAGACCTCTCCGACCATGGAAATGAGCTGGAGCGACTTATTGGGAACTGCTGCCCCGCTCCCTTTGCTGGGTTCTGAACAGTCCTAAAACGGCAAACCTCGCTCTGCTCCAGCCGAACTTACTTCCCAATTTTCAATGTTCCAGACAAAAAACAGCACTAGGTCCAGCTACTAGCAGGCATTTTTAATTTTTTTCACTGTGGAGTACAAACTCAAGTTGAGTTTGTTCTCTACAGTGAAAAAAATAAAAACACTTGCTAGTAGCTGGACTGAGTGCTGTTTTATTTTATAGCAAATAGCGGCGAGCGGGCAGAAAGAGGAGAAAAAACCTAATCTACTCAGGAGAACAACCGGAGAAGAGCTGCACATCCTGCCCAGCGTCCGCGGCCACTTTTAAACCTGCCGGGAAAGTTTGCATGCTAAGAAAGTAAGGAGAAGTGCCGGGGGGTCTGCAACCATTCGTTTCAGCAAGTCACAAGTCTATGGGGGGGTGCAGCGCAAAGATTACATTCCTCCCTGCTGGTCACTAGAAACACATTCTTACCTTAATTTCCAAACAAAGTGGCCAGCAGGTTTGAGTAAAACTCGCACTGCATTAAAAAAGTGCAATGTTTTTGTCCCGCCATTTTCCGATTAACGGCCATTTTGCAGTGAAAACTGCACAAAGGTTGGATTTCCTCGGACAGGTCAGATTTCTGTGGATAGGAGGGAATTCTGTGGCAGTTACCGTGGCCGCAGAATCATGGAATGCCAGGGGCCCTGTCAATAGTGTACGAAGATAGACAGAGAAAGCAGACTGGCCAGCTACAGATTTACTGTGAGGGATATGAAAGGAACAAGCAGCAGATGAATGGAGGGAGGAAGTAGGAGGAAGGGATGGCAGGACTAAGGAAAGAGGAGAGGTAAGTGGAAGTAGTGACAAGCCACTATTTGGCCATGTAGGAGGAACAGTGAGACACCAGGCCTCAAGAGAGGGGTATGAGATACAGTATTAACATATAGAGAGCAGTGATGGGTGAGACATGGAGCACTAAGGGCAAACCGGCAGAAGGAGAGAAAAAGGGGGTCAGGCCTGGAGAGTGTAGACTTTGAGGCAGTGCTGTAGACTACATCTGCATAGTCAAAGACCTGCAATATCATCTTAAAGACGATCTCACAGCAGACTGGGAAAGGGAAGCATGATTTCTTTTGGTACAGCATACCAAGCTTAGCGTTAAGTTTCTTGTGCATGGCATCAGTATGGGTGAAAAAGCTGAGATTCTGATCCAGTCACACCACTAAGTACTTGAAATGGGGTAGCTGTTCAAGCAGGTTGTCATTTAGAGTTGAGACAGGTGTATGTTGGAGCCTATCTAATCTTGTCTAGTGATGAATTTAAGAGAGACTGTTTTTTGGCTTTTAGTGCGAGCTGATTTGCATGGAACCAATGCTGGACATTGCCAAACTCATGCTGAAGTGAGGACTCCGGCTCAGGGACTGAGACACCTGAAGCAAATAAAACTGCGTCATCTGGTTCTACGTCATAAGGGTGATTGCCGAAAGGTAATCGTCATAATGGCGAGTATACATGGCCAAAATTCAGTTTCAGCGATGTACACCCCTGGCGGAAGGCAACACGGTGCAACAGACTCGGATTCTTAATGTCATACTTCACCCCCCACATCTTCCTATTTTAGGATTCTCAGCTCCAGGGGGGTGCATGTTGGGAGGGTGCAAAATTGTACAAAATAAAAAACAACTACTCGGGCCAGGTGCAACAAAACTTGCCTGCGCCCGGACCCAAACCCAGCATCCTGGCCACCGCAGCCCAGCACCCACCCACCACGCCGCCACGAGCCAGCTTGGCAGTTCACCATGGCACCACCCCTCACAAACCCTCCCGCCCCTCGCTCATCATGCTCGCTCCCCTGCCCCCACATGTGTGTACATATAGCGACATCCTGTCGCTTTTCGCGAACCCACCCCATCCGGTAACTTTCCCTGCTCCCTTTCCCTGTCGACATGTGCCACAAGTGGGTCGCCATTTCGGTAGGCACCCACTTGCGAGTAATGCATGTCACAGGATACCGCGTCATCTGCATACATGTGTATATGGGATGAGACACCGGTGGCAGGGAGATCATTTAAGAAGGTGGAAAAGTGAATTGATCCAAGGATGCAGCCCTTGGGGACACTGTACATGACGGGCAGAGGGGTGGATATGGCATTGCCAACCTGGACTGAATGGAGTTGATCTAAGAGGTAAGAGCAGAACCAGCTGACTGCCAAGTTGGATATACCTGCAGCACCTAACTCATCCTTGAGAAGGGTTGGGGCACTGTATCAACGGCCTTCGCGAAGCCTATGAAAATGACCGCAGTGAATCAACCCTGGTCCATGTTTTTCAGCACAAAATCAATGAACTGGAGGAGGGAGGAGACAGTAGAATGTTTCTTGCAGAAGCCAGACTGAAAAAGGGAGAGGAAAGAAGAGGAGTCAAGGTAGGTGGATAGCTGGGAAACAACAAGTTTTTCCTGAACCTTAGTCTTGGCACAAAGGAGTGGAATGGGCTGGTAGTTATCTGAGAAAGAAGGGTAACACCCTTTGAGGAGAAAGTGTACTTTAACCTGCTTCCAAGACTGGGGGACATCTCCAAGTTAGAAAGAAAGACTGAAAAGGGAGACAAGAGGGGAAGTGATGGCTGGCACACAGAAATGGAGAAGATTATTATTTAGACCATTACACTGTGCCCCTTAGTGGAATTAAGAGAGAGTAAGGTAGTGAGGATGGTCTCTGTGGAGACTTAGGAGAAGGAAAAAGATACTGGGGTCGAGGGTGGGGAGATGAAGGACATTTGGGGAGAGACATGGCAAGTAGGATGGGAGCAGGGAAGGGAGGAAGAAGAAGAGAGAGAGCTTAGGAAGTGAAGAAATTGTTAAAGGGGTTAGCAACCTTAGTTTGGTCAGACATAGCCAAGTTTCTTTGTTTGAGGATGGGAGAGGTAGGCTGTGTAAGGAGGTCAAGCAGGGAGTGAATAACCTTCCAGAACCTTCCAGGGGACTTTAGGCTGTTCTGCAGGTTGTAAGAAAGTAAATTGATTTGGCTTCCCTGATGGCTCTAGTTACATAGTTGCTTTGTATCGCAGCAAATTCTCTGGGCATGCCAGGCAGAGACACAAGGTTTGAGCAGCTCAATGACCTCTAAAGAGATCCAGGAAAGGGGGTAAAAGAGTGAGATTGGGCGTAAGATAGAGGGTGTGGGGAGAGGGAAGAGGGGGAAGAGGAACAGGAGTCCCAGATGAGGCAAAATGAAATGGAAGCGGTAGGAGTGAAGCATACTCAGTAACTGCTGGTGAGGTCTGGTGGAGGGTGCAAGTTATAGCAGCTAGCCAACAGAGGTGGTTGGAAACACTTCTCATATGGGTTAGCAATCAGCACAAGTGGTATTTATTTAAATCCAGATACAAGGATCAAGCCTGGCTACCATATAAAATGAATTATCAGAACAGAGGTGACAGCACATTCGGCCAGTGCAAACAAGTATAGTAGTCAGCACCAGCTAATTAAATGTAAAGCAAAAAAACATATGACTAAAAAAATCACAGGGGCTAACTAAGTTACAGTACAGCAGTGCAAGGAAAAATACAATTAACAAGGCAGACCAGGCACAAAACAGGGCTAGAAAGGACTAACTAAGCAGATGCCATGCAGCAGTAAACATTATTCCAGAATGAGATTAATGAATACCAAAATAAGTAGGCAAGTGAAACCAGTCCCATAAACTAGAAACATCTTACATCAGAGATACAGAAGGGGAATTTGCGTCCTTGGTTGAACGTTGTAGTGGATGGAGAGAGAGATATATAGCATGAGTCCTTGTGTTGGAGGACAATTGTTAACACTCCTGTGTCGGGGTGGAAGAGACCTGCAGATCAGTGACAAAGAAAGGAATACTTATGCCATGATCTGTCACAGCACAAATAAGAATATCACCAAGCAAGGTCATATATTTTAGGAATTTACTCTGAGGAAGAGGCCACTTTCTGAACTTCTGCTAGGAAAAATGGTCTTGATGCAAGTTTTGCATCTTCATTAGGAAAATGTAAACAAGAAAAGAAAAAGTCATGTCTCTACAACTGTAAGTTCTCCAGGAACACATCGTAGTAATTTCAATGGGGAAATATTTGGTTCACCCCTAAATTGCCACAACTGTTAGTGTTACAAATTTGGATCCCATTTTGTGAACAGAAGCCTCATTATGTAAATGTTTCTTGCAGTTAATCTGTTTCTCCAATTCCCCTCGGCGCTCCCTCCTGCCAGGTCACCCAGCCCCGTCTCCCGCTCGCAAATTACCTCACCACTTCCCCCACAGCTTGCTCCCCATGGCGGGGCAGCGGGGATCCCTCAACGGGCCAGAATGGATCCGGTGCAGAGGTTACTGCCAATTACGGGAGCAGGGTCGGCGGTGACCGGCATTCATCCTGCTGAGGAGCCATTTTTCCATTTTTCTCCCCTTCCCCAAGTGTGGCATGGCGGTGTGCAATGATGCCAATGGCCGAGCCACACATGCTCCCGCGCATGATATGCGGGGCGTCTGCCCTGTAACCGCCCCCTACGTGCAAACCACCGGTGCCGGCCCCAGCCTCTACTAGGGGTCAGGCATGCAGCAGACTCTGTCCCACCCCCTCCCCGAGAGAGGAGAGCTGTCCTCAGGTGCTCTATCCTCTCCCTCCCCAGCCGACCCCCAGTGGCCCGCTTGCATTGCGAACACAGGTCATCGGCATGGCAGGAGGTAAGGCATGATGCCTCTGCCCTCCACGCTACTGGGCCGGCTTCTCATTATGTAAATGTGACTTTAGTATTGCAGTTTTCTGAGAGGTCCATGGGAACAATACATTGGGCCATCCACATGGCCAGTTATAGGGTAGGATTTTCAAACCAGATGTGTCTACCCATATTTTCAAAGCAGACTTCCATCTGTGCTGTCAGTTTGGATGCAAAATGTGGTGCTTGCATCAAAATAATGACCCATGAACCATTTTCTTAACCAACTTCCCTCTCAAGCTAACAGTTCTAAAATTCTGAAGTTCTAAGTTTAGTTGACGTAGTCGATTTCCACACATACAGGGGGCTCGATAATTTTCTGCATAGTAAAATGTTTAAATTTTAAATATAATTTCAATTTCTTAAAGAAACAGAAATCTTCAACATGATTGCTAATATGCTTATATGTATAGTTCCCGTGTCTCGAATGGTTAAAAGAGTTATTTTTCACTCAGATCTTTTGTGTGTCACAACTGCTCAGAAGTGCTCCACAGTTTTCTCATACACAGTGCTTGAGAATGCACTCTCCTAACCATGAGAGTCAAAGGATCTGTACATAGAAACATATATATATATATATGAGTACTTGGAATGTTTAGAACTAAGCAATCCTGAACTGGATGAAAACAACATCATAACAATTTTTATAAATTACAAACATAAAAGGAAATTATCTATACTTGTTCATGCTAAAATCTGTTACTACTCATGTCTGCTGTAACAAGAAAAAGGGTTCCTTGCATAATGTTTTGCACCAAAAAGTAGTACCCATAACAATGTCATAAATTGTACTCATTTTTTCGTGATCAACCTGTGCTTTTTGTATTCAAAAATCATCTGCTATCATGAGATGTCATTAAGGGCATTTAACATCCATCCAGTGCATCAAACTGTCACGTGTGTGCATCCCAAAGCTGTCTGATGGGTTGAAAGCAGAGTTTAATATAGTGGAGCAACTATTTCATGTGCTCTGACTGCGCATTCAAAAAATGAATCACAAGACAGTTTAGTTTTTCATGGCCTGATGCATGAAGGAATATATATGACCCAAGGTCACCTTAATTTCTGTACTAGCAGCTGCAGGGAAGGTAAGAGCACAGATCTGTTCTTATAGAGACAGCATCTCCTCACAGCTGTGTGCCTTAAAATTACAAAAAATCTTCATATTCCTTACACTCCTGTTCCTATTTTCATAGCCATCCTTTTTTATATCAATTCAGACCTCCCCTGTTTGTTTCCATCATTTTGTCTTTATTCTTGTTACATTTGTAAGCCTGTTATATGTGTGGATTATCAGTCTACCTTTTATTTTTTTTATTTTTATTTTATTTAAACAGCAGTTTGGAAAACCTTTGAGCCATAGGCTCATTTACAAAGGTACCTTGTCACAGTAAGACAAACCAAAATACACAGTATAGCAGTACAACACATAAGTATAACAGTAAAATTAAGACATAGATACAAACAAGCTGGTACAGGTAGGATGGATGCAAACAATACCAGAGTTATGTATCCATAGCAGCTTAGTAATAAGCTTTGTCATAAGTATTGGTACGGCTTTGACTGGTGGCAGTTACAGCATCAGGATTATTAATAAGGTGGTTACGTAAGGAAGTTTTGAAGCACCTATATAGTTGGAGTCGGAGATGGAGGGGGCAGTGTGTTGAACCAGGAGGGGCCCAGCGAAGTCTCTTTGGCCGTGAGAGGTCCTAGCTCTAGGGATATCAAGAGAGGTTTTCCCAGAGGTCCAAGTATGAACTAGTGGGACAGCGGGCGTGGTGGTGGTCAATCCTGGTGGGAAAGCCCAAGGAGGGTCTTTTTTGTAAGGGTACAGGTAAGATATTTGAGGCGCCATCGAGATCAAGTACCAGTGCTTTAGCATACAGTAGAGGTGTGTCATCCTAGGTGCTCCAGTAATTAACCTGCAGGCCTTATTCAGAGTAGTGCTAATTTTATGGAGTGCAGTCTGATCAGCAGCACCATACACCGCAGTCCATAGTCCACTAGGAACAGGATAGAGGAGGTGACTGCGAGTCGAAGAGCCTCCGGGGGGAGGCAGTGTTTATACCGATGTAAGATGCCCAATCGGATATTAGTGGCAGTGGCTAGGGCAGCGATGTGTCCATGGAAGGAGACAAAGAACCTCTGTGCGTAAACACTGAGGCAAGGGTTACCCCAAAGGGCATTTGGCTGGGAAGCCAAGTTTCAAGAAAATACAAAATCACACATGCCCCCACAATGCAAAGCATCATGGGCTGCATATGCAAATCACCACAGAATGTTATGCTGGTCCAACTTTAAGCAGAATTGCATGGTGCCGAAAGGCCTCTCACACAGTTTGCAAAGGGTGCTAACAGAAGACATAGACCGTGTTCGTCCTACCAGGACTCATCAGTATGCCTCGTCTGTTTAACACCCCAGTGGAATGGACCAGCTACCCCTAAGGCAGTGTGCCTGGGATATATAGTGGTGAACCCATTAAAATAAAAAAACATTTAAAAGACAAAGAACCTCTGTACGTAAACACTGAGGCAAGGGTTACCCCAAAGGGCATTTGGCTGGAAGGAGAGGGAGGGGTCAAAATGGATCCCTAGGTATTTATAGGAGCAAACTTGTTCGAGTGGGAATGAGGACCCAGAGTGAATGAGGAGTTTGAAGTTGCAGGACTTGTTTTGGGGATGAGTGAAGAACATGTTTTTTTTTTTTTAAGATTTATCACCATTCTATGTTCCTTGAACCAGCCCTCGGCTTCAGTGAAGGACTTCTGCAGCGAGTCCTGGAGGGCAGTAGGGTTATGACTTTGTCCAAGTATTGTTCCAATGTTGGTGGTCCACACTAACTACCCTTTTATACCTCCTTCCTTGAATCTCCGGTGTTTTCTTCCCTGTGCTATAGGCTTCCAAAGTTGTATCTCTATGCTAGATTCGCTTGTAGTCTTCTGCTTTGTGTTTCTCCATAGTAGCCTCCTCTGTAGACTGTCATTATTGTGTTTCTTCATTGAAGCCTGCTCTTTAGACCTTCATTTTTGTGTTTTGCTATAGTGGCCTTCCCTGTAGATCACCGTTTTTGCATTTCTTCATAGCAGCCTCCTCTGTACACTGCCATCTTTGTGTTTTCCATAGTAGCCTTCTCTCTAGACTGCCCTCTTTGGTTTTCTCCATGGTAACCTCCTCTGTAGATTTCCATCTTTTTGTTTCTTCACTGTAGCTTCCTCTACAGACCTCCATTTTTGTGTTTCTGCATAGTGCCTGCCTCTGTGGGTATCCATCTTTGTATCTCAGTTTTGGACTCCCATGAATGCCTAACCCATATAGGTTCTCATTCTAAAATCTCTGTATGCCTCTATTTGTGTGTCTATACTCAATCTAAAAGATCAGAAAGGTAGTCATTATCGTTTCACTGCTGCCAGCCATGTTTACCACCACATTTGTTTACTCCTTATAACCTTTCCTCTAGGCCTGTACTCTTGTGTTATAACTTCAGTGGGGCTTATTAATACAGATCTTGCCACAGTTTAGCATAGTAGATAATTACTGCTTAAGTTTATTTACAACCTGAAATCTGGGTTGTAATTCTCCGTTATACATGAATGTATCATGGACCAACAGCTGAATCCTAACAATGAAAAACACTTTTGTCTTCTCGTCACAGCACAGCAAGAGTGCACAGCTTCAAAAACTTATAACTGATTCTGCAGCTTCATGACTTTTAAAACCAGTAATTATAAAAAAATAAAATACGGGGAGTATGGTAACTCATTTCTTTTACACACAATTGTGTGTGATGCCTGGTTAAACCACTTGAGTATCGCTCTTGTGGTTTAAATGTCATTACCCATCTTCGGTGTGACAAAACCTTTGGTACATACAAGTAACTTCTCAAGTAGTATTCTATATTTCATCAGAAGTAGAATGTTAAGTATTTTCTGACCTGTGTTTTAATCAATAAAAACATAAGCCATTTATTTAAATTTTTTTTTTAAAAAGCAAGTACATTCTCTCTTTTTTTGTCTGTATCTATCAACTTGGTTCGATACAGTAGTGTACATTATACCTTTTGCGAATGAATAAACTTCTTTAATAGTCCCTATCAGCATCTTGATTCACCAGGAGGAATAATTTTACATATAACTTTTTCAGTACTAATGTAACCTGCAGTATCTGTTCACATATTGTAGTACTCTCCCTTAAACAGTAAACTGTTAAAAGCAGCCCCTTTCTACATGTCACTCTTTAACCATTCATTCTTCACTACAGACTACTGTTCTGTAATGTATGGAGAGATATGTGTACCACATACTTATAAATTATTATAAATTATATCAGAAATATTTAGCACCCCCCATCAACACGGTTTTATCTGTAGTGGAGTAATGCATAAGAAACATTTTACTTGGGAATAAGAAGGTCTCAGAAACAGCCCTTCAGGCCTTCTGATTAATCAAGAGAAATTCTTATTGTGTATCCATATTAACCTCCCCAGTATGCCTGCATCTTTATTATCCATTATAGGCTCTCATGTGCGCCTGTTGTCTCTGCCTCCCTTCCACTCACACAAACTTTGCTTTTTTCTGAATAGCACAAAAAAGCCTAGAAAATACCTACTTTTTCAATGGTGCTGAGTACTGCAGAATTAATCAATAATAAGCTTTCAGGGCACTACAGCAGTGAAAATCTGATGGGGAACTCAGATATAGCAAGGACAAAGCACAGAAATGCAACATAGTGATAATATTGGAAAGCTCTCATTGTTTAGAGAAACTGTACTCAAATACTGTCTCTCATCATCCATTTTTAGAGTTGCATGCCATTTTCAAATTGCACTTATGCCAGAATTCCACAGAATTTCAGAAATTCCACCTAATTCTTAAAATTTCAGGAGAAATTAAATTAAAAAAAAAATCCCAAAACAGAATATATATATATACCGTATGTTTAGTTGTAGATTAGTAATCCAGAATAGAGATGGGCGAAGTGGCCCCAATTCGCTCCGCGAAGTGATTCACGGAGTGAAGGTGAATTTGCAGAGGGCTCCGCAATGTGAAGCGGAGTACTTTGCGTTATAATAGGTAACGTGAAGTCCATTGAAAACAATGACTTTGCATTAGTCTGCCTTCCCAAACCACTACTCCACCAATTCTTAAGGCAAAGCACATTGAAAACAATGTACTTTGCCTCACTTCGCCTTGTTTTTAAGCTCCAATGGTGAATTTTGCAGTGATTCATGGGATTTCAGGTCACAGGGGCTCTAGACTGTTCTGCACAGTCTCAGTTTGGGGTAGTGTGTATAGAAAGCTGAAGGAGACAATCTGCTCTGAGAGCTCTCTGTGATTCGAACCTTCTAAAAGCTGTTAAAAAAGCTTTTTTGAGTCATTTTTTTGCTGAAACTTTAGTTCATCGATTATAGGAAACCCTCCTGTGCTCATATCATCGAGCATTTATTGTTTGTGTGTGGATTTTGAATGTTAATGTACAACATTCAGTCTGTGTACTAAGAGACAGTGGAAGTGTGCTTTGGGGGAGGGGCGTATCTGTGGTTTAGGTAGATTAACTTGGGGAAAAAGACAGTGCTTTCTGTTTTGGTGATATTTTTCTTGCATAACTGTGTTAATGTACACACAGTAATATTTTCAATAATTCTTGCATTTTTTTGCTGATTGTAGTGGTGCAGCAGTGCATAATTTTAGTTTGTTTAAAATATGTGGTTATATTACTGAAGTTTTCAATTTGCTATGCATTACTTAGTGTGTGTGTGAGTATGTGTGTGACATGTGTCATCAAATCAGACACCTTTTTACTGTGCCACACAATAATTTCAGCAATGTGAACCTGCTATCCACTGCTGCTGTGTGATTTTTGTACTTCTTTGTGGTATCTTTACTGGTACTAGTACTAGTGACTGTTACTGCAGCAGTGCAGTACACGTCCCACCCCCCGTGGCCCGCCCCAACCGGCAAAGGTATTCTTTTCCAGATTTGAATTTTCAGATGGTGAGCACTGGTTAGGTGTTGTGCCTTTACATCTGCATCTGCATCTCTTCAGTGTGCAGTGCAATCTTTATCTGTCTGTGCATTTGCATCTCTTTAGGGCACAATCTCCATCTGTAACTTAAGTCACAGTTGTTTCTTTGGCTTCTCTTCAGAGTTCTGGACAGGTGAGGTGCATAATTCTGCATGAAAATTGTACTCATTAATATGCGTTTTTAAGTCAGGACCATCTTCACGAGTCACTCGTGATACAAATCACATTCTTCATCATCACAGTCACAAATGCAGTCACAAATCACGATTCATGATCACATCACAAATTACAACACTAATTTTTTGACTGGTTACTTGGATGTATTGTAAGCATGTTTTGTAGTATCTCTCCAGGCTTCACCACCCAGCCATTGTACTCATTAATGAGCATTTTTAAGTCAGAGAGTTTGTGCTACAGCTCATCGGGGAAGTACAGCCGTAGGCATTCGCATTCCCAATACAGTTCCATATTGGTTATCTCACACCGTCGACACCGAATCACATTCTTCATTATCGCGGTCACAAATGCAGTCACAAATCACAATTCACGATCACGTCACGAATGCAACATTAATTTTTTTACTAGTTACTTGGATGTATTGTAAGCATGTTTTGTAGTATGTCTCCAGGCTTCACCACCCCACCACTGTACTCATTAATAAGTGTTTTTAAGTCAGGGAGTTTTGTGCTGCAGCTCGTCGGGGAAGTACAGCCATAGGCATTCGCGTTCCTTCCCATACAGCATGTGAGTTACAGTACTGTAAGTAGTGGTGGGTGAAGTGGCCCCAATTTGCTCCGTGAAGTGATTCACCAAGTAACGCAGAATCCGCGGAGAACTCCACAATGTGAAGCGGAGTACTTCGCTTCATAATGAGGAACGCAAAATCCATTGAAACCAATGACTTTGCTTTATTCCGCCTTCCTCAAACCACCTCTCTACCAATTTTAAGGTGAAGTACAAAGAAATCAATGTAATTCACCTCACTTTGCACTGTAATTGAGCTCTAAATGAAATTCTGCAGTTATTCATGGGATTACAGGTCACATGGGCTCTAGATTGTTCGGCACAGTCTCAGTTCTGGCCTGGGTAGTGTGTGTGCAGTGGTAGCTGGAGACAGTTTGCTCTCAGAGCTCTGCGATTCAAAACCTCTAAAAGCTGTTTAAAATGCCTTATTTGAGTAATATGTTTACTCAAGATTTAGTACATCAATTGTAGGAAACCCTTCTGTGCTCATATCATCGAGTGTTTACTGTTGTGTGTGCATTTTGAATGTTGATTTAGAACAGTCAGTCTGTGTACTGTGAAGTGTGCTTTGGGGGAGGGGCGTATTTGTGGTGTAGGTAGATTAACTGGGAGAAAAAGGCAGTCTTTCTGTTTTGGTTATATTTTTCTTGTATAACTGTGTTAATGTACACACAGTAATATTTTCAGTAAATCTTGAAATTTTTTTTGCTGATTGTTGTGGTGCAGCAGTGTACAATTTATCTGTTTAAAACATTTGGTTATATTACTAAAGGTTTTCAATTTGCTATGCATTACTTGAGTGTGTGTGTGTGTGAGTGTGTATGCGATGCGTGCCATTAAATCAGACACCTTTTATTGTGCCACAGAGCAATTGCAGCAGTGTGAACCTGCTGTCCACCACACCTGCATGAATTTTTGATACTGCTTTGTGGTATCTTAACTAGCAGTGGATTGTTACTGCTGTGCACTAATCCCCCAACTGGCAAAATGTATTCCTTTCCAGATTTGGATTTGTGACTTTTGAGCACTGGTTAGGTGTTGTTGTGCCTTTTCGTATGCATCCTTTGAGTGTGCAGCACAATCTTAATCTGTCCGTGCATTTGCATGGCACCATTAATTCTGGGAGACTGCATTTCTTGTTACGCTCCCATTTCACTTTGTCAGCACTGGGGAATTTTCTGGACACAAGACAGTAGCATTCAGGGGTTGCACATTAATTCTGGTGACTCTGTGTGTGACCTGACCCCTGCACGCATGACTGAGTGCTGCATTAATTCTGGGAGACTTTGCATTTCTTGTTACACTCTCATTTCACTTCATCAGCACTGCAGAGTTTTCTGGACACAAGACAGTAGCACTTTGGAGATGCACATTCATTCTTTTGACTGTGTGGGTGGGATGCTGCCAGTATTGTTGTCACTCCACCTTACTTCATGTTTAAGGTGGAATGACAATGGCATAGTATTAATAACAAGGAGAAGTGAGCCTTTTCTGTGGGGCACTCTGCGTAGCGAAGTGCCAACACGAAGTGGCCACTTCACGTTCACTTCGCTGGTGGATTTTAAATTTGCTACATCTCTAATCCAGAGTTTGTATAAATGGAAGAATGCAGATTCCTTTTCCACAAACCATGGAAAATTATTGTGAATTACATAGTCTGTGGACTAGTTTTGTGTAGTTTGCATAGAAATGCTGTTTTGATTTCTGCAGAATTAGAAATGAAATTCTGAAAAGCTTTTCAGGAGTGAAATTGCCATTCTGCACAATTTTATTTACTTATTTATTTATTTGAAAATTGGTAACCAGGAAAGGCACACTGAGGCAAGGCACATTTCCAAATGTGACCAAGGGAAAGGGAAACGGAAATTGATTACAGTAAATCATACACTGTAGTATACAAGCATTCCACAAAATAAAGTGCAAGCAGTGAACAGTGCAACATGGTATAACTGCAAATAACAATAACGGTTGGAAGAGACTGAGGCTATGAACACCACCACAGCTCAAGTCCATATTTCATAAGTTCTACCCACTTTGGTATGTTAATGCTAAGAATATTGTACCATTTTTCCTTCACCCTTCTTAAAGATATAGAAACTTAGAAACATAGACTTTGATGACAAGTAAGGACCACTTGGCCCACCCAGTCTGCCCATTTTCCTACCTACTGGATAAGCTGCAGATTCTAGTTAACCAACAGCCTACTTCCTGCAACCCCCCACTATAATTGCCTTGTGTCTGTCCCATGCATGTTTGAATTCCCCCACTGTTTTAGACCCAACGACCTCCTCAGGAAGGCTGTTCCATGTATCCACCACTCTCTCCATGAAAAAAATTTCCTCACATTACCCCTGAGCCGTCCCCCCTCTATCTTTAAATTGTGCCCCCTTGTTCTTACACATCTCTTTTTCTGAAAGATGCTACCCTCCTGGACTTTGTTGATTCCCTTGAGGTACTTGAACATTTCTATCATGCCCCCCCTGTCCCTCCTTTCATCAAGGCTATACATATTAAGCTCTCTCAGTCTCTCTTCATATGGATTCTGATGCAGACCCTGCACAAATTTTAGTTGCCATATAGAATGTTACGGACAAAAAAAAGACACAAGGCCCATGCAATGGGTCCTGACCCTTCCTATTTCCCCTTAAAGAGCAGCTGATGCCTCCAGAAGAACTTTGAAAAATATAACATTGGACACAATTCAGCATATATTCACATTAACTCTGCATGTTTCGTCTCTTATTACTTATTACTGAGGCCATGTGCATGAAAACTGGATCATTGTTTCTTGAGACTTCATCAACTCCTATTACTTAATCCCTCCCTGATGCCATAATACTCTGCTTGTTAAACCACAGTTATTGCCATGGCAACAGACTGTGACATCACAACAGAGCATTGCGACTACAAGTGAGGGATCAGCTGTATGGGATCAAAATCGAGGCCAGGATATTCAAAAGTCCTGGGATGCATGGCACATCTAGATGCACTGCCCAAATAAATGGACTGGCACAAAAAACAGATGTATTCGAACAAAATGTGTGATCTCAACAGATCACACATCCTGTCTGAATATAGCCACCGGTGCGGGCAGTGCAAATGGTGGCAGTTGACAGTGCCCTGAATACGGATTTTAGCAAGCATTTTTTTTTTTATTCCATAAGTCCCCAGTTCCTACCCCCTTACATTTTTCCAAACTGATTCAGGATCCTGAAGCCCGGGAA
This sequence comes from Neoceratodus forsteri, assembly GCA_016271365.2. Classification (NCBI taxonomy): domain Eukaryota; kingdom Metazoa; phylum Chordata; order Ceratodontiformes; family Ceratodontidae; genus Neoceratodus; species Neoceratodus forsteri. The sequence goes on from JADMNL010000027.1 coordinate 167,965,810, forward strand.
AAGCCTTGCAATACTTGCTCCACAAAAGTACCCGATGACACATTACGAAGAAAGAAACATACATCATCGGTGTATGCTAACACCTTAACTGGTTGAACAGTGCCACTTAAATATAAACTCTATATGTTATTATAACTAGTCAGGTGGTGAAGTAAAGAATAAGTCCTCAGGACATATAACTGGGCGCTCATGTGGCAGCCCCTTTATACTCCCTGAAAAATTCTCAGCTGATTCCTCTACCACCCATTAATTAATAAGGGGCAATAAGTCTGACAGTACAGATGTTTCAACCAGTTAATAAATTCAGTAGGTATTCCATACTGCCAGAGGACTTGAAAGAGGTATTGATTGATTAATAACATTTTATTTTTATACAGGAACAAGTGTTAGGGATAAAATCCCTGTATTCAACAAAATGCCCTGTGCAACATACACGCAATACAGGCATTTACATAAAACAAAATTGAGAACAGTTACGCTGATCCCATTATTCTTAAGTGTAGCAATTACAAGGGGTTCCTAAAGATTTCTGTAATGCAGTTTGGAATTCATATATAGAGATGTTGTGAAATAAAATTTCGCCAGCGAAACTGCCGCAAAATCGACAATTTCACATTGCAAAATATTTCACAAAATGTGCGCATTTTGTGAAATATTTCATGGGTGTGAAATGCAAAATTTTGCCTGAAAAGTTTGAAATTTCACCCGAAAATTCCTGGACTATCTTCCAAGGGACTGCATATGCTTGGAGTGGCAAGACCAGAGTAACTGTCACCTGTTCAAGATTCTTAACCCAAATTTTAGCAAGAAATTGGGGGCCAATTGCTTATCGAATCTCTAACTCTCTTTTAATAAAAAAAAAAATATGAGTAGAGACTTAGACATAGATTATGGAAAGATGCCGTTTCCAAGAATCACTGTATATTTTACACAATGCTGGGATCAGGTGGGATGAAAAAATTAAAAAAAAAAATCTGCAGACATATCATGACTTCCCAGAGAAGAATTCCCCTGATGTGATCTAAATGACTCTGTCACCTCCAGTTCAGAAACCAGTTGTGTTAGAGACTGTTCCAATGAAAATTCCAGCACCGGAAATTGTAACTGTTGTTAAAATTCTGGTGCTGTTGGTACTGAGACCTGACAATAAAGATTTGAAATAAAATGTTCTGAAACATTCATTACGTTAAAAATTTGGGTTACCTGGGTCCCTTCAGGTGAGGTCAGATGTGTAAGGATATGAGATTCTACACACTTCTGACAACCTCTAAATATGTGAAAAGACTGCCGCAGTCACTTGTTACTATGTTACAATTCCTTTTGCAAGGAGGCTGCACGATCATATTGGATAGTCCTCATTGTCTCTTTAACATTATTGATTTGTCACGTTAAATCCCCTTTGCCTCCACTTGCTAAATTCAATATCTGGGTAACTATATGGGCAAGCCTAGATATTTGTTATAAACTGAAGCGCAGTAATGGGAAGACAGCTAAGAGAGGAAAGACTTAAAATCCCTCTTGGTGTCCTCCCCAACCCCCTCCACAGGAATCATAGGCACACTAAGCAGAAAGCCTGGCTTACCACAACTGTTCCCATTTCTTCTGAACCCATGGCTGAGACAACAGGGAAGGCTTTAACTACCAGACACCTTTCCCTTTAGGAGAGGAAGCTGAAGCTGAAAAAATACAACAAAGGGCTAAATGATCAGAAGTTTCCACTGTCTTCATTTTAGATTCCACTACTAGCCCAGAATGTGAGGTTAATATGTAGTCAATACTACAGGTAACACTATCTTTGGGAAAAGCATACCCCCACACCCCGATTTATGAACCTCCCTGTTTGCATCTTGGAGACCTGCAGTGGTGACCATTTTATTTAAAAAATGTGAATCACAGTAGAGGTTCTCATGTATATCAGATATAGCAACCTGGGACAATGGGCAATTAAAATCCCACTCCCAAAATGACAAATCTCACAGTAAACAAGTACAGGCAGAGTTCCTTAAAAAGATCAGTATGAAGTGCCTTGGTCTGTGGAGCATATATATTAAAGAGCCAGAACTGAAGGTCACCCTATTCTATATCCACTATTAATGCCTGACCCGGATGTATATTCACAGCCTTTTGATATGCCAAGCAGAACCCTTCAACAGGATTCCCACCATCACACAGTTCATCCCCTGGGGCCTGGAGACTAATGAGATGGCTATTTAGTCCACAGGGCAGTAGCCCTGGAAATTTTAAATTTGGTTTTTATTCTGGAACTTTGGGTCAAGATGATATTTCCAGGTTGCTGCTGTAGTAAGCACATGGTCAACAGGCATTTCTGTGACTTCATATTGTTAACATTTAAAGACGTCACAGAAAATGAGCAAATCTAGCAGAGAACAAAAGAGAAATCAGTACCCCTTCATAACAAATTCCCTGTAACCCTTAAGGACCTAGACCCGGTTCGGTTCCTCTTCTTTTTAGTGGCCAAAGCTTGTGCCTGCAGTCCACCTGGTCGGAGGGAAGATCTTTCTAAGATGCAATGGAGGAGACCTCAGAGCCATAACTCTTCCTCCTCTGTGTTGTACCGCATTTTTCTAGATCTTAAGGCAGAGAATCTATTAGTGACTGGAATAACAGGTGGTTTTGTCACCTTAGGTTTGCAGTTGCGACCTCTCTTCTGACATGACACCTGATGCATGTCTGAATCTTCAGAATGAGAGGGAAGCGGGGTGTCCAAGGACAAAGGAGGAGGTGGGGGGGCAGCATTTCAGGTATTTTATTCTCTGAGACAGTATCAGTGGTTATGGGCACCAACTCTGCCTGTGGGGCCTAGTCTGGGGCAAGGACAGGTACATCCACTGTATCCAGAAGGTCCAACTGTAGAGCCTCTTCTGCCCACACTTCCTCCTGGTTTGCATTTTTCAGTGGGCCACACCACCATGGTGCTATCTATTAATGTCTGAAGCTAGGGTGTCAATAACAGCAGTAAGAGTCAGTTTTACTGAGTACTGGGTAGAATGATCTGTTGGTCTCCTAGGTGGTCTACCTTGTTAAGACTTATCTATCAGCTGGTCCTAATTGTACCCATCCTCTCTGTAGTGAAAGGCCCAAGGACTGTGCCAGAAGGAATGGTTGTGTTCCTTGTAGGGTTTGCACCTGAATGTGGCAGGACGTGAGAGGTTACCATGACCATAACACAGGCACATGGCACATCACTGCTGATCACAGGCTGAACTGTAATAGGCTAAAGAGTCACACATGTGTAACCCCTAGGTGGTGCTATTCTCAGAGTTACTACCCCTGCCTTGCCTGGCCACAAGATTGAGGGGCCTGGGTTCCCAAAATTACATTAACACTGGGTCTTTCCTACATATTACATTAATACAGTGCCTCCACCCAGAGTTTAACTTTAAGTGGGCTGGTATGGGACCTGGTACAACCCCCTGGGATGTCGTACCACCCACTATACCCATAAGCCACCCCACCACATGTCCCAATAAACATTCCCCCATATCTCAAAACCTGGTACCAATTATTGACTGGCTCCTAATAATATGCTCACGGCATCACTATCTGCAAAACAACAGCAACAATTTTATTTACCAGGGGACAGGGCTTAGGAATGGGGAAAGAAAGGAGTAGAGGTTATGCAGGCAGTATATGCAATATTTACAGTAGATTAGGTTTTTAGTTTGTGTTGGTGAAATCCCTCCAGTTGGGTAGCTACACAGCTGCAAATCAAAGACAATCAACAGTATGCCAACACGGATGACCAGAGCCCTGGTTGTCTAAACTGCATGAAATCAGCTGAAACACAAGATTACTTTTCCCACAACTGGTACCAGTTCCCCAAATTGGTACTGGAACCCCGCAATGCCAATATTGAAACCTGGGTACCCGGTATTTCAAAATTCTTACAAGTTGCAGGCCTGTTGGACGGTGCAGCTGTACATTGGCCGGCTTGATTATATCCATTAACTACCTGAACTATGTACAGTCTTTTGGAAGTATGCAGGGGGCCCTGCATGTAGTGAGCTAAACCAAGATTTGGTGTAACCATCCGGTTACATCAGATTGAGCCCAATTGGTAGTTTCGAACATCCAGCACATCTATATTTTAAAACACATCCATTACATTTATATCGAATAAAGGTGTAACTCTTTCAACCAGGGGCCATAATGGCCGCCCTAGTCCTTTGTACTTAAATCTGTGGTTGCTTGTTCCTAAATCTAGGGGAACCATGTTTCTTTGCATTCACATGAACAAACTTAGGTATTCAAAGCAGTCATTTCCAGGTTAAAGTAGTCATTTCCGCTTGGACTTGATGTCTCAGTCCCATTTGTGGCACATGGCTGAAGTCTACAGCTCCACTGGACATCTTAACCAAACTGTTCAAGCAAATACTGGACCTCCCAGCCAAAGTCAGGATGAGGCCTGGTTCTGAGTGCTCCCCTGCCAGTCCTGTAGGCTCCAAGCAGATAAACACATGTCAACACATTTATACATTTTAACTGGACTCACTGGGTCCCTTAAGGCAGTTAGGGCAACCTGCGCTGGGCAGACTTAGGCCCAGCAGATGCAAGGTGCAGACCAGTTGAACAGTCTTAAACAGCAACAGTCACTAAGGGCATTGGCAGCCCCAATAAGTAATTCTCTTTCTTTCTTTCTTGCACCGGGGGGTATAAGAGTACTCACTCAGGCTCCTCACGATTTGGATCTCTGCAATGAAGGCTCCTAATGTCTTCAGTTCTCTCACCACTGAAGCAGGATCCGCTCTCTCACAGCCGGCTTGATGTCACCAAGTTGCAGGTCATGTTTTTCACAAGCATGGAGTGGAGGGCTAGCACCTTCAGGACATTCTGGCAACCCCAGGCTAGCAGGTTCTGCATTGAACTAAATTACTTTAAACTTTACTGCAAAGAAGTCAAAAACCCTCCTGGATGGGGGGACTTACACTGAATCACCAGGCCCAGTTGCATGGCTGGGGGCCTGAGCCCCCACCCCTGTGGGGGGCTCCCACTCGAATCTGGAATTCTGCTGAAAACACAGTCTTTCATGGGGCTCTCCTGAGGATCCCGATTGGCTGAAGCTATTTGCTGCTTTGCCTCCGATTGGCTGGAAGGCTTGTCAATCAGAAAAATGAATTATTCATGAAGCCCCCTCAATGAACAGTTGGTTTACTGTTTTGGCACCTGAAATTAGGTCCCTGCAGTTCCCCATGAGCACTTGGAAGTTTCCCATGAACTTTGGCAAAAGTCCCACAAGTCCTGGCTTTAGTATCCCAACTTTCTGATTGGCTGTGGCTGCCTTGTAATGGCTGCTGAACACACAGTCCCTAAAGCAGAATCAATACAGTCCAAAATAAAGACTCGGTGCAGCCAGCATAATTATTTAAATTGCCCAGTTGTCCCACAGTTCAGTAACCACAGGTGTGTCCTTTAAGTCGCTGCCCAGTTTTAGTATTTCCTTCAGTCCATTGGCCTGTTGCTGCTGCCAATATTTTACAGCCACCATTTGCAGCAGGCAGGCTGTCTCTCTGAGTCCCAACATTATACTGGTGCAGCCAGGTTAGAGCATTTAATTGTTTTAAACACTTTTCCCCTTGCACGTTGTTCCTGAAACATACAGCAGTTATATGATTTATTTATTTATTTATTTATATCTTTCTTTACTCTTTTTGGCAGTTTGCCGAAACACTGCTGTCCTGAGGGCAGAAACACCCTCATACATATACATGAGTGGTTGGGGCTCTGGGTCATCAGTATTCATGAGCCCCGATCCTAGACACCTTGTGGATCTCTCTATTTTCTTTAAAGAATGGGCCACCAGGTCCCACATAGCTGGTGGGATCACCGGGACACTCTTGGGTTGGACTGCAAAGTTAGCAGTCGCAAGATAAAAGGCGCCGCTCATGCCTGCATGATCCCTGCCACACCGGAGTGCATTGGCAACACGTGTGATCGCGGCTTGAATTTTTGGAGCCCTGCAAGGCTGAAGTTTACACTGGGTCTAAGGTATGGGGCTACAGGGACACAGAAAGGACCGGGGGGGGGACAGAATAAAATATACAGGCATTCTGGAGGCGCTAAAAGAGGAGAACAGGAATGGGAACTACATGGGCTCAAAGGTATGCCCACAAATTGGTTGGGGGAGGATTACACTTGAAACAAGCCTGGAGTTGCCTTGTTAAGAAAAAATCCCCGTCTCTTCCGAAACTGAAATTATTACAGATGTGGTGTGCCTGATGGTATCATGTGCTGGGATCCACTAAGAATAAAAGGGTAATAGAGCAACAGTGTCATGATGATGACACAAAAAAATTCCATACAATTTACCAACACCAGTGTCACTCCCGCAGGTGGAATGGTGGGAGACTTAGGTTCCCAATGAGGTGGATGTTGTCACCTGACAGAGAGGCAGGAGTTGAAAGCAAGTTCCAAATGCTAGACAGCTGTTTATTCTTAAACCAGGGAAGGGGAACATGGTCACAGAGTTAAGGAGGGGTTCTATCACTATCCTCTTGTACGAGGAGGTCTCTAAATCTCAAAATCAACTGTAACAGCTACGCTGTAAGAGCGTCTTATTCAAATCCTTCTAATTTACCCCTGAGGTGCACCTCTAACTAAGGCCTATTACCTGGAGTACTCCATACACTGAATCATACAGCATACTATAGCAAAACTCTATACAGGTTACTATTGGCAGTTCATGCATGATTGTACTTTCTCTGTCGTCGAGAAGAAAACAGGGACAAAGAAACTGGTGTAACAATGAACAACTTGACTGGCTGACCAGTGTGACTTCAGAGACATTTTTAGAAGCTAGGGCAATACAGAGGGTTTTTAAACAGACCATGAGTTTCTCGGCCCCACCCCAGCTCTCTAGGGTTGCTGGATTCAAGAACAAGCATAAAGATTTCCTAGGCTAAAAACCCACTGAGGGGCCACTGGAATTAAAGCACAAAGGATCTGGCCACAGTCCACTTCTGGATAGCTGGGTTGAGACAACCAATACAGTGGCTACCCAGCCACAGACCGCTTCTAGACTGCCAAGTACTGACGATGAGGAACACCCCTGCCACAGCCCACATCTGGACTGCTATGTAAAAAAGATGACAATGCAGAACACCCTCCCACAGCCTGCTTCTGGACTGCTGGGTAAAGAAGAAGATGCAGAACAACCGGCCACAGCCTGCTTCTGGACTGCAAGGTAAGGAAGAAGATGGGAGGAAGAAGTCTTCACATGATGGGGAATGACAGAGTACTGGGCACCAAGACCAGATGAGCCAAGGACTGACGTAAAACAATAAACATGATGTTGACTTGGGTAACTGGAACAGAAGATCTGGACAGCAGACTCTGCACTGGGCCACGCCGTACACTGGGAATTGTTAGAGGAAAACAACAAACATGACGTTGCAGATTGATTCTGGGGTACACTTGTGGAATTCTTCTTCAAGGGCTGCTGAAGACTGATTCTGAAATACACTGGTGAAATGTCTCTGAAGGATTGCTGAAGACTGATTCAAAAACACACTAGTACAAGATGTTGGTTAATGCAATTAAAAGTCACAGTTCCAACAGTTGTGCACAATATCACAATCTCTGGATGTACAGATCACAGTAAATAGGTACTTGCTGGCTTCTATCTGGTCACCTACCTGGGTGAAGCACTTTCTGGCTGTGGACCCACTGTAGTAGTGTCCCTCTAACTGAAATGGTCTCTCCTGCTACTGTGGGTACTCTGGCTACTAACCAATGCCCCTGACCGCAGGTGCTGTCTTTTCCTCAAGTCAGTAGTTGGATTGGCAAGGCTTCCAGTTTATTGTATTTTATTTATTTATTTATTTTAGCCTTTGGTAACCAGGTAAGGCCCACTAGGCACAAGTGCCTGTTTTCAGGGGTGACCTGGGAGCACTGGGTGGTTAAGAGACTTGCTCAGAGTCACACAGTATGCAAGTGGAGGTTGTGAGAATCAAACTCAGGTCTGGTCTACTGGATGTACCAAGCTCGTTCACACCTCGTTCCTCTAACCTCTAGGCTATACTGCCAGCCAGTTCTTCAATTCCAGCTGACTAAGTGCTCTCAGCAGAGTTAACAGCCATTTCTTCCCGTGATTCATCTATCTGCCCTGTCAGCTCCTGCAGGTCACCAGGCACAGGTAAGGCAGAAACTTATACACTTCTATCTACAGCAGTGTCCAAACTTTCAGGTATTACATTTCCAGCCTTTTGGCTAGTAACAGCATCGACAGTGTCAAAAAACTGCACAGAGCTCTCCATTTTGGCATGCTTCCCAGCAGTATGTTTCCCCCTCCTCCTCCTCCTCCTCCTTCTCCACCACCATCATCTCCAGGATCGGCCATCTTGCTAGCAGCAAGACAGCCACACAGCGCCACCCTCTGAACAGTAGGGGAATTTTACTGAAAACCAAGTAACTGAACAAACATAACTATACAACATTACATACGAATATACGAAGAAGCCAGCAGAAGAAGGCCATTTGGTCTATCAAGTCTGCTTGTATTGCAGGGTCCACAGCTTAAGCTATTGTCCCTGCCCTCCCTCCTCACTCCTCCCATCCTCCCTCCCTACCTATGATCCTTACCTTCCTCCTATGCCTATCCCAGCCTCTCTTAAAGCTGCTCGCTGTCTTCAACAAGATGACCTTTTCCAGCAGCACATTCCAAGTGTCCACCATCTTCTCTGTAAAGACATGCTTCCTGACCTCCCTCCTGAACCTCCCACCCTCCAGCTTAAGATTGTGACCCCTCATGTAATGGTTGCCACTCAGCTTAAAGAGACTCTCCTTATCAACTTATATTTCAAGTACACGAAGGTCCCAATCATGCCCCCCCCCCGTCTTCCAGGGAGTACATGTTCAGTGCTCTCAACCTCTCCTCGTATGCCTTACCCTGCTGACCCGCTATCATTTTTGTAGCCCTCCTCTTGACCTTCTCTACCAGATTAAAGTCCTTTTTGAGGTGAGGGCACCATACTGCACTCCATACTCTAGATGCGGCCTTACCAGTGACCTGTACAAGGGCAGTATAACCTCCTCTCTCCTACTACTGATCCCCCTAGATATGCACATAGATACATTCACAGTAACGAAGTGAAACAGAAAAAAACATATATCAGGAATGTACAAGTATAAAGAGAATTAAAGCAAGATATCATATGTATAATATCCCTATACAGAACAAAGGGGAAAACAGGCATAAAAAGGGGGTCAGGAAATAATAGGTATAAGATAAATAAGATGATACAGGCTGCAAGTGCAAAACCTGTCAAGTGTTTATATTACAGCCTTGTCTGAATCTATAATCTGTGGCATATTTCGCCATCTTTCTAACAATACATTAACAGAACACTGCTTAGCCTCAGCAGCAAAAATATGTTCAATTTCATGCTCTGTCTTCAAAAACAAATCATGTAAACCGCAGTCCTTCTGCTGTAAAGAAGACAGGCATCTATTTAGGCAAATGTGCCATTTAAAACAGGCAAACAAAATATTCAGAGTATTCACATCTCATTTCAGCCAACCAGCATGATATTTCCCATATATGAGAAGGCCATAATTGACTGATTTGAACTGGGTCGCTACCAATTCTTAAAACCTTACAATGTACCTACAGTGAAAAAAAGATGAGCCATGGTTTCCTCCCAATTGTTACAGTCAGATCTGGAACATCTCCTCTCCTCTATCTGCTCATGCTTCTGATTAGCCTTAATATTCAGCCTACCGTGACAACAAAGCCAGACAGTATCACATAGCTTAGGTGATAACCTGTCATTAGTTATTTGATTCAGCAAACAGGGTGTAACTGCTACAGGGCTCTTCTCAAAAACGGTAGGAACAAATTTAGGTTGGGTATCTAGTATATGCTGATACCAAGATTTCCTAGCAGTATCTGTAACTTGTTGGACTGTTAGGTTCCATAAACATGTTGCAGTGAATGTTTGTTTGATGTAATAAAGCAAAATGAGTGAGGCTCTGACAAGTCAGTCTCCCTATTTCCCGAGTCCGCAAACAGGTCCTTCAACTAGTGCATAAACATGGTGCCCAGACCTTTAAAACATGCAACAGTAATGGACTGATATTATACTGAACAAATATCCCATAAAATACACAGTCGGGTGCACCATATCTAAACCACCTTGCTTGATGGGCAAGTAACTGACTCGACTCTTAATGGGATTCAATCTACTCTCCCAGAGGGCTTAAAAACACACTCAGAGTTGCTCCTGGATACTAGGAGGGGGAAAATCTGACTTATGTAGAGAAAAACAGGCAACAAGAAGATTTTACTAATAAAAATTATTTTTTTTCCCCAGTTGTCACTTATTCCACACAACTCCCCCTCCAAAGAGTAGGGGGATTTCCCCAGGGTCCCGGCCAAATTTTCCCATTCCCTAAAAATACCACCAGCAGCTTACCTTGGTTCAGTTTCATTTAGTTTGCATCTGAATCCCCTCATGACAAGGCTGAAAATGGGTAGTATTGTCTAGCCCTTCTTTCCCAGTTAGCAAAAACTAAATAAATAAAATAAATTCCCTCCCTCTCTCCTGATCTTCGAAGAACACAAGTTTAAACTCTTTAACCTTTCCTCATCTGCCTTCTTGAAGATCACAGATCCTCTTTGTTTCTCCCTTCTCAGGACTGATTCCAGTATTTTCCTGTCTCTTGAAAGACAGGGAGACTAGAACGGCATGCTGTCCTCCAGGTGTGGCCACGTCAGCGACCTAATAAAAAGGCAGGACCACCTCCCTCTTTCAGTTAGTGGTGCCCCTCCCTCTGCATCCCAGCATATCATTGGTCCTCCCATATGCTTTACTGTACCAAAAATTTTATTTTAGGTTGTACCTAATGATGACCCTTCCCCCCCAGTCTCTCTCCTCTGCTGACTGTGACACCCTTACCCCATTTACTGAGTAGTAGATATTTGGGTTCTTCCATCCAGTGGGGTCTATGCACAAAAGGTTTGATTACCTACGTGCTGCATATCTGCTGTATACTGTCACAACAGTGACACGATTATGACGCAGAGTCAATACAGTGCCAGATTATGGTGACAGACCTGATCGGTGAACTCTCTGTGCTCCCCTCCCCAGGTTCCCCCCCGAGTTGGTATATTTAGTATATTTAGTAAGAGGGGGTGTGGGGGGCACAGGAGGGCACAGTCCCCCCACAAACAGAGAGGTCGCCAAATATGTCTGATGCCATAATCTGGCACTGTATTGACTCCACGCCATAATCGTGTCATTGCGATGCCATGGAACCCATATGTGCAGCATGTAGGCAGCCCTAAGTCAGAATGCCATGAACTGTGGGTTCAGTGGATCCCCAGTGGCATTCACAGAAGGGACATGCACCCCTTGTGTACTTGATCTCCTGCAGTCCATGGGCATGTCTGGAGGCATGCCCACACTCCACGCCATTCATGAAGACACGGAATGCCTGGAAAGGGGGGCACAGAGTGTGGCAGGAGGAACCCTGCCGTATCCATTACTTGTCCTCTTAAAGAAACCCTGAAAGCTGCAGGAGAACACAACACCCCCTACAGTGCTGCACAGACCTCTGGTTGGAGAGGAATGGCTGGGGGCAGCCAGTTGGGCATTCGCCTGACATTTTAAAATTCTGTCTTCCATGCCTTCTCAGAATCCCCTGCTCATGTGGATTAATTCTGGAACCCCGGACAGACATCTGACTGGATGCCCACCTGTGTTCTTAGATCAGCCCTTGCACAGCAGTGCTGGAGGGGGGGCAAGGCCATGGACAGGCGCTATGCAGAGATGCACAGTAGTGCATACTATGCACTATGCACCTGTCTACAGGTGTGGAGCTACGCAGGCTGTTTAGGCACAAATCAAGAGTACCTGGTCCAACATTGTTGCATAGCCCATTATGTGCATGACCTTGAATTTTGTGATATTAAACCTGAGTCGCCATATGTTCAACCAGCTTTCTAGCCTCTCTCCATACCTGAACATATCCCTGACACGCTCTGCACTGTCCGTTATCCCACAGAGTTGGGTGCTGCCTGCAAACAGACACACCATACCATTGACTCCTTCCCCTGTATCAGAGATGTACCCGAAGAAAGTGTAGGTCCTACGACAGAGCCTAGCAGAGCCTCATTATTGCCATGCTTCACCCCTGAGCATCTCCTATTTATTACCACCCTCTAGGTCCTCCCTTCCAACCCATTCCCAATCCACCTGCCAATTTTTCCCTATCCCCAGGTCCTCTAACATTTTAGCCAGTCTCCAGAATGGCAGAGTTAAAAGCCTTACTGAAGTTCAGATAAAGGACATCAACTCTCTGACTCCTGTTCACTACCTGTTTCACTGAATTAAAGAAATTCTGTATTTTTTTTTGTTTTGACCAGGAAATGTGCAGTAAGCTATTGTAGCTTGTATGGATCTTTTTCATTAACAAGGAGAAATGCTTTTTTTTTTCATTAACCAGGAGAGGCACACTAAGCTGAAACTTGTTTACAGGTGCGACCTAGGAGCACAATGAAGTTAAGTGACTTGCTCAGGGTCACATGGTATACAAGTGGGGTCTGTGGGATTCAAACCCAGGTCTCCAGGTTTGCAGCTCAGAGCCTTAAACCACTGTACTATACTGCCTCCCAGGTTGGCCATGAAACCAGGGAAACTCCCCTGCTCTTCATCGACGTGTTCCATGGAATCTTTTACTTACATAGAATGCGTCAGCAGAAAAGGGCTGGTATGCCCATCTTGTCTGCCCTACCTTCCCTGCCTGTAACTATACCCTGGACCCTATGCAGTCACATGTGTCCCTCCCTCCTCTCTTTCCTCTACCTATTATGCCCATGTGCCAATACCATGCATGCTTGAAGCTCCCCACTGTCTTCACCCCCACCACCTCTTCTGGCAGGATGGTCAGGCGTCCACCGCCCTTTCTGCAAAGAAATATTTCATCACATCCCTCTTAACAACCCCCTCAAGCTTCATAGCATGCCCCATTGTTCTGGTCATCCTCCTCCGAAAGAGACACCCCTCCTGCACTTTGTTCACCCCCATGAGATACTTAAAGATCTCAGTCATGTCCCCTTTCACTCTCCTGTCTTCCAGGGAGTACATGTTGACCTCCTGCAGTCTCTCCTTCTATGGTTTCTCGTGCAACCCTGGCACCATTTTGGTAGCCCTCCTCTGGACCTCTTCCACCCTGTCAATGTTCTAGTGGAGGTGCAACCTACAGAGCAGGACACAGTATTCCAGCTGGGATCTCACTAGTGAATGATACAGTGGTAACACCAACTCCCTTCACCTACTAGAAATCCCCCTCCCTTTGCAACCTAGCATCTAGCTAGCCTTGCCTACAGCCTTGTCACATTACCCTGCTACCTTTGGTTCATCAGATATGATTACCCTAAGGTCCCTTTCTTGCTAAATGACTGTAAGTAAGTCTGACTGTAAGTCAGGAGGCAGTATAGTGCAGTGGTCTAAGGCTCTGAGCTGCAAATCTGGTGACATCCAGCAGACCAGACCTGGGTTTAAATCCCACAGCTTCCACCTGCATACTGTGTGACCCTGAGCAAGTCACTTGTGCTCCCAGGATGCTCCTGTAAAAAAGCTTTCAGCTTAGTGTGCTATACCTGGTTAAACAACTAAATAAATAAAAAAGTACCTCCCCCCATTTTATACAGCCCCTGGATGACTTCCATCTGGACAGTGACCAAGGATGGGCAGAAGGAGCCTCGGTGTAATGTCTCATCTGAAGGATGGCACCCTACTAGTGCAACACCCCTCTCGTACTGCACTAGAGTGCCAGTTGTGGGTATTACCCAAAGTACCTGGTGTGGGACTAGAACCCACAACCTTCTGATCTTCTGGCCCCAGAGGTGAGTGTGCTACCTACTGAGTCATTGACTCTGATATTTATCCTAGTTCATTTAACATGACCATCCCTTAAAAAAAAAACATACTGCTTTTGTCCTGCAATCCATACAGCTCCAGGAAATCCACTACTCTTTCCTTGGTAGTTGTCTCCAACAGTTTCGCCATGGAGGTCAGACTAATTGACCTATAGTTTTGGGATCATCCCTACCTCCGCTCTTATGCAGTTGCACAACAACTGTCATTCTCCAGTCACCAGGCACTACCCCAACTGCAAGGAACAATTGTATAGGTGTGCCACTGGCCCTGCCAGAACCTGTTCCTCTTTCTTTAGTACCTTGGAGGGCAAACCATCCTTTCCAGGGATTCATTTTCATTCAGATCCTGCTGCCCTTTTAGGACTCTGCCCATGGTGACCACTTAGTGATCACGTCCGCCCCCAACAATTGCTACTTCCCCCCCCTTGGACTTAATCCCTCTTGTTGTGGACCCCCTCCCTCCGCTGTGAAGACTGAGATGCCAAATTAATTTAGGATGTTTTCCTTGTATCATCCCCCACTGCGAACCCCCAGTGAATCCCCCAGTCATTTTCTCTACACCCCAATATACCTTCTTTTCTCTCTTATGCAGTGGATAGAAGTTTTTGTCATTTTCTTTGACCCCTTTCACTATCCTCAGTTCAGTTTCTGCTTTGGCCTTCCCAATCACGTGTTTGGTGATTTGAAGCTGTTTCATATGTTCCTTCCTGCTCCCGTCCCCTCTACTCCCTTTTATATTTTATGAATGGTGCAGTCCTTGCCTTGACAGCATCCCTAACCTCACCATTAAAACAGATTGGTGTCCTGTGTTTTTTATCTCTTTTTGATATATTTAATACTTTCCCTTGCTGCACTTTCTCTCTCTCTCCCTCCTCTCTCTCTCCTCGCTCTCTCTCCCCATCTCTCTCTCCCCTCTCTCTCTCTCTCCTCTCTCTCTCTCTCCCTCTCTCTCTGCCAGCTCTCTCCCCCTCTCTCCCCCTCTCCCTCTCTCTCTCTCCCGTCTCTCTCTCCTCCCTCCCTCTCTCTCTCTCTCCCCCCCCTCCCTTTCTCTCATCCTCTCTCTCTCTCTCTCTCCCCTCTCTCTCCCCCCTATGTGTTTCCATTCTGGGAACTGCCTGTGTTCCTTTTAGTCTATTCTTAAGAGTTTTCCTTATGCCACTGAAGGCAGCCCTCCTGAAGTGAGAGACCAGCTTCTATGAATTTGTAATTTGCTTGCCCAAGAAGATCTTAAATCTCACTGTGTTGTGGTCATTTGTCCCAAGAGGCTCTGCTACCATTATGTCACTTACAATGTCATTCAGCAACACATACAAAATGGAATAACATTCCAACTGTTTAAGGGATTTGTCGCTTTTAAGAAAAAATTACAGAGCATTATATATCATAACAGCATTTGTAACCAATCAGGATTATTTGTGTATAAACATTCCAAACACTCTTATAACCATACACGTGTCTCTCATGCAAACAGTTCTGAAATTTTGAAGATATAAGTTCAGTTGGCACGGTCCATTTCTTACAAGTGTTTTCTCTAATTCTTTACAAAGCAAATTGTTTAGACTTTAAATTTTAGTTACATTTTTTAAAACCAGAAGTTTTGAACATGCTTTATAATATGTTTGTATGTACAGTACTGGCATCACTTCACAGTTCTCTCACCCATAGAACTCGAATAGAAAATCTGTGTGTGTATGTGTGTGTGTGTATATATATATATATATATATATATATATATATATACAGTATATATATATATATATATATATATATATATATATATATACACACACACACATTGTTGATCATTATATTTTATGCATTATTTGAATTTCTATACCCTTTTGTCTTCTTTACTAGATTAATTTCCATGGAATCCTGATCCTCATCCCCTTGAGTTCATCTGCTTCTGGTGCTTAATCCGTTAACGCCATCATGATCCTCTGTTTGTGACATCACATTTGTTCTGGTGGAAATAATTATGATGTTAAATTTGTGATTTCGGCAAAGGATTAAACAGCAGTAGCAGATCAACAGCAGCAGGGGACAAGGATCTTCTTTCCATGTAAATTAACCATGTAACAAAGAATAAACAGAGAAAGAAACAGAGAAAGCTGATCAAATATAGGCTGAATGGTGTATAAATATTATGTTTTTTCAATGATTTACCAGAAATGACAAACGCACTTTAAGTTTGGTTGTGTGTCTATACCCAAACAGGGTATAGTAACTGTCGTTTGGCAGGAAGGGCAGTTAAGATTGAACCTAAGTCCCTTCTGTCATCACAAAATGATGGGTCTCTGTTACTATATCAACAATAAAGCAGTCTTTCCAACACTTGCTACACAATGTGGCTCAACAACACTTTGGAGGGAACCACCTTTAATGAGTGAGATGGTGGTTCAGGTTCCTTGCCTACTCAATCCCTAGCCTCTCTCTTGAAATTACAAGCAAGTGTCCCATTAAATGGCACTTGTTATGCAATCTGTTTTTGCAATGTATGTGCCAGTTTATTTTAGCATCAGTCCTGGGACCAGCATAACTTATCCCACAAAGGCCACCAAAGAGCTTATAGAGTATAATGTCTTCTAATCACTTCCAGCCTGGTCCAGTGACCTGGAGATAAACTGGTCCACATTTCTCTGTCTATCACCTGAAATATGAATGACTTTATCCTATTGTACTTATGAAGCATAACGTGTGAAGTGGAAGTACGCATTATAGTGGCTCTTGACCTGATTTTGTTTTCTTTTTCAAACAGGGTGTTTTATATACATTCATACGTACACATTACTGAATGCAGTCAAATTTAAAACACAGTGAAACCCAAAAGAACAAGCAGAAGGCCTAGCACTGTTACTGGTCAACAGTGCACGCTGAAGCAACATAGAAACAACTATAGTCTGGCTGCAGTTGTGCTCTGATGAATCGCACACTCAACTTGATACTGAACAAGCCTGACCTGTCAGCATGTCAGCACTGGGGCTCTTAATCTGATTTTGTGTCAGGGACAGTGAGCCACCAAAACACAATCATGGAGAGGCTCATTGCTCATGTTGTGGTGGCACGGATATGGCTACTGATCTGAAGTGACACCAACTGAGCTCAAAAAACACGGTCACTTGGACTGCTGCTGTGCAGCTCAGGAGGGAACACTTTGGCTGTGCTGTAGGACAACTGCAGAACCTGTCAACCTACAGTCCAGGAGGAGTACTCTGTGCCACAGTGAGTGGCTCATTATGATGGTAACTGCATTGTGTGTCAACCTTCTGTATTGTGACTGTGGCACCAAATCCCAGTACTGACTCTGATGACTGAATTTAGGAAAATACATACAATGTCTGAATCGCAAGCATGCACAGGGGCATGGGGGTAACTGACTTTCATCCAGGCTTTATGTCCCCCACAATCCAGATGAATGCTTGTGAGCAGTGCTAGTTACATAAAGGAGAACGTTTATATCTAAAAATTATTGAGAGGAAAAAATGCGGTAACAAGACACCAGTGCATCCAAACTTTTACTGTAAGAAATACAAGTATTTTGCAAAAGTTTTGTTTTGGATCACTGGATTTTTCTGTCTCTCTCTTTTACCTGTCTGTCTGTCTGTCTGCTTGTCTGTCTGTTTCACTCTGAACTTGGGTCCCCCATTTCTCATTTTCAGCTGTCGGCTATACAAAGCAGTTTAAATTAGATTTCAAGTCCCTGAATTTGCTTTACCAAGGTCCAGGTACTGTAGAATCCCTTCCAATGTCTGATGGTTTACTGCCCTGTGCCCAGAAAATGTTCCATACATGCATCTTATATTTTGCAGCTTCATATCTGCAAGCACAGGTGAGCAGGTTTGTGGCTGTCCATTTCACCCTCAGTATAATTGGCCAAAAGATCTGCTGTGTGATTGTTTTAATTGAATGATGTTTATAAAATTATTATTCCATTAAAAAGCTGATAAGGGTAGGTGGCCTACTGGCATCGAGGGTTGAAGCACTGGGCACTTCGCCTCCTGCCACACAGGCAATCCCGGTGTGGGAAAAGTCCTGTGTCACTGGGGGGGGCTGGCTGGGAGAGGGAAGAACTGAGAATCTGCAGGAAAGCTCCCACGGTTGGGGGGGGGTGGTACCTGCCCTGTGGTGGCTTGACTGCCACCTAGAGGAATGTGGATGGCAGCACCGAAAACAGCAAGGGAAGGGGATCCCATGGCTGGATGCCGGGGGCATCTCTACAGAGGCAGGGCACACACACTGCATCACTCCATGGGCATGGGAGAAAATGGATGAAAAACTATCCACCAATGCGTGGTGACAGCCCAGTGCCATGGGGCCCCCCCCCCCACGGATGACTAGGCACCTCCGGTCGATGTACTGTGGCAAGGCCACAGCAGAGAAGGTAAGTCCCAGAGAAGTCAGGTGACAGCCCAGTGCCATGGATGCCCTCCACTGATGACTGGGCACCTCCGGTCAATATCCTGTGGCAAGGCCGCAGTAGAGAAGGTAAGTCCCACAGAAGTTGGGTGACAGGGCAGGGGGGAACCAGTTCAAATGGTGCCACTTGGAGCGGTCACAGGATAAACACAGGGTGGGGGGAGTTGTTAAGGAGTCCATTAGAAAGTCTTCATATTGGAAAGGCTTGATTTGGTTCAGTGGGGCAACTGGCTAACTCCCCCCCCCACCTTATTAAAATTGGCAGGCAATCCCAGACCTCTCTGCCTTAGTTTTTCTTGCATCTGATGCTTCCTGAATGTTTGTTGCCTGGCTTTGGTGTCTGTTAAGCTCTGTTATATTGCTTTCTCATTGTTCTGCTCTGTTTCTTCCTTGTTTCCTTTTCTGTGTCTTTTCCCTTCTCCTTGTTACCATTTCTTTGTGCCTCTTTGTTTTTTATATAGTCTGTTTATGCCCGGTGTCGCTGACCTGCCTCTTCTGCTCTTTGTCCCTCCAGCAACATTACACACCTCTGTTAACTTACCACTCTGCAGGGTCTCCCATGCATTACTTCCTCTGAAGGCAGGAGAGGGTGGCCAGACCCTTCTGGAGCACAATGCGGATGCAGAGGTGCCTAGTCAATGGTGCCAGACCTGTGAGAAACTCAAGGCTTCATCCAGCTGTGGTTAGGGTTTTGCCACAGTGGTCTCCCACCCTTGAGGCCACCAGGTGTGCAATGATGCATGCACATGAATTCAGAGTCACATGCACACTGTATCAGCACTGAGGTCAGGCCCTCCTCAAGGATGGGCAACCCAACTGCACTGCCATCCAGCCACCACTGGTTGGCACATAAATAGTGGATCACAAGATCCCCGCTTCCCTAATGAGTTGAGCTGTCCCTGGCACATTCAATCCTCCCTTCACAGTTGGCCCCTGTGCTACCCAAAATCCACTCCCTACCCTGGGTCACTGGCATAGTGAGTGGTTGCACTACCGCTGCACTACCAGGCCATCTCCTTTGCACTTCTATTTGTATCTTCTGGGCTTACTCCCTGTTCTCTCCCTTCTCAGCCTTTGTATCTCTTTGGCTTTGTTCCTCCTTACCCTTTCTAATGCCCTTTGTGTATTGTTGTAGCCAATGACTGTCTGTGAGAGTGTGGCAACCAGAGGTACCACTGCATGGCCTTTCCTGCTTTTCCTTATGCTCAGCAGCACTTTTGTTGTGCATCTGCCATCTTCACTGTGAGCCTTGCCAGCAGTATCCTTCTTAATGTCTCCTTCTGCTAATCACTGCCTCTTTGGCCCCTGTGAGTGATTCTAGGCACTCTCAGCATCTCCACTTCATTTTTGCCATCTCTCTGCAGTGCCAACCTCAGGTTCACATATGGTTTGGCTGGTGTCCTGCTCTCATTTCTCTTCTTATTGCTCCATCTCAGCTGTACACACCTTTCACCAGCGTCAACCACAATAGCACCAAACTAGCAAGCCAGCCATGGCATGCGCTATCTCTATTAACTTAGCTGCTATTTGTATCATTTACCTGCTCCACTCTGCTCAGCTTCAGGATCTGCAACCTGACTCCTGTGGTCAGATATCTTGCCTGAGCTGCCTCATCTCTTGCACGGTGGGTGCCTAAGGTGTCATGGACCCCAATGGAACATCAACTGCATGATTCTACTCTTACATCATTTCAACTTCCTCATTATTATATCATCCTCAGGTGCCTTTCCTGTCTCCAGCTAGGAGCTTCCCTTCATTTCCATCTTGGAGGCATCTTGGGTTTCCATGCCATAGATGTGGTAGTGTTAGGGAAGGAAAAGCCTTGCTATTGTATTAAATGCCATCTTAAGGCGTGATTCTGAAACTGGCTTCCTTCCGTAAAGTCATGTTCAGGAAGCCTGGGATCTTCTCCTGATAGCAGAAACCTCCAGGAAGTGACTTTATTGCCCCATATTTTCTATTACTCCAGTATCTGCCCACATAGCTTTGAATCATCCCCTTGTTTCCTTCCAGACACTGCATACACAATGCATGCCAACATCTCCTGAATCCCTTGCTGGACATTCTTTAGACAACAAAAAGGCTGAATCCACACACTCAGCCCACTCTGATGCCTTTTGTCATAGACTTCAAAAGTTTAAGGCCAAATCCTGCTATACAATCAAGGAGTGACTGGGGACCAAGCTAATGATGACCTTCCAAGATATGAACATCCAATTTTCCTCATCCGCAAAAAGCAGAAATTGTTGGATTCATTTGTTTCTGTGTCTTCCAATTTCACTCCTGCCAAGGATGTACCTGGTCCTACTGTTCTAACCTCACAGTTTCAAGAACTATGAGATCTCATGGCTCAGATGTATCAGGACCTCCTAGGTCAGCTATATTGCACTGCCCCTCTTCTGCAATCTAAGATAGCAGCTTTTGAATCCCAGCACTTCTGGATCATAGTCTGCTAGTGTCCTCTCAACCTATAAATCCACTGCTGGGTCAAGGGCTACCTCAGAACCCCTACTCTAGAACCCACTCCAAGTACTTCCAGCCTACTCTGAGACTACAGCCAAATCCCACCCTGATATCGGGCCCCTGACTCTACCTGTTATCCCCAATCACATGCCAACCCCGGCTCTGGGTCTTGAACCTGCTGTTCCAATGCCTGCGCCTACTTCTATACCTAGAGCACAACCCCCAACAGATTCAGATAACCTACCAGTAACAACCTCATCTTCCTTCCTTCATGTGTCTTACTCACCTAGTTCCTAGTCACCTATTGAAGGACATTATTGAAGGGAAAGATGTCAACATTGTCAATCTCCTCATTTCCTCCCACAAGACCGTTGGGAATAGGATCATTTCATGTGGTGACATCTCCATAGTCCTGAAAGCAAAGGAGTGCATGTTATTGAAAAAAACTAACCATACCCAAATTTGTAGCTGTCTTTAGTATCTTTCATGATATCATGTGTTCTGCCTAGCCATCCCAGCATGAGAAACTATATTTCTATCTGTGTATTATCATGGATCTGGCCATCTACCATGGCAATGCAGGTTTATAAGAATACAATAAATCCTTCTCTGCAAAAGCTGTGGTGGATCTCTCTCTCTCTCTCTCTCTCTCTCTCTCTCTCTCTCTTCTCACTTCAATGTCATGATCAGTTGGGCCACCCTAGGTAGCAGTAAAATTCTTTATTTTTATACAGGATAAGATCTTACATACATCATTAGGTCCCGAAGGTCCTATTTTCAAGATGTTCTGTTTATATAAAATTAACAGGTTGTTCCGTGAGCATTTCACAGGACAACTTACCTTACCCTCTTCAAAATGTGGATCCTTCCCACATTTTGCCACATTGAGTACTGTCATGATTATGAAGCAGAGGCTCCCAAATCATTATCAGCATCCTCATCAGTTACCTGCGCACCTCCATCTTCCTAAAATGTGATCTATGCTCTCAGAAATCTGTGGAATTGTAAAGGATGTCAAATAGTGTTCTCAGCTGGTAGGACCATCTGTAACGATTGCAGTGAATCATTCTGAAATAAACTGTTGCATCTTATGCTCTACATTTGTAATCACTGTGGTGACTCCGGTCCTCCAGGACCATCTCCTTGCCTCCCGTACCTGTAACTGTCTTTAGTCTGACCAGTCCCCCCAGGTCCCCCTTATCTCCTCCTACCCTTTCCTTCTCTGTACTTGCTGACCAGCTACCACCTACTTCACGACAAGGGACTCCTGGCCCATCTATCTATCATTTTCAGGGATGCATTATTCTGCACCTGAGTGGCACCTTACTCCTTGCTAGCAATAAATGTCTACTATTTAATAATCTACCTGGTATCTTGTTCACTGTTTTATGTATTATGTCTGTTAGGAAACTATGTTCCCTATATAATGTTTATTTGAAACCTGTGTACTATTCTGACGTGAAGCCTTTGTAAAGGAGTCTCTGACTCAAAGGATTGTAATTCTGATATTGTTCAAAATAAAAAAAGATAAAAAATAAAAAAGGTCACTCCAAAATAGCCAATCACAAGACACCTTGCCCATGCCACTCCTCACTTACCAAATGATAGTCGTTTAATCCATCAACTCAAGTTGATATCAGTTTGCTGCTACATCATCCACCTTTCTGCTGCCAGAGTGTCTTTCATATTTGAAGGGCTGTCTAATGACTGCCACTGCAGAATCCTTTCTCCACCAACAACATCCTTTCTCCACCTACAACATCCTTCATCTGCAAAACTCTTCAATCTGCACTCCAAGACCCTGATGTAATATGGCCTCTTCACAATAAAGAACTGATTCGAGGGTTCTTGATAGACTTCTTTAAACAGTCACCTTTTCACATCAGTATAGTCACTTGCAAGTATTCAGGAAAGAAACGGTTGATCGTCAACTTACCTGTTCCTCATTCCTCCTCCATTACCAGCATCAAGTCCTGCATTCTCTCTGTCAATGTCTCCCTAGACTACACAAGAATAGATGATGCCATCAAATTCATTAAGCATGTCATGGAGCCTCGCTGGCTAAAGCCTACATATCAGATGCCTTCAAACTTCTCCTGGTACATCTTTTCTTGGTGCATCTCTAAACTGGTATCTGCTATGATGACTTATATTATTTTGTGGTCTGACCGAGAATTGGCTGCAAATGCAACCCTAAACTTTTCAATATATTTTCCTTCTATCAGATTCTCCTGAAGAATTAAAAATGACCTTTTGTTCTCCATCCCTTGGATGAGTTTCTACTAGTGGTCCCAGAAGACTGGAGAAGGGCTCATGTGATCCTGCTCCACAAGAGTGGTAGCAGGGAGGAGGCAGGGAACTACAGACCAGTCAGTCTTACCTCAGTAGTGGGCAAGATTATGGAGGTACTCCTTAAGGAAAGGATAGTGCAACACCTGGAATCCATAAGAGCACAGGATCCAAGACAGCATGGGTTTACAAAAGGAAGGTCCTGTCAAACTAATCTCATAGATTTCTTTGACTGGGTAACCAGAGTGGTGGACCAAGGGGGAGCAGTTGATGTCACCTACCTTGACTTCAGCAAAGCTTTTGATAGTGTTCCACATAGAAGATTGATTAATAAGCTGGATAGGGTGGGTCAGAAGTTGGTCAGCTGGGTGGCAAACTGGTTGATGGGCAGAAAACAGAGAGTGGTGGTAAATGGTATACAGTCAGAAGAGATACAAGTCACAAGTGGGGTACCTCAGGGATCAGTCCTGGGGCCAGTTCTCTTCAATATCTTCATCAGTGACATTGTAGATGGACTGGAGGGTAAGGTTTGTCTGTTTGCAGATGACACCAAGATCTGCAACAGAGTAGATGATCCAGATAGGGTGGGCAGAATGAGAAGAGATCTGGATAAACTAGCAAAATGGTCAGAAAAGTGGTAACTGGGGTTTAATGCAAAGAAGTGCAAGATCATGCACATAGGGAAGAGAAACCCTGAAGCCACCTATAGGCTCAGAGGGGAGTTGCTGGCAGTCACAAGGGGAGAAAGAGACTTGGGCATCATCGTTATCACAGATGACCTGAAATCATCCAAGCAGACCACTAAAGCAATAGGTAAGGCTAGGGGGTGTTAGGGTGTATTAGTAGGGGTATCACAAGTCGTAAGAGGGAGGTAATAATCCCTCTTTACAAGACACTGGTTAGGCCCCATCTGAGTACTGCATGCAGTACTGGAGGCCACACCTTCACAAGGACATTAACCAAATTGAGGCAGTCCAGAGAAGGGCAACCAAAATGGTGCAGGGACTGCATCAGAAAACATGTGAGGACAGATTAATGGAGCTCAATATGTATACCCTACAGAAAAGGAGGGAGAGAGGTGATATAATCAAAACATTCAAACACCTTAAGGACATTAACAAGGTGCAAGAGTCGAACATGTTTTAATATAAGAAAAATTGCAGGACAAGAAGACACATCATGAGATTAGAGGGAGGCCGATTAAGAGGTAATGTGAGGAAGTTCTTTTTCCCAGAAAGGGTGGTGGATGCATAGAATGGCCTACCTCAAGAAGTGGTGGATATGAAAACAGTACAGGGCTTCAAACAGGCATGGGATAGGCATAAGAGAGTAATGATTGCCAGCAACTCCCCTCCCAACCTATAGGTGGCTTCAGGGTTTCTCTTCCCTATGTGCATAATCTTGCACTTCTTTGCATTAAACCCCGTTTGCCACTCTTCCGACCATTTTGCCAGTTTATCCAGATCTCTTCTCATTCTGCCCACCCCATCTGGATCATCTACTCTGTTGCAGATCTTGGTGTCATCTGCAAACAGACAAACCTTACCCTCCAGTCCATCTGCAATGTCACTGATGAAGATATTGAAGAGGACTGGCCCCAGGACTGATCCCTGAGGTACCCCACTCGTGACTTGCATCTCTTCTGACCATATACCATTTACCACCACTCTCTGCTCTCATTAACAAAGCTTGTTCTCTTTCCCTGCAATCATAACCTTCATGCAGACACTAAGCTGGATCCAACAGCACCATTCCTATTGTTATTGCAGCTACATTCCTGGCACTGACAATTCTGCAGCTGATAGTCATTTCCATTTTGACTTCCAGATCTTCAAACTTCTGGTCCATGTAGCTGACTTGCACATGATCTGCCCACCAGACTTCAAAGCCTTGGTAATGATGTCAACTTCTATTTATCTGAAGTCATTAGTATGACATCAGAAGCCCTTGTTCCACCCTTTGGTACACCAAATTGCTTGGACAAAATATTAGAATTTCTGCAACACGCAAAACCTGAAACCATACGCTCCTCTCATCCATCAAGTTCTGGCATTTGCTGCTTTCTGTGCCCATACAAAACACCTCTCCATCATTTCTATCATGCAATACATATCTGGAATTCAAGTTTAAACTCTTATTTGTCAGGTAAATTTCCCTTACAAAACAAAAAACAGTTAAGATAATGGCAGTGACACACAAAGTTTAAAATCCAAAGCTGTCCCAGTGGTGTGCAGGGCTGAGATGTCTAACACCTTACCTCCTGCCATGTCAATGACCCGTGACTGGGAAGGAGCACAGGCTGCTGGTGGTCAGCAGGGTGGGAGAGAACTGAGCATCCCTTGGACAGCTCTTCTGTCCTGGGGATGGGGTGGCAATCATATCAGCCTTTGACTGCCTGTGGGAGGAGGCTCGGTGGCAGTGCAGACAACAAGCGACTTGTAGGGCAGGACCACAAATCTGCAGGATGTGCACACCTCCACGCACATACTCCTGATGTGAAGCCATTCAAGGGAATGGAAGAAAATAGTAAAAGAGATCCTGAGGTATGATGAAGCCCTGCAGTCCTCCCCAGCCCCACACCAGCAGCTGGAGACCTGGAGCTGCACCAGACTCAAAGGTGGAGAGGGGCACAGCCATCCTCTCTTCCCCCTACCACAGTACCAAAGCCATAAGGGAACAAGCTCTCAGATTAGTCTAGGGGAGGTGGGTGCCGGCTGTGGGAAGGGAGAACAGGAGCCGAAGAGCACATTGACAGTAAAAGCTATATGATAAAAAGGTTTAAAATGAGTACATGCAGAAATTCAATTTCACCTTTCAATAGTTCTTCCAGACTCTCCGTCTTGGCTTTTGGGTCCTGCAATTAACTTATTTATTCAAAGTCTTATGAAATACATAACTAAAAAGGCCATGAGAAGGCAATCTATTGATTCTGCCATATTTCAGAAGCTCAATAGTCTCTTCAGAACCAGCATCTTCACCCTATCAACCAATCTGAGGCTTCAAGCAGCCATGACTCTGGCATTCAATGTATTCTTACAACCTGGCAGATGTTCTACAGCAACTTCAGCCTTGTCCCCGAATAATTTTTTAACAACAGCCAACCTCATAAAGTCATCTAACACATATGGAAACATAGACAATGATGGCAGAGAAAGACTAAAGGTCTGTCCATTCTGCCCAGAGTTCACTACCCAGCCCCGGAACTATTGTCCATACAGGGTTTTATCCCTCCTGATCCACCCCCCCCCGCTCCCCTTCCTTTTGCTATCTACCTAAGCAGCCACAAAACCCTTCATGCAGTCCCACTCATGCTTGAAACCAGGTATGGTCTTGGCGCCCACCACCTCTGCTGGCAGACTGTTCCACAACTCCACCACCCTTTCTGTAAAATAGAACTTCCCCCTTCCAATTTCCAATCCCGACCTCGGTTTCTTGACTCCGTACTCCTAAATAGTTCTCAACAGTTCACCTTGTTATTCCCTTCAGAATCTTGAAGATCTTTATCACATTCCCCACCTCTCTCACCTGGTCTTCACCGAGCACATGTTCATTGCCTTCAGATGATCTTCACAAGATCTGCCCTGTTGGCCCTGAATCATCTTGGTCACCCTGCACTGCACCATCTCCAGCCTGTCCCTGTCTTTCCTTAGGTGAGAACTCCAGAACTGAGCACAGTATTCCAGATGCAGCCTCATCAGCGACCTATGTACAGGTAGCAGTACCTCCTTTTTCCTGCTGTCTGCACCCCTTCCAATTTACCCCAGTATCCTATTAGCCTTACTGTATACCTTGTTGCACTGGCTTGACTGTTTGAGGGAGTCACTAATGATTACTCCCAGGTCCCTTTCCTCTGCCATGTGCTCAGTTTAACCCCTCCCATCCAGTACCCTGCCCTAGCTTGTTTTCCCCTAGGTGTATCTTGCATTTTTTGTGTTGAATTTCAACTGCTAACCCTTAACCACCTCTATAGCCTTTGTAGATCCCTCTGTATTTCCCTAACAGACAGACAGACCGACAGATAGATACATGCATACATGCATACATACATACATACAGAGACAGAGAGACAGCTAGATAGATAATTTATTTAAAGAAGATCTTTCCCAAATTCAAGGGGCTTTACAATTCATAACATTCAATGCAAAATAAACCAGAAAAATAAATACCAACACAATTATGAGAAACTCCGATTATGTCAACATGTTGATTACTGCTGTCCAGTCCTTAGTCAATAAATCCACAAGACCGAATGATATTCTTTCTTGTAGCCAATGAAGAAATCAATATACAAATACACAGGCTCATTGCAGTCTCTCTTTGCAACACCC
The DNA here is from genome assembly GCA_016271365.2 of Neoceratodus forsteri. Classification (NCBI taxonomy): domain Eukaryota; kingdom Metazoa; phylum Chordata; order Ceratodontiformes; family Ceratodontidae; genus Neoceratodus; species Neoceratodus forsteri. The sequence goes on from JADMNL010000027.1 coordinate 167,993,203, forward strand.
TTATCAAAGTGTGCTATTCACCACAATAATCTCAGCACCAAGACCTTGGATTTAGCCAAGATACAATCCTACTGTCCCTGTATGGCCACTGAGGTTCAGAGACATTGCCAATGGTGTGACAAATGCCTCACACAAATGACTTTCCCAAAAGAGCTGTCCCTCTCACCAACATTACCAGCACTGGGCCTCTGGACTTAGTTTGCATCAACATGGTGTCTCCTCAGTGCAACTGCAAAGGAGTAAGTAACATTCTAGTCAAAATGGTTCATTATACCAGTTATGCACAGGCTAGTATCACTAAGGACCAGAAGGGGTACTATAGTGCAGACAATACCACACATGAAGAACCACGCTGTCTTAAGCGTGAATGGAAGTACAGCAACAGGGGTATTAGAGTGATACGAAAATATCGCTACCCTTGTTAATGTGGAACAGAAGATGGAAGTGGGGAAAAGGGTTTTGAGTACTTCTGGTTGAGTGTTTGGTCAAGCTGCTTCCATGGTGGAGTGGCCAAGACACTTGACCCAGCAGCAGATAAGGGGGGAGACTAGGGTTTGAAACCCTGCTTAAGGGAAATTTTATTTTACTCCCATCTGTGTGGCCATGAGTAAGTGCCACAATGTGAATTTTAACTTTCCCCTCTGTCCACACCCCCTCAGAGTTGATTATAAATATTCCAGGGGTGTGGTTGGCAAAGCCCCCCACAAAAACTAAAGAATTCCTCAGGTGTGCGGCAATGTTGTGCAGTCGGCATTATGTACCACTGCTGTGTTGCTGCACGCTGTTGTCTGAGTGTGGTGTTTCCTTGCGCAGTTTCAGGCATCTACAGTGGCCAAGGTACATGGGGGGTAGCACTTTATTCATTTTGAACTGCCCAAAGGACTGCATTCCTTTCAGGTAGAGACTTTGAAAATCATCTCATTAGGAAGTTACTGAAAAATAACAGAGTGCTGAGAAATCTTGGACCACATAATTCAATCTGCAGGGTCACTGACAGCCAGAGAGGCTGAACATGTTGAGAGAACTTTGAAGCCCTCCAAGAAGTCTCATTGGAGTCAGCAAGCCCAATTATTGGTGCACGCCTAACTTTACAAAGAAAAGGTCACCAGCTGGCCCATTAGTACAAAGGTGGCACTACCACTCATGATGCCACAGGCTGCGGGGACCAGCCAGGGATGGAAGGGTTGAGCATCTCAAGAACTAGTCTTCTTCTCTGGGGAGGGACTGCTATTGATGCATGATTGCCACCAAGTAACTAGATGGGAGCACATCTGGGTAGCACAAGGGGGAAGGGTAGCCACTAGATGTGAGCACACATCACTGCATATTGGCAAGCCTGGGAAGAACACCGGAGGTGGAAGAAAAGCCATGGTTCTCCCTATGCCGGCACCCACTGCAGGCTCTGGCACAATTGACATGGCAGGTCATCCTCTAATATATGGTCCTAGGTAAGTGGTGGATAACCAGTAAGTCTGTAAGAAGGTTCTCCACAGGCGAACCATGCACAAGGTTACTGTGGTGCTCTCAGCTCAAATTACTTTTTTCCAACAAAAGCTGATGCACACACATACCTCAGTAATGTTCAGAGCCAAAACTTCTCTTTATATATTTATTTACCAGCAGCACACCATGCCTGACGCGTTTCGGACAAATGTCGTTTATCAAAGGCATCAGGTGTGGTGTGCTGCTGGTAAATAAATATATAAAGAGAAGTTTTGGCTCCGAACATTACTGAGGTATGTGTGTGCATCAGCTTCTGTAAGAAGGTTGTTGAAAAGGCTGGGGGTGCCATAGGGTGTACCAGGGAGCAAGAAAAAGCTATTAATAACAAAAAGAACAAAATCACCAGATTTTTCATATTATCTTATGTTTAGTAGAGCAGCCAGACTCCATATGGACTTGTGTTTCTACTAATGGTGCTCTGCCTGAGAATTATCTGGAGCACATTAGACATCCAAAGGTAAATGCATAGGGAGGCCTACCATTTGGCTCATGAAGGTGCTGGAAAGAGCAACCTGTCTAACAAGGTCAGGTATAACAAGAAAGTATGGAAACAAGCAATGCAGACAGAAGACTGGGGGCCCGATTCTCAAAGCCCAACTAAGACTGGTGCAAGCTGGGGCAAACAGCAGCTTGTACCGATCACTGGTGCACCAGAGACCCTGCACCCGATTCTCAAATGGGTGGGATCCTGGAACTAAACTCCCACAGCTTGCGGCAACCACTCCCCTGAGTCACAGGAAAGGCGCATGGATGGGGAATGCCACAAGATGCATAACAGTCTGGCAGTAATAGCATCCAGCAGTAGCATGTGTAGTAATGTGGGTTCGGGTCATATCCACGTCAATGGGTAATGTCACAAGACATGACACAACCATTACTTGCACTGCAACTTAGGGTATTTCGAGTGTAACATTTTGTCTGTCATTACTGTGGTCACATGTCCCGTAGGCTGTCAACCCATCCTGCCATGTGGCAATGCTGGCACGACAGCAGCAAGCAACTGCATGCACCAGATCACTGCACACATTCTGCAAGGAGATTCTCACCGTGATATGCGATTCTGCCATGGATTATGAACAACAGGTCTGTTTCAATCACTCAGTGAAACAAAATGTACCATGGAAAAGCACTGAGGCTGTCAGGGGCACAGTATATTTAGACTAAATGGTCTGATGAGCAGTATTTTAAAACTATGCACAGCTGCCACCACTGTCTGGAGCGGGGTCCATGATTGAGACCCCTTTTGGCACATGGGGCATTAGACCAGCACAGGGCTAGTCTAACTCTGGGCCAGTGATGTGTACATTAGCTACCTTACAGAATCCCACATAAGGGGGTACAGAAGCCAATGTCCAGTGCATGGCCCCATGCACCATGGTGCACCCTGATGTTGGGTCTGGGCTGGTGCAGGACCTGTCTGGCACTAGGTCACCTGACCTCGATGCAGCCTGTGTTCAAGAATCGGTTGTGGTGTAACTTTTGACACAAGGTGCCCCTTGCATCAATTCTTTTTGATGCAAGCACCTTGCTTCAATTGCTGGCTTTGAGAATTGGGTCCTGAGGGTTAATACAGAACCTTTGAGTCCTCAGAAAACATAAAATTATGGACAATTGAAAACCAGAATCCTCTGTGATTGTTGAACAGTTATCCAACCTGTCAGTGTACTGATTGCTTCTGAAATGAGCAAATCTTGTGGTAAAGACTTTGTATGCAGCTGCCTCTTGCCAATTGGTTAGCTAATGCCTGAGACCAAGAACTGAGTAACCTCTTCTTAACATATTCAGTCACCTAAAAAGGAACACAGAGACGAATATACCATAATCCTCAGCTTGGAACACCTGTTGGTTCCTCAGTAACAAACAGCTCACGTGAGAAGGAACAGTTTTGCTACCCAGTGCTAGACTGGAATGTAAAGATACTCCAGACTTTGAAGTGTCATCAATCAGCACTGAGGATAAGTGATATCGACATCTCAGTCAATATAGACTTAAACCCTAATTATAAAATGGGTAGACAAAATCCTGCATATTGATTGGTTTTTACCTATGTATCAAATCCATTCGATGCACAGGTAAAAACAAGATCTCAAAAGTATGACCGCATTTAAAAAAACAGAAATCACTGTGCACTTAGAACACATTTTCAAATATTGCTATTTTTTTTCGGTCTTAGCGAGGAAAACAGTACATCACAAAACCCCTCAGTAGGCATACACGTAGAGGGGTTTTACACTAAAATGTCAAGTGAATTGAATTTGAGAATCACAAATAAAGTACTTGAGATGCACATAAACAAAACTGTTTCTGATTAAATCTTGCTGCCGTATGCCGCTTCTCCAAGTCCTGCCTGCTCTCAGTTGTCCCAGCAGTCTATACATTTTCTCACATTGTGTTGCTGTACTTAAATTGCTTGCAGTCTGTGGCTACTCTGTCTGTCCCACACAGAATCAAACTCTATGCTGCTGCTGTTTGTTTAGTAAATTAATGCTACTTTTGGTAACTGCTCACATGATTGTACTACAGCTCAGTCGGCATGAAATCATGCTGACGCTTATCCAAGTCCTGGCCTGCTTTTATATCTACTTAGTTCATGGTTCCTGTGCTCTACATTGCTGATCATACTGCTTACAGCTGCTACTGTTACTGGTATTTTTAATATTTACTATTCTCACCAAGCTCGCAGGCTCCTGACTTGTACTTGCAGGGGTGTATGTGTGTGTGTGTGTGTGCGTATGTAGGGGGTGCACCAAATTGCAGGTGCTCACTCCTGTAATGCCACTCACTTTGTTGGGGACAGGGCTGAAGTGGGGCTGCTCATTTCAACAAACCCACTGGCCATCAAAGGTAAAGGACATCATTTAAATTAATAGAAATGATGTAACAGAGAAAGAAGTTTGTATGGAGTTGGAAGAGGATGGTACACCCATTCACACATATCATCCTAACTATGGATGCCTATATAGGGCAAATGTCCTAAAGCAATCACACAGCCCTAAAGGTGGAATGCTTATTTTACAATGAATGTACTCAACTGTTGCAGTTTTTAGATATATAAACAGTTTTTTACAATGAAAATTTTTTTTTTTTTTAAAAAGGAAACCCATTTTATAAGAGCAATAAGACACTCAGTGGTGTGCATTGAACAGATATTACTGCACTTTCAGGGTCTGAAGGCACTTGGCCTGTGGCTTTGTGCCTCACTACGCCCCTGGGTGTGCGGTAATAGCTGTTCAATGCACACCCCATTATGTCTTATTGCTTATGGAACAACCATGTGCTCCACCCAACTATGTGCCCCTAGATGACAATGATCACAACAAGAAGATATAGGAAACCTGAGATGTACATTGTGGGGATGATTACGTGATGTCTGCAGCACTGTAGCAGCTTTGCTCTGGAGCTCCTACCTCTCCACCTTTTCATCTACCAACTTTAGCCACTGATCAATATCCTGCACATAAAATAACTACCTTGATCAGTTGGTGCCTGTCTGCCTGCAGCTTTCAACTAAATTCTTTCTGGATTGATATTGACGTTAATCCAGCACTATGGAGGCTGATATGCAGCAGGCCCCACTCCGTCATACTCCACCTACTATACCAGAGAAGACACCCAAGAAAACTAAAGCCCAGGGATCGCAAATGCCCTGGCAACTTGGATCCTTTGCACCTGCTGTTCCTCTAACTGAAGATTGTTTCCTTCAGGAACTACTCCCCTTTTGAGAAGCCTTAGCGTACATCTCTGCTAAGCTGAAATCTCTCCAAGCTGACATGGGTGCGTTAGGCCACAGAATGGGAGATGCAGAGGCTCATACGGCATCACTAGAGCACTGGCGTGATAAAGTGGACCCTGAAATTACTAAACTACAGCAACAGATCTCCAAGTTGCAACTAAAAAATGGAGGATTTAGAGGGACGCAGTCGCAGAAATAACATCATAATCTTCTGTCTACCTGAAGCTGAGGAAGGCTCTGCCATAATCACTTTCCTCCAGAAGCTTCTTGTTAAGGTGGTTGGTCCTTCTCCCTTCAAAACTGCCTACCAAATTGAGAAGGCTCACTATTTTCTTCGACCATGACCCCGCGAAAGTGCTCCTCCCTGACCGATTGTCCCGAAATTCCTCAGCTATCTGGAGAAACAGCATGTCCTCTCTAAAACAAAGGTGCTACAATCCATCTTATGGGAGGAGAAGCACCTCAGATTTACACAGGACCTTCCACTTGAAGCCCATCAGAAATGTGCAGCCTTCCACCCCACTGTTAGTAACCTGATAGCCACAGGGATTCAATTTAAGATGGCCTACCCTGCAAGTCTTCAGGCCCTGATTGATGACTCTTGGCTCTCCTTCAAGTCGCCAGACCAAGCCACCAAGGAACTGTCTAATCGCCTACCAGACCTCTTCAAAAACACCTGAACACCTGCCTTACAACCAGCGTTTATTCTCCTAACTCAGTGTTGAACTGTGCATACCTGTGTTTTCCTTTTTGTTTGAACTGTGATGTCTTCCACCCTCCTGAAGTTAACAGCTTCATCCTCCCTTGAAGGTCTTTGTTTTTTTACCCTGATGGACGCTTTCCTATTCCTGCAACTAATGTCCAATCTGGAATCTCAAAGCCTGTCCTAAAATCTGTCCTGGAACCCGAAAGTCACACCGCTGTCTAGATACTGAACTCCTCCCGGGACATGGAACCAATTTTCAGGAGGCATTGTTCAGGGGCACGTGATTTAGTGTGTAACTGGTCCCTGCTGATTTATGTTCCTACTAGGTCTAGCCCAGTCCAAACTAAGGTTTCCTAGAATGCAGGGGCCAATATGGTTCAGTAAGTTTCATATAAGGAGTATCAGTGTCTGTTTGATTGGTTTATGTCTCTCCCTACTGTGGGTCAGTGCTATGTATATTTGTTGGGGTGTCTTTTATCCATTCAGGGGATAGGGCAACATACCCTGTAGGTGCCGTATCTTATCTACAGTTTGCCTCCTCAGCCAAGACAGGTGTGGTACCACCCATGTAACGCAGTTCCTCCATAACGTAACCTGGTCCTTTTCCTTTTTACTTTTTTTTCGGGCTGGTCCATTTTATCCTCAGTCATCCTCGCACAGTGAGCATCTAGCATGCTGAGTGCTGGAAGGCAGTCCACAGCTCCTTGCTCTTCCCCTTCGGGTATGCCTTGATTACCTTCCATCAACCGGATTAAAAGGCTAACAATTCTGGATATACCTTGAGTACGAGTGAATGGGTGGATGGGGGGGCACTAACTGTAGCCGGGTTTTGCTGCGGACTGGGGTCCACCATGTCCTGGGTAGTGGGGGGGATAGCCCTTAGCTTCCTCATCCCCAGTCTGATATACTCCTGTGTTACCCTGTTAGAATTCTGTACAACCCTGGAAGCTGTCAAAGGAATGCGCCTTCATGCACCAATTGGATCTTCACACTCTTCCCCTTATTCCCTGTCAGCTGGACTCTGTTTTAGTACTCCTCATAATGCAACTGACAGGATGGGGTCAGCTAGGTGTTACAGGGTTATGACCCATCATAACACCATTTTCTCCTCAAGTATTTGACTTGTCACAATTCAGGAGGGTCCTTGTATATAATTTTTGGGTTTGGGGTCAAGGGATGAGGGGGATTTACTTGTCTTTAACAACCGGTCCTACTAAGTTCAGTAGAGGGATTCTTTGGGAGAACTCAAAGGCTGGTTACTCATTCAACAACTGTTGTGGTTACGTTGGGGGGAGGTGGGGCCTGTATATGGTTTGTGGGGAGGGGTGGGGGCTTGTTCAGCTTTATTTATTAAACTACCTACATATTTGGTTGGGGCTGTCATTACTGGAAAAAATATTATTCCTGTCTGGGGTCATTTCCTCACTGCTCTTATTGAGACCACAAGGTCACTGTTTTTTGTCAGTGGGGGAGAGGGTGGGTTGGAGTGTATCATAATTTTCCTGCACTGGGTTATATGGTCATGCAGTATTATGGCTATAGCTAATAATGTTATTAAATTGCTAATGTGGAATGTAAGGAGAGCAAGAGAGCAGCTTAAAAGATATCAGATATTCAAACATGTATCTCTGCTTCAGGGTCATATCATTTTTTTGCAAGAGACTCACCTAGGAAACTAACTGGTTGCAAAGGCAAGATATCAGTCAGGTTTTTGCTGCTGGAGAATCCACCTCGAGTAGGGGTGTTGCCATTTTAATCATGAAAACGGTATCCTTTCAGGCTGACCAAGTTGTCTCAGACCCGCAAGGGTGATATATACTTGTCAAGGGCCTTCTAGACCATAGAGAAGTGATTCTGGGTAGCATTTATGGGCCTGTTGGGGGTGACCCTTGCATTTTTATGGACCTAGCAGATAAACAAGCCCCACTCCTACCAGCCCCTTTAGTTCTGAGTGGGAACTGGAACACTCCACCTACACAAGACCTAGACCATTCTAGCCAATCTCTTGGACCCTCATCCTCAACTCAGTGGACCCTAGGTGAGTTCATGGACTCACTTGGACTTTGTGATCCCTGGCAAATTCTCAATCCCACTTCTTGTAATTATACCTTCTGCTCCGCTATCACACATCATCTAGACTTGATTATATACTCATTAGCCTATCTCTCTTAAAAGGGACTTGCAATGCCATCCTCGAGCCCCTGATCCTCTCTGATCATGCCATGGCGTGGCTTCTGCTTAATTTTATCTTGGACTCGCAGTGGGACACAATCTGGAAACTAAATACACAGCTCCTTAAAGATGATTTTGTTGTCTCTAAAATAAAATCCCTTATTCAATCCTATACCGAAACCAATCTCAAGTCTGTCCTCAGAGAAGATTATGAATGGTGCACCCTGAAATGTCTCCTTAGGGGGAAATTTATTTGTCTCACCTCTAAAAGGAAGAAAGCCCATGAATTTGACGCTCTCTCTCTCTTCTGAATCGCATAAGATCTTTAGAAAACTCCTTATCCCCGTCCTCCTCATCTGACTCCTTAAACACACTGCTGTCTCTTAGAGACAAATATGCTGACATTCTACGGGAGAAGGCAGAATATGCTATATTAAAGACCCAGTCAAAATACATTGAACAAGGGAACAAGGCAGGGCGCCTGTTAGCTCTTCGCCTGAGGAAACTAGAAAGCTCTAGGATAATCACAGACATTTCTGCCCAAGATGGCTCCACTAAAACCCTCCCCAGTGAGATAGCATCTGTGTTTGAACATTTTTACAGTTCATTATATGGTCAACATGCCTCTCCATCAAATAAAGATGACATTCTGGCCTATTTAGACACGCTGCCTCTCCCACACCTTTTGGAACACCAACAGGCCCTCCTATCCACACCCATCTCATTCCATGAAATTAAAACCATCATAAACAGTTTATCACTAGAGAAAGCCCCTGGTCCAGATGGCTTTCCACCCAATTTTTATAAACTCTTCTCTAAGACATTATCCTCTCTTTTACTCCGCCTTTTCCATTATATGTTCTCAGCCAATTCAATGGATCCCTCCCTTCTGGAGGCTTCAATTGTTCTTCTCTTAAAACCAGACAAACCTTCCTCTCATCCAGCCAGTTACCAGCCTATCTCCCTCCTAAATTATGATATTAAAATTCTAACCAAAATTCTAGCTACGAGGATAGGCAAAGAATGGTCTGATCTGCTTAGTCCGGAACAGGTTGGTTTAATCCCAGGCAGATCATTGGCTGATCATCTACGTAAACTGGTCCATATCTTCCATGCTCCTAAAGACTCCCCCATCCCCATGACCCTAATCTCACTTGATGCTGAGAAGGCTTTTGACAGAGTGGACTGGACCTTCCTATGGGCCACTCTGCGGAGAGTGGGTTTCCCCTTGACCTTCCTACAATGGATCCAAACTATCTACTCCTCTCCATCAGCTAGAATATACTGTAATGGTATATTTTCTTCCCATTTTTCTTTTCACACTGGCACCCATCAAGGCTATCCCTTATCCCCCTTTCTTTTCAACCTTTACCTCGAACCCTTAATTAGACAAATTAAAGCCTCCCTCAACATTTCCGGTATCTCAATTGGCGAGACAATACAGACTCTCTCAGTGTATACTGATGACATCCTGCTAATTTCTCACACCCCTCTACATCTCTCCCTGAAACTTTAAAGGTGATTGATAGATACAGCTCTCTTTCCAACTACAAACTTAACTGCAGTAAAGCAGAAATCTTTCCTCTTAATTATCATATTTACAGCTCTTATTTTTCCCACTTTGATATGCACTGGACTCCAAGGTTCATTACATATCTGGGCATTTTTTTCTCCACTGAGACTTCTCTCATGAAAAAGTTAAACCTTGATGACTTGGTCAGTATCATCCAACAGGATCTTATTAGATGGAAAATGCTCCTGATATCTTTGTGGGGTAGGATTAACATAATAAAAATGAATATACTACCTAGACTCTTCTATCCCTTAAATATGTTAAATCTTTGTCTTCCCAATTTTTATTTAAATGCAGTTATGCAGTCATCACTAAATTTATTTGGTTAGATAACTCTCCTAGACGTTCTTATCTCAAATCGGGTCTCCCTAAAGAGTTGGGTGGAATCTGGCTTCTGAACTTTTTGCTTTACTATTAGTCTAGCCACATTTACAAATGTGGTAAATAGCTTTCTACACATCAAGTACATCCAGTGGGGGGCTATATACCTCCCTGGATACAAATAGAGTCCAATCTGATTCATAGCTTTAATCTTTGTGGTTCTGCTATTCTCTTCTCCCCTTGGAAATCCCTTCCAATGCCCCTACGAGACTCTGGGGTTGGAGTATCTGTTAAAGTCTTCTCATAACTATCTGCATCCCTTAAATTTCAGCCCTCTAAAGATATTTCTCAGTCCTTCCTATCCAATCTTAATATTAAAATCGGTGGTCATTCAATTTCAGCCGCATGGCTTCTTCAACTATCAGGAATTAAAGTGTCAGATCTCTATTTTCGAGGGTCTCTCCTTTCTTCTCCAGAGATTTTGTCAGAACTTCAACTGGCTCCATCACAAATTTTCAAGATTTTTCAGTCTGTTACAACACTTTGGCCTCACCTCAGCGTCCTCCAGACTAGATGGACTACTTACGCTGTTTCAAGATCTAGCATTCAAGCCCCATGGTACTGCCATGATTTGCTACCTCCTCCTAGATAAGGTCTCCCCACTCCACCTGCAGGCTCCAAGATTTGGGAGGCCCTGTTGCCAGATTTTAACTTCAACTGGGAGCATATCTGGAAGGACCTCTATAGTTACACCACTCAAGACCAGCTAAGGCTCACCCAATTCTATATTTTAAATAATATGTACTATACCCCCATCAAGTTGGCTAGGATGAGAGGCATCAATTCCTCCTCTTGTACCAGATGTGGTAAGGAGAAGGGCACAATTTTGCATATCATCTGATCTTGTGAGAAGGTCTTCCCACTATGGGCCTTGATTGAATCTCGCGCTGACCCCCTGCTGGGTTTGGAGGACCTTTTCTCACCAGAGATCTGTATCATATAGGACTACACCCAGACTGTAGTCAGGGAGTGAAGATACCATATGGCCCTCATCTCACTAGAAGTGAAGAAGCTGGTCCTTAAACATTGGCTGGACCAATCCTCTCTTTCATACCGAGAATGGCTACATGAGCTTTCCTTCTGCCTCAGGACAGAACTCATGATTGCCAGTACTCATCACAGATTACCTCTCTTTACCAAATAGTGGAGCAAGCTCTATGATTTATACCTGAATTGACCACATCTCTGTCCTCTCATGCTCTCCTTTCACATTGGTCTCTCTGATTTCTTGCTCCTTAGCTAGTTTAGTGCCTGTTTTGGGGCACACTCCGTGGGAGTGGGATCTAAGGGGTGGGTAGGGAGGGTTAGGGGTGGAGGGTAGGGAAGGCTTAGTATGATCTGTGACTTTACATGTTATAATTCTATGGTTTGTACTTGTAATGTAAAATCAATAAAGTTATCTAAATTTATAAAAAAGAAGATATAGGAAACCTAACTGAGGCAGATGAACAGGACATTGAGAAAAAAAGGATCTTCCTCTTTGCTGGACACAGAATCCATCACTGATAATGCATATGTCACTGAAGAAGATGACCCACTCCATTCTAAAAGAGAAGTAAAGCCAATCATAAAACTAACCCATGATGCCCCTGATGCTGCCACTGACTTACCCTTAAGTGTGGTACTTAACAGTTTAAGGTTGTTGCCTAGACGGATGCATGCATGAGCCCTGAATCCAAATTGATGACTAGATTAATGCACTGACAAGCCACAGGAATTATTCACAGACATCTATGCTCCAGGCCTCCTGCAGCTGCTTGAATTCAACATAATTTGCTAGATTAGCCTAATGCCTAATGAAATTGAAAGTTTTGACTGAAAAACTGGCAAGGCCACAAAGAATTCATCAAACAAACACAGAACATCTGACTGACCGAGTACTGTGTGGAGTGGCTACTGCACCAGCACCGGCGATAGCCCTTCTGGCAGCTAAAGATGGAGAGGTCCTCTAAGGTGTGCTACAGTAAGTCTTCACAGAAATATCCACATTTAAATCAGTGGTGGCTAATTTACAAGAAAAAGTGCAGATCCTGCAGCATAAACAGAGAAGCATGGATACCCTTCTTGCCTGTATAGATGAGAATGACACCAGGCATGAAGCCTGCGTACAAGAAATGGAGTTGCTGGTAGGGCTACTCTGTCATTGGGAAGACACCGAGAATAGAAGCAGAAAGAATAAGATAAGAATCGTGGGGTTGCAAGAGGGGGGGCATAAAAACGGACCCAGCCAGGGCTCTTTAGAGGGAACTGCCTAAAATCTTAAAACACACATAGAAGACCCCACTGGAAATGTAGACAATGCACAGAACCTTTTCACCTCCCAACCCAGGAGACAGACCAGACCAACGTTGGCAAAACTACTACCATTCCCAGAGAGGGAATGCATCCTAGCCCTTGCTAAGGAATATGGACCACTGAGCTGGGAGGGACATCATATCTTTACTTTTAATGACTACTCCCCAGCAGGCCCCTTGAGAAGAATTCTGGGCCCTGGAAAAAGTTCAGACTCTGGGGCCCCAATGCAGCTGTGTACAGTAGCATGTTGGGCTGCCTGGTCCCCTCTTTGGTGCTGGGCCCCTGGGAATTATCCCCAGCTCCCCACCCTCTCAAGGGCCCTGCTCTCCAGAGTTAGCAGCCAAGAGGAAGGAACCTGTGGCTGCTAGAAGGGCCTTCCAAGATCTGGGTATCCAAAACTGACTACAGTATCCTGCTAAACTGAAAACAACTCAAAATGGTATTACTAACACTTCTGAATCCCCAGAAGAAGCCTTGGACTACCTTCACAAATACTGGACCGACAAAGCAAAAGAATATGGCACCAAACCCAATGGCAGCAGCTCCAAAAAGTGCCTCCTTCAGGAGCCACTGCCTGACTCTTGCAAAATGTCACCCCCCCAGCCAGCGGGACCAACAGGACAAGAACTGCCAAACAATCCGAACCAAACGCTCAAGGGGCAAGGATGGGAAGAAAGCCGGTGAGCACCCAAAGGCTGGGAGAAATGGAAGCAGGCAATAAGGCTCATCTTCCCACAGCTCAGGCACAATGGGAGAGCCAGTATCCAAATGAGCAGTGCCAGACAAGTACACCTGCAACACAGCAACCTGCCTACCACCAACACACCATCTTATGCAGATAAATGGGGACAAACAGCTGGACACTGACCCACAACAGGGACAAGTGGTTGCACCACCACATCCTATGCCTTGTACCTGACCAGAGTTCCTCCAAGTACTCCAGGTGGACTCAAATCACACCCTCACTCCTATTCCAAGTGGTCATATCCTTTCTGACTGATTTGCTGCTAGTTTCTTTCTACTTGTTTATTTTGCAGGTCTGAGTGGTCAGAGGGGAGGGAACTCAAAACGTGGGTCAGCACGTGATTTATAGAACCACTCTTCCTCACTTCCAGTGGTATCCCTATGGTCCCCCCCTCACTGCAAACTCCACTATAACCTTGAAGGGAGATCATTTCAACAGTGGCAGGTAATTTCCCCAGTTATATGTAGTTACTGGGTTTGTTTATTAAGTTCTCACCCACAGATAATATGAGGGAACCTCATGGGAGACAATCTGAGTGCCAGAAGGCTTTGCCACATAAGGGAACTGAGGAGTAATGGACTGAAGGGTTTGCTTGCAACTCGCCTTCTGACATTAAATCAGATGACAAAATGGTGGGCACGGTTCAAAGGGTAGGCTAAGGAGGGAGCGTCGTTTACACTGCTTAAATATTGCTGGAAGCTTTTCTCTCCACCCTTTGGCTGCCTGACTGAGTCAATCTGGCATGACTGAATTCTGTAGTAAATGCAACTGTCAGAGGCTAAGTGCTGACTCATTCCTCTGCCAACTGTCAAAATCAAGGTGATGAATATCCAAATTGGTGCCAACTATCAAGTAAGCAGAGTGGAGGATTATCTTTGGCTGGCAGTGTCATGCCCCATGGCCACCTCACATGATCACACTATCGAGTTGCATGAACATGTGAGGTTTCCTTCATGAAGACTCTCACCAGCTTGAAGACTGCTTGCAGTGGTGCATTGGAACACATAACCCCCCTCCACCCCAAAGCTGTGCTGTCCCCTGGAGCTGTAAGGTAATGGCAGTAATAGCCCTGCAGAAGTGACAGGTCAAATCAACCCAGCTACTGGATCTGTAAAACCTGTTCCAGTGTACAGGTTTAACTCCCACCCAGGCAACTGACCATGCCATTAGAGACATCCCTATAGCTGCCACCACCCCCTATACACAGATCATCCAGCCTCATGAAACTGACCACATTCCCCCAGGTACCCCATCACCCCACCACCAACAATAATTACATCAACTACAAGGATCTGCAGGGAAGGCTGTGTACGCACAGTAGGCAAAGCACGCACCCTTCCCCTCAACCCCGGCATGACTGGGCAAGTACACCCAGCCAACATAACCACAGGTACATACCTGGTAGATAATTAAGCTGGGAAAGTCCAAGAGTGATTCTTCCTCTTTCCACCTATTATGGGTGCAACAAACTTGAATCCTGACTGGGCCACAGCAACCGAGCTACGCAACTGATGAAAGTTGCATCTACTCCATGTGCATGGCGATGTCAGGGACTTTAAGCTTAATAGTGCAGTCCTGATAATGCATCCCTCTGAATGAAGGCAGTGTGTCGGTCCATAAATCAACACTCTGGCTGCAAGAGATCCTCCAACACTCCCTCCTGGGCAAGCAGCAACTCCCTCAAATAGTGGGTTGCTTGAGCCAGATCACTGGGAGACTCATAGTGAGCCACTGGGACAGGAGGTGAAAGGAGAAAGAATAAAGGTGCATATCCCATATGCAGCTTCGGTATGGTCGGGGGCAAGCATTGGGCAAACCTCCACATTGAACTACACTGATTAATGCTTGTGCACAGACCTGCAGAGGGCAAATACAGGGAGAACCCACCCGGCAGGTGAATTGTTTCAGGGCCCAACAATGCATATGTAAATATTCTTACTGTTTGATGGTTATTGTTGTCTTTATCCACTGTATACAGAGGGATCTATGTTTAAGGTGGTTAGTACTATATGCTATGCAAGTACATTCTTGCAAATATAGATTGTCTCTTACACACTAAGGGCCTGATTCTCAAAACTTGGCACAAACTGCACCAAAGGAGACTTGTGCCAATTGTCAGTGTGCCAGGGACCCAGCGCCTGATTCCCTATCAAGTAAGGTCCCAGCGACAAAGTCCTGCAGCTTGCGGAAACTGTGGTCATGCGCCAAACAGATGGTGCATCTGGATGGGTTGGCGCAAACTGTGGGGCTGCCATGCACCACTCTATAACATCCTTGGTGGTCTAGTGGAGCCCCCAATGTGCCCAAATATTAAAATAGTAATTTCCTGGTGGTTTGGCAGACCACCCCTATCTGCCTGAATATTAAAATATTCATTCCCTGGTGGTTTGGCAGACCCCCCCCAGCCCTGATCCCCTTACCAGTAAATTAGTCAAGTCCCTGGTGGTCTAGTGCCCCCTCATTCTGCCCAGATATTAAAATATTCATTCCGTCCCCCATCCAAGCCTATATATACATATATATTTATACAATAGGGGTGTATTGTATTTGTTGACAATAAAATCATGTATTCTCACCCCAGTGAGATAAATGGTTGATGACATAGCTACAGTGAAAATATTTACATTTACATATACTGTAGCTATGTCATCAGCCAATATTCTCACTCCAGCAACATGTCCCCAGTGTAAGTCAAAACTTCTTTTACATGTGAAACTGAAATGTTTGAGGTACCTAATTAAGCAGCTGGTCTGCATTGTTCATTCTTTGCTTGCAGTTTCACAAATGCCAGAAGCCTGCAGCAGTACAGTCCTCACTGAACCAAATGGCACACACCTAAAACAGCACGTTTCTGTAATACAAGCTGCTGAATGGTCGTACAGTCACTCACACTGTAAACCTATCGGGTCCCATTTATGATCTCTGCGATGACAAACATAAAGAAAATCTGTCTACAGACTCCAACTCTAACATACCAGTGAACTGCACAGCACACATATTTCCACACCAAAGCCATCAGTTTTAATTTAATTTCTTCACATGTTACAGCAACCTAAACATGACCTCTTTAAACTGGTATTACTTACATGATATATACTCTATAATTCTTGCTGTCGGTATCAGTAAAAAATAAAGCTGAGTATCTCAATGACAACGAAAGTACCTCACACAATCTAAACTGCTCTCTTGCCTGTAGTTCCCATGGAGCTTCTCACAGACATTCCAAAACAAATAACATATGAGCCAACCACAAACGAAAAAGTTACTCACGGCAGCATACAACAAAAATTAAACACTACACATAATAAAATATAGGGAAAAAGGAAAATCACACACAGTATCTACAAGAGACCTCCCGGACATGTCCCACCTACCAAAACACATCATCCAACCATGGATCACACTCACATACTCATCAGCCTATTACCACTCATTCACACACACAACAACCAATCGCACAACATATACAAACCCCATTCATACCCATTCACTCACAGCAGCAACTCACAGCAACAGAACGACATAAGGTAAAACAAAACAAATTAAAGCTTCCACACCTATTGTATAAATCGCACACATGATGTGCAGATCATGGGACGTGGCAAATATTCACACTCCTGCATCATGAGGCATGGATATCTCACTCTGCAGGAGTGAGCATATTTTCCATATCCCACTCCTGCACATCATGTATCATATATATATATATATATATATATATATATATATATATACACACACACACACACATATACCATGGGGTGAGAGTTTTATCAGTAGAATATCCTGTGTTATTTCCGTTGCAATGAGGATAAATCCTGATGACATCAGCAGAGTGAGGATAAATGCCATTTATCCACACTCTGTTGATGTAATCAGAGTGAGTATATCTTCACTGCAGCTTGCATTCTAAATGAAACTGCTTCAGAAAACAGTTTCTCTTTCTCACTGAAGCTGCAGCTTACTCAATTAACTTTGCAAAACACTCTCACCTGTGTCCCATTGTGTTTCTAACACTCCTAGCCCATTACTTTGCTGATCTCAGCTTCAAAACAATTTGAATTCTAAATGAAACTCCTTCACAGAGCAGTTTCTCTTTCTCAGTGCTTCCTGCAACAGTTTCACTTTCTCACTGAAACCTACCTTACTCAATTCTTTGCAAAACACACTCATCTGTCTCCCATTGTCTTTCTGACCCCCAGTCCATTCAGAACCACACACACACACACACACACAGAGTCTCACACACACATACACCCACACCACACACAGAATGAGCAGAAAACACACAGAAACAGAAAAAAATGTTCCTAAAGCTCTCTCACCTATGGTATAAATTGCACACATGATGCGCAGATTGTGGGATATGGAAAATATTCTCAGTCCTGCAGAGTGAGCTGTGCATTCTCACTCATGCCTTTGGCACTCGTGAGAATACAGAGCTCACTCTGCAGGATTGAGAATATTTCCATATCCCACTCCCTGCCCATCATGTATCCTATATATATATATATATATATATATATATATATATATATATATTTATACAATGGGGTGAGACAAATGAGCAGTGAATAAATCAATGCATCTTATGCACAGTGATATAAATCTGGTAGAAAATCACACTGTGATAATATTCCTGGTAAAAAAATCACAGTGTGATAATATTTTACATTTATACATATAGGGCAGGATTCACAAAGCTTTCTGAAGGTCAGAACTCGGCTGGACTCGGCTGATGTAGATATCATCACTCAAGGCAGGTTTCCCTAACACAGTAGTCAGGAACTCCACCAAACCCTCATTAGCCTAGGAAACTAATCAGTATATCAGTTCCACCTGCAAGTCACCTGCTAGCCCTAGAAAAGCACATTGTGTTCCTGCAGAGAACCAAAGCAAGCTAATAGCAACTAGTTTCATACTGACAAGAAGCCAAAAAAGACTAAAGCCTTCAGCATCCATGAATACCTCAACTACCAATGAATACAACCTGCTTCATCCCAAATGGCAAATTAGTGTTCCAGCTTGTTTTATCAGGTTTCATTTTTTGTCCTGTGTCTTCTTGGTTTATTCCACAAGATAAAGATTCATACTAAGAGGTAAGGAGCTAAGGATGCCTTTCTTTGGCCCATTGCAGCTCCTGTCATCTCACTCGTAATAAGTCAGTACATGTCCTTTCAGAATATAGGAGTCGAGATTACGTTTAAACTGGACCTTGCTTCTTGAACAAATAATTTCTTCTGATAACGTTCCAAGGGGCAACCACTCTCTGGGTAAAAAAAGCTTTTCTCCTATTTGTGTTATCCGATGTGTCTTAGCTGATGTGGCCCCAGTGCCCGTTTTGTCATTTTTAAACTGGAGGTTAAGTTAATTTAATATATAATCATCCTGCATTACATCTTAACACAGCAATAGGTCCCCTCTAACTCTTCTTGTCTCCAGCAACATCAGCTGTAACTTATTCACATGTTGTTCATAAGGAACCTTATGTAAGCTGTGTATCATTTTAGTGGCCTGTCTCTGCACCATCTCAATATTTGCCACTCCCCCTCTTGCGATGGGTTCCTACACCAGGGCTCCATAGTCCAGTATAGGTCTAACATAAGCTCTGTACAGTGGCAAGATCACCCTCTGACTGCGGCTCCTAAAGTTTCTCTTTATGTTCCACAGTACTTGTTTTACTTTTATAATTTGCTTATTACAGTGTGACTGATATGTAAGGTTGTGGTCTATTAAAATACTCAGGTCTTCTTTTTTCTCAGATTTTCACAGTATTACTCCATTTATAAAGTAGTTTTCTTCACATTTTTTTTACCCAGATGGATTACACAGCACTTATCAACATTAAACTCATGCCTCTGGATGTTGCCCAGCTGTAAATGCTATTCAGGTCTGCCTGTACTGTCTGTACCCCTTTTGAGTCTGTCACCAAACCAGCTAGTTTAGTATGATCTGCAGACTTACTTAGCCAGTTTTTGGCCCCCTTACCCATTCCTGCCATGAATACTCGAAAGAGCACAGGCCCCAGGACTGACCCCTGGGGAACCCCGCTCATCACCAGGACACTATCCGAGTAGTAACCATTTATACACACCCTCTGCGATCTATCACCCAACCAGACCCCAATCCAATGGACCACTCTATGGTCCAGGTTAATTTCTTTAAAACTAAGCATAATTTCTAGATGAGGAACTTTCTTGAAGACCTTTGAGAAATTGAGATAGACACAATCCACAGCCTCCCCCCATCCAATGCCACAGAGATCTTTTCATAGAAACATAACATATTAGTTACACATGACCTCCCTGCCACAAACCCATGCTGCTCACTATCCCCTTGGTTAGTCGCTAGCAGATGGGCATTTATTACATCTTTTAGTATAGATTCCATCAACTTGCCTGGCACCGAGGTCAAACTTATGGGTCTATAGTTTGTGTGATCTGTCCCATTACCCTTCCTATGGATGGGCCCCACATTTGCTGCCAACCAATCACCAAGCACCTCACCGCTGTCCAGTGATCTCTGAAATATTAGTGTCAGTGGGATAGCAATATTAGGAGAAAATAGTTTAAGTAACTTGTTTGAGACATTATCTGGGCCAGCTGAGTTTGTGTTTTTTAGAGATTTTATTTTGCTTAATACTGTATCCAATGTTATCTCTATATTGTATTCCATATTGGTCTAATATCTACCTGCTCAAACAGTTTATTAGAAAAAACTGTACTAAAGTAGGAGTTAAAAATGTTTGCCACCTTAGTTGGATCAGAAATTAGGTCATTTGCCTCTTTAATAGAGCATAGGTTATTTTTTGTTTTCCTAAGGGAGTTAAGTGAAATAAAAAAACAAAAAGTTCTGGAAACCCCTATTGTATAAATCGGACACATATTGTGCAGTCGTATGCTATGGAAAATATTTTCACTTCTTCGGCACTCCTGAGTATCCAGAGGTCACTCTGCAGGAGTGAACATATTTTCCATATCACACTCCTGCCCATCATGTATCCTATCTATCTATCTATCTATCTATCTATCTATCTATCTATATATATATATATATATATATATATTTATGCAACAGGGGTCAGGATAAAATCTAGAATAAAACCATTTATCTTCGCTACTATGGTAATAAATTTATTTATCCACATAGTAACTACATCATCACCCATTTATTCACACAGTAACTACATCACTAGCTCCTTTATCTACACAGTTCTCTTCAGAATTCATTTAGAATGTTCGGCCTCAGAAGCAGTACTAACCATATTTAAATGTCAACAACTTAAAAACGAAAAAAGATAACATGGTACTGTGAGCACGAAAATTGTTCAGCACAAAAATATCTACAAAATGAATAATGTTTCATTTATATAATCCCTGTATATTGTATATGGTTAGCAAGAAAACAGACAAAATGTAATTTTTTCACTTTTTGACAAACAAAATATAAATAACTTTAAAACAAAATGATAGCATGGTACTGTGAGCATGAAAAATGTTCAGCTCAAAAATATCTACAAAATGAGTGGTGTTTCATTTATAGATACCATTTTGTTTTTATAATTAGCAAAAACAGCATAAAATTCAATTTTCTTTTCCTTTTTGGCAAATTATTTACACCTACCAAAATCAAAATGTTCACACAACATCTAAACCTGTTGCATAAATGGAATATGCAGTGGTTCAGTGTGTGATAATGCATTATTTTGTACAGTTTCCAGTGACCTCTTGTAACTCTCACTCGTGCCTTCGGCACTTGTGAGGTTACTTGAGGTCACTGGAAACTGTACAAGATAAATGCATTATCACACACTGAACCGCTGCATATCCCTTATATATAAAATGGGTAGGAAAAATTATGTCTGCTGATTGGTTGAAACACATCACATGACCATGCGTATATCAGAGTGCGACCGCACACCTGCACTTTCACACCCTTCCAAAACAATTTTGCCATTTTGTAAGACAGATAACCCACTCTAGGGTGTGTGGTCACTCTCTGATATACGCACTCCTTGGGTGGTTGATGCACCCACCTGTGCCCTCATGCATAACAACTCACACCAAGGGCTATGTATATCAGAGTTTGACTGCACACCTCAGAGTGAGTTTATATATATATATATATATATATATATATATATATATATATATAAAACCCACTCTGAGGTGTGCAGATATATATATATATTTATTCCCAGGTAGGCCTAGTAGGCCCCCCCCAGCTTGGCAGGAAGTGCTCCACCACCTCGCTTCCCCCATCCCACCCAAGCTGGCAACTGTCATAGCCCTCTGCTGATGACCATGGCCAGCTGCCAAATGAACTGCATGGAGTGCATACTGTATACAGTACATGCTCCTTGACAGTTCAGTCTGTGGCTGGCCGTGGTAGTGAGTGGAGGAATGTGCCAGTCACCAGCTCAGGCATGGGATGGGGAGCGAGATGGTGGGGCACTTCCTGCCATGGTGGGGGGCTGGGGCTCCACTAGACCACCTGGGAAAAATATATGACATAAGCTGCTCGGAGATAGGGAGAGAAATCCGCTAGACCACCAGGGACAGAATATCTTATTATTCAGGCAGATCGGGTTGGGGGTCTGCTAGATCACCAGGGACCAGAGTTTTGTAATAATAAGGGGATCAGGGCTGGGGGGTCTAAACCTCCAGGGAATTGTTTAATATTAGGGCAGATTGGGAGAGGGGTGCTAGACCACCAGGGACCTGATTAATTTACTGGTAAGGGGATTGGGGATATGGGGGTTCACTAGACCACCAGAGACATGATTATTGTATTCAAGGGGGGATCAGGGCTGGGGACGAGGGACACAGCACATTGCCGCAAGTTGCTCAACTCTCCCAGAGGTCACATTTCTAAGTACCCCTAGACCTGCCCTGGCTGGTCTAATGGTGCCTAGAAATTTGCCCTCTGGGAGAGTTTTGAGAATCCCAAAGTAGGGAATTTGGCAGCCTGTGTCAACTGGAAGCAGCCTAGTTCCATGCCGTGGCCCATTTTGTGCTGCACAGATGGTGCAAGCCCCCTTCGGTGCACACAGCCTGCAATTGATGCAGGCTGCATTTGAGAATCACTCCTAGCACATCTTTTGGTGCAGGGGGCACTTTGTGCCATTCCTTGTGGCTCAAGCCCCTTGTGCCATTCTGGGAGCTTTGAGAATCGGGCCCTAGGTCTTTACCCATGATGACTAATTCTGGAACAGAGGTGTGACACAGAAGTGGGCAGCATCACTCACATACTGGAAAACTGCCCTGTACTCAACACATACTGGGAAACTGCCCTGTACTCAACACATACTGGGAAACTGTCCTGTACTCAACACATACTGGGAAACTGCCCTGTACTCAACACATACTGGAAAACTGCCCTGTACTCAACACATACTGGAAAACTGTCCAGAAAGTATTCAGAGAAGTCAGGAGTAGTAGTATTACTCTCATAACACTTGTTATGCTGGGCCTTGCCCTGGGTCTGGAACCACTCCTAGACCAGCAATGTGATAAGCATAAAGACAGGTGGTTGACTGGGGCTCTCATCACAGATAAATTATCCTCAGACACTGGAAAGAGAAGTCTCCTTCTCAACCAGTGGAATGGCTAACATAACTAGGCAAGACAGCATGCTTTGAGAGAATGCAAGTGGTCACCAGGAGTAGGTTGCAAGATTTGTTCCAAACATGGGGAGGATATCGCTACTCAAACCACTGCAAGCTCCATGAGGGCTGTTTTCTGTCATAATACCTAAACCCTCCCCCCAATAACACATCACACTAACATGGGAAAGAGTTAAGGGACCCGACTAAGGGTGACCCAGACATGCCCAAAGAGTGGGTACAGTCCAGCACCCCTCCAACTCTACACACATAATGGGCATTGGCACCCCACCTGTTTGGGCCTATACAGGCTGAACACTTCACAGCTGTGCACTATATTCACTGACTGCTACACCATCAGCAATGACAGGTTTACAGTTTACGGTTCACAGTTACTGAGGGAAATATACTAAAAAATGACTATGTTGCTATATTGATGATTTAGTGCTGTACATTCATGGGGCTTGCACCAGCTATGTTTCATATTATATCTTATGTGAGCATTACTGAGACTGAAAAATCCTTACTTCTGTATGTTAAAATATTGGCTCAGGGAACCAGGCTATTGTATTTGGTACCTGTTTGCGTTATGTCCATCACGTGTTGGTTTGAAAACTTTATTAAAAACTTGAATTACGAAAAAAAAGGTTGTTGCCTAGCCCATACTGTGTACCCCATTGCATTGCAGCCCTTAGATTATATTTTGAGATGGTCATTGTGTTGCATAAAAGGGGTAGAATGAGGAATTATGTATTTTGGGCAACATGTTTGCTTGCTACATGAGTCATGTCTATTTTGCTTTATATAAGAATCAAGTGTATTAGACAGCCTTTTGTTCAGTGTATGTTTTGCGGTCATTCTGTCTTTCAGGTCCTGGCCGGGGGCGGCACCAGGATTTCAGTGTAGGGAGAATGTAACCCTTCCCAGTGGATGGAGCTTCCTTCAAGTTCCCTTCCTGGGAATAGCCATCTCCCCCCCCCCCAGCTGTACAGATTTCACTTTGCTCGTGGTCTCGGAAGGACTTCAGCAGGGTCTGGGCAGCATTCCACAGCAGCAGTTCCGTTTCCTTTGCACCCAGTGGTAGACACTTTAGATTGTAGCCCAAGCTGCAGTCAAAGGACAGAGATGGGCATGCATGCTCACGATGTGGAGCCAAAATTTAAAGTAAAAAAAAAAAGACTTTGGCTCCCTGCCAGAAGCTGACTTAAAGAGGAGTACACTTTTTTTTTTGCCAAGTTGTTGACTACCCTTGTTATATGTTAGATTTCTTTCTGAGTAGTATGGTTACACCTAGATGAGTTTTTACTGCTGTGGTGACTGTATAAAGTCTAATGATGGATTACAATTTGCTTTTGGCCTATTATGAAGGAATAGTGGGCTTTTATTGGTTGTCAAGTATTATTATTCGACTTCTAGCTGTTAGTGTTTCTGTATATATGTGGAATTAATGAGTATTTCAGGAACTGTGTGGTCCGGTAGCATCCAGAGATGTATATTAATGCCTGTGGTGTGTGTAAGAGTATTTTCATGTAATTTTGAAAACCTTAATAAAATGTTAATTGAAAAAAAAGTGGAGAACACACGGACTCTTGCAGATGCCCACATAAAATTGCACATCTCCAATGTAGAGCATAGGGACCCAACCGCAGCAGATGACAGAGTGGGTCAGGCATCAGCAGGACTTGGTTTGATGCCCTGCAGCACACTGTTTTGGCCAGAAGCCACAATGAGGGATGGAGTCCCATCAGTGCTGCCATGTTGATTTTCCTCTGGACCCAGAGGGCCGTGGGAAGTGGCCAGAGGTCACTGTTATGCCTACGCTGTTGAAAACATATCAGAAGTCTGTCAAAGCTTCAAGCCACTCCACTGCACAGCATCGGGCAATCCAAGATTGTCATGGAAAACAGGAGGCCAGTGAGAAGGATTCTGGAAAATGTAGTTTGGACAGGACATGGATGCAAAAATAGACTAACCAGAAAGCTGCTTTTTCCCCTTGTGACTATGCTAATCAATGAACAGTGGAGTTTGAGAAGTTTGACACCAGTCAGTTCAACCTGCCATTTCAGATCTGCCTGATCTATGCAAGCAATAAGACATGGCGAATGTTTGTTATGCTGCGATTATAAATTGGGCATGAATGTAAAAGTTTAATAAAGGGAAACGGAAAAATGTAAGAAAACTATCAAATGTATGTTGAATAGTTCCTCTTGTCTGGGGTTCTGCTTGGGTAGGATTGTGTAGGGCTTTGCTTTATCTCGCACCCCTTGCTCTTCTATCCAGGGCTTATCTTCACCCAGCACCTTCCCCCGTGCTCTGCACAGTCCTTCTTGAGGTGGGTCAGACACCTATACCCAGGCAATGGGTGAAATCTGCCAAGAGCTTATTGCAGGCTCTCTCCTTTTGCAGGAGTTCAAGCACAGGCATTGCTCTCCCACTGCAGCTTCTTCTGGGCTCACCTGGAACCTTCATTAGGTGTTGATCCTATGTAACCATAACATGCTGATTGGTTTTGGATTCCTGGCTGGGAAGAGCTTTTTGGGCAAATCACCGTTTCACATAAAGCACGAGCTAACTGTAATCTAGACAGAAAAGAATAGTATCACTATTTGTACTATTACCATCACAAGTCCTTAAGAAAGCATTCAAACCATTTTATTTCTTGTTGTATCACAGTTCAGTACCACATTTCTGAAATAAACACCATAACATTACTTTATTTGCTTCAAACAAAAATGGACCATGAACTCCACTTTTGACATCAAGATAAAAGACCTCCTGATGTAGCTAGAAACGGACACAGAGCCTCTGTTGGACCTCTCAAATGAACCTGCTGAAGAACAAGATATATAACATACAACTGAATTATCTCAACCCAGCACCAGCACGTGTAATGTATTAACAGATCAAGAAATAGACAGATGTTTAAAAAAAGTCAATATTTGAAGAAAGACCAAGTCAGATGTGTATATATTTATCAAATAAATGAGAAATGCAACAAAAAGCAACCTTTGCTAGAAATACCTCCTGAAGATCTAAATGGATACTTCATGTTCTCCAAATACGTAATGTTCTCCCAGAAAATAGGGATTAGAGCTGTGTGAAATTTTTAAATTCCGCTTATGCGGAGCTTCTTCAGAATCTCGGAAATTCTGCCTAAATCACGCAGAATTCTATTGGAAGTGGAATTCTGAAATTTTGAAGATGAAATGTTAACTGTGGAATCATATCCCACTGTTTACGTAAATAGCAGAATATTATTCTGCGGGTTACATAGAAATGATTTTCAGAATGCCCTGGAATTAAAAAAAAAATTCCAAAAACAACTTTAGAAGTGGACTTGCTGTTCCACACAAATTCCACCACAAAATTCTGCATTCTACAAAGCACTAGTTGAGAAGAATGCAAACATTTACCCTAAGAGCTGTGATTACATATGTTGAACGGTTTCTAAAGATGAATAACTAGCCACGGTTATTGTTAACTAGCCCTTCGTTTGAAAAATGCAGACACATGATATCAATTTCAAAGCAAAAATGATTAAAGTCTGTGGGAAAGGGCAGTCACTGGAAAACAGTAGACAAAAAAACATTAAATCATTGAAAACCTATACTAAAAACCATTACCACCCTTTGAATGGGTTGTCCGCAGAGATACTGATGACAGTGATGTATCTGTCTAGTGTGAGTGATGCATGTGTGATTGGTGTGAGTGAGGTGGTTGCAGCCTATAATGAGATTGTTTCCAAGGCACTCAACTCTGTTGCACTGGTCCATGTATGACTCAGGTCTTCTCGCTTGAGACTTCCATGGTTTGATGGGGCTCTCAAGGAGATAAAGACCATGGGGCAGAGGTTGGAGTGTCATTGGAGGAGAACCCAGTCTGAGGGGGATAAATTGGCTTTGAGATTTCACTACGGTGAATATCAAGGGGCAATCAACCCTAAGAAGGTAGAGTTCCTGTCCAGAGAAATTGCTGCAGGTAGGAACAGACCAGTTCTGCATTTTTGAACTGTAGACAGACTTCTCCATCCCGCCTGTCTACAGCCAAAAAAAAACATCTTCATCAGCTCAGTGAGAGGTGTTTGCTCTGTTCTTCTCTGACAGGGTGGCCTCCATTAGGGCTGAGATCTCCTAAACGGGGCACTTGCAGACCCTTGGTGGTGCGTTGTGTGTGTCCAGATGCACTTCTATAGTTTGCAGCAAGTTTAGGCCAGTTGGGGTGGCTGAGGTTTGCAAGGTGATTTCAAAGCTGCAGCCAACACTGCAAACTGGACCTGGGCCCTGACTCATTTCTTACTGGGATCCATTGAGTCCATTGGTCCAGTGCTCGCTGAGATTGTCCAGTGCTCACTTTCAGAGGGTTGTTTTCCTGGTGCCTTAAAAGAGGCACTGGTGAGACCCCTCCTTAAGACACCATCTCTCAACCCTGATATCTTGGCAAATTTTAGACCTATCTCTAACCTCCCATTTCTGGGTAAGGTTTTTGAGAAAGTAGTGACTTTGCAGCTCAAGGCACACCTCGCAGCCCATGACATCCTTGGCCCTTCCAGTTGGGGTTTAGGTCAAGACATAACACTGAAATGGCATTCGTCTGGGTGGTAAAGGATCTCCTCAGGGCCAGGGATAGAGGGGAGTGGTCAATTCCTATTCTCCTTGATTTCACATCTGCATTTTACACTGCGGACCACGCGGTGCTGCTGGATTGCCTAAGGGGACTCTGTGGACTCACTGGTACCATCATCAACTGGTTCAAATCCTTTCTGACATACAGGACATAGAGGGTGGTGATGGGGAATTTCTCATCCTGCCCAAAACCCCTGCCTTGCGGAGTTCCCCAGGGCTCGATCCTGTCACCTGCATTGTTCACAGTGTATATACTTCCCCTGGGTTAGACTATCAGATGGTATAGTCTGGGATTTCACTGCTATGCAGACGATACCCAGCTGTACATGCCATTTGCACCCAGGACAGATGACGCTGTGGAAGTTCTAAATAAGTGACTGGCTGAGATCCAGGACTGGATGTCTTCTAGCTGGCTGAGACTCAGTCCTGACAAGACAGAGACACTAGTGACTGAACCTGGTCATCGGCAGGATGTGGACGCTGCTAGGATGGGAACAGGATTATTTCATGGGCCCTTTCCCTTGGTGGTGTCCGCCAAGGTGAAAAAATCTGGACATCATCCTAGGTGATGGATTGACACTTGAGGTCCAGGCGTCATCCATCATCAGGAGTGGTTTCTACCACTTGATATATGTTGCGTGGATTAAAGCCTTGATTTCAGCTGATGACCTGCCATGACTGGTACATGCATTTGTGACATCATAGCTTGATTACTGCAATGCTCTATACCTCGGGGCCAGCGGAAGGGTTCTCCGGTGACTGCAACTAGTGCAGAATGTGGCAGCCAGGTTACTGACAGGACTTCTGAGGTCCTGTCATGTGAACTTGGTCCTGCACAAACTGTTCTAGCTGCCAGTTAGGTGGAGAATTACCTTCAAGGTGGGCTTGCTCACCTATAAGGCATTACCTGATTGGGTCCTGGGTACCTGTATTACCTCCTGACTCCTGCCCATCTTGGGCACTTGCTCTGCTCCTCTACCAAGGGCTTCCTAACAGTTCCCAGGGTCCACCTAAAGTCATCTGGTGATTGATTGCTTTAGGTAGTGGGCCCAGTTCTGTGGAACTTGCTACCAAAATCTTTGAGGGAGGCCCCATCGGTGGAGGCTTTCAAGTGGGGCCTAACGGTGCATCTTTTTAGAAAAACTTTTTGGGATCTATGAACCTAGTAGCTACTACAATACATTCATTTACATTTGATTTTAACGTGTTTATTTTATTATGTGCTTTATGTTATTTTTTGTTGTATGTGTTTCGTATCCACTTATTCAGTGCCCAGAGCCTTTGAGATTGAGCGCGCAACTAAATAAACCTTTGCTTTACTTACTTACTAAAAAAAAAAAAAAAACAAACAACGCTGTCCCTAATCAGCAGAAACATTGACAGACACTATGACCAGGATCTTCAAAGCTCCTGGTCAGGGCCTGCTAACTGTTCTAGGGGCAAATTAGTGCCTCGAGATAACCATAGGTATGTTGGAACATGCTATGGCACTCTGCAAGCACTAAAGGCATGTTCCAATATACCAGCCAGGCACTAACCAGATTGCGATCGCAAACCCTAGCCCCCTACTAGCCACAGGAGGTATGTGACCAATAGGGTACTATGGGGATTGTGGAAGCAATACCCGAGCAAAGGACCCCATAGTACCAGCAATATGCTATGGGGTCATTTGCATCCTATTAGGGCCTCATGACAGGCCACGAGCAAACAGAGTTTGTGACCTACCCCATGCCTGTAAGGGCTGCCTATACTGTTGTTTAGTGCCCCCACCCCCAACAACCTCACAGATTTAGTGATGTACATGCCCTGGTGTCCAGTGATTCCCCAACCTTTGAACACCCTGCCAATAATGAATATATCATTCTCTGGTGTCCAGTGGTCCTTCTCAACCTAAATATACCTCTGATATGTGGTACACTTTTCCCTTGTGTCCAATAGTCCCCTTGTCCATGGGTTCAAATCCCCCACCTGACCCACTCACCCTGTCCCCACCACCAGCACCCCTCAGCCCCCTGCCTACTGTAAGAGCATCCCCCAACCCCAGTTAGCAACTGGCATAGATCCTCTGTTCACCTCCATGGCTGACCGCTGACTGGCACTTCATAATTACGTGCCTTCTGTGGTACCAGCTGTTTACAGTAGATGTGCAATCGCAAACTGTCAGTTGGTGGCCAACCATGGAGGTGAGTGGAAGATCTGTGCCAGCCACTGGTTGTAAGTGGGGGCATCTTTACAGAAGGCAGGGGATATGGGATGCTGATGGTGGAGACAGGACAAATAGGTCAGGGTTGGGGAATTCAAACCCAGGGGGTGGGGAAGCCCACTGAACACCATGGAAAAGGTACTACATATTAGTGGGATGTTCAGGGAGTGTGAAGATCACTGGATGCCAGGGAATAGCATAATAATTATTGGCAGAGTGTTTTGGGGGGGACTACTGGGAGCTAGGGAAAATCTTAATCATTATCAACAAGATGTTCAAGGGCAGGAGTGTTCAGAGCACAGAGGGTAGCACTTAGGGGGTGCAGTTTGTAAGACCTAATCGTGGGGGCAACAATTAGCATGACATTAATGGCTAGTTACCACCTCTCCAAGTCTACCATCATGCCTGTGTATCTATATGCAAGTTGCTACCAGCTGTTTTGCATAGGCACACTGGCATGTATTAGAGCCATTCACAAACTGATTAATGACTTGCTACCCATGCCATCCAATATGACATTTTGTGATCCTCCCCTGTTTTGGGGGAACAAAAAAGTGTTAGCAAATTGCTAACTCATTTTGCAGTCATTGACGGGGTTTGAATATCCTGGCCTATGCGACTTATAATAAGTCTATTTTTGGAGTCAGTGGAAATGAAAAAAAACAAATACAATGTGGAGAAATCAGTCTAACACAAGACAGAAACAACATTTAATTTCTTGTATATATTCAGAAAAGACAGACAAAAAGTCAAGAAGTGGCACTTACTTAAAAGATAGCAGGAAGCTCAAACCAAAAACATAGGTTGCACCTTCTCAAATAGAAAAATGGTCAGTAGAAAACTACAAGTAGTACAAAAGGACAAACAAACAAAAATAGAATAGTTGGGGTCAATGCACCAAGTGCTAGTGTGCTGTATATACAAAAAATATATCGGGACAGTACAGTACTGAAACAAATCTTACTGGGCAGTCTTGTTTTCCACCGGCTGGTAAGAGCTTTTCAGTATTCTACTGTCCCGATACATTTTTTATGGCTGTGCCAGTCTACGTTTTTGTTTGTCTTGAAGTAGTTGATCTGGCACAAGTAGTCTGTCTGGAGTAGCCCTTTTTTAAGCTGTACAAAAGCCACCCCCCCTCACATAAAATGCTCCATTTGGATGTCACTTTCCTTTAGAACTAAATATTGGTGCATGCCGTAAAACATAGTGCTCCTACAGTGTCGTACAAATCCCAACCCACTGAGTTAAATAAAATTAAACTGTATTATTAGCAGCTGGAATAGAAACTGACAAAAGATTCACAAACTATAGCGCTAGGAAACACCTAGTACAGAAACTGACACACACTGGTATCCACCCAACAGACATAAGAAACATAGAATTTGATGGCAGATAAGGACCGCTTGGCCCACCCAGTCTGCCCATTTCCCTACCTAATGGATAAGCTGCAGACCCTAGTTAACCAGCAGCCTATTTCTTCCTACCCAACCCCCTAGAATTGCTTTATGACTGTCCCATGCATGCTTGAATTCCACCACTGTTTTTGACTCCACAACCTCCTCCGGAAGGCCGTTCCATGCATCCATAACCCTCTCTGTGAAAAAATACTTCCTTAAAGTACCTCTGAGCTGCCCCCATCTTCAAATTGTGCCCCCTTGTTCTTGCACACCTCTTTTTTTGAAAGATGCTACCCTCTTGGACTTTGTTGATTCCCTTGAGGTACTTGAAAGTTTCTATCATGTCCCCCCTCTCCCTCCTTTCCTCGAGGCTATACATATTAAGCTCCTTAAGTCTCTCTTCATAAGTCTTCCGGTGCAGACCCTGCACCATTTTAGTTGCCCTCCTCTGGACAGCTTCCATCCTGTCTATGTCTTTGCGGAGATTGGGTCCCCAAACTGCACGCAGTACTCCAGATGGGGTCTCACCAGCTCTCTGTACAGAGGCATAATAACTTCTTGTTTTCTACTGGTGTTGCCTCTCCCTATGCATCCCAGTATCCCCCCAGCCCTCCTTGCTACCCTCTCACATTGCTTGCCCACCTTTAGGTCATCTGATATGACTACCCCCAGGTCCCTTTCCATTTTTGTTGTTGTTAGTATCTCACCCCCATTGTGTACTCTTCCCCTGGGTTTTTGTTTCCCAGGTGCATTACCTAGCACTTCTTAGCATTGAATCTAAGCTGCCATACATTGGACCATTCCTCTAACCTTGCCAAGTCCCTTCTCATCCTTTCCACCCCACCTTGTGCATCAATTCTGTTGCAGATCTTTGTGTCATCTGCAAAGAGACATACTTTTCCTTCCAGTCTCTCTGCAATGTCGCTTATAAATACATTGAAGAGGACCGGTCCTAATACTGAACCCTGCAGTACCTCACTAGTAACCCCCCTTTCTTCAGAGTGGACTCCATTTACTATTACTCTCTGTGTCCTATTCTCCAGCCAATTCTTTACCCAGGCTGTCATCTTGGGACCCACTACCAGGTTGGCTAACTTGTATATTAATCTTTTGTAAGGGACTGTGTCAAATGCTTTGCTAAAGTCTAGGTAGGCCATGTCCACCGTCCCTCCCTGATCTACTACTTTGGTCACCCAGTCAAAGAAATCTATCAGATTCGTCTGGCATGACCTTCCTGCTGTGAATCCATGCTGCCTTGTGTCCTGTGCCCTCTGGCCTCTAGATACTCGACAATTCTTTCCTTCAAGTGATTCCATCATTTCCCTATCACTGAGGTTAAACTAACAGGTCTATAGTTTCCTGCTTCTGCCTTGCTCCCACTTTTGTGAAGGGGAATCACATCTGCCCTCCTCCAGTCCTCGGGTACCACCCCATCCTCCCATGATTTGTTAAACAGGGTAGTCAGTGGTGTCACTAGTTCTACCCTTAGTTCTTTTAGAATTCTGGGATGAATCCCATCAGGCCCCATTGCTTTGTCCACCTTCAGTTTTAAGAGTTCTTTCAGAACCCTTTCTTCTGTAAATGGGCTGGTATCAACTTCTGTATCCAGAGTGTTTCTACTGTTTGTTTTAAGTACCTCCCCCTCTTCATTTGTAAATACTGAGCAAAAATATTTGTTTAGTATCTGCCTTTGCAGTCACCCTCTGCCCACCCTCCCTCCTTTATTAAGCCTCACTATCCCTCCCTTGGTCTTCTTAGCTCCCTGATGTACCTATAAAGGTTTTATCCCTTCTTAACTGAGTTGGTTATCTTTTCCTCGGTTTGGGCCTTTGCTGTTCTGACTGCCTTCCAGCTTCCTTTTGCTTTAACTGATGCAGTTCTCTGTCCTGCTCCTTCTGTGATTCCTTGTACTTCCTGAATGCTTTCTTTTTCTCTTGAACCTTCACTGCTACTTCCTTTGAGAACCATAGTGGTTTCTTACATCGTTTTGTTTTATTTGCTTCACACAAAGGCTTGTTACCTCTGTGATGGCAGTTTTTATTATTCCCCATTGTTCTTCCACCCCTCCTTCCTGCCCATTTGCTAGTGCATTCATTAGGCACTCACCCATTTTGGCAAAGTCAGCCCTCCTAAAGTCCAGTACTTTTGCCTTTGTATGACTTGATTCTAATGCTGTGTTTATTGTGAACCATACTGTTCGATGGTCGCTAGTTCCCAGATGGCTACCCACTTCGACATCTGTGATCCTCTCTCCATCTCCATTTGAGAGAACCAGGTCTAAGATTGCTCCCTCTTGAGTGGGCTCCAATACTAGTTGTCTAAGGCATGCCCCCGTAGGGCATCTAGAATAACCCCACTCTTCGAAGTGGCTGCTGCAACTACACTGCAGTTAATATCTGGCATATTCAGATCATCCATCAGCAATATCTCCCCTTTTTCTGCCATTCTAAGTATACTTTCTATCATTTCCTTGTCCATTTCCTCCCCCTGAGAAGGGGGTCTGTATACAACCCCTGTGTGGATTGTGGTGCCATTGCCTGTCTCCAAATTTACCCACAGTGCTTTTCTCCTCCTGTTTACCCTTTTGTTCTGTTGCTTTGATTCCTTCCCTTATGTAAAGAGCTACTCCTCCTCTTTACCCTCCTGTCCCTCCTGTACATAGTGTATCCTGGTATGTTTATGTCCCAGTCATGGTTTTGTGTGTACCATGTTTCTGTGACTGCCACGATATCCAAATGTTCCTCCTCCATCAAGGCCACTAATTCAGGAAGCTTGTTACCCAGACTACGGGCATTGGTACTCATTGCTCTCCATTTATTGATGGCTTTACCTTCTGTTGCAGCATCCCCCACTGACCTTTCTACCTCATTCTTTTTCTCATTTAGTACCCTGTTTTGTAGGGAGAGGCTGGGATTTTCCTGTTGCATATCAGTGCCTCCCCCCTTGACTAGTTTAAAAGCTTGCCAATGAAGCATTTAAACCGATTGCTCAAAAGACTTGTTCCCTTCCTTGACAGATGCAGACCATCCTGCCTGTATAGGCTAGTGTCCCTCCAGGTGGAACCCCAGTCCCCAATGAAGCCAAACCCCTGTTCTCCACACCATTTTTTCAACCATTCATTAAACTGCATGGTGCAAAGTACCCTCGCCTCACCCATGCCATTGACAGGCAGCACGTCTGAGAAGGATACTTGTGTGCTACTTGTCTTAGGCCCTCCCAACTCTACAAAGTCCTCCTGCACTGCTCTAATCTCATGATGAGCCAAGTCATTTGTCCCTAGGTGGACAATGATGTCCAGCTCAGACTCCTTGCAGCTGTTCTTGTGATCCTGAGGGCAGCGCTTCCTGTCCCTCAAGCCATGGCACCAGGCAGGCACCTTACTTCAGTTTTCCTGCTCCCCCAGTTTTATCCCCTAATAATGGAGTCCCCACCAGGAGCTGCTTCCTTTCCTTGTGGTGTCCTCTGTCTCCTTCCTGTGGGCCTCCCTTGTGACAGCTGTCCTCAGCCTCCTTAGTCTCCTCTGCAGGTGCATCCATAGGGAGCTATGCTCCCCAGAATGGTGTATGGATTGTGGGTGGAACAACTGACTGGGTGTGCCTCTGTTCCACCATCCTCACCCTCCCTGAGCCCACTGTGGTCCAACTGCTGTGCTTTCTTCACAACCTCTGAGGTAGTGGTGGTGGCTCTGGTGCTCCCTGGATGGGGGAGATTCCCTTCCTACTGTCCAGTGTGGCCTGGGGGAAGGTTCCCTTACTACTGTCCAGTGTGGCCTGAAGATGAGCAACTTTCTCCCTCAGGGCAGAGAGTTGTCTGCAAATAGGGCAGCATCTAGTCCAAATCACTGGCCACAAGCAACTACAAAACATTAACAACTGCTCTAAAATGAATGAAACCAAGCAGCAACACATCTCGAACCTCGATGACAAGAGAAATGTGCAGCAAGTATGAGGAAATCTTACACCATGCCAGTACAATCCTGTATTTAATGCACAAGAAATCCCCTTTAAAATTCATCAAAGTAACAGGTTTATCTTGCAAATCTGTATTAACACCATTCACCTCCCCAACTCATCATTTACACACACACACACACACACACACACACACACACACACTCCTCCATCACTCAACTTAACATCAGGACTTAGTTTCTTAACACTTACATGAAGCCTTATTCTGTGAAAAAAAACAATGTTTTTTCCAGCTACAAAACAATTTTAAGAATACTTTTCTCATTCCAAGTTCTTCAATAAACAACTCTGTCTCCATTTCCTGTTAAATAAAGTTTCGTTCTACTATTCCCATATGTGTTTACACTAATACACATTTTTTCAGTTAATTACAAGATTCTAAAATTGCCAGTGAAAAAGTGTTGCCATTTACAGTTTGCAATCTGAGTGCCTAATATTGTTTTACAATTAACTTTATCATGTTTTTTCTTGCCTCGCTTGTTACCCTTGTTCCAGCAAGAAACTATTCTAATTTAGAACTGATTCTTCTGTTTCTTCCATGTGGTCCATGAATAATAAAAAAGTCCTAAAATGAAAACCAAGTGCAAAAATAGCAAACACCATAAAATAAATAAAGAAAGAATGGCTCCATGAAGTAACCCATATGGAAAACAAAATCCAGTGGTGTAATAAACTCAAAGAAAACCTACAAATAAAGCTCCAATATAACTGGAAAAAGTCATGCTGTATCAAAGTAATCCTCCATGAAATTTCACTCCATTAAATTAATCTTTTATGAAACTCGTCCTCTGAAAACAATAGAAAGTTCCATGCTGCTGAAAACTCCAGTCTACATCTGTGGCCTGCACTGTGAACACACCGTCCATCTTCACTTCTCAACTGCCACCACCCAAGTGAACCAGTACATGCACACTAAGTTTTTCAATCACAAAAATATAACACCCAAACCAATCAACATGAAATAACCACATGATGCCATCAGCTCTTGCCCAGTCATGTACTACAAGCCAAACCCATTCCTGTCCTTAGCAATGATCTGTTGACCAGTGTAGAAACATCAGCAACACAACGAAATAATGTCATAAACTTTAGAAAAAAAACTTTAATAAAACCAGTAATAAAAAAAAACTTCTTATTCCAGTTCAAAAACATTGTATATATCAAATATGCAACTGGTGTTTGCCAAGAATTACCATTCTTGTTGTAGATGGACTCAGGCACTTCAGTCTTGGATACACTTTGCTCTGCCACCCATGAGGTTATATAAGTTTATCTACAACTTGTGCAAAAACCAGTATGCTTGGCCACCAGTTGTATATAATAGACAGGATGAATAGACAGACAGACATATAGCTAGACAGACAGGCAAACAGATAGATAGATAGATAGATAGATAGATAGATAGATAGATAGATAGATAGACAGATTCATAGATAGATAATAGATAGCGATAAAGATATAAGAACAAAGACAAGGCGCTGCATTAGCATGTGGTCTGAAAACAAAACAAAGTGGTACTATTAAATGCATGCTGAAAATAGAAAATAACATTAAAATTGATGTTTCAACCTTGAGTCTTTTTCAGGAAATATCTAAAAGAAATAAGCAAAGTTAGGTATAGATATTGATATACTGTAGATATAGATATCGATAATAGATATAGATACTGATATAGATATTGATATACTGTAGATATAGATATCGATAATAGATATAGATACTGATATAGATATTGATATACTGTAGATATAGATATCGATAATAGATATAGATATTGATATACTGTAGATATAGATATCGATAATAGATAAAGATATTGATATAGATATTGATATACTGTAGATATAGATATCAATAATAGATATAGATATTGATATACTGTAGATATATATATATATCGATATTGATATAGATATTGATATTTGCTGGCAGTATAGTCTAGAGGTTAGAGGAACGAGGTGTGAACAAGCTTGATACATCCAGCAGTCCAGACCTGAGTTTGATTCTCACAACCTCCACTTGCATACTGTGTGACTCTGAGCAAGCCACTTAACCGCCCAGTGCTCCCAGGTCGCCCCTGAAGACAGGCACTTGTGCCTAATGGGCCTTACCTGGTTACCAAAGACTAAAATAAATAAATAAATAAAATAGATAGATAGATAGATAGATAGATATAGAAACAGTAGCTAGCACGTTCATATATTACAGAGAGAGAGAGAGAGAGAGAGAGAACAAATGGCAAAGTGTGGTATATACAAGGAAATAATACCATTGAGGGGTTAAACAAGTCATAAAGCCAAGAGCTGAAGAGCAAATGGCCTTTATGGACTTGTTCGTCCCCGAGATGGTATTATTTTGTGAGTATACCAACATCTGACAGCTTTTACTTGATATAATACATCAGGCTGCATACTGTTTGCTGTGTCCACTGTTTTTCCATATTGTAGGGATTTCTTAAAGGGTACCCAGTTACAATACCGCTACCAGAATAGAGTCGGAGAAGACAGCACTAGTTTGTACAGCAATACCACGGACAGTGATAGGGGATGTGCAGCGCTATGCTGTAAGCGCTCCCCTGGTCTCTGTCCATGGTGCTTGCAGAGCACAAGGACAGAAGGATTAAGGTCACTGGCTGAGCTGCTCCCATGGCATGGAGGGCTGAGGTATGGAACAGCTTGGCTGGGTGGCAGTGGAGGCTGGGGTTCCAATCCTGGTTTCCTTTCATTTTGCCAGTTCGGGACTTAGATTATTTTTACATGGGGCTATGAAGGCAGTATTCCATGACCCCACATTTTTCTTCTTGCCCCGTGATCTGCTCTCCCTGGGTTAGTACCTATTAGTCATGGGGGTGTGGGGGGCATAGCCCCCCAGATAACAAAAACGGACAGCAGTTTTTCAGTGCGGTTCTTGACCATGCTGTTTTGGTCGGCGGTGTTCCAACCCAGTGCCTTCCTAAAGTGTAGAGGTATGACTGATTGTGTTTTTCTGTAGTGTAGTGCTTTTTCATAGTGCAGTTGTAGTTTTGGTAGTGATTCTTTTTCATAGTGTAGTGATTTGTGTTGGGATTGTTTTTGTTTTGTCCCTGTAGTGTTTCTGTAGTCCAGGGGCTTCCTATAAAAGGAGGCTTGGCTCCAGGGAGCTTCTATTTACTATAATCAGGATATAGAGTGGCGTGGCATGCAATCAGAAATGGCATGGTGTGTGGTCGAGCGGCAATGAGTTAGATCAGGAGCAGCATTTTAACTGCCTACAGGAGTGGCAGTACAGGGCAGAGTGCAGTCAGTATGTGTACATGTATATGTATGTGTGTGTGTGTGTCATAGTGGGTGAATGGGAGAAAAGCACAGACAATAAAAGTAGGTGCAAAACACACCAATGTGTGTATTTATTTACAAAGAAAAGAAAACAAAAGAAAAAACCTTCAAAAAAAGAAATAAATCAAACAAGCATTACACAGCTAGGACATGGCATTTGTCCCACCTTCTGTGTCTCCTTAACCTCTCCCAAGGCCACCCCCCCAGTCTAATACAAATTGTTTCTAGGCTAATAAAAATAGTAATGAAGCATAAAATAATGAAGAACAGCAATAATATTTTATCATGGTGGTATTTCATAAGAAAAAGAAAGCAAATACACAGTTTTACCAACATTTCCACACTGTAGCTCCACCCACCTATTGTGAGTGACAGTTCACCCAGGATAAAAACAGTAGCACAAAGGGGTGTTGGCCTCTAAGAGAAGACCTGCAGAGAGAACACCCAGGTGAGCTACCAGGACTATAGACTAAAGAAACATTTATGTTTGTCAGGAATTTCTAGGCAATATTTACAGAATTGTAATCCCTGCTACAGCTTCAGAAAGAAAACAACTGCAGGACTTTCTAGTTTATAGCTGGGCTTTTCTGTTACTGGTATAGATATAGATATAGATATATAGATATATATATATATATATGTGCAGGACTCTTGTTTGCAGAGGACAACATATTTTTAAAGCAGGCAGAGTGAGCTGAGCAGTCACAGAGGAGTTTTCTCATACTTTCAGCACATTTAGCATGAAAAACCCTTCATTGCACTGCTCACTTAAAGTTTCTGTTTACATAATTTTGCTCTGTAAACCTGCAAGTGTTTTTGGTGCCAAGAAAACACTGGCAGGGGAAAAAACTAACAGGAACAAAAGGAGAAGGGCTTCTGCTACTTTTATTACAATATTTGGCATTTTTAACAGTTCTTGCACTAATTTTTAGACACTTCCGAGGCTTTGTTAAAAGAAAATAGCGAGTGTCAGCATCTGCCCAGGAGATTCCCTAATACAGCTCACAGGGCAGAGCTTACACACGCAAGGCAGCACTAACAGCAGCAAGTCTGCTTTACAGAGGACTCCTGTTTTCCCATTTATTTACTTACTGGTCTTTATAGCATATTATGGAACTTGTAAGGCAGGACCTCAGGCTATTTCTGAGAGAGGAGCAAGGAAGATTAAAATGGCTCCATCTCATTACAGGGGTGTAAAAACAAGGTGAAGTTTGCTTATTTCTTTTAGTCCTGATATCAGAAAGCAAACTAGCTCATTTTGACTATTTTTTGACAACCATTCCACAGTATACCCGCAGAAATTAAGAATTTGAAAGAAGGGGAATATTTAGGGAAGCTACTTTTTACTAAAGCTGCGATTTATAAATTAGGCAGCTGCACTGTGCTGTGATCCTGTGCACGTTCGTGCAGGAAAAGCACAATAATGCTTCACAACACAGAAGCTTGTTTTACAGAGTGGAGCTGCGTTTGCAGCTCTGCAATAAGAACTTTCTTTTATTTTAACACAAACCTGGCAATAACCATCTGCGCTTTCCTGAGGCAGGGAGAGAGAGAGAGAGAGAGAGAGAGAGACAGAAAGGGAGAAAGGAAAAAGAAGAACAGTATCATAGGTGGCCAGCCTACAGTACAGTAAAGAACAGGACAGAAAAGAGGTGCTGTTGCATTGTACAACAGACTTTCAGGATGAAAGAAAGATGACAGTACATAGTCTCTTCTCTCAGACTTGCCTCCCAAGCCGGGGATTGGGGGGGTGACACAGCGCTACCACACTGTGTATAGATATATGTATATATATAGCTATATATATATATATATATATATATATAGATAGATATATCACTATATTATAGGGCAGTGGTCACACTCCTATTGTTAGGATTCAGTGGTCACTTTTATGTTAAACTCATAATTTTGCACTTTAAAGAGACACTGCCAACCTGTTTTTCATCATATTATTTCTAGTTAAAAACCTACATTTTATGATTGCTTACCTTCTCTAAAATTCATTGATGTTGCTGTTTGTTTTGTCTGTCTCCTTGTTTGGTAGACCTGAAATGCATGCTCATGTATATTTATAAACAACTTTGTTTTGTTTACAATCCTGGATCTGTTCTTACTGCATGCTTCCTGAGCATTAGAAAGACACCCAAACAGTGCAGTCACTAATCAGGCAGTAGCCTCCTAAACTCCAACTATATCATGAGGGGACAGATTGTGTTATGGGTGTTCCCAAGTCCAGGAAAGATGCAGCTGGAGCTGATCAAGGAATGTAAACAAACCTGTGTTTGTGTGGTAGCACCAATACTATGGGTAGTCTGTTTCTCAATTTTTTAATGAAAAAAAGAGTCAGAATCAAACTACCAGCTACATCAACAATCTTTACAGAATGTTGGAAATCATAAAATGTGTTTTTATGTTTGCTTGTATGCATGCGCAAGAAACATTATGCAGCAGCTTAGGAGAGAAGCGAGTTGTGGAGGTGCAGCACTGTGGTAGCCAACGGAGGCACTGCATTTGCGGGCTTGGCACTGGTGGGCCAATGGAGGTGCAGTGTGCTGATGACACTGGTCTCTGGAAGTGCCACCAAGTTGAAATGTTTTTGAAGCTGCAATAAGGGACTGCCTCATCACTGCAGCATCAGCCATTCTGCTGCAATGAGGGAGTGACCCATCATTGTGGAGCGGTACCTTCCCAAGTGTAACAATTAAATTAAACATGGCAGCGGCTTGCCGCCACCTCTCAGCCCCATGAAAGCAGATTGGGGTGGCCAGTCCCCCTATCAGCAGCCCCCAACCCAGTTAATTTGCAGATAGGGGAGCCCACATCCCGTCAACATGATGTAACCCCTCCCCAATTTGTTGTGTGCTGAGCGGGTGCCCAATCCCCCTCAGCATCATGGCCCCCCCAAACAGTCATTCTTTGCCAACAGGGGGCCCAATCACCATCAGCTTCAGTACTCCCACCCCAAAAAAGGCAGGTGGCACACTGAGAGCCCACTCCGTGTGCTGGAAACAAGCCTGGGAAAAAAAAACCTTCCCGCGACATCTTTTTACTTTTTTTATCTCCCTGAAACAAAGGAAACAGTCCCACGCCGGTCGCCCTCCTCTCCTCCCAACCCGCACCCATCCACTGCGCACCCAACCTCCCCACACTCCCCTCACCCCATACTTACCTCCGGAGCCTGGTGCGATGATCTTCAGTGGGCCGGGAACATGTCTGCACTCTTCAAAGCCAACCACGAACTGAAGAAATGCTAGTAAGGTGTATAAATAGGTTTTTTTCAACTTTGGTACATATCTCAGGTATTTTTGGGAATTTTGGCACCAAATTTTCAACATGGGGTTATTGGGACCCTTCCTCATGAATTCAGGCACCGTCATGGCATTATTCTTTCCCAAAAGGTGATTTCGTGGTCACTGCATGGAATAACCTTCCGGGACCAAGTAACAAAATGACAGTGCCAGTGTTCATGAGGTGAGCTCTCAAAAAGCCTATGTTGCAAATTTGGTGAAAAAATCCAAACAATTACTGTTTTAAGAGCGTGCATTGCACAGTTTCCACACACGCTCGTAACTTCACAAATTTGTAATATTTTCACTCCAGATTTTCAATATTGCCATTTTTCCACACCTCCTTATGAACAGTATAGCTGTCATTTTTCTCATCCTGACTGAAATGTGTTTTCGCACTACTGGCGCAGAATAGCGCGGTCACTGTGGGAAATCAGTGTTCAGGACACATTAAGAAAATCACAATGATACTGTTCATGAGCAGAAGTCCTAAAATGCCTGTGTTGAAAATTTGGTGATGAAAGTCCGTAATGTGACTGTGTTACGAGCATGCGTTGCGCAGTTTCCACGCATGCTTGTAACTACGCGAATTTGTAATATTTTCACTCCAGAATTTCAACATTGGCATTTTCCACACCTCCTTATGAACAGTGCAGCTGTCATTTTCACATCCTGGCCAAAATGTATTTTTGCGCTTCCGGCGCAGAATAGTGTGGTCACTGCGGGAAGTCAGTGTTCGGGACAGATTAAAAGCAAATCACAGTGATACTGTTCATGAGCAGAGCTGCTAAAATGCATATGTTGAAAATTTTGTGACAAAAGTCCGTGAAATGACTGTTTTACGAGTATACATTGCGCAGTTTCCACGCACCCTCATAATTACGCACATTGTAGTATTTTCACTACACATTTTCAACATTGGCATTTTTTCACACCTCCTTATGAACAGTACAGCTGTCATTTTTCATATCCTGCCCGAAATATGCATTTACACATCTAGCACAGAATAGTGCGGTAGCAGTGGAAAATCAGTGTTTGGGACAGATTAGGAAAATCATAGTGACACTGTTCATGAGCAGAGGTCACAAAATGCCTATGTTGAAAATTTGATGAAAAAATTCCACTAAATGACTGTGTTACACACATGCATTGTGCAGTTTCCACGTAAGTCCAGAAGTTCAAGTATTTTTAATATTTTCACTACAGACTTTCAACATTGCCAGCTCTTCACAGCTCCTTATGAATGGTACAGCTGTCATTCTTCACATCTTGCCCGATCTGTGTTTTCATACATTTGGCGCAGAATGGCTTGGTCACTGTGGGAACTCAAAGTTCGGGACACATTAACAAAATCACAGTGCCACTGTTCATGAGAAGAGGTCCCAAATGCTTTCATGAGGTGGGGGTCACAAAAAGGCCATGTTGAAAATTTGTAGTGTAAATGCCAACAAACGCCCGGGGCGTTAGGGTGTCTAACCATAACGTCCCACCCTGTACAGACTGACAGGCATCAGGGTTATGCCTTTGGCTTTCTGACTGTAATGCTCATGCCATTCCACCCCCACCCCACCACCCTGCAGCCAGTGATAGGCATCGAGGTGTGCCTTGAACTCTTCGGCACCACAGTTCACTCCATTCTCCTATACTGCACCCATTTCAGCGAATGTCCCTTATGGAATGGGGTGACTGTACAGCCAACACCCCAAGGCACACCTCAACACATGTCAGTGTCTGCAGGATAGAGTGAAGTGAAATGCCATGAACGTTATGGGCGATGACCCAAATGCATACCCCAATGCCTGTCCGTCTCTGCAGGTTGGAGGTGGGGTTGGCGTGATGTTCAGTACTTCACTGCCATTCTTATTCTGCATCTCTCTAACTCCTGCATTTCCAATGCTAATACCAGCAAGTAAACATTCGACATTGACAAATACTTGTTTAAACTAGGGATACTTTGAGACCTAAGGGGGTTGACGGTGTCCCTTTAATAACTTTGCAAATGTTCAAGCGATTTACATTAAATTTTGCTTGCATCATCAAGGACCAAAGATCTCCTGATGTGGCAAACTTTGTTCCAGTCAGATGTGTGGATGCAGAGATACAGAGTGTCACAAAATGTGAAAATGAGCATATTTGTTCAAATTCTCTGTCGCACCACTGCGCAACAATGGCTTGGGATTTTGGTCTGACATTTTTAGGGTAGAAAGATCTTGGGTTACAGGTAGTGAAAAAATATTAATCTGTTCCAAAGTTATCAAATTTTAAAATGTCCCATTGTTTTCAAAGGCAGCAGTTAGATGTCCCACTCGAAAAAGGATCCTTTGTCGCAAATGGGTAATCCTTTGTTGCAAATGGGAAATCCTTTTTCATGCTGCCACAATCTTGTTTTTAGTTAGCAGTGGCAACAAAATGAAATCACCAAAAAAATAGAGCCCTTTAGTAAACACCAATGGTTGCATTTACTTAATCGGGACACGTACAGTCCAGTTCTAGGTTTACTTTTTTGATACGTCAGTCAGAAATGCGGTTTCTTAACATGCTGATATTCTTATTATTAGCAAATTGTGGAAAAGGATTCATGAAGCAGGATCCTTTTTCACAATTTGAGAAAAAGGATTTGGGCACCTGAAGAAATGGCATTTCCACAACAGTGTATAA
This sequence comes from Neoceratodus forsteri, assembly GCA_016271365.2. Taxonomy (NCBI): domain Eukaryota; kingdom Metazoa; phylum Chordata; order Ceratodontiformes; family Ceratodontidae; genus Neoceratodus; species Neoceratodus forsteri. Next base: position 168,037,370 of record JADMNL010000027.1, read on the forward strand.
ATCCCCTGGTAGTCTAGTGGTCCCTCCCCCCTCCTCAATGATCGATCACCATCCCTTTATTGCAGAAATATTCCCTGGTAGTCTAGTGATCCTATCCCTCTCCTCGATTGATGTCCTGTTATTTCTAAAAATATTCCCTGGTAGTCTAGTGGTCTCTCCCCCCTCCCCAATCCCCCATCACCCTCCTGGAATTGTTTTATTATAAAGTTCCCTGGTAGTCTAGTGGTCCCTCCCCATACCTGATCCATCTCCCATAAATTGTAAAAATATAACCTTGGTGGTCTAGTGGACCCCCCTGTCAGGTACTAACCCCCACCCTGCTCCCCCCCAACCTGATCCCCAGCCAACAATCAGCACTGCCCTCCTCTCACCACCACAACTGGCTGCTGACTAAGCTCTGAATGAGTGTATGCTGTATACAGTAAGCACTCATTCAGAGCTCACTCAGCAGCCAGCCACAGTGATGAGGGGAGGGCTGTGCTGGTCACCAACTGGGGATCGAGTTTGGGGGGAACAGGGTCCTGGGTTAGTATTTGACAGAGTGGGGGTCCACTAGACTACCAGGATTATATTTTTTCAATTTACAGGAAATGGATCAGGGATGGGGAGGAACCACTAGACCAACAGAGAAGTGTATAATAAAACAATACTGGGAGGGTGATGGGGGATCGGGGAGTGAGGTGGGACCATTTGACAACTATGGAATATTTTTCTTAATACCAGAAGGGCGATCAGGGAGGGAGTGGGGGCCACTAGACTACCACAGGGAAACAGTTTCTGAATGTCAGGAGGCGATTTTGATCGGGGGTGGACCAGAGAACACACAGAATATTTTTAGAAATAACAGGATGTCGATCGGTGGGCGGGGAGGGCGATGGGATCACTCTACTACCAGGAAATATTTCTGCAGTAACAGAAGGGTGATTGGACATTAGGGGATGGGTGTAGGACAATTAGACTACCTGGTAATATTTTTCTGAATACTGGGAGGGTAATCAGAGATCAGGGAGAGTGTTGGGACCACTAGACTACCACAGAATATTTTTAGAAATAAGGGGATGTGATCAGTCATCGGGGAAAGGGGAGTGGGACCACTAGACTACCAGAGAATATTTATACAATAAGGAGATGGTGATCAGACATCGGGGGAGGAGGAGAGACCACTAGACTACGAGGGAATCAGCAAACTAAGGGAAATACAGTTCAATGTATTTCAATGGGGATTTTAATTATGGTGCAAAACTTTGTCATTTTAAAAGATTTTGAGACCAAATTTTCAACATATCCTTTTTGAGACCCCTCTTCATGAACAATTTCCCAAATCCTGCCCAAAAGGTGGTTTCATGGTCGGTTGGTGAAATCATCTTTTGGGCCAGATTTCAAAATTTTCACCATACTTGTTAATGAGGTGGGGTCATAAGAAGGATATGCTAAAAATGTGGGGATCAAAATGTGTTAAAATGGCAAAGTTGTGCACATCTGTTGACATTTTGCTATGCTGGTATCCCGCCAAAACGGCGACTGAAATTGAGCAGCTCAAATATAAGCAACTCAATTTCAGTGCTTGTCATATGAGCCAACCTGAAAGGGTAGCAAGGGGTGAACAACAAGGTGAGCAAAAGAACAGGAGCGGGAACAGAACAGGATGAAAGGTGTGTGAGACATAGGGCAGCAAGAGACTGCTGAGCTGGCTGTGTGGTGTGGTGGTGATGGTGGATGGTTACAGTGGGGAGAGTGCAGGGTTTGGGGCTGGGGAGGTGCACAGTATTTTATATTTTGCGGGTGGGAGTATTTTTTTTTACAAGTTTCTCCCCCTCCCCAACATGCACCCACCTGGAGTTGAGAATCTTTAGTAAGGGGGTGTGGGGGGGTTGCATAAAAAACATTTGTTTTTGCTCATGCGCCTTCGCTGGGAGTGTACAGTACATCACCATTTTGGTTTTTAGGCAATGCACACTCACTATAACGACGATTGCTATTTAGCGATCACCGTTTTGACATAGAACCCGCTTTGCTTGCTCCTAACTTTGTAATTTTCAATATTTTCACACCAAATTTTCATCATAGTCATTTCTTTACATCACCTGATGAACATGACAACTGTCAGTTTGCAATTCCTGGCCAAAATGTGTTTTGTCACCTGTGGTGTGGAATGACGTTTCAGTGGCACAGTATGATGTTTTGGTGGACATTTGAGAATTTTCAGCCCAGCGTTCATGAGGTGGGGTAATAACCTGGCTATGCAGACAATCTGATTGCTCTTTTGGCTGAAATGCGTGCATGGCAACATACATGTAGGCATCTGTGGAGGGAAGGGAAGGCCCTGTGCTCCCACAAGCAAAGTAGGCTACAATCATACTTTCTCAAAAAGTTAAGAAATTCTTTGCAAAAAACTTTGTTAATGCATCAGTTAGGGTTCCAGCAACAAAAGATTGGAAATGAGGTGTTAAGAGTTTCCAACCCTAACACCCCACCCAAACCGTGCAGGCAGCAACAGGTACAGGGGGTGTGCTTTGGGGTTGACAACCCTAATGCTCAACCCATTCTCCTGTACTGTAACCATCTCCACTTACTTACACATGGAATGGGATGAGTGTTAGGGTTGACAACCCCAAGGCACACCCCCCACACCTGTTGATGCCTGCACGGTAGGGGTGGGATGTTAGGATTGGAAACCCTAACAGCACATTTCCAAACTTTTGTCGCTGGAACCCTAACTGATGCATTGACAAAGTTTTTTTTTTGCCAAGAATCTATAATACAGTATATATCTATATTTATACCATGAGGTGAGATCAATTCCAGTGAAATAAACCATGTTATTTCCACTGGAGGGAAATATATCCTGATGACATCAGCAGAGTTAAAATAAATACCATTTATACCTACTCTGCTGACATCACTCACCTGCATCTGAAAACACTAAGAAACACCCCTGTAATTTCCTGACTTCTAAAACAGGCCCTACACTGAAATTAACACAATTAAGATAGATAATGACAGTCAGCTGCAGCACTCCTTCTAAATGTAACAATCTCCAAATCTCTTGTGCTGCATTTCAAAACCGGAGTTTAGTACATTACTGAATCCTGCATTGCCACATATTGACCTACAAAATGAACAACAAATAACCAGTATATTGCAAACATCCAGCTTGTCACAGAACAGAACCTCCCTAAGGCAACCAGTTACCATAACACGGCACACCCAATCAAGACACACACACACCCCCCCCAACCAACAGCTCACTACAACAACCCATTCATAAAACGTCACACACACACACACACACACACACACACTACCGCAGCATCAGCATCATTTAAAGTGACATGAACCTCATAACAACAAACATACCTCTTTCACTGAAACTGGTCTCACCTCCATGGTATAAATAGCACACATGATGGGCAGATCATGGAATATGGAAAATATTCTCACTCCTGCATTTGAGCACTGTATGTTTCACTCTGTGCCTTTGGCACTCGTGAAATATCCAGAGCTCACCTGCAGGAGTGAGAATATTTTCCATATTCCACTCCTGCCCATCATGTAACCTATATATATATATATATATATGATATGTTTTGCAAAAAACCTACATTAATGCACATATTAGGGTTGTAGAACACAAAGCGCACAAAGAAGGAAAATGAAAAAAAATAGGGATTTGGGTCTATGTAGTATTGGCAAATTAGTGGTGGGGTCTTCTTTGGGGTTGTCAACCCTAATGTCCACCCCCTCCTCCCAGCCCATAGCCTCCTGTTCCAAGCACAAGGTACAGCTCCAAGCTAGTGTGTGATAGTGAAACAGTATGGCCACCATTATCTGTCATAGTTTTCTTTACACGGGGTCCTGCAGGCCCTGTGTGAAAGCATCACATCTGAGCTCATCTGATAAGGTGAGGGGGTGGGCATTATGATTGACAACCCCAAGGAAGACCCCATAACTGATTCACCAATACTCCGTAGATCCAAATCCCTAATTTGTTTTTCATTTCCCTTCTTTGTGCACTTTGCATTCTGCAACCCTAATATGTGCATTTATGTTGTTTTTTGCAAAGAATTTCCCTTTGTCTTCTAATAGTGGAACTGTATCCTCATTTGTGCAGGTCTGAAATACAATATTAGAGACAGTTCTGATCCAGTGCATGAGGGTAGCAGGCCCTGGCACACATGTCGATACCTTGTGGGTGAGGTTCCCTGACCCAGCACAGGGTGTGGCATCTGAACCAAAACACTGCTCCGTTCCTACCCAGGCCATGACTGGTGCTGCATGCTGCAGCACCTTCCCCATCAGCCTTGTCGCAGTAAACTGGCTCACTGAGTTCACACCTGAATTGAGCTCACTGGCACGGTAAGGCAGCGTGTTCCCCAGTGGTGCAACAGACATCCCTACAAACAACATAACTTAATAAAATCTTTGTTTTTTAAATATTTTGACCTCAAACTTTCGATGTAGTCTTCTTATGTCCCCACTTCAAAACTTTTCAAATCCATGCTAAAATGCCATTCTGCACCACAGGTGCAAAAACATGTTTCAGACAGGATGTAAAACATGACAGCTGTACTGTTCATGTGGTGGTGTGAAAATAGGGCTATGTTGAACATTTGATGTCAAAATATTGAAAATTACCAAAGTTATGCATGTGCATAGAAAAATTTCAATAAACATGTGTAACTGACATTTTTAGGAATATTTTCATTACTTTTTCAACATGGCCTTTCTGGGACCCCACCTCATGAACACTGGTGGTGAAATGTCATTATTCAGTCCTGAAAGGTGATTTCATGTAGCAACTATGAAATCCTCTTCCAGGCCCGATTAAGAAAATGACTGTTGCAGTGTTCATGAGTTCAGGTCCCAAAAAGGCCCTGTTGAAAATTTTGTGAAAAAAAATTCCAAAAAATGGCAAAGATATGAGCCTGAGTTCAAAACACCATTGACATACATTTTATGATACTTACTGTATTGTATTCCCCAGTTTGCAGTTCAGCTTGGAAGAGTGCAGACATGTCCTGGTTCACAGAAGATGACTGTATATGACCTCCAGAGGTAAGTATAGGGTAAGGGGGAGGTGTGGGGTGGGGGTCCTCAGTGGGTGGGTTGAGTTGGGGTTAGGGAGATGGTGGTGACAGTGAGGGACACTTTCTTTTTTTCAGGTTCATATAACAATTAAATCTTTTAGGACACTGGGTTGGGCTCCCCAGTGTCCCACACTGCTGGAGGGGAGAGATATTGTAAAGTCTGACATGGGGATTAGAGCCCCTGATACCAGCAAGCTTTCATTAAACAACAGGCTGCAGGAGTTGGGGGGATCCAACACTGGGGTGGGCATCCCCATGTTGGATTATACTAAAATGTTAATAAATTAGTTCAGGACACTGGAGTTGGGCTCCCCAGTGTCCCAGAACAGCTGGGGTGATCTAGTAAATGCCAACACAGGGATTGAGGTCTTGATGTCGGCAATATTTTATGAAGCAATGGGCTGCAGGGGGTTGTGGTGCTCTAACACCGGGGGTGGGTATCCCATTGTCAGATTACTGAAAATAAATAAATAAATAAAGACTGCCACTGGGGATTGGGGCCCCAGGTATGCAAATAACAATGTAAGGCACAGTACAGTCAGGATGACGGGACTATAATGACAGCAGCCCCATCCCTGACATGAGTCACATCAACAGCACATTGCACTATACAACACAGCTGTCCTTTAGTAAAGCACAGCTGTGACCTAGAGAGCTTGCACTATATGACACAGTTCTCATTTAGTAAATGACAGCTGTGTGGTATAGTGCAAACTATATGACACAGGTGTCCTTTAGTAAACAAAAGCTGTGTCATATAGTGCAACCAGCTGTTGTTGCAAAAAAATAGCTATCCATAGAATGCTGATTTTTTTAAACAGTACATGCTCACAAACAGAAGTTTTTATTTAAATAATTTAAAAAGTACTGAAGTGTGAGAGATAAAAACCACAAAAGCATGTACATTGGGCCACACTCTATCAAACCTGAAAGTTTCAGGTTTCAGATCTTTATATTTTTTCAGTTATTAGAGAGCCAAAAAAAGTCTTAAAAATTTATGTTTTTTGTACCTCTGTAACTTTGCCCCAACTGAACCAATCTATGTGAAATTTGCAGGATCAAGAGATCCTGGCATAGATGCTGTGCTTTCCAAAGCCTGGGATCATAACCCTCCCTCCCAGGACATAGAAACATAGAAGTTGTCGGCAGATGGGGACCATATGAGCCATCAAATCTGCCCTTGGTTTCTAACCCTCCCCCCACTTAGCTGCCTGTTTAAGTATCCCACATTGTCTGTCCCATGTCTGCTTGAATTCCCCTACCCAGTCTTGGCTCCCACCATCCCATCCAGCAGGCCAGGACATGAGAGCAGTCCTCCAGATGCTCAGTCCTGTCCTCCCCCGCCAAAGGGGCAAAGTTATTAAGGTGCAAAAATTGAGGTTTAACATTAAAGTTCCTCCGCAACCCTCATATACAGGTGCTAGTGCACCTGTATAACATATATATATATATTTTTTTTTTTTTTTTGACCAGGGAAATGCACCTGTCCAAGAGAACTTTTTTTTTTACCCATGATTCAGTAGGTAAAGAACAGGGTAGAGATAAGATAAACGTGGTTATAAACAAGCTGGGAAATTCATTTCCAAGAGTAACTAAAAGTACAAATAGAATCAAAGTAAAAAAAAAATCATTATATCTATATATTTATATAGATATATGTGTGTGTATATATATATATATATAAATATATATATATATATATATATATATATATATACACAACATATTATATATATATATTATAAAATGGGTAGGGAAATTGTTGTTGTTTTATTGGCTGATGAGCATCACATGACCATGCGTATATCAAAGCGCGACCACACACCTGCACTTTTACCCCCCTCCAAAACAATTCTGACATTTTATAAGATAGCTAAACCACTCTGAGGTGTGCGGTTGTGCTCTGATATACGCACGCCTTGGGTGGTTGATGCACACCAAGGCGTGCCTATATCAGAGTTCGACCTCACACCTCAGAGTGGTATGTCTATTACATATATATATATATATATATATATATATATATATATATATGTATAAAATAGTGGCACGATAGTGCCACTATAGATAGGGTTGAGTACCCCATTTAAGGTTAAATCTCAAATTTTGCACCTTAATAACTTTTCCACTGTATCACGGATTTGCCTGAAATTTGGAATGAGCGGTCTGGTGCTATAGATCTCTGGATATGGCAAGTTGAGTTACAGTAAGATGTACAGTTGCAGAACTACACTATGCCAAAAAAAAAAGACTTTTTGTGTGTTTTTTTGCTCACGCCTATAGCCTACACAGTTTGTGCGATCAGTCCAAAAACTTCAGGGAACATGCAGCCAGGATCCCTGATGCACCTTTCAAAGATTTCGTGAAAAAATATTAAATGGTTTAAAAGTTATAAAAAAAAAACTGTATCCCGTTATAGTATACGGGAAAAGTTAACAACAATTGTGACACTTTAGCAAATGGCCATTTTTACTGTCACAAATGAGCCTTTTACTTTCATGAGTCAGCCATTTTTTTCAGTTACAGCTCAGAAAAATGCCTGGCGTTTAAAATTGGGATCCTCTAGGAACACAATTCTTGTTGTGTTCACCTAGTCGAGCCCTGAGGATGACAGCCATATCTTTTTTGGGGGGTTAACCGCCCCCCCCAGAAATATGTTTTTTAATTTTTTATGAAGGGATGGGAGCACAGGGTCTGAAGGGCACTGTGCTACCACATGCAAATAAGGCTATGATTACACTATCACAAAAAGGAATTAAATTCATTGCAAAAAACTACATTAATGCATCAGTTAAGGTTGTTATTAAAGCATCAAATGTTGGGACATTTGATGTTAGGGTTTCCAATCCTAACAACCCACCCCGACCTTGCAGAGATGAAGAGGGATCAGGGGATGGCATTGGGGTCTAATGCTAACCCATTCTCCTATGCTGTGCCCACCTAGCTTATTTTCTAATGGAATGAGATGAGCATTAGAGCTCATGACCCCAATCCCACCCCCATCCCTCTTCATCTGTTCAGGGTGAGGGTGGGGTGTTAGAGTTGGAAACCCTAATGTAAAATTTCCCATCTTTTGAAACTTCAATAACAACCCTAATATACATACACACACACACACTGGAGCTAGCCATAATGCAATGCAGTAACTTGCAGTAAAAGACATGCCAGAAAATATTGCATGACAAAAGGGCGTAATTGTCATTGAATTACATTGGTCCCTGCAGCATACTGCAGCATTTTGTGATATATTGCAGCATTACTGCACTGCATCCTGCCTAGCACTGCTCTATGTGTGTGTGTGTGTGTGTGTGTTAGTTATCATAGCAAAAAAAAAAACTTTGTTAATGCACCAGTTAGGGTCCAAGTCACAAGAGTAGGGAAATATGGTGTTAGGGTTCCCAACCCTACCACACCACCCCTCCCTGCAGGCAGCAACAGGAAAAACAATTACAGTTTGACCGTATCTGAATTTTTGAGATCAGGTGTGGGGTGTACCTTGGGGTTGTCAACCCTAATGCTCACCCGATTCCATCAGTAAATAAGCTGAGATGTGTACAGTGTATGAGAATGGGGTTAGCGTTAGGGTTGATAACCCCAAGGAAAACCCCATGCCTGATTTGTGAAGATGCCAGAGAGGTCAAACCATAATGCTTTTTCCTCCTGCTTGCAGGGTGGGTGGTGGAGTATTAGGTTGGGAACTCTAGCAACACATTGTGCTACTTTTGTCACTTTAAACCTAAGTAGTGCACTAATGACATTTTTTGCAATGAATTTCCTTACTTTTTGAGATAGTATAATCATATCCTCATTTGCCTGTGGGCGCACTCGGTCCTCTGGGCCCTGCACTTAATTTCTGCCAAAACAGCAATTTCTTTCCTTTCTTGTATGGTTGGTTAAATTTCCAATGTTATCCTAATGGAACTTTCATTTTTTTATGTTTTTTATGGGCTCTAATTTTTTTTTTGGTGGGGGGGTTATGTAGTATTCCTGTAGTACTCATTAAGACCTTTGTTTTGATATACAGATTGTCCCTTAAGTCCAAATACTGAGTTAGTTATGGCTTGTTGATGTTCAAAAGTAGGAGGAAAAAATAAGTCCAATATATTTTTCATATAAAGGGATCCCTTTTCGTATCAAATTAAACACCCATATAAAAAAGGATGCCTTCATACAAAAAAAAATCAGCAAAAAAACAAAGTCCAAAATGTTTTTTCATATGAAAGCATCCTTTTTCGTATAAACGAAAAACCCATAAAAAAAGGAGTTCTTTATACAAAAGAAGAATTAAGGAAAAACACCACTTCCAAAATATTTTTTCATATGACAGCATCCTTTTTCATATGAATGAAAAAAACACATACAAAACAGGATCCCTTCATATGAGAAAGGAATCAGAAAGAAAACCAAGTCCAAATTCCTTTTTCTTATGAGGGCATCCTTTTTCATGTGAACAAAAAAAGCATACGAAAAAGGATCCCTTCATTTGAAATAAAAATTGGAACTTCGTTTTTTTTCCCCAATAGTTTTTTCATATGAAGGGATCTTTTTCATGGTTTTTGTTGTTGTTGTTTAATGAAAAAGGATCGCTTCATATGAAAAAGGAATCAGGAAAAAAACTAAGTCCAAATTATTTTTTCATACAAAGGGATCCTTTTTTGTATGGCTGAATTCCTTTTTCCTATGGCCATACGAGAAAAACAGAAGCGAGTCATAAACAAAAGGATTTCAAAATGAATAAAAAACACATTTCAGGGTCATTTTTACATGCATTAGGTGCAGAATCTACCTGACGAGTTTCCGATGACCAACATAGATGTGTTGGTATACATCCAGGATGTCGATTTTGTGGGTTTCAGAAAAAAGAAGTTTTTCTCAGGAAAAAGGATTACCACATACAAGGAAGGATCCTTTTTCATATTCATCAAATTCTTTTTTCATTCCAAGCAGCTATCCAAAAGACCGTACTGAGCATGCTCAGAAATGAAATTTTAAAATGTAATAACTTTGGAATGGATTAATATGTTTTCACCAAACCAGTGAAAGGCACCACTATGGCCCAAGTCCTTTCTACCCTGAACATTTCAGACCAATATTCCAAACCATCTGGGCCATAGGCAATAACAAAAAAACAGCAACAAACACTGATTTTATTTTCATTTGTTTCACTGTCCACATCTCAGAATCCACACATCAGACCGGAACAAAACTTTGCACATCAAGAGATCTACCACCTGGGACTACACATACAAAATGTTATGCAAATCCTTTGGATTGTCGCACACCAATTAAAGTGCAAAGTCTGAGGTTTAACATAGAAACCCCTGCTCAACCCTAACTATAGCAGTGCTACTGCACCACTAAAATAGAAATATTTACTGGAGTTCAGGAATATAGTGAGACAATATTGACCACTAGGGATGAACTATGCAACACAATTGCTATATTGCCTAAAGCAGAAGGCCGGGGCAGTATGACTGTTGGAAGGCAACATGCCATCCTGAAATTACCCATTTCTGCAATGTGTCTTTGCAGACATAAAACTCATACATTATCCATACACAAGTTTGCTCTCTGTTTTTTAGGGGACCCAGTTGGCTCTCATTCTTTTTTTTTACCATCATTTTTTATGTTATTAAAGGTAAAATAGTACACAACAAATAGAAGGTATGACAACATAATATATATGTGGGTTATATCAAATTGAATTTACATTAAATTTTGATTAATTGGATCATCATCCTTCAGTACTATATGAGTAAGCTATACATGAATTAAAAAAATGAATAGACAGATAATTAAATAGCGGCAACTATGGATAAGTTAAACTTAGCGTAAAAAAGGGAGACAGTAGTACTAGATTATTCCTAGACTCATGTTGGTACTCTTTCTTGTGTCTTGGTACATAGAAATACCAATTTGTGAACTGGGGGAAAACGGAAGCCTTCAAACCCTAAAGAACTCACATAGACGAACTCACACAGACATGATATTAAAATGAAACATACTGTAAAACCAGTGGGACAACATTTCTATCAATCTGTTCACTCCATTTCTGACCTCTCTGTCCTGGTTCTCAAAGTGCACTTCAGGAATGAACATGAGATGTGAATGTATATACACACACACTCACCCACACAATCTGTTGTTATTTTCAGGTAGGCAATTAAGATTTGATCATTTATAGATTTCTGCTGTCAAATGCATACCACCTTGCTAGAATTTGTGATTTACAGCTAATTAGGTTCCCACAGATTGGCTTTTTTTATATCTGGTTTTGAGCTATGTTTCAGATCCTATTTTCAGCAAAGCTGCCTAATCCATATGTGAAGTTTTTTTTCCCTTCTAATTATGTTCTGAGTATTTAAAATTATATATTTCCTTAACTGACATGTTTCTGATGAAGGACTCTGTGAATCTGTAAACGTAAACATTTTGTAAATCAAAAATTTTGTTGGCCCAATAAAAAGGTATCAATGCACCCATTTTGTTCATCAATGTTCAAATTGTACTGCTGTCATTTTCTGTGTATGGTATTAAAAAAGCTCAGTAAAAGTATTTTTAAAACAACAGTGGTGGTGATATTTAAATATTGATCTCCAGGTTCACAGTACTGTCCTCTAACTATGGGTTGTGTCGCCTTCATGCAAAAGGATCTGTTCCATTTGACCTATCTATTCCAACCTTCCAATATCTAATGACCAGTATTATTTTGTAAATAATTATGGGTTTTACTGTTTTCACTATTTTGAATTTTTTAGTCACCTTTGTAGTTTTTATACGGACATGTATAAATTAACCATAAACAGGGGTGGATTTAGATTTTTTTCAAGGGGTAGCATTTTCCAAAAGAATGTAAAATGTTACTTATGTTACTTATTTAAACTCTGATTAGATTAAAATAGCTACTTTTTGTTGGCATAAGGGGGTAGCAGATGTTACCTCCCTATGTAGCTGCAACCTCTAGTAACTGTACGTGTATGTTCTCCATAATGGTGGTGTGGTATTTTCCTTACTTTGCACAGTACCTTTAAAGGCAAAGGTAATTTGACCTTTAGTGACAGCATAATGTTAATTTGGATGTAACAGATTTCTGTGTTTCCATTGGAGGTGATTTCCACCTGATGGCGGCTTGATTTTCAAGGGATGACCCAATTACCCATCCCCTCCACCCAATAAAGTTCCTTTAACTCCTAAGTAACTGGAGCACTTTTAGAAGTCTCAGCCTTCCATGCTTAATTTGGAATGAAAATGGCTGCCAAGGCAAAACTGAGTTAAGGGTGAAGTACCAATGATCAGGTGCTAATAGTCAATAGAGGTGGGCTATTGGGATTTTTGCACAATTTTTTGCACAACTTGTATTGAAAATACATTCAAAATATGGGTCCAAAATAGTATTGCTGTATAAAAAACAGTACTGACATATAAAAACTGTACTGAGAGGACACACTTAGTGACCCTATTCCAAGCTTTCAATTAGTCCTAACAGTTCAAAGGCTAGACTGTTAAAAGAGAATTCCTTTAAAATGGGCTATGAACTTATTTTTTAATGAAACCTTGAAGTCAGTTAAGTTGATATATCAATATATCATGTTGTAACAACTTCCATTTATCAATATATAAAAATGTACACATCAGTGGTAATAAATGTACCCTAATAAATTTATTTATGCAATAGATGTGGACTCCTCAAGTTCCTGATAAATATAATTATCAGGACAACTATATTAATAAATCAGTGATGATGTCAGTACCACACAGATAAACTTCTAGACCACAAATTTATCTGTATTGTATTGTTGTCATCAGCAATTTATTCATACAGTACTGTTGCCATCAAATAGGCTTCCCCCCACCAGCCACCCCCCCAGTCACTAGTTCCTACTGTTCCCAAACTCACACCCCCCTCTCACTCACAAAAGAAAGGCTCGCAGTTTCACTGAACACAAGAGACTGATAAGAAAAATAAATCCACAACTGACGCAAACAGGTGCCGATTTCCTTGTTAAGTGCAGCCGACATTTTCTTCTTTCAAAAGTCACTTCCACACTCCCTCCACCAATAGAAAAAGATGTCACATCGTAAAGACATTGCAGCATCCACAACAACCGAGTAACCACCTACCAAGAAAGAAACTACAAAAACAATAATAAAGATATTTAAGAAACAATTTCAACAGCCAGTTGCCACCTATTGCAAAAATCGAACATTTGATGGGGGCAGCTGTTAGATATAGGATTTATTTTTACTCATTCACGGTAAACTCAGGACCATCACTTGTGGCTACGCTTCACTGTGCCACTCGTCAGGTTACATGCGTTCACTGTGAACGTGTAAAAATAAATCCTTTAACTAACAGTCCCAATCATATATCCCCTATTTATCATGTTAGCTAACCTCAAGATAAACATTTATATAGAGGTTAAATATGTCACAGAAACTTGTCTTTATCTTCACATAGAACAAAACTAACCAGAGTGCAGCTCTCACAGTGCTGACGCTATCACAACAGACCCATGCTGCACTGAAGCCAGGAGTTCAAATCATGGAAAAACAGTAAAATCTTCATGAAAACAGTTGATATAAAAGGTTTAAACTGTGCAAGTGATGTTATATAAATAGGGGATATAATGTGGTGAATAGCTGAACGTTATTGTTTTTATCTTCATGAGTGGTCAGTGGCCTCTTGATCCTCACATGTGGCGAAGCCATGAATGAGGCACATAGGGTCATGACCATACCACAAATGATGATAAAAACACTGTCTCATAGTCAGCCACCATATGTATGGTTTATAAATGTATATTAGCACTTTTTGAAAATATAGTAAAAACCATGGCTACCACAGTTCAGCAGTGCCTGAGGCACTGTGCTCAGCATAAGGTACGCAGAGTAACATACCCCACTGTAAGGATAAATAGTTATGACATACCCTACTAGCTAGATAAAAAGGTATCTAGCTAGCTAGCATTCTGTGTGAGAGATAACACTTTTATCGTAGTCATATCACTAATGTGCATTGTATAAACTGAAATACACAATGGCCTGACTCAGAATACACAGTTTATCTCCACTTGTTAGGGGGCAATACCTTTATAACCACTCATGGCTTTGTTACTCATGAGTTTTATTCCCCCCTCATACTTGGAGATAAATTGCATATTTTGAGTAAGGCTATTTCATATCCCCTATACATACAGAATAAGCAATAGGGAGCTGTGATATACAAGGAAATATATATTTGAGAGGAGATTGTGAGGTAATTAGCCTTGAGCCCAATGAGTGGCAAGAGCAATATATTTACATTGACTACAAACAATTAAAAACTCAAAAAGAGGATGGAAATAGGAAGGGCAAGTGGCAGTAATTACATTATCAGCTCCACCAATAGTACATTTGTTTTGTAAACCAGAGTTGCCTGCCATTTATTTTACAGTAACATAGAAACTGATGGCAGATAAGGGCTGCATGGCCCATCCAGTCAGTCCATTTTCTCTCTGATCGCTTATACTGCAGACCCTCCTTGGTCTACGGCATTGTCTCTTACAACCTCTTCCATTCCTCTATGATTAGAGATAATGCTTTTATCTTAGTCATATAATACATTTGGATGCTGAGTGTCTCCCTTTTAGATAAACAACAGCAATAATCGGGTGAGCGCGAATCCACAGCCCCCTTAGATAAATACCTGGGAGCTAGATACCTGGGTACCCCCAGGAAAATCCGTCTGTCAGCCAAGGCTGAAATCTCAAGTCCTGGCATCATACAAAAAGCTGCTATGGCAACATTGTCTGGCACATCTCCTGAACCATCTGAAAAAGTATATGTGCTGTCTATCAGGCTAAACTCACTGGTGCAATAAGTAAGTTATGCAACACACTGTTAACTGCCATCTCAAACTTGGACAAAAAGTGGGAGTCAGTAGCTGCCAAAGGTGAATCGATTAAGCTCAGGCTCCAAGAGTCAGGAAAAAAAATGTATGAAGTGGTTAAAAGGCAAGCTGCAACTGCGGTAAAGGTGGAGTCTAATGATGCTCTTCTGTCTGCTGTGCTGAGGGATAACATACAATCAGTGAGGAAAATAAAAATCCTTAGAAATGCAGCTCGGAAAAATAATCTTTGTGTGGTAAGCTTGCCTAATTTGGAGGCATAAGAGGTTATCACTTGGGACTTGATAAAAGGCTTTACCAAAGAAAATCTCCCACCTTTGGTCAGAGTATTTTGTTTACCATCCATGCCAAAAAGTAAGCAACTTTTACTTACATTTACTTCTACCATACCCAAGCCAGAATTCACAAAGCCCACTACATGATCCAGTTTGCATTAGAGAGTGACCGTGGCTGTGTAATAAAGAAAGCATGTGTGAAGGAGGCCTTAAATTCCAAACAAAGCCAGCCCATTGGTGCAGTTGTTGGATTTCCACTTACGGCACCAGTGACCCGGGTTCGGGAATGGACCCGGGGTGCTAGGGGACCAACCAGAGAGAGAGAAGGCTTGAGCATCTGAAGACTGCTCTCCTTCTCTTTGGGCGGAGGGTGGTGTGATGACCTGGTGCTTGCTGACTCCTGGTGGAGGCCAGAGGTATAGCAATGTGCTGGGTCCTGCTGACCAAGAAGCTGCATGGTGAATGTCAGCGTACGCCTTGACATGAGTGGCACACCACGCCCCCAGGGAACAAAATGGAAAAAGTGCCCCATGGCTGACCAGACGATGGTCGCTGGCTCCTGCTGCCACTGAGTCCCCAATGCAGCCCAGAACCACCTCAGCATCACCCAGGCCAAGTAGAGTGTGCTGGCCAACCCCACCAGCACCTATCTCCCTTGGAGGAGGGGGACCCATCCAGCGAAGGGTTATGCCAGATTACCTGGGGGCTACAATGTGGGGTGGTGGTGGCTGGCATCGGGGCAGGGGAGCCAGCGGGGACCTAGGTGGCCCAAAGGAGTGACCAACCAAGAGCATGGGAAGGTGCAAAAAAATAAAAAATAAAAAATTCCAGGCAAAGCAAAGTATAATTGTATCCTGTTGTCAGACACAGACACAGGCTAGAAGATGGTACTTTCTTCAGTGTCACTCAGAAATAATTGACACTGGTGGGCAGTTTGCTCTGTTGTACCCATATAAGGCAAAGGCAATATTACACTCAGTTAAATATGTATTTTTTTACCCCAAACAATTGGTGGCATTCATCAAAAACTGCCTGGCCATACAAGACAAATCTGAATCTGGATCTTCCTTACAAGAAAAAGGAGATTCAGATTTTGTTATCCCAAAAATGGCTGGAGCTGAAGTCGAGAGCATGACGGCTCAATGAGTACACTGTTGAATGTTATGACTTTAAAAAGACAGAATTTAGTGCATTTTGAGAAGTCTTTATGTTAAGTTGCAGTGCACCTGTTACATGGCTTTTATTTGCTCATCTCATACTTTTTCGCAGGTCCCTGGTTAATCAATCAATGAATCAAATCTTTATTTATCCAGGCAAACACCATTGAGCATAGCTCATTTACAAGATGGACCTGGTTAGCACAGGAACACAGAATATACAATATATGAACAGTCACAACATTACACCTCAGTAATATTATACAATACAGAGATACAATAGTTAAACATAGTCATAAGTGAAGAATAGTTTGGAAACAGTGGTTCAATTCCTTCATGGTATATAATGAGTCTAGTAACAGTGGCTGGAAGTACTAACGAGGACAATTGTTAGGTAATGGTATTTTACATACAATGCCATAAGAAACAAGACAGACAGTGAGTTAAAAAAGGAAAAAAACAAACAGTGTAGCAGAGTGGGGGGGTGGTAGGCGAGGCGAGATAGGGTACAAGCAGGGTAGTAGGGGATAGACGAGGGATAGAGGTGCACCTTATAAAATTTCTTAGAAAATGGCTTTTACAGCTGATTGCTTGGTGGTATAAATAATATACTTATTTCTCTATAATTTCCATTTTCCTCCGGAAACCCTGCATTTAAAAACCTTTTCTTATCAGGTGCATAATGGAAGAATTTGCAAATTAATTTTCTATTTCAGGGCTTAATCTGAATTTAAAATGATATATGTAGCTATATAAAATAGCTTTTCTGAATGCAAGATATTTTTTCATATGAATGTACTTACTTTTCAAGGTGAAAGGTATATGAACAATTTATTGAAGTCATTGGGGAAGCCTCTTTTAGAGGAATTCGTTTGATCTTATATCCTTCATATTTAGGCAAGAAGTTAAATATCTTTATTTTGTAATATACTTGATAAGTTAGTACCTATAATGTGCAAGGTTTAATATAATTTTTCTCTCTAAAGTTGAAGTAACCTTTATTGTCAGTCTTCCAATGTATTCTGCTTCAGAAAATATTTTCTTATTCTTTTTACTTTTGCTAATATCAAAATATAAGAAAGGCTAGCTTATGCTTATAGCCATTTAATTTTCTTTGTCTATATAGCATGGACAGTATACATGTACCCTTTTTTTCAATGGAAATCTAATAAACATAAGCAGCAGGATAAGAGAACCCACCTGGTGTTCCACTTGGGAACGAACAACCTAACTGGGCACAGCCTGATGGAAGTGCAAGAGAGGATTGAGGCCCTATCGTGGTTCTGTAGTAACCTGCACTTTCATTCAGTGGTGTTCTTGGAGGTGCTTCCAGTCCCTAGAGCTAGCAGGGATAGGCAGCAGAGAATAGTGGAGTTCAACGGCTGGCTCTCAGAATGGTGTGCACAGAAGGGCTATGGGGTGGTGGACCAGTGGGGGACTCTCTGCCAGGATGACAGCCTCTATGCCCAGGATAGGCTGCACCTTAACAGACAGGGCAAGGAGGTGCTCAAGTGTAAAATGGAGGCGTTCTTTAGTATACAATACAATTTAAACTGACATGGGGAGGGGGTGGCAAGTGACACCGAAAAGTGCACGCTGCAAGGGGGACAGCTGCAGCCCCCTCCCCCACAAAGGACACTGGTTTAGCTTCCACACATGGAGCAAGGACCTTTAGGACCGGGAAGGCGGGAGCTAAGGATAGCGACTACTGGAGGGCCATATGCACAAATGCCAGAAGCCTGGGCAGCAACGTCCCAGACCTGGCAACAATTATGATGGAGGAGGAGTTGGACCTGGTGGGAATTACAGAGACGTGGTTTCACGATGGACAGGAATGGGACATGAACATCCCAGGCTATACACTTTTCAGGAAGGACAGGGGTGATAGGAGAGGGGGTGGTGTGGCACTCTACATGACGGAGGGGATCCAGGCATCAGAAACACAGAACAGGTGGGGGGACACTGAGGCCCTATGGGTCTCGCTGGCCACAGGGAAGGGTGAGTTGGTGTCCACAGGAATCACCAGGGCAAACAACAGAGGTGAATAACCAGATGGTCGAGGAGATACTAAGGATAGCGGCCAAGGGGGAGGTGCTGCTGATGGGAGATCTGAATCTGCCAGATGTGGAGTGGCAATCCCTGTCTGTGACCTCATGCAGAAGCAGATCAATTGTGGACTCCCTACTGATAGCCCACCTAAGCCAGCAGGTCAGGGAACCAACCAGGGAGACAGCGGTGCTGGATCTGGTGCTCACAAATAGAGACCGGGTGGGTGAAGTAACAGTAGGGGGTAACCTGGGTAGTAGTGACCATGACACAGTGTGGTTCATGATACGCGGATTGGCCTCGCACCACCGGACCAAGGTGGGGTGCTAATTTTGTACGGGACGATTTTGGAAAGATGAGGGAGTATACTTGTCAGACATTAGGGGGAGTGAGGGAATGCGGGGGTGGAAGATATTTGGGCCATGATTAAGGGGCAATTGTAGGGGCCATGGACCACTGCTCTAAGAAGGTAAGCAAGAGCAGGAGGAGGAGGCCTCTGTGGTTCAGTAGGGAGGTGGGGGAAAGCATCAGAGACAAGAAATGAGCATTCAGGTGGTACAAAACCACGCAGAGTGAGCGGGACCATGAGGTATACCAGGAGAAGCAAAGGAAAGCCGGGAGGGTGGTCAGATAGGCTAAAGCCAAAATGGAAGACACTATAGCCAAGGGGGTCAGGAAGGGACAAAATACTTTTTTTAGGTATATCAGGGAGTGGAGGAAGGGTGAGACTGAGGTACCTGGCCTGCTAGCTGAAACAGGGGAAAAGGTGGAGGGGGACCGGGAGAAGGCTGAATTACTAAACAGTTACTTCAGCGCAGTATTCACAAGGGAAGAGGGGAGGTGGGAGGGTGTTATTGGTCCAGCAGGAAGTGAGGTGGTAGGGATGGATGTGGGACCATTCTGGAAAGAGGAGATTTCAAAATAGCTTAGGGGCCTTAAGGTGGACAAGGTCATGGGGCCAGATGAGATTCACCCTAGGGTGTTGAGAGAGCTGGGAGAGGTGCTAATGGTTCCCTTGACACATCTGTTCAATTAGTCCTTTTGCACCGGGGTAGTCCCGAAGGACTGAAGGTGTGCTAATGTGCTACCCCTGCATAAGGGAGGGGGGGAGGCAGGACTCACGTAATTACACGTCAGTGAGTCTGACATCGGTGGTCGGTAAGCTCACGGAAAAACTGCTCACGGGCAGAATCACCAACTACCTGGAGGCAAGAAGCCTGCTTGACCCAAGGCAGCATGGCTTTACCAAGGGCAGATCTTGTCAGACAAATCTGGTTGGATTTTTTTACTGGGTCACTAGGGTGGTGGATCGGGGGGGTTGATTGATGTGGCCTACCTGGATTTCAGGATGCCCTTTGATACGTTACCGCATGGTGGGCTGGTGCACAAAATGGAGCACCTGGGGCTAGGGAAGGTGGTTATAGGGTGGGTGCAAAACTGGTTGGTGGGCAGAATGCAGATGGTGTTAGTTAATGGGGTCCCGTCGGATGAGTGAGCGGTCACGAGCAGCGTCTCCAAAGGGTCGGTGCTGGGACCCCTGCTTTTCAACATCTATATAAGTGACATAACAGAGGGGGTAGAGTGAGCCTGTTTGCAGATGATGTCAAAATCTGCAATAGAATGGACATACAGGATGGAGTGGGAAGGATGCAGAGGGACCTAGCAACATTGGAGGAGTGGGCCAGGAAGTGGAGATTATCCCTAAATATGATGAAATGCAAAGTCATGCACCAGGGTAGAAGAAATGGGAGAATGGAATACAGGCTGGGGGGCAAGCTGCTAGCGGTTACCATGGAGGAGAGGGACCTGGGCATCATCATCTCTCAGGACTTGAAGGTGGCCGGGCAGTGCGGTAGGGTGGTGGCAAAAGCCAGCAGAATGTTGGGTTGTATTGGGAGAGGGATCACCAGCAGGAAGAGGGAGGTTCTGATTCCCCTGTACACCCAACTGGTCAGGCCTCATCTGGAATATAGGGTCCAGTTCAGGAGGCCTTACCAAAAGAAGGATGTGGAGTGGGTGCAGAGGAGGGCAACCAAGATGGTAAAAGGGCTTAGTCACCTGCCATATGACCAGAGGCTGGGAGCCCTGGACATGTACCCTCTGGCGTTGAGGAGGGAAAGAGGGGACATGGGAGAGACCTTCAAGTACCTCAAAGGGATAAACAAGGTGACTACTGAGAACCCCTTCCAATTGAAGAAGTGTCCCAGAAAAAGGGGCCTTAATCTCCAGCTAGTGGGGGGCAGGTTTTGGGGCAACATCAGGAAGAACGTCTTCACTGAAAGGATAGTAGACACCTGGAATGGGCTACCTAGGGAAGTGGTGGGTAAAATTCAGTGTGAAGGTTCAAGAGGGTGTGGGACAGACACAGGGCTATTGAAAGGAGGGGGGAAAACAGGGGCAAGCCTAGGGAGTGCTAGGCAAATGGGCAGATTATGTGGGCTGGAGGTCCTTTTCTGCTGACACTTTGCTATGATCCTATGTTCCTAAAAATAATACATGTGGATGGTTACAGTAATTTTTTATTGTAATTGCATACATAGGGAAAGAGTACACAGGAAAATAACTGCTAACCACTTCTGTGAGGGAAAAGTCTCATGCATATATTATGTAACTGCATTATATATTAACTGCAGCAAAAACAAATTGAGGATAGAAGACACGGTGTTGTTTTATTAAAGAACAGACATTTCTTCTCTAGTTAAATAGTTACTTACCCAAAATATTTACTTTAACTACAATAATACAACAGCTATCTATTGCAAGCCAACCAGAACAGAGGAAAGCACATTTTTTTATTCAACTTGGGCAGCAAAATAATGATTGCCATTTTGCTAAAACTGAGAAGGAAATGGGGATTCGACACATGTGGGGTCAGCTTATAATATCCCACAAACTACTGCAACCACTTCCTTACTTGATTATCCCCATTGTAGATATGTCCATGGTAGTTTTTCTACATTTCAGACACACCCACAGTAGTTTATCCACATTTCAGACACTCCCACAATTGTTTGTCCACAGCCAGTCCATAGAAGAAAGGGTTAAAAAGCACCTGCCACCTCAAATACCATATAACTTCTAAAATCCTGGTCTCAGAACTCTTAGTCATATAATAATAGCCAGAGTACAACAACCAAGAAGTAGAGGGATGCACTCACACAAAGGCCTGAGGTGCACCTGTATGGCGCAGCCAGCTCAAAATATTTTATTTTTTGTCTTTTAGTAAAAAGTTTATTTTTATTTGTCAAACAAAAATACATAACAATCAGCACCAAATATCATAGATAAAAATTCTATATGAACAAGGAATAAAATGGTTTCACTAGAGCTACAAATACATTCTACAAAGACTTTAACATATAGCAAAAGCATTCTATACATGTATTATAAACTTAATTAAAAATGAAATAGTTAATATGCTATCTAATAGACACTGTAGATTTTATTGTAATTACCATCTGGTGAATTTTGAAAATGGACCCCTTGTTCTTATTCAGAAGCAAGTAGCTAATTCTCTCATTATTAGCTGTTAGACCCATATATTTAAAGCAACCCTCAGCAGAAGGGACTTTTTCCATCCTCCAAGTTCTTAGTAGTAACCCTTTGGTTCATAAGGCCACTGTGAGGACCCAAAGTTGCTCCTTTCTGTTCAAAATAATATCTAATTCGGGAAAAAACAGAATGAACAAGGACGGTTGTAGAGGAATGTTTTTTTTAAATACCTCTGTGCAGGTAGAACTAACCATTTCCCAGAATTGTTTCAGCTTCAAACATTTCCAAAACATATGAGCTAAGTCAGCATGTGCTTGGCTACATCTCCAACAAATACCATTTACTAAAGAATATACACTTTCTAATTTTAAGTGGAAAGAAGTAAAAATAATGTATCAATTGGTACTGCATTAGTGTTCCACGGGTTTCCCTGCTGCAGACTTTAACATTCTTCCAAACATCTGACCATTCTATCGAGGAACTAGTACTGCCAAATTCCTGCTCCAACAGGTTATAATCCCTCTACGAAATAGTCTTGAAGGCTAAACTCACTCCCTTTCTTAATGAACTTGGCTTGATCAGTTGTGACCATTCTGAGAGGTCAGGAAGAAAAAATGTGCATTAAGTATTTTGTCTAACAGAGCTTCCCAAAACTGGAGATAAGTGCAGAAATCACACCTATGGATCCCAAACCTAGTTTTCAGGTCATCAAAGGACAAAAAGCATTTGAGTCTTATTATTCAGCATGCCTGAGAGTCTCCAGATTACATGTTTACTCAAGTCAGGGTCATCTAAGGGTTTGCCCTTGTGTAGGATATAAGGGCTGTTCCATAAAGGGAAGATACTAACTGGGGGAACATTTGGATTAAAGATTTTCGTAAGAATTGTAATGGTGCCTACAATGTAAGGGTTATCTTTAATTGTTTTTGGAGTAGGAATAAAAGTAAAATCAAAGATTCAAAGTGGCGTTAATAGTTGATTCTCTGCTAGAAGGCAGAGAGGAACCCATTGTGGGTGAGGGGGCTAGAGATGTTGAATGGTTTGCTTAAAATGACAGGCCCAGTGGTAATTATCCAACCAAGGCAGGGTGAAACCTCCAGAATCTGCAGGAGCTCGGGGCTTGCTGACTGAAAGGCAGGGACATTTATCCTTCCAAAGTTCTTAACTATTGACTCAAGTTTCCTAAAAATCCAGGGCTTTTGAGAGGGTTTGTTACACATTGAACAGTTTAGGAGCTACAACCATCTTAATGGAGTGAACTTTATCCCACAGAATAAATTACGTTAACTTCATCTATTCACATCAGCTTGTATATCTTTTAAAAGAGAAAGAACACAAATATCAGATAGCTGCTTAAGATTATTACTTAATGTTATTCCCAGATAGTGTACCTCATCCTTACGTAAGTTACCCCAGAACAAGCTCCAAATCTTACAGGAAATCCAAGAAGCAGGGCACTTTAAATAAATGTCTGGGGGTGATAACACACACCTACATATAATGGATCAACTTGGTTTAGTAATAATTTCACCCAAGTGGTTTCAGTACATACGGAATGTGTTTTTATTTTGTCAGTTGCCTCCACAGATGTGATCTTATTATTTATTATTAATGCAACACCGCCACCTTTTCTAGACATGCAATTGTAACAATACACATTATAGCCATGCATCTAACAGTCCCATGTGGCTTTCCCGTCCCACCATGTTTCAGTAATGGTTGAACTAGATAGTGCAATGCAAGTTCTGAATTCGTCAAATTTATTATTTAGACCTCTAGCATTAAGTAACATGAAATTGAGGTCATTTTTAATTATTTTTGTTGGTGTCGAGTTTGACAAATGTTCAGACTTAGAGGTGGAGACAGTACAGGTTCCCCCTTGGTTTCTAGTTTAAAGATTGTTCAGTGAAGCAATGTTCAGAAGTAACCCTCAGAGTTTTAGCCCCAAACTTAATAAGTTGTAGACTATCTTTGGAAAAAGTTCATGTTTGCTAGCAAAAGTTTTCCAATTATCTGCAAAGCAGATATTCTTACGCCAGTTAGAAAGGCGGCTGTTTATACTAAGTATTTTTTTTTTATTTTTTCTCTGGATGAGCCATTGGAATGGGAAGGATGCCTGAAATTGCAAGATTGTGCCCTTTAGATGCAACTCTCATGCCTAGGTTTACTAATTCTGTACAAATGTCTTTTTCATGGCTCTTCCCCACATCATTTGTCCTCACAGTTATTTATTTATTTATTTATTTAATGGTCTAGGAATTACAACCCTTTGAGTCAGAGACTCATTTGCAAAAGCTCCACATCATACATAAATGAGGACAGGCACAGAGTATAACACAATACAGAATACAGACTACTGCATGCAAATGATTGAGGACTTAGAGAGAAGGGGGAGCTTATCTATATTCTTATTAACATCTGAGATTTTAGCTCCTGGCAGACATGTTACAGCTGTATTCATTTTATCGTTCCTGCAGACATAGCCATTAGTGTATTTAACAAAAGAATCACTAATCACAATTTTGAAGTTAGGTCGCTGACTGTATTGCTTTCTACTGGGTAGGCCATGAGTAATGAAGGCATGGCTAATATTAGTATCTGAACCAGTATCTACTTTAAGGAAAGAAAACCTATTTTGAGTATAGATTGCGGTATTCTGCAAGGCCCTTTTACAATTTTTATGAGCTCATTTAGTTACATTTCTCCACTCAGCATTATTACCTTCATAACATCTTTTAGCTTTTGGAAAAATAAGTGACAAACTTGTGTTTGGGGCTTCACTTTCATGAGGGTGTTTTCTCTTGACCAGGTATCCTGTGTTTATAACTGTTACGTCTTTTTCAGTGCTATGCAGAAACCGTTCTATCTTTTTAATTTCCATAGTACTCTGTAATTCTGCCTTCAGAGTTTCAATTTCTGACTGAATGATACTTAATTTATTTCATTTACAGCATATAATAAGGGGACTAGACTCTGTTGTATACATATGGCAACAAGAACATTTCAGTATGGTACCTTGTTTAAGCAAAAGGTCTACAATTTCCATGGTTTGCTCCCAATCTGTAACTTATTCAACACCTTCTCTAGACAGCTAAAGGCTTTGAGTACGTTAAAAACATGGACCACTCAGCCGAATAGTTAAATTAAGCTGAGTGGTCCTTTTTTCTCCTTCTCTCCTGTTTCTCATTCTCTTTATACCCTTACTGGCTCTCTCTACCCCCATCTATTCTTCTCACTTAGCCCTGGCAGACAAAGTCATAATTAGCTGACTGCACCCCCCCTCGACACACACACACACACACACACACACACACACATATCTCATCTCTTATCCTGCTGCTCTGGTGACTGCCCCATGTACTGTTCCCCACTATACCTTACACTGTAACACATCAATGACTGATTATCTTGCTGCGCAATTTATGGAAATAAGTGGCTTTGGGCCCTGGTCGCCATACTATTTTGTTTACCTTTCTTAATTTGTACTGAAAAAAAAGACTTTTTTGAATGTACTACCACTCCATTCTGTTCTGATGCAGAACCTTTGCAAAATAACCTCTGGTTCAAAGGTATTTTCTAATCCTAATAAATAAAAGGTAGCAAGTCGTACACTCCATTGCCATTTTTAAAGTTCAGAGACAACCCCTGAGATTCAGACTGATAAAGACGGAACCGTGATCAAACCAACCAACCAACATATTTTCTTTCCTGGAAGTATAACTTAAAGGTTAAATCAACAAGCTGTGAGTGAGCCTGGCACATCCAGCAGACCTGGATTTTATTCCCACAACCTCCACATGGATACAATGTGACCATAAGCAAGTCACTCAACCTCCTAGTGTTCCTGGCACACATCTGGAAAAGAGCTTCAGCTCAGAATGCCTTTCCCAGCCAGAAAATTATAAAATTAATATTTGACAGGGCTAGGACCCATGCTGATGTCCTGATATCTCCATTCATCTGTTAAAAAACTGCAGTGGTACATGGGGGGTTAGGGACTATACCCATTTTTAATCCTTAGATCACCCCAAATATTCTGTAATAACTAAATGCTGTCTACCACATTGCATGCTGTTTATGTCATTTATTTATTTGGATTTTGTTAACAGGGTAGGCTCACTGAGACTAAAAGTCCCTTTTTCAGGAGCGACCCAGGATAAATTACATACAACGACCATAGCCATCCAAGTTCATACAATTTTCACACTATCTCTCGCCTCTGTTCTCTTGAAAAGCTGCAGGAGAAACTAGTCCACTCATGATTTGCAGACATCTGGCACTCTGACAACTTCCTCTTCCCCTTCCAGTCTGGTTTTAGGAAGGATCGTTCCACCATCTCCTCCCTACTTAGTGTCACTGACTCCATCCTCTCAGGGATGGACCAGGGGCACATCACAGTGGCCATTTTCATCGATCTGGCCAAGACCTTTGTTTCAGTTTCCCATTCACTCCTACTGGACAAGCTGAGCTCTGCTGGGCTCACAGCCTCCAGTGTTGACCAGTTCCATTAGCATCCCTCAGGCTGTCAACAGTTGGTACAGATAGTAGGTGCCCCCTCCATGACCCTCCCTATCCAGGCCAGGGTCCTTCAAGGCTCCATTCTGGGTCCAGTCCTCATCTCCATCTTCCTAAATGACCTCCCATCTGCCTGAGCCAACTCTTGCATATTCACATGTATGCAGATGACATGGTTCTTTACACCTCTAGTCCCTTGGCTCCATCTGTGGAAGTCTTGCTCCAGCAAGACTCACAATATTCTTCATTAGTTCCAGTCCAACCAACTTTGGGTCAACATAAAAAAAAACGGTGTCAATGACCTTTGGTACCAGCCAGAAACTGGCCAGGCTCTCTCCCCTCCCCGTCTTCCCCATGCTAGATGGCTCCCCACTTTATGTAGTCCCAACTTTCAAGTACCCCTGTGTGTGGTCAGGTAGGAGGCTGGACATTTCTGCCCACATTGATGCCATCCATGCCAAACTCCGTCCCCCAAACTCAGTGCTCTGTACAACAATAAGGACTGCATTTATCCTCAAGTCTGCTGGGAGCTGGTCACCAAAATGATTCCCCCCGTTTCCAACTATGCAGATGTAGTCTATGGCACTGCCCTCTCCACCTCCTTTGCCAGACTGGACACCCTGTGCAATGCATTCTGACACTTTGCTGCCAACTCACACTCTCATACTCACTGCTGTTCCCTAAACACCTCTGTATCCATCCTCCCTCTCCTCTCATTGCCAGCCCCACTGTGCTTCCCTCATCTCTAAATGCTGGCTTGAGTCTCGTCCCACATACCTATCCCAGCTTCTCTCCCCCATTCCCTACTCTTCCTCCCTGCACTCAAGGGAACCTCACACCTTCTCCATTCCCCACCCACACTCCTCAGATGGAAAATCTGCTTTCTTATATCACATCCTCTCCCTCTGGAACCAACTACTCTTCTCCATCCCTCTCTCTCCCTCCCTCTCTTCCCTCCATTAGGTGTCAGCTAAAATTTCTCCCCCCACCTCCTGCTCCTGCCAACTTTCTACCTGAACCTATCCTTACACTTATTTTTGATAATCTCTTACCTTTTCTCTCCCCACCAACCCCTTGGTTTTGGCTCCTTTATTGGAAGTTTAACAGCCTGTTTGTCTCCTCCTCTCAGCAGCAGCTCAACCTCCCTTCATACAGGCACTAAGCACTTTTTATCATATCCAAATGCATAGCTGATATGTATGCAGTTATTTGTCCTCTGCTTTATGTAATGGCTTGCCATCTTGTCTGTTATCTACTCAACTTAGGCACTTTCTACCATTGAAAGTTTGTAATCCAATTCATCTGATTGGGGGTATTTCAATGTAATTGTGTTTTCCCCTTCCCCTTTGCCCCGGATTGCACCTGGAAATGAGCCTTGTCTCAGTATGCTTCTCCCAGTAACCACTTTTTAAATAAATAAATAAAATAAAAACATACAGCTGCCATGATCGCTGACGTACAACTGATTTGTCAAGTGATGAGAGCTTTAAGACGTCAAGGCGAGAATATACAAGAACATTGCATTACATTAATTTCAACAGTAACAATGTTAGAGGAGTACAACACAAGTCATGATGTGACCTTGAGGAGTAACCACTGGCATTGTGCCCCAGGGTTTCCCTGTTAATGAGCTTCTGCTAAATGAAACTGTTCCTGGATTAATAAATAAAATGAAAAAGAAAGTAGGTATATGAAATTATATGCTGAAGTGCATATTTAAAGCTTCTGCTGCAGGTGCAGGTCCTGATTTTGTGGTGTGCCTGCAACAATGTAAATGTGGCACATTGTTTGAACGCTATTTTCAAATGCTGTGCAACATTTATGCTAGTTCTCTACTCTTTACAACAAAATAATGATGAATTAATCATTTATATAATATACATTACCATTTTTTCACTAAGACAAAAACTTCATCAAAGGCACATAACCCTAGCTAGCTAGATAATTTTTTTTATCTTGCTAGTAGGTTATGTTATCTCGCTTACCTTGCTAGTGGGGTAAGTCACTCTGTACCCACCCAGAGCATTGTGCCTCAGACTCTGCTGAACTGTGTGGCAGCAGCATTTTCTACAATCTTTCTTAAAGCGCTAAAGTAGATTACTTAAACCAGACATGTGATAGGTGACTCCTAGATATAATTTTTATCTTCATTCATAGTCTATGACTTTTCGAATCTTCACTTGTGGCTTCGCCACTCATGAAGGTCACGAGGACACTGAGCTGTCATGAAGATAAAAATGATATCTGACAGCTACCCATCAGATAGCCTCTATATATCATAACAGGTTACCGCACTTCACAGCAGATGTGCACGATAGTTAGACTGCCTTTTAGGTGGTCTAACATTTTGGCGCATGCATCGAAATGCAACGATCATGCCACAGATGCCTGATGCAGGGCCATAAATTCAGACCCTCTTCTTTATTTTAAGACATGGGTGGGTCAGCAGATACTACTTTAGTAACGTTCTGTAGTAACACAGTAATTTAAGGTCAGAAGGGACCCTCTGTCCATTATGTCCCCTCCCCCACTTCACAATTTTTAAAAGGTACAATTTGAACAAAAGATTTGCATGATCTTACGTTTACCATGTCATGCCAGAAAACAAACATTTTTGTGCCATACACTTACTTTACATAGAAACATAGATCCATCTAGTCTTCCCAGTTGAGATAACTCCCCCACCCACCCCCAGTTTGTTGCTTTCCCGAGGTTTCAACACTGTCTGTCCCAGGCTAGCTTAAAAGCCTGGGCCATTTTGGCTTCTACCACCCACGGGGGGAGGCCATTCCAAGGCTCCACCACCCTTTCAATGAAGAAGAACTTCTTAATGTTGCCCCTGAACTGGCCACCCTTCAGGCATATGTCATGACCTCTAGTACGGTTGCAGTTGTTTACCTGGAAGAGGTTATTTGCTTGTACCGCATTGATACCCTGAAGATATTTTAACAGTCTCTATCATATCTCCCCTGTCTCGTCTCTGTTTCAAGGAGTATAAGTTGAGCTGCTGCAGTCGTGCCTCATATGGCTCATGGAGCATACCCTGTACCAACTTTGTTGCCCCCCTCTCTACAGACTCCAGTCTGTCTATATACTTTCTGAGGTGTGGTCTCCAGAACTGGACACAATACTCCAGGTGAGGTCTCACCAGGGACCTGTACAGGGGCATAATCACCTTTCGCTTCCTACTAGTGATGCCCCTTCCTATGCATCCCAGGATGCCGCTAGCTTTTAATGTCACTTTTTCATATTGTTTGCTAACCTTCAAGTCATCTAATATGATTATCCCCAGATCACGCTCCTGCTTGGTCATGGCCAGCTGCTTACCTCCCAGGTAGTACAGTACTTCCATGCTAGGTTGCATCTTCCCAGGTGCATAACTTTACATTTCTTAGCATTGAATTTCAACTGCCAGTTTCTTAACCATGTTTCCAATTTCTTTAGGTCAGACTCCATCCTTTGAACCCCTTCAGACATGTTTACCCTGTTGCAGAGCTTGGTGTCATCTGCAAATAGGCACACCTTTCCATTCAGTCCATCAGTGATGTCACTGATGAATATATAGAAGAGAATCGGTCCCAGAACTGAGCCCTGTGATACACCGATAGTCACTCTACCCTCTTTTGACTGAATGTCATTTGCCATTAACCTCTGGGTCCTTCTGTCTAGCCAGCGTGAGATCCAGTTCACAATTGTAAGCCCAATGTCCGTGTGCTCCAGCTTGTTGAATAGTCTCCTGTGAGGGATTGAGTCAAAGGCCTTGCTGAAGTCCAGGTACACCACATCAACTGCACCTCCTTGGTCTACCGTTTGGGTAACCCAATCAAATAATTCAATCATGTTAGTCTGGCAGGACCTCCCTGCTGAGAAGCCATGTTGCTTTGGGTCTAGTTGCTCACTGGCTTCTAAGAATGCCACTATCATTTCCTTTAATAGGGACTCCATTAGTTTCCCTACTATTGAGGTAAGACTGACTGGACAGTAGTTTCCCACTTCTTCCCTACACTCACATTTGTGGATGGGCACTACTGTAGCTCTTTCCCAGTCTTCAGGGACCTCTCCACTCTCCAATGATTTGTTGAACAATTTTGCCAGTGTGGCGGCCAGCTCCTCCTCAGGCTCATTCAGAATTCTTGGGTGTATTCCATCTGGCCCCATTGTTTTGTCCACCTTTAATTTATTGAGTTCCGCTAGGGCTCTTTGTTCTGTGAAGAGTCTTGTGTCTGCCCCTTCCCCCCGACATGGTGCTCCTTCTTGCACAAGGCAGGACCCTTGCTGCTTTCTTCCTGTGAGAAAACAGAGCAGAAATAATCGTTTAGGATCTCCACTTTCTCCCCCTCATCCTCTGCATGCTGACCTTCCTTTTTTGTTAATCTGACAATTCCCCCTTTGCTCTTCCTCTTTTCCCTTATATACCTATAGAAGGTCTTGTCACCCTTTTATACCCCCTTCACTATCCTTTCCTCAGTTTGTGCCTTCGCACAATTAACTGCTTTCCTGGCCTCTAAGTTTTTCCTTGTATAATTCCTTGTCTGTGTCGCTTTTGGACTCCTTATACCTCCTGAAGGCTCTTTTCTTCTCTCTTATTTTAAATGCCACTTCCTTGGTGAACCAGAGTGGAGTTCGTCTCCTTTTGGTTTTGTTAAACTGCTTGGTACAGTGAGATGTGACTACGGTTACTCCTTCCTTTAATTCCCTCCAGCTTTGTTCTACTCCCACTTGCCTCCCTGCAACCAAGAATATCTTTAATACATTTTTTCATTCTGGGGAAATCTACTTTCCTGAAGTCAAGAACTTTCAGTTTACTTTGTGAACAAAATAAATAAATGTCAGACTCCGTTGAAAATAGTGAAATTGCATGACATGACGAAAATTGGTGCAGTTTTGCAAAAAGAAAAGTGTGAAAGAGATTTTTATAGTCTTGATGATTATTACTAAGAACCCCAACATCTCCAGACTTTCACAGAGCCACACTGGCACCTGTTGTGATGGCAGAGGCTCACCTATTCCCCAAGCCCAGGAACGGAGCAGCTGCAGCAACCTCCAATAAGAGAGAAAGGACAAATGGAAAGTATTGTAACAGCTGATTCATTATGAGCAGGCTACCTATGAATTAAGCAATAATGCATGACAGGGTGTGTCTTGTGCTGGGATAACATCACACCTCAGGTGGTTGGGCATGAGACTGCAGGCCGAGTGCATCTAACACCTGAGTAGTGTCGTTATCCCAGCATGACACACACCCTGGAGGGCATTACTACTATTATGCAATGGCTTGTTGTTATACAGAATAAAAAATAATTTGAAAGATGTTTTAGTTAGAGTGGAAAAATATTTTTGTTTCTTAAAAGAAGATGCAAACGATCATCAAGTAGCAAAGAATCATCAAGTAGTTCACAGTGCTGAGACTAGAGCCGTGATGTTGTACTGGATAACATCACTGTGCCAGGCACACACTGACCAATTAGAGTCCAGGAAATTTTCTTGCCATTGTATAATTTCTGAATCAACCACACATGGCAAATGACATTACAAAGCATGCAGCACTACCAGTGTTTTTTTTTTCGCTGATCAGAACTATTCTGCAAGTTAAATTAATTCAATCTTCTAAATGACTGCTTGATTTAGAATGTAGGCAAATAGTGCCATTAAGCATTATAGAAGTCTAAGAAATGCTTACCAAGCAAGTAAAATAACTACGTGGAGTGCAGAGAATCTGATGCACAAACAAGGGGTGGTCTGGCTGGACAGCCAAAAAATTAAAGAGAAAGAAACCATAGCCACCATGTACAGCAGCAGAAAAAAATACAGGCAAGCTAATATAAGAGAATCCAAACTATTATAAGGAAATCCAAAATCACTTTATTTCTGCCCAAGTGCCAGAGTCCGCTTTTACACACAAAAGCAAAGGTACAGCTTTCAGCCTCATAACTACAGGATAACAGTGGGCTAGCAGCCCCAATGCTTATAGGGGGCCCAACACTCCCTGATGATGCCCTTGCAAAACCATTCGGAGAGTTGTTGTTCTGGCTGGCATCTCAGTGAAGGGGCTGATCACATTTGTACCAAGCTGTTTTTCTATATTTATTAAAAAACCTTTTTTTGTGAATAAAGCTTATGTTGCTCACATTATTTGATGTGTTTTGGCTTATGACATGGTGGTGCTGTTTTTTTCTGCCTCAGTTGGCCTAGCTACCTAAATTAGCATGCCTTGCAGTGAGGAGGCCTTTGTTATCCTGGCCTGATGAAGAGGCAGGACAACCTGGAAGCTCTGGGGCTGGGGGAGCCACTGTTACCTGGAGTTCTGTGTGGCTACAGTGTATACTTCCCTTTCTCTAATGCAGTATGGACTCCAGACATATATGTTATTCTGAAGCACTTTAAAATGTAATCTAATATGTATGTTTATGTAACGTATATCTAAATATGTATGAAGAATGTTAAATATGTTGTTACTCCCACTCCCTTTCCCCCAGGACACACCTGGAAACAAGCAATATGTTGCTCAGGGTGCCTTTCCTGGTGAAACTTTTCAATAAATAAATAAAATACCTTTGGTTTTGAATGTAATGGCTGACTGTGGCACTTGGACACAAAGACAGTGACATGGGGTTTCATTATATCAATGTGGTGGTATTTTGTTCCAGCTACATAGTGGGTGCACTTTCTTTACTGAGAATTTGTGTAAGAAATGCTTACCCAAGGTTTACTGTTCCACTTGTAGAATTTAGTGTGTATTTTGCACATAATTGTTGGTAAAGCATGAAAAAGCTAAAAATGGATGATTTTATCTTTCAACTTGCAAAGGCTGCTGAACATTCCTTTGGCAGCTGGGAGCACACATCACGTCCAAGCTCCACAATGCACTTGGATCCCAGCTTTTTTACGCTGCATGACAGTCTAGTGTTGACATCCCTCTGTACGGTACAACATCAAGTCTGCTTCTTTTACTTTTGTTTTACATGCCCGCCTCATTTGACAAAAATTGTTGGGACAGTAGATGTCAGAAAAGGGTAAAAATAAGATTAAAATTTCCTGAATAGATTGAGCCTTATCCTGTCATTCGACTTGGGGGGGGGGGGGAGTTGGCATCATAATGTAGAAAGCTGGAGGATGTATGGTGTGAGTGTGTGCGTGTGTGTGTGTGTGTGTGTGTAAGCAACTGAGGAACAGAGAAAGAGAGAGAAAGAACCTTTGAGAGAAATCATACACTGGTCTGTAAGACATCAATAAAATATGTTTATAGGAAACAAAAACCTTGCTTATTTTTAGTCTTTATTATAATTTGAGTGAGTGCTCCTGACAAATCAGAGGGCTCTTTTCTTCTGTGCATGAGACACTCTTATTCTATGAATTGTGTCTCAAACACAGATGTCCTGAAAATGGGCACATTCTGGGTCAGTTTTTTTTTAATCACATATTATTAATTGAGCTGTATCATAATATATATTAATATGTCCCCCGTCACCACTCGTTGCTATATAAGAGTGGTTTTACTTATGTTTAGCTTGAGCCAGAACAACTCAGCTTTGCTTTGCTGTTCTTGCTCCAGCCAACATGCGTGACATCACTCTTATACAGCAACAAGTGGCTCTGGGGCACATAATAACATATAACATAATTAAAAATTGGGGCATGTCTGTGGGCTATTGAATCAACAGTGTGACTTTTCTGTGTTTATTTTTGAAATAGTTTTTTTTTTTTCAGCTTAGGATTCTTTTGTATTGATTTTCCTCCCATTGGAGCTTATCCATGACCCGGGTGTGGGGATGTACAAAAGGTACATTCCTGACCCACACTGCCCCACACCCACAGCCAGGTCCACACCGGCTGGTATTCACCACTGATGGCCACCTGTCCATGGCCTTGCCCCCCAGCATGTAACAGCACAGGTTAGGAGCATGACCACGCAGGTGGGCATCCAATTGAATGCCCATCCTGGGTCCTGCAGTGGATCCCCTGCTGTGCTCATGCAGGGGATCATGAGATGGTGCATACTACAGCAGGGATTAAACAATGGGCGTTTGCCTGAACAGACACCCCTAGCCCCTCCAGGCAGCAGTGGGCTGCTGCAGCTGTGTGCTGGGGAATCCCCTTGCCGCTGTGCCCTGCCGGTAACCTTTGGGAGGAGTATGTAAATGTTTATGGCAGGGTCCACCCTCATGTACCATTTTCAGACCTGATGTGGCATGCAAGTTCCATTATGCATGGGCACAGCATGGGGCATGCCCCTGGCATGGCACAGCATGACCAGCCAGGGGATACATCGTGCAAGGCATTAGTGCACCTCTGGTGAATGCTTCTGGGGGTGCGCAGATCACTGCTGCACAGCATTTGGATGTAGGAATGCCTACACACTGTCCTTATGTGGCACATAGGCATTTGTGTTTAGATCCCAGTATGAATGTATTAATTACCTTTGAATTCCAGAACTCAGCAACATCAGTTGAGCGGAAACCTGCAGGGAAGGCTTCACGCAAGGCTTTCCCTCAACCGATGTCATCTGGTTCCAGAACTGATTCAGTACGTAGAGCTGTGCAGAATGTGGAATTCTGTTGATGGAATTCGTGCGGAATGGCAGTTCCACTTCCAAAATGTTTTTCAGAATTTCTTTTCAAATTCTTAGGAATTCAGAAAAGCATTTCTACGTAAGACACAAAATAATATTCAGTCAATTACATAATTCCAGATTTATCATTGCCATCACTGACCTTGGCTCCGTCAACCCCACTGTGAGAACCCAGCCCTCATGCGGAGGTCCTGCTCCTCTAGACACCAAACCAGTGGACCCTGAGCCAGGTTATATTAAATTCTATTTTAAACCTGTCTCGGACACCTCCAATTATATCAGAAAGGTGCTTAGTAAACCAGAATCGGGGTGGGGGTGGGTGGCGAGGATTCAGTTTAACATGAGGCTATTTGCCCTGGTAGTTGAGGAACTCTCCCATCCCATTTCCAAAATTTGTAACTTCTCTCTGTGCTACTCCCAGTTTTCTGGAAAGTGGAAAGCTGTGCTGGTTACACCAGTTTTTAAAAGTGGTGACCATTCTAACCTTTCCAGTTACAGCCCAGTATACATTCTGTCCCCCTGTCCAAAGCCCTAGACAGAATTGTGTCCAATCAATTGGTTTCATATCTTGAAAAATACAAAATACAGTGTCCACAGCACTATGGATTTCAGAAAAAACATTGCACCAGTTTAGCACTAATTGAGTATTCCAACTTCATACTTGAGGCCCCTGACCATGCAGACAAGGTTGGCGCCATCTATACTGACTCAATGAAAGCCTTTGACTTGAGCAACCATAAGCTCCTTCTAAGCAAACTCCTTGGTCTTGGCCTATCACTAGACACAGTCACCTGCTTCCAAAATTATCTTGCTAATCATACTCAACGCATGAAGACAGGGAGTTCCTTGTCTGTCATTAGGATTTCATCCATTGGTGTCCTGTTAGGCTCCATTCTGGGTTCTATACTTTTTGGCTTATTTGTTAACCACCTTCCTGATGCCTGCCAATCTGCAGATGTACTCCTATATGTGGATTATGCTGTTATCTATTCCAGGAACCCTGACATTAGCAGCCTCATCTCTGTCCTCCAGGGTAATTTTGGGCTCTTGAAAGATGGTTTTCCCATAACAAACTGCTTCTAAATGATAAAAAACACTAAGACCATTCTCATCACAAGCCTGCAAATGAAGAAAAAGGTACAGCCCCCCATCATCGGCAATGAACTACTGTAGGACATAATCTTGAATAGGTGGAAATCTTTAAGTACCTCAGAGTGATCCTGGATGATACCTTGTGCCTGATTCCAGAATGCATGGCACAACTTGCGGGCATATGCAAGTTGCACCATGTGGCACTACACCGGGGACCCTACACCATATTCCAAGATAGGCAGGGTCCCTGGCACCTACATCCTGTGACTTGCGGCAGCCACAGACTAGCAGCACAGGAGTGCTGTAAAGGACCTGGGCGCTGTAAGTCACAGCCCTTGGATAACTGCCTCCCCAAGCCCCCCACCCCGGAACACTGCTGCATGCACCAGGGGGCATTGGGGGCTGGCCAGGTGGCACTGGCATTTGGTGGGCACTTTGAGACTCAGACCCCGGGGGTCCCCAACATTCACGGTGAGGGTGGCATGTCCGTGATGTGGGGGATATGGGGAGCCAGGGAAGGTTCATGCCACAGTGCTGCAGAGTGGGAATCCATCAATTGGCATGGATGGATGCTCCTTAGACCATCTCCCAACTGGTCTAACTCCACCGCACCAATGCAGCTTCTGGAATTGCGTAAGTGGGTTATAGCAGATGCCATTTTGGAATAGGGTCCAGTTGCTGCTGTAACCCACCCTAGCACCATGCTGCTTTGGATTGTGGGCAGAGTGGATGGCATGATCCATGTTTGGTGCAACTAGCATATGGCATGGCACAGGTCGCAACTTGGAATCGTGACTTGCGTAACGCATGGCGCAAATGGCAATTTACGCCATGGGGTTTGGCGTAAATCATGTTGCACCATGCGTAATGCATCTTGGAATCAGGCCCCTTATCTTTTGCTCACCATGTTGACCACCTAGTGTCCACAGTAAACAGAAGGTAGGGAGCATTGTACTATAACTAGAGTAACCTCACTTCTGATGCTAGATGCTTCACAGTGGCAAGGTCAGTGGGAGTATATTGTAAGACTGAAACTTGGTTGCCTGACACTTGAAATCCCAGCACCACAAGCCTGACACTGAAAATCCTGACAGTGGGATTTTGCCCGCGGCAGAGTTTGTTATAATTAAGGGGGGGTGCAGGGGCAAAGCCCCCCAAACATGAGAAAAACATCTGCAGCTACTGTTGTGATTTTCTGTGTTGGGCTTGCGACATCAGGATTATGACAATCGGCAACTGCCTGTCAGTCTTTAATAGTAAATCCAGCTCAGTACTATCACTAATTGACTATGGCCTCTGAGTCTACTCA
This sequence comes from Neoceratodus forsteri, assembly GCA_016271365.2. Lineage (NCBI taxonomy): Eukaryota > Metazoa > Chordata > Ceratodontiformes > Ceratodontidae > Neoceratodus > Neoceratodus forsteri. The sequence goes on from JADMNL010000027.1 coordinate 168,074,798, forward strand.
ACTGCCTGCGATTTGGTTCTTAGCAAAATAAGATGAGCTGCAATAAGACTTGCTGCTTTGTGCTTGGAGTAGATAAGTACACCAGTAGCTGCACTTTCTATACCCTAAAAAAGTGGCTAACCCTACCTAGCAGAATTAAGTTGCGACTTGTCTCCTGGCCAAAAAGGTGTTTCTGGGCCTAACCTCTCCCTGGCCTTTACTCACTGCTTCCGCACTGTTGCTAACCTTTACAACATCAGGAACATGGCACAAAATGCCCGTGAATTGTCTTACCATCGTACTCAGCTGGGCAAACATTCACTCGCTGTTAGGGCTGCTGGCTGGTTAAATGAGCTGCTTGAAACCCTGCTGAATCTACTTTAATTTGACTAGTTCAAGAAATCACTATGGACAACCCTAGCAGTTCAATGCAACTGTAACCGCTAATCTTCCTAACTACACACCTCCAGGTGTACACTTTGAACGGTGTCAGACTCACGCTCTGTAGACATGTATCGTTATTTTGCCTGCTTTACACTCTTTCTCTTTACTTGTCTTATTGTAAAATTGTATTATCATAGCCTGTTTGTTATGTACCTGTTTGACTACATTCCACTGGAACATGCTTTTTGTATGTGTTGCCTTACCCTGTAATCTCTGACAGTAACCTCATGAAACCTTTGTTAATCAGCACCTGTGCTCAAATGTATTCTTGGAAATGTTTAATAAATAAATAAATAAACATAGTCCACAGACTATTATTATGCAGTTTACATAAAAAAACAGAATACAGTTCCATAGTTTATGTAAACCGCAGGTTACTAATCCATATTTAAAAAAAATATATTCCACGTTCAGAATTTCAGATTTCTGCTTCCGATGTAATTCCATGGAAGTAGGCAGAATTTTCTAAATTCCATAGAATTCTGGCAGTAGTGAAATTTGAAAATTGTGCATGGCTCTGTTGATAAGATTCTTTTTCAGATTCAGATTCTTTTATTGTTTAAAAGGATTGTATAAAACACACATTTGTTACATCCAAACAGTCACATTATGAACATAAGTATACATAAACATGGACACTATTCGATTTACAAACAATACCCTTACAATATAGACCTTATTGCACTTAAATCAAAATTTAGTATAAAAGAATCTTGCTAAACCATACATATACTTGATTTTGTTCATACTTAACAGTGTCTTAATAAAATCTTCACCCTGTAACTCAGTTAATGGATTACACCATTTCTTTCTTTTTTCTTGCTATATTACACATTCAAATGATACATGCACAATTTCTGCATCCTTTTTGGTAACACAATTGCAGTTTTTTTATACTCATACCATTAAGTTTATTATGTAAGTTGAAAAATGTGTTGCCCAAGGTAGCCAACCTTATCATACATAACAGATTCCTATGTTTAAAATTGTCATGTTTTGTCAAATACTTCTCAATGCCCCAATTTATTTTAATACTAGAATATAACCCCAGTGAATCAATCTCATGGATTCTTCCCATATCTTCTTGCGTTGCAATATCTTTTGTCTTGCAACTACTTAATTCACAATTAAGTCAATGCTATTAACCACTTTTCCATTCCAAATTTCTGCAAAGACAACCTTTATTAACACATTGTTCAACCTCACAAACCAACCAATATTTAGCCCACTTACACGTTTATTTAGAAAATCACTCTGGCACATCTTTGGGAGCCTATCCTCCTGTTGATAAGCATATAAAAAATAAATATTGGGCCAGGAAAGGGCAGCATTTACAAGAGACCTAAATAAAGTAACAAACTGGACAATTTCAAAACAAGCCCATGAAACAGTGTATTAAGGTTATGAAAGAGCTAGTGCACCTCCAAAAATAAATATATTTTTTCAAATCTGAACTATTGCTTTTTATTTTTGAAGTATTTTCCTTTTCCTTTTTCCTTATTAGAAGATTTTCTATCATATATTACTAGGCGTGATGTATGGAACAGTACTGTACCTGGAGGCTGACATACGGTAGCTAGTTCTATTACTCCTCATGCATCATCAGCCCTATGACCTCACTGTCTGTGACATCACAACTGACCAAGAACAGCCAATCACCGGCTGCAAGATCGGTCACTTGTAACGTCACAATTACTGAGGTTGCAATGCTGACAAGATATGAAGAGGAATAGAAGTAGATATATCAGTCTCCAAGTAAACTACTGGGGCTTGCCTTCCAAAAGGCCTGACATTGTCCAGAGACTAAGGGTAGGATTCATGAAGTGATTTGGGACTAAGCTGCACTCCGCAACCCCAGTTGCACTTTGAAATCGCCGCAGCTACGGAGCGGCCGATCCACAGCCGCAACAGTTGCAGAGGGTGCTACAGCAGGTCCCACTGCCTGTAGCAGCCTCCCACAGCTGTGGTGCTGTCCCTGGCAACAGCACCTGCAAGCTGCCATAATCTGTGGAGCCGGTCGTACTCCGGCTCCACCTTAGTGAATACCCACAGCTGTGGGCGACCTGCGGCTTCACAAGTGGAAACCCACTAGTGCCGGGGTTTTCCCACAGCTGCGGGACCTTCCTCGACATTCATGAATCCTGCCCTTAGTCTCATTATGCAACTGCTGGTGTGAAGCAAAAATCTATCTGTTCTGACAGAAATGCTGTTTCCTGTATTTTATGTACATGGGTGGTAAACACACCGTGGCGAAGCTGTGGAGGAATCCTAGACCTGGTAATACCAGCCATAGCATTTCAGCACAGCTGTACACAGAAATTGTCTACAAGCTGCTGTAAGTTGAGGAATCTGTTGCAAAATGGCTCCAGCCACAAAAACTACATGCATGCAGAAATAATTGTAGTTGTGCAAGGGTAGCCCCCTTGTTGTATCTATTCTGATGCCCAAGCACATTTTTTCAAGCTTTTGAAAACTGATCCCTGTTCTTTACACCACAGCTAATGCAATGAGGTAGAAACCTTTCTAATGAGAGAAAGGGAAAAGACAAATACTTCAAAATAAAAGGTAACAACTGACTACCTTTGAAAAGTAACAATAATGCATGACAGGGGGTGTTATGTGAGATTTACACACACCTCTGGTGTTATGTTGCCTGAGGACACAAGCCAAGTGCCATAAACCATTCAAGGTGTGTGTAAGTCTCACAACACACCCCCTGGAGTGCATTATTGCGATTATAAAATGGGTCAAGTAAAAAATTTAATTTTATTGGTAATAAATGAATATTTTTTATTGTTTTAAGGGAATTCAATATTTTGTTCTTCCACCCATTAAAAATAATCCCGAGAGAAGGAAATCACTGAGAAACAAAACCGTTGGCAGAACATATGTGTAAATGAAACATTTAATACATTTAATATTAGTAAACAAAGAACATTTGAGACAGGTAAGAGTCTGTATGTTTTAAAAAAAGTCACTGTTTTATGGAACAATTAACTGCGTAAGTATTGAATGAAGCAATAATGCATGACAGGGTGTGGGTTGTGCTGGGATAACCTCACACCTGGGTGGTTGGGCATGAGGCTGCAGGCCGAGTGCATCCAATGTCCCAGAAGTGAGGTTATCCCAGCACAACCCACACCCTGAAGTGCATTATTGCTATTATAGAATGGCTCATTGTTATAAGAAATAAAAAAAAATAGAAAATGTTTTTAGTAGATTTTTAGTGTGGCAATATATCTTTGTTTCTTAAGAGTAGGGCCAAACAATCATCAACAAATCAATACAGTGAGGCTGTGCTGGGATAACCTCACTGTGCCAGAGACACACTGACCAGTCAGAGTCCAGGAAATTTTCTTGCCATTGTGTAATTATAATTTCAAAATTACTAAGCAGAGAAGAGTACTTTTTATTGTGCTTAAGTCACTTGACACAATCCCCTGTGTGTCACACAATTTGTGCAGATTTACAGCTGCTCACAGGATAATTCTTGAGGAGCTACATTTGGTGAGGGTGGGCTTTGCATGTGATATTATGTGGAGGCATCAACCTGTTCTGACCATCTACTGCTGGGATAGCCTGTAAGGGAGGAATCAGTCTCGTGTCATCAGCTACGTTGCTGGTGATGTTGGTTGGCTCATCAGGAAAAAGGAAGGATGCTTTCAGTTGTGTCTCTGCCGCTTGACTGAAATATTGTTGTTTGAGCCATTTTCTGAAATTTCTATGTCTCCTTGTTGTGCTATGCCATCATTTGCTGTCATTTCATTACGGTCATTACCATGCTCCACCACAGCTGCGGAGGTCACTTTGCGATTGGGTCTACTGATACAAAGCACTACAGAAACGTATCAAGAGAGACTCTGATATTCTATCTTTATGGTGCAATTTTTTTTTTAGTGTTGCTGGATGGTGTTTCTCTTTATGGGTACAAATTATTATGCTCTGCAAAGCTCTGTCTGGGATCAGTACTGGCTAACATAAAAGAAATGGCGGTTTTACAGTTTTTGAATGTTTGGTCAGTTGATACCCATTTTGAAGAGATGTCATGTGGTCAACACCGATCGGCTGGGAGTTTAGCTGTGTGTTTGTTGTAAGATTTATACATGGCTAAAGACCCAGTTTGACCAATCAGTTTACAAGATTTTTCTTGACCATTTTATAATTAAGAACATTTTTTTCTGCCTGCTATTTTTGGCACTACTAGCTCTTTAAACAAACAGAATGCATGCCCATATTTCCAGTTATATTACCAAATGTAAAAATCAAGGTTTATTTTAGAAACATAGAAAGACAGAATTTTTTTCAGTGCCTCTTCCCCCCTCCCTGCTTAGTCTCAAATATTCCCTCATGTCTATCCTATGCATCCTAGAAGCTCCCCTTCTGTTTTCACCTCCACCACTTAGGCTGGCAGTCTATTCCAGGTGTCTACCGCTCTTTTAGGTGAAGTAGTATTTCCTCACATCTCTCTCTTTGACTCCCTTCCCCCCGCTTCATTGCATGTCCTCTGATCTTGGTGTTGAAAGAGACTTCCATCTTGTACCCTGTTCACCCCCGTGGGGTACATGTACGTTTCCATCATTTCCTTTCTCACGCTCCTCTCTTCTAGGATGTACATGTTAAGATCCCTCAGTCTTTTCTCATAGGGCTTTTGGTACAACCCCTGCACTATTTTTGTTGCCCTCTTCTGGACTACCTGTGCCCTGTCTATGTCTTTTCTAAGGTGTGGCCTCCAGAACTGGATACAATACTTCAGGTAGGGTCTCACCAGTGAGCGCTATAGTGGCAACACCACCTCCCTCCTCCTGCTAGAGATACCTCTCTCAATGCATCCCAGCATTGCACTAACTCTACCCATTGCTTTGCCACACTGTCCTGCCACTTTGGGGTCATCAGATATGATAACCCTTAGGTCCCTTTCCTGCTTAGTGACTGACAGTATCACCCTTCCCCCATCCTATACTCATTTCCTGGGTTCCTATGCCCTAAGTGCATAATTTTGCATTTTTTGGCATTGAACCCCAGCTGCCATGTTTTTGACCACTCCTTGAGTTTCCCCAAATCCCTATGCATTCTGTCTCCTTACCCTCCCTTCCAGTTCATCTTCAATGTCACTTATGAAGACATTGAAGAGGACCGATCCCAGAACTGAGCCCTGCGTCACCAAGCTGATCCCCTTCCATCCTTAGAGTGCATGCAGGTAACCACCACGCTCTGTCTGCCATTAACCAATTTCTAACCCAGTTAACTACTTTGGATCCCACCCAATCAAAGAACTCAGTCAGGTTTGTCTGGCATCACCTCACCCCATTAATCCATGCTGTCTTTGGTCTTGTAGCCCATCTGATTCAAAATACTCTACCAGCCTTTCATGCATGTTTCTGTTAATTTCCCCACCTCTGAACTGATGCTCATTGACCTAGAGTTGCTAACCTCTTCTCTGCTGCCACGCTTATGTAAAGGGACAACATCTGCTCTCCTCAAGTCCTTTGGAACATTTAATTCCAGTGAACTGTTGAATACGGCCATCACCAGGGCAGCCAGCACCTCCCTGAGCTATTTTGGTCCCCTTGGATGTATCCCTTCCAGTCCTATAGCCTTGTCCACTTTCAGAATTTTAAGTCCCTCAGGACTCTTTCCTCTGAAGATGGACTTGAGTATACCTCCCCCGTCTTTGTTACTGCTCCTCCCTTATGGTCTGCCTCCCACTATGAAGACTGAGCAGAAGTACCTGTTAGGATGACTGTGTTTTTTTTTGGCTGTTTTCTTAAAAGGAAAGCTGTCCCTAACAGAACCTCTGCACCCCCACCCCCAAAGCAAGCTTTTTTGCAAGGAAAAAATGTTGTTTCTATGTTTTAACTTCCTGTATTTTATAGTTGAAAAGTCCAGGATTTGGGAAAATAGCAGATTCTGTGTGGTTCCATTTCTCCTTGTGAAAAGCCTAATCGGGGGGTAAGGCTTTGGGGGATGAGGGGGGTTCTGTTAAGGACAGCTTTCCTTTAATGACACATGTTGCCTGTATAGAACATCAGCTGATTATTTTTCTTTTTACGACTGTATAGTGAGAGCTATGCAATGTATTGCTAATAAGAGGAGAGGGAGCAGGGAGACTGGAAAAGGAACAGATGCATATTACCTTCTATTTTCACAGTGGAGTTTCATAGCCTTACCACCTCCTCCTCTTCTCCCCTTCCTCCTACTGGATCTACTTTATTCATGAATCTATAGTTGTGACATGGTTTTCTCTTTTCTGTGACACCTCTGTAGCTGGAAGAATGCTTTTGACTACACACAGTACTTAACCTAGTAGGGGCAAGTGTCAGTGACTGAAGAACAATTTTATCATCAACTAATGTAGCTATGACATAGCAAAAACATTTTTTTTACCTCCATGGTATGTACTGCCTGAGAGGACAGACAAAACACAGGCAGTCACGCTGACAATGGCTTCAATTTACATAGGTATACAGAGGGTGTCAATGTACACTGAAACCTGAGCTCAGTTAGAACTGTGGTTGCAGCTCCAGATCCCTAACAAGGAACTGTACCAGCTCAAATTCAAACTACAAGTAATTTCACAGCTTTACATCAGAATAGAAGGCAAAAATTAGAAGCAGAGTAAAACCATATAACCTGTTGCAAAACACCACATTAATTCCTGATATCATAAGAACCTTGCTCTTACATTTAGAGCTATGGTAGCTTGCTCAGGATAGCAGTAAGTAAGTGGCTCTGATAAGATTTGAACCTGAACTTGCTGGTCCCCATGCCTGTAATCTAGCCACTAGACCCTATTACCATCCATCTGTCACATTTTCAAGGCTGCCTAGTGAAGCTTAAAGCAGACAGTAGTAGACATTGGAGGGAGCCCAGGGGAAAGCAGCATGCAGTACCTCTCAACATTCTGCCTCATGAATCAGGGACAAGGCTTAAGGAAATCAGGGGAAAAGGGCCAAAATCAGGGACGCACTTTAAAAATTGTTGGTATCCACTCAGGAAGCTACTAAAATAAGGGGCTAAGCTAAAATAAGTTTTCTGAAGAAGAACAAGCCATTAACTCTAATATTTGACATTATTTTGTGTTTACAATCCCTGCTGTTTAGGCATGGAAACAAACATTTTAGGACAAACAGAGGTAAATTTTTAGGCAAAACCAGGGATTTCCTTAAAAATCAGAGACTGTTGAGAGGTATGGCCAGTTCTGGTAGTGTAATTAAAAGACTGACCCCATTCTAGGAGTAAAATGAGTAAGGACTGTGACTATGTACTGTGCACACCCCTGAAAGCATTAATATGATTAAAGTGTAAAAATGCAACATGCTGTGCACCATGTAATGAAGACACATATTCCCAGATCCCTACCAAATGTTCAATATTAGATCAAAGGTGATGGGTTCCCTCAGTGAATTCTTTCCACTTCCAACACTGAAAGCAGACTTCTTGTTAACATTCTGCTGGGTGTGGTCAAAACTGGAAAAGATGCTGGCTTCATGGTGCCAAGCAATGGGGCATTGCTCTGGCATGCTGGTGATCCAGGTTTGTGCTCTGAGCCCAGATGCCAGGACTGGAGGCCAGCAGGGAGGGAGTTGATAGCATCTTTGGATGCTTCCCTCCCGGGGGGGGTGGGACATGGTGACCTGCTCTGGTAATGACTCCTGGTGGTGGCTCTTTGAGGCATACTTGGTGTTATGGGTGACCATACGCTGCTGTATGTACCTGCCCCAGCACATCACCACAGCTGCACGCATTGTGGGTGGGTGCCCTAGAAAACAGAAAATGGACACCCATAGTGCCAGATGATGGCCTTCTAGTAGTACTCCTCCTGACACCAACCACCCAGCACACCATGTCTGGCCTCTGACTGACAGCCCAGTGTAATGCTTACTTACTCCCCCTGTGCCACCTCCCCAGAGAGGCTACCCAGCAGGGATAAGCTGGACCACTGTGTGATTGTTGTCAGAGTCCCAGGGTAGCCTGAGACAGGTGCAGCAGTGAGGATTGGGCTGCGGCACAGTGGGGGAGCCCCAACATGGGAACCCAAAGGAGTGGGGCTGTGCGGGCTTGGTGGGAGCAAATATTAAAAAAAAAAAAAGGTGAACTTCACGGTTTTAACCCTTCTGAGGGAAAAAGTCAAGAAGGTGCCAACTGCAGCACAGCTGCAATGAAGTGCTATAGATTATGTAGGAATCTATGCCATTGCATACCACCTCCTTGACCCCCCCACCCCCATTTCAAGTAGTTTCTGGAGGGTAGCTGAATCCATCCATACCCAATAAACTTTTTCCATGTTATCCAGTACATGCGGGACATTTACATCACAATAATAGAACAAGTAAATTACAACTAAGCCACACATTATCCTATCTCTTTTATCAGGCTAATGCATTAGCAGCCATATTGGCTCTGACCAGAGTTTGCTTCTTATAGATTGGATTTTGCAAAATCCCTTAATTCTCTAACATCAACCTAGCCAGAATAAAGCCTGAAACAGTTAAAAATGCAGCAAAAATCATCAATAAATAAATAAAATGCAGCACATATTATATTGTTATTTTGCCTCCTAAAGTCAGTTTTTTAAATGTTAGCTGTGATGACTTGTCAGGTTCATGACGGGTAAGTAGGCCCTGCAGTCTGAAACCCCTGTTGATTCAGTCACTAGGTATGGGGAAGACAGTGCACACTGGCAGCTCTTCAGACCTAATCTCAAGCTACAGTGCTGTCAGGCATGGACGACGGTCGACCACAAAATCAGCTGACACTATCATATTCCTCTCGCTCAGATAAATATTTGATTTCAGTACTGTGAACTCAGCTGAAACTTCTTAACTTTAATGTTGTGTGTGGAAAGAAGTCAGCTCTCTTTACTGATGCTGCATAAACCCCTGATATTGCCAACATGCTTTTGAACGTGGACTTTTTTGAACAAAAGGAATAGGTGTTAAAGAAGTGGTCTCATTAAGCAGTAAGAAATAAAGTTATTTTATTTCAACTGCCTTCCTCCACGTGACTACCTCAATGTTATATTCCCCAGTGCAGAGCATAGCTATGGCAATGCTGAACTCAGTCTCAACATTTTAAAGAATTGAGGGTGAAGAGGATGCCATGGGTTTTGCAACTCCCTTGGCTGGAACAAACTGCTTGAACATCTGCAACAGATACCTACATTTCACTATATTCCCTTATGAAATGGGCTCTGAAAATCCTGTAATCTCATTGGTTCAAACACATCAAATTACAGTTGATCATTTCCTGACAATCCTACACCCAACAAAATAGTGAACGGGAGAACGTTATTGCCGATAGAATTCCGTGAGTGAAATGACCTTGTTGTGCTGCAGTAGTGATGTCATGATGTTGTGCTATAGTAGTGACATCACAATGTTGTTGTGCTGCAGTTTGATGTCATGATGTGCTGCAGCAGTGATGTCACAATGTTGTTTTACTGCAGTAATGACATCACAATGTTCTTGTGTGGCACTAGCTACATCACTGCTGCAGCACAGCAAGATAGAATGTCTTCATGCAGTCGCAATGAAGAGGCCGCGGTGGTGAGAGCTGTCCCAGGAAGTGAGTGGCACTGGAAAGAACTGTTACAGCCTGCGATACAGTAAGCCTCTTTAAGTACTGGGGAAACCTTTTTCTTGACACAGGATACTAGTAATTGTTGCCCATACACTATAAAAGACTATTTATGATCAACCACACACATACAAGGCTGTTTTTTTTTTTAAATCTTGAGGTTTCCATGGTAATGAGACCTCTTAAGCTGCACTCTTGAGGTCTCTTGTTACCACGGAAATCTCATGACTGAAAAACAGCCTTGTTGCGTATGATGGTTCTTACACAATCCTCTATTTTTTTAACAAATAAAAGCCCATTTTATAAGTGGGATAACACACTTCAGCGTGTGTGGTCATAAGGGAGTAATGCACTTCCCGGTAGCTGCGGCACTCGGCTATGTCTCATGTCTAACAACCATCCAAGGCATGCATTATTCCCTACCAATAACACACCTTGTATGGTATTATCGCTTACTCAGACACAACTTCTACTTCACATTAAAGAAGCCTGCCTCTGGCCAGCCTGGTGCTGCGAGGGGCAAAGGCACCCATGCCTCACCTGTCATCACATTAGCAACCTGAGGTTAGGAACAATCCTGGGCCACGCAGGGGTTGGCTGGGGGGGAGTATCAAGCATCCCAGCAGATGCTCTCCTCCTCCAGGGAGGGAGGGAGGGTAGATTGTGCTGCCATAACACTGCCTCTTGGTGACCATAGTTGGTGGTGCAGACAGACAGCAGTTCAGGGTAGTGGGGGGTGCTCTCTGGCAGGAGATGTAAGAACGTCCTCTGATGTGCACACGTCAAACTGCCCCCTCCACAGAGCATCCATGGGTTGGGGGGAAAAAATGGAAAAACACCACTAGCCACAGGATGCCACTCCACAGAACCCCACAGACCTTACACTACCTACTGAGCACCAGGGATGGATCTGACCATGGCACCAGAAAGGGGGCTTGGGGGACCCCTCAACAGCCCTGCCACAGGGGACAATCTGTGGAACAATTCATCACCGAAGGTAGTCCCAGGGATGGTGGGTGATTAGCATAGGGAATCCCCGAAGGGCCGATCGGGGCCACCAGTAGGGGGTGGGGGGCCTGCCTCCATTGCCAAAGCCTTAACACCCAATTACTGTAACTCCTTTTGAACTGTAGACTGCATGTCTGCATACTGCTGAATTTGTTTATTTTGTTGCCTTTGATTTATGTTTACATTTATTGTGTTAGTCGTATAACAAATGTCTGGAAGTTTCCCTGCCTTGGTGATTATTTGTTGCCGCTGTGTGACTGTATGACCTGCCCAGCAGGACCAGTACATAAATAAAATGCTTCATCTCATGAGTTCATCCTATTTATTTATTGATTGATTCATTCATTCATTCGTAGGTAGGTTAAAGATTATTGCAGACATATTTCAGGCTGAAATCATGCAAAATGTATGGAAAAATTGACATACCATAGGTAATCAGGCTTGCACAAGAACTTTCGGTAAATGCAGGCACAATCAAGATTATGTTCTGAAACACAACAGACAATCTAAAAGATGATCAGTACACAGGCAGGTACAGTACCACAGCCAGAATCAACATTAGTAAAACTCAGACTCATGCAAAGATCTCAATTTAATATTGAAAATTCAAGACTATGTTCCAATATTCGTCAGACTAAATCACTACACATCCTTCTCAAAAATAGGGAAAAATAAGCAAGCATACTATTCAGAAGTCAATTTAAGATGTTGGCTAGGAACACAGAGATAGCTCTTCCACCTGCTGTGCTGATGACCCAGATATGAGAATGGGCTCAGGTCTTTGGGGGTCCCCAGAAGAAGGAAGACTAATCATCCCATAAGCAGCTCTTCTCCTTCGGAGAGTGGGGATAGTGCACTCCGCTGCTTGCCTGCCACCTGGCTGAAGCCAGGTGGTAGCAAAAAGGAGACTAGAAAGGGGGAGGGTTGCCACCAGACACTGATAGCATGCTACATGCCATTGAATACAGTACAAGTACATCATTGCATGCTGCCAACCCTTGGGGACAGAATAGGGGGCAAACTCCCTCCTCTGGCAGGATGATGATGCCACCCTCACAGGTCCTCACCATTGACTGAGGCACCTACCTGCCACAGATTGTCCAGTGTAAGTGCAGGGGTAAAACCCAGAGAAGGTAGGTGGTGAAGTGGAAGAAGAAGAAGACTGTATAAGAGGGTGCGCTGAGGTGATGAGACAAAACACAAGATTGAAAAAAAAAATTATATTTCAGAAATCTGATCTACATATGTTCGAAAATGAAAAAGAGGAAAAATATCTTCAAATATAAAATTTCTTTAGTTATTAACTAATATATTTATTTATCTATTAATTGATTTGAATTTTTGCACACGGCAATAGCCTCATTAAGAACAGGCAACTATTTTTTCAGGAAGGTTCTTGGTGCTTAGGGACAGGGATAGCACCAGAGGTCTCATAGAGTAATTAAATGACAGCTGGAAATAAGAAAAAAATGTAAGGAATAACACAAGTTAGGGTGTGTTTTTTGTGAAATGCAAAGACATTTCAGTACTTTCAATCATCAGAGGTGTCAATATACTGTCTCCTAGTCCAGGAGGCAGTATAGCCTAGAGGTTAGAGCAGCAAACTGTGAACCTGGAGACTCAGCAGAGTGGAGTTTGAATCCCACAACCAGCTGCTTAAACCTGTCTGTGTTTCCTGGGCCACATCTGGAAATGAGTTTTGGCTCAGTGTGGCTTGTCCAAGCCAAAAATTCCAAACTAAAAATAAAACAATGGGACCCCATGAAATGTGATAGTTTTCTCATGAAAACCCAAATAAAAAAAAAAGAGCATAGTTAATGAAAAATCCACTATGAGATCTGAGGTGTCCAGTTTAACGGTGATAGACGGACAGTCACGTGACATGCTCTTTGCCAATCAAATCCTTAGGATTTCTTCACCTACTTTATAAATTACAATAACACACAAACATAGAGTCCATCAAGTCTGCACTATTCTACCTAGGTTCCACCATGTTGCAGCAACAGGAAAAAACGTGACTGTCATTGGGGCACAAGCACAATGCCAATGACAAACATCGCACCCGGCAATTATGCCACCTGACCCCCAGCGTGCCCAATGTCCCAGGGCATGATCTGCCTGTTTGTGAGGGGTTGTGCCCCCTGCACCCCCATATTTAAATATAATCACCTCCAAGTCGGAGGTGTATAGGGCAGGGGGTGCAACACCTGGACGGCGCTGTCCCTGCTAAGCGCCGCAAAATCCAGTTCACCTGCATGATGGTCGAACTGGTTGCAGCACCCTAATTGCAGCACCCATATAATGGTATACCTTCTACCTATACCCACTACAGTCTACCTCTGTGTAGCTTAGTCTGAATGTTCTAATGCAAGATTTGACCCACATTTAACGTTGTCCCTCTCTCCACTAACCAAACCCACAGTCATTATGCACCTCTACCTGTTCCACACCACCTCAAACACCTGGACAGACTTAAATCTGATCAGCATGCTTGGCAGACTGCTCCCTTTGTCCACCACCTTCTATATGAAGTAGACCTGCAAGGGTTCCAGCATCACGGTGCCTGCTGAGGGAGTTTTTGACACATTTTCTCCCAGAGGGCTGGTGCCATACAATGATGCATGTGCACACACTGGCAAGCTGCACACTATCAGCGGCTAGTGGTATCCTTATTCCTGTGGGAGTCTCCTTTGCTCAAACACTTGGCCAGGTGGCAGGTGAGCAGTGGAGCCCAAAAGAGGGATTAAGTATGATCAGCTGTACATTACAAGGATGTCAAGCTATTATAACGTATGACCAGCTGTATATAACAAAAGTGTCCCGCTATCAAGGGGTTCTGGTGACACTTATAAAGCATGAGGCCAAAGGTTAAGTGACTTTATATTTGTCACCAGAACCCTGAGACTGCTTCACACCCTTTTTTATGTACAAGTGGGTATAGTTGTAAGCAATAACATAACATAGAATCTGTCAGCAGATGAGGACCATACGGCCCACCTAGTCTGCCCATAACGACTGAGAAGCCAGTCATTCCTGAGGGATTAAGACCAGTTGGGGGGATGGATGGCCCTAGGCACAGCCGAGGTCTACCTCCCTCCAGCTGGTCATTAATCCAAGGGAATGACCAGCATCGAGGTTGTTATTGCAAATGCAAGTCTAGTTGCTTATTAAAAGTCAATAAAGTATATTAAACAAAAAAAAAGTCTAGTTGCAACAACAACTTTCAGTTTTACAGTTAAACTTTCTTATTTTTCCTTTTTTAGTGGTGTGGTACAAGTCGTGTGGCATGAGTACATCATCATTTCTAAAACATTAATGACCACTCCAATAACCAATCAGGAGCCTCACTAAGCTCATTGAATATTTAATTAGACCTATAATAGCCGCTGTAAAACATAATTTAGAAATGCTAATTTAAACCAACTGGGTGAGATTACATTTTTTATGAGGGGTTTTATACATTTAATGGAAATAATAGCACTGTAGAGGGAAGAAAAATATATGTCAGTTGCCAACATGAGAATTCATGTAAACGTAACTTTAAAAATGAGCATTTCTGAAGCAGGTGATTAAAACTAAACAATTACAGATTTTAACATTCAGTGCTTATGTCATAGCTTTAGTATCCTTAATTGCCGACGTCAGCACTGAACGATAGTAAGCTTGCAAAGGGGAGTTTATACAGTAATTATATAAAGGATGTAAAAGATCTTTTAACCTGATCAGTCAGCTAAGGTCTTTATCCAAGGGTAAATCCTGCAATAACCCATGGCTAAGGGAGGGCAGTTCTAAAAAACATAATCAGAGGTATTTTAAATTTATTTTACACATGAGTCCATTGTATGATTGCAATACGGCACTCAAGGACATGGGTGATTGTGTGACACACCACAGGAGGAGTGGATAACTCTCCCACTAACCCATGCCCTCTCATGCCTTATTGCTTAATTATTGTTCACTGCTTATTACGTTGTGTTTGAACATATTTACAGACCTCGGCCGCATCAGCGGCAAGGACTTTCGGATGCATCGGCAGCAAGGAGAAGGTGAGGGAACAAAATTTTGCCATGGTCTCCCAAAGGAGCCAATCAGGGAGGAGGTGCACTCTTTTGAAAAGTGGCTGGGCTATTTAAAGCCACAGGGCCAGCCACAGAAGTAAAAGAGCTCAGCGCCAGAGGAGTCAGAGAGAAGTGGCCGCATTGGTGGCTCCAGCTGAACAGGGAGGTGACCGGATCAGCAGCAGGAGAGGAAGAAGAAGAGCAGTTGTTTTTCTCCCACCCACCCACCCCACACCACCTCCATATTAAATCCACCAGCCAAACCACTTCCAGTAGTGGTCGACCAAACAGAAGAAGGCAGGAGGAGAAGAAACACTGAGAGGAGGACACCTGACACGCCGAGGGATGGGAGCCATATTCAGATGGGGAAGGGACATCCACAACTGGGAAACATTGCCAGACATTGCTACCAAAGGGATCTATGATGGGTCATCGACAACAATTTTGTCGAATGACCCAACAGTGAAACCCATAGGTCGACCGCATTTTGCAGTCGGCTGCAGTTTCGGACAACAACAAGTGTTTTCTTCAGAGACTTTGCCCCGCACCCCATTTAGGATTCTCAACTCTGAGTTGGAGCTGATTTGGAAGTGCGAAAACCCGACGAGACAGTGCTAGGTTCTGACGGTTCCACAGCAACATGGCACTGTAGTCACTGTAGGGAACCCAGCGGTCAAAATGTCGCTGTCGGGGGTGTATACCCCATCAAAGAAACTGTATCACTGAAACCCTTCAACTAAGACTTTTCAGGCAGAAAGATCAAAAAAAAAGAATTACTGGATTGGAGTGACAGACCAAGGGTAAAAGGAAAGTGGTAATGGGTGGATGGCACAAGTTATGAAGCTACACCAAAGTATGATTTTTTGGGGAGCTGCAGTGTTATGTGTTTTTTCACAAAAAATAAATAGGAAAAAAAGATTTGATTGTCCTTGATACAGGAACACTAGCATCATCTGCAAAGTTCATCCCAGCAAATTAGGGAATGTTACCCTTACATTTCTGGCAAAAATTGTAACAGTTTTGAAGTGGCACTTTATTAGCATACTGTAAGTCCTATTAATACAGTTTACACATCTGTATTGATTACTAGTGAGAGGACAAGGGGCACAAATGTGGAGGGCAAGGGAGGAACCAGCTTGGCCAGGGGGGAAGCTCGTGGTAGATGGGACTGGCAGGGGAAAAGGGGGTGGCAGATAGACCCTCATTGGAGGGGGGAGGGGGAATCACCAGAGAATGAAGGGCAGCAGGGGACCTGGAAGAGGGAGGATAGTAGGATGCAATAGTTGTGAAGCTGCGGCATTCATGAGCACTCTGTACAAGTAAGGTGGGTGCCCTATTTGTCAAAAACTAAGGTGGATGGAGGCCGAATTGGCTCAGTTAAAGAAGTAGTTCAAGAGGACAGAAAGGGAGGAGTGCAGATAGAAAGCCAGAGTGGGGGTGGGTATGAAAAATGGGAGGATAAATGAGGGGGCAAGATGATGGGAAGAGGAGAGGGGGATCAGTACAGACAAAGGACGAAGAGCTCATGTACAGGAAAGCAGTGGGAAAAGTGTACTAAACAGGAGTTTTACAGTGGCGTCAAACAGGTACTGGCCCCTGGCTGGACTTATAGAAAAGGAGGGGACGAGGGGGGGAGAGGCAGATGTTAACAGAGGACTGAGCCATAGGAAAGGGAAGGAGGACAGTGCAGTGAAAGGGCACGTAGGGAGAGGTCAAGGGAGGAGAAGTGAGGGTAGAGGACAAATAGAGGGAACGGACAAGGAGGGTTGAGAAGGATATGCAACAAACGGGAAGAGCAGAGGGGAGGGCTTGGAAGAAGACAGAGTAGAGGAAAGGAGGAAGCAGGATCCGGGATCCAGCACCAGGGCTCAGAAGAGGGAGAAAGATCAGAAGGGGATAGGGAGGATAGCTTGCAGCAGGGAGGTGGGGGGGAGAAAGGGAGCAGGGGGAGGGGGAGTTGGAAAGGGAGCAGATGGATATGACACTACCAGGTGGAAGGATTGCAAGAGACCCAGACAGTAGAAGTGAGGTACTCTTGGGGATAGAAAATGCAAAAGCAGTTATAGTGTATGGGGATTCAATCATAAAGAGGATTCATTGGCTAAGGAAGAAAGTAGCATTTAAGAGAAGGTCAGTTTTTTGTGACCCAGGAATGGAGCCCAGAAGGCACTCCCTAGGATAAAGGACTGCATTGTTAGTGGGAAGTAAACTGTACCTAGTATTGCATCTAGGAACAAATGACTTGGTGGGGGAAGAGGTGGAGTGGGTTCAAAGGAGGTTCAGAGAGCTGGCAGAGGGATGTTAAGGGCTTGTTCTCTGGCCTTCTCGGAGGTCCTGCCCGTACATTGTGCTAGCATGGCCAGACAACTCAGAATAAAGGAATTCAACCTATGGCTGAGATAGTGGTGCAGGGAGGACGGCTTCATACGTTTGGGAGACTAGGGGGATACATGAGTAGATGAGCACCTGTACACAAGGGACAGACTGCACATAAGCAGTGCAGGGGCTAGACTATTAAGAGCGAAACTGCATGGGTACATAGATGAGAGACTGTAGGTCGACCTAAATTTTAAACAAGACAGGAGACAGTGTGCCCTTACAAAAATGGAATACATTGCAATATATTGAAATATGTGCATTAATGTATGTCAATACACCAAGAAATACATTGTCCCAATGTAATATATTACATAATATATTATGAAATATATTCTTAAATATACTGACATATTTCTAACCCATAATATACAAAAATAAATGTTACTGTATTTAGAAATACATTGACTCAATGAAATATAATACACAATGTATTTCAGCATATACTGAAACCATATATTTGGCATCATGCATTGCTTGAAAGCATGTCAATCTATTAAGTAATACATTGTCTGAAATATATTATTAGTATATTTCAAAATATATACTGTATTCTTTGTATGTTATGTATATTTTTTATATATCTTACATATATTTTTATATATATTTTATGTTACATATATTTTTATACATTAAATATGTTTTTTATATATATTACATGTATTTTCATAAATGCTTAATTTTGTCCCATGTGTACATTGGCATAATTAATTTACATATTTCAAAAACAGTTTAGCAGCCAAAATTATGATAATTTCTAGTTTTACAATTTTTTCGAATTTATAACATTAGTTTACAGACTGTAAGGAAAGGTACAAGTTATAAAGCAAGTACATGTAGGATCTCACCCTGACTGAAAAGTGAAACAAAGTGGGTTGGTATAAATACCAATCTGAGCCTTTAATAAACATGAGATTGTGAGATAAGTCCTATGTGTAAGTATAAAATGTATGTTTGAGGTATAGCTGCACTTTATGAAATGGCAGGAGCAAATCAATAAATCTAATTGGTTAACAGCCAGATGTAAAAAAATTTCCACGCACTGTGGACAACAAATTGTGCCCATCACTGCCCAGTAATCTATCCAAATAGAATATTGGCAAAGCTATGAGCAGCCATTGTTTTTTTTTTTGCCCATTAAAGTGAATAGCCATGTTGCTTGCCATGTCTGACATAAACAATATAAGTTTCAACCTTACTTTCACAGAAGATGAGCTGGAAGACATCTTCAGCGGTTCTTTCAATGATGAGCCACAGAATGAGATTGAGGAGCCTGAGAACAGCACAGTGAGTAGTGAAATATTGATCAATGTCATTGCTGCCGCTCCCGCCGTTGCTGAGAGACCCGCAGACATCCTCATGCTGCATAATGTTATGACAGCAAATTCAAATGCTGCTGCTCCCGCACCCATTCCTGTGCCACAAACAAACATCCACACTGATGGCAGTACAAGAAATGTAAATGCTGCTGCACTCGGTCCCATTCCTGTCATACAGGCAAACATCCGCAGCAATGAGATTATTGATAAAACCACTGCACAAGCCAAAAATAGCAGCAACCTGTCAGGAACATATAGCAATACCGCTATTAGCGCTACTTCCATTCACGTTCCTGTTAGACATGCATCCCTATCAGCTAATGATGTAGATGAGCTGGAGGAGGCCAGGCATGAGCAGAACCTGAAACGCACAACAGTTTAGGGCACACATGCGTTTGAAGACTGGGCAAAAGCAAAAGATGTGCTGATTGATTTAAAAACAGCTAGCCCAGGCCTCCTGAATGAAACTTTCTGCTCATTTTGCATGAAAGTGAGAAACTGCAGTGGGCATGAATATTCATTTAGCAGCTTCAGCAGTTCACGAGCATCCCTAAATCAGCACTTCAATTCTGTTGCAATTAGCCAAAAACTGAAAATTATGAGGGATCATGCCTTCATTTCAAGTAACAATGTCTTTGTGTCAGTGATGAAAAAATACTGGAAGTCTCAGAAACACAAAGCCAAACACCACTCGGCTATAACTCCACAGGATCTGCAAACCCTCCATCATTCACTTGCCCTCTCCCCTGACACAGCTCCCAGCTTGATCAGAAAAGTGTGGCTGAATATACAGCTACATATGGCCAGGCACGGCAGAGAAGGTCTCAGGCAGCTAAAGCCAGACAGTTTTAAAATACTTAAAGATGAAAACAGAAGCGAGTATGTCTCACTTTCCTTTTATGAGCATACCAGAAACCATTGTGACACACTTGAAATTAACAGAGACACTCACCGTGGGTGTATGTGTGCAAACCCAGGCTTCCTGCTGTGGCCAGTAGCAAGTTTTAAAAAATACCTCTCCAAGCTCCCGAAGGATGCAGCTTCTTTTTACTGCCATCCAAAGAAGCTACCCCAAAACTTCCTGGACTGCTGTGAAACTTGGTTTACCAACTAACCCTTGGGAGTTAACGTCCTCTCAACAATGATGTCACACATAAGTAAAGAGGCAGGAGGATTAAGTAGCCTATACTAGTCACTCAGTTAGAGCCACTGTGGTGCAGCTGCTTTCTCAGTCTGAACAGCAGAACAGAGAAATTATGGTGGCAACTGGACACCGCAATGAGAGCAGCCTGAGATCATACTGGGCTGCAACATGTGCCGATAAGAAGAAATGGAGTGGCATACTTGAGCAGCAAGAAACCAACACAAAACCTATAACTTCTACAGAACCTCAATCAAAAACTCTACTGTGCAGCTCAGCCAAGCATTCCACTGTCCAGCAGTCACCATTCTCTCAGAATCCATTCACATTCAATGCTCCAGTAACTTTCAACAGCACTGTCAACTTCTACACTACTACTACTGACAAGCGATTTTTTTTTGTTTTTCAGCCCCCAGTAGCAGTTCAACACATGTTATAATGTGTTTCTTTTGATCTGAATTCCAGTAACAAAGTTAATTGTTTTACACCCCTTCCCCCTTTCCCTTTAAAGAGACTATTTTTCCTCATGTGTAAGATTATCTAGTTAAATAAATGGTTTTAAGCAATTTTAAAAATTTGTACATGTATTTTTTTCTTACGCAACTTAAGTGAGCCATTTCATAAGTGCAATATGACAATCCTAGGGTGTGCGTAGAACATATTTTACGTACATCTGGGGGTCTAAAGGCACTCGGCCTGCAGCCTCATGCCTTACAACACCCTAGGTGTGCGTAAAATATGTTCTACGCAACCCAATCATGTCTTATTGCTTATGTAAAGCAATAATTCCAAAGTAAGTATCTCCATGACCACTAACAAAATGAACTACAGTTGTACAGATGGAGGTACATATAAATTATAAATAATTCCCTTTGTTTTTGTCTGGGTAAGTTAATAGTTATATTAATATGTATTACACATGTATATTATATATATTTGTAAATATAGGAAACAACATTTGAAATGCAAAAAAAACTACATTTATACATATATTGGCAATATACCAATAACATATATTTACCATACTTATTTCAATATATTTGAAATTTAATCAATATATTTTGCAATATACAGAGTATACTAAAGTGGCAATAATGTGTATATTTATAGTACATTGCAATATATTTGCAAATTTTAAAATACATTGAAATATATTGATTTTCCAATACATTGCAATGTATTATAAAACAAGTAGATTGGAATATATTTCACTATATATAAATATAGTCTTAATAATATATTTTAAAATATATTTCATTTTTGTAAGGGCGACACTAGGAGAGGGGGTTCTTGTCTTAGCAGAACTAACCTGGCTCGCACTCTCCCAATGCAGGTGAAAAGAGGCCACAGGAGGGAAGGGGATCAAAGAGGGTGGGGTGGGATAGGATGAGATGGAAGGGACTACTGGCCAATGCCAGGAGTCTAGGGAATAAAATGGTCAACTTAGAGGCAGTGGTGGGAATGGATGACCCGGACCTAATAGTAATAACTGAAATGTGTGAACGGATTGCCACAGTTGGGAGGTGGAGTTACAGGAGTACAGCCTTTTCAGGAAGGATAGGCAGGCAAAAAAGGCGGGGGTAGCCCTGTATGTAAGGGATTGGATTAGAGCAGTTGAGGGTAAAGAGGAGAAGAGATCTGCCGAGATCCTTTTGAGTCACCATAAGCAGGAAAGGAGGGACAATAAGGATGGGGTGGTCTACAGACCACCATATCGGGGAGCAGATAGATAGGGAGATGGCTAGGGACATACAGAGGAAGGCCAGCAAAGGGTAGATTCTGGTGGTAGGAGACCTGAACCTACCTGATGTGGACTAGCAAATCCCATCGGCCTCATCTGAAAAAAGCATGGATTTATTAGAATCCATGCAGGATACATTTCTGCACCAGCCAGTAAGGGAAATGAATTGAGGGGAGGCAACACCGGACATAATTTTGACTACTGGGGACAGCATGGAGGAGGTAGAGGTGGGGGAAAATTTAGGAGACAGTAACCACTGGATGGTCAGGTTCTCCCTCCGGGCAGGGTCGGAAATGGGCAGGTCAACCACCAAGGTACTGGACTTCAGGAGGGCAAATGTTTGGAGTATGAAGGAAATTTTGTGGCAGGAACCCGATGGGAAGCATAATCTAGAGGAGGTAGAGGAGCTTTGGGGGGCAACAAAGGGAGGTATCCTGAAGGCCACAGAACAACATGTCCAGAGGATAAGCAAACAATAAACGGAGGAAATCCCTGTGGTTCACGGCAGAGGTTAGGGAGGCAGTTAGGGAGAAAAATAAAGTGTTCAAAGCCTACCAAACTTCACAGGGTTTAGGGGAAAGAGCGGTCTATAAGGAAAAGCTCAAGGAAGTGAGGAAAACTATTAGAAGGGCAAAAGCATTAACAGAAGAGAAAATAGTTGGGAGGCAAAAGGGGGGGACAAAAAATGTTTTCGGTATGTGAGTGACAGGAGGAGAAGCAGGCAAGGGATTCTAAGACTAAAGGGGGAGGGGTGCACTAGTTGAAGGGGATGAGGAAAAGGTAAATCTACTCAATGAATGCTTCACATCAGTATTCATGGTTGAGAAAGAAGGAAGAGGGCCTGTATTAAGCTGAAGGGGGAGGGTGGATAAGGAGGTGGACACAAGCCCCTTCATGGTGGCTAGGGTGCTGGAGGAGCTGGGGAAAATAAAAACTGACAAAGCTATGGTCCCAGATCAAGTCCATCCCAGGGTACTTAGGGAATTA
Source organism: Neoceratodus forsteri (assembly GCA_016271365.2). Classification (NCBI taxonomy): domain Eukaryota; kingdom Metazoa; phylum Chordata; order Ceratodontiformes; family Ceratodontidae; genus Neoceratodus; species Neoceratodus forsteri. The sequence goes on from JADMNL010000027.1 coordinate 168,097,427, forward strand.
AGGGAGGAACTGGCGGTGCCTCTTACTAAAGTGTTTAATCTATCTCTCAAAGCGGGGAGGGTCCTGGGGGACTGGAAGCAGGTGGAGGTGGTGCCACTGTACAGGGGGAGATATAAAGATGAGCCAGGCAACTACCGCCCAGTTAGTCTCACCTCTGTGGTAGGCAAAATGATGGAAGCTCTCATAAACGAAAGACTGGTACAACACCTAGAGGAGGAAGGACTAAATGATGACAGACAGCATGGATTCACAGGTGGTAGGTCATGTCAGACCAACGTGATTGAATTCTTCAAGGGTGTAACGGAGGTGTATAATCAAGTGGGAGCAGTAGATGTAGGCGCCTACCTGGATTTCAGGAAGGCGTTTGACTCCGTCCCCCACAGGAGGCTGGTAAGCAAGCTAAGCAATTTAGGAGTGGGATCCAAGCTTACAAATTGGGTGGAAGATTTGCTGGTGGGGAGGACTCAGAGAGTAGTGGTCAATGGCAAGCACTCCAGGGAATGAGAGGTGATGAGCATGGTTCCTCAGGGATCAGTGTTGGGGCCCATATTTAACGTATCTGTGGGGGATATAGCGGAGGGTCAATCTGGAAAGGTGTGTCTGTTTGTGGATGACACAAAGGTCTATAACAGAGTGGACACTCCGGGTGGGGGGGGGTTAGAAAAAATGAGACAGGATCTTGGAGGCAGTAAAGTGCAGTGGTTTAAGGCTCTGAGCTGCAAATCTGGAGACCTGGGTTTGAATCCCACAGCCCCCACTTGCATACTGTGTAACCCTGAGCAAGTTAATTAACTTCCCCGTGCTCCCAGGTTGCACCTGTAAACAAGCTTTCAGCTTAGTGTGTCTCACCTGGTTAAACAATTGGAAAAAAAAAATCTAGTCAAGCTGGAGGAGTGGGCGGAAAGGTGGCAACTTCAATTCAATGCAAAAAAGTGCAAAATAATGCACATAGGCTGTAATAACCCCAGGGCAACATACTGGCTTGGAGGGGAGGCACTGCAGGTCACAGAGCAAGAAAAGGATCTGGGAATCTGGATTTCTGATACCTTAAAGGTTAGGAATCAGTGTGATCGAGTGGCAGGCAAAGCAACAAGAATGCTGGCGTGTGTAGGGAGGGGATTCACAAGTAGGAAGAGGAGGTGATCATGCCACTCTACAAAACACTGGTCAGACCACAACTGGAGTTTAGAGTGCAGTTCTGGAGGCCACACTTGTGGAGGTACAAGGATAGGCTGGAGAGGGTCCAGAGAAGGGCAACCAAGATGATCCAAGGGATACAAGGGAGGCCATATGGGGAGATGCTGGAGGAGCTTGGTCTGTATACACTGGAGGTGAGAAGGGAAAGGGGGGATATGGTGGAAATGTTCAAATACCTGAAGGGAATAAATAAAGTAAGGGGAGGAGCCTCTTAAGGCTGCCTGAAAACAAAACCACCAAAGGCAATGCATTCAAGCTGGAAGGGGGTAGATTTCGTGAGGAATTAAGGGGGCATTACTTCTCATAGAGGGTTGTAGGACCATGGAACAGGTTGCCAGAATAGGTTGTGGGGGTTGATACAGTGGATAAATTCAAAAGAGCATGGGACAACTATGGGGCTAAACAGGGGGAGCAGAGGTGGGAGGTAAGGGGAGGGAGGGAGGGTGGGCGATTCTTTTCAGGCAGACTAGATGGGCCAGGTGGTCTTTTTCTGCCAGCGGGATTCTGTGATATGATTCAATGCTATAAAATAAAGGACTACATATATAGTTACCTATCTGAAAAAAAGATGCTGAGTAGATTTCACAAGATAATACAATACAGTAACATTCTGTTTTGCCACATTTGCAGAAACTACAGAACTATCCTCGTAAAAGTATCTTAATTAGTGACTAGATGTAGTTTTGCTATTTAAGCAATGATACATGACAGGGGTGTGATATGCCATGCAAATTCATCACACCTCGGATGCATGAGACACTGCATGCAAGCAGTGATGATATCCCATGACATACCATACCTTGGACTGTATTATTATTGTTATGCTATAGATCCATTTTTTAAGTATTTGAAAATAAAGAAAAAAGTTTCATAAATCTTTATACTGCATTTTTTAGTGTGTGTATACATTTTGAAATCAAAGTACCAGTGGTACTGAGAGGCATCAAGCTGCCCTCGGCAAAATCAGGACTTCATTGGAAATTAGATGTGACGTCTCAGCTAGGCTAGCTTGTCTAAATCAATTGCTTGTAAAGCACTTTGGGATGCAGTGTAGTAACAGTACTACATAAATCTAAGTTCTGTACTGTTCTTCAGTCCGGGCATTACCAATAGTTAATCAAACTACCAATGAGAATGAGATGTACCAAAGCTCAAATGGCTAGAAATTAATTACAAGTAATACAAGAGTTGGCTACAGCCAACGAAGACTTATTTTTCAGAGGAGCTATTTGTTGTTTAGAAATGTGAGGCATTTGTCCTGGGAACCTGCCCAATCTTTGCCCCAAACTGTTCTTTTTTCACCTATTAAGCCTGACAGAAACAAGCTGCAGAGTGCCAGAGATGTGCTCTGACCTCCACAAAGGGGGTAAGAGAGGAACTGCTGCATTTTACACCAGCTACAAGGATCAGATCTGGTCACTGGACACACCTCTGTAGAGCTCACTTCTGTACCTGAGGTACCTAGCAGCAAAAGGCTGCACCAGTGTTATGTTTGGTAATGGGGTACAACATTGAGAATACTAGTTGGGCAACCATGCACAACCAGCCTGTGCAGCCACAGAAGGGCTCTGATTAAATCAGACCTCAAGAGCAAAGCTTGAGAGGTCCGATGTAATTAGAAGCCCAAGGTGGCAGCACAGGCTGGTTGGGCGTATGGTTGCCCACCCGGTATTTTTTTTATGGTGTGTAGTTTTTTTTTTTTCTTTGTTTTCAAAGTTTGGTAGACTTTGTGCACGTCGGTATCAATTGGGAGAATGGAAAGCAGAGCCGCGTTAATATTGCTGAAAGGCAAGTTATGAATGAAATATGTAATTTTAAAATATAATAGAGTAGAATTTTATGTGAGCCGCTAATAGTTCTTCTTGGACCCGCTTCCATCTCAAACATGAAAAAAAACATTGTAGCCATCACTGCAGTTTACTTTCAACTGCTTGATGTGCATGTGTTGGTTCTAAGAGCAGGTTATACTAGGAGTTATACTAGGAGGTATAGACATACAGAGAGCCAAATGCCCATTAGAGTATGTCTCCAGCCAAGCTGGTATGTTCCATGTTTATCTTAACAGGATTGAGTTAAGTTTATGTTTAAAGATTATATGATCTGTATTGTCTAACAAAGAATTTGGTAATGAGTTCCACAAAGTAGTTATTCTCTGGGTAAAATAGGTGCAGCAGTTCTGGCAGCAGACACAGCTGGCTTGCTGATTGATTTCTAATCATCTGGCTTGTTACTGTACCTCAGAAGGGTATGACCACATTTCATGACCTTTTATCTGTAGTCCATCTATATTTTAGCTGATGTAGACATCCATGAGGAACAAGAGCCAACTATGCCCTATATATGGCTATTGTTACTAACAACCCCTGACAAGAGCCAATGCCTAGGATTCGAGGGTTAGTCTTTCATCTAGGGAGACCGTACTGCCAAATGTAAGACCATTTTAATGAATGCTAAATCCCATACCAGTTAGGTAGCTTTCATTGCTTTAGCTCACTGGGAGCACAGAACCAGAAACTAAACACTTATTATGCATGATGGGCTCGATGCACTAATGTGCGACTGGTACACATGAGAGGCACGTACCTGGCCCACACAGCTCCACACTGGTGGGCAGGCACACACTGGCTGGCATTCACTATGACCAGCCACCTGTTCAGGGCCCCACCCCTCCGGCATACAGGATCGTGGGGGCGGATGGGTGTGGAGTGCAGGACACAGGCATCCAATCAGATGCCCACCCTAGGTCCCATAGTGAATCCTTTGCTTTGCACAAGTAGGGGATTCTGGGCAGGTACAGGTCCTGGCATTTTGAAAGTACAGATCAGTGCCCAAAGGGTTTCCTCCAGCTATACTATGCAGCTAGGAGGGCTGGGGCATCATGGTGTGGAGATTCCCAGTCCTGCCAGAGCCAGCGGGTGTCATTAGTGGGGGCATCCATTGGTTATGGCAGGGTCTCCACTGCCATAACCTGCAACCCCCACCCACCATTACATGCCTTTGTGCATGGCACAGAATGCGGGCACACCTCCGACAGTCCCCCCAGCCACCCCTGGCATGTCGCTGCGCAGGTGGCAGGAGGGTTGTGTGTGCTGGGGGCACCTACACACCTGCTGTGAATGCCACTGGGGGTCTGCAGGACCCCCACTCCCACTTAAGGTTGCCTACATGCCTCAGATACACAGCATGTAAGCAACCTGCCCCTTAGTGCATAGAGCTAGAGCTCATAGTGAGCAGAAATAGGTATAATTGTTGAAATAAGAAACAAAACAGCAATATGTAGGATATATAAATAGTACAAGAAGTCAGATACTTTACAGGTTGTGTGATTTCAGTAACCACATGTACAATCAAAAGCTTCAAACAAAGGACAAAGCATGATGGGGATACAATTCTATTTTGGTGTGGGGGGGTAAGCCAAAAAAAAAATCTCATCTGATATTATATTCTGCAGACCATATCACAATGTAGATTGTACCATGACCATGCACACTACAACGTAACATTAATCTTCCAAAACAGCGCAGTCTTTTCCCCTACTAAGACCTACAAGAGTTAGATGCAAAGTGCCAGAAAGAGGAGACAAGCTGCAGCATTCAGTATCAGCTGCTTGTGTCTGATCTGGTGAGTGCAGGACACTACATGAGATGACACAGGACTGCAGCACTGTTTCCACATCTTCAGTTTCAGGAAGGGGGTGAAATCTGGCAATGGAAACAGCTGCCCTGAACTGCAGTCAGCACCTTGGATTCCAGGGTCAGACTTTCATGAAGAACTACTTTCAGACTGCTAAAGCTTTTTACCACAAGCTAAATCCCCTACAGGATGGGTAGCTACTGTTGATTCGGTTCACTGGGAGCAAAGAATTTGATACCCCATATGATAGAGTGGAGGCAGTCCAGAGGAGAACAACTAAAATGGTGCGGGGTCTGCATCACAAGCCCTACGAGAAGAGACTGAGGGAACTCAATATGTACATCCTGGAAGAGAAAAGGGAAAGGGGATATGATAGAAACCTTTAAATACCTCACAGGGGTAAATACGGTATGGTGGGGGAGTGTTTTTCAGAAAAAAAGAAGAACAAGGGGGACATGCTGTGAAGCTGGAGGGGGTAGATTCAGAAGAAATGTGAGGAAGTACTTCTTCAAAGAAAGGGTAGTGGATTCATGGAATAGCTTACCAGCTAAGGTGGTGGGGCAAAAACAGTGATGAGGTTCAAGAATGTATGGGATATACATAAGGGAATCTTAGTAAAAAGAAATGGGCAGGAGGGAGAAAGAGCCAAATATCAAGTAGAGTTTATGGTTGTCACAAACCCACTTAGCAGGTCAACCCTCTACTCCCAAAGTACCAACCTCTGAGTGTAGAATTGTGAACAGTTAACAGAACAAGGTAACCCTCTTGTCTGTTTTGTGGGTTCAAGTCACCTTTGTCCCAAGTTCTGAAGGGATTCAAACTGATAACCTCTTGTTAGCGTACCCAATTGTCAGGCTCAGATAATTCTGTCTTCGGGGGGCCAGATATCTTTGCCTATGGGCACCTAACCAGATATTTCAAAATGAACCCTTAGAACTCTACGCAAGACCTAGAGAACTCTTATCTGTTTCCCAGTTTGGTACCACAATATAAACTCATGCACAGTGTCAGCTATAACCATCTAAGCGTTACTTATATAAAAATAAGTTTTAAGGCACACCAGGCAGTTTCTGTTTTTTAAATTACTGTATATATATCTTTACTTTAAAATAGGTAAAACAGGAAAACAGTAAAATACAGAACAAAATATCCCAACACATACAGCCTTAAAAACAAAACAGGTTTAAAAGTGCAAATTCCTACAACACATACACTCAGACTGGTCTTATCTAAGGTCTCCTTACTTCTTAATCTTTCAGTGCTTTGTTGTTCCTCTTTTCTCAGTCAGAAAATAATGTCTCTGTGTAAGGTCTGCTCAGTATATTTAAAAGCAGTCTTGAGCCAGCCTTCTCTCTGAGGTTACCTAACTCCGCCTTGGTGTATTAAAATTTATATTTTATAACACAGGATGTCCCACTAAGATATTTAAAAAAAAATATAGGTGACATAAATTAATCTCCTTTCTTCATGTGACTTGCCAAAACCGGTCTGTGATCTGCTTCACACAGGCATCAAAGCCTCTTTGATGTAATTCTGGCTTCCTTAGACTACACCCCCCAACACATGCATATTGGACTTCTTGAACCAGTCTGTGATCTGTTTCACCCAGACATCAAAAGTCTCTTTGATGTATTTACTGGCTATCTTGGGAGACACTCCAACACATGCATTTTCTCCTTCCTTCATGACACTTAATGTAAATCAAAGGATTTCCCTGAGGACGTCATGAATGGATATTTTATTTCCTGGGCTTCAAAGAAAACTTAACAAAGTAATTGCATTTCAGATATCTGCAGTTTAAGCTACCTCCTGTCCTTTGAACTTATCCCTGGGGGTTGATGTGTCAATTTCAGCAAGACAGCATTTTCTCCTGACAGACACTTCCTTACATATTTTATATTGCAGAAAAAATATCATATTGAAATCAGAACCAGCTGTCCACGTGCCACAACGGTGATACTGTAGGTGGGGGAAAATGGGCAGACTGGGTGGGCCAGGTTGTGCTTTTCTGCCAATAAATTCTATATTTCGATTGCAAACCCCCTATCCCCATGTCTAGGGGTATGCCAGATGGCAACAGCGGGGGGGGGGGTTGCAAAGCAGAAAACACATACCAGTTCCAAATAACTAACATATCCTGCTGGCTGATGGCTTTGTTGCAGTGAGTTCTACCATGCCACGGAGGGTGTCAATTCTTCAGGTATAGTGCTGTGGGGGACCTAAAATGGTTAAGCAGTCGCAGTCCATAGAAACTCATATTCAAAAACAGAATGTCCACACAAATAATCTTGCTGAAACAGGGGATCCATTTAATAATGATGCTAGCCAGATTAAAACATATTTACAGTTCATTTCTCCAGGCCACAGGAGCCTACAATGGAGGTAGATTCAATTAATTTGATGGTTCAAGGTGGTCGTGAAGACCCTCCACCCTTTTCCATTCCCTGGGTCGGGGGCCACAAGCTGGGACTATGCAGCAGCTTCGGAGGCCGAGACCTCACAATTTGGCAGCTCTAAAACCTCACGGGGTGGCTCAAACAAGGCAGCTCCCGGACTCCATTCCTTCTTGCACATTCATGAAGGCAGACAAAGGGCACCACCACATAGGACTCCCTTGACTTTCACTTCCAGAGATAGACTTCAATGATAACACCCTCCAACTCTTCAAGAAGGTCATCCTCACACTCCGGCTCTTGCTTACTCTACTGTACGACATTACTATGGGTCATTGATGGTCACCATGTGGCCAAACCAGGTTGGGGAGGCTCAAGGCCTAGGCACACAATCCCTCCCAACTCCTTTGCTCCAGAGTTCTCCAGTGCTATCTGCCTCTCTCTGACTCTCCCGTAATGGTCTGATGGAGAGGACATACTGTCGATGTTACATGAGAAGTTGTGGGTTCACGTCCCACCACCCATCAGAGCACTCATGCACAGGAGCCGACGCCACTGTACTACCGCCACTTCCTGGGACCCTGGTCTTCACATGGGGCACAAACAAGCAGGAGCAGACAATTGGCCCTGCTCCTACACCCACACTCTGAATCTGCAGTGCAGGAACCTCCTTAAAGGTGCTAAAAGTCCAAATTTATAGCCCACACACCCTCAGACAGCAACTTCTGACTGGCTGAAGCCCCACCCCCACAGGACTACAGCTACAAACCTAAACTCATAGCTTCTAAATGGGAAAGGGGAGGGAAAACTGGGTGACCCCACCTCATTGGTGGGTTACAGTTACTCCCTCTTAAATGCTCATGTCCCAGTGAGCACCTACCACAGCTACCGGACTCCACCACTCTCTGGGGGTATGTGCACTTCTCCACAGGGCCACAAAGCTCCAGCCCACTGGGACACTGCCAAAATGGTCGGTCCAAACTTCCTGGTCAACTCACACTTTAAATTAGGGGCGTCCCCCTCCCAAACACCTAACTGTACCTACAAAACACTGGACGTCCCAACCCATCCCACTGGCGACCTACCAAACAAGGACTCGGGGGGGGGGGGGCAGCCTAGCACCTCAATGGCAGCGTCCCAGTCTTAATTACCTGCCGACTAGTCGCACAACCGAGCTGCCAGCTGCTGCATTAATACTGCACAAGTAGACTCCATTCCTTACACTTATCATGTCACCAAAAGCATGCAAACATTTTAAACAGATGATTCTTCAGACAAATGTCAGTGACGGCACAAGGCAGCACACTCTAATGTACAATTATAAAACTGGCAAAGATAATAGAAAAACAAGTCCTTCATATTGATTTATAGAGCAGACAACCAGTCTTTAAATCAAGTCCCTTAATCAGCAGGCTGGGAACACTCCTCCCCTCAAAGGCATACAGCACCATGGTGCTCAATCCCAGTTCATGCTACTAAATCAAAACCACAACAAAAGTATCATCATAGCACTATGTGAATGTAGAAATGAGAAGGGTTTAACTCACCCAAAAGCTGAATAACACAGTCTCAGTTCACTAGTCTCTGATGGCCTCTTGAGGTGGGGTGGGGCTGGATCTTTATTTACACTGATAGGGAAAATAGTACCCAGGTGGTGGTTTGGTGGTCACTTACCCAAACAAATCTACTCTAGGGTCATATAACTTGGTCCTTCCTCCAAGAAGATCCTGCACCAATGCATAGGTCTTGACCAGAGTCGGTCACTGCCAGATGTAGTTGGCACACTCAGACTTCGCCATATTCTGGATCCTTTTCAAGGAATACCTTGAGCTGTCAGGGCTGAGCCGATGTTTCTTATAGAGTTTGTCCAGGGTGTCCCAGTACAACCAATCCTGGTGATTTTCTTCTATTATGTCCCAAATCCTTACAGGGAGATAGAGTGGTTTAAGGCTCTGAGCTGCAAACCTGGAGACCTAGGTTTGAATCCTACAGCCCCCACTTGCATACTATGTGACCCTGAGCAAGTCACTTAACTTCCTTGTGCTCCCAGGTCACACCTGGAAACAAGCTTCAGCTTAGTGTGTCTATCCTGGTTAAAAAAAAAAACTGGGGGTAATCCTGCCTGATCTTTCTTACAATTAATCCGCTCTGCCTGGAACTACTCAGGAAGTTGACGTACACTGGTCTGCAGGGCTTGACCATCAGGCAACCACACTACTTCCCTATAGCATCTGACTTGGGGATCGCCATCCTTCGCAGCCTCATATAGCTCTCTCTCTCTCCTTCACCGGCACTTGTCACCTAAACTGGGCCGGTCATTCCAGTGCATGACATATAATGTCTCATTCTCCATGGGGATATCCCGGTCCAAATCCCCTTCATCAACATGGCTAGCACCTTCAAGCAGATAAAGTCCAGATGAGAGTTCTGCAGGCTTTCCAGATGGCAGAGCAGCACTGGGAGGGCTCTCTGGTTCTTTGACAGGCTCTTACAGAGGATTGCTGCAGCCTGGGTTACAAGGGGCCAGGAGGCAAACTCGAAGCAGGCTTCACAAACTCTTCAGGCCTCAGCAGTTTCATTTCAGCACTGCACCTGTGGCCATGACCCCGCCCAGTGGGAGTAGCAGGACTTGAGACTGGCACCTCCAGCATGGATGGGGCCACTCCACATGGCAGTTCCTTTGCTCACTCCTCCTCCACAGGCTTAACTTCAGGCAGGGGTTCCACAGGTGGGGCCATGGGAGAAGAACTGGGCTGTGAACATGCAGCTGTGTCGGCTACCACTTCATACTCACCACAAGTGTCCAAAGTTGACTCTGATGACACCACCTATCCTCCTAGCCCTCTCAGCCAGGGGAAATGTTTGGGGAATGTACACTCCAGGCAGCTTCTCTTGGCACTCATGGCAGATGGGCTGCAGACTCATTCCCGGGCCTTCCACATGGCAAAACACAATTAGCATCAGTAACCTTTTCTGCGACACTCTAAAGCCATTTCAGCGTGGCAGCTGGCACAGTAACTTCGGGTTTGTCCAGGGCTGCAGACATCTTTCAATATTTCCACTATTTTCCACAGACAGAGCAATGGACAGTTGGGTGCTCGACAAATTTCAATGTCTCCCCACCACAATCACAGTCCAGCCACAAGCTTCATGTGCCAGCCTCCCCTGCTCAGATCCAATGAGAGCGCTCTCCACAGGGAAATTTTCACAGCCTCACATGTACAGTCAAGTGACCCAGCAGACCCTCAGACTCCCTGGTGCCTATGGATGCCAAAAGGTACAAAGACTAAGGCTCCGACAATGCAAGATAGCCAGTGCTTCAATCTTCACCCAGCACCCATAAAGTCAGCAAGAAAAAGACCAGGCACCCCCAAACTATATCCCAGATAAGCCCCCACATTTGTAAGCCCCCCATCCCCATGTCTAGGTGTATGCCAGAAGGTACAAGTGTGGAGGGGGGTCACAAAGCAGAAAACACATACCAGTTCCAAATAACTAACGTAACTAACTAAGTAACTAACTTGCTGACTGATGGCTTTGTTGCAGTGAGTTCTTCCATGCCATGGAGGGTGCCATTTCTTCAGGTGCAAGGCTGTGGGGAACTTAGAATGGTTAAGCAGTCACAGTCCATGGAAACTCATATTCAAAAATGGAATGTCCACACAAATAATCTTGTTGAAATGGGATCCATTTAATAATGATGTTAGCCAGATTCAAACATACTTACAGTTCATTTCTCCAGGCCACAGGAGCCTACAACGGAGGTAGATTCAATTCATTTGATGGTTCAACGTGGTTGTGAAGACCCTCCACCCTTTTCCATTCCCTGGGCTGGGGGGCCACAAGCTGAGATTGTGCAGTAGCTTCAGAGGCCAAGAACTCCCAATTTGGCAGCTCTAAAACCTCATGGGGTGGCTCAAACAGGGCAGCTCCCAGACTCCATTCCCTCTCGCACATTCATGAAGGCAAACAAAGGGTACCACCGCATAGGGCTCCCTCTGCTTTCACCTCCACAGGTAGACTTCAATGATAACACCCTCAGACTCCTCAAAGCGGTCATCCTCACACTCCGGCTCTTGCTTACTGTACTGTACGACATTACTATGGGGCATTGCTGGTCATCATTGCAGGGCTCAAGGCATTGGCACATCATCCCTCCCAAATCCTTAGCTCCAGAGTTCTCCAATGCTATCGTCCTCTCTTCTGCTCTCCCATAATGGTCTGATGGAGTGAACATAATGCCGATGTTACACACAAGGTTGCGGGTTTGCATGCCACCACTTGCCGGAGCACTCACCCATGGGAGCTGATGCCACTGTACTACCACCGCCTCCCAGGACCCAGATCTTCACATGGGGCACGAACAAGCAGAAGCAGGCAATCAGCCCTGCTCCTGCACCCATGTGCTGAATAATCGGTGTGGGAACCTCCTTAAAGGCACCAAAAGTCCAAATTTATAGCCCGTACCCCCCCAGAGAGCAACCTCCAACCTGCTGAGGCCCACTCCTCTAGGGCTATGGCTACAAACCTAAACTCATAGCTTCTAAATGGGCAAGGGAAGGGAAAACCAGGTGACCCCACCCCACAGGTGGGTTTCACTATGTTTCTATTTGAACTCTTTTTGTTGTAGTGGGTGGAAAGAGGTACAGTAATTTAAATGCTAATAAGAAAACAGAAGAAGAACAAAATCTAGGATACATAAAAGATACAAGAAAGATAATACTTAACAATTTGTGTTGTTTCTGTAAACACATATACAAGTAAAAACCTCAAATCTAGCAGAAACCATCCTCGGTTTGTAAATCCATGCCTCTGTGTGTGTGCATGAGTGCGTGTGTTGTGGTGCTGGGGTGAGCTGACTAGGAAATGTCTCAGCTCATACTACATTCTATTTGCCATGCAAACAATGCCGGTGGGTGTGTCAGCCAGGGAATCCCTCACTCCAGTCTTCAGAGCCTGCATTCCATAGGAATGCCACAGTGATGTTTCCAGGGGCACCAGAGATGCAGCAGTCACCCAGGGAACCCAAATCCCTTTTGCTCGGGTTCCTCTGAGTTTGTCCTCACTTGCTGCTGCTGTTTTTTTCTCCTCCTGGATTCAGCCTCTTTATCCCTTTGTCTGTAGCCAGGGATCTGCCATGGGCGGGGGTGGGGGGTGATCTCATTTGAGTGCTGTGGCCATACTTCACCTTCCCCACCTTTTGAGGCTTCCTTCCCACTTTCAACTAGGCCCATTTCAGCCAGGCAGTTGGCCTGCTTTTCTCCTCAAGGCTCTGTACCTATGTGTCATCCGGAGCTTGGTGTGTGTGTGTGTGTGTGTGTGTGTGTGTGTGTGTGTGTGTGTGAATGCATACAATGCAATGAAAGCTGCAGTGCCTTGCCCAGAGGAGCTTTATTGATGTTGCAATATGTGATGGTGTCTACTGCTCCTACAGGGTTTTCTTGATAGCACCCTGCCACAGAGGGCCTAAATCAATATTTTCACCAGCAGTAACTCCCCTGTCTGACAGTTACCCAAACTGCCCCACTCCGAAAATACATGTCCTGGTTCCAGATGTCAGTACGTTTTCTTGGTTGGTAAAAAACACCCCCCAAAACGTACACTGACAGCAGGAGCAATGGCAAAATAGTGCGAGCAACATGGTAGCAGCAGAGAGTGAGATGAAGATATTCCTGTCAGAATCTCCCACGTGTGTTAGACATGCGCGCTAGTGTTCTGCTGTGCAACTGTATAGGAAAAAGTTACAACCAGTACTACAGTGAACTGACTGCACAGCTACACAGGCTGCACACCTGGTGCATGGATGATTCACACAGAAGGTAACATTCGTAGTGACAAAATTAACATACTGCACCAAAGGAACTGACAGACCCCAGAGAAAGTGGTTTGTGTTATATAAATAAATAGGGATTGCTGGAGATTCCCAGGGTTCACTTGAAGACCTCTTGGGACTTGAGCATTTGTTTTTGCAGCCCCTACCCTGTGGAATTCTCTTTCTCATCAGGTATTGGGGTGCCTGACTGTGGAGAGCTTTAAATCAGCACTGAAAACTTATTTATTCACACTTGCCTTTCTGATAACTGATTTATTGAAGTCTGCTGTTTATCATTGTATTCTAAATATTTTTTCTTTTAAATATTTATAGTTTTAAGGTTTTTTAAATGTTGTGAAAATGCTTTGATACATGTGAATTGCACTTGTTATAAATAAAGATTATTATTATTATAAAAATTTCTGACACACTTTCGAAGTAAAAGGAGCTTAGGAAATGTCTCTTGCCTAATAAAAGTGTCTCCTTGTGACTTCCTAAGGTTTTAGAAGCAAGACGCAAATCTGAATGGTTCTTGAATCCTTAAAAGTTACAGTGGGATGCTGGTAATTTGCCAAGAAACAGCTCCATAGCCACATTTACATTTTAGTAGGTATTTTTTTTTCAACTCAGATTCGATTTCAAAGGGAAATGCAATCGCTTTGGAGTAATGAGTGAAAATGAATGCAAAGTTAGATAATTAATGCAACTGAAGAGCCGGATCACGCATACCGATCCCCTCCATGCCTGGGTTTAATTTTGTGTCAGCGTTTTTCCATTTTTATTAAGTATGTTAACTTTGTTTTCAAAAAACACAACATTTTAAATTTCCATGCGTGCTAGGCAAACACCCAGCCTTGCAGTAAACATGCATTAGATACTGGGGCTCCCATATTCGGACACGGCCTTTGGGGTCAGACAAGATAGGATGCAGTCATCAGGGACACACATTAGCAGTGTCAGTGGCTCAGTAGGTAGCACACTTACCTCAAAGGCCGGGAGATCAGAGGGCTGTGGGTTCAGTTCCCACATCTGGCACTTGGGTTAATATCCCAGTACTGACACTGTAGTGCAGCATGAGAGGGGTGCTGCACTTCTGGGGTGCCATCTTTAGGATGAGATGTTAAACCGAGGTCCTATCTGCCTGGATTGGTGGTAGTGCAGGTGGATGTTAAAGATCCCATGGCACTTATCAAAAAGAGTAGGGAATTCCCTGATGTCCTGGCCAAATTTCTCTCACTCACTAAAAATACCACCAACAGCTTAATCTGGTTCAAGGTCAGTTGGCATTCATCTGTATCCCCCTCCCCCGGGTCGTGCCTGAAAATAGGCAGGATTTTTCTGGTGCACTTACCCGGTCAACAAAATAAAAATAAAATAAATATTCATTAGGCAGCAAGAATGAATATTGAGCTTTGGTAGCACCATGCAAAGTGCATATGCAAGATACACCACAGCTCCCTACTGGCAACAGATAGGAAGGAAGGGTAACAGCTGGTTCCAAACAGAGTACAGTAGTACCTAATCGTGCTATATTCAGAGGCCTGCATGCTAATGGCCACATATGGTGATATGCAAGGTGCTAAGGGGCCTTTTTCTGTGCCATTATGTGGTCATTCGCAGCTGTACATAATGTATCCATGCATGGAAGCATTGTACAGAGCTTCAAACATTGCCCTCCCCCACCCCATCCAGGTACACTAATGTATTAATCCCCAGAAGTCTAGTGGTGCTCCCAACCATCCCAATCCCTGTTGTGAAATCAAATTTCCTTTGTACTCTAATGGTAGCCCCCCTTCCACCCTAATCCCTGTAGTTAAATGAAATTTCCCTGGTAGTCCCTTGGCAACCCCCTCTCCCACCCCAACCCCTGATGTGAAAGCAATTACTCTGGTAGGCAGGTAATATCCCTCTCACCCTGACCCCCACTGTGATAAGAAAACACCCTGGTAGTCCAGAGGCAACCCCTCCACCCCGATCCTTGTTGCAAAATGATGATCCACCTCCCTGGTCCAGTCCACCCACTCAGCACCCACCACCCTCCAACCCCTGTCCAGTGCCCGACTCGCCCTAAAAAGTCTGTGGATCTAGTAGGCAGAATGGTGGGTGGTACCCAGCACAGACCTTCCTCTCACCATCTCAGCCAGCTGCCGTCTGAATGACAGGGACTGGACATGTATTTATTCTGTTTCTACTGAAGAAACAGTTTTGATTTGAAGCGCTGTGGTTATCCCTGATGTAGTCTCTCTTGTTTCACTTGCCACAATAAATGATATTGAAGAATCCCTGGGGTTAGAAATGATTGTTATTTGCTAAATCCAGTTTGATTTATATTTTTATGTGTGCTGCAGTTTTGTGCAACTGCGACCCAATATACACTGCTGCTGAAAGTTCACTTTTATAGATTTTTTTATTTGCTAACTTTGCATTCTAAGAAAAAAATACTTGCTGTTATTTTTGTGCAATAATTGCATTATTTTTATAACTAGCATCTTCTTTTTAGACAATTGTAATTATACTTGACAATTATATATAGTACCCTAGGTATTGCCTTTAACAGTACACATTCTGTTAAGCAAGTTAAAGTTGGATGTGTCATTAAAATATGGTATTTCCTGGTCACCAGATCTGACGCAGAACCCTTAATACCTTAAGAGGATTAGTGTGTGCACATTCGTGTTTCATTTTCCCTTGGAACATTCACTTCTATAAATATACTTGTGTTTTAAAAGGCATTTTTAAAAATACTGTATCATGTTTAAAGTTTTTCTTTTCCAGCAATGTTTAAACATCTCTTGTACTAGAGAGGAATGAAATGAAGTGACATTACTTTTTAAAAAATATATATAATTATAAGGTGTGCAGGTACTATAAAGCAGCTCCTGGTTATCACTGGTTAGACTTTCATTACTAAATACTCACTGTCTGATAATGAGCAACTCCCAGTGCCCCATTCCAACCAGCTACAGAAATAGGTGGAAGCAGGACCCCTCTGCAATTGAGAAGTGTCATCTCAGCTATGTTATCCTGGGTAAACAAATAGTGAAAATGGATACAAGCAGGACTACAGTGAAAATGAGGCACTGCATCTCAGCTGGAGTATCCTGGGTAAATACAAACTATAAATGAGGAGAAAAGGACCCCACTGAAAACAAGATATTGGCTGGTATGGCCAAGTTTTTGTTATTTCTTGTTATACATGTTCCTATATAGTGATCACATCTCCAAGGGGCAATGTTGAACAGCATGCCATCTTGGTCCTTCTGGACATGGTACCTGGAAATTTCAAGTAGGCATTGTGCCTGGTTCAGAGGACTCTGGAACTCCTCACCGTCTAATTGCCAGAGACACTTTCATCTGGGAAGTCCCAGCCCCAAGGACATTTCTCCTTAGATGGACTAATAGGGTTCCCTTTCCCCATGTTTTATACTGATTTGCATAAAATCACACAAAAAAATTACAAAACTTGTATAGAAAAACCTTTTTTTTTAAACATTTTAGAGCCAAGTAGTATGTAGTTGTGTGCTTTTCCATGTTCTTTTGCAGGTGCAGCTGAAGAAGATGAAGAACCTGAGGCCTCAACCAAAGCATCCGTGGAAGCTTCAGAGACTTTTTTCAGAATCATTCTATTCATGGTTTTAAATGTTTACCATACTGTTATGAACTGTTTTTACAGGTGTAAAATAAGTAGTTGTTAGTGTTAGGAAATGCATAGCAATCCATTGTGCATATCCTTAAAAGGTGCTGATGTCTTTTTTATTTCCAGGTGTAGGAAAGGGCATGGTTCAGTGTTCCTGTGGCGTAGTTTAGTGGGTAGTGCCTATCTAGAGGGTTCACTAGTAAGCATCAAGTGGTGGAACTGGGTGAATGTCTGATGGGGAACCAAAGGTGGTAGGTGATCAGACCCGTTGCATCAGGAAGGTGCCTCCGGTAGCCAGATATGCTACTGAGGTGGAATCCCATAGTTAGCCAGCTGTAGGTAGCTGTTTCATGGATCTCATGTCCTCTGTGGTAACCTGCCTATGCTAGTCATAGGTAGGGAAGGGGGTGGCCAACCCTCCTCATAGGACACCCACGGGGAGGGATGTCCTCTTGCAGTCCAAAGCCATTGCTGTGGACAGAAAGGTTTTCTGATGGTGGTGAATGTAACCCCTGAGTCCCCCCTAAGGTTACTAGAACCTTGTTAGTTAGTGGGTTTTTAGGTAAGCATGCTGGGCAGAAAAGAGTTAAACTTCTATGGCTCCCTTGGCAGCTTCTGTCAGTCACTCTGGCAGAGGTTCCAAGTGGTAGTGGCTTTTGCAGTAGCATAAGCCACAATAGAATGTTGCTGTGTCAGTCAGTTTCTGCCTTAGAGCAGTACAGTTAGCTTGGGATGGGATGCTGACAGAGGACAGCCTCAGGAAAGGTGTTACCTCTCTCCTGACCCTTTTCACCCCCTATTCAGCTCACAAAGAGACCTGTGTTGAGTCATGGTGTCGGCCTTCTCTTGTGCGGTACCCCAGAGGGGATGAAGAATCCTGAAAGTCGATGGTTTCTGTAGCTGCAAGTAACTTATGGGGACATCCCCCATTTCTGAGACACTTTTGAATGAGAAAGTACTGCCCAGTTTCTGGAATGGCCAGGTTTTGCCCCATCTCTTAGGGAATTCCTGCCTGTTGGGACAAGTTTACTTCATGAACCATCTGAGGACTGTTTAGATACTCACATGGTGGCATCATAGTTATGATTACATTTGGAAAAGAGTTGCCTCCGCTCTATCCAGAAGATGGAGCTACACTCATCTTTGTCTGGGATATAAGGAGTAAACCTTTTCTACCTTGGGCTGAATTTTAGTGGAACTGTTTCTCACAGCTGGGAGGTCATTCACTGTACTGGAAAGACTTTGTGGAATTTGGGACTTTGGCCAATGGGGGGGTGGCCTGGCGTTGCTCACCCCTGGGGCATGTGAACCTGATGTTTTCATTTCGTGGAAAAGATTGGAATCTGGTAAACTGTGAACCCAGCATTGTTCACCTTCATTCTGGACAAGCTCTGTCTTTTGTTCATGGCCTGTAAGAGGGGTTTCTCATTGCCATTTCAGGTGGGGGGGAATTGGAACAAATGTGTGGTAGTAAATCACTGCTGTGGATTTTGTGGATGTTGTTGTACCTGTACTGCACCTGCAATCCCTGTGGGCAAATGTCTGTCAGTCCACTGAGTCAGAATAAAACTTATTACTTAGCTCTAGTTTTGCTTGTGCACACTCTTCTGTGAGTGGACTGTGTGAGTTAATGGTGCCCCCCATACTATGGCCCACCCCGGTTCCAGGTAAACATTTTTATATTTTTGTGTGCCCTTCCTCCTGAGACTGAGCCAGGTAAACACCCTAGCAATGGGAAGCATGTGGACTGTCTGTTACCTAAGTAAAAAGTGGTAAAAAAGATTACATATGTATTTAGTAATGAATGTTTTCACAACATGGTAAGTGCTTGTGCCACTGACTTTAAGTTTACTGAGTACAGTCGGTAACTCAGAACTGTGATTAGTAGTAAGAGATTGAATATGTGTGTGGCCTTTCAAGTTCTCTGTTCAGAGGAAGTGCCACCACTTTTACTAAAGGTGTAGCAGTAGCATGGTCCTATCACTAAAGATACCTTGGGGAAGATGCCCAGAAAGAGAGAAGGGAGCCACGGGGGAATGATCGGAGCTATGAAACAAACATCTGAAGGATGCTTCAGGTCACGTGCTCTTATATCATACTTGGTGGGGGGCCCGGTGAGTGTCACCTGTTGCCCCACCAAGTCCCAGGCAAAGCCTTAGAATTCACAGATTCAGCAGGCAACTATGTATGTAGTAATGAATGATTGTTTGGCATGGTAAGTGGCAAGGGCTTATGCTACTGACATGAAAGGAAGTTACTGAGTACAGCCTGTGGCTCAGTTTTGTGATTAGTAGTGAGGCGTTGATTATGTGTAGTATTTTGCACTCTGTTAAAGAGGAACAATCACCCTTTTCAGGGTACCAGTGGCATGAAATCCTCTTAAGAAGGGTTTCACCCCTGGAAGTGCCACAAGAGTCCAGCCCTTTGGCTAAAGATACCTTAAGGAAGACACCCAAAAGTCAGAGCAGAAGGTTATGGTAAGCCATTGGGACATCATCTTCTGCAAAAGAGACAGGGAAGGCCACGGTGCTGAACAGCAGTGAGAAAAACCACCATCTGAATCCTAACTCATCTGATGGGCTAAACTAACACAAATAACTACCTACTTTTATGATCTTAAGCAAGGAGGAGAGGAAAAAACCCTTGTGGAGGAAACCTCTGGGATCCAAGGCTTTAGGTCACCATCCCTCCAGGCTACTCATGTTACTATTTTAACTCTGAACATGCAGTTAAACCTGGAATAAACTGCCACATGCTCAGGAACAAGTGAGGTTCTCCTTTTGTCTCATGAGACTTCCACCTCCATGAAGGTGCTATGAGCTTGCCTTCTGAAGTGCACGTGGATGAACCAGAGTGCTAAAGGACCAATGGAGCTACAGAAGACCCCCAAGGAAAAGGGCAAGTCTAAACAGCTCCTTCAGGCCTGGTAGCCTTAATACTCTCCTCTGAATGAAGTTCACAGATATATGAAGAAGCCAAGTTCTGGAGGGGTTCAGTTCATTATAGTATGATGCCACTGAGGGCAAAGGCATACTGAGCCCTTGAGGGGCTCTCATTGGGATGTGTGTCCAAATGCCTTTGGGGCATGTGCCTGAATGTCATGGGTGCATGTGCCCAATTGAGAAGGTGTTTGACAGAGCTGTAGGTAAATAGGTAAGGTAGGTAAGATATGGTAGAGAAGGCAGTGCAGTGGTACTGTAGACAGATAACATAGTAATATACAGGCACAGGAACATGGTAAAATACCTTGGAGGTAGGCACATGTGTATAGTAATACACAGGCACAGGAACATGGTAAAATACCTTGGAGGTAGGCACATGTACATAGCAATACACAGGCACAGGAACATGGTAAAAAAACTCAGAGCTGGGCACATGTATATAGTAATATACTGGTACAGGAACATGGTCAGAGGTACTGTAGGCACATGACATAGTAACATACAGGCACAGGAAATATGGTGCAATACCTCAGAGGTGGGCACATGTACAAAACAATAGACAGGCACAGGAACATTGTAAATACCTCAGAGGTACTGTAGGCACATGACATAGTAAAATACAGGTACAATACCTCAAAGGTAGGCATATGACCTAGTAACAGAGTTGTAGGAATGGTAGGTAAGGTATGGCAGAGAAGGCAGTACAGTGGAGCCAGGTGGAGAGGCCCAGGAAACTACCTGGTAGTCTTGTGAGAAGGTAATAGCAGTGGATAATAGGCGTAAAGCATGAGGAGCAGGGAATGGCCACAACAATGACCACAAGGCAAGTCGTAGCACTTCAGCAAATGGGGCCCAAGGGCAAGAAGGGGAACCCGTAGGCACAGCAAGAGTGGGAGTGGAAAGGGCTAGTAAAAGGACAAGAAAGAGGAAGGCCATGGACCATGAAGGGTCACAGGAACCTCTCAGAATGAGAAGTGAAGGCAACATGGTCAATCAGCAAGGTAAGCCAGAATATCCAACACCAGCAGCCCCAGCAAAGGACAGCACCAAGCAGCAGGAAGATAGCCACAGCCACTGCCACAGATACCACAATCAGATAGTCGAGGCCACAGAACCAGTGCCTGCTAGGATCCAAAAGGAGGCAACAGGGTGTGGGGGAACAGTGGGAGCCATACGGCAGAGCAAGAGTGACAGCCAGGAGGAGCAGCAGAAACTGAGGAAACTGCAGGGCCAGCAGCAAGATTGAAGAGTTAAGATGACCCCAGTGCTGCAAACTCTAGCAGACCAGCAGAGCAGGGACACTCCAAGCTGCAGCAATGTAGCAGATGATGTAGGAGGAGGGCAGGCAAGTGAAAAACAGGCAGCCATGTGGCTGCAGGCAAAGAAACAAGAATCTGAAGGATACTTTGGGGCATGTGCTTTTATGTAGTGCTCGGCATCAGGTATTGCACTGCCCCACCAAACTAGACAGACAGACAGATAGATAGATAGATAGATAGATAGACAGACAGACAGACAGACAGACAGACAGACAGACAGACAGACAGGCAGGCAGGCAGGCAGACAGACAGACAGACAGACAGACAGATAGAAGATAGATAGATAGATAGATAGATAGATAGATAGATAGATAGATAGATATGGATGGACTGACAGACATATTTATTTATGTAAAGAGTTTCACCAGAAAAGACAGACTGAGCTTTAATTTAGCTTGTTTCCAGATGCATCCTGGGGGAAGGGGGGAAGGGAGAAGTACAGTGAATAAAATTGCATATACAATAAACAAACAGTAGATAACACAGCATTTTGCAATAGTACAATATATATACAATATTTTGCAAATAAGATGCTAGGTCATAAGGGAATAGGTATTAACAGCATACGAATGCACTACTGGTTGCAGAAGTAGCAAGCTCCTGGGAAAAAAGGAGAGGAAGAGAGAGGGTAGGGGTTGGGAGAGACCAGGGGTAGGTGGAAGCATGAGGAAAAAGAGAAGGGTGAGGGGGTGGGGCAAATTAACTTGAGGTGGTTGTAGGAGGGGGAAGTGAGGGGGGAGAGAGGGTAGGGGTTAGGAAGAGGCCAGGAGTAGGTGGAGGGATGGGGGAGAGAGGCTAGGGGTTAGGAGAGGCCAGATGTTGGTGGAGACATGAAGGAAGGAAGGAAGGAAGAGATTGGGTAGAGGGTGAAGCAATTAAATAGAGGCAGTTACAGGAGGGAGCTGTGTGGGCTTGGAGTAGGGAGACTAGAGAGCATTTGGAGGAAGCAGAGTAAATGGTAAGGGGGAGCGAATTCCAGAATTTAGGAAAGTAGAAGGAGAAAGCAACCTGACCAGCAAGTGATTTTCAAGAGGGAAGCAAGAGAGAGCGATAGCCTGGATTATGGAGGGAGGAGGGGCCGTGGGTGAGAGAAGGGAGCTCAGATGGGGGGGGGGTGAGGCCAGCCAGAACTTAAAATTGAAAGAGGCACAGTGGGTTTGGCAGTGATCTTCCAGGGAAAGGAGGGAGAGAGCAGAGTACAGAGAACAGTGGTGGGTTCGGGGAGGAGAGTTCAAGGCAAACCGGCAGAAGGAGTGGAAAAGAGGGTCCAATCTGGCCACGGTGGACCTTGGGGTAGCACCATAGACTATGTTGCCATAATCAACAATGGGAAGGATCATCTTAATGATGATATCACAGCGGGCAGGTAGCGGAATGCAGCTTTTGTCCTAAAGAGGGTACCAAGCTTGGGGTGGAGTTTTTTGTGAATGGCGTCTATGTGCTATAAAAAGTCACGGTGCCAATCAAGCCAGACACCAAGGTACTTAAATGATGGTACATCCTCAGTTGTTCCCCCATCTAGGGTGTGGAAGGAGGGGAGGGAAAATGTCTGTACTGTGTATTGTCTCTGTAATCTGACGTGGAGCCTTTGTAAAGGAGCCTCTGACTCAAATTATTGTAATTCTGAATATACAAATAAATAAATAAAGCCTCAGCCCAGTGCCAAACCACATTCAGACTGTTTTTTTAGAATTTAGGGATAGCTGATTAGATCTGAACCATTTCTGGACAGTGTCAAAACCACGCTGAAGCTTGGATATTAACTTGGCTGGAGAAGACCCAGAGGCAAACAGGACCGTGTCATCTGTGTGCATGTGGATGGTCACCGATGGGCAAGCAGAGAGGAGTTTATTTAGAAAAGTGAAGAAAAGTAGAGGGCCAAGGACAGAACCTTGGGGACACCAATGTGAACGGGAAGGGGTGGAGATAGGGATTCTTCAATTTACACTGATTGTGATCTACGTATTAGGTAAGAAGTGAACACGTTTGTTGTGGATTATGACAGATCTGCTGACTTCAGTTTGTGCAGGAGCAGGGGGTGGGAGATGGTGTTGAAAGCTTCTGCTAAATCAACAAAAATGGTGGCAGTGAGGAAGCCCTGGTCCATCCATGTGTGGATGGCATTGGTGAGCCTAAGGAGGGAGGAGGTGGTAGAGTGGTGTTTGTGAAAGCCAGGCTGGGAAGGGGTGAAGGAGGAAGGGGAGTCGATGAAGGATGAGACCTGGGACAGAACTATGTGCTCTAGGAGCTTGGATAAGGTTGGGAGGAGGGAGATAGGACAGAAGTTACTGGGAGAGGAGGTGTCATCTCCTTTAGGCAGGGGTATGACTGTTGTATGTTTCCAGGTGTCCATAATGGTGGCAAGAGAGAAGGAGAAGTTGAGAAGGGAGAAGATGGGAAGGCTGTGGCAGGGGCAGAGAGGTGAAGGAGCTTAGGGTCTAAACTATCAGGGCTCCCTCCTTTCTGGGGGTTAAGAGCCAGGAGGGCACTTAGAGAAGAAGCTGGGGTAACTGGTGAGAAGTAGAAAGGAAGTGCAGGAGTGTCCAGGAGTGAGGAAGGAGGGTGGAAGGTGGTAGTGGGAAAGGGAGAGGTGAGTGAAGAAGCACAGGTGGTAAAGTAGGAGTTGAAGGCAGAGGCTACAGGAATCTCAGAGATGATTGAGTCACCTACATTGAGGACAGGTGGGGCGGACTGGGTGGAGGGGAGAAAAGGGCATAGATGACTCTAGAACTTGGAGGGGAGGTTAAAATTATTCTGGAAAGAAGAGGAAAAGAACTCAGCCTCTGCTAGCCTGGTGGCTCTAGCGCAAGTATCAAGTATTCCTCAAGGAACAGTATCTGTTAAGGTCTGCCAGGGTGCCAGAGAATTTGTACGTCATCCATGCCAGGTTATGTGCCCGGAGGTATGCCAAGAGTTCAGCTGAGATCCAGGGAAGATAAGAACCTCTGACCCTGGTTTTCCATAGGGGAGCGTGCTGATCCCAGATTAATACAAATTTGGAGTGAAAGTAAGAGTGCTTGGTTTATGTTGCTGGGCGTAGAGATAGGGGACCAGTCAGCGATTAGCAGATCAGCATGTAATGAGGATAGGTCAATCGACTGGAAGGACCAGGTTTGGATGATTTTCAGTGGGACTCTGTATAGGGCTGCCAGTTTGCCACTTGTCAGGTTTTTTACCTGGTGATCAGCTTTTCAGGGTGCCTATCAGGTAATTATTAATTATTACTTTTTATGTTTTTGTACAGCGCCTTGGTCTTGAAAGGCGCTATATAAATAAAATTGAATTGAATTGAATTAATCCAGTTTTGCTCAGTGATAGTCAGGTTTTTGAGACATTTTGAGTGCTCACACACCTTAGAAACAGATTTTGTCATATTATTTATTGCTTCAGCTGCATTTCCAGGTTACAAATAAATTTTGTTGTCAATATAGCCCTTTTCCTTGTAAAAGCAGTCAGACTGGGAGGTGTAAAGTATGGCCATTAAGGCAATTAGCAGATACTTAATCTAATCTTTTTCAATCTGCATCTCAAAAGCAGAGCAGCAGCAAAGATGGGCAAAAAGTCTGACCTTACTTTTTAGGGCTGCAGTGGGAGTAGTCCTGCAGACCTTTTACGATGAGTTAAGGGGCTCCACATTCCTTCCTAAAATTTTAAGAACCTGGATTGAGTAAACCCTCCCACAAACACCCACTGTGCGTTGTACCACCCCCAGCCCTCCAGTCCCAATTCCTGCTCACAAAGTGTTCCTTTTTCCAATGGGAGTCATAAAAGGAGTTGCATTAACAAAAAAAGGATAAACCCTTGAGCATTTCCTTGTTTGTTTAGTTTTTGGGCACTTTCTCAATAAAATCAGCATCGCTGTCTCTCCTACACTACACTTGGGTGGACAGCAGTTCTACAAGAAGGAGGTTTTTGGCAAATTATTCGAAATAATAAAACAAACGATAATTCTAAGGCTGCTGTCACCTGTTTGGAAACACAAAGAAATTTAAGAAATGAATTGTGAGCCTAGCAGAGCAGCAGCCACTCTTGCTTAAAACATTTCAAGTGCAGGCTACAATGCAAGTTCCGGAAGACAACTCAGGATTTAAACAAAAAAAATAAAAACGAGCAGGCTGTTTTAATATTATATGAGTGCCTGGGGCGCTTTTCTCTATTTTAATAAGCTCTTTTCCCAAGCAGTAGTATTTACATACTACTCAGCCATGCCCCTCCTAGAGCAGGTCTTTGATCAGTAACTGTATTCATCCCCCCTCCCCTCCCTTTCAGAGATGAATTCAGTTACTGATCAAAGACCCGGCAAGATGACCATGTTGCTGCTCCATTCCCTGTAGCTTTACGCTTCCCCCATACAGTTTTTGCCGATATCGGGGTGCCCAGTCCCCAAGTCAGCATGTATCCCCCACAACCTCCACTATTGTGGCACACTGGGAGCCCACCCCAGGGTGCCTAGATATTTTTTTTTCATTTTGTTTTGCTTTCCAACACCAGGATGCCCACTCCCGATGTCGGATGCCCCCACTCCCCAAGCCCACTGTCTTTGCTGACAGGGGAGCCCAGTCCCCCTGTCAGCAGCATGTAACCCCCACCCAACTCATGTGGCACAATGGGAGCCCACCCCAGTGTGCCCATAAGTTATTTTTTTGTACCTATAAATACAGAAACCGTCCCCTGCTGTCTTTTTACCTGTAAAAGAAAATGGTCCCATGTCATCTCCCAGTCTCCCTCCCCATCCCCACCCTCCCACTGAACATCCACCTCCCTGAACCCCCCATTACCCCATATTTTCCTCCGGAGGTTGGCGCTGTCATCTTCTTCATACTGGGACACGCCTGCACTCTTCAAAGCCCAACCACGAACTGAAGATTTCAAGGTAAGCCATATAATGGGAGTCAATGGGGGGGTCAACTTATGTTGATATCTCAGCCATTTTTAGGAATTTTGACCCCAAATTTTCAACATTGGGAGGTGGGGACCCCACCTTTTGAACACAGGCACTGTCATTTTGTTATTTGGTCCCAAAAGGTGATTTCGCAGTCGTTGCACAGAATCACCATTCAGGACTGATAAACAAAACGACAGTGCCAGTGATCATGAGATGGGGTTCCAAGAACCTCATGTTGAAAATTTGGTGAGAAAATTCAAAAAAATGCCCCTGTTATGAGTGTGCATTGTGCAGTTTTTATGCACACTCATAACTTTCCCAATTTTTAATATTTTCACTCCAGATTTTCAACATTGCCATTTTTCATACCTCCTTATGACCAGTACAGCTGTCATTTTTCACATCCTGCCCAAAATGTGTTTTCACATCTGTGGCACAGAATGGCGTGGTCACTGTGCAAAATACATTTTTGGGATGGAAAAACAAAATGACAGTACCACTGTTCATGAAGGGGGGGGGGTCCCAAAACTCCCATGCTGAAAATATAGTGAAAACATTCCAAACAAGCATTTGTCAATGCCGAACGTTTGCTTGAAGGTATTTGCAGTGGTGCTTGGCATGTATGGTGCTTTACCCTAATGCCCTGTGCGATTGCTGGTATTTGCACAATAAATTGTCAGCTTGAAATTTTTGTTACCCCCATTGTGCGCTACATAGGCGGAAACACATTTTGGGCAGGATGTGAAAAATGACAGCTGTACTGCTCATAAGGAAGTGTGGTAAAATGCCAATGTTGAAAATCTGGAGTGGAAATATTGAAAATTCGCAAACCTACGAGCGTGCGTGGGAACTGTGCAATGCACACTCGTAAAACAGTCATTTTTAGAAATTTTTTCACCAAATTTTCAACATTGCCATTTTAAAACCTCTGCTAATGAACAGTGTCACTGTGATTTTTGTACTGTGTCCCATACATTGATTTCGCACACCGACTACGCCATTGTGCACTACATGGGCAGAAAGATGTTTTGGGCAGGATATGAAAAATGACAGCTATACTGCTCATAAGGAGGTGTGGTATAATGGCAATGTTGAAAATCTGGAGTGAAAATATTGGAAATTCGCAAACTTACGAGCGTGCGTTGGAACTGCACAAATCACACTCGTAAAACAGTTATTTGTAGGAATTTGTTCGCCAAATTTTCAACATAGCCATTTTAAGATCTCTGCTCATGAATAGTGACACTGTGATTTTCTTAATGTGTCCCATACACTGAGTTCGCACACCGACTGTGCCATTGTGTGCTACATGGGCGGAAACACGTTTTGGGCAAGATGTGAAAAATGACAGCTGCAGTGCTCATAAGGAGGTGTGGTAAAATGGCAATGTGGAAAATCTGGAGTGAAAATATTGAAAATTACATGGAAACTTGCGGCGATGCGTAGGAACTGCATAGCGCGAACTCATAAAACAGTCATTTTGGAATTTTTTTCGCAAATTTTTCAACACAGCCATTTTAAGACCTCTGCTCATGAACAGTGTCACTGTGATTTTCTTAATGTGTTCCATACATTGATTTCGAGACCAACTGCTCCATTGTGCACTACATGGCGGAAACACATTTTGGGTGAGATGTGAAAATGACAGCTGTACAACTCATAAGAAGGTGTGATAAAATGGCAAT
Organism: Neoceratodus forsteri; assembly: GCA_016271365.2. Lineage (NCBI taxonomy): Eukaryota > Metazoa > Chordata > Ceratodontiformes > Ceratodontidae > Neoceratodus > Neoceratodus forsteri. The sequence continues at coordinate 168,124,930 of JADMNL010000027.1, forward strand.
GTTGAAAATCTGGAGGAAAATATTGAAAATTCGCAAACTTACGAGCTCAGCAGGAACTCGCGCAACGACGTAGAACAGTTTATTTTTTTGATTTTGATGACCACCAATGGTTTTAGACTTCTTCCCATGAATGATTCACTGCCATGGTGTTGAGCCTGAGGCCCGAAGGGTGATTTCGCACGAGTGACTGCGCAGTGCCTGCAATCACCCTTCAAGCCTGAATAATGCCATGACAGTGACATCATTCATGAGAAGGATCCCAAAACCCCATGTTGAAAATTTGTGCAAAAATTCCAAAATGACTGAGATATCATGAAGTTGAAACCCCCATCTAGCCCATTATACAGCTTACCGTCATTTCCTCAGTTCGCGTCGCTTTTGAAGAGTGCAGACGTGTTCCCGGTCCACCGAAGATCATCGGCCAGAGTCCGGAGGTAATATGGGGTGAGGGGGGGGGAGGCTGGGAGCGCAGTGGGTGGGTGCGGTTGTGGGAGGGGAGGCTGGGAGACGCGACCGCAAGACCGTTTTTCTTTACAGGTAAAAACAAAAAAGGACTATGTGGGACTGCTACACGCTGGGGTGGACTCCGTGTGGTAGAAGATGGCTGGGGTGAGGAGGAGCCGACGGGGATTGGGCACCCGCTGGCAAAACAAAGTGGATGGGACCGCTGCCACGCTGGGGTGGGCTCCCATGGCAGAAGATGGCTGGGGGCCGAGAGCCGAGGAGATTGGGCACCCGTCGGCAAACTACAGGGGCGCGAGGAGCCGACGGGATTGGGCACCCTCGTCGGCAAAAGAAAGCGGATGTTTGCCACGCTGGGGTGGGCTCCCAGCGTGGCAGCAGGATGGCTCGGGGGGGCCGTGCAACCGACGGGGGATTGGGCACCCCTGTCGGCAAACAACATTTGCAGCAGCAAAGCTGTGGGGGTCGGTGTGATGCGCGCGTGAGGGGGCAGCGCGTGACGCGAGGGGAGGACATTGTGACGGCGGCGCTCAGTATGGCAGCGGTGCTTTCCTTTGAAGCAGAGAACCACCGCTGTCATACTGAGCTCCTGCACCCACTGGTGCAGGACCGCCACCCTGCTCAACGGAGTAGGTGCATTGGATGGGGAGGCACACACTCCGCGTGCTATTTTCCAAAACGCCTTTGCGCATGCGCAAAGCGAACGTAAATTACTGTGTTACGAGTGTGCGTTGTGCAGTTTCTAAGCACTTTCGTAACTTTGCCAGTTTACAATATTTTCACTCCAGTTTTTCAACATTGCCATTTTTTCACACCCTCTAATGTACAGCACAGCTGTCATTTTTCACATCCTGCCCCAAACCTGTCTTCATACCTTTGGTACAGAATGGCACAGTTGCTATGCAAAATCATCTTTTGGGACAAATTATTGATATGACAGTGAAACTTTTTATGAGGTGGGATCCTAAAAAGGCCATGTTGAAAATTTAGTGAAAAAATCAAAAAAATGGCAGAGTTACATGTGGTCATTCAAACTTTTATACGCACGAGTGTAACTTTGCTCATTTTCAATATTTTCACTTCAAATTTTCAATACAGCCATTTTATCACACCACCTCACAAACAGTATGGCTGTCATCTTTCACATCCTGTCCAAAATATTTTTTCACACCTGTGGTATGGAATGCCAATTTCCCACAGATTTGAAAATTCTCACCTACTGGGTTAATGAGGTGGGGTGATAAGAAGAGTATGTTCAACATGTGGGGACAAAATATGAAAAAAATAACAGTTATGCCCATTCCTTGTAATTAACGGGGTTTATGCCCCCGCTCCCCTCAACCATAAACCCATTCGGTGGCACAACATGAAAAAATGACAAAGTTATGCCCACTCCTTGCAAATGATGGGATTTATGCCCTTTGGCCCCCCACCCCCCAAGCCCAAGACACACACACACACATATCAAGTTAATGCATTGGCAGCCCTAGTGGCTCTGCTAGAGTTTGTTGTCACAGTAAAAGATTCCGTTATCTTCCACTTTTATTTGCTGGTAAACTTTTTCACCTCAAAAAGAACTTAAGTATTTTTAAATGTTTTAAATTATTTTTTATAAAATAGCTGTTTCCTCCAGTAAAAAGTATGTTCACTTCTTTTGGCTTCAGAATAGTATTGTGGACACGAAGAGGAAATGGATTTAGGAAAAATATAAAGTACACATTATAGGACACAATCAATGTGTTTATCATATATATATATATATATATATATATGTATACTATTTACAACATTTCCCTGCCCCTTCCCCCAGATGATATCTGTAAATGAGATTTCCTGTCCCCTGCATGTTTACCTGGTAAAATAATTTCAGTTAATAAATAAATAAATAACTAGGAAGAACCAAGAAAAGTAAATTTAATAGGTTCAGCATGTTAACATTTTTGTTGAATTGCACTTTAAGTGTTGTCTTTTACAGTGCCATTAAAGTATTCATTGATCTAACAAATGGCTTTGGAGGAGGAGCAATACACAATCAGTCATGAAAAGGGGGTAGGGCTAGAGGTGGGGTTCAGGGTGTCATTTAGTATCCATTTTTTGCCTCTTCCAAAGGTGGCAACCCTAGCACTAAAGCAGTGAATTTTGTGCACACAATATACCATACGTGGTCGCTGAGTGCATCAGGGAAGGTGCCAGCATCAGTGATGTGATGTGGGTGATTTGTGAGTACCCAGTTCAGCACTGAGTGGTTTGGAGTTTTAGAATTGTGGTGAGTAGGGACTCAGATAAGCTGAGTGAGGTGTAGGGACTTAATATATTGACAGAGTTTAGAGTTAGAATGGGAGAGCCAGATAATGTTGAAGTCACCCAGCATGAGAAGCTCACCAATGGGGGCACGTGAGGAGAAGGTAGTTAGGAGTTCAGAGACAGAAGAAGTAGACAACCCTGGGAAGCAGTAGATGCCTGCCACAAAAATGGGAAGGGAGAAAGGGAGGGAGTTTGAGGATGAGGAGTCCATAGGCTGCAGGGCAGGCAACAGACAGAACTACAGTAAACTGAATTGAGGAAGAGATGTAGATGGTGACACCTCTATCCTTCGTGGTGTGGTCTTGGCAGGTGAAGGCATAACCAGAGATGGTAATAACAGAATCGGGAATTTTGGGGCAAAGCCAAGTTTCTTATGGTATGCTGACCATATGGTGAGACCTACATGGCGAAATCCCTCACAGTGACAATCTTGACAGGTTTTGAGATTGTCACTGTGAGGGACCCGAGGGCAAAATTTCATTCTTTCACCATGTTGTCGTCCCCCCTCCAAATCAACTCTGACTCGGAGTTGATAATCTTTAGTGGGGGATGCAGGGGTTAGCCCCAGCAGGGAGTTGAGCGCAGCCCTGAGAGCACACCAATGTCGGACAGGTGAAAATTTACCTGTCGACATTGGGAATCTCGCTATGCCGAACTTCAACAACAGTGTTGTCGATTCGGCATAGGTAACCGATTCTGATACTATCAGGACATCAGGAAGGAGAGAAATTGTAAAGGGTTGTAGCTGATCCATTTTGGGCAGGAGACTGTGGTCATAGGCAGACAAATGCTATACATATAGAATAAATAATGGGTAAGGGTGGTATACAAGGATGCATACCATCGAGGGGGCTAATTAGGGCTATAAGGCCACAGGCCTGAAGGGCAAGTGGCTTTATTGCCCTAATTAGCCCCCAAGATGAGTATACTTCTGAGTATGCCACTCTAACCCAGTGTTTGCTGAATATAATACACTGGGATGGTTATTATACTGAGACCGCATTTGCGCGATCATTTCCAAGTTTGCCATTTTTGTTTTTTGGCCCAAGATGGTTTCCATAGTGCAGGGTCCTCCTATGTAAGGAAGTGTGTCTTGGCTGGACCATCCCTTAGATGTGGTCATGAATGGCACGCAGTTGCGTTCATGAGTGGCATGCTGTTGCTGTCAGGATGAGTGGTGTGCATTTGTGTCAGTAAAGTCTTTTTTTGTAATTTTGGAAGCTGCATCTGTGGTTGAGACAGAATTTGGGGGAGCTGAGCAGCAGCACCATGGAGGGCATGGAGTCTTATCAGAGAGACAGCAGCAGCTTTGGGGGACATGGCTGTCTGGTGAGAAATGGGGGAGTGTAAATTGGTTCATTGATGTGTTAATTAGTTGTAATTAGTGGGATATCCTAGGGTTGTATGTAGTATTTAATTAGTGTATGTATATAGCTTTAATTAGTATAGTTATATAGCAGTAATTCTGCTAAATAAATAGGTTTATTCTTTTAATTGATAGATTAGTCACAGGTATACAGGGAAATAAATGATGGCCTTTTCTATAGGGAAAAGTTCCTATCCATGTATTACATACATAAACACACACACGCGCGCACACACACACACACACACAGATAATTGTCTACCTTGGCCTCTGAAAAATATTTTGAAAACATAGTTTACATCCAGTGAAAAACAGTAAAACAAAAACTTCAAATCCAAACTTCCGAGTATCTAGTCAACTCTGGCCCGACTGTTTTTAGTACAAGGACATGCATGAAAAAAATGAATCCACATGTTAACCTCCTTAATCTTATGTTACTGACATAGATTGTTTTCCCCTCATTTCAAAGAATTTCCAGCTAATGCCTGGAGGGCAGAAAAATCTATTTCCCAATACTACCACTGCAGCTTTTCTACCAATCGACTGCCCTTCCTGGTACAGTCAGTGGGACATTGATTTTTTTTGCCTGAGCATCATCTGAAAATCCATCAGTACAAACGACATCTTTAAAAATACAGCCATTACAGGCTGAACCTCCTCACTTCTTTCTTTAACCCTATCATTCTAAAGCCCCGTTGTTGTTTACCAACAATGATTGTCCGTTCTAAAGCTAATGAGGCCCTACCTCATTATATTAGCAAAAATAAAATAGACAACCTGCATATATGCCATTAGAGGACAATCGACTAATGAAGACCTTTTCTTTGTGGAACAATTATGAATCCTGTGTTAATGCAACCACCACCTGAAACGTGAAGGCATGTCTCAGACTTTTTTTTTTTATCAATTCGATTTTTTTATCTGCAGTAGTGGTAGTGATATACCCCTCTGTTAGCACTGGACCCCTTTCAGGTTCACCTTCATGCACCCCCAGGACTACTGGAACACCAGGAGACCATGCATTAACCCCATGGTGAGGCCTCCCCTTCAAGACCTAAGGAGAGAGGACCAAGATGCTAATCTGGAGTCCAGCGTCCTGGAGCAGGCTGGGGTGGTGCTTGCTAGGCTCCTTGGCCTCATCCAAGCAATGACATCAGCATGCAAGCATGCATGCTCCCACACATGTTCTGCAGATGTCCACCACCGTCGTCCCCTTCCCCCATGCATGAGGTCTCAACCTGCATTCTCCCAGCCTCCACTGGGAGTCGCGATGGTGCTGGGTGCCTGCAACCTCCCCCCCCCCCACCAGAGAAGGTGAGCTGTCCATGGGACACTCAGCCTACCCCTCCCCACCAGCCCTGTGATGCTTAAGGCTTGCTCCTGAACCCAGGTCATGAGCGTCACACGCCCTATCATTGTGCTGGTGGGCTAGCTCAGAATTGCTGTTGTTGTATCAGTGGTGATGCTTCTATTCCTTTGTTGATAAGACTCAGAAATGTTTTTACAGAGAAATTTCCAGGAGCCAAAAGTATGACAAAGATGACAAAGTGAAAGAAAAGGTAACATTTTACAAGCCATTTTGGACTCACTGCAGATTGTGATCTCTTTTACTGGACCAACATAGATATTGTACAGACAGTAGATGTTACAGTACATATGCTTTTCGGGGCCACAAAAGTCCCTTCATCAAGTATTACAGCAGTCTGAGCAGGTGAAGCTGGTATTATATCTATAAATCTGATTTGTCAACTCATACTGTTAAAACACCTGATGAAGGGACCTGTGTGGCCCCAAAATGCAATGTATTCTATATGCACAATATCTGTGTTGGTCTAAGGATGAGCCAATGTCAAACTTGTATTCAATAAATGTGCCAACATTTCGGCACTTTTACCTTTCATTTGTCCCCATCGAACTTTTGGGCCACTTCAGATCACTTCAAACTTCATCCAAATTAAAAAAAATAGCACTGTAGTAGTGTTAGCTTGACATATTAGCCAATGAGCCATTTGGCTTTTTAGGGATTTGTCTGAAAAGTTTTTTTTTTTAAGTAGTCAAGGTTAGCTAGTGCTTATTTATACCATGATAACAGGAATCCATTTGAAAAATGGCTAATATGATTAAAAGGCTAAAACATGGGGTTTAGCCCAATGGCTAATAATTTTTGGTGTATGGAGCCAACCCTGCACTCATGCCTTGCCCAGGGGGCCAGGGCTGGTCCTATGACCACCCCTTTTCCCAGCCCAGTCCCTTTCCAGCCTCCTCTCCCTCCTCAGACATTTTATTTTATAAACAAAATCCCAGCCCCTGACACTGTGCGTGGTGCTGACGGGGTGTTTTTTTTAAATGACTGGAGAAACTGGGGAGGATGGAGGAGGTTGGGATTGATTGAAGTGGATGAGGGGGGTTCAATGGTGTCTCTTATCCCCATTTTTAGCTTACCTGATCCCCATACCAAGGACTGGAAGTGTACAAACCATGCTGAATACGGCTCAAATACAAACCGAAGTTGCCAATTTTCACATTCACTCACTCTTAGACTAGGCTAATAAAAGGTATCACAATCTTCAACAAATGTTGTTTTCCATTGAATAACACAGCTGGAAACATACCCTGCTTCTGGCCATTTTGAAGGTCTTGGAGCACTGGGTTTCCTAAAAATCAGATGGGGCATGAGTGGGGTAGACAGTAGTCTAATGCTCAACTTTTTTTTCAGTTCTTTTTCCCTCCTGACACCAGCTGCAGAGGCATCCCTCAGATTCCCCTCCCCCCAGCTTCTTCCACCTGGCCTGAGATTCCCCTACTGCCCATGTCCCCTCAAAACCCCTACCTGACACCAGCAGCCTGCAAGAAAACCTCCAGGCTTGTGCCCCACCAGGGCGGGACTGCCATCCACTTACCACTGGCACTCCTTGAATCCAGTCTCCTGCAGACAGGGTGTAGGCCAGAGGATATCAGGACCCACAGAGGGCGGGATCTGATGGTGGATATGGGGCTGATGGCATGTCATTTTCACTTCTGCCATTGGGGATTTTACTTTACTCTTGAGTTCATGAGTTCTCTGGAGGCATGGACATGCAATGACGTACAGTGTGAGATGGGCACGCTCCCACACCAATCCCACGGACGTTTGCCATCACCTCTGCCCCTTTCCTGATGGTCCCTGCTTTTACTACCTCCAGTCTCCACTGGGGGTCTCTAGTAACAAGGAAGCCACAACCTACCCTCCTCCAGAGAGGAAGGAAGAGCAGTCTTCTGGACGCTCGATCCTCTCACCCCCCAGCCAACTCCCAGCAACCCAGGCTTGCTCCCGAGCCTGGGTCACCAGCATGATGCGAGGTGTGGCATCCAGCACTTCAACACTCAGCATCACTGGGCTGGCTCAGATGCTCAACTTAAGCAATAAGGCACAACAGGGTGTGGGTTATTGGGGGATTTACACACGCCTTGTGTGGTGTGTCATGAGGCGCAGCCAAGTGACTTAACTACACAAGACGTGGGTAAATCCCCCAATAACCCACACCCTGTTGTGCTTTATTGCAATTATACGATGGACCCATTTGCAAAATAAATTTAAAATTTGTTTAATTATGTTTTTTAAAAATGCCATTCCTCAGCCATGTGTTATTGCAGGATATACTCACAATCATGTGATGTGTTTTGACCAATGAGGTTACAGGATTTTCTCATCCCATTGTATAATTAAGCAATAAGGCACAACAGGGTGTGGTATATCATGGGATATCGTCACGCCTTGGGTAGTTGGGTGTGAGGCCGTAGGCCAAGTGCATCCACCCACCCAAGAAGAGATGACATCCCATGATATACCACACCCTGGAGTGACTTATTGCTATTATGAACTGGCTCAAAAGTTTTTTTTCATAAAAAAGGAAAAAAAATATTCATAACCTTGTGAAAATGACGTTTTTGGGGTGTTGGATGACTACCTTTCAAGAAAATAGTTCCTGGAAGGGTCTGGGTAGCAGGTGGCGCCATTGTAACTGAGGTTTGGGGAGGAGGTGCAGCTGTGAAGTAAAATTCTACCAGCGCTGTATACTGTGGTCAGGAGCCAGGGAAACTGTGTGTGCTTTTATTTTTATTCTTACAAACACTGTACACAGGATTTTGTAACCAAAGCCATGAGAAGGGGAAGGAGGGGAAGGAAGACAGACTGAAATGGAGCTGACTGAGTAGCAGGGACACTTCCGGTCTTTTCAAGAGATTGGTAAGTTGCTCATTGTCAGTATTTAGCTTGGCTTGGCAACTGATAGGGCACATAAAGGAGTTTTGAAGTAAAAAAAAAACAGATAGAAAATGTTTTTCTAAGAGCTACTGTGTGTGGAAAACGGGTGGTCAGTCAAGCGAGCGCACACCTCTGTGGGGGGAGAGAGAGAGAGAGAGATGGCAAAGTTGCACGTAGAAGCACTTAATTTGAAAAGAAACAGCAAGTTGCAGTGTAGCAGTACATTTCAGCTAGCTGAGGCTGCTAGAAAATGTACATTCCTTGGCAGTGGCAGGGACAAGGAGGGTGTTTGTGTGGGGAACTGAAGGAACAGGTGCGGATGTGACTTGGGGAGAGTGAGGAGGCTGGTGGCTGGAGGTTTTCTGAAGCCGAAGATATCGAGCTACATCATCACAGCTTCAAAAATGTCTCAGCCAATCAGTGTTGCGCATTTATGATCCCCAGTTCATAATTAAGCAATAAGGCACGACAGGGTGTAGTATATCATGCAATATCATCACGCCTTGGGTGGTTGGGCACAAGGCCGCAGGCCGAGTGCATCCAACCATCCAGGAAGTGACGATATCTCATGATATACCACACCCTGGAGTGTCTTATTGCTATTATGAACTGGATCAATTGATATTTAATGCATTTAATGTAAAAAAGAAAGTTTTAAAATATTTTAATACTGTTTTTATATGAGTATAGGTAGACATTTAAAAAAAAAGTTTGTGTATGTCATGTTTTGGGCAATAGGTGGTGCTGTTGCATGAGGATTTTGTTACAAAGTCTTAATTGTTATAATATTGCTGCCTCCCCCCCGAAGTTTAGTTTACTCAACCACGTTGATGATATTTTCTGGCTTTTTTTGTTTGTTTCTGCCCAAATCGCAATGTGAAGTAAAAAGAAGCCATAGCCAGGTGGACAATAAAGTGCCTACCAATGTGCACCATGACTCCGCAAGGTGAGAGAAGTTTTTTTTTATAATGTGTCCTAAGATCCATCTGATCTAATGCGTTTTGCTTGCAGTACTTGAGTTGTGCCGTGCTTTTGAGGAAAGCGAGACAGTAAGGGTCAAGCCTGGTATTCTTCAGGAGTGGGTTGTAGATTTTTCCATTTGGCACAAGGCAGCATGGCAGTGAGGGTGAGGGGGCAGTACTTGGTGCTCTCAAGGGAACCACTTGGCGCTGTCAAAGGAAGAAGAGAGATTTTTTCTCTTTGCAGAGCATGTGCTTTGGGCGAGGTGTAAGGGGGGACAGTTGTGAGGATTTTTTTTTTTATAGCATCTGAGTGGAGGTCTGACTTGCTTGACCTGTGGGGACATAGAGAACGTTGCACTAGGAGTGAGAAGGCTGGTGGCTGGAGGTTTTTTGAAGCCGTGATGATATAGCCCGATATCATCACTGCTTCAAAGAGTTCTCAGCCAATCAGATTCCTCTATTTACGATCCTCAGTTCATAATTAGACATAACCACATCAGAATTGAAGTGATATTTTTCTAATGGCACTAACATTTGAAGGGTGAACTCTGTTAGTCCATGTTGGTCAACATGCAGTCTTATAAAGGGTCTTTATATAGTCTCTATATAGTATCTTTACAGCATGTTCATATAGTGTCTTCATATACTATCTTTATATAGTGACATTATACAGAAAATTTATATAGCATCTTGATATGGTCCCTTATTATAGCATCTTTATATAACACTGTTATGTGGCATCTTTATATAGCGCCTTTATATAGTGTCTTTATATGGCACCTTTATATAGCGTCTTTCATGGAAACATATTCCTAAGTGCTTTGAACTGGAAAAAGATACAGTAACCTCACTTTGTTACAAAACTGCCATTTAAGCCTGTGTACTACTACTACGCTGTGCATCTACCTCTGAGGTATTGTATGATGTTACTGGGTTGGTTTGGCTTGGGTCTTACCTAAAAATAGGCCTCTGATCCAGAGCAGTCACCTGGTTATCAAATAAATAAATAAATAAGATGTATAATTATGTACTGTAGCAGCTAGACATACAACATGAGTAGAGTATGACATTGGAATAAGCAATAATATTAGCGCTACAGAAATCACACTGCATTCTCCTGTGAAATGAATGAGCTTAGACCATCCTTTCAGGGAAAGTACTGACCTCAAAATCTGAGGTGACAAGCACACTCTTAGGTTCAGAAGCAGGTGTAAATGAGAAAATACACAAAAGCTGTACTTTGCCTTCTGCATGACTGCCTGACAAGCTAAGATTTCAGAGCTGGATCAATGGTTTCCCTGTGTTTGGGGTCCTTATCTGAATTCCCTATTTGTTTGCTTTAAACTTCCTTCCTGACTTTGTGTTCTCCACTCTTTTGCTCCATGAATCCCAGTGCCAAAGTAACGAGTTTATAACATCAGAGGTGGGGTTGGCATACACATTACAGCTAAACTAAGGCATTAATTTTTTTTTTTAATTTTATTTTACCAGGATAGCACCATTGAGACGACTCATTTACAAGGAGGTCCTGGAGGGACAACAGGGACATATCTGTACATTTCACAGGAATTATAATAATTACACAAAAAAGGCAATGCATGCATACAATTAGATTACGAGGTGAGACAGTGTGGCTCAGTCTAAAAAATACAGTAGAAATTACAAATATAAAAACAGTGATGGCAAACAATCAAATTAAAACTCAGCAGGGGAGGAAAAATATCTAGCCTAGTGGGTATCCACTAAATTATGAGAATTACAAAATGACACATACCCCCATGATGCAAATCACCACAAAATATTATGCTGGTTCAGCTTTAGACAGAAATGCATGGTGCCAAAAGGCCACTCACACAGTCTGCAAAAGGTGTCAACGGAAGACACAGACACGTGCCTCATCTGTATGACACATGGCCAGCTACCCTAAGTTGGTCTATCTGGGTTGGATTGTGGTGAGCCCAATAAAAACAAAACAACAAGCTAAAACATAAAGAACCTTAGCGTGCAAGCAATGAGGCAAGGGTTACCCCAAAGGGCATTGGTCGGGAAGCAAAGTTTCAAAGAAATACAAAATTACAATACCCCCATTATGCAAAGCATCATGGGCTGTATCTGCAAATCACCCACTGCGTGAAAGGCCTTTCGGCACCATGCATTTCTGCTTAAAGTTGAACCAGCATAATATTTTGTGGTGATTTGCATATACGGCCCATGATGCTTTGCATTATGGGGTTATGTGTCATTTTGTATTTTTTTTTTTTTTTAAATTTAAGCTCTTTATTGAGTTTACAATATTCAGACATGTGGTACAAATGACTGCAGAACTGTAACATGTCAATGCCTAGTACATTTAACGTAAGTACAGCAGGGAGCAAAATACCATAACAATCCACCACCACTCCCCACCCAAGGGTGCCACCCCAAGTTCCTACATGAGATAGATTGAGCCTATCGGAAGTGCAATCGGATCCAACAAACTCCGGCTTTCAAAAGGCCGAACTAAGACAAAAAAAAAGGGGAAAGGAATTGTTCCTGCCAGAGGTAAGCTAATGAGAGGGTTAGTGCAGGTACAAAGCATACAGTTTGCCCCATTTCCGATTGAAAGTGGAGCTATCATACCTGAAGCTAGCTATTAATCTTTCCATCCTGAAACATAGGGAGATTTCTTTGAGCCATTCATTATAGGAGATATCTAATTGATCTAACCAATGTCTGAGGACCAACCTCTTAACTGCCATTGAAATTAAGGCTATATGGAATTTCCGCTCCTTAACCCTGATTTCTGAGTATGACCCCAAAACACAGATCTCAGCTTTAAATAATTCGTTAAGTCCCAAAATCGGGTCGATATTGGTCCTAATTATATTCCAAAGTGGGGCCACCTTGGAACATTCCCAGAATATGTGTAGTAAATTCCCTTCTCCCCTACCACATCTTGTACAAGTACTTGACTTCATCTTCCCAAATTCAGATAATCTAGCTGGCGAGTAATACATATTATTCAGAATAAAAAATTGTGTAGGCCTATACCTATCCAAAGTAAGATATTTGTATGTAGTGTTTACCCCCAGGTCGCCCCTGAAAAAGGGACCTCCGGGGCCCAGTGGGCCTACCCGGTCAACAAAATTCAATAAATAAATAAATAAATAATGTATCTCTCCAGATCCGTCCCCAGCTTTCCCGAGGGGTAGTTATGAGAGAATGCCATATCTTGGATCCAAATAGCGGATTGGAATAGTTGGCAACCAGAAGATAATGGTACAACATAGCTATGCTATGGGATTTGGCCGCACATTCTTTTATTTGATCCAAAAAAGGTCTCGTTTGGGAGAGTACACTGACATATCCAAAAACTTTCCCCAGCAAGTGCCTCAATTAGAAAACCTTAAATATCGCTTTCTGAGAAATATTCAGTTCTGTTAACAGCCCAATCGAGGAACGGAGAGAACCCTGATAGTAACAATCCTCCACCAATCGGTCATGGATTTGGGGAAGCCAATCGGGAAATAGCGATAACCCCCCAATTTTGATATTGGGATTAAGAGTTAAAGGTTGAGCCATATCTTTGGTATATGAAATTTTGAGAAACTTCCAACAGTGAGTAAGAATTTTAATTGAGAGACCGATGGGCGAGTTCTGAATATCTTCCGGCAAGGAGGAATAATTATAATAGAAAATACGAGAATATTTAAGTTATATTTATTCAGCAACTTAAGTTCCAGATCCAGCCAACGGGCATGAAACCCCCATTTTGAGGATTACACCAACTCCCAATCCTGACCAACTGGCTGGCCCAATAATAAAACCTAAAGTTAGGGAGACGGAGACCTCCTTTTCTTTAGGCAGGCTGAGCTTAAGATAAGCTCTTCTGGATGTTTACCCTTCCAAATGAAATTCGATAAGACCGAGTGAATCCGGTGGAAATAGGTTGTGGGGAGCCAAACATTGAGAAGGTTCAGAGGGTAAAAAATACGAGGTAGGATATTCATTTTAATAATGCTGATCCTCCCTCCTACTGATAACGGAAGGCTATCCCATCTATTAAGATCTTTCCGGATTCTATCTAACAAATCGTCCAAGTTTAACTTTTTAACTACCTCCACGTCTCGAGCTAAACATATACCCAGATACTTAAAAGAAGTTGAGGCCCATTTCATGCCAAAGTGGGAGAAATTGGTCTGATAAGTAAGAGAATTGAGAGGAAATATCACCGACTTAGATAAATTTAATCTATAATTGGAGACCTTTCCGAAATGTTTAATGATACGTAGAACCTCTTCAAGTGAGGACTCTGGATTTGAGAGATGCAAAAGTATGTCATTTGCAAATACAGAAAGGGTCAAAACTTGCAGAGAGATCCTACACCCTGTGACCAGAGGAGAGGCTTTAATACAAAGAATGAGAGGTTCTAAATATAAATTGAACAAGTATGGAGCTAATGGACATCCCTGACGGGTACCAGAATGGAGGGAAAAACGAGACGAGAAAACCCCATTGCAATAAATCCTGGCAGAGGGTGAGTTATACACTGCCTTAATCCATTGTATGAAAGTCAGTGGGAAACCCATTCTTGCCAAAGTTGCCCACAGAAAGTCCCAATTGACCCGGTCAAAAGCCTTCTCAGCATCTAAAGCAACCAACACCATGGGCTCTTGGGACCTCTGTGATTCCTGAAAAATATGGGCTAAAGCGCGCAAGTGGTCTGCCGCTGATCTACCCTGGACAAAACCCACCTGTTCAGGGCTCAGCAATACCTGCCATACTTGCTTGATCCTCTGAGAAAGAATCTTAGTCAAGATCTTAATATCATAGTTTAACAATGATATTGGTCGATAGCTAGCTGGTTCCAAATGGGGTTTGTCCGGCTTATGAATTAAGATGATTATGGCCTCTAATAATGTGGGATCTAGGGACATTTTGTATTTCTTTGAAACTTGGCTTCCCGACCAATGCCCTTTGGGGTAACCCTCACCTCAGTGCTTGCACACTAAGGTTCTTTGTGTTTTAGATTATGAGAATGACAACTAGGGCAACGCTAAATACACAGAAGTGCTAAGGGGAGAGGGGAGGGAAGCTCAGCAGCTGAAAAGAAGGGGGATAATTAAGTGCTTAAGGATATTAAGGAGTGGGAAGAGATAAGACCATAGTAGGAGGATAAGCACAGAAGAACAAGAAAGAATGGGAGGAGTTATAGATATAGGAGAAGATAAGTGTACAGCAGTTATGACCAGAGTCTGAATTCCTTGGAGCAGCAAGGAGTTATGGGTATAGGAGAAGATAAGTGTGCAACTGTTTTGACCCAGTCTAATTCCTTAGAGCAGTGACGTTATGCATAGCATTTACATTCGTCCTTCACAGCAGATTTAAGCAAGGACTTAAAGGTACATAACCGAACTGAATTGGAGAGTGTTCCAAAGGGTGGGTAAGGAATGGCTTATCGATGAGGAACCGAACTGGGTTGTTATCCTAGGAATGTCAAAAGTTATGTGAGAGATTTCTAAGTGTGCACACACGAGGCTCATTTGAAAAGCGTGCAGATGTAAGGAGGGAGCTTCATTGTGATGGCTCTATACACCGAGAGGGATGCGTTTTGCCACCTCCTAATATGAAGAGAGGGCCACCCCATCTGTGAATAGAGAGAACAGTGATGGGTGTTAGAAGGGGCATTTGTGATGAATCTTATGGCTCTGTAGTAAAGCATATCTAAGGTGCATAAGGCTGATTTAGTACTATGGCTGTAAAGGAAATCTTATAGTCTATTAGAGGGAGGAAGGTCATCGAAATCAATCTAAGCTTAGCATCGTAGGTGAGCAGATGCTTTATACGGTAGAAAATCCCAAGCCTATGGCTTAACGTTTTAGCTGTTTCCTCAATATGCATAACAAAGGAGAGTTTATTGTCCAGCCAGAAACCCAGGTATTTCAATTTGTCAACAGATTCAAGAGTTTCGCCTGGTAGGGTCTACATGTGATATTTAGCGTTCGATGAGTTAGATGTTGATTCTTTATTGTTAAGGGGAGAGGATCATAACTTTCATTTTTTTCGCACTAAGAAGTAACTTCAGATGGAGCAAGTTTTGTTGGAGAGAGTCAAACTCACTCTGCAGAGCTAGACAGGCAAGTTGGAGGGATGGCCTAGCAACATGAAGTACAAAAAGCATTAGTCAAGAAATGTGAATTGCAGAAAACTATATCGTAGCAGTATCACAGCCCCTATCCTTTCACAGATACCTCACAGCTGTCTCATGTTAAATGGGTGGACCTCAAGTTACCAGTCAGCACCCTCCCCCCATGTCCTATATACAGCGGGATGGTAAAGTTAGGTTTTATGGCAGAAAGTGGTACAACTCTATCTTATAAAGCTGCAATGATAGCAAACCTTTTATGCAACACAAGAGAGCAGTGAGAGTACTCATTTAAGCTGCATTCACACCTTCCCATTTCTATAATCTGAACATGTTCCACATTTTGTCACTGTTCTCCACATTTGGTCATTTTCGTTTCACAGTGTACAGCCATCATCCCTGTTTTTGCATGATGAAGGCTGAAAGAGATGTCTGCGACACTTGCATTCAAACTCTGGTGCAATCTATCTCACAGTGAATTACTCAAGCACAATATACAGTTGCAGTGGTTGTCAGCACACAACCGGGTGCAGAGTAGGCACCAAGTTGTACTGCCAA
This sequence comes from Neoceratodus forsteri, assembly GCA_016271365.2. Lineage (NCBI taxonomy): Eukaryota > Metazoa > Chordata > Ceratodontiformes > Ceratodontidae > Neoceratodus > Neoceratodus forsteri. The sequence continues at coordinate 168,140,949 of JADMNL010000027.1, forward strand.
CCAGTTTTGCCCAATGCAAAAAATTAATGCATTTTTGTGAGTTGGGGTCCCCCTTGTGACTATGCCACTGTGCAGATGTGTTGGCCAGCTGTAGGTGGACATAAATGGAGATTGCACCCATTCACACACTGTTCTGTGACTTCAATCCAGTTGCACCATGGTACAGTCCTAGTCACGTAATGTTATCCCTTACAGAAATAATTATATGAAATGTTTTCATGCTGCACACATAAAACTACCCAAGTGATATGCATGCTGCAAGTATGATTTAAATGTTAAATTGGAACTGATTGCATGCATATGGCATGCGTGTAGCATGCAAGTGTGGAAACCATGATTTTTATGTTAAGTTGGAAAAGACTGCATGCATGCGTCAAGCATGCAAAAGTAAGTGGCCACTGATAACTGCATACGTAAAAGTTACAGTGATTTACCAAGTTTTCATATGTGAGGCCACCTAGTGCATGATTACTGCATATAGATGCAAATCGCAATTTATTTTATTAGTTGCATTGCCAGTTTAATGAATTTAAATCAAGATTTCCCCATCGTGAACCCGGAAGTCTAATTTTGTGTATTGGAGCTGGTATTTGTTGACCTTTGCCACTCATTAGCTTAGCTGCATCATGACAGGGGTTCTGCACTCTGCAATTAATAGCAGAAATTCCTTTTTGATTGCAGCAATTCGTTCTTGGTCACAGAGTTTGTGAGCACAGCAATGGCATTTACAAACAGTTCATTTTTAGGTTCTGAGAAGGACAGTCTTATTTTGTCCTGCCCTGACTGTGGTTATTCCGACACTGACGCAGTGCCAGTATTTGACAGCCACAGCATAATGGATCCCTGGGGCAACTCCTGTACCACCAGCAACAGAGATGTGGGCTGCCCCTCTGGCAGCCACAGCAGTCTCGATCCATTCCAGTACAGTGGATAAGGCAGACATGGCAACAGGGACTGGTATTTTTATTGTTTTTTTGGTTATTTGCTATGATTTCTTTCCCATCATTGCCATTGTTGTAATGCAGTTATAGAGTGTTCCATAAGTCCCCACATGGATATTAGACTATCAGCACACACAAATGTGTGTGATCTGTTACTCCTGGTATCAGCATTGGACCATCTGCACACTTTGATGAGGAGGCTGATAACACCGTGGGTTAATTAATTTATTTTATTTTAGTTATCTTGCTTGCCCTAAGCCAGCTGAGTCATTGGTTGCAAGAGCTTGTCCCGAAAGCAGGGCTCGCTTCGGTCAGTGCATGGCACTGTATGAGCAGGATAGAATTGAAATACATGTATTGCTCACAAGCTTTCAGCACTCTTCACCTGGCTAATTCATGCCTGCTCTGTACTTTATTTGGATCACTCGCCCGGCTACTCATTAGTAACTCAGAGTTATGGAGCGAAGACAGGAAGTAAAGCAGGCACCTTGTTACCACCCTTACCTCCAAATCAGGCGCATACACCGTGAAAAAAGTTACATCGGATACATTTTTTCTTATCGGCACAAGATTTTTACCTTGTGTCTTGTTTTGTCTTGCTGCCTACTGTTCTCTGATATCTTTATTGGTGTATGTGTGTGGTTGTCATTTCAGGGGTGGGGGCATCTTTTACTTTCCTCCTTTGTTGTATCTTAGTGAGTGACTAAGGTGGAGGGGGTTGCCTCTTCTCCTGTGCACGGCAAGTCTCAAAGTTCACACCTATACACACCTGCAGTAGGTAATTTATTGCTTGCCTCATTATTTTCATTTTGTCCCAGTTGTTCTTGTAATGCTCATGATGGTCCATGGCATGAACCCTCGTAGGCAGAAACAGCAGTTATTTATTTTACATATTTGTTATTAGGCTTGCACTAGCATGGCAATAGCTACAATGGATCAGTTGCGATGCTGCCTACAGCTGCCCTTACTGTCCACACAAGTATCTGTATTCTGCCATATCACCCCACCTTTAGCTTATTGCCACAACATGTCTGCAGGTGCACTACGAGTAGAATGATGTAGAAATCATACAGATGATGACACACCTTCCCCCAAATCCATGGCAACAAGGGACATCTCCCTGTGTCAGATCCTTGTGTTTTAGATACTTGCATCACCATTTTATATAAAATGGCTATAGTAAAGGATGAGAACTGCAGTACCAAAGGCTGGGGACAGAAGCAATCACACATAAAGCAGCATATGCTTATTGCAATGCACTCCTGCTACAGTAATATTTAGCTCAGTTCTTGTAACGCTGACTTATTGCCCCAATACTGGCTTTGTTCCGTTTCACAACACTCTGAAGCTTATTGCACGTTGTTGTTCTGCACAATTGTAAAAGCCCTCCTTTTAATATAGACTTCTAGTCACAATAATGCACAGCTTACTGCAATATACAGTTCTTCCCAGTTCTTAAGTCGTTCTCTTGATATCGACTCCTTGTCCCAGTACTGTAGGGCTTACAGCACTGTACAGTTCTACTTAAGTTGTCCCTTACTGAACTTTACAGTCCTACTCAAGGCATCACTGTACTACTGAATGGTTCTTACAAAAATGTACCACCTGCAGTTTTTACAATTTTAATACTTTGCTCCAGCAATAGTGATCGCGATGTTACCAGGACCGTTCCAACACAGAATATGAACCGATGAGCCAGGTTATTAACATTGAAAATTGAGAACAAATTACCACTTCTGCAATCCCTTCAATAAGTATCCACCTCAGTGCACAATATAATAGTAGGTTTCATTCATCAAATCGCTAATATTGTAATTTTGATTTTTGATCTTCAGATTCTCCGCTGTTTGAGAGAAGTCACCTTTGGCTGCAACCCACAAAGTTGAATGAGCGATGGCTGAGGAGTGCAGTGGGAACACTTTCCTTGGGCTGACATCACTCACTCATGCTGATGCATTGTGCATGTGCAAACTTTCAACAAAGGAAAAAAAAAACATGCCGAGACAAACGTGGCACAAGAATGAATTAAAATCCTTGTTTTGGGAAAATTTTAATTTAACTTGTTGGTGATCCAGCTTTGCAAGGGTCAAGGAACATAACATGAGCACCCAACATATGACTGGGGGAACTTGGTGAGTCACTTTAAGTGACTTGCTCAGGATCACACCATACACAAATGGGTGTTGATGAGATTCAAACCCAGGTCTTCATGCTTCCAAGTCTCCTGTCTTGCAGTTCAGTGCCTTTAACCACTAAGCCAAACTGTCTGCACACATATGGCTCACTTGTACTTCAATACATACTGTATCTGAATACATATGCATGCATGCAGCATGCTTGTAGCCACTGTTATGGTTTTCAGTTTTCTTCTCTGCCTCATCTCATTTTCACAGTTGAACTGTAACACACATACCAATAGAAATACATGTGGTTTTTCCCACCCTAATACACAAACATACCCACAAAACCACTTAATTACTTCTGTCTCGCCTGTACTCCTACTATTTTCTCTCCATAGTTTTGAATGCTTCTACACAAACAGACTTTAAGGTGCAAAAATAAAAGCAGCAATATCACGGCACACCCACCCACCCACATGGCCAGTCTCCCCCCCATGCACACACACTGTAGCGGGTATGGCCATGCTGCTACAGACAACTCACCAAATATAGATAAGTAAAAAATCTCTTACTTCAGTACTAGGGAGCCAGAGGCAGAAGTCTTTAAGAGATGATGTCCATGGGTCAGAGTGCTGGGGTGTACCAACTTTGAAATGAATGGAGTTATTTTTTATTACTATTTTATACATTATGATGGTGAGCTTGAGAATGATGAAGGCCACTGTTCTACTAACATGGCCCTTGTTAGTTGAGCAGTGTCTTTCATTAATCTCCAACTCTCCATCTATAATGTATAAAATAGTAATAAAAAAATACCCCCATTCATTTCAATGGTGCACACCCCTGCAGTCTCCTTGGCCTTTGTCATAATGTGCCTGAGCATGGGGATGTGGAGGTCAGCTTCACTGGGGGGGGGCATAAGCCTGGCTATAGTGGGGCTCCAATAGGCTGTGCATACCGTTCCCGCTCAACTGTCGGTGAATGCTCTAGAATTTCTATAACATAGAAACATAGAAACATAGACTTTGATGGCAGATAAGGACCGCTAGGCCCATCTAGTCTGCCCATTTCCCTACCTACAGGATAGGCACAGATCCTAGTTAACCAACAGCCTATTTCTTCCTACCCCCCACAAGAATTGCCTTATGTCTGTCCCATGCATTCTTGAATTCTCCCACAGTTTTAGACCCCACAACCTCCTCAGGAAGGCTGTTCCATGCATCCACTACCCTCTCTGTGAAATAATACTTCCTCACATTGCCCCTGAACCGCCCTCCTTCTATCTTTAAATTGTGTCCCCTTGTTCTTGCAAGTCTCTTTTTCTGAAAGATGCTACCCTCTTGGACTTTGTTGATTCCACAGAGGTACTTAAAAGTTTCTATCATGTCCCCCCTCTCCCTTCTTTCCTCAAGGGTATACATATTAAGCTCCTTTAGTCTCTCCTCATATGGCTTCTCTTGCAGACCCTGCACCATTTTAGTTGCCCTCCTCTGGACTGCCTCTATCCTGTCTATGTCCTTGTGGAGATGGGGTCTCCAGAACTGGACACAGTACTCCAGATGGGGTCTCACCAACTGTCTGTACAGAGGGATAACAACTTCCTGTTTTCTGCTGATGATGCCTCTCCTGTACATCCCAGTATACCCCAGCCTCCCTACTGCCTTCTCACATTGCTTGCTAACCTTAAGGTCATCTGATATGATTACCCCAGGTCCCTTTCCTTTTTGTTGTTGTTACTACCTCCACACCATTGTGTATTCTTCCCTGGGTTCTTGTTTCCCAGGTGCATTATTTGCACTTCTTTGCATTGAATCCTAGCTGCCATACTTCTGACCATTCCTCCAACCTTTCCAAGTCCTTTTCATCCTTTTCCACACCTCCTGTGTATCAACCCTGTTGCAGATCTTTGTGTCATCTGCAAAAGGCATACTTTCCTTCCAGTCCCTCTGCAATGTCACTGATGAAGACATTAAAAGGACTGGGCCTTAATCTGAACCTTGTGGTACCCCACTAATACCCCCCTTTCTTCAGAGTGGACTCCATTTATAATTACCTTCTGTGTCCTGTTGTCCAGCCAATGTTTTACAGGCTACCACCTGGGTCCCACTCCAGGCTGGTTAATTTAACTATTAATCTTTTGTGTGGGACTGTGTCAAATGCCTTGCTAAAGTCTAGGTAGGCCATGTCACAGCCCTCCCTGGTCTACTACTTTGGTCACCCAGTCAAAGAAATCTATTAGATTCGTCTGACATGACCTTCCCACTGTGAACCCATGCTGCCTTGGGTCCTGTGCTCCACTGGCCTCTAGGTACTCAACTATTCTTTCCTTCATCTCTAAAAGAAACAACTTATTTGTTTTGACTGAAAAGTGATATGCAAATCAAGAAAAATTCAAATGTATGAGATTCATCTGTACATACCCTGGAGCAGTGCATCAGATTTGAGCTTAAACCCACCCAATTACTAACCATCTTTTTTTCCGGCTGAAGTTCCCCCCAAAAAGAACTTTGTCCCGATTTTTTTCCCTGATTCCATTCCATTCAATACCCTTCCCCTATGGGTCATGAAGCCACCCAAAGGTGAAGAAACGTGAAAAACACATCAATATTTCAGTCTTTCTTCCTTCCCCAATCCCCCTGTAAAAACATTATTCACTTTTACTTACCTGGCCATATGATCAGAACCTGCAGCCTGGCATAGTGTGTCACCAGCCCAGTTTTCAATCAACTCCCCCTCTGTCCTTCTGCCAGTTGCTGGATGCTAGAACCGACCATTACAGGTCCCCAACATGGTCCGCGACCAAGTCACCTCACCAACCGAACCCACCCAACCTGGGTTGCTTGCTTCTTGCTTGGTTGCTGCCGCACTGCACTGATCAAGGCCTATGAAGGCCACCCACACTGATGTCACCACTGTTGCTAAGCCTAGCTTGCTGCTGTGGGGGGGCTGTGCTTTTTTTTTTTTTTGCAAGGCGAGCCTAGTAGATTAAGTAGGTAGCCTAGTCTTGAGTAAGCTTCTAGCTCACCCTCTGCCCCTTCAGCTACCAGGGGAGATGGAGACTCACTAAGAGTAGTCCAACAAAAATATGCTGCCACAACACTGCTATTGAGAGTTCAGTGCTTGCTGACTCCTCCAACTTGTAGTGTGCAGTCTGTCTACTCTGTAGTAGGAAAGACAGTGTTGCACTTGCAAGACTCATGCGCTCTTTCTTGGCTGCAGCTCATCCACATCACATGTGATTGTGCTGCCGCTAATAGGTGGAGAGAGTGGACAACACAATACAGGCACAGTCGAGTCTGGAGAGTACCTGCAGCATGAGCACACACAGGCCAGGTGGGCAGTTATTGTGCAAGATTAAATCCAAACTTAAAGCCATTATTGCCACACCATTAGAACAACCTAGGCACAAATATGAGTGGGGGGGTAACTGTCCCCCTCTGCCCTACCTAAATGGCACCCCTGCTTAACGATAGAAATTCATTCTCAGGTGCTAATACAATGGTTTCCACTGTGTTCTGAGGTACTCACTGTGTCATCACTGACAAATTAAAAGTAGGAAAACAATGTGAGAAAGCAGCACAGAATGTGGGTGGCATCCTCGGATGTATAAGTAGAGGTATTTCTAGTAGAAAGAGGGAGGTTATCATGCCCCTCTACAGGCCCTTGGTGAGGCCACACTTGGAGTACTGCATTCAGTTCTGGAGACCTCACCTCAGGAAGGACATTGACCATTTGTAAATGGTGCAGAGACAGGCTACTGAGATGGTGCATTGACTGAATCACAGGTCAGATGAAGCAAGACTTGCGGAGCTGAACCTATACTCCCTTGAGCACAGAAGAAACAGAGGGGACATGATTGAAACATTTAAGTACGTGATGGAATTTTACACAGCTCAAACAGGCAATCTATTTCAATAGAACACGGCAGTATGCATGAGAGAGCATGATATGAGACTGGTAGGAGGAAGGTTCAAAAGCAACATCAGGAAGTACTTCTTCATGGAGAGAGTGATAGACCCATGGAACAGCCTGCCCCAGGAGGTGGTAGCATCAAAGACAATCAATGAGTTCAAACTCGCATGGGACAGATATAAAGGACAAGTTAGGACAAAGGCTGCATAGGGAGGGGACTAGTTTATAGGGCAGACTTGATGGATCACAAGGTCCCGATCTGACAAAGCTTTTCTTATGTTCTTATGTACTGTATCTCCATTTTTCATGTGTTCTGATCATCATATAGGTTAGTGTCCCTCATTGTCCTTCATTTTGAGTGTCCATGTCCCTCATTTCAGTGACAAAATGTGAGGTAGTGTGCATGCTTCCAAGTCCCTACTCAGCACAAAGAGTGCTGAGCATGGCCATAGTGTATATGCTCCAAACAGAATGACAAAGGGAAAGGAACTGAGATGAAACAGTCATGGTGAAACACATTTGCAGCACTAAATATGCATAAGAGATTTTCATGGTCAAAAAAAAAAGAATAGGCTTCACAACACAGAGGCCCATCTTCATACATCTAGAATAGGGGATGTTGACTGACTATACCCTAGGCATTTAATGCAGTAAGCAAACACTACTTTACAAATTAATGATTATTTAATGAAAAAAAATCAAAAGCCATTAAATAACTTGCAAAAGGATCAGAATGAATGAGTTTATCTCATTTTATGGGAATTCAAATACAAATTTATTTTAATGACTCTAATTGCTAGCAGTAGTATAAGAAATAGAAACTGATGTGTTTTCTTTAGATGAGATTTGCATTCGCTTAGTTGCTGCACACATGGCAAGCGTGCAGCATGTGAACCTGATGTGATGTTTAAATGATGTTCACACCAGCTTAACTGTTGCACTCATGTCAAGCATGCAACATGCGAACTTGATGTAATTTTTATAAAGATGTTCACACCAGATTATCTGCTGCACACATGTCAAGCTTGCAGCATACAAACCTGATTTACTTTTTAGTCTTGGTTCACTTAGGGTCACTTTGTGTATGCAAACTGCATGCAAACATTGCACAATTAAGCATGTGGCATGCATTCTGCATGTATACAGCACACCTATATTTCTGTAAGGGATGGCATGTTGTGAGTGCAAGCACTTCTGTTGCCCCTAGAATTGTCCCCCTCTCATCCAAATCCTGCTTTCATCATGACCTGATTCATGGCCACTGGGATTCCCAGTTTGTATGCTACCGTGGAGCCCGCCAAGATGCAACATAATACTGCAGCATTCTGCAGCAGAGTTACTGCAGGAAACAAGGCAATTTCAGTAGCAGTTAATCCTTTTTGTCATGCAGGGTCCTGTGTTACTGCAAGGCATCCCAGTGATTTTCCACTGCACCTTGTGATTTTCCTTGGTTGTTCTGAGACCCCTGACAGCTTCCCTGGTCTGTATGTCTCCCCACTTCCCTAGCTCCATTTTCTCCCACAGAGGTGTTATGAATATCCCACAGTAATTTCACCAGCTGCTCAGCTCTCGGTTATAACTTAGCAACACCCACACCCCCTGGTAGTAACAGTTCTAGAGGCAGGGGGTGTAGTTGAGAGTGCATTTATGTGGGTCACAATGCACTTTGCATGTCTACCCCCACCCTTTTCTTGACATGATTGCAATGCGTTCTATGACCATGCACTGATGGACTGTGACCCTAGGGTTATAAAGTTGTGCCTGTTGTCAAGTGGTCTTGTGATCACTTTATGGAAGTCTCTTAGAGACAGCATAAGAGGCCCCTATTGTCTGTTAGAAGGGAGCTAATCATCCACCCAGTATTCCATAAAACTGATTTCAGTGGACTGGGCGAAATGTGCAGGACTGGCATCACAGTGCATCACATAACCCCCTCCCCTACCAGAACTTTTGTTTCATGTCACAAGCCAGATCCCTCTCTTGAACTGACCTCAGTGATTCTCGCAGGATCAAGGGGGCACTGTGTTTGCAAACAGGGGTACAGGTGTCAGTGAGCCATGAAGCTGAAGCATGCTGGTGCCCCCTTTAGCAAGGCTGCTTGACCCCTTTGCTAGTGCAATGCCACATGTTATTGCATAGGGAATGCCTTGCAACTTAGTTGAGTATGGTATGATGGTGTACAAGTTGGAACAGTGGAGCAAAGAGGTCACTAGGCTACAAAACTGATACTGTGTATGCTGCCCAAGAATTATTCTTCCTACTGCAGTGATGTGAGAAGGCTACTTCCAATTCCAAATGACCAGCATTGGCAGCTCCAGAAATCAAGGATGGCAGAGGCACAGGCAGGGCACACAGAGCGTGTGTCTGGGCACATAGGAAGATGTTATTTATTTATATTTATTTATTAAACTCTAGGATTACAAGTACCTTTGAACAGGAACTGCTCATTTACAGAGGTTCCACGTCGGAGGATGGGGGGTAACATACAACAATGGTAAACAATGGTAACAGTCATAGCATACAGATTCCTTGTACATAAATAGTGCAGACAATATGTTGAAGAAGAAGAACAATACTAGCTAGCATCTATCAGAATTCAATGGTGAAACGGTATACTCGGTAGGAAGAAGTCAAGTGGAAGCCGGCTGGAAGGTGCCATTGTCAGACCGGGATGAAAAGAGTACGGGGGACAGTGGCCAGTGGCCACTGGTATGAGTGATTCAAGAGAGGGATGGGTGGGGGCAAGGGCAGAGGGGAGGGCTGGTGCCACAAATGCAAGGCTGTGATGGCTGATAAAAGTTCCAACAAGGGTAGAGGGTGATGACCATGGCTTAGGGAGGCAGTCACAATGTGAGGTGAGGGAGGAATAGGTCAGTTGCCTTTTAAAGGGCTTAGCGTTGCAGCAGCAGAGTTTCTTTGTTAAGGTACTGAACCACTGAGGAGCCCTGTGCATGAAGGATCTCTGACCCAGAGAGGTCCAGCGCCTGGGGACCTGGAACATCTGGAATTGAGAACTGCATGTTGGCTGGGTGCAGCTGTTGGTAGTAAGGAGTCTCGCCACACCTGGAGGCATGAGTCCGAGAAGAACTTTTTTGGCAATCAGACAGGTCTGGTATTGTATTCTACTAATCAGAGGTAGCCATCCAGCCTTGGCATAAAGGCCACAGATGTTAGCCTAGACTATGTCCCCAGCTATGTATAATTGCTGTGGCAGAGCTGACATTTACCAGGACATATGCCCAGTATGGCCCTGGCCTGGAGCCATCCAGTGATGACCAGTACAAGTTATTTAACAAGAAAAGCTGCATTGTTATAGGCAAAAGATATACGTTTGCAGGGAACAGCAACAAGCCTTCATTTTATTCATGAGAATGATTTTTTATAGCCACAGGCAACATTTTCTGCACAAGCATGGGAGAAAACTTTTGATAAGATTGTTGGGATGAGTCAGTAATGCCACATGAGTAATAGCCATTATGATTCTGCTCCCAAACATGAACAACAAAATAAGAACACAGAGCTCTGAGGGCGACCAATTAACTTCCATATTGCATTGGCTAATATCTATGGCCTGCAGAAACTCCTAGCCTTGTTGCCTATATTCCTAGGGTATAACATATAATTGTTATTAGCGGGAGAGACTGAATTTTTTTTTGGCCAGATTCTAGTGTTGCTCAAATAGTAGCCTACCAGGTCAGATACCATCAGATAACATAATTTTGGTTGGATATCGGATAACCTTGAATGGCATAGACATCCAATCCAACCTCCAAGGATCTGTTGTAAGTATCCAAGGTATCCATGGATCTGATCTGGATCCAATGGATCTGTCCATCAGCTCCAACTATCTGAGGTTGGATCCGATGGATCTACCTATCAGATCCAACTATCTGAGGTTGGATCTGATGGATCCACCACTGGATCCAACTATCTGAGGTTGGATCTGATGGATCCACCACTGGATCCAACTATCTGAGGCTGGATCAGATGGATCCACCAGCGGATCCAATTATCGGAGGTTGGATCTGAACTCGGATCCATTGGCCGTATCCTAGGTCAGATAGCAGCACTATCCGACAGAGGATAGTCGGATCCACAGAAGCACTATCCGAGCAACACTACCAGATTCCAGAACTACTGCTGGAACCTTTCTCACCATGCTTTATTAAAACACTAACAATGCATCTGAAATAACTAATTAGCTGTCATTTTGAAAGAATTAGGAATGTATTTCAACAAACGATGTACTGTACCATATCCCACATACAGTGGCATTCACAACCATGGTCCTCTCTGTCTAGTCATGTCATAGGATTGGCTTGCTTGCCATAACAAGGTATGGTTGTTGTGGCATGACACATCTGTAACTTCCACCTGGACAACTTCATGTCTCTGCCCCATGACTCTGACATGAGCCCTGTAGTTCATGCATCACTACCATTTACTTATTGTATACTGGGAAGAGGGTACTGTTAGTACTGGGATATAGGGGCCCCATAGCTCTGAAGTGAGCTCCATAACTCACACATCACTACCCTTTGCTTATGAAGGGTAGAGGCACTCTTTAAGGACAGGGACCCATGGGCACCCTTAGCTCTGAAGTGAGCCCCTGTAGTTCATACATCAGTGCCATTTACTTAGAAAGGGAAGGGGCACTCTTTAAGGACAGTGACCCAGGGGGCCCCTCATAGATCTGAAGTCAACCCCTGTAGTTCATATGTCACTTCCATTTACTTAGAATGGGGAGGGTCACTTTTTAAGAAAAGGGCCCCCATGAGCCACCATAGCTTCTGATGTGAGCCCCTGTAGTTCATACATCACTGCCATTTACTTACAATTGGGAGAGGGCACTCTTTAAGGACAGGGACCCACAGGCCACTGTAGTTCTGAAGTCAAACCCTGTAATCCATGCATCAATGCTATTTAAGGACAGGGGATACATGGAATCCCATATCTCTGAACTGAGCCCCTGTAGTTCACACATTACTGCCTTTACTTTAATATGGTTGAGGAACTTATTAGGGACAGGGACCCATGGGCCCCCATAGCTATGAATGGAGCCCCTGTAGTTTGTGCATCGATGCCTTTTACTTATAATGGGGAGGGGCACTCTTTATGGGCAGGGCCCCATGGGCCCCATAGCTGTGACTTAATCTTTAAGGAATCAACTTTTTTAATTGTGCTCAAAGCTAATTTCCTCTTTGTATGTCTGTTTAACCTTACATAATTCAATCAAGTTAATTGATACATCATATTCAATAGTTAAATTTACTATAGCATATGGTAAAGTACATGCTGGAAATACCATTTTTAATTAACCTGTATAATTTTACATGTATAATCTGGTTTTCCTTCTGTTATGTTTGAAATAGCAATAAAAACTATTATGACAAAAAAATAGTTCTGACTTGAGTCCCTGTAGTCCATGGATTGCTGCCATTTATTTCTAATGGGGAGAAAGCACTCTTTAAGACCTGAATGCTGATAAGTACAGGATTTTCCTAGCCTGCTAATGTAGGCAGAAAGTTTGATGTGGGGGATTTCAATGTACCAGACATGGATTCAGACATTCTGGCAACTAAGAGCACCATTTGTCAGGCCCTACTAGATATGTTGCAGGACTACCCGCTGGTGCAGCTGGTCAGGGAAGCTACAAAACAGGTTGCCATTCTCAATGGTGGTGCTCACCAACTTGGAAATGGTAGGTAGCATTCGGATTGCAGAACCACTGGGATCCAGTCACCATAGCACCATATGAACTAAACTGATCCTGGGTGCCAGAATACCCTCATCAAAGGCTGTGATTTTGGATTTCAGATGAGCAGACTTGGATCAGATGAGGGAATTAGTCAAGAGCAAGTTAGCTGGAGTGGACAAAATTTAGGAGGGGGGTGGAAGAGAGGTGGGGAGAAATTAAAGAGACCATTCTCAAAGCAACAAAACAGTACTTGAGAATGATTACCAGGGGGAACAGGCACAAGAGACCAATCTGATTTTCTAAGAAGGTCAGGGAGGAAGTGAGGGCCAAAACAAAGGCCTTCACTGGCCACAAGGAGAAACAGGGGGGTGCAGAATGGAGCAAATACCAGGTGAAGATGAAAGGGACCAAAGAGGCAGCCAGGGATGCAAAAGCAGACACAGAGCTGCGTGTTCCAGAGGAGATCATGGGAGGAGAGAACCATTCTTCAGGTACATGAGGGAAAGAAATACAATGAGAGGGGGAATTGTTAGGCTGATGGCTGATGGAGGAGCAGGACAGTAGAGGAGGATGAACAGTAAGCAACCATTGTAAATGACTACTTCCGCTCAGTATTCACAGTAGAGGATAGTGGCACAAAGGCTGCTGCAAGGGAAATTCCAGAAATGGGACAGGTGGAAATTACAAGAGAAAGGGTTACAAAAGGGCTTGCAGTCCTGAAAACACACAAGGCTCCAGGACCAAGTGGGATGCACCTGAGTGTGCTCAGGGAACTGGCATCAGAATTGACTGAATCCCTGGCAGGGATTCAATAGTTCACTACAGTCAGGGGTGGTTCCATGAAACTGGAGAATAGCAGACATGGTGCCACTCCACAAGGAAGGGGGCAGGGAGGAATCAGGAAATTATAGGCCCATCAGTCTTCCCTCCATTGAAGGTAAACTGATGGAGACACTAGTCCAGATAGAGAGCTACAGTACCCAATCAGGGTGCTGAAGCACGAGCAGACTTGATAGACCAATAGGCCTACTCTGCTGGCATCTACTATGTTAGTATTTTAAGAGGACCTAGTGGACTATCTGGAGTAAAATGGGCTCCAGGGTAGCAAGCAGCATGTGTTCATGGTGGGAAGGTCTTGTCAGACCAACCTGACAGTATTCTTTGGCTGGGTACCAAGAGTAGTGGATAACGGACAATCAATAGATTAACTTTTTATTTTTGACTTCAGCAAGGCATTTAACTCAGTGCTACACAGAAAGTTGTTGAAGAAATTAGAGGATCTGGGAGCAGCAAAATACCTGGTTAAATGTGTGGCAAGTTGGTTAGGAGGGAGACAGCAGAGGGTGGTGGCAACTGGAGTCATATTGGGGAAAAGGAGATCATGAATGGGATACTGCCGGAGTCAGTCTTGAGACCATTCCTTTTCAATATATTCATCAGCTACATAGGCGAAGTCTGGATTGCCCAGCATTCCCCCGACAGCTTGTGCATCACTGAAACCTGGCTGTCTTCCAAGGTCTCTAACCCCTGCCCTGCTCTTCCCGATTTGCACCTCTTCCACCAACACAAAGGCAACTGCAGTGGGGGATTAGCACTGAACATTTAACAATTCCTTTCCTGCTCCATCTCTCTCCATGAAACTCTTCCCTCCTCTCATGAACTCATTATTGCTATATTAACCCTGCCTTCCACTCTCCCAATTTTTGTTGGAACATTATATGCTTCCCCCAGGCTGTCTCCCACTTCCCTGGTCTCCTGTATCACTTCGATTGCCACCCATGCCACCTCTGGTGAGCTCATCTTCCTCAGGGATTACAATTTAAACTGGCTCTCCCCTACCTCCAAACCTGCCCTACACAAAATTGAATCATTGAACCTTACCCAGTTATTAACTAAACCCACTGACTCAACCCACACTCCCTAAACCACTCCCATCTGGAATGGATGCTCTCCTCCTAACCCCACTGTATCATTGCTGCAGGCACCCTCCCAGATGCTTTCAGTGATCATTGCCTGATCTATTGTGTCAAGAAGGTGCATCCCCCCAAACCAGCCCCCAAACACATCTGGTACCGATCCCTCAGGTCAGGGCACTTGATACAAATACCCTGCTACAAGACCTCACTGACTCTGACTGGTCCCCTGTTTTCTCAGCTCCTGACATTGATTCAGCCCTTGGCCTATTCACAAGTGCTCTCATATGTGTCTGGAACTCTCATGCCACCCTCAAAAAAGCCAGGGTCATTTGCTCTCACCACCCCTAGATCACAGCAAACTTTATAGCCATATGTAAATCACGGGATTGTGCTTGGGCTCACTTTAAATCCTCCTAGTCACTGTCAAACCTCCAAGTTTATAAATTATTAAGGAACTCATGCACTAAGGCTGTCCACATGGCTAAGGCCAAATACTTCTAAGACAACCTTCAAAATAATCACAATTCACCTTCAACATTCTGGAAAGTCATCCACTTCCCTCCTAGACCCCCCCCACCTACTCTGCCCCCCCTCACAGTGGATGTCTCACCAGTCTCAGATCCCTCCTCTGTCATGTCTATCTTCAATAAATTCTTCATAATGTGTTCTCTTCCTGGTCACCCTTCTCTGGCCCTTATCGATCTTCCACCATCACCCTCACCTGCAGACTACCACTTCTCCCCATCTCCCCTCAGGAAGTCTACTGTGCACTAAAGTCCCTAAACCCCGCCAAGATCAGCCCAGGTAGCCTAGGCCCAAAACTCCTCCTTATCTCTACCACGGCCATTGTCCTCCTCCTTCCACACCTTCTGAACCTATCCTTCTCTGGAACAGTTCCACTGGCCTGGAAAGCTGCCAAGGTTTTGCCCCTTCATAAAGGTTGAGACTCCTCCCCCAGTAACTGCTGGCCAATATCTCTCCTCACCTCTCTAGCTAAACTCCAGGAGTCCATCATCTACCAATAGTCTCTCCCCCATCCAATCTGGCTTCAGGAAATGTCACTCCACAAACTCCTCCTTACTGCGGGTTACAGACTCCGTCCTCTCTTGGGTGGATCAGGGTCACATCACCGCTGTCATATTCATCGATTTGGCCCAGGCCTTCAATTCTGTGTCCCACTCATACCTTCTAAATAAGCTATATTCTGTTGGCTCGGTGGCTCCAGCTGTAAAATGGTTCAGCTCTTACCTCACGTGTAGGCAGCAGTCAGTACAGGTGGGGAATGTCCAATCTTCCCTTCTCCCAATGCTTTCTGGGGTTCCCCAAGGTTCCATCCTTGGCCTAATCCTCTTCTCTCTCTTCATAAATGACCTTCCCTCTGTGTGCACCAACTCTCACTTCCAAATGTATGCAGATGACTCAGTCATCTACACCTCTGGTCCATCAACCTCAGATGTGGAGGCCCCTCTACAGCAAGACTATAATAACATGCCAAGCTGGTTCCATGCAAACCAACTCAGGGTAAATGCTAAACAAAATCTCAATGACCTTCAGCAGCAGACAAAAAATAGCAAGGCTTTCAACACCTCCAGTGTTCACCACCCCGGAAGGCACCCCTATTGATGTGGTCCCCACCTTCAAATACCTTGGGGTTTGGCTAGATAACAGTCTTGACTTCTTGGTCCATATTGATGCCATCCACGCCAAACTTTGCCCTAAACCAGGAGTACTGTATCAAAACAAAGACCACCTCTCCCTCCCTGTTTTCCATGAGTTGGTAACAAGAACGATTGTCCCTGTGTTCGGCTACGTGGATATAGTCTCAAGCCACGTCCTTTGCCAGACTGGATACCCTCTTAAATGTTTTTTGTCATTTCGCCACCAACCCCCCTTTTTACACACATCACTGCTCTATCTACTACTCTGTGTCTATCACACCCCTACCCCACCGTCGACAGGCCCACTGCTTAGCCTTCATTGCCAAATACTGGTTTAGGACCCTTCCATCATGTTTCTTCTTTCTCCTATCCTCTGCCATCCCTACATCTTACCCACTGCATTCCAGGGAATCCCTCTTCCCCTCTTCTTCTCTGTCCCCATCCCCACTCAACTGCCGGTTACATAGAAATATAGAAACATAGAAGTTGATGGCAGATAAGGACCCAAGGCCCATCCAGTCTGCCCATTTCTTTTTTTACCTTATGAATGTGCCATAGGCCTTTGTTCTGTAAATGGCCTATCTATTCATACTCATCTGTATTGCTCCCTTATGCCTATACAATGCCTGTTTGAAGCCCCGCACTGTATTCATATCCACCACTTTCTGAGGTAGGCCGTTCCATGCATCCACCACCCTTTCTGTGAAAAAGAACTTCCTCACATTGCCCCTTAATCGGCCTCCCTCTAATCTCATGCTGTGTCTGCTTGTCCTGCTATTTTTCTTATATTGAAACATGTTAGACTCTTTCACCTTGTTAATGCCCTTAAGGTGTTTGAATGTTTCGATCATATCACCTCTCTCCCTCCTTTGCTCTAGGGTATACATATTGAGCTCAGTTAATCTGTCCTCATATGTTTTCTGATGCAGTCCCTGCACCATTTTGGTTGCCCTTCTCTGTACTGCCTCAATTTGGTTAATGTCCTTGTGAAGGTGTGGCCTCCAGTACGGCATGCAGTACTCCAGATGGGGCCTAACCAGTGTCTTGTAATGAGGGATTATTACCTCCCTCTTCCGACTTGTGATACCCCTACTAATACACCCCAACATCCCTCTAGCCTTACCTACTGCTTTAGAGGTCTGCTTGGATGATTTCAGGTCATCTGTGATGATGACACCCAAGTCTCTTTCTTCCCTTGTGACTGCCAGCAACTCCCTTCCCAGCCTATAGGTGGCTTCAGGGTTTCTCTTCCCTATGTGCATGATCTCGCACTTCTTTGCGTTAAACCCCAGTTGCCACTCTTCTGACCATTTTGCTAGTTTATCCAGATCTCTTCTCATTCTACCCACCCCATCTGGTTAGTCTGCCTTCTCCTACCACCTCCCTCTGGAATTAACTCTCCTCTACCATTCGTCTAACCCCCTTCCTCCCTGCCCTTAACAGCCTGCTCAGACTCATACCCGTTGCTCCTTGCTCCTGTACCTCAACCTCCTGAGTCATCTTGTCTCTCAATAGTCTTGAATAACTGCACTATGGCTTATATTGCCCATATGTAACTTTGCTTTGTCTGTATACTGTGCTTCATTATTGCCATTATTTAATTTCCCTTTGTATGTATTTGTTTTCCCTTTCCCCGGGTTGCACCTGGGAATGAGTCTCGGCTCAGTGTGCCTTTCCCGGTTACCACATTTTAAATAAATAAATATAAGAAGGGAAACAGGGCAAGATGTGTCTCTTCGGAGATTACATGAAGTTCTGTGGCAGGTTAGACAGTGAGGAGGGGTTGCAGAGGAAGCTGCAAAGGTTAGAGAGTTGGTCCAAGATCTGGCTGTTGAAAGTCAACATCAAAAAGTGGTAGGTGATTCACACAGAGAAAAAGAACCCAGGAAGGAATACTGGATGGGAGCAGTTAAGCTGGCCACTACTTCAGAGGAAAGGGACCTGGGGGTCATCATAAGCAACTCCCTGAAACAAACAAGCCAATGTAGCAAGGCCTACAGCAAAGTAACCAGAATGTTTGGGTGTATTGGAAGGGGTGTCACTGGCAGGAAGAAAGAGATAATACTACTTCGCTATAGATTACTGTAGAGACCCCATCAGGAGTACTGTACTCAGTTCTGGAGTCCTCACCTGAGAAAAGACAGACAGGGTGGAAACAGGGCAAGGCAAACAGAAAACTGACACTACTGACCAATGTTATTGTACACAAAACCACAGAAGATTGTCTGTTTCTCTGCTTGTGAAATTTATTGCGAACAAGGTGTAAACACAGAAAATGGCAGTGGGAGAGGCATGCAGTAAATCTGTCTCATGAGTGGAATAGCTTTGGTGAGCAGCGCCAGTTTACTGTTTGCCTCACTACTTTTTTTTTCTGGCTACACCACAACCACTCAGTGGTGGTCCTTCCTTTTCCCAGTGTCCTGGAAACAGGACAGCATAGAGTAACCAAAATGATTCAGGGAGAACAGGGCAGATCCTACGAGGAACGGCTCATGGAACTGAACATGTACTCACTGGAGGTCAGAAGGGAGAGGGGAGACACGATAGAGACCTTCAAGTTCCTGAAAGGAATAACAAGGGAAACTGCAAGGAACTATTTAACAGGAATGGTGGGTCAAAAACAAGGGGACATGAATGTAAACTGGTGGTGGGGGATGTGAGAAAATATTACTTTATCGAGAGTGAGCCATGGAACAGCCTAAGAGCAGAGGTGGTGGGCACAAAAAACATTACTGGATCCAAGCATCGCTGGAACAGTGTAACAGTCTTAATAGTCACTCATGAAGGTAGAAGCAAGGCGGGGGGGGGGAGTAGGATGAAAACACCATCTGGGTAACAGGTCACAGGGTAGAAAAGGATAAAACTAGGCAGACTGGTCTGTTTCTGCTGCTGCTGTCTATGTTTCTGTTTTTAATGTTTTCCAAAAAAACTGGAATCATTTCTATAATTTGCCAGCACCAGTAGTTCCAGAGGGACACACCAAAACTTTGAAGAGCCGTAGAAACTTGCACATGCCTCTCATGCCTCCCCGTGTGACCTTCCGCCTTGACTACTGTAACTCCCTGTACCTAGGGCTTCCGTGGGTTGATATCCATCGCCTGCAGCTGGTGCAAAACGCAGTGATCAGGTTGTTGTCTATGCTACCTCAGTCCAGTCATATTACACCTTTGCTGCGCGAACTGCACTGCCTGCCAGTTCAGTGGCAGATTACTTTCAAGGTCAGTTTGCTGATCTATAATGCCCTACATGGACAGGGTCCAAGTTACCTACAAGAGCTTCTGCATCCTTATTGCCCACTCCGACCGCTCCGCTCTGCTGATAAGGGATTGCTAGAGGTTCCCAGGGTTCAGTTGAAGACATCTGGGTCACAGGCATTTATGTTTGTGGCACCTACCCTGTGGAACTCTCTAGTCATCAGATACATGAGTACCTGATAGTGGACAGCTTCAAGACCACATTAAAAACATACTTGTTTGGGTTAGCCTTCTGTGAGTATATTTAAAGGAATATACTGTATTGTATCGATTGAGGTTTTTATCTGAGTATTTATGTATTTTATTGTTAGGGTGCTATGATCTTTGGAATAGTGCCTTTTTATAAATAAAGCTGATTGGATTGGATATCAATAAACATCAATAGACATACCCAAGTAAACTAGCCTTTTATACATAAACTGGCACACCAGTTGTTAACTCTGTAACATAGTGCACATCACTGAAAGTGAGTGTATACCTCCAAATCTAATAAGTAATTGCAAGTCAAAGCAAAACACAGTGGACTGGAGTAAAGTACAAAAGTAAATTTTATTTTAAATCAAGGCATACAAAAGAGGGGTAGGAAATAGCTAGGATGCTGGTAACAGAAGCTACCCCAACATTTCATGTAAAAAAGCCTCCCTTTCCTAGTCAACAAAAACAAATAAATACATAAATTCTACCCTGCTCAAACTTCTCAGTCACACTATAGGGGAAGCCAGGTCTGATTTCTTTGTTTTATACCGAGTTATCGGAGTACTTCATCTTTTAGTATGTCTAGCTGGTCAACATGGCTCCCACGTCAGTCTGTCATTTTCCCTGTAACTCCAAGGCATTTTCCTGTGATTGCCTGTAGATTGCATATTTCTATGCAAGTTGACTTGTTCTGTTTTCTCATCTAAGCAATGCAAGCCTATAGGTACAATTTTTCTGCGGTAGTTATATCTATTGTCGCTCCTTGATGAGACGTGTGATCAGTGCAGCACGTGTGCTTTAGAACTAAAAGTTGTAGTGTAGTAATGACACCACTACTATACTACAACTACTTGTTTGACCTTTGAACTGTAGTACAACAGGATTTCTGCATGCATTGAAATCCATGTACAATAAGGTATCCAGTGATATGGGAGAGTCAAATTGAGCAACTCAGTTTGACCGCCTGCAGTAAGAGTGAGTAGGAAAGGATAGCGAGGAGAACAGTGACTGTAATTGACAACAATTGCAAAATGGAGATACGGCAACTATGACAGGGAGGTATATGGGAACAGCATATGAGAGGATGTGTGGATGAGCAGTTTCCAGCTGGCCATTTGGCATAGTGGTAGGGGTGTGTGCCTGTAGTGTGAGGGGCTCCAGGTTAGCAGCTCGCTCTGAGCACAAATGTTTTGTATGTTGGTTGTGTTTGGAACTTAGTATTTTTTATCCTGGATGTCCCAATCCGATTTTCTCCCTCCCTCAGATGCCCCTGTACCCCAGTGTCAGGCCCCCACTTGAAGTTGATTATCTTAATAATGGGGGGGTGCGGGAGCAAAGCCCCCAACATGGGCAGTGTGGGGGCATAGCCCACTGCATAAAAGAACGTTACTGTCGCACATTGTATGCAGCCAAGGGCGCTTGTTTTGTTATCGCATAGTGCATCGCCGCCATTTGTGTTTTCGCTGCTGTGCACTCGCTGATATGGCAATCGCTATTTACGTTCACTCAAATCACATGGAACCATACAATAAAGAGTCACAATGTACTATAAAACAATTATGTATACCTTTATAAATTGTGCAAGGAATGTCCTGCATCCTGATTGGTCAAAAAGATACTTGCATTTTTATGGAGCAGCAACCCATGATTTTGGACTTCTTCCAGAAACCAGGAACCAGCACACCAACATATCAATGCCTGCCAAAACAATTCAGGATTACCATCACAAACATAGCCACCACCTTTACCTGCTAAAAAACTTCAGCTAGGCCCTAAAAAATAAACCTCCTTTAAATAAAAAAAACTGCAAATGTAGAACATTTTTTTGCCTTTCATAATTTCCTACTTACACACATGCACAGATTAAAACAAGCATTTGTCAATGCCGAATGTTGTTGCGCTGGCATTGGCAGTGGCAGAGGTGGAGAGGCATAGCACTGTGAGTTTGTTAACGTGTCCCAAAAGGTGATTTTGCTCAGCGAGTACGCCATTGTGCAGCAGAGCTGCGGAAACGCGTTTTGGGCAGGCTGAGGAAAATGGCAGCTGGACTGTTGATAATGAGGTGTGCACAAATGCCAGTGGTGAAAATGTTGCATGACAATATTGCAGATTGACAAAGTTACAAGGGTGCATGGAAACTGCACAATGCACGCTTGCAACACAGTCATTGTCTGGACTTTCGCCACCAAATTTTCAACATAGGCATTTTAGGACCTCTGCTGATAAATAGTGTCACCGTCATTTCCTGAAAGTGTCCCTAAAAGTGATTTTGCACAGTGACTATGCAATTCTGCAGCGGACGTGCGAAAACACATTTCAGCCAGCTGTACTGTTCATAAGGAGGTGTGGAAAAATGACAATGATGAAGAGCTGGAGTGAAAGTATAAAAAATTCACAAAGTCATGAACGTGCGTGCAAACTGCACAATGTACGCTCATAAAACACTCATTATATTGACTTTCATCCCTAAATTTTCAACATAGGCATTTTAGGACATCTGCTAATGAACAGTGTCACTGCCATTTTCATAATGTGTCTCGAACACAGGCTTTCCACAGCAACCGCGCTATTGTGCGCTGGAACTACAAAAACAGATTTTGGTCAGGATGTGAAAAATAACAGCTGTACTTTTCATTAAGAGGTGTAGAACAATGGCACTGTTGAAAATGTGGAGTGAAAATATAAGTTTGCGAACTTACGAGCGTGCGTGCAAACTGCACAACGCACATTCATAACACAGTCATTTTATGGAGTATTGTCACCAAATTTTCAACACAGGCATTTTAGGACCTCTGCCCATGAACAGTGTCACTGTCATTTTCGTAATGTGTCCCGAACAGTGATTTTACACAGCGACCGCGCTATTCTGCGCCGGAAGTGTGAAAACACATTTAGGCAAGGATGTGAAAAATGACAGCTGTACAGTTCACAAGAAGGTGTGGTAAAATGCCATTGTTGAGAATGTGGTGTGAAAATATTGTAAATGCACTAACTTACGAGCATGCGTTGCGCAGTTGCTACTCACGCTTGTAAAACAGTCATTTTATGGAGTACTGTCACCAAATTTTCAACACAGGCATGTTAGCACCTCTGCTCATGAACAGTGTCACTGTCATTTTCATAATGTGTTCCAAACACTGATTTCACACAGCGACTGTGCTATTCTGCACCAGAAGTGCGAAAACACATTTCAGGCAGGATGTGAAAAAAAACAGCTGTACGGTTCACAAGAAGGTGTGGTAAAATGCCAATGTTAAGAATCTGGCATGAAAATAGTGCGAATGTGCTAACTTATGAGCGTGCATTGCGCAGTTGCTACGCACGCTCGTAAAACAGTCATTTTTTGGATTTTTCCCGCCAAACTTGCAACATAGGCTTTTTGAGACCCCCTCTCATGAACAGTTGCACTGTCATTTTGTTACTCAGTCTCGAAAGGTGATTCCATTCAGTGACTGCGAAATCACCTTTCAGGACCGAATAATGCCATGACAGTGCAGAATTCATGAAGGGGTCCCAAAACCCCATGTTGAAAATTTAAATAAAATTTAAAATGCCCGAGAGATGCATTAAAGTTGGAAAACCCTATTCATTCCATTATATGGCTTACCAGCATTTCTTCAGTTCGCGGTCGGCTTTGAAGAGTGCAGGCGTGTTCCGGTCCACAGAAGATCGTCACGCGGACTCCGCGGGTAAGTATGGGGTGAGGGGGTGAGGGAGGCAGGGTGCGCGGTGGGTGGGTGCGGGTGGGGAGGGGCATCAAGACTGTGAGGACAGTTTTCATTTTACAGGAAAAAAAAGAAATAACCCATCGGGGGACAGCTTTTTTTTGCAGAGATTTGGCATGCTGGGTGGACTCTAGCATGCCACCCTAACTGTTGGGGTGTCTGTGGCCGACAGGGACTGGACACCTCATCATCACACAGCATGGGGAAGAAGTAATGCTGACTGGGATTGGGCACGATGACGGCACACACAAAAAGTGGGGGCACGAGCCGAGGGGGTTGGGCACCCCTCAGCATTCAACAATTGAGAGGATTATGCAGACAGGTGGGCTCCCCGTCCAGCACACAAAGGGAGGTTAACCGACAGGGGCATTGGGCACCCCAGTCGGCATTAGTTAAGCAGCTGCCGGCTCGCTGACCATGCACATAATGGCAGTGAGCACGGCAAGAAAGGGACCGCTGTGTATGACGAGCTTTGCTCGGATTGCAGCGGACCTTTTCTTAGATGTGCTCGCCACATTATGTATGCATGGTGTGGCGCCGGAATGCATGCTGATTGGGGAATGCATTGCATTCTCCCAACTGCGGCCCCACCTCCAAAGCTGCACTGTCCCACGATGTTGGCTGAGCAAGCGCAGCAACATAAAAAATGGAATACTACTGAAAGTTTTATTTTCTAGTGCTCATTTGCTGACCATGAAAAATCATCTTCCTATCCTTATTTATGTTTCACAAAAATCTCTGCTGCTTACCCTGCCAAATATAAAATTAAGATCCTGACTCTCTAAGACTCCTTCTGTTGTGTTTATGTGTTGCTAGAGGTGAACATTCTCCCAGTAAATTCTGAATAATTTTGAATTCCTGTATTCCATGACACTCAAACATTCCATCTACTGAATGTGATTTTAAAGGTGGGGACTCAGGACTCCTCTTTACTAATTATTCTTAACAAACAAAACACCAGTTTTTAATAAATGAATGTTGCCATTTTTGCTTTTTAAATAGTTTTTTTTTAGTTTATTATTATACTCATTGTATAAGTGCAATAAAACATTCCAAGGTGTGGAAAGTTGTGTGCAAACCACACCTCCAGGTGCTGAAAGCACTTAGCATCAATGCTTAATTTTATAAGCACAATAAAACACTCCAGGTTGTGGGCTGCTATGTGTCAACCGCACTTCCAGGTGCTAAAAGCAATCAGCATAAATGCCTCATGCCTTAAATGGAAGTGATTGTAGTGAAGTCCTGATCTTCTTGCTTGCCAATTCACTCAGTTGCACACTTCTGTGAGCAGTTCAGTGCAGAGCAACATTTGCGTAACCTGCACTGGCCAGTCAGTGATTTGTTGCTTTTCTATTTGCAAATTATGCTGTAAAGCCACTAGAGGGGAACAACACATGTAGGTTGCAATCCTCTTCCCACTGCTCTCCCCTAACACTTGCAGTCCTGGGTCATTCATACCTAAAGCAAATTATCAATGTCCTAACATTCGGTGGTGTGATCTGAATCTGTAAGCCTGTACAAAGCCTCTACAACCCTACCCAGAATGGTTTCCATCTCCCTCCAACTCACACCCTTCCTAGTTCTTATCCTTTTCCCAGTCTCCCCCTCTACACCCATTGCCACTTCTCTCTCCCCTTCCCTTCCACATACCTCCTTCATTCTGTCAATCACCCCCACAGCTCCCCTTGTAAACAGGCCCCACTTTCCTTACTACCCTCCAGCCTCTCTGGTTTCTCTTACTATTCACTTTGCCTTTCTTCATTTCCCTATTTCCTTCTCTCCGCCCCTCCCTCCCTCTTCCCCTCCCTCACGTATTTCCTACTCCAATTACAAAAGTCTTAAACTTCACTATTTCATCCTTGCCCTCCTCCTTCTTTCATCAGGGAACATCCACCCCAACCAAGGCCCTATTTCTTCTCCTATTCTGGCTCCTTACCCAAATAACATGTCTCCAAACCCCACTTCCACTACAACCCACCCAACGGGTTGAAGCTCCTCCACCTGAACATTTGCAGCCTGCTACCTAAAATCAACCTCCTACAAACTCTAATGATTTCACACACCCCTGACATCCTAATTATTACAGAGACATGGCTCAAAAAAAGCATCCCTGACAGTGCCCTTGCAATCCCTGGGTATTCCATCTCCAGATAAGATCGATCAGGTCACGGAGGGGGAGTGGCCATGTATATCCTATCCTCACTGCAGTTTACTACCACCCTATCTACCTCCATCCCAGCTACCTATGAAACCCTTGTCACCCACATTACCTTTCCTTTCTCAATCCCAATCTTTGTGGCTGGCATCTATTGTACCCAAGCATTCAACCCTCGGTCACGACAGAACTCTTAGCCAATATCACCTCCCTCTCGCAATCTGGTGAACGTTTCATAATGGATAACGTGAATCTAAATTGGTTGTCTCACAAGTTAAACAAGCTATGCAATGACGTCACTGCTCTAAATCTCACTCAACTTATACTTGAGCCCAGACGACTTAATCCCAAAACACAAAACCACCCCCTGCTTGACTGGGCACTCACAACCCACTCGCACCACGTCATTAAATCTGGTCTCTTCCCCGATGCCCTTAGTGACCACAACCCCATTTTCATTACACGTAAGGTTCATTGCCCCAAACCTCCCCCTAAAATCATACAGCTCTGGTCCTTTAAATCCTTAGACCATACCCCAATCAGCTCTGTACTCACTTCCACCAACTGGGCCCCCCTCTCCACTGCCATTTCTGTCAACCAAGCCCTTGACTATTTTAAGGATAAATTCATTGCCACCTGGAATGCTTTTGCTCCTTTCAGAAGGATCAGAGTCCATGGGCTTCACCTCCCCGGATTACCCCCAAACTACTGGCCTGCTTCAGGGAGCATGGCCAGACCTGGAGAAAACACAAATCTACTAAACATCCAAATGACTATGCCAAGTACAGAATGCTATGCACTTCATGTACTAAAGTTACTAGACTGGCTAAGTCTGATTATTTCAACTCCTCATTCCCGGCTAACATTAACTCTCCATCTAAATTCTGGAGGGAAGTTCATGTCCTATTCTCTCCCCCCTCACCCTCACCCTCCAGTTCTCAAAATATATAACTCCCTAGTTTCTGACTCTGGCTCTGTGGCCAATGAATTTAATGCCTACTACACCTTGTGCACCACATCTCTTCTAAATTCCTTCTCCCCATTGCCACCTACTAACTTCAGCCCTTCACCTCAGCCAGTGTCTACCCTTCACCAATTTTCCTTTTCTACTATCTCCTCTGATGAAGCTCTTAATGCTCTCCCATCCCTCAACCCCTCTAAAGGCTCCTCACCAGATGAGCTCGATCCTAAACTTCTCTACCTTTCTGCTCCTGCAATTGCTTATCCTATCTCCCTAATCCTTAACCTGTCCTTTATTTCTGCCCAAGTACCCTCATCCTGGAAACACACTGTAATCCTTCCTCTCCCCAAGGGTGGTAACACATCCTCTCCTGGCAACTATTGCCCCATTTCCCTCCTTTCTACCCTTGCCAAACTTCAAGAACATTTAGTTCTCTCTCAACTATCACCCTTCCTCTCTGATTCCTCCTTCTTCACCCCTTCCAGTCTGGTTTTTGGAAGAACCACTCAACAACCACCTCCCTCCTCAGGCTTACTGACTCCATCCTTTCTGGAATGGACAGTGGCCTGATCACTTCAGCCATCTTTGTCAACCTAGCCAAAGCTTTTGACACTGTTTCCCATCCCTTGCTTCTTGATTCACTCTCCTCAGCTGGCCTGGCTCCATCAACCACCAACTGGTTTAAATCCTACCTCATTGGCAGGACCCAATCAGTGAGAATCCTTGATTCCATCTCCCCTCTTCTCCCCATCAACTCTGGTGTCCCTCAGGGCTCAGTGCTTGGTCCCCTACTCGTCTCCATTTTCCTTAATGATCTTCCCACAGCCTGCTCATCCTCTTCTATCCATATGTACGCTGACAATATTGTTTTGTACAGTTCCAGCAAAAACCCTGCTGCTGTGCAAACCAGCTTAAAGCATGACTTCAACCAAGTACAGCTCTGGTTTGCTTCTCATCAACTTTTTCTAAATGCCAAGAAGACAGTCTCAGTGACCTTTGGCACCAGGCAGAGACTCTCTAGGCTCCTGGCCCTACCCACCTTCCACACCGTTGATGGGACCATCTTGGAGGACACCTCCTCATTTAGATATCTGGGGGTTTGGCTGGACCAGCACCTCAACTTCTCTGTGCATATTGATGCTATCCTGAAGAAACTGCACCCCAAGCTTGGTACTCTGTACAGGAATCATAGTTGCATCCTGCTGACTGCGAGGCACAAAATTGTCCAGAAGATGATACCCCCCATCTTTGACTACTGTGACGTAGTCTATGGTGGTGCTCCCAAATCTTCCCTGACCAAGCTTGACACTCTCTTTAACTCCTTCTGCCACTTTGCTATTGACTCCCCTTCCCGCTCCCACCACTGTGAACTCTATCGCTCTCTAACCTTCCTTCCACTATCTCACAGATGCATCTCTCACTGTGCCAAACTAACCTCCACATTTTGGTTCGGGGGGCTCCCCTTCTATCTCATCCTCTCTCTCCACTCCACCTCCCCCACCCACTCTCTCATATCAAATGACACCCGCACCTTGATGGTCTCTGGCCGCTCCACCCTCATTGGTCAGACTGGTTTCGCCCATCGTTTCCCTAAAATCTGGAATTCCCTCCCCCCTGAAATATCACACTCCTCCTCCAACTACTCCCTTACCTCTGCCCTACACAGCTACCTTTCCCTCAGCTGTTCCTGCTTTAACCCACTTAATACCTATCCCCAGTTTCTGCCTTCCTACCATGACCCCCACGGCAGGGTTCTCAACATCCTAAAGGGGGAAATGGCTACCCCTTCTCCTCATATTCAGTTCTTGCCTCTCCCTCGCTCTTCTCCATCTGCCCTTCTGGGTCACCAGTGTGCACAACCTAACCCCATCCTTTTTTACTCCAATAGCACTTGCGTACTACCTCAAGCCTGCTCCTGGTACACTTGTGTACTATAAATGGTTCTTTTGCATTATTACTGTTTTGTATGTTTATATGTTCTTTTGCATGATTTTGGACATGTATTGTAGTTTACCCAATGTTCCACTACTGTTTATTGTACAATACCTTGTGTTCCAACTGTTGCACAAAAATTACAATGTAGTATTGTTTGTACTACCCACATACTATTGTAACTGATCATCCTTCACAACCCTATGTAACCCCTCCCCCCAGGTCACACCGTGAGACGAGCAACTTGTTGTTCAGTGTGCCCTCTGGGTGAAACATTTCAATAAATAAATAAATGCACCTGAGTGTGCTGTTACCACACATTATACAATGGACAAAAATAAAATTTTGGTTCTGCACCTGGGAGTTAGAAACCCAGGCCAGGGGTATACCCTGGGATGAGACAAAATTCAAGTCGTGGAGGGTGAGAGAGACCTGGGGGTAGTGGCAGATGTCAACATGAACAACTCAGAGACCTGTAGGAGGGCAGTGGCAAGGGCAAATAGGATGCTGGGATGCATCACCAGAGGAATTACCTCCAGAAAGGTGGAAGTGATCCTTCCCCCGTGCAACTGCTTGGTCAGGCCACACCTCAAGTATTGTGTGCAGTTTGGGAGACCACATTTAAAAAGGGACATTACACTCCTAGAGAGGGTCCAAAGGAGGCAACCAAAATGATCTGGGGCCTGGGGAAGAGGACCTATGAGGAGAGGCTCAAGAAGCTTGACATGTACACCCTGGAGGAGAGGAGGTATGGGGGACATGATAGAGGTCTTTAAGTACATAAAAGGGATCAATAAGGGGGGCCCAGTCAGGGTGCTCCAAAGGAAGGGGAGGGGGCAACGAGGGGAAATGGGTGTAAGCTGGAAAGGGGCAGGCTCACAGTGGAAAGGAGGAGGAGGAGGTGTTATTTCACTGAAAAGGGTGGTGGAGCCATGGAATGTGCTACCCAGAGAGCTGATAGAGGTGGAGGCTGTGGACGGGTTTAAGAGGGGACGGGACAGGTACAGGAGGAGGGTAAATCTGACCAGGTCCAATGCAGGTGGAACATCTGAGACTGGGGACGGTATAATCCAAGGTGTAGGGGGACATCAAATTCAGCCCTCAGTGCGGATGCTGAAAATCGAGCAGACTCAAATGACCATTAGACCTATTCTGCTGGTATTTAGTATGTTAGCATATTAGTAAAATCCTGTAACCTGATTGATCAGCTAAGGTCTTTATCAGTGGGTAAATCCTGCAATAACCCACAGCTAAAGAAGGTATCCCATTGAGACCATGGGATCTGAAAAAGCGTAGTGAAAAAATGCACCGTGATAATCATGCAGGAAGAAACAGTGAAAGTGCCGCCATACAACCTAGCACATTTCCTTTAGTCTATTAGCAAAATATATACATTGGACTTATGGAGTGCCAACTATATAATTTGATAATAAAACAATGGAAATGTGCTAGGTTGTATATTTATGACTGTGCAGTTTTTGACCACACTTTTTTGAATGGAGCAGATGACACGTTTTTTGACCATGCTTTTTTGGATAGCACGTTTTTTGGGGGGGGTTGCTGCTTATTTCTGCCCTACCCCTGGCCCTGGTTGGCCCTCATCTGGCCACTGTCCATCACCTCCATCTCCTTCAGGCCCTCACTTCTGTAACCCCCACGGCTTATCCCCCATGGTGGGGCAGCGGGAACCCCCCACCCACTGACAGGATCCAGTTTTGGGGTGTTACCTCCAGAGATGGAGCATGATGGAGATGTCCATCTAGCTGCAATGGCCAGCCACCAGGCTTTTTTCATGTTTTCTTCCTCCTGTAGGAGCCAGGTGTGCAATGACGCCTGCCATGGGCTCAGGCACGCACCTGCGCACGGCCTCACCAAGCATCTGCCATGCTCCCACCACACTTGTCTTGCAGCAGTGTAGCACCAAGCCCCAGGCTCCACCAGGAGTTATGCATGCACCAACCACAGGTTACCCCCTACCCGGAGATGGAGAGCTGTCTATCAGATGCTCAATCCATCTCCTCCCTGCCAACCCCCGATGGCCCATGCTCATTCCCGAATGTGGGTTGCTGGTGTGGCGTGAGGTGTGGCATCCAGCACATCAGCCCTCAGCACCGCCAGGCTGGCTGAAAGCATGGTTTTGATGTAGAAGTGCTGAAGGAAGGCATCTATAACAAGCCTTTGTCAATGCCGAATGCTTGCTTGCTGGCATTAGCATTGGAAGTGCAGGAGTTAGACAGATGCAGATTAGGAATGGCAGTGAAGTATTGAACTGACACCAACCCCACCCCTACCCTGCAGAGATGGACAGGCACTGGGGTGTGCCTTTGGGTCATCACCATAACGCTCACACCATTTCACCTTACCCTACCCTGCAGACACCGACAAGTGTCATGGTGTGCCTTGGGGTGTTCAGGCTTTACACTCACCCCATTCCATGAGGAAATACACTGAAATGGGTGCAGTATAGGAGAATGGGTTGAACTTTCGGCCCAAGAGTCTAAGGCACACCTCGATGCCTGTCACTGGTTGCGGGGGGGTGGAATGGCATGAGCATTACTGTCGACAATCCCAAGTCACACCCCTGATGCCTGTCAGTCCCTACAGGATAAGGCATTATGGTTGGAAACCCTAACACCCTTGGCATTTCTTGGTATTTTCACTCCAAGTTTTCAACATGGGCTTTCTGTGACCCCACCGTATGAACAGTAACACTATCAGTTCGTTAGCGGAAAGGTGATTTAGCACAGCGACTGCGCCATTTGGCACCACAGGTGCGAAAACACATTTTGAACAGGATGTGAAAAATGACAGCTGTACTGTTCATGAGGAGGTATGAAAAAATGGTAATGCTGAAAATCTGGAGTGAAAATATAAAAAAATTGGTGAAGTCACCAGTATGCATAGAAATTGCACAATGCACACCATAATGCAATTATTTGGGGTATTTTTTACACCAGATTTTCAACATAGGCATTTTGGGACCTCCGCTCGTGAACCGTGGCACTGTGATTTTCTTAATCTGTCCCAAACATTGATTTTGCTCAGCGACCGCGCCCATTGTGTGCCACAGGTGCAAAAACATGTTTTGGGCAGCATGTGAAAAATGACAGCTGTACTGTTCATAAGGCAGTGTACAAAAATTACAATGTTGAAAATCTGGAGTAAAAATGTAACAAATTGGTGAAGTTACAAGCATGCGTAGAAACAGCGCAATGCACGCTGGTAACGTAGTCATTTTTTTGAATTTGTTCACCAGATTTGCAACATGGGCTTTTTGGGACCTCTCCTTATGAGCACTGTCACGGTGATTTTCTTAATCTGTCCTGAACATTGATTTCACACAGTGACCACGCCATTGTGCACCAGATTTGCAAAAACAGATTTCAGGCAGGATATGAAAAATGACAGTTGTACTGTTCAAAAGCAGGTGTGGAAAAATGGCCATGTTGAAAATCTGGAGTGAAAATATTACAAATTCTAGAAGTTACAAGTGTGCGTGGGAACTGCGCAATGCACACTCTTAACACAATCATTTTTTGGAATTTTTTCACCAAATTTGCAACATAGGCTTTTTGGGAGTCCACCTCCTGAAAAGTGACACCATCATTTTGTTAATCAGTCCCAGAAGGTGATTAAATGCAGTGACCACAAAATCACCTTTCGGGACCGAATAACGAAATGACAGTGACAGAGTTCAAGAGGTGGGGGTCACAAGAACCCCATGCTGAAAATGTGGAGCCAAAAGTTGCAAAAATGGCCAAGATATCCACCTAAGTTGAACCCCCTCCCTCATTTATGCCATTATACAGCTTACCGGCATTTCTTCAGTTCGCAGTCGGCTTTGAAGAGTGCAGAGATGTTCCCGCTCCACCGAAGATCGTCGCGCCGGGCTCCAGAGGTAAGTATGGGGTGAGGGGGGGGTGTGGGGAGGTGGGATGCGCAGAGGGTGGGTGCAGATTGGGGGAGAGGGCACCGCAGACAATGATGGACTATTTTCTTGTTTCAGGTACTAAAAAAAAAAAAAGAAAGAAACACCGGACCATTTTCTTTATTACAGGTGAATTCTGACAAATGTTGGGCACACTGGGGTGGGTTTCCAGTGTGCCACCTGTGTTTTTGTGGAGGGGGGACTGAGGCCAATGAGTTGGGCCCCCCATTGGCAAAGAAGCATGTCTGTGTTTGGGGCACGATGCTGAGGGGGATTGGGCACCCCCTCAGTAGACAAATTCCAACAAGGGGGACATTAAACCGATGGGGATTGGGCTTCCCCATTGGCAAATGAACTGGGGAGGGGGCATGCCAACAGGGGGATTGGGCACCCTCAATGTCGGCTTTGAGAGGTGGACGGCGACAGCCACCACCAGGTTTCTTGAAATTTTACACTAGGCAAAGCACGCTCTACAATGAGGGGGGCACTCCCTCACTGCAGCAGTGAATTTCTTTTAAGTTGATGGCATGCTTCTGAGCTGCTGTCATAGCATGCTCATTCATTTATGCCACAGAGACAAGCTCCAAAAAGCAGTGGCAGCATTGGCCACAATACTGCCACACCCCCCCAACCTGCTACTCTAGCAAGCTGTCACAACATAGTTCTTGCACATGCATGCAAGCAAACATAGAAAAGCACAAGAAAACATAATTAAACTCGTAGAAGAAAAGCATTTATAAAAACTACAAGAAAACATAATTAAACTCATTTTTCATTTATTTTACACATGGGATCATTGTATAACTGCAAAAAGGCACTTCAGGACATAGGTAATTGGAGGGGAATACCCACTTCTCATGTGGTTAGGTCATTCAACTGCACCTCATGATACATCACACAAAGTGTGGGAAAATCCCTCAATAACCCATGCCCTGTCATACCTTTTTGCTCAAGCAATCCGCACCCTGGATTGTCCTATGACTTAATTATATAGCATCCTTCAAAAGACGTACACGATGATCACTAATCACGTATGATTATCATGTACAGTATACTGACAAATAGAGATTTGTATATGCAAAACCTTTATGTTGGAAGCATAAAGAAGTTCTTAACCTGGATTAATTTTGCCCTAATAGGGAGAGGATACACACAAGAGTATTAATCTGTATGCTGTGCAAAAATAAAAGAGGCACATGTGGATCTCAGCTCCACCCTTCCAATCTGAAGATCCCCAAAGGCAGGAGCACTTCACCATACATTCTTTCAACATGAGGCTGTGTTTAAATGTCAAAGCCATGAAAGCAAGAGGTAAACATCATTTTGCTGAAGTATTTCTTGGAAAGATAAATAAACAGATGAGCCTAAACATTTAGTTTATCACAAGAGTGTACCGTATCATCATCACATGCTGCATGCCTTTTGTTTTTTTAGACACAGAGAATGGAAATAATATATATCTTTATTTCCATTAGCAGTTTGTTTAGTGGGACATAATGCATTTTACATGTTAACCCAAAGTAGTAACAACTCAGAGAAACATAGTAAGTGGGAGAATCCTAGTTTTGCTATTACAATCATACTGCATTGTTAATATTTCAAATTGCTTGTTACTTGTTTTGACCTTCTTTGTAGGTTAGTCAGCTGGTATTAATATTTCTAAGATAAAATATTGGAAAATATTTGTTTTTTTAGTCTGGCTGATTAAATGAACTATTTTTCACAGAGTTAGCTACTGAGAGAGTCTCAGAGTTAGCACTATGGAAAAAACAGACACGCAGCAAATATAGAAATGATACAGCTCCCTCCTCCTAAATACTGGAATAGCACCCCCAAGTCCTCCACTATTCTTCCTCCTCCCTTCCTTTCAAAACTTGCTTTTGTGAACATTTCACCCACACCTTTTTGCAGAAATGAAACCATCCCTTTGTTCCCTCTTACCCTCTTGTGTCCAACCACTTCTCCCTGCACCACTTGTACCTCACCCCCACCCAAAGTGAATACTACTGTCACTCGGCCTTAGCTTTCCTCATTTCTATTGGTTTGTGTTTTTGATGGAGTTTTTTGGGGGTCTTTCAGTGTTCATTTAATCCCATTTAAGATACTGCTACAGTATTTTTAATAGTTTTTTGGGGGAGCATTTTATTTAATCTACTGCTTTATTTATATCATCCTGAGGTTCATTCCAATCTTTTGCTGTTTTGCACTGCTTTTTCACATGATGTTTATTCATTGAATTATGTTACATTGTACTGTTTCCCTCTACTTAACACCCCCCCACACCCACACACACACACACACACACACATTCCAAGTCACACCTGGAAACCAGCCTCGGCTCAGTGTGCCTTTCCTAACCAGAAATTCAGAACTAGTTTATTTTGATTTTATTTTGCTGCTCAGGTAAGTTCCTGTTTCAGGAGTGGCCTGGGCTAAATGTTTAACATAGAAATACACTGTAAAATAAGAACTTAACAATGCTTGATACACACATATTGAACAAATATGAAGGCAAATGAAGATGTTGACTGGATATTTGGGATGTTGATTGGATATTTGGGATGGTAGATGTAAAGATCAGGACAAGCATTCCTGGACCTGACAAACAAATGCTTTTTGGTACCCCACTAAAGCCCATTTCCTCCAACAGCACTTTTAGAAGTCTGAACATTCTATTACTTTAGCTGCACACAAAATGGCCACTAAAGGAAGGAACAAGAAATGGGGTTGCAAGGCCCCTGAAATTCTGCAGCCACAGAATTTTCTGCAGAATTTGCATCATGCCACAGAATACATATAGTGCTGCAGAATTCAATGTTTTTGATGAATTTTCATTCAGATATACAGTTTTTCCATATAACCATGGCTTCCCCATCTTGTTTATCCTGAAGTCCCTCCTCTATGTTTGGCATATGATGTCACTGATGACATCACATAATATCTTAGCCTATTGCAGGACTACATTCTGCCACATAAATGAATAAATCATGTTACAGAAATCAGAAAATGCTGCTACAAATGCCTAGGTGCTGTGCTGCAGAAAGCAGAACAATGTGCTGCAGAACACTAGGGGCCCTAGTGCTTGTTTGCATTATGAGTGACTTGGTTGCAGGGGTGGAGGTGGGTTAGCACCTTGGGAATAGTGACTGCAGCATGTTGAAATTTAGCAGGAGCAAATGTAGGGAAGACATTACAGGGGGTAGGAAAAAATAAAAAAAAAATACTTTAAAATTATTCCTTATCTTCTTCCTTGCAGTCATATGCAGTCTTCTGATATGCGTTAGTGGTTTTATTTTTCAAAAAAAATGATTTTATTTATTTTGTTACTATTACAGAGTAAGCTTTGCATTTTGCCTCCTCAGTATATTTGTGCTGTCAGTTTCTAAATTTCCTGGACATTCAATGGTGAAAACTTATACCATTCCTCAATATGAACTAACCATTGCAGAACAGTGTGAGCCAACGTCAAAGTGAGTCCAAGGAACACTGTCTGTAATCAAGAGTTGCAACTACAGCTCACCTCAGTTTTTTTCTCATGCTAATTTCCACACAGTGAAAATTAAGTGGCATTTTATTAACAACAGCTGAAAAAAGTCTTGCTTTCGCTTACATGTTAAGTTGTTTGAATGCAGTTAGAAACTTGCATTTGGGATTTTTGCTGCATTTTGTGATATTTGTTTGCTGCCATTGAAATGATGCAAAAATGTTTCCATAAATTCTCGGTATTTTGCAATTTGTTTTCCACATTCCATGCTCTTAGAAATATTTTCACAGTGCTAGAAACAAGTCATGAAACGCAAAAATTCCACACAGATTTTTCTTCTTCTTGTGACCTAAGGTGAAAGTGAAGAGTGGAAATTTTACATGGGTCTATTACACCCAGCAAAGGGTATGAATTGGCGGCATAAATTTGATGGCTTAAAAAAGGTGATAAAAATAATTTTCTGAATTAAAAACAGGCAAGATTCAGAATGGTGGATATATAGGGAATATGCAACAAGGCAGTTTTGGAGAATTGTTCTGACCCATATCAGTTTTGGTGACCTCGGATGCCCTTAGGAGTGGCAGAACAAAGCATAGCCATGTCATTGAAGTATCTCCAAGGTCCTCACAGTGAATATGGATGAAGAATGTATCCAGACACTACCCTTGTTGCACATTCAATTTATGCAATGTAGTTTGTTATTTAGGTATCGTTTAATTCGGGTATATGTACTACAAATGATTTTAAACAAAATCCATGGAACTATTGTATTGCTTTGTCAGAATTGTACTGCTATTTACACCATTTATTGAATGGGAGGAATGTACAGCTGTCTGATTAGTCCACATAACATTGGAATCTCACTGGGATCTAACAGCTGCTTCAGGGACAGAAGTGTGCTGATGTGTGCAGCATGTGAATAAATGTACACCGAGAGAATAGACTGTTTATTCTCATTTAAAATTCAGAACAAGGTGGGGTCATTTATTTATCCTAAATTTCTCTCTCACATACATTGCATAAAATAAATTTGATGATACAAGATGGCCAGCTAATCTGTGCAGTGGTAGTGCTGCAATTTGCGATGCTAGTGACCCATGTTCAGAAATGAGCCCAGCTTGGCAAGTGTCCAGTGAGAAGACAAGGCTTTAGCATCCCAGCAAATGCTCACCTCTTTTGGGGTAAGTGGTTGTTCATGGTCCAATGAGTGAGCCCCTCTTAGCAGCTCTAGCAGTCCAGGCATGATCTTGCATGACAAGGGCATGGGTGACGAGAGTCCAAGTCTTGGCACATTCTCATTCCACGTGGGGGAGGATGAAAATCGGATGACAAAATGCCAGTGTTATGTAGGATGAAGCTCAATGACCTCAGACTCTGCTCCATTGATAGGGTGGCTCTCCACTGGTTTCAGTTTCGGGGGGGGGGGCTGTCCTGCTACCTCTGATGGCCCTGCAATGGGGGGAATCCATGAGAGGCAGGGGGGTAAGTCTTAAAGATGGTGGATACAAGGCTGGAGGAGTCAGAGCTGAATGAGTTAGGTGCTGGTGGAGATAGTGATTTAGAAAAATGGAAGATATAAGATGCCACTCAGCATTGTTTCTGGCCACCTTCAATCCCAGAAGAGCAACCCTAAGGTTAAAATTCAACAGAATGGGACACTTTTCAGTGCATTAGGAAGAGGGAAAGTTCCAAACAGGAAAAAGTGTGGAGAACAAACCAATCACACTCAAAACGACTATCCACAAAGTGAAGGATGTGTGTGTGCCAAGTGGTAACAAAGAGATAAGAGTTACAAAACAAGGTCAGCATGTCTGATAAACATGGCTGTGAAAAAATGAATAACAAAAAAAACAATATATAGAGCATGCACTGAAGAAAATATAATGGAGAACCAATGAAGTCTGTAGAAATGTGTCGGAGTGTAAGAAAGCAATCGGAAAAAACAAGCAAAAACATTAGTGGGATCAGATGAGAGATTTGTTTTTTTGTTTTCATCATTTATTTCCCTCCTATTGTCCTCTGGTCCCAGCGGCACCCTTCCTGCTTCTCCCCAACCTTCTAGAAGACTTTGCAGTTAACCACCACTTACACAGGACCTCATAGGTGGGTGGCTTGCCATGTCACTCATGTAGTGCCTGCGGGGAGAAGGTGATGAGTGGGCCAGGGAATTTTCTTCCTAGATTTCCTCCCCAGCATGTCAACATGCAATGACACACACTTATAGGCGTGCCTGCATGGCAGCATCCGTGAACAGACCTGCCCACATTGCTGGTCTCACTGGTGCTACTGCTTGGCCTCCACTATGTGGCAATCAAGTGGCAAGAAAAGGATACCCCCACCCTGAGGGAGGAGAGCTGTCCATGGGGCAGTCGAGCCCCTCCCCCAACGGCTCTGGATGGCCCAGCTCTTTCCCTAACATGGGTTACCAGTCACATGGGCAATACCGCTACCGTGAGTTAAGAGATATTAAAGAAAATAATAAATGGTTCCTTAGTTACTTACATCAAGTGCAAAAAGATTGCTAAGGACAGAGAGGGACTGCTGAAAATGGGAGATGATGGGGAGGTGATTGCTGAGCATGGCAGAGTGGCAGAAGTGTTACAGAGCCTCAGACCTTAAAGGAAAAACATTTAAAAAAATAATATATAGTGCAATTTAACTTATAATTCATCTGTTTACTATGTTTGCTTTTCCTATTCTTTATAGGTAGGGAAATGGACAGACTAGGTGGGCCAAGCGGTCCTTATCTGCAGTCAAAGTCTATGTTTCTATGTTTCTATGTTATTACAATGGACATTTGCATGAAAACTAAATTCTCTGACACTGTCTTCAGCTGCCCTGGGTGCTGTCTTACAAATGACATCCTAATACTCTGATGCTCTGGTTATGTGTGCTTGTAATGTCAGTGACCTGGGTTTTGGAACAAGCCTAGGTCACTGAAGGGTCGACCGGGGGAGGATGGGGAAATGTCCCGGGGGTGATCGTCTCCTCAGGGGGAGGGAGGGAGGGAGGGTTGGCATTCTCTGCTGTGTTAATGCAGCCTGGTGTCCCCAGATGGTATCTGCAAACAGAAACACTGGAAAAGGGAGGGGGACATTACTGAACTCTGGCACTCACGCATGCTCTGCACATGTGCACTGGGCAGGGCATCCACCAACATATGAGGGTGGTAGCAAATGGAGGAAAATGCTGTCTGCCATGGTACGCTGTCCATTGCTCCTTGCAGGTCCTGCTATGCCAATGAAGGTGACATTGATGGACAGAATATTAACACTACCAGAAGGAACTGGGGTCCCCTCTGGTGGCCCTGCCCTATGGGACAATCCAGGGATGACATGGCAATGAGTAAGTCCCAGGGAAAGTGGGTGACAGGGCTGGGTGAGAGGCATGGACTGAAGAAGGAGCCAGCTGGAGGAGGGGGGGTAAACAAAAAATAATAAACAAATAAATAATAATACTCCACTTGTGACATCATCATGGGCTAACAGTATAGCCTAGAGGTTAGAGGAATGAGGTGTGAACGACCTTGATACATCCAGCAGACCAGACCTGAGTTTGATTCTCACAACCTCCACTTGCATACTGTGTGACTCTGAGCAAATCACTTAACCGCCCAGTGCTCCCAGGTTTCCCCTGAAAACAGGCACGTGTGCCTAGTGGGCCTTACCCGGTTACGAAAAGCTAAAATAAATAAATAAATAAATAATCATCCTTTCTACAGCTACCAGTCATGATGTCCCAGAAGAGGAGCCTAATTTAGACAAACAAGCAGAGCAGATGAAGTAGCAAAGATGCTGTTTTCATGAAAATTTCATAAGTAATATATAAAATAATGTATGGGTAACAGTACACAGCAAGGCTGTGCTTCTATCCAGGGCTGCAATTACATCATTGACCTCAAGAGCAAAGCTCAAAAGGTCTCTATGATGCCATTTCACCCTTAGACAGAAATTTATTTATTTATTTATTTATTTATTTATTCATATATCGGATTTACAAACCTTTGAGTCAAAGACTCATTTACAAAGGCACCTCATTGCAGGGAGGGGAGACAATATAGTTGTGAAGCAAGACAGTGGGGAACAGCACAGGTGAGACACAAACAGCATATATAACAGGCATTTCAAAGAGTAAGTAAAAATAGTCAAGTTGCAGAAGAGCTCATGAAAAATAAATCATATAGGGACAGGTTGGGTTTGAAGGCACTCTTGGATAGCCCTATGATAGGCAAATACAGCTCTGAGTGCTCGTGAGGTGTTTGCGTAGGGCGGTTTTGAAGGGGCCAATTTTGGGGATGTTTGTGATGTGCGTGGGGAGGGAGTTATACCAGGATGGTGCTCTGTGGTGAAAGGACCTTTGGGCAAGTGAGGTCCTGGCTCTGGGCACCTGGAAGGTGGCTTTGTTGGTATTATGGGTGGCGACTGAGTGGGAGGCCCGTAGAAGCGGTGTGGTGACTCCTGGGGGGCATAACCCAAGTAGAGCAGTCTTATTGTGCATGGTTGTCTGTACATTATTTGGTATGGTATACAGTGCAGCCTGCCAGGATAAAATGCAGAATACTGCAGAATTCTGTAGAGCTTATGCAGGAAACAGTGCAGTTTCAGTGGGAGATAATCCCCTTTGTCATGCAGGAATCTGTGACACTGCATTGTATATTGGCAGGCTCCACTGTACACTGTCTGTTTTAATTAATTTATCTTCTTTCTAACTCTGTCTTGAACTGTGGTCAAATAAACAGAAAATAGCAAACAACAGGAGAAGATTTAAAACACTGAATGTGATTTAAGTAATAATTACATGAGCTGGCAACATTTCTAGCAGTTCATCTTTTAACAAAACAGTTGACATGGGGGTGTTTTCAATCTTGCTGATTGCTACATTATGAGGAATTTGCATTGTAGGTAAGCATGGGGAATCATAATAGATATGGAATTCTATGCTGTTGTACCATAGTAGTAACATCGCTGCTGTGATACAACACATTTCTGACATCACTACTATGCTACAGTTTCAGGATGTGTATAGATTTCCATACATAAGAGCACTGAACCATATACTGTATCTGCCTCTATCTCCAAAATCAAATAAAGGGGCAGAGGACACTGCAGAGCAGGACACTGCAGCACAGGAGCTAGCACAACAAAACTCACCCAAAACAGGAACCAAAACAAAAAAAGCAAAAAGGAAATCCAAAACACTTCTGATCATAGGAGACTCCATGATCCGGGGAGTTGATACCTATCTCCAGCCAGGGGTAATGGTCAGATGTCTCCCAGGTACATCAGCATGGAGGATCCTGACCGCATTGCTAAAATTGTACAGGAAGCAGGAGAAAACATCAACATCCTGGTATACATAGGGACTAACGATCTCGCCAGCCGGTCAGTTGTGGAGACCAAGGAACACCTGACCAGGTTGGGTGACAAACTATCATCCATTTCGTCTGGCTTCTCCTTCTCTGAGATCCTGCCAGTCTGGGAGAGGGGGACAGATAGACGGAAGGTCAGAGAAGGGGAGATAGGGAAGCTAAACATGTGGCTCAAAGGTTGGTGCCAGGAAAAAGGACACAAATTTGTAAGGTAACTGGCAACAGTTTTGGGCGCGAAAGTTCTTTAAATTCAATGGACTGCATCTGACTAAGGAGGGAGTCAGTGCATTGGGGCAGAAGTTTGACATCTTTGCAAAATATTTAAACTAGCAAATGGGGAGAGGGGTGCTGCACCCAATACGTTGAATGGGAAGAACACCCCTCCCCCTCAGCTAGTGATCAAACAGGAGTTCAGCATGTTTGTAGTTCATTTACATCACCAGGTAAGTAAAAAGATCCGGCTCCCTATACGATGCACAGGGGAAATGCCAGACCTCACCCAACAACTAACACACCAAAATCTGGCCAATAG
The DNA here is from genome assembly GCA_016271365.2 of Neoceratodus forsteri. Lineage (NCBI taxonomy): Eukaryota > Metazoa > Chordata > Ceratodontiformes > Ceratodontidae > Neoceratodus > Neoceratodus forsteri. The sequence goes on from JADMNL010000027.1 coordinate 168,182,728, forward strand.
AAAATCATGTACACAAATGCTCGCAGTCTGGGGAAACAAGATCCCAAACCTGCAGGCAACAATGACAGAGGCTAAACTGGACATAGTAGCCATTAGCAAGACCTGGTTCACCAGTAACCACACTTGGGAGACTTCAGTACCCGGCTATGTACTGTTCAGAAGAGACCGAGGCACAGAAAGGGGGGGGTGGAGTGGCCCTTTATGTCAATGAAAACATCAAAGCTACAGAAATTCAGAATACACATAAGGAGCCAGAAGACTGGAGAAGAGCCCATGTGATCCAGCTCCACAAGAGTGGTAGCAGGGAGGAGGCAAGGAACTACAGACCAGTCAGTCTTACCTCAGTAATGGGCAAGGTTAAGGAGGCACTCCTTAAGGAAAGGATAGTACAACACCTGGAATCCATAGGAGCACAGGATCCAAGACGCCATGGGTTTACAACAGGAAGGTCCTGTCAAACTAATCTCATAGATTTCTTTGACTGGGCAACCAGAGTGGTGGACCAAGGGGGAGCAGTTGATGTTGCATACCTTTACTTCAACAAAGCTTTTGATACTGTTCCACATAGAAGGATGATTAATAAGCTGGGTGGTAAACTGGTTAACGGGCAGAAGACAAAGAGTGATAGTAAATGGTATTCAGTCTGAAGAAATGCAAGTCACAAGTGGGGCACCTCAGGGATCAGTCCTGGGGCCAGTTCTCTTCAATATCTTCATCAGTGACATTGCAGATGGACTAGAGGGCAAGGTTTGTCTGCTTGCAGATGACAACAAGATCTGCAACAGAGTAGATGATCAAGATGGGGTGGGCAGAATGAGAAGAGATCTGGATAAACTGACAAAATGGTCAGAAGAGTGGCAACTGGGGTTTAACGTAAAGAAGTGCAAGATCATGCACATAGGGAAGAGAAACCCTGAAGCCACCTATAGGTTGGGAGAGGAGTTGCTGTCAGTCACAAGGGCAGAGAGAGATTTTGGCATCATCACCACAGATGACCTGAAATCATCCAAGCAGACCACTAAAGCAGTAGGTAAGGCTAGGGGAATGTTGGGGTGTATTAGTAGGGGTATCACAAGTCGTAAGAGGGAGGTAATAATCCCTCTTTACATGACACTAGTTAGGCCCCATCTGGAGTACTGCGTGCAGTACTGGAGGCCACACTTTCACAAGGACATTAACAAAATGGAGGCAGTCCAGAGAAGGGCAGCCAAAATGGTGCAGGGACCATCAGAAAACATATGAGGACAGATTAACAGAGCTCAATATGTATACCCTAGAGCAAGGAGGGAGAGGTGATATGATCGAAACATTCAGACACCTTAAGGGCATTAACAAGGTGAACAGGTCTAACATGTTTCATTATAAGAAAATAAGCAGGACAAGAGGACACAACATGAGATTAGAGGAGGCCGATTAAGGGTAATGTGAGGAAGTTCTTTTCACAGAAAGGGTGGTGGATGTAAGGCAGCGACCTACCTCAGAAGTGTGGTGGATATGAATACAGTGCAGGGCTTCAAACAGGCATGGGATAGGCATAAGGGAGCAATACAGATGAGTATGAATACATAGGCCATTGACAGAGTAAAGGCCTATGCAACATACATAAGGTAGAAAAAGGAATGGGCAGACTGGATGGGCCTTGCGGTCCTTATCTGCCATCAACTTCTATGTTTCTATGTTTCTATGAGAGGAAGATATGTACAGTATATGAAATATATGGTAAATGTTTGTACTTACTGTGTTTTTAAACAGTTCCTCTGTTGTCAGAGACTCTTTATACGAGTACCTTGTCTCAGTTTTTATGAAGAACATGAGATGATATGCCTCAAATGGATAAGATCCTGGATAAGGTATACTTAGGGGGATGGAGAGATGCTGTGAGTTTGGCATCAGAAATAGGATAGTGAGGAAGCATTTGGGAGTCTCAAAATGAACAAGTTGCTAGAACCAAAAGAACCCCAAAATTAAAACTAAAATATGAGAAAATATCACAAATGACTGTTACTTTGAGGGAATCCTTTGCTAAAGGGATAATGCAAGATGACTGGAGGGCAAGAAATATTGTGTCATTATTTGAGAAGGGGTGACGTTAGAAGCTAGAAGTCTGTTATCCTGACTTTAATCTAAGGCCGTGGTACAGTTCTTGAACCCATGACCCTCTGCCTCAGAGACTGCTTATAATTCTTGACTGGATGTCCCCGAGTGATAGTAGTCATCTGCACAGACTGTATCTCTCCCTCATGTGCATCCAGTCCAGTGTCCCTGACTATCTGACTTCAAGACTTACTTAAAGAGTGGTGCATCCCAGTTTGCGTTTAGCTCATTTTCTGGAATTTAACACTCCAAAATTCCATTCTGAGAGAGGGAAGTAGGCTTTTAACCATTTTGTTCCTGCCCTCTAAAACTTTTTACCAAATAAGTTTTGGACCCTATCTCTCTAGCGACCGTCCAAGACTGAGATCAACAAGTGGTTTACTAGGAATTTGCCTGCAAGGCAAGCATTTTTGAATAACCTCCTGGATTCACTTTGAAAACCTCAGTCCTATATGTCTGTTAAACAGTAATGTTATCAGTGTTTATTTGAATTTTTGTACTTGTAATTGAGAATTTGTATGTTGTTATTTGTTATTTGTGCCTTTGGGCCCGGGTTGAGTCTCAAAAATGACCTTTGGTCCAGAGTGCTGACACAGTAAACAAATTCTAAATAAATAAATAAAAGAAAATAAGCATGCTGTGGCAAAGTAACTTAAAAATGTCACTATGTATGTAACTTTTTGGTTTTTAAATTTGTATACAGTGCTTGTCTGTATTTTTGTATTTTTATAGAAACATATCTATTTATAGAAATTAAACTGTTTCTACTTGTCAAGCATTAGGGATATCATTGTAAATTAACCTTGCTCAATGGTTTTTTCTTAATGAATTAAATACAATGAGAAACTAGTGGGCTACAAAATAGCCATAATGTTATGCTAATTTGAAAAACTGAATTTGAAACCTAAAACATTAAATGAAATAGGTCACTGCAAAATCTGCCTAACAGAAACAAGGAAAACAGCCAGGTTCATGGATCACATAAGGAGAAGCAAATCACCACTGGATGCAGGATAATATATGCCAGATATATTTATTGCTGGATCAAAACTTACAGCAGAAAGCAAACCCCTTCCCTCATCCTCCAACGTTTCACCCAATCAGCAGGCACTTTATCAAGGCTGACAAAGCACCCGCTGAATGTGTGTATTTACACACCACAGCTCTGAATTGCATGTCTCATAACTGCTTCCTTCCTGTTAAAAGGGGAACTGTCATCAATAAAAGCCTCACACCCAAGTGTGAGGCTTATCCCAGTTAGCCCTTTGTGTGCTAAAACACTTTGTTTACTTCCTGATTACTGCAGTGTAGTAGAGTGTATCAGGTTAATGTCATTGACTTGTAAGCTAACATTTCCTGTAACCAGAAATGCCAGACTCCTCTGCTGGTGACATCAGAGGAGAGTTGCAGCAGTGAGAGACTCACTAGCCTGCAGTGAATGTTATAGTTTTTAAAAGCTATAATCTACTGTTTGCTCATCTGCTGTTCTCCTGGGGTACAGTACAGTCACAGAGGAATGTGCCAAGCCCCATGAGGGCAGCAGGACCAGCAAATATTTGATTTTAGCTTACAACATTTAACATGTATACTGCGGGCTGTTGAGTCTCCCAGCTGTGCAGCCTTCCACTGATGTCAGCTGCAGGGGATTCTGGGATTTCTGGTTACAGGAAATGGCTTCTTAAAAGTCACACAATTAGCCTAATGCATTCTACTATATTGCAGTAAACAGTAAGCAAAAAAAAGTGCAAATTGTGATCAGCCTCACACTTGGGTGTGACGCCCTTATTGCTGACAGTTCCCCTTTAAGATCTGACTCACCTCAAACTTAAACTCCAACTCAGAAGTCACAGCCAGCGCACCCTTGATGTGTTGTGACTGGAGCAAGGTTGCATCTTGAGTCACAGATGGACAGCCAGGGCAACAAATCCATGTAGCAATAAACTAAAAGAAGGTGAAGCCAGAAAAGTAAATTACCATTTCCATGTGTTCTCACCAGTGCATGAGCTGCCACTGGCCAAACTGTATTTTGGTAAGCATTTCTGTGCCAGTAATATTGTCAAAGTAGCAAGACTGCTAAGGCAGTTCCACAGGCTACTGATGAAAATGCAGTGATTTTTTTAAAGGATTAGCTTAGAGATGTTTCTTATTGTACTTAAATGTTCGGGCAAGTGCAATAATCCTATAGGGTTTTAGACTTAACACTCCCAAATCCATAAAACACTGGCATACTTATAAAGGAATATAAGAAACACATAGCAGACTCTTTCAAAACTGTAAGAGAGACAGACAGACTGAAAGACAGGTTGATTAAAAATGTGTGTACACATACAGTAGATGGACGAGAGAGAGAGAGAGAGAGAGAGAGAGACAGATAGATTAGATAGATAGATAGATAGATAGATAGATAGATAGATAGATAGATAGATATTCAGAAAAGATCCTCCCTTGGCATCAAACAGTTAAAGCTGAAAAAGTCAAGGCCCCTGTCTACTATTCAGCCAATATTTCTATCAATGAATTATGCAGCAGCATCAGGTAATGACCCAGCAGGCAGAGCTATTTAAAACAAACCAATCAATTGTGTTAACAAAATACTCGAGAGAAAACAAGACACCACACACAGCTTGTAAATGCAGGCTGGATGAGATCTGCACCCAGGGATAGCAGCCCCAAACCATTTCATTTTAAGCTCAGGTCAGAGCTGTGTCAAAGGCAATGCTTACAGGGTTCCCATCACACAATCTCTGCTGTTGTCACAAGGTGCTCTGTACTTGTCTGCGTGGTCACCATACGAATGCTAACAAGAGAGAAAGAGACAGAGGGAGACAGAGACATTCTTGGCCTAGGTTCAGAAATCTAAATAAATGAATCCATAAAAGAAGTTTACTGTTTAATCTTTTTATTAGACTACAGAATGTGTTCTGTATTCAGCTGCTTAAATAATGTTTGATACTCATAATTTATTTTGTTTCCCACAACCTTAAAGCAGCAGTGCGTGATAGCGTGTGAAACATTTGACAAACACCGTTTTATTCTAGTTTAGATCACCCCTTATCTATTGACTTGTACAATATTTTTTTCTCCATTTTGAGTCTGCTTTATCACATGTTTTTACAGTTGAAATAACAAAAGGAGCACTCCTTTAGTTAATTCAGCTGTTAAAGAAGAGGACAAGCAGGCTCGAAATAAGAGAAATAGGGTACCATACAGGACAGACACTAAGAGGCAATCTAAAATAGAGTATTTATCCAACAGGAGTCTGAGTGTAACCATTGACCACAACCAAAATGTCATCTGTGTGTTTTCTGGTTTGATGTAAGTGTTTACAGAACAGATAAGTACAGTTCAAATTAAGAAGTGTCATTTTTCGAGGTCTACTGGTTTGAGTTCTGGTTTGGGACTCAAAAGACCCAAGTTTGAATCCCAGCAAAGCCATTAACTTACAGTGTGACCAGGAGCAAATCACGTGACCCCATACCTCTCAACTGTACCACATTACGAGGAATGTTCCTCATTTTACTTCACAAAAGCTCCCTGTTCCACATTGTGAGGACTTGTTCCACATTTAAAGTCAACATTTTAAAGCAAAAATCCATAGTAAATGATGCAAAAAATATATTATTCAATTAATAACAGACTTTCTGAACATAAATGCAACATTTTAACAGTGTTTTGAGCTTCTTAGGTAAAGATTAAATGAAGTGTTCCACATTTTGCCCATTTGTTCCACATTTTGACAGGCAATGTTCCACATTTGGGGGACAAAAGGTTGAGAGGTATGCGAGACCCTGCTTGGTTTCCAGCCCTTCCAGCAGTAAAACTTGGTGAAAAAAAAAGCAGGGGTGGGAGAACTGCAAAAGGTTCTGAGCTTCTAAATGGTTCTGATAAGCCATGAAAAATTCTGATAGTTATCCGAACCTTGTAAGAGAGTATTGTTTTAACCATTACGTCCAACCATAATCTGTTATCAGTGAAGGAAAGGGAATGTAAAAACAACTTGGACTGTACTACAGTAAATAGAATTATTGTCATAAAGTTAGTACCCCATTTTGTAACTGAACTATGTGTATGACCACTTAATACAGTTCTGTCTCACTGGGTCCTTTCTCTACTTTCAACATTCTTTGTGGATCTCTCCACCAGCAGCAGTCTTCTTTCTGCTGGAGGAGTAAATTAACTACCAAAATCAAGGTTTTAAAAATTGTCAGAACCTTATCAGATCCAGAACAAAAGGTTCGGCGAAGTTTCTTTTAATGAAAATGATAAAGGGTCTGAAAGGTTCTGAACTTATGTAAACTAGTTCTCCTATCTCTAGTAACCAACTGGACCCCTTATGTTAGCAGTGTGTGTGTGTGTGTGTGTGTGTGTGTTGTGCTTTTGATAAAAGATTGCATGTCTGCAAAACTGGATATAAAGAAGGGGGGCAACTTGAACCAGACACTTGTTTTCATAGCTCAGTGACTAAAGCACCTGGATGGATTTCAAAGGCCACGCATTCCAGTCCCCATTTAGGTCACATTATTTCTCTCTCAACAAACTTGAAATCTGAAGCCAAATGGTGGGCTACATTACCCTGAGCGAACAATTACTCCAGCAGGGCTCTTATGAACCTTGTTCATGACCCAGAATTCCTTTCTTTGCCCTCTACCCCCTAAAAATAGAAGCTAGTTTTTTATTATGCTCTGCTTTTTTGCCAGTCATAAGCCTTCCAGTTTTTGGAGAAAATGGACACTCATGCCATTATAAAAAGTTACTATTTCACAATCCTCAAATTCAAAGAAAGAAAGAAAGAAAGAAATGCATACATATCATAGCATAGGACCATTCTCCTTGGGATTCATCTGCTTGTCTGACAGCTTCCCTGACCAACGATATTTGAAAGTTAAATGCTGTATTATTACAGAATTATCTGTAGTCAGGTTTAAACAAGGGAATTCCATACGCCAGAAGCAACATCCCACTCCCTACTCAGAAGGAAATGCATTAAAGGGGAACAGTCACTACAAAGGGCCCCCACACTCAGGAGGTTCATACATATGTGGGTGAAAGGACTTGCAATGCGGTAAATCCGGGGTGCAGTCAAAACACCACAAGTAAAGACAGCACCCAGCAACCGTGCCACAGACACCGAGGGTGCATTGGAAAGTAGTGTGGGGTTATGCGGGGTGCTCCGCACCTTATACCCCCACAACATTTAACATAATCCCCTCTACAGCAGGGCACATCAGGGAGTGGAAGGCAGGGTGACGCCCTCACTGCACCACACCCACAAGTCCCAGACACCCACATTCGGTACACCCACATTGTGGCACCCTTGTTTCCACACTGCATTAATAGTATACCCACTCAGGAGTGGGGCTGGTCCCAATGTGCACTTTCCGTGGAAAAACATTTTGGTTTACTCACTCTTTACTGTAGTATAGTAGCTTATATCAGACTGATTTTGTTTAATTCTAGGCTGACATCTGTTCCTACAAATCCCAGAATCCCTCACAGAGGACATCAGAGCAGTAGGCAGCAGTGAGAAGATTCAATAACCTGCAGTCGACCCAGGGTTAATTTACTGTACACAGGAGTCAACGTTAAAATACAAAATATATACAGGCACAAAGATACAGTGCTTTACAAAATACAATATAGAAAGGAACATAGATTCAATGCAGTTACATAAATCAAATACAGATTTGTTAATTACAAAGAGAGTTTTGAATGACAATACATTGAGTAGACATGGCTAGAGCATGAGAGTGCACAGAGTAAGGCACAGGGAGTTTGGTAGTTATGAAAGGTAGGTGTGGAGCATTAATGACAAGTGCAATGTGTTACAGGGGAGAAGCTGGTTCTAAGGAGATTCTTAAATGACCCTGTAGAGGTGCACTGTTGCAGGGAGTCCAGAAGGCCATTCCACAGCTAGGAAGCCTTATTTGGGAAGGACCACTGCCCAGACAGGGATCTAGTTTTGAGGACTTCCAGTAGGTGATGCTCTGAGGAGAGGAGAGTTCTGGCAGGGGTTTTGAGCTTCACAAGACCAGAAAGGTGAGGTAGAGAACCCATAAGGATTTTGAAAGTAAGGCTTAGGATGGAGTTGCTTAGCCTATCATCCAGTGAGGACCACTGCAGGGACAGGAGCACCATACAGTGATGCTCCATACTGTCAGCTCCAGCTTTGAATCAGCCTATCTCATGATACAATTGTCTTGCCTTGCTTAACGCAGATTAATTTAAGGAGGCCAGGATGGGTGTTCCATATAACAGCAAGGGGAGGACAAGGGTACTGACTATGGAGAGACAGGCCTCATTTGTGAGACAAGATCTCAGTCGATAAAGTAGGCCAAGTTTTGTGGATAGCAATCAGGTTATGTGTTCCATATGAGGTCTCAAAGACAGTTCTTCGATGATTTGGATACCAAGATATTTGAAGTTATTCACTACCTCGAGTTGAGTTCCCCCTGAGGTGAGGGGGACTCCATCATGAAGCGATCTTAGGGATGAGAGAGTGTTTCCCCACCTCACAGCCAGGGAGCAGTCCATAAAGTAACTTTCCATCCAGGTAGCAGATAGCAAATCGAGTCCTAGGTTCTTTATTTTTACGTTAAGAAGTCCATGACTGACTAGGTCGAAAGTTTTTGTCAAATCTATGAAGATTGCTCTATAGTTTATATAAGCTCTGATCTTTTGTTTGCTGGTCCTGCTGTCATACATGGGCTATACACTGTCACAGAGGACTGTACTTAGCCCTTGGAGAAAAGCAGACCAGAAAACATCTGATCGGAGATAATAGAAGCTTTAACATGCACTGCAGGCTATTAAATCTCCAACTGCTGCCTAGTGCTCTGATGTCAGCTGCAGGGGATTCTGGGATTTGTAGCAACAGAAGATATCAGCCTAGAACTAAACAGAATTAATCTGCTATAACATATTATACTTAGACTTCCGGGTTTCGGTTAAAACCGATTTTCACTGAAAAAACACCACTGTTGCCTGTTTTTGAAATTGGTTAAAACCGAAAAGCACCAATATTTCTACATTCCATCGTCATGCATGTCTGCATGCATTCAGTCCACATGCATCACTGTCCGACACAAGAAACACCAGTCTGCAGCATAAATGGGGCCTGTAACAACACCAAGCAGACAGCAGACAGCAAAAAAATGCCCCGCCGTTCTAAAACCGCCAGCCAGTACGTCGTGGAACACCGAATTTCTTGGTGGAGGAGTTCCAAGAGAAGCACCTGTTGGTGTGCAAATTTTCCCAGGTAACAGTACCAGTGCTCCCAGGAACAACTGCGAGCCACATTGCTGAGCATGTCATGTCTGAAACATACACAAAGCTGAGGCAACTGGCACAAAAAGACGATTCTGTGCTCAGTCAAACCTCCTTGGCTGCTACAATTACCAGATTTAAGAGGAAACAGGAGGAAGAACGAAATGTGGCCCACGAGTTTGCCTGCGCCATGATCCAGTTGGGGGTCAGTTTAAATCAAACGGATGGTCTTCTTGGTGATCTTTTTAGAAAGCGAGCCCCTGTAGCAAGAACAATGCCCAAAAGTACTCAAATGTATGAAAAGTACTTGCCTGAAGTTTTCAACAGTGACATTGACCACATTCTTGAGTTAATCAGTGATGCACCAATATCTGTAACCATCGACGAAATGCCAGAAATGCATGGGGACCCTGCAGCTATTCTTTTTACATTTGCCAATAGCAACAATGGCTGGATATGGAGGACTATTATGGCAGACCTAGATGTGACTGAATAATGCTACGTTGTGTCCATAGCAGCGATGCTGCAGAAGGTGCTAGACATCTTTGAGTAGCTGCATAGCTGTATTGCTTACATGAATTACTGCACTTTATACATGTGTATTTATTGTTTATTGTGATGCTATACTTCAGGTCATGTGCAATAATACTGATAGTGCTGCTATATACCAGCTGCTATATTAATGTGTAATATTTGATGTACTAACATGAGTGATACCATGAGAGAATATTTATTGTACACAGTGCACAGTACTTTTTTAACCTGGCTTTGGTCAATTTTTAATGTAGTCAATAAACACTGATTTATATGATTTTTTGTCTGTGAATGTGTGTTTTTCACATAAAGTAGTCCTTCCATCTACTGGGACTATAATTAGGTTAATGCTTTGCTTTAGATCCTTGGATCCAGTATACTTTCCATATGTGACAGGGAGATCCTGCCACTCTTGAGGACTGACCTTTTCTTAAATCTGTTTCAACAGTTCTTCTGTTTCTTAGCCTAATCTATCCTTTACAATTTCTAGTCCATAAAGTTTGCCACCTGTGGGCACTCCCTCCCCTTTTTTGACTATGCTATAGTGTCCTCTTTAATTTTCCTTTTCCTTCTCAGGTCCTTGTACAGGGAGTGATTGTGGTGACCTCTGAGCTGATGTAAAACAACAGGCTGTGTTCCTTGTTGTTGGATTTAGTATGCAATAGCACTATTTTATAAAATACCTTGATGTATATGCCTTATGTGAATGAAACCTGTAAATGTTGAAAATACCATGGCACTAGGTGTTTTTGATAAAGGTAACATGTTACTAGGGGTCTGTATTATAAAAATTAAGTTACCAGGATAGAGATATAAAAAAAAAACACTTTTTTGTTGTTAAAATGCATGTAAATTGCTAATTGTTTATGAGGCCCTTGCATTCCTGCTTTAAGCTGAACCAACTTAAAATGTCATGGTGATTTGTATATACATCCCATGATGCTTTGCATTATGGGGGGTATGTGTGATATTCTGTTTCTTTAAAACTTGGCTTTATTTGCCAATGCCCTTTGGGGTAACCCTTGCTTCAGTGCTTATGCACTGAGGTTCTTCGTCTTTAGCTTATTTTGGGGGTTTTCTTTTTTGAGCTCCCCATCACCAAAACACACAAGACCAACATAGGGAATAATTGGTTTCCACTAAAGAGTTAGATCAGTGGCTCAGTAAGTGCTGAGTAAGGGCAGAGGAAGGACATGCATAGTCTGTTGCTGCAAACTGATGTATTGAAGAAGGGATATGCCCTGTGTTTTAAATAAACATCACACAGAGATTGTGTCTTGAACCTGAAGTTCTGTGTCTGGTTCATCTGTTATCCCACAACCGCTCCACAGACTTGGTATCATGGATAACTTGCCGGAAACATCTGGTCTGGGCTAGGGGGATATTTTCAGGTGGATATCGCCCAGATATCCCAAGTGGACTGATGCACCAGGAGTTGCCAGAGGAAAACCCGGAGAAGAAAGTTTGTGGAGTTCTGACCAGAACCATGGCCAACAGACTGGGAGAGAAGCTGCGGCCTGGACTGGACATGGGAGCTTGGAGGAAGGCCAAGCCTGAAGATGATGAAGAGATCCAAGGGGACAAGGAAGAATCAAGGGAACTACCGCCTCCTGAAGACACTCCACCTGAAGACATAGGGGAGTTGTTGAAATCGCTCTGCATAAAACAGGTGCAGATAAAAAGAGATAGAGACATTGAGCTGAGAAGGCAAGATGCCAAATGGGCAAATACCATGAGGCTCTTGCATGTCACTGATGCAGGACAAACTGAAAGAACCAGTGGCCCAAAAGACATTAAACTGTCCAAACTATCGGACAGTGATGACATTGAAGCCTACCTCACAATATTTGGGAGGATTGCTCAAACATGCACATGGCCAAGGGAAAAGTGGGTTGTTTGGCTGGCACCACACTGGACAGGCAGTGCCCAGTTGGTTTACAACCACATGGACTCCCAAGAAGCAGAAGACTATGACCATGTGAAACAGGAGATCCTCAGGCAAATGATATTATGACCAATCTAATCCTTGAGCTATGCTCCACTCCTATGTATGATGACCTGTATATATCTGTCAGTTGAACTTGCTAGTCTAGAGTGTATAATCTGAAATGTGCTTACTACTATATGTTTCCCCAGCGTCAAATGATGTATTTCCCACATGTTTGTTTACTGTGACATAAAACTGTACTCTCTTTGCCATGTCTCCTTGACTGTTGTTCCTCATGTTGTATTCTCCCGGGTCGTTCCTGAAAACAGGCATAATACTTGTCTAGTGTACTTACCCAGTAACCAAAAGCTAAATAAATAAATAAAATAAAACTATGACATAAACACTTAAACCTATCGCCAGAGGTTTAGGTTTCATAAAATGCATTCACTGGATGCGCCCCCAAGAGACTTATGCCCTTCTCAAGGAGCTCTGCTACAAATGGCTGCAGTCAGATAACAAGAGCAAGGACCAACTTCTGGAGGTGGTAATTACTGAACAGTTTATTAAAGTTTTACCCCAGGAAGTACAACTTTGGATTTGAGAGCCTAAGCCTGATTCCACTGATAAAGCCATCATGTTGGTGGAAGACTTCCTGGCATCCCAACCATCCAGACTCAGAGGGTTCCAAGGGACATCAGCAGCTGCAACCACCAGCAATCTGATAAGGAACCCTTCTACTTATAAACAATCAAATCCAGCCCCAGTGAAACAAGACTGGACAGCAGAGAGAGGGGAGCAATTTCCAGTAGTAGAGATTGTATGTCATGGGTGCAAAAAGAAGGGACATTATGTAAGGAACTGTCCTAATATAAAGAAAGAGACAGCTCACTTAGCCTTAGTGAACTGGGTCACTTTATGGCTACGGTGCAGATTGGATCACAGCAGATGATAGGACTGATTGATTCAGGGAGCCGCCAGACTCTTGTGTGAGCAGATCTGGTGACTGGGAATAATAACAGGCCAGATACAGCAGTTATCTGTGTGCACAGTGATGCCAATTGCTACCCTACAGCCACCATATAAATGACTGTTCAAGAAAAGACACGTGAGGTAGAAGTAGGGCTGGTACCTCATCTACCCATGCCAGTTGTTATCAGGCATGACCACTCAGACTTTGCTTCATTTATACATTGTCATGCCGCCCATGACTCTGCTGTAGTTGCCATAACCACCAGAGCTCAAGTTAAGCATGGACATTTTCCATCTGTGTCCCCATTTGATGATGATGATGATGTTTTGAGGATCCTGGCGAGGACCGTAAAACTAAGGCGGAGAAAAGGAAGCTAAAGAAGGACTGGATTGATACTCATGCTGGTGTACACCCAGACTTGGGACACCCTTTTAAATGTGATATGCAGCATGAGCAAAAAGCAGACCCTTCACTTAACCCTTTTTTTTTTACAGGTGGGGAAGGAAGTGGAAAAATGTGCCCCACAGTTTGTTGTAAAATGGAATACTGTACAGAGAATGCATTAACCCCAGAACTAGAGAGGTAGTAGACCAACTAATGGTTCCAGAAAAATTCCACTCCCAAATCATGTATCTGGCGCATGACATCCCTTTAGCAGGCCATTCAGGCAGAGACAGTACCCTGATAGGATATTACCCAGGTTGTATTGGCCCTCTATCCAAGAGAAAATTGCTGAATATTGTTAAGTATGTGCTGAGTGTCAGGAGGTCACTCAGGCAGGAAAAAGAGCTAGAGTACCACTACAACCCATCTCTGTTGTGACTAACCCCTTTGACAGGATAGCCATGAATGTAGTGGGCCCCTTGGAAAAGAGCTCCAAGGGTAACATATTTGTACTGGTCATATGTGATTATGCTACCCGCTACCCAGAAGCTATCGCCATGAGAACTGTCACTGCCCCAAGGATAGCAGAAGAGCTAGCAATGGTGTTTAGCCACATGGGAATTCCCCAAGAAATGCTTACTGATCGGGGGAGTAATTTTACTGCACACCTATTAAAAGAACGATACCATCTGCTGGGTGTGGTAGCTATACATATTTCCCCCAACACCCACAAACTGACGGCCTTGTAGAGAAGTTTAATCAGACAATAAAGAGAATGTTGAGGAAGTATGAAAAAGAAGAGGGTAGAGATTGGGATAGGTACTTCCCCTATTTACTCTTCGCTTACAGAGAAATCCCTCAAGCATCTACTGGTTTCTCTCATTTTTCATTATTATATGGGAAGAACCCGGGGATCCACTGGATGTGGTTAAAGAACACTGGGAAGAAGGGACGGAGGTGGGACATCTTAATGTCATAGAGTACATGACTCAGTTATGCAAACGTCTGGTGAGGTATATCAACCTGGCACACCAGAGTTTAGAACAGAAGCAAGACTTGCAGAAAGAAAGAAAGATATGACCAGGGTTTGAAGACTAAAACATTTTTGTCAGGGGACAAAGTGTTGTTACTCCTTGCCTCCACAGAGAACAAACTACTAATAAAATGTCAGAGCCCCTTCATCATTTTGAGGCAAGCAAGAGCAGTGAATTATGAGCTTAGCATGCAAGGAAAGAGACCCCCCCCCAGAAATTTACCATGTAAGCCTCCTTAAGAAATGGTATGAGAAGCCTAACCCCTCCCTTTATATCCATCCTGAAGTTAGGGAGTCAGAGCTGGAAACTGCCTATAAAAGACTAGAGCTGTCAGGACAGTTGGGGGAGATCGAGTCTATGTGATAATGGTGAACGCCTAAAGGCGATCGCCGTTATCGCTCAGTCAGAATGGCGAACACATTTTTGGCACTCTGACAACCCTGGTGCACCAGCACAATGGCGCCAGGACATATTTTTACTACTTACTTTCACTACACCCACACCTCTGCAGGGCTTTACTCCCTGCACCCCGCACTTAAGGATTCTCAACCCAGGGGTGCATGTTGGGGGTGAAAATAGTAAAATAAAAGGTTTGGGCCAGGTGCAATAAAAATCGCACCAGTGCCCGGACCCGAACCCAGTACCTCAGCCACTCCAGCCGTTGCCCAATCCCTGACACCACAACACAGCTCGACCAACAACTGCTGCACCACCCCCTACAGCCTCTCCACCCCTTCCCAGCCCATGCTCACCGTGCTCACTCCTACCCCCCCACGCGCGTACATATAGCAACATCCTGTCACCTAGTTCACCCACCCCCTCATCAGGTCGCCCTACCTGTCGGTCGCCGTGAGTGGATTGTGCGAGGAAGGTGTTGCTGTAATGGACAGCGCCCTTCCTCATGTGCCCACTTCACGGGTTACCGGGGAGGGTCAGATAAACCCTGAATTGGAGCCTCAGCAACAGAAAATTTGCAGTGGGTATTACAAGAATTTGTGCCTATATTCACAAACATCCTGGGGAGGGCCAAAGGAATTGTGCCCACCATAACTGCCATGCAAGACAAGCCCATACACCAAAAGCCCTACAGATTGCCCATGAAGGTGAGGGACAAGGTGATTCAGGAAGTCAAAAAAAATGGAGCAGTTAGGCATAACTGTGCCCTCATAGAGTGCATGGTCTTCACCTATGGTCATATTGAACAATAAAGAGGGTGGGATACATCTATGTCTAGATTTTAGAAAGCTTAACAATGTGTCACTATTTGATGGCTATCCAATGCCCTGAATAGATGACATCATTGACAGGCTAGGCAATGAACAGTATATCTCCACCCTTGACCTTACTAAGAAATAGTGGCAAATCCCTTGTCACCTGATTCACAAGATAAAAAGGCATTTAGCACCCCAGTCAGTTTATACCAGTTTGTCACAATGCCATTCAGACTACAAGGGGCCCCAGCCACTTTTCAATGTTTTATGGTCCACATACTAAGACCACACACTGACTACTGTGTGGCTTATTTAGACGATGTGGTCATATTCAGCTCTGACTGGGAATCCCATGTCAGACACTTGTCCCATGTATTGCAAGTAATAAAGGAGGCAGGAGTGACCATTAACCCCGCTAAGTGTGCCCTAGTAAAGACCAAAACAAGATACCTAGGGTTCATTTTGGGCAACAAACAAGTGAAGCCCAAGGTAGAGAAGGTTACAGCAGTAGTAAACAGACCAATACCTACTTCCAAAAAGCGCATAAGATCTTTCCTAAGCCTGGCTGGTTATTACCAGAGATTTAGTCCTAATTTCTCAGCCATTGCTAGTCCTTTGTCTGATCCCACTAAAAATAGGTGCCCAAATAAGGTTCAGTGGACCCCTATTTGTGATGAGGGTTTTAGGAATATCAAGGCCATTCTATGTACAGTTCCTGCATTGAAAAGCCCTGACTTCAACCAAGTGTTTGAGGTCCAGACCAATGCATCAGACAATGGTATTGGGTCAGTCGTATCCCAGAAAATAGATGGGGAAGAACATCCGATCATGTATATCAGCAGGAAGCTACATGAGAGGGAGAAAAGATATGCTACCATAGAGAAAGAATGCTTAGCTCTGAAGTGGGTTATGGAGTCTTTGAAATATTACTTGTGGGGGGCTGAATTTAAGGGTGTAACTGATCATAACCCCCTTGCTGATTGCACCAAATGAGAGAAACAAATTACTGTGTAATGCTGTTGTACTTAACTCTTCAGCCCTATTAATTTACTGTGTCCACAGGGCAGGGACAAAACATGTAAATGCTGATTTCATGTCTAGAAATGGTATAGGAATTGATATCAATGAAATATGACGGACTTTTCCTAAAAGGAGATAGTGCAGGGAAGGTACCATTAGACTCTGTAGAGAAATATGTTAACACCTCAGGGTAAAGAATGATGATATCCACTATGTTTATGATGGAATGTTTATCGTTAATAGGGACCCTGAGATGGAGCTTCTGAAGATGGACGGGTGGGTGGAAGCTCCATCCCTTCCTGGGATAGGAAGGTGGTAAGCAGTCGGAAATAACTGCTTCCCTCTTACGGTGGGGGATATGTGACAGGGAGATCCTGCCACTCTTGAGGACTGACCTTTTCTTAAATCTGTTGCAACAGTTCTTCTATTTCTTAACCTAATCTATTCCTTACATCTTCTAGTCCATAAGGTTGGCCACCTATGAGCATTCCCTCCCCTTTCTTGACTATGCTATAGTATCCTCTTTAATTTTCCTTTTCCATCTTAGGACCTTGTACAGGAAGGTTATTATGGCAACCTCCGAGTTGATGTAAAACAACAGGCTGTGTTCCTTGTTGTTAGATTTAGTATGCAATAGCACTATGTCATAAAATACCTTGATGTATATGCCTTATGTGTATGAAACCTATAAATGTTGAAAATACCATGGCACTAGGTGTTTTTGATAAAGGTAAAAAGTTACTAGAGGACTGTATTATAAAAATGAAGTTACCGGGGTAGAGATATCAGAAAACCCCCATTGTGTTGTTAAAATGCATGTAAATTGCAGCTTGTTTGAGAGGTGCTTTGGCACCATGCGTTCCTGCTTTAAGCTGAACCAGCCTAAAATGTCATAGTGATATGCATATACATCCTAAGATGCTTTGCATTATGGCGGTATGTGTGATGTTGTGTTTCTCTGAAACTTGGCTTTATTGCCAGTGCCCTTTGGGGTAACCCTTGCTTCAGTGCTTCTGCACTGAGGTTCTTTGTCTTTAGCTTGTTTTGGGGGTTTTATTTTTTGAGCTTCCCATCACCCAAACACACAAGACCAACATAGGGAATCATTAGTTTACACTAAAGAGCTAGATCAGTGGGTCAGTGGGTGTTGACTAAGTGCAGAAGAAGGACATGCATAGTCTGTTGTTGCAAACTGATATATTGAAGAAGGGATATGCCATTGCTTAAGGAGATTCCCTTCTGTGTCTGGTCCATTTGTTACCCCACAACCCCTCCACACCGTAGTAGTAGTTTTGTAATTTTTCCCCACCCTCAGATCATGAACCTTCCCCTCCACTGTGATCACCAATGATCATAGTTGTAACATAAATGAAAATAATAATAAATAAATAATTATACAAAATATATTATTTTGCTGACTTGATGTGAATGCTGTGGCGTGGCTTTGCTTTTGCAGTGTCAGCCTCAACTCCCCCTCCACCACATGGCTCAGCCAAGGTGACAGTGTGGAGCTTGCCCGACCACACACACACACACACACACACACACACACACACCTGCATACATTTACTAACGGAATCATTTCCTAGTGGTGTAAAGGAATAGAAGACTGTTAGTTTTTTTTTTTATTACAGTATGTTCAAGAAAGATTATGATGGCTTCAGGGAAATTGAAACTATCGGTGATTGCTTAGCAGCACTTTTACCGTTGCTTAGGTCCATGTCTCACCCTGGAGATCTCCGGTTGATGATGCCCACAGTGTGCAACCATTTGTGGTAGTGGGACTGATATAAATATCACTGTTCTGTTACTGCTGCAGGCACAATTGGGAGAAGTACAAAGTTTCGGCTGGTATTGTAGTCACTTGATTTAATAGTCAAATAAATGTTAAGGGTTTTTATAATGTTTGTGTTAGTATGACAATTTAAAAATAGTTCAGTGATTCATTTTTAGGAAAAGAAAGTGATGTAGTGAAAACTTAAGTGGGCAAAGAAAATGGTAACTTCAAACTACTATAATATTTAAAATAGAATGTGTAAAAATGAAACAGGAGCCATCAGATTCTGTGCTAATGCTGTTTTACTTGGACTGATTATTTCAGAAGCACCAAGGGAGGTCAACAGTGAAAATGCCGACCTCCCACACAGCAATGGCACAATACCGACACAGGTATTGTGTCGCCCGATGATCGAGGGTTTTCTGTGGGGGCTGTGACCCCCACACTCCCCATGTAGAGGGCTGTGGCCCCTGCACCCCACAGACTTTAGAATTATCGACTCCAGGTTGGAGTTGGTCTGGGGAGGAGGTAGAACACTGGTGAAAGCGAAACACGAAAAAGGGCCATTACAGCAACTGTCTCTGTAACGGTCTTTTTTCATGTTTTGCCGTCGGGGTGTCGAGCTAAAGGGGGGCACTGTTTATTTCTAGTGCACTGTAGTCCTACATTGCACTATAAATAACCAATCAGATTATTCACATTGTTCTCTGCCAGTTTATAAGCAAGCAATAATGCAAGAGGGTGTGCTATAATGTTAAATTACCATGAACGCCAGGTGGGCAGTACACCAAGTGCCTTCAACCTTCTGGGAAGTGTGGAAATGTGTGACATGACTGCACACTCTTGAATGTGTTACTGCACTTGTAAAATGTTTTTAAAAATAAACAACCAAGAAAAAAGAAAGTAAAATCTGAACCTAGCAGTAATGTGGAATGAATGGACAGCCACCTGATAAAGGTGCAGTCCATCCTAGACCCACAGGTGCCCTTTGCCCTAGAAAGTCCTCCTGTTAGTCAGAAAAAGGAAAGCCTCCCTCATGCATTATAACCTTACAAAAGTATTTGCTTGCCTAATGGTCCACCGCCACTCCTCACTATCCCCAGGGCTAAGAAGACGCTCAGAAAAGATAATTCTGGACATTAGGGATGGACACCATCTGCCCAGTATGAATCATTTAGTCTTAATGGTGAAGTAAAAAAAAACTATGCTTTTTTGCATAGTCTTCACTACGAAACAAAGGGGATGAACTTTGCAGTTTCTTGTTGGTGAAACTTTGCCAGCGAAGTGCAGTATACTCCACGAAGTGTTTGCCAGAGAACAGGTCACATGGGTGATATCCAGAACAAAAAGATCATCAAATGCTATATGCTGCAGTAGGATGTGCCTCGCGGTGTCCCATGCTTCTGCAGTCAGAGAAGGAGAGAAGGAGGTGGACACGTCTCTGAATGATTTAAAAAAAATCAGTCACATAAGGTTGAAAAACATCAAAGTTAGTGCAGAAGTCTTTTCTCACTTTAAGTGCAGAGACTTAGTAGAAGGGATTTAGAAAGGTTTTATTTAGTGAGAACACATTTATAGGATTTTTTTATAGTTCTTAATCTGCTTATTCAGAGCTGAATCCACTGGAAGTGGATAGGTATTAATGGTGGTGCTTTGTTTTATTTGGCTCCCTTCTAACAACTCAGAGTGCCTTACATACAGATCACTACAGGATACACAAAACACAACAGACCACAAATTCAACTAGACGATGTGTGCAGTTCTCTTTTCTGGAACACCACCAGTTAGAGCCGTGTGGAATTTTCTAATTTCTGCCCCAGAATTTTGGAAATTCCATCTTTTTCCATGGAATTCTGATGCAAGCGGAATTCCAAAATTCCAAAGATGGAATTTTTTTTTTTACTGCAGATTAGTAATCTACAGTTTACATAAACATGAAAATGCTTTTTGGGGATTCCATGGAATTAAAAAAATGAAATTCCAAAAAAGCATTTCAGAAGTGGAATTGCCCTTCCGCTTTAATTCCACTGGTGGAATTCCATATTTTGCACAGCTCTACCACCAGTATTTTCCATTGACCTGACACCAAGCTTTCATTTAAAAACAAAATTAAATTGCTATCCCTAACAGTCCCATTATTCATTTTTAACAATAACTTACTTCATCTTTCCAAGTGGCACCAGCCTGCTGGTGCAACAGTAGAGAGACCACTTGCGACACTGACAACTGGGTAAAGGGAGTGAACTCGGGCGGTCCGAGGGTTGACCAGGGGGGCAGTAGGGCTGAGCATCCATATGACTGCTTCCTCTTTGGGACAGGGAGGGCTGCTGCGCCCAGGGTAGTAATGATCCTTAGTGATGGCTGAGGAGAGGGCATCCAGAAACAGCATTCAGTGGTGGAGAAGTGGCAGCCGCAGATGTCCTGCATACAGGTGTGCACATGGACATTTATGGGAGGCATTGAACATCTGCCCTTCTGGGGATCATAAAAAAAAAAGGAAGAGGAAAAATGACCAGTCAGCATGATGGAACTGACTGCATGCAGGCCCCGCTTTTGGCTCTGTGATGTGCCTCCTGTTTAAGGACCCTGTTCACGGCCCCCTGGGAGGGTCAGCTCTGGGGAAGACTGGAGTTGGACAATAAGTCTGTACAGGGTTGGGGTGACAGGGCTGCGGTGGCAATCCCTGATGATGGGGCCAGTCTGGGGCAACATAAGTAAGCAATAATACCCGACAGGGTGGGCATTATTGAGAAATTCCTGACCACCTAGGGGCATAATCAGGCCCGACACCGCAGGCGGAGGGCCTTATAGCCCCTGGAAGGTCTGGTATTTCTCAATAATGCCCACCCTGGAGGGTATTATTGCGCTTAGAAAATGGGCATCTTAGTAAATTTCAATTAAGTAGTAAAATAAGACAGGAAATAAGTTTAAAAATGCATAGAAGTAGTACAAAAAAATTTGTTTATTACATAAATAGTCCCTATGTTTTAAAGGCTGTTCCAGCTGCTTTTGCTCCTCCCCACAGAGCAACTGTAATCTGTTGCTGCCCCCCCAACAGACAGACACACACACAGCCAGTTCAGCAACAAATGTGTTATAAAGATCTCATGGCAGTAATGTCTGCAAGTCTGTCTCCTTTCTGCATGAGTGGTATTTTTTTATTTTCTAGCTGTCGGAAGATGCATCTGTTAAGCGCGCGACTGACCTTGCATGACCACGGGATCGACCATGCACAAGCCTAAGCCCAGAGGTAAATTATTTCTTTAGTTTTGCTTTAAAGCAGGATATTTACCAATTGTGGGGACATTGTGGTATGAGGTAGTCGCTTTGTGCCATTCTTTGAAATGTGCTTCACAGTATGAAGCGAAAACAACTGACTGCTTCCTTTTGGTTCACAGGTATTGCAGAAGCTCGGTTGGGAGAGTGATGCCATTGTAAAAGAACACGGCTTTGTGAATTTACTACTTTATCACTCTTCCCAACCGTGAACTATCCAGAGTGTGGGCTTTTTTTTTGCTGCCATGATCAGTTTAAGGTGTTGGGGAGTAGTAGCTCCTACTTCAAGCGAGAGAAAAACATGGAGGGGATTTGAAATTTCCAACTGGTACTTTCAGCCAATGAGAAAGCAGGCTGGGCACCAGTATAGAAGAGTACCTGGTGAAGTGGCATTTGGACTGGTACTTGTTTTTATCTGGGCATCTATTGAAAAATAAATGCCCAGGTTGGAGCTCCTTTCGGCCAATCAGAATGGAGAATCCATTCTTACCATTTTCTAAAGAGTACTAACCTAAAACAAAAGTCTTTCAAAGGAGATAACTTTGGAACTGGAAGAGATATGGTTTTCAATAAAGGCTTGGACTTGTAGCAATATTGATCTGTTACCCTGGCACAGCTAAATTAAATGTCAGCAGAAGTTCAAAGTTTATCCCTGAAGCACATTGAGCTGGAGTTTTAAAATGTCTTGCTGCAGGCACAGGCACAGAACTTGATTTCAATATGCACATGCAGCAGGATAAATGTGACCAAATGTTTTAATATCATTTTCAAATGCTTTGACGCATTTACAGCACCTGACGCTACTTTATGGTAAACTATTTGATGCATGCACGTGTCATTATAGGGGACTTGTTTTGCAGCAACATGTGGAAGATGT
Source organism: Neoceratodus forsteri (assembly GCA_016271365.2). NCBI lineage: Eukaryota > Metazoa > Chordata > Ceratodontiformes > Ceratodontidae > Neoceratodus > Neoceratodus forsteri. The sequence continues at coordinate 168,205,098 of JADMNL010000027.1, forward strand.
GCATGATTCTTAGACAACTGTTAAGGTGGTCTAACATACTGGCGCAAGTACCATGGATGTGGCACATTTGTGCCGCAAGTCCCCAATGCAGTGCTGAAAATACAACCCCATGTCTTTTTCCATTACGGAAGGAAAGGAGAGGGAGAGGGAAGGGAAGGGCTCAGTTATGGCAGTCAGGTGCACACACAAAGCTGAAGTAAGATTAAGAAATGTCAGGGAAAGTTCAGGGAGGTTAAACACAAAAAAGAGGGAGAGTTAAGCAGAGGGAGACAGAGGAGCATGCTGAGGGTAACATTGCAAGTTAGTGGCAGCGGTGGGATTGCGATGCTGGGTATCTACTTTCACAGCTCTGCTGTCTGCACACAAACCACTAGGCTACTCATCTTCATGGAGATGTATACCATAAAATCAGCTATAAGCAGGGTAGAAAAAACAGTATAATGGCTACTTTAATGGGAAAAAAGCATGTCTCTATCATTTCTTCAAACTGTGATAAACAATTAGGTATGCTAGAGGAAACTAGTTACCAGATTTATATTTTCTGATCACTAAACATAGCTTGACCTTCTAAATGCCAGTATTAAAAAAACAAACAAAAGGTAGAATGAGCACAATTCAGTTTCACTTTGTAAGGCAAGTTATTAGGTCTATATTGTAAGGGTTCCAACTGGGACAATGTCCTTTTAAGAGGCTGTTTGTTGTCTATTGTAAAAAGAGGTTATAGAATACAGCCCCCGATTGGTTCCTCAGATTCTAAGGCCCTTATATTAATCTTTTGTTAATATACCTATACAAACTTATAATACAAAAACATCAGACTCTCTGAATTTAAAGGGTAATCATTTTCTTTACTCAGCCCAATTTTCCTAATGATAAGAAAATCTGAGGGGCTGCATTTATAGTAAGTTAATCGTCCAATTGGGGCATGTCGCAGTTTGCTGCACACCCATGCCACATTATGCCCTTAGAGGGTAATTAGTAGACTGTTACTGTAACTCCTGATCATGCCTTATGGCTATGTAACAAACATTGTACTCCCTATTCAAATGAACAGGTAGAAGAGCATCAATAAATCTACAGAGTACCCACCTGCACAAGATGATTGAGTGCAGTCTCAAAAAGAAACACAGCCTTACAGTATAGCTTGAATTGATAGCTTGCTGGGAAGCTACACAGAAATACTTTTCTTGCATAATGATTTTTTCTGTAACCCTCCTTTCCTGCCTTTTAAACTGGCGGTACTTTCTTTCACATAAGCAGTTTGTTTTCTGGCACTCACTCCTGCTCCGTTTACCCCCTCGCAGCAACATTTCACCAGCGAGGTCCCCCACAGCGACTACAGCGCCTAGCCATGGTGGAGACCTGCTGGAACCCGGCGCTATCTGTCGAGCTTCCTGCACCCCAATCAGCACTGACTGGGTGAGAATCCTTAGTGGGGGTGGGGCATTGCCCCTGCGAGGGTTTGGGGCAAAGCCCCAAAGAAAAAACAAGGAAAGCACTAGTGAACTGGCAGCCAAATGCAAGATGCGGTTGACCTGCTGGTGTCACTGACGGGGCGTTCGACAGAATTTCTGTCAGACCCCTGTCGTGGATCCCTCCTGCTCAAGCAGTCAGGGGTATACATTCAAGCAGGCAGCAGCTTTCAGTCCTAGCAGTGATCGAAAACTCCAGAAAGCTACCCCCCCTGCTCTCCCTGTCTAGGGGTTTTGATGGCATACTGTCTCTGGGAAAGGGAGAGGACATTATCTCGACTGGCAGCACATAGGTTAAAACACAGTACCTTATTGATTTGAAGTATGGGATTCCACGGCTGACGGCTGGGTTTCCATCGAGGCACAGGCTAGTTGGAATTTCCTCCCTTCATGACTGGTGGCCACAGGATTGGCTGGGTCTCTAGAAAACAGTTTTTTTAGACAGACAGCACAGCGTAACAGATAGGACTCCAAATGATTTTGTCCAGAACAGGAATTAGATGCAATCAGGCAGTTTTATTTTGTATAAAAAGCTCAAGCTGTACACACACAAACTCCATAGAGGATCCTCATTTAATTTTGTTACAGTTCCCACATTTCTATGGCTTAAAGCCATGGCACAGTCTCTTGGGGGACTAGGATTTGAACCTGGGCCTTACTTGCTCATTCCATTCTTTTAGTGAGCCACATGGGCTCCGATTTACTTTGAGACATGTTCCCTGTCCCCAAACTGGTTGCAGCTCTTCATTTCCCCGCCAGTGGGAGCAGGTGCACACTTTTCTTAAACCTTTTGCAGCTCTCCTCAGAATGGAGGGAGGGGGTGTCAGTTGTTGTTTTACAGGTGCAGGCGTTTTACAGGCGTTGTTTTACAGGCGCAGACACAGTCCTTTCCACTAACGGCTCCTGCCGATCCACAGGCAGGGCTCGTAGAGGGCAGGGCCAGCTCTAACACAGGCACAAATGGTCCCCAAATGCTCCAGCAGCACATACCTTGAGTGGACACAGAGGAGCACAGGGGTTTAACTGCTACCCAACCCCACCGGAGAGTTCACTGCCACTTTTGTCTCGCCAGCCCTCCATAGCAGCCACCCAACTCTGACAGGAATCAGAGCCTGGCAGGCTCCTTGTGACCCACTGCATGTTGTATGGGTGCCCCTTCCTTTACTTTTGGGACCAGGGACCTATCTCCCTACCCCGGCCCTGGGCCTTGCCGGTCCCAACTGGATGACTCCCCTCAGGCCTTCAAGCAGGCATACCCGCTCTTCTAGATGACTCTCACAGAACTCTAACTGATTTTTTCCCCACGCTGGTTGGCACTTCAAAACCACTTGTGCATGCTGCCTGGGCCATACCCATGCCTAGCAGCCCGCACACCTCCTGATGCCAGCAGGGTATCTCTTTAGGTAACCCCCCAATTTGGCACAGAGGTTTCATATCTACAATTCTGCAGGTAAGTACAGACAATTACACTGAGTTGCCTACCTTCCAATATCCTGCAGACTTACAAACAACAAAGTCAGCATGGGTTCTGTGAAGGGTATGACACCACGACAACTTTTGTCAGGTTGGCCATGGATCTCTTAAACTCCTCCTTAGGGACTGCTTACAAGAGCCATTTGTTTAGAACTGGCCAATTCCTTTAATTTGGTACATTATAAACTATTATCACATAAGTTAGTAGTCCTGAGGATTGCTGGCTATATCTCTGGATTGAACACCATCTGACAGACAGCAACAACTAAAAATAGATGAAACTCTTTCTGACTTGGCAAGAATGGAAGAAGGTATTCCCCAGGGGCCAATACGGGGGCCTTTATCATTTTCTATCTTAATAAATCTAATCTCTGCCTACACAAATGCTGGAACAGTAATGTATGCAGATAACACTGTTGTCTGCAATGTCAATCGCTCTATGAGTGACCTTCAGGAGCAACTCTAAGGTACTTACAATCAACTTCAAAACTAGTTTGTAAAAAATTTCATTTTTAATGAGGAGAAACTCTAAACAAATGCTTTTTGGCAAGAATCAAAACCAGACTAATCATCAATTCAGGCACCTAATGGAACTACAGTATGACTGAGTCTGCAACAATCTTTAAATATCTTGGAGTTCCTCTTCATCAACTGATGTCATTATCCAGTCACATGCTTAATGTGTTACTATTTGTGCCTTGTTTACTCGTGTTTTTATCTAGGTTTTTCTCCCCTCACCAGTAGCACATCCCCAGGGATATATCTTTTTCAAAGGGATATACCCTGGCCAGGCTGAACCCAGTTGTCATTTAGACGGCTACAGAATACGCCTACATTTTTTGTCCCTCCCATCATCGGCCTCACACAGTCCACTCTGCAAGAGGAACAAGCTCCCGGGCTCAGCTGCAGGGGTCACCGCTGTGGTGGACCCCATCGCCGATACTCCATTGCACTGCTGAACAACAGCTCTCTCAGCCTTGGCCTGCCTCCACCACTTACCAGGCTTACTTACAAACCCAGGTCATCAGCAAAGCAGCACAACACAGTGCCACTGCACCACTGGGGTGACAATGTTTACCAATGTGTTATTCATCACACAGGAGCCGAATTTCAAAAGATTTGCCGTGCCACAACAGATTTGTGGCAGAGTGTTTGACGCAACTTGCAAGTCTGGAATGCAGGATGCAGGGAATTAGACCACCTACTCCCTGGTCTAGCGTTGCATCCAGGATCACAGTACTTGTGACAAACCTTTGGCGCAAGGTGTTGTAAAGTGGGTACATTGTCACAATTGCATCAGCCCTTCTGGAATCCAACTGAGTTGCGTCCAAGGGGCTTTGGCACAACTGTGTCTTACTTTGCAGTGGGCGCAGGGCTTGCAGCAAGTCTTGCGTCCTCCTTCTAGAATCTAGCCCACTATCTCATTATGCACAACTGCACCATGTATAATGTTTGCTGTTATTTATAGATTGTTAGTTTTTTCTCTTTCCTCGTTACCTCTCCCCTGGGACTGACCAGGAATTGAGCTTCCACTCAGAGTGCCTTTCCTGTTCACCAGATTTGAAAATCAAAAATAAATTTAAAACATGCACATTGTGTAAAGGAAAACAGTCAAAATTAGGGGTCTCCCACCCCCGAAAGGGTTACCCTCCGGTTTAGGTTTATCCAGTAAAGGCAGCGATTTTCTCGTGCTGCAACTGAGTTTATTTTTTTTTCTAAAAGTCCATGACCCAGAAGTATGGTGGGCACTGGGGAGGCTCCATTAACTGTAATGGTGCGGCACCGCACTGTTCATTTCAATACAAATGTAGATGCAAAATGTATTGAAGTGAGCGGTGCAGCGCCACACTATTACAGTTAATGGAGCCTCCCCAGTGTCTGCCATACTTCTGGGTCACGGCCTTTTAGAAAACAAAATGAACTCAGTTGTGGTGCGAGAAAACTGCTGCTTTTACTGGATAAACCTCAACCAGAGGATAAGCCTCTCAGAGGTGGGAGCCCCCTAATTTTGACTGTTTTCCTTTAAAATAAGGTTCACAAAATGCTGTATTAGGCTTCTTATGTAGGAATAGCGGCTCTTTGACAAAGGACACTAAGGTCATGGTTGCCAAGTAAGTTCTCTTCCCAGCCCTTGAATACTGATCCCATTTGTTACTTAATGCAGCCAAAGGCATCCACAATAACATATGCTGGTTTGCGTTAGGATTGCCCTACCAAACTCATAGGTACTGACTTTATAAAGAATTAAATTTGCTACCTCCAGCTTTAAGAATGTATTTAAAACACTTGAATTTACTGCACAGAATTGTTAATACACAGCAGCCTATCTGCTTGGCACAGAATTTACAAACTACTCACCAAGGACATTACCTAATGGAAATGAAGTGCATACAGGCACCAAGAAAAACTTTGTACAGCAAAAACAGGGCAGCCCTCCTTTTCAAGCTATGGTCCAAAATATCTCAATAATCTGCCAAGTGCTCTTAAATTGTCACTGACCAAGATTCATTTTAAACGTGAACTGTTAACTGCGTGTGTATCTTGTCTAACGTCACATGTTATATAATTCTGGCTCTAATGTAATTCATTTTTTTGTATACTTGTGAGAGTGCCAGTTTTCCCTTGCAGTTCCCCATGTGGTCCAAAAATAAGACGAATGGCCCTGCCCACTTCCTGGTAAAAAAAAAACTAACCCTTTAATACAACAACGAAAGATAAAAAAATGGCAAAAATGAATGTTAAAATCAGTCTAGGAACTTCTGAAACTGTAGGATATATAGCCAAAGAAATAAAATACTTACTTACCTTCCTACTTACCTGCTCACTGACTTACCTACTTACTTAACTGCTTGCTTATTTAATTGCTTACCTGCTTACTTACTTACCTTCCTACTTTCCTACTTATTTACTTAAAGGAAAACTACACCCTCATAGCTTGTAAAATTTGTTTCCATGTCAATAGACAAGTCTTTTCCTGTAATTGTTAGGGATATACATGATTGCTTTAGTTTGTTTTCACTGTTTATACTAGTCCCTGCAACTATCCTGGGGATCTCCATTTTCTGGTTCTAGTCACTGGACACTGAGGAAACGGTTTGGAAATTTGGTCTGAAATTTTTCAGGTACAAAGGGCTTGGCCCACAGATGTACCTTTTGCTGGTTTGGTGAAAATACATTACTTTGCTCTGGAGTTCTGCTGGTTTAAAGTTTGCTTCATTTCCCATAGGATAACATTGTAATGTGAGGTGTACACAGTTGTCTCTTTGTCACCCCGCTGTGAAGAAATGGTTTGCAATTTTGGTTTGAAATGTTCAGGGTACAAAGGGCTAGCCTCACAGAGTGCCTTTTACTAGTTTGGTGAAAAGATATTAGTTTGGTGTGGAGTTATACAGGTTTCAAATGTTGCTGTGCTTCCCATAGGAAAACATTGCACTGTGAGGTGTTTCTCTGGCACTGCACTCCTACAGGCAGATAATGATACAATTACACTATCTCAAAAATTATGTATGAGCTCCCACATGCAAATACGGATACCATTATGGACAGAGAAATAAGAATACAATTACAATATCTCAAATATTATGGATGGATGGATGGATGGATGGATGGATGGATGGGAGCGCAGGGCCCAGAGGGCCCCTGCACTCCCACATGCAAATACGGATACCATTATGAACTGATGGGAGTGCATGGATGCTGGCAAATAAGGATATGCTTATAGTATCTCAAAAAGTAAGGAAATTCTTTGCAAAACACTTTGTTACTGCACTAGTTAGGGCTGAAGCCTCTAAAGTAGGGAAATGTGGCATAAGGGTTTCCAACCCTAGCACCCCACCCTCAACCTGCAGGCAGTAACAGATGTGAGGGGGTGCCTTGAGGTTGTCAACTCAAATGCTGTACCCATTCTCATGTACTGCACCCACCTCTGCTTATTTATTCATGAAATGAGGATAGCGTTAGGGTTGACAACCCGAGGCACACCCCCACGTCTGTTGCTGTCTGCAGGGTGGGCGGGGTGTTGGGTAGGAAACTCTTAATGCCACATTTCCCTACTTTTGTGACTTCAGCCCTAAGTAGTGCATTAATGAAGTTTTTTTAAATATATATATATATATATATATATATATATATAGAGAGAGAGAGAGAGATAATATCCTATTAGTGTAAATTAATTATAATAAAATATGTATGTAAATAACCCAAACAATTTCACAAAGTCAATAATATAAAAAAGTGAGGACATGAAAACATGGTGCATGCTTACTGTATAATAAGTGAATTTAAAATAAACACTTATCAATAAGTGTCAGGCTGATAACAGGAAATGAAGGGAAGACAATAAAATCTCATTTGTTTTCAGATTCAGAAAGTTTGTGAAGCAAGGAGAACAGAGATGAATAAAAAACAGGATAAGAGAGAAAAGAAACAGTAAACAGGATGGTGGAGGAAGGTGGGAGTTTAGTAACAAGCATTTGTCAGTGCCGAATGTTTGCTTGCTGATATTAGCATTGGACATGCAGGAGTTAAACAGATGCAGAATAGGAATGACAGTGAAGTACTGAACTCACGTCAACCCCACCTCCACCCCGTAGAGATGGACAGGCAATGGGGTGTGCCTTTGAGTCATCGCCCATAACGCTCACGGCATTTCGCCTCACCCTATCCTGTAGACACCAACAAATGTTGAGGTGTGCCTTGGGGTGCTTGGCTTCACAGTCACCCCATTTCATAAGGACATACGCTGAAATGGATGCAGTATAGGAGAATGGGGTGAAATCTGGGGCCAAAGAGTCCAAGGCACACCTCAATGCCTCTCACTGGCTTTAGGGTGGGGGTTGGGGGTGGAATGGCATGAGTATTACAGCCAGCAATCCAAAGGCACACCCCTGATGCCTGTCAGTCTGTGCAGGGTGGGACGTTATGGTTAGAAACCCTAATGCCCCAGACGTTTTTAGGCATTTGCACTACAAATTTTCAACATGGCCTTTTTGTGACCCCCACCTCATGAAAGCATTTGGGACCTCTGCTCACGAACAGTGGCACTGTGATTTTGTTAATGTGTCCCGAACTTTGATTTCCCACAGCGACCGTGCCATTCTGCACCAGATGTGGGAAAACACAGATCGGGCAGGATGTGGAGAACGACAGCTGTACCATTCATAGGGAGGTGTGAAAGATGGCAATGTTGAAAATCTGGAGTGAAAATATTAAAAATGCTCGAACTTCTGAGCATACTGTAAATGGAAACTGTGCAACGCACACTCATAACACAGTAATTTAGTGAAATTATTTCGCCAGATTTTCAACATAGGCATTTTGTGATCTCTGCTCATGAACACTGTCACTATGATTTTCTTAATCTGTCCCGAACATTGATTTCCCACAGCTACTCGCCATTGTGTGCCAGATGTGCAAAAACACAATTTGGACAGGATGTGAAAAATGACAACTATACTGTTCATAAGGAGGTGTAAAAAAATGCCAATGTTGAAAATCTGGAGTGAAAATATTACAAATTTGTGAAGTTACGAGAGTGTGTGGAAACTGAACAATGCATGCTCGTAACACAGTCATTTTATGGACTTTTGTCACCAAATTTTCAACATAGGCATTTTAGGACCTCTGCTCATGAACAGTGTCACTGTGATTTTCTTAAATCTGTCCCAAACACTGATTTCCCACAGTAATCAATCTATTCTGCACCAGAAGTGCGAAAACACACTTCGGCCAGGATGTGAAAAATGACAGCTGTACTGTTCATAAGGAGGTGTGAAAAAATATCAGTGTTGAAAATCTGGAGTGAAAATATTACAAATTCTCAACGTTGTGAGTGTGCATGGAAACTGCTCAATGCACACTCATAACACAGTCATTTTTTGGAATTTTTTGACCAAATTTGCAACATAGGCTTTTTGAGAGCCCACCTCTTGAACAGTGACACTGTCATTTTGTTAATCGGTCCCGAAAGGTGATTCCTTCCAGTGACTGTGAAATCACTTCTCGGGACCGAATAACCAGATGACAGTCACTGAATTCATGAGGTGGGGTCCCAAGAACCCCATGTTTAAAATTTGGTGCAAAAATTGGGAAAAATGGCTGAGATATCCACATAAGTTGAAAAAAAAAACCATTTATGCCATTATACAGCTAACCGGCGTTTCTTCAGTTCGCGGTCAGCTTTGAAAAATGCAGACATGTTCCCGGTCCAGTGAAGATCATTGCGTCGAGCTCAGAAGGTAAGTATGGTGTGAGGGGGGTGTGGGGAGGTGGGGTACACAGAGGGTGGGTGCGGGTTGAGGAAGGGGCACCAGACTCAATGAAGGATCATTTTCCTTTTACAGGAAAGGAAAAAAAAAAACAGTGCAGGAAGGTTTTCTGTTTTTGCAGGCACTTTGACATGCTGGGGTAGGCTCCGAGCGTGCTACCTGAGTGTTTCTTGGGGGGGTCTGTAGCCGATGGGGATTGGACACCCCCATTGGCTGAGTGTTGGGGTGGGCGCATGAGCTGAGGGGGATTGGACACCTCCTTGGCACACAACAGATGGGGGAGCATCATGCCGACTGGGATTGGGCTACCCCGTCAGCAAATGAACTGGGGAGAGGGCATGCTGACAGGGGGATTAGGCACCCCATTGGCTTTAATGGGGACTGTGAGAGGCAGCGGCTGTCCATCCTCTTCTGTGGAAAGTTTGAAAGGGTGACGGAGAAGCTGCCACCATGTTTGTTTGAAATGGGCACCAGACGATGCAGATCTAATTCGCTGCTGCAGTCAGGGACTGCCCCACAAAAACAGCTAATTGTTAACGATGGGGTGCTCCCTGATTGCAGCAGCGAGTTTCTTTCAGGTTGGTGGCACACTACACTACTGCTGTCATGGACAGCATAATCCTCTACTGGTGCCACACAGACCAGCCCCCAAATGGGCTGCTGGCATTGGCAACAACACTGCCGCGCCTTCACAACTCACTACTGCAGCAAGCTGCCCCAATATGTTTCCTGCACATGCATGCAAGCAAACATAAAAAGGAGAAGAAACTGCATGAAGTTTCAATCACAATAATGGAGTCATAACAAGTAGCAGGGATAAGGACAAACCGATATACTCCATCTGGGCTATAGTCAGTCTCTAATTGTAGTGAGAGAGACAGGAATAAAAGGAAAAGTGAAGAGTAACAAACAACTACACAGTTTCTGAGTATTGAAATTTCTAGTTAGAACATCAGACACAGTCTATATTAGAAGTAGAGTTTAAAGTCTATTTGATCACTGAACCGCTGTGGTATTAGGGCATCCACCAAGGAGACTGCTCTGGTCACTGTAAAAGCAATCTTTGCCTGTCACCTCCTCTGGTCACTGGACATACATTCTCCAAGACTTTAAAGCCTTTGGTCTTTGATCCATGCACCTCTGTGAAGTGCGCAACTAGGGCATTATTCTGATTCTTGTTGATAATTGCACAAATATGCTCCTGGATGCAGCACTTTAGGGGAAGATGGTACGTCCCACATAAATTAAACTACAAGTGCACCCGCAGACGTACACACAGAATGGGGTCTGGCAGTTGATATAATAACTAAGAAAATCATTTTTGTACTTCTCTGGTTGTTGGAAGTTTTCTCTTGTGACTGCAAAATCACAGACATTACTCTGGGCGACCAGCATACGTAAATGATGTTCCCCACTACCTGTGGGAGATGAAAAAGAAATAGGAAGGTCAATAGTCTGATTTAGTATGCTTTCAGACACAGCCTTCAGAAGGAAATGAAGATTAATACATAATGTAACCCTATCCTTGTGAAAAACAATAAAAGGAGGGTCTGCGACCAGAGCCTGCATTTCAGATATGTGCCTAGCAGACATCATAGCCACTAGAAACATAGATACATAGATGCTGTCATCAGATAAGGGCCTTTGGACCACCTAGTCTGCCCATGAATGCCAGTAACTGTGCTTCTTCAAGCTTCCCTGGAACTAGGTTGTCCCCTTCCCCTGACTACCAGGATCCCCTTATGCCTGTCCCATGCATTCTTAAATCCTGTAATCGTTTCTGCCCCCACCACCTCTTCTGGCAGGTTGTTCCATTTATCCACCACCCTCTCCATGAAGAAGTACTACCTCATGTTGCCTGTAAACCTGTCTCCCTCTAGTTTCATCCTATGTCCCTCTAGTACTGGAACATCTTTTTCTTTGAAAAATTGTTTTTCCTGCACCTTGCTCTTCCCTGTGAGGTACTTACATGTCTCAGTCATATACCCCCTCACTTCTCTCCTCCAGGGAGTACGTATTTTAAGTCTTCCAGCTTGTCCTCGTAGGATTTGTGATGTAATCCTTACACCATCTTGGTTTCCCTCCTCTGAACTGCCTCCACCCTGTCAAACTTTTTTAGGAGGCTACAGATATTCATGGAGACCATGCATAGGCCTGTGGTGCTAGTCTGATTTAGTATGCTTTCAGACACAGCCTTCAGAAGGAAATGAAGATTAGTACATAATGTAACCCTATCCACCGGCCTATGCATGGTCTCCATGAATATCTGTAGCCTCTTAAAAAAGTTTGACTCACTACAATGCCTGGTCACATCAATTAACCCTGATGTCATCGCTCTGGTTGAGACTTGGCTGTCGAAATCCTCCCCTGACTCCCTAGTCTCCCTACTTGGTTTCACCCTCTTCAGGTCTGACCGTGTTGGGAGATAGGCGCAAGCGGCTGCGCTTATTTATGTCAAGGAATCTCCCTCACATTCAGCCCTGCCTGCTCCCATCCTTGACTCCAGGCCCAGGCCCCACGTTGAAACTAACTCTGACCCTTTAAAGGGACCCTTTATCTGACTACTGCATATCAAGGCTCCAGGGACCAAACACAGGCCATTGCCTCTCTTACAGAATACCTTTCTCACTACCTCCTTCCGCTGATCAAATTCTGGTGGGTGACTTAAATGTCAACTGGCTCAGCCCCTCCTCCTCCTCTACCCGAGTCTCTTTCTCTGCAATAGACCTAATGCAACTAGTTACCCACCCTACCAGGACTAACCCCAAGAGAGGCTCCAGTACCCTGCTTGATGTGGTACTCACCAACCGCCCTAATCGGATCCCCAATGTACAAGTCCTCATAGACTCTCTCAGTGATCACTCCCCCATTCTATTCCACTGGTCATCCTCAGTCCCCAAATCCATAGCATAGTCCACATGCCGGCGACGTCTAATACCTGGTGGACTGATAAAACTTAAGGAACTTCTGTCCCAAATTGACTGGTCTCCATACAGGCAACTCCTGACATCGACACAGTCTCTCCTTCTTTACCCAAACTTTTAATAATGCCTGTGATATCTTTGCCCCAATGTTGACCCGCCATTCTAAAAGGGAGAATGCCCCTAGGTAACCCAGCTTTGATCCACCAACTCAAACATGGGACAACATATGGCACCGTGCCATTGAGACTGGCGGTCCAGTGACAGGCAGTTATATGCTGCCGCCAGAACAAATGTACTCGAGCCATCAGAAAGGCCAAGTCTGAGCACTATCGGTCCTCACTCACTGCCTCATGGGGAACCCCAGAACCTTCTGGGATAACATTAAACAGTTAAGTGGGAGCACCTCCCCCACCCACCCAGATCAACATTAATGGCGTGATCTCCTCAGACCCAGCCCTCATAGCCAACCACTTCAACACCTCATTCACTGACCTTAGCCCTATCCTCCCTACAAATTTTTTTGACCCTCCTCCCCCAGCACCTGCCGTAAATCTTTCTCACCCTTATTTTCTCCTCCGCCGTGTTTCTGCCCAAGAACTTAGGCTGCACCTTGTCACTGCCCTCAAGAGTAATAGTACAGGCAGTGACACCCTGGATCTGTGTATCCTACGGCTGGTCTTAGACACAGTCCTTACCCTGATCACGTGCCTCATCAACCAGTCTCCTTGCCTGGGGAAGGTTCCAACTGCCTGGAAAGTTGCCACTGTCACTCCTATCTTTAAAGGTGGTGATAGGACTGTGGCTGGAAACTATCGGCCAATCTCCATTCTCTCTCCTGTCTCCAAGGCCTTGGAAAAAAGTGGTGGCCTCTCAAATCTCTGACTACCTCTCCACCTACAATGTCCTATGTCCTGAGCAGCATGGCTTCAAGCGGCCACAGTACCAACACAGCCTCCTAGAGTTCTCCAACTTTCTCCACTCCTCCTTAGACACTGGTTCTCTGGCTGGTGCAGTCTTCATTGACCTCTCTAAAGCTTTCGACACTGTCTCCCACCCCCTCCTTCTTGATGCCCTTAGTCTCTCTGGTTTTGCTGCTGGACCTATCTCCTGGTGCACCAGTTATCTGTCTGACCGCTCACAGCATGTAAAAATTAATGGGACCTACTCAGACATCTGTCCCATCTTTTCTGGGGTTCCCCAGGGCTCCATTCTGGGCCCCTTACTATTCTCCCTTTACCTTAACACCCTTCCACACTCTTGCTTGGGGAACATTCTATTGTACGCTGATGATGCAGTCATCTTTGCCTCAAGTCATAACCCTATTGCCCTCCAGGACTCGCGGCAGAAGTCCTTCACTGAAGCTGAGGGCTGGTTCAAGGAACATAGATTGGTGATAAATCTTAAAAAAACAAAAACCATGTTCTTCACTCATCCTCAGAACAAGTCTGTAACTTCAAACTCCTCATTCACTCTGGGTCCTCTTTCCCACTCGAACAAGTTTGCTCCTATAAATACCTAGGGATCCATTTTGACCCCTCCCTCCTTCCATGGACATCGCTGCCCTAGCCACTGCCACTAATATCCATTGGGCATCTTACATCGGTATAAACACTGCCTCCCCCGAGGCTCTTCGACTTGCAGTCACCTCCTCTATCCTGTCCCTAGTGGACTATGGACTGCCGTGTATGGTGCTGCTGATCAGACCGCACTCCATAAAATTCACACTACTCTGAATGAGGCCTGCAGGTTAATGCTGGGGCACCTAGGCTAACACACACCTGTCTACTGTGCAGCTCAAAGTGCTGGTACTTGATCTTGCAGGTGCCTCAAATATCTGACCTGTACCCTTACAAAAAGACCTCCTTGGGCTATCCCCACCAGGATTGACCACCACCATACCGCTCTGTCCCACTAGTTCATACCGGACCTCTGGGAAAACCTCTCTTGTTATCCCTAGAGCTAGGACCTCTCACGCCAAAGAGCCTTCAGCTTTAGGGCCCCTCCTGGTTCAAACACACTGCCCTCTCCATCTCCAAGCTCCAACTATATCGTGCTTCAAAACTTCCTTACGTAACCACCTTATTAACACCGAGCTGTAATTGCCACTAGTCAAAGCCGTACTCAATACTTATGACAAAGCTTACTACTAAGCTGCTAAGGACAACATAACCCTGGTATTGTTTACATCAATCCTACCTGTACCAGCTTGTTTGTATCTATGTCTTAAGTTACTGTTATACTGTGTTGTACTGTTATACTGTGTATTTTCGTTTGTCTTACTGTGACAAGGTACCTTTGTAAATGAGCCTATGGCTCAAAGGTTTTCCAAACTGCTGTTTAAATAAATAAATAAATAAATGTCCTTTCGTAGGTAGGGCCTCCAGAACTGGACACTGTACTCAAGGTGTGGCCTCACTAATGTCCTGTATAGTGGAATTATGACCTCCCTTCTCCTGCTGGTGATACCCCTGCCTATGCATTCCAGCATCCTGTTTGCTTTTCCTGCCTGCTTGTCGCACTGACTCCCTACCTTGAGGTCATCAGAGATGATAACCCCTAGGTCCCTTTCCTGCTTGGTGCATTCTGTAACCCCCCCCCCCAAGCTGATATGTTGTTTCTGGGTTTTTGTGCCCCATGTGCATTATCTTTCATTTTATTTGTGTTAAATCTCAACTGCCAATCCCTTGACCAGTCCTCAAGCTTCTGCAAGTCTCTCCTCATTCTATCCACACCCTCCAGCATGTCCACCCTGTTGCAGAGCTTTGTGTCATCAGTGAACAGGCACATTTTCCCTGCTAAGTCCTCTGTAACATCACTGATAAAGATATTGAAGAGGATTGGACCCAGCACTGATCCCTGTTGAGCCCCACTGGTCCTCTTTCCCCCTGCAGAGTGACTGCCATTTACTACCACCCTCTGTGTCCTGCTATCCAGCCAATTCTCCACCCACTTCACCACCATCTTATCCACTCCCGTGTTCCCCAGCTTGTTTAACAGCCTTCTGTGTAGCACAGTGTCAAAGGCCTTGCTGAAGTCCAGGTAGGCCACATCCACTGCCCCACCCTGATCCACCTCCCTTGTCATCCAGTCGAAGAACTCAGTGAGGTTAGCCTGGCATGACCTCCCTCCAGTAAAACCATATTGCCTTGGGTCCTGTAGACTGCTGGCAACAAGGTGTTCCACATTCTGTCCTTCAGTAGTGTTTCCATTGTCTTCCCCACTAGTAGTTTCCTGCTTCCTCTCTGTTTCTGCTTTTGTATAGAGGGACTAGATCAGCTTTCCTCCAGCCTTTGGGTACCTCCCCTTTTGCCAGTGACGGGCTGAATAGGGTTGCCAGAGGTCCTGCCACCACCCCCTTTAGCTCCCTCTGCACCCTTGGGTGTACCCCATCTGGCCCCATAGCCTTATCGACTCTTATTCCTTCCAGTTCTCTTAGGACCCTTTCCCTTGAAAAAGGACTTGTATCCATTTCTGTGCCCTTCCTACCCTTTCTACTCCATCCTGGTCCATTTTATGCCCCCTCCTCTGTAAAGACTGAGCAAAAGTATCTGTTCAGTATGTCTGCTTTGTGATTGTCTTCCTCTGCTCTACACCTGTCCTCCCCTTTCAGTCTCACTATCCCTCCCTTTGTCTTCCTTTTTCCCTTGCTAACCTGTTTTACACAGAATCATGTCCCCTTTGTTATCCCGGATTTGAATACTGCCATTATTCCTCCACCCCTATTTTCTTCTCTATTCCAGCTAATGCCTCTTCTAAGCATTTCTCCTTTTCCCAAAATCTGCCCTCCTAAAGTTAAAGATTCTTGTTCTTGTGTGGCTGGATTCCGCCCTTTCAGTTATCTGAAACCCCACTGACTGGTGATCACTGCTTCCCAGGTGCTCCTCTACTGTGATCCCTATCACACTGTCCCTGTCTGTGACCACCAGGTTCAGTATTGCCATCTCCTGTGTGGGTTCTATGACCAGTTGCTTAAGGAAAGCTCCCTGTAAGGGGTCCAGGATAAACGTGCTTCTGGTTGTTGGTGCTGCGGGGAGCCTCCAGTGTACGTATGGCATATTGAAGTCACCAACCAGCACTACCTCCTCCTCCTTGTGTGCCACATAGCTAGCATCATCTCCCTATCTGTCTCCTTCCCTTGGGCTGGCGGTCTGTTTATTACATCATGTGGATGGCTAACCCTGTTCTTCTTTCTAGCTTAACACACAGTATCTCCCACCTGCTTGTTCCCCTTGAATCTCTGTGACCTTCATATTACCCTTCACATAAAGTGCCGCTCCTCCCCCCCTTCCTGCTTGCCCTGTCCCTAAAACAGTGTCTTCCATGAGAGGAAGCACAGCTCACAAGTAGCAGCAGGTTCAAAAGGAGGTGCAGTCAGGGTCTCTAGGACCAAATTAAAGTCCCACACTGGAATTGGATCTCAGAGCTGGATTGCAACAGTAGAATACATGTTAGGATTCTACAGGATACCTCCATCTGGGCCACCATTTTGCCCTTTGTGAGAACATGAAAAGCTGACACCACAGCTAGGTGAACCTTAACAGATGAATACCCTAATCCTGGGTCCTTAAGGGACAAGAAGAAGTCCAGCACTTTTGGAACTGGACACATGAATGGGTCCAGGGCATGGTTAGAACACAAACTCATAAAACGTTTCTATTTTTGTGAGTGGGTATACCCTGTAGGCAACTTTCTAATCACTAGCAGGACATCTGCAAATGCAGGGGAGAGCCAAAAGCAATAGAGCTCTATATCCTAGGGAGCCAGGCATGGATGGGCAGGGATCGAAGATCTGAGTGCACCAGAGCACCCTGCTCCTGTGTCAGAAGTCCTGCCCCCAGGAGGGAATGGGACTGGAGATTCCACTTCCAGTTGCAGGAGTAAAGGGAACCAAATATGTCTAGATCAGTATGGGACCACTAGAATCATGGTGGCAGGCTCGGTCCATAACTTCACCAGAATTCTCTGTATCAGAGGGAATAGGGGAAAACCTCCCTTTCCAAGAGAGGGACAATGCATCTCACCAGAAAACTGGTGGAGAGGCAAACCAGCACCTGATCCTGATCCTGTTATCTGAGACAGACAGTTGTTGGGGGGGGGGGGACAGGACCCAAAGTCAGAGCCAGGGATCCATCTTTGTCAGTAGATTTACCTCTTCAAAGACATGAACGTGAACATTTGGAGAAGCAGCCTTATCTTTTCTCCACTTGTCTTTCTCTGAGTGGTGGTGTTTTTCCATCAGTTTTGATGATTTATCCTTCTCCTTTGATGAGTCAGTGACAGCCACCATCAACCATGGGGATCAACGGACTGACGGTGAACTGTGAACAGAAGCGGTTGACAATGGTGAAACCACCTTAACCACAACCTGTTTCTCCATTTCTTGAAGTTTAAGATAGACTTTTAAAGCTTTCTTCTGACATATTCTGGTTGCCTGAATAAAGCTCTGGAGGATTGAGCAGGTTTTAACATTATGGTTTGTACCAAGGCAATGGTTACAAATGGAGTGTTCATCATCTTTGTAAATCTTAATGCTGTTGCAATGTCAATAATGGAACAAAGGATCCTTGTCTTTTGGCAGTGGCATAAAAGAAAGTTTTAAAATATGAAACTTAGAAGTAGCAGCATTAGCGAAGACTTGCAAAAGTTCGATGGGATTCTTCAGCAGTGGTGGCCCGATGAGTCGTTGACAGCAGAAGAAAGAACTGAGGCATGCTGGAGAAGCTCACATTATATAGGTGCCAATGAGGCATGTCGACGTGGGTGGCCTCAGCCAGCAAAGACTTCCAGGTGGTCTTGACACGTGGCTTACAGTTCCATGAGGTGGCTCAATGGAGGGAGATAACCTCAAAGAAGATCAAGCTTGCTGTCACACCTCATAGGTAAAGTGCCATCATAGAGCACCTGAGCTCCATTCTCATGCCTTATGATGTCACTTCACCTACTCAATGTGAAAACCAGCTTATTCTTCACACTCAGGGGTACATTATTCTCTATTTAAAAGATGTTATTGATGTTTTACAGGTGTTTTCTAAAAGTTGTTCTTCACGTAGAAATGTGAAGAACAACTTAGAAAGTGAAGAACAGGTTAGAACATGATGAAGATGATGATTCTATAATCAAATGTTTAAAACATGAAAACCCTCTATTGTAAAAATAGCAACCCCCAGCTGTAAAGACTGAGCCAGTTCAGATATTGAGCAGGTACTATGATGTCACATAGCAGGAGGAAGAAACCTGAGTGCTCTAAATGGCATCACAGTACCCAGCAAGTGTCAGAGGTAGCTTATTAATCACAGTTTGGAGGTTTGTTATTTTTATTATAGAGGGTTTTCAAGTTTTGCAGCATATAGAATGATGGATAAGGAATGGTGCACAACAAGGCTGTGTTTCCATTGAGGGGACTGATGACATTATAGACCTCAAGAGGTCCCTATGATGTCATCAACCCTCAAGATGGAAACACAGACTTGTCTGTGCTCACTTATATAATATATGATTTTATTTCTGACTTTTTTTTAATACCTGGGCTGTGGCGGTGAGATGGTCAGGCTGCAGCATTGAGAAGTTCAGGAAATTTGAACTGCAGGAGTCAATGGCTGCAGAGAAACAGTCAGTCCAAGACATAAACTGGTGGACAGATTCTGGGAGAGTCTCTAGACTGAGTTGGGTAACAATGACCCAGCTACGGTGTTGAGTCAGCAGTAGCCATTTCTGTAGAGCCACGTTGCTGAGAGGCCACACAATGGACAGAGGACAGGCATGTAGGACATAAAAAGTTGTTGTACAGTAGTGATGTAACAACTATTTTACAATGATTTTTTTTCTGACCTTTGAACTGTCCTACAACAACTTTCTGGGTCCAATCGAAATTCATCTTCAATAAAGCCCTATCATGTACGATATTTGATTTTCAGATCAGCTGCTGGTGCTCAGCATTCCAACTTTTTCATCACATTCTAACTTGTTCATCGCATTCTAAGTTGTTCTTCATGTTCTAAGTTGTTCTTCATGATTCTATGTGAAGAACAACATTTAGAAAACACCAGTTAAACAAGAAAACCATGTAATGTATAATATATAGAATGATGTATGGAGAACCATAAACAACAAGGCTGTTTTTCATAAAGGGGTGAGACAACAGCATAGACTTTGAGAGCAAAGCTAAAGAGGTCTCTTTAATGACATCTCAGCCTGAGATGGAAACGTCAGCCTTGTCATGTATGGTTGCCCATACATTATTTTGTATACTATATGGTTGTTTTAATTTTTGTATTTTCTTTCTGTATCTAGTAATATGGGTGAAGTATATTGAGCAACTCAAATTGAGCGAGTCAATTTGAGTGCTTGAAGAAATAGCTACTGTTACATAATAGCTAGCAGTAGTGAAGAGCAAGTATAATACACATCGAGTGTGCACATAGTGAGGCAGAGCCAGCTAGATGAAGTTGTAGGGGTTTGTTCAGCAAGTGAGTCCCAGCTGGCCACCTGGTGTGTTGGTTACGGTCGCCACCTCAAAAGCCAATGGACCTGGGTTCGGGACTGAGCTTGGATTGCTTTACTTTACTACTTTTGTAATGTAAGCTGCTGTTTGAATGCTATTCTGTATTTGTAGTGTATTGATTTTATTATGCATATGTGGTGATTTTAAACAATACTGAATTGTAATTTTATTGTCCAGCGCCCAGAGTCCCAGGAATTGGGTGCTTTATAAATAAAAATATCTATCTATTTACTTGTTTTGATGTCTTTAGTTTAATTTTATTTTTTCATGGAGTAGCCCCCCCTTCTGAGTTTTCCCTTGTCCCCCAGTGTCAGCCCACCCCCTGGAGTTGATTATATTATATATGGGGGTGTGGGGGTCTCACCCCCCACAAAGGGGGTGCAGGGGGCATAGCCCCACCCCCACATAAAAAGTAAATTCAGATTGCCCCCATAAAGAGAGTAGGGAGTCTTTGTTGTTGTTACTGGTCAGTGTAGTGCTGATTGCCATTACAATTTTCAACAATTTATACTCCCTGTATTTGCTGTCACCATTGTTCTTTCACTATTATCACATGGAGACCCTTCTTTCTAACTCTGTCATGAGCTATAGTCGAACAGAAACTACAACAAACAGCAGGATAATATTAAAACATTTAATATGATATAAGTATTAGCTACATGAGCTGGCAACATTTCTAATAGTCCATCAATGCAATAGTCAAAAAACAGTTTACTTAGTATGGTTTCAGTCTTTCTGATATCTTCATTATGAAGAATCTGCAGTGTAGGTAAGCATGAGGAGCCTTAAAGCAGAAGTCCACCGTAGCCAAATGTAAATCCATGCAGTGCTGCTTTAGTAGACATGAGATTCTATGCTGTTGTACTGCAGTAGTGACAACTATTGTAGTATGGTACAAGAGCATTCTGACATCACTACTGTGGTACAACAGTGTTCTGACATCACTACTGCAGTACAACAGCATCCTGACATCACTAATGTGGTACAACAGCATTCTGAGATCATTACGCATTCTGACATCACTACTATTATATAGCAGCATTTTGACATCACTACTGTGGTATGACAGCATACTGACTCACTACTGTGGTATAACAGCATTTTGACATCACTATTGTAGTACAACAACATTCTGACATCACTACTTCAGTACAGCAGCATTCTGAGATCACTCATGTGGTACAGCAGCATTTAGACATCACTATTGTGTTACAACAACATTCTGACCTCACTACTGCAGTACAGCAGCATTCTGAGATCACTCATGTGGTACAGCTGCATTTAGACATCACTACTGTGTTACAACAACATTCTGACATCACTACTGCAGTACAGCAGCATTCTGAGATCACTCATGTGGTACAGCAGCATTTTGACATCACTACTGTTGTACAACAGCAGTCTAACATCACTACTGTGGCACAACAGCATTATGGCATCACTATTGTGGTACAACAGCATTCTAGCATCATTACTGTGGTACAGCAGCATTCTGACATCACTACTGTGGTACAACAGCATCCTTACATCACCACTGTAGTACTGCAGCATTCTAACATCACTGCTGTGGTACAGCAACATTCTGACATCACCACTGTGATACTGCAGCATTCTGACATCACTACCGCAGTACAGCAGCATTCTGACATCACTACTCTGGTACAACAGCATCTGGAAGTGTATGGATTTCCATACACAACATTGAACCACATACTATTTAAGTTTGGGATCTGCTAAAGTTTGCCAGAGTTGATTTGAAGGTTGATGAGATGGGAATTGCAACAGTCAAGATTGGAGGTTATAAATGCATGAATGGGGGGAAGGGGGTGGCAGATAAGATGGGGCCTCTGCATATGTAAATGCTGTCAATTTGGAAGACTTGTTTGATGTGAGTTCACTTCCTTCATTTATATTAACTGTAATCAAATACCAGCATCCATTTGATTTGTATTTTATTAATCCAATTCATATTTTATGCATGAAGTCTTTAAAAAGATAAGCCTTTTGCCCTAGGGATTGGATTTATGGCTGATAAGTGAGAGAAGGGCTTATCAGCTTACAAATAAGTGGCTGCAGAGTAGCAGCCACAGGTGACACAAGCATATAAACAACTTTAAAAGATGCCATATCCTAGCAGATATGACCAATATCTTACCTTTACATTTAATTTGTCAGTGGTTCCAGGCTCTGTTCCAAAGCATTCATTTTTTTTTTTCTGAGATTTGATTATGCTGGACTTATTATAACCTAGTGAAGTAATATAAACTCATATGTTTAAAGTGTTTGAAGAAGAATTCATGGTACTGAATAAAATGTAGTTTTCCTTATTTAGATTATTGCATATTCAACTTATTTTGTCATAATTGTACCATTATGTAACTTTATTGCGAAAGTACACATACACTGTAACTTCATGTCACTGTACCTCAGGGCGTAACTGTGGGTGAGCCTCAGCTGAAGTAATCTGTTTCTGGACAAATAAAAAAATAACTTTTTCAGCCATTGCCTTTGTGCCAAGCAAGGCCCCAATAACTATCTCAGTGGAGTACAGAGCTAAGGCATTGAACACCTTGCTTTCTGCCTCGCTGGTTACCCATGGTTGGAATGAGCATGGGCTGCTGGGGGTTGGCAAAGTGGGAGAGGATCGAGCATCTCAGGGACTTCTCTACACTACTGGGGAGGGGTGGTTAGTCATCTTGGCCTCTGGATGTTATTGGGTGGTAGCCCGATGGTAGTCCAGGCAGCAAGTAGCTCGATGGGTGGGGCCGTGGCTCAGCAGGACAAGCGCACCTCCATGTGCACATACTGAAGTATCGCCATGGCAGGGGTCAAGGAGAAAAAGAAAAAGTGTGAGGATGGGCTAAACAAAGCGCTGTCTGCTCCCGCATGGCCCACACCTCCACTCAACTCTGAGAAATCTGGATGTGTTGACCAGGAGTAGGACAGACCTCCCCCTCCTGGCCGCACCATGGGGGGAATCCACGAGGGGGACTTTCCCCCAAGCTGAGGAAGGTAATTGACGGTCACTCTGGGCAGGGACAGGGTTGAGAGAGCCTGCCTGACCTCCCTGGAAGAAAAAAAGCTGTATAGAAAAAAAACAAGGCTCCCAATTACTGCAAGCTGTATGCAAAGTATAGGGGATGATACCACTATTATACTACAGTTTATAATATGGCTCCATGCACAGAAGAAGGCCAAAAAGCAGCAGATCAAAGATACATAACGGGTAGTGCAGTGCAGAATTGTAAAATTCCACTTCTGCTGGAATGCCTCAGCGCAAAGAAAATCAGAAAATGTGGAATTCCACCAAATGATGCAAAATTCCACAGTGCATAACAAAATTCCCCAGATTCCACACATTTTCCTCAAAACATGTTTCCATGATGTAACAAACAAAAACATGGGTCACTTTCAAAACCCGCAGTTCACTTTAAAAATAAGATTGCAGTTCACGTGGCAGCACTTCCTGCAATTAAATGCAAAATTCTGCCATTTTTGGAGGGGAAGTGGAATTGCGATTCCACTGCAGAATTCCACATTCTGCACCACTCTAATAATGGGCCAATAATTGCCTTGGGATGGGGGTCATCTTGATGATGTCATTGAACTGAACGTGAAACTATAGTGGTGTGCCCATATTGACAGAATCCCAGTACACTAAGAGAACACCTAACAGTGGATAATTTACAGAGTTGTTGTATGATGAGGAATGAAACTGTGTTCCTTGATATTAGTGGAGAAGGACTATCAGAATGATACAAAGGAGAAGAAATGATCAGTGACAGAGTTTACATTTATTGCTTGACACAGTGCTACACTACAAGGTTTATATGTAACTTACCTGAGTAGTAGCATTAGATTTTATTTCAAAAGGCACCCTTCTTGGAGACTCAGTGTACCGCACAAGACATTAAAGGGGCACTGTCAGGCTTTGGTGTTATTTTTTCCACCTCACAATCCAGGTGTTTTTTGCTCCTTATATTGACATAGAAAGCACACCTGGGCACTCGATTGCGCAAAGAAATAAAAAAAAAAAATGCTGTTTTTAACACAGCATTACTTTTCAGCCGGGATGGCTAATTCTCCTCCGACTGCAGCCTGGCACATTCACAAGTGTTCTTGGTGCTGGAGCGCCTGTAGGCTCATTCATGAGCACTTTAGTTTTTTCAGAAGGTATATGAGTTTATTCCGAAATCTAAATCTATATGGATCAACGAGACTGGCAATGTAACTCTTTCCTTGAAACAAGCATAAATATTAGCAAATTTCAAGGGCAGTATGAATGGACTACAAGTTCTTTTTATGTTGTCACCATCTATGTTATCTATAGTGTATGGTAGAACATCATGTACGGATTTTCATCTTGTTCAAAATGCTGTTGTACCATAGTTAAAAGGTCGCAGAACATGATTGTACCCTGCTATGGTACAACAGCATTCTGAAACGTCTAGAGGGTGCATGAGCCTGCTATTATTTACAGAAAAAAACATTGCACTGTGAATGGGAGAGTGGGACTCCATGACTGCAACTGCTGACCAGACAGCATTTTCATACATGTGTAGCACTTTCCGTAAGGGTGTGTGTGTGGCAGCTATGAGTGCAACAGCTTAAAAAAATAACTTTTAGATGAATTAAACAACTGAAACTCTGTTTTAATCCACATTCAAATGATCAAAAAGTAGGTAATTATGAGTCTTTTCAGTTTATCCAGCACACAACTTTGGAACGTTACTCACAGAGTTCTACTTTTACTATCACTTTTAGACATTTTTCTCTTAGAAAATAAAAAACAGTTTCAGAAACCATACACTATGCTGGGTGTGCAATGCTATGCACCACCAGCCTGAGCTGCCACCTTAGGGTTAATATACTTTGGTCAATATACTTCATTTTTTTAGGACAGCAGAAGGCAAAGCCCATACATGCAGTCCCCCACAACTCAGTGGTGATGACCATGATCAAATTCCTTGAGGTACTTGTCTAGCCTGTTTTTAAACAATGTAAAGTTATCTGCCTCAATGACCCTGGTGGAAAGTTTGTTCCAGAGTCTTACAGTACAGTGTACGTAAGCATGCTTCCATAGTTCACTATTAGATTTTGTCTCAATCAGTTGTTATTTATGTCCCCTCAAATTGTATGTATATTCCTTGAATACTAGTCCTAGATCATCCAAGAGGATGGGATCCCTTATCAGCCTATACAGAAGTAGGATGTCACCTCTCTTCCTTCTTAGTGTTAAGTTCTATAAGCCTAGGTCCCTTAGCCTATCATGGTATGGTTTATATTTACAGTGGGATATAAGCCTCGTGAATCTCCTCAGGCTTCTCTCAACAATATTAACATCCTTTTTCAGGTGGGGGCTCCACTGTGGGGAGCAGTAATCCATATGTGGTCTGATGTATGATCTATAAAGTGGGATTAGGACAGCCTTGGATCTAGAATGGAATGATCTACAAACACAGTTTGTCAAGTGCCCGGTTTTATTGGCTATCTGTTTACAGTGTTGGGAGCACTTAAGGTTATTACTAATGAATATGCCCGAGTCTCTTTCATTTGTAACTTTCCTAAGCTTAACCCCATTAATAGACTGATCCTGTTGGATGTTATGCCTGCCAAAATGCATTACTGCACATTTTTTCAAGCTGAATGCCATTTTGTTGTTATTAGTCCAACTTACAATACCTTCCAGTTCACTGGTAAGTTTCCTTCTGTTATTGTCAGTGCTAACTATACCACCCAGTTTGATGTCATCTGCAAACTTAACTACTTTGACACTATTTGTGAGTAAAACATCACTGATAAAGACATTGAACAGCAGGGGGCCCAGCACCGAGCCCTGGGGCACCCCGCTAGTGACTGTCACCTCTTGTGATACAAAACCATTTATTCTGACAGACTGTGTACAATTGGTCAACCAGTTCTGAATCCATTTGATAATAGAATGGTGTATATTAAAACTTTATTAATTTTGATATTAACATGTTCTGAGATAAAGTGTTGAATGCCTTCCTGAAGTCAAACATCAGCACATCAACTTCTCTGCTCATATCCAACTGTGACCCCCCAAAATTATAGAAGTTTAGGAGATTAGTAGTACAGGATCTGTTGTTCTCAAAACCATGCTTGGTGATGTCACAATATCCACTTGCTATAAGAGTTCTGCTCAATTCCTCCTTAACTATACTCTCAATTATCTTACCCACTATGGAGGTCAGATTTATCAGACGGTAGTTAGCCGAACTCTTTTCCCTCCTTTCTTGTAAATAGATATCACTATGGTTTTATGCCAGTCTGAGGGTACAAGACCTTCTAAAAAAGATTTTTGACCTATAGCAGCTATAATGGTGGCTAATTCAGTGGCGTTCCTTCAGGAGTATTGGGCTTAGTCCATCAGGGCCAGGGGATTTATTAGTTTTGAGTTGTAGCAGTTTTGTTTTTATGATCTCTACTGTAATAATGCTGTGCATGTCATAGGGTGGTATCGTTGGTGGTGATATAATCCCATTATGCTCAGAAGGACTGAAAACTGATCCAAAGTATTTATTAAATTCTCCCACCATCTCTTCTGGTATATTACAAATAGAATAATAGATAGGTTTCAGTGAATTACAAGGCTGTAATTCCATCGAGAGGTTCTGGGGACATAGGTAACCTCGAGAGCGAAGCTCGAGAGGTTCCTATGTCCCCAGAACCTCGAGATGGAATAACAGCCGAGTGAGTCAGTGGAACCTAACTTTTATTTTTTGTAATATATGGATGCAAGATGCTGACGAGGTCTTACTTTTGGATTCCTTGTGGGACGGTTCCGTGCTGCTTGTTCTCGCTCCTCACTCACATCCCTCCTCTCGTGCACAGTCCCGCTTCTTTCTCTCAGGAATAAAAAGAAAAGAAGCAAAAAAAAACATGCTTTGGACACTAGGTGAGCGGGTGATCCCAACGATAGTATTACAAGGACCGGAAGTATAGTATTATTGGATCAGAAATATAGTATTACGAGGACTGGAAATATAATATTACGGCAGTGACTAAGGTATTACAGGGTTTTTTTTATATGCTTTTTGGGGATACTATTTTTAAAATCCATATATTACAATACTATAGTTATCACAATACTGAGACTGCCTTGGTGAGGTTCACAAGCCAAGCTATTAGAGCTATTGATAAAGGGAAGTATGTGGCAGTGACTTTTGTGGACCTCACCAAGGCATTCAATTTGGTTGATTATATTGAATTACTTAAAGGTTTATCTGGAGTTTCTTTTTCTAAGGATGTTATTTTCTGGTTTGGAAATTACCTGTCATTAAGAAATCAGAAAACTATGGTTAAGGGTTCCCTCTCTGATGAAGCTCAGTTAAGGTATGGAGTCCTGCAGGGCTCCATACTTGGGCCTTTTTTATTTTCTGTTTTTGTGAATTCACTATCAATTGTCTTCTCCAAAACTGAACTTATTCTCTACGCAGATGATGTGGTTTTGGTTTGTACGGGGACCAGTTTATAATCCCTTAAAGAGTCTCTACAAACTGACTTTAGCCTTTTACATTTATTGGTTCGATCGACATAAACTGGTCCTGAACTCAGTCAAGACCAAAACCATGGTATTTTCTTCATTCAGAAAACCTTCAAAATTCAAACTTAATATTCTGAATAATGATTGCTTACCAATAGAACAGGTAAAAGAGTTTAAGTATTTGGGGTTCATTTTAGATCCATATTTCCTATTTGAAGTCCACATTTTGGACTTAATTGGTAGATTACATAAAAGACTGGGTTTCCTTTATCAAATCAGAAAACACCACACAGTTCAAATAAAAAAAATGCTCACCCATAGTCTCCTGATTTCTGTTATTGACTACGGTTCAATAGTTTACTCACATACATCAGAAAGATTATTATCTAAACTCCAGAAAACCTATCATTCAGTTACACGTTTTGCTACTGGACAGCCTAGACTTACACATCATTGTTTATTGTATAATTCATTTAAATGTTTAACTTTAATTGGGCGGTTTAATGCTAGGTCTCTGTTATTCTTACATAAAGTTAAGTTGGGGTTGCTTCAGAATAGTATCTCTAGTCTGTTCCCTACAGTACCCCTAACTTCTAATACATGTGTTGCCGTACTGTCTTTGCACAAAAATCTTTGACCTTTGTAGCACCAAAACTTCATAATGAACTGCCCCATAATGTTGTATGTTGTACAAAGATTCCAATTTTCAAGAAAGAGCGCAAAAGGAATATGTTTGCTAACTCTGTTTGTAGGTGTTTCACCTAGTTCTTATTATGCTGTAAGTGCTGTATATTGTACTGGCTAGCCCGTGAATGTTTAAATGTTTAATTATGTTTATTTTTGTGTCACAATGTTTTTATGTGCTCAAACTGGACGTCTGTGAAAATGGATTTTTAATCTACAGACCTTTCAGTATAAAATAAAAAATTAAATGAAATGAAATTATATGCTATGTTATGAATTTATAATGTTTATATTGTCCTCTCAATGCCCTTTGTTTCATTTACATAGGAATAACAATTTTTTAATGTTACCTTTATTGTTTGCTAGTCTGAACTCAGTGGACACTCTTGATCGTTTAATTGCTTGTTTCAGTTGTTTAAGAATTCTTCTGTATTTAGTGGTGTTTGCTACTGAAGGATTTTTTGTTCATTCTATTGTAACTATTCTTTTTTTTATTAATGAGCTTCCTAATGATATTACTAAACCATAATGACTTCTTTCCTCATTTATTGTAGGCTTTTTTAATCGGTACATATTTGAATTCCAATGTTGACATGGTGGCCCGCAATAGTTCCCAGGATTGGTCAGCATTCTTATTTAATGTTGCTTTACTCCAGTCTAGATTAAGTATTTCATGTTTTATCTCCTTAAAACTGACCTTTGCATAATTTTTATATTCTGTTATTCCTATCGTAAATGTTTGATCTTTCCTGATATTAAAGCATATTGTATTGTGAGCTCTACTTCCCATAGGAGTTCAGCTGGTTACATCAGTTATATTAGTCCTGATATTGGTTAAGAGAACATTGAGTATATTATTACTCTCTGTGGGTGTGGACACACATTGTTCTATGCCAGCTGATACCAGTGTTGTCTGTACTCTATTGCCTAGGGAATTGTTTATTCCATCCTCCTTCCAGTTGATCTCAGGCAAGTTCAGGTCCCCTAATACAATCATATTGTCCCCTTCTGCCACTGTTGTTATATGTTCAACAAGGTTATAAGTGTCATTTGCATTGCTGTCTGGAGGCCTATAGAATATACCTAGTTTAAACTTTTTACCCTTCATTCCTATTAAATCCATCCAAAGTATTTCAATTATTCCTAAATTGATTCCTATATCAACAATGGAACACTGTATCCCATTCCTGATATACAGCACAACCCCTCTCAAACTTCACTTTTGAGGTCAGAGGGAATCAGAACCCTTCTGTGGCAGCACAGCCTGGTTGTGCATAGTTGCCCATTCAGTATTCTCTAGCTAGTGTATCGTGGTGTAGCATACTGTAGTTTATAATATGGGTAGGGAAATTATTGCAACCTGATTGGTCGACAGCTTTGCAATGTCAGACTTGCTGGGTGACAGGACTGGTGCAGAGGTCATGGTACTGAATAAGGGTCATAGGACAGGTTGGAGATAAGAAGGAAAAATATTTAAAACAGTGCTGGCAATCAGGACACAGCACACTAACATATCAATACCACTTGTAAGAAAATTCATGACTACAATTATAAACATATCTGCCACCTTCTCTCACTAAAAAAATCACCTGGACCCTAAAAATAAATCTCCCTCAAAATATTAAAAAAAAAGATTAAATGTTCTTTCCCTTTATAATCCCCTTCTAAATGCATACACCAATGAAAAAATGAAGTACCACTCATAAATTCACTTTTTTGAGCTTCTTTTCTGACCATCCAACCTTCCTTCTTTTCCTCACCTGCCTTACTTTTCCTTACCTGCCTACCAGGGAAACCTTTGCTGCTTACCCTACCCAGATAAAACTGAATCCCTGGCTTTATTGAGCCAGGCCTTCTGTTGTGTGTGTGTGTGTCTGTCTGTGTGAGGAGAGGTGACTATCCTGCCAGTAGACTTCTGCAGAAGTTTGATTTCCTGATTTCCTTGACAAACATTCCATTTACTAAATGTGTGGAAAGACAAATGATAGCGAGGTAGGGATAGACTACTTTGTACTAGTTACTTTTATCAAAGGAAAATACCTGTTTTTATTTTTTAAAAAAGTTGACTTTTTGACATTTTTCAGCTTCACTGTTTTATAAGCACAATATGACACATCAGGATGTGGGTAATTATGTGATAACTACACCTCAAAGTGCTAAAGGCAGTTGGTGTAAACGCCTCATGCCTGACAATGTACCTGGGTGTGCATTTATCTCATAACTTCCCATACCCTGTTGTGTCTTATTGTTTATGTCACCCATGTGTGATCACCCTCGGGGATGATACATTTGGTGAGTAAAATGAAGAGTATTTTTTTGCTCCTACCCTTCCCCCTAACCAGCCACTCCTCCGGGATGCTCATTGTTAACCCCACCAGCTGGCCCATCCCCTGTCACCATCATCTCCATCCCCTATTGGTCCTGCATCCTGGTAGACCTGTTGTATACCTTCCAGGTGGCCCCCCTCCCTGGGGGTACAGGAGGGGATAGAGGGTTCTGCTGCCTTGATCTGGAACATGGGGGGTGCTGAGGAGATCAGAGGGGGCTATTAGCTTGGTTAGCAATTTTCCACTTTTCTGGGCACCTCCCACATTCATACAGCCACAGCAGTGTCCTAGGGATGGGGCTGTTCAGCAGTGTGTTGAGACCCACACTGCCTAGAATGCCTCCACTAGCCTCCTCCAGGAGCCACCTGTCAAGTGGTCCAGTATGCCCCCCCAGAGGGAAGTGTCCAAAGGATACTCTGACTCCCTCCCTGCCAGTCTCTGCTCTTGACGTCTGGGTTTGGGGCACAAACCCAGGTTGCCAGCATGCCAGAGTGAGAAATAAGGAATAAAATATGGGTGAGCATACACAACAAGCCTGAGTTTCCGTCAAGGGGCTGAGATATCAGCGTATGGACTTTGAGAGTGATGATCAAGAGGTCCATGCTGGTATCTCAACCCCGAGATTGAAACACAAGGCGAGTTGTGTATGCTCACCCATACTGTATTTATTGCAGTGTCAGTGGCTCAGTAGGTAGCACACTCGCCTCTGAGGCCGGGAGATCAGATGGCTGTGGGTTCAGTTCCCACATCTGGCACTTGGGTTAATATCCCAGTACTGACACTGTAGTGCAACATGAGAGGGGTGCTGCACTTCTGAGGTGCCGTCTTTCGGATGAGACATTAAACCGAGGTCCCATCTGCTTGGATTGGTGGTAATTCAGGTGGATGTTAAAGATCCCATGGCACTTATCGAAAAGAGTAGGGGAATTTCCCCGATGTCCTGGCCAAATTTCCCTCATTCACTAAAATACCACCAACAGAGAGGTGATTACACCGTGGTTATCACCTGTACATCAGGCATTGTCATTTATAGTGTATGGCACTCGACATGAGAAGTTACACCTCCCCCCCGAACACAAGTAATTTAGCCATACCTTATTAATGAATCTGCACTATGGTCACATGATTGTGTAGGAAAACAATTTATTAGGATACATGGACTGAATGACAGTGGGCTAAAATAGCACCAGAGTTAAAAACTCTATCAGACATAGTGATCGCTAAACTCAGTAACAGTGACAATTGGAGTGTTATTTGAATACTGTACTGAGAATAACAATTGCATTCTGGGTGTGTAGAATACTGAATTACACTGGCATTCCATTTTGTAAACCCACTGCTATGACATAGATGAGAGGGGTTTGTAAGGTTCTGACATCACAACAGTGGGATTACAAGGTTGTAAACAGCTTACTTTCAATAGGTAATAAGGGCTCTCCATACATTATAGTTAATTATAGTGTTATATAGGGAAAGAATATACATCAATATGTCAGCAAATACTCTTATAGTATATGGTTTGGGCTTATTGTATATGGAATTCAGTGGCTGCTCAAAAGTTGTAGTGCACATTCCAAGAGTTGTGCACATTCTATAAGTTATTGTGCACGTTCTGTATTCAATATTCATGAGCCCCTGATTAATAGTCATGACACCATGCTCTACTTGCCACCTGATTGGTTGAATCGGCTCTGTTGAAACAAAAAATAAAAACAAACATGGCGGCGCCGCTTAGTGAGCAGCTCACTGAGATGGTTCGGACATGAACTGCTGTAGTCAGCTCAGTGTTCTGAAACCATAAGAGATTTGACTTTTTTTTTTTGTTGTTGTTCATAAACTGCACCTGGGAATGGTAACATGTTCAGGAATAAAACAGGACCATACCAACAGAGTCTGCCTGACAGACTGAGCTGCCGACAGAACCATAAGCACAAACACAAGGTATGAAACCTTGGAAAACATAAATGCTGAAACATTTCTATTTTTTTGGCATCTAGGGGAGCCATATACGATTTTATTTAGTTTTTGTTGACCAGGTAAGTGCACTAGACAAATCCTGTCTATTTTCAGGCACGACCTGGGGGAGGGGGATACAGATGAATGCCAACTGACCTTGAACCAGATTAAGCTGTTGGTGGTATTTTTAGTGAATGAGGGAAATTTGGCCAGGACACCAGGGAAATTCCTCTACTCTTTTCGAGAAGTGCCATGGGATCTTTAACATCCACCTGAACTACCACCAATCCAGGCAGATGGGACCTCGGTTTAACATCTCATCTGAAAGACGGCACCTCAGAAGTGCAGCACCCCTCTCACGCTGCACTACAGTGTCAGTACTGGGATATTAACCCAAGTGCCAGATGTGGGAACTGAACCCACAGCCCTCTGATCTCCCAGCCTCAGAGGCGTGTGTGCTACCTATTGAGCCACTGATACTGGCAACTGTGACAATTGATATGAAATGAGATAAAAGAGAAAAGAGTGTGAGAAGGAGAGAGGAGATGGACAGTCGATGGTGGTCCAGAAAAAGGGAGAACACAGTGTTCAGATAGCAAGGTGTGAATGGGCCAGCATGGCGAAGATGAGGAGGGGGTAAGAAACGTCGGGTATGCAGGAGGAATAGTGAGGGGAAGGAGGATATTGATTGTGAGACAGTGGTCAAAGAAGATGCAGAGCGAGCTGTATGTACCCCCACCCCACCAAGCGACACTGCTTGTATCTTTCTTATGACCACTGGAGGTGCTGACAGGGTGGTCAGTGGCCTCCGAGCTGCAGGAGGTGAGCAGCCAATGAGATGCTCCGGTGAGCCTGGCTCTAACTTGATGTGACCTGCATAATCAACTGAGAGTTAAGGTCAAGCCAGGTGAGTTACAATGAAAACAAGCCTTTTCGTCAGCCTGAGCAGTTAGTGCAGTGCTGGTAACTTTATGCTCCTTCCATGCAACTCATGAGGGACACTGTTAGTACTAAAGAGAACAGCCTGTAGGAGTTACAGCACCCAAGCCATGGCTCATGCTTTGGCTCGTAGAGTCAAGCCACACCCTTGATTCAGCTCTGGCTTGACTCTTGGGAAAAGTTCATGGCTTGCCCACCTCTACAATGCTCTAGCCTCCTCCCATCACCAGCCCTCTGACTACCCAGGCTTGCACCAAAATATGGGCTACCATCAGACAAACAGAGAAAACTGCTAGCAGAAGAAGACTTTATAGTCCATCTAGTCTGCCCAATAAGGTTGTACATGCCCCCTAGAGGATCATGACTGACATACCCCGTATCTCTCCTGATCCCTTAACTAGCCCCATTCTGTCTATTTCTGCCACATCTAGAAGCTCTGAACCATTTTTGCACTGACTAGTGCTTCGGGGAGCTTGTTCCACCCCACCACAACCCTCTCTCTAAAGCAGTATTTCCTCATACCTCCCTTGAACCTCCTCTCACCATCCATTTCTTACAATTCCCCCTGCTATTTGAGTTGCTGCTGGCTATTAACAACTCTCTGGAGTCCACTTTGTGAATACCCTGCATATATGACATTTGTCCTCTAGTGTTGCCCAAAATCATTTCAGTTGTCCTCCTTTACATTGGATCCTATCCGTTGATATCCTTCTTTAGGTGAGGGTTCTGGAATTGTACACAGTACACCGTGTGTGAACTCACCAGTACAGGAGTTATATGATCTCCTTTTTTTCTGCTGCAGAACCCCCCCCCCACTAGTGCGTCACAACATTTTACCTGGTTTTCTTTACTGCCGTTTCACAGCACATCGATGTTCTAAGGCTACTGGAGATCAGCACCACAGATCCCTTTCCTCTTCCATCACAGTACCTGTCACCTACCCCAACATATACTCTGCCCCTGGGTCTCTGTTTCCCAAATGTATGTCTTTGCACTTTTTGGCACTGAAGCCCAGCTACCAGATCAGTGACCACCTCTCGTGCATTTCCAGGTCCTCCCTGAACTCGCAGATTTTTCTTCTCAAAGTCAGCCCCGCCACAGAGCTTGATGCCTTCTTCAAATAGGCAGATTTTCCCTTGGATGCCTTCACCTATGTCATTAATGAAGATATTGAAAAGTGCCAGGCACAGCACTGATCTCCAAGGTACCCCACCAGTGATTTCCCTCATTCTCACATGTTCCCCTTTGATCACAACCCTCTGTATCCTATTCCCCAATAGCCAAGTTCTGCACCCACCTTGTCAGTTTGTCCACCATCCCCAGGTGCCCCAGTTGTTGGACTAATACCCTGTTTGAGAGACCAGGGCAGAGTCAAATGCCTTACTGGACTCAAGATATAATATATGTCTCTTGCCTGTCCTTTATTAACCACCATGCTGTAGTTGTGCCATTGGCCAGTGAGACCCAGACATTTAAAAAAAAACTGTTGGGGGGGAAGCTTTATTATGGATCCAGATTTATTATAGCAGCTGGTCAGACTTCCCATCATCCACTAAAAAATACCATCAACAGCACAACCATATTAATTTAATTAATGTAGTTGGTTAACCAGGAGTAGCACACTAAGCTGAAAGCTTTTTTACAGGAGCAACCTGGGAACACAGGGAAGTTAAGTGACTTGCTCAGGGTCACACAGTATGCAAGTGGAAGCTGTGGGATTCAAACCCAGGTCTAGCCTGCTGGATGTCACCAGATTAGCAGCTCAGAGCCTTAAACCACTGCGCTATACTGCCTCCCTATTATGATTTTTATTATAAATATATCTCCATATTCAATATGTCAGTTTGCATCTGTGTCCCCCACCCTCCCGGGTGAGGGCTAAAATAGAATTGCCTAGCCCTCCTTTCCTGATCAATAAAAACTTAAAAAAAGACACATAATAAACATTATTTTAAAGATGGGTGGAAGTATTACAGGAGAGACTCTAAGGATATCATGCCTACAGTACTGCAAATTATACGGTGAAGAACTTTTACAGCTAACATGATATTCTGCTTAAAACTGATGCAAAGGCAATAGGTTTCCCTCATAATCATGTTTCTATTAAATGTAAATCAACTACACTGTTTTACTGTGTAATTATTTGAGAGATTATTTTGCTTTACCCAATAAAATCAGCACCCTCAGGAAGACTATACGCAAGATGTTACATATATGGTAGGAATTTATGAGCGTAATTTAGGTGCCAAATGATCACATTCTGTGCCACATGAATTATTCAGTCCTATTAAAGTCTGCAGATGACTTTGTAGCCTATTACGGCTACCATGAAAAAAAATCAATTTTATTCTTTGAAATAGATCAGACAATTAAAGAAGAAAGGGTAGCCACAGCCACATCACGTCTTCCTGAGGGATGTGCTATCTCATTGTCTTGGACTGCAGCTTAAAGAACTGCCAACACAAAAAAGAACTGACAGAATATATTAATTTTTAAAAGCATCCAGTTTGGACTTTTTATTTCTGAAGTGTTCTTTTTCCTGTCTGCCAATTAGAAGATTTTACAAGCATACGAACATACAAATGTGCCCTCAGAAACAGATCACCCAGTCTATCTAAGTCTCCTCGAGTGTGCAGCTAGCACCCTTAGCTTGCAGCTGCCCCAGCCCACCTCTCATTTGTCATTCTACTGCCACCCCCCACCTCCCCCACCCTCACTCTCCCCTGTTCCCTGTCCCATGCCCTTTTGAAACTGTTCACAGATTTACATGATACCACCCATTCTGGTAGGACGTTCCATTTTACTGCCACCCTCTGTGTGAAATAGTGTCTCCTCATTTTCTTCCTAAATCTTCCCCCTCTATTCTTAGCGCATGCCCCCTGGTGACCCTCCCCTCTTTAACTTAAAGACACCATCTGCTCTATCCTTATTGATTCCCCTGAGATACTTGAATGTCTCTATCATGTCCCCCCTGTCCCTTCTATCCTCCAGGGTGTACATATTCAGGTCTCTCAGCCTGCTGTCATAGTCTGACCCTTCCATTCCACATATCATCTTTGTTGCCCTCCTCTGCACCCCCTCCAGTAGCCTGATATCATGCTTTAGGTGTGGCCTCCAAAATTGCACACAGTACTCTAAGTACAGCCTTACCAGCGACCTGCAGAGGGGCAAGATCACCTCTTCTCACCTGGACGAAAAAACCCTCACTATGCACCCCAGCATTTTGTTCACTTTTGCAGCCGCTCTCCTGCACTGGGCAGTGTTGTCCATGGTCCCTGTTATCATTACCCCTAGGTCGTTCTCCTCCTCAGTGATCCCCAGCTTAACCCCTCCCAGCCAGTATTCTCTTCTTAGGTTCGTCACCCCAAAGTGCGTAACCTTTCACTTCTTTGCATTGAACCCCAGCTGCCACCTCGCTGACCACTCCTCTAGCTTGCTTAGGTCCCCCTGCAGCTGCTTCCATCCCTTCTCTCCATTCACCACTGCTCCAATTTTGGTGTTATCAGCAGACAAACTTATCTTGCTCACCACCTCATGTGCAATGTCTGATATGAAGAAGCCCAAACAATACTGGCCCCAACACAGAGCCCTGTGGCGCTCCACTCATCACCGGCCTTGGAGTTGAGAGATCCCCTCTCACCACCACCCGTTGCAGTCTCCCACTCAACCAGTTTGTAATCCAGTTAATCATTTTTGCCCCCACCCCTACACCAGTTAGCTTCCCCTCAAGTCACCCATGAGGCACCGAATCGAAGGTCTTGCTGAAGTCCAAGTAAAGAACATCCACTGCATGACCCTTATCCAGCTCACCTGTCACCTAGTCATAATATTGTATCAGGTTGGTTTGACAAGACTTCCCTGAAACAAACCCATGCTGCCTCACATCTTGGAGGCCATTGTCCTCCCAGATACAACACCAGTCTTTCCTTTAGTATTGTCTCCATGAATTTTCACACTATGGAGGTGAGACTTAACAGGTGATAATTACCTGGTTCATCCCTTGGTCCGCTCTTGTGTAATGGTACTACATGTGCCATCCTCCAGTCCAGAGGCACACATCCCAACTCCAGTGAGGTGCTGTACGGATCTGCCAGCGGCTCTGCCAACACCTCCACCATCTCCCTCAGCACCCTGGGGTGGATACCATCCGGCCCTGGTGCCTTGTCTACCTTCAGTGCCCTCAGTCCCTCTAGGACTCTACTCACCTCAATTCTTCCATCTGTTGCCTCCTCTCCCCCTGTCCCCACCCTCCCAACCCATGGTGGTAGCGGTCACCCCTTTTCTTCCGTGAACACTGAGTAAAAGTATTCATTCATTTTATACCATATTATACAAGATGTAAGGTATATAGCAGTACTCTACCTGGCCGCTGACACACCTCTGTTCCCCTTCAGACCTCACCACCACTTTGATCTTGCTCACTGTGACATCACAAAGAACTGGTGTAGATGTACCCAGGAGAGCGTAGGAGCTGTCATAGTCTCACCTTCATGTATAGATGCTATAAAGAGCTTGTATCTAGTTTCCTACTTAGAAGCCTAAAGAGGAGAAGCTAAAAAATTGCCTTAAATCGGCAGATGGCTTGGAACTTCAACCTTTAAAAAGTAACACAGAGGTAGGTAGGTCCCAATTTTTATGTTGGCGTGCTTGCGCAGCCAACATCTTGAGGTAGTGGAGATTTGGAAGCATGGTCACTGTTGGGCGAATGCAGAGCGCACCAGTAGGTGCATCCCTCATTCCCCAATCAGCCTGCATGCCAGTGCCACACCACCTGGGCAAGCACCTCTAAGGAAAGGTCTGCTGCAATGCGAGCAAAGCTCATCACAAGCAGCGGACCTTCCTACGTGCTTCCCCAGCATCAAACATAGCAGCACAGTGGCCGCTAAACTGCCAACTCCGGGGGTGCCCAATCCCCAAGTCAGCTTACCCTGCCACTCTTGTATGTGCCAATGGAGGGGCCCACTCCCCGTTGGCATAATGTGTCCCCTCTCCTTTTTTGGTTGCCGAGGTGCCCAATCCCCTCAGCTCATGCACCCTCCCGCTTCCGTTGTTTGCCAGCAGGGGTGCCCCAATCCCGTCAGCATCTGCCCCTACTCCCTGTGCTGACAGGGGTGCCCAATCCCGTCAGCTACTATTCCCCCAAAAAAAATTGTGAAAAAATAAAACGTCCGCGATTTTTTTAACACCTAGCAAAATGGAAAATGGTCCTAAGTCTCCCTACCACCCACACACCCCCACTCGCACCCTACCTCTCTATACCCCCACACCCTACTACCTCTGGAGTCTGGCGCGATGATCTTGGTGGACCGGGAACACGCCTGCACTCTTCAAAGCCGAACACGAACTGAGGAAATGCGGTAAGGTGTATAATGGAATAAATAGGTTTTTCAACTTTGATGCATATCTCGGACATTTTGGAATTTTTGCACAAATTTTCAACATGGGGTTTTTGGGACCCTCCTCATGAATTCTGTCACCGCTATGACGTTAATTGGTCCCAAAAGGTGATTTCGTAGTCACTGCGCAGAATCACTTTTCAGGACCAATTAATGCAAGAACAGTGGCAGTGTTCATGAGGTGGGCTCTCAAAAAGCCTATGTTGCAAATCTGGTGGAAGAAATCAAAAAAATGGCTGTTTTACGAGCGTGCATTGTGCAATTGCTACGCACTCTCGTAACTTTGCGAATTCACAAGATTTTCACACCAGATTTTCAACATTGTCATTTTTCTACACCTCCTTGTGAACAGTACAGCTGTCATTTTTCACATCTTGGCCGAAATGTGTTTCCGCACTTCTGGCGCACAATAGCGCGGTTGCTGTGGAAAATCAGTGTTTGGGGCACATTACAGAAATGACAGTGACACTTTTCATAAGCAGAGGTCCTAAAATGCCTATGTTGAAAATTTGGTGATGCTACTCCATAAAATGACTGTGTTACGAGTGTGCATTGCGCAGTTGCTATGCAAGCTCGTAACTTCTCGAATTCACAATATTTTCCTGCCAAATTTTCAACAGTGTCATTTTTCTATGCCTCCTTGTGAACAGTATAGCTGCCATTTTTCACATCCTGGCCAAAATGTGCTTCTGTGCTTGCGGCGCACAATAGCACGGTCGCTGTGGGAAATCAGTGTTTGGGGCAGATTACAAAAATGACAGTGACACTGTTCATGAGCAGAGATCCTAAAATGCCTAATTTGAAAATTTGGCGATGATACTCCATAAAATTTTTGTGTTATGAGCGTGCATTGAGCAGTTTGCACGCACGCTTGTAAAGTGCATTTGTAATATTTTAACTCTGGATTTTCACCATTGGCATTTTTCCACACCTCTTAATGAACAGTACAGCTGTCATTTTACATATCCTGCCTGAAATGTGTTTTCACATGTCCCGCGCAGAATAGCGCAGTCGCTGTGCAGAATCATTTTTTGGGACCGTTTGAGGAAATGACAGTGACACTGTACATGAACAGAGGTGCTAAAATGCCTATGTTGAAATTTGGTGCAAAAAGTCCATAAAATGACTGTGTTACAAGCGTGCATTGCGCATTTCCCACGCACCCTCGTAACTTCACAAATTTGAAATATTTACATGCCACATTTTCAACACTGCCATTTTTTTATACCTCCTTATGAACAGTACAGCTGTCATTTTTCACATCCTGCCCAAAATGTGTTTCCACAGTGTACTACCAAAGCCAATGCCAGCGCGACAACATTCGGCATTGACAAATACTTGTTTACTACTGGCCAAAATACTTTGAACAATGTTCCACCAGCACTGAGATCCTCAAAGAACAAAATTTGGATGAGTCACATAAAAAGGTGAGTAGATGATTAGGTGAAAGGAAGTCATTATGTTGCCCGAATTTAGATCCTTGATGATTTGTTTGAAGTAAAGTGTATTTTCTATTCCCTATGAGTAGTACTATAAATATGCATTATTATAATGGTTGAACCTAAAGCACCTGAGCGGAACTTTACTACGTAGATGTAAACTGATGCTATACTTGTATATTTATATAGTTGTACATGAATCGATATTAGTATATTAAGCTATATCAGCTTTTTAGCCAGAGGAATCCACCTGCCAATTTATTGATACCTGAATTTTATATTTCATAATGATATGGACTTGTATTGTAACCATGTGTACATAACAGAGTTGGGTGAAAACTGCAAATTCCGAATTCGTAGAAATTTCAAGAAATTTTCCGAAATTCCAATTTTGGCAAAATCAGAAGCTTCTGACTGTGTTGGGAAAATTTTCATACCATTCCACAAAATGTTCTGGCTGAACTGCAGGATAATACACATGAACTGCGGAATGACAGTTCTGAGAAATTCCATTCTGTAGTTTAATATATCAATACACAATACATGTAATTATTCCACAGTTCAGAGATCAGGTCTGCAGAATTTCTTTTCACGGTTTAATACATGAATCAGCAATTCATACATTCATTCCACTGTTGTAAGTCAGAATTTTTATGAAAGTTGCCAAAGTTCATTCTGAAATTTCAGGAAGCGAAATTCCAACTTTTGCAGAAATTCCACCAGTGGAATTTTATTTTTGCACAAATCTAGAACATAAGGGATTTCACTGAAAATGAGCTTGTCTCAGTTGAGTCTCCTGTTCATACTAAACATGAATAAAAGTTTTTACTACTACTACTACTACAGGTAAAGTGACTAATCTGACAGAAGGTCACGGGCTATCAGTCAGTCTGGACATCACAGTCAGTAAGGTCACAGAGTTGATGCGGTTTAAAGGGGAATAGAACACGATATGTCAACCTCCAGGTAGAGTACTGGTGTTTCATTTTGAAAGGGGCTTGCATGGCTCTGGGATTAAGACCCTGTGCATAACATACTGGTGCAGAGAAAAATCTGCAAACCAGCAAAAATATTTTCCACATTTTTTGCGCAGGTGTGTAAAATATACTACACCTGATTATACCAGCTATTTGGCTCAGTTGCACAAATAAATCTGCACAAGTGGCTGTAAACTGTGGAAGAGGTGCAAAAAAGCACTTGAAAGTTATTCACATGCAGAAAAAGTGTGGTGTACAAGGGCACATTCCCTTGCACATCTTTTTTGCCACTCATAGCACATACGAAATGTTTCCACTCTTTTCAGTTAAATTTTTATTGAAAATTTTCAAGAAACACACAAAGTTCCATACAGAGATCACAAGCATTACATATCTGGATGCTAAGTGACGTAATAAACAAACATGTACCCAGATAGGCCCCTGATGGGTTCCAGAAAGTATGGGCCCTGAAAAAAAAACTTAGTGACATCGCAACTTGTGTCAAGTGACTAACATTACATATAAATATCAGAGGTCTGCAGCAGTGTGCCATGAATAAGTTTACAGCTCCTACTGTGCACTCATCCTCCTCCTCCTTGCTGAAACTGGAGATGAGCTAATTGATCCATTTGTTACCTGTCCTTCCTGAGAGAGCCTGCGCTATGTGATTATGGCAATGAGCAGATGCAAGGTATGGGCCCCAGACTGAGTTATAAGTGTGCATGGTAGCACTATTAAAGTGTGAGATTCTTTCCTAATGTGGCTAATTGGTCTATGGCATTCATCCATTCATTAGTAGTTGGTATGTCAGAGGAGCTCCATTTGCTTAAGATGAGTCTCCTTGCTGCTGTACTCAGTGCTACCAGACAATGCACAGCTGAAGAGTGATTGGGGACACCGGACACCATCTGGTGTTGTACTAATAACGAACAGGGAGGCATCCTGAAGGAAGGCAGGCCCCACTATTTGCTGACAGATTCACTGCATCCCTGTCTGGAAGTTTTGAGAATGTAGGCATTCCCAGAGAATATGTGCGAGATGTGCCCTCGTTCCGGGTATCTCCAACAAGTATCTTAGGGCAGACTGCAGGCACAGCAGTAGCACTACCACTTGTGGCACTGATGACCCATGTTTGGGAGCAAACACAGTGCATCAGAGGGTCAGCCAGGGGGGAGGTAAGATAAGCATCCCACGGACAGCTCTCCTCTCCGGGAAGGGGAGAGTTATGGCTCCCTGGCATATCGGTGACATCCAGTGGAGGCAGGGTGTGCAACAGTCAGGGCCACTCTACAGTGGGGGAGGCAACGGCAGACATCTGTAGGCCAGGGCAGGAGCACATCTGCATCTCTGAAGAAACGCACAAGAAAACCCCATGGGCTGGCTGCACTATGAAGCCCCTGGACCTCCACCCAAATGACGTCCCGGGCGTAAGCCTCAGCCGGGGCCTCGGGTGATTCTTGATCTCTCCCCTCAGGGAGCCCTGCCACGGGCGCAAGCTGTGGGCCTCCCACTCCAGGCAGCTTGGGAGGGGTGCTGAGTGTGAGGTCTAGGTGCTGAAGAGGGAGTACATCCCCTCCCTGAGTCAAACAAACAAAGTTGGGGGAAAAAAGCAAATGTCTTGGGACGTGCAATGTTTCTACTTTTGAAAATCTGGACCTTGTTCTACACATCACATCTAGTACAATTATGTTAAATATCTTCCAAATGGCAAAAGGGAAAAAAGCAAACTATTTCAGAGATAAAATGCAACAAATAACTGCTTTTCTTTTACATTTTTATATTAGTTCAGCTGGTATACTACTGTAGCTCTTTAAAGCAGCAATTCATCTTAAAAAAAACTGTTACGGGGGTGGTCCATCGACACAGTGGTAGTACTAGCACTCAAAATAAAAATGGCCTGCATTCAGGAACAAGTGAAGATATCATCCGAGGACTGGCCAGGGAAGGAAGGATGAGTATCCCAGATGCTCCTCTCCTCCGGGGAGAGAAAGAGTCAAGTCCAGCTGCCACATTGCCCTGTGGACATTATCATCTGTTGTCATGGAAATAACTGTGATGTCACAAGCAGGATATTATAACATCAGGCTGGGTCGACACAAGAGGAGCTGATGAACCCTCAAGAAACAGCTATCCTGGCTTCATGCATGTAACATCAGCAATAAATAATGGGGGTAAGAAATACAGAGCTAATGAGAGATATTAGCTACTCTGTGTTGAAATATTATGGTTTTCAAAGTTCTTCTTGGGGCATCAGTGGCTCTTTAACAATAAAACCCCCACCCCACCCTGGAGTCTTTGGTACCATGGATTTAAAGTAAATTAGTGGTTAAGCAAAATGCCCAGTCAAGGCATCTCTGTTAGTTTAACCTTTGATTCTAAAAAATGAATCCACAAGTTTTGAGTATCACATTTTACTAGGGTAGCCAAAGTAATGTTTTGTTAGTGCTTCAGTTTCAGGAAACAATTGTTTTGTGTCTCATGAAAAGTTTTAATCATTCTTTTGTGGCTTATCATGTGCATGTACAGTATAACCCATGCCCCCTGAGGAAGCGTTGATGGAGCAAAGTGCCAGGACTAGTGTGACTAGTGGTCCTCCTATCATTTAAAGCCATGTTTACACGGCAGTAGCACTGCGAATACAAACCTGCAGCAACATGGTCCCAACCACTTGCCACCCACAATTTGTCTGTCTTCATGGCACCTCTCTGCACCACTGCAATCTGTGCTGGTGAGGAGCCATGCATCTTGGGGGAACTGGACATCTGTTGGTTGCTTTGGCGTAGGCAGTCCACATTGCCATTAAGCTGCTGTAAGCAGCTTACTCCTCTTGGTGCTCCCAGCTTGCCAGAGAATCTGGGAGTGTCTTAGTGAGTGGTTTACCCCGATTGGGTACGTGTCCACACATCACATTTGCACTGGAGTATCCCAAGCACACGGGTTACTCCAGTGCAAATGTGACCATGTAAACATGGCTTAAGATACTTAGAATCCTTACAAGTTGTTGGATTTTGAATGATCTTGTGACCCACACATTGCCAAACTGACAAATTCAAGGGTGCTGAACTATGTATTGATTTCAAGACTGTCCTGTTCATATGTCTAGCTGACGACTGTGTAATTACAGGATTTTTTTTGAGTTTTTGCTCTGATTTAGCACTGAGCACCTTTCAAGTAAAAATATTTCTGAGCATTTATCCACTATTCTAGTGCTTTTATTCAGTCCAGCACTTTTGTTAGAGTGCACTTTAATTAGTATTATTGTACAGTATAAACTAACCTAATTTACACCACAGATCATTGTTTCCTCAACCGTATAAAATGAGTTGGACATGTTGGTTAAATAGGTTCTGAGACCCACTGACAATTCCCCAGAAAGTTGGAAAACTATCAGGTAGTGGGATTTGGAATTTTAGTAAATCACATACAGAGTTTATTACCCACTTCACTCATCTCTGACTGCCATCACAAATATGGCTATTGACTTTAGTCCCTGAAAACCACCAGCAAGGCCCTAAAGTGTAAAACTCCTTAAATTATGAATAAATAAATAATTAAGCATTCTTTCCTCTCACAATCCCCTCCTTACAAACATAAACAAATTAGGAAAATAAAGTACTCTTCTCAGTTTTAATTACTGGTGTTAATTTCATGACCATGACAAATTCCCTCCTATCCTTATGAGTTTGCCAGGGCAATCTCTACTGTTTACCCTGCCACATGTAAAAATGGCACCTTGGATCCATATAAGATTTTCTTTTGTGTGTGAGGAGGTGAACATTCTGACAGTGGAATACTGCAGAAGTTTGAACTCCTGTATTCCAGAATAAACAAAAATTCCATCTATTGACTGTGCACAAAGACAGAAAACTGACAGATGTGGATAGATTAC
This sequence comes from Neoceratodus forsteri, assembly GCA_016271365.2. NCBI lineage: Eukaryota > Metazoa > Chordata > Ceratodontiformes > Ceratodontidae > Neoceratodus > Neoceratodus forsteri. The sequence continues at coordinate 168,249,848 of JADMNL010000027.1, forward strand.
TTTTTACTAATAGCTTTAGTTTAGTTGCCATATTGGTCCATGTAAGAACAGATCCAGAAGCAAATGGTGTGATACCTTTTATTGGACCAAGATTGATGTTATAAAAAGAACATTCTTTTTGTAACATCAATGTTGGTCCAGTAAACGGTATCAAACCATTTGCTTCTGGATCGGTACTTTTTACTAATTAATTTTAACAAAAGAAAATATTAGCGTTTACTAACAAAAAGGCATTTTTTTGTTTTCTCAGGTGTTTCTCATAGTAGCCTTTATATAAGCCCAATAAGACACTTCAGGTTGTTGTTGTCTGGGGTTAACTGACTGCCAGGTGCTGAAGACACTCTATGTAATCACGTCGTGCCTCACTGTACACCCGGGCATGAATTAACCACAGACAATCAATGCCCAGTAATGTTGTATTGCTGGTCATGCCATATTGCCAGTTGTGTTGTATTGCTTACCTATTTCACATGCATAAAATAAGCCCTGAATAAGGAGGGCATAAGTATACATTATAGCTCAGTGACCTACAACAGACCCCGTAGCCACTCCACATTTGCTGAGCTGGCTACAGGTCTATTCTACCCAGTCTTACAGCTGGGGTGGGTTGCTGAGGCACAAAAAAGTTCAAAGATTTACAACTTATTTACACAGGGTAACCCAGTGCTGAGATGCAATGTCTTGTTTTAAATGGGGTCCAGTTTCTATGAATTTCCACAGCTGGGTGGGCTGGAGCACTCATAAGTGAAGTGACTTGCCCAAGGTCACATAGTGAGTATTTGACTATGGTGGGGTTGAAACCTGCCATGTCTTGGTGGTATCTAAACCATCACATCACACTGCCTCCAAATATGATCAGGTTCACACAGTGAGAACAGGCTATGGTGGGGTTTGAACCAGGATCTTTGGGTTTACAGTTCTGCATTTTAAACACTAGTTTGCCCTTCCTGTCTTCCAACAGGCATAAAAGGATTACAGGAGTGTTTATGCTCATCATGATGCATTCTAATGTATTTGTTAAGAAAAATATTTAAATCTCGCAATAAGAATGTTTCTCTGTGGATTGATGCATTAGTGAGCTTTTTTATTTCCTCTCTGTATTAAATAATTAAGTAGGGATGAGAAAACCACAAAAGGTTCTGATGTTCTGAAAGGTTCTGATAAGCCATGAACAGTTCTGATACTTACCATAGCCTTACCAGAACTTTTAAAACTTTTTCAGTTAAAGTACAGAAACTGTTCTAACCATCATTTTCCACCAAATAAGCTATTGCCAGTGACTAGAAAGGACTCTAACAAAAACTTGGAGTGGTACTTCAAGAAATTTAATTAGTGCCATAAAGTTAGTTAGAACTCCTTGTGTATCCCCACTGCCAGTAGGACTACTTCATAGAGATCTGTTTCACATTGTCCTTTCTCCATCTCCAGCCTTCTTTCGGGGTCTTTCCATCACCATCAGCCTCCTTTCTCGATAAAGAACTGCGGATGAATATATTATGCTCCCAGTGTTTTAAAAATTATCAGAACCTTATCAGAACCTGAAATAAAGTTCTGATAAGGGTCCTTTTCAAAACATGGCAAAGTTCTGGTAGGTTCTGAACTTATCTAAACTGCTTCTCCCATCCCTAGTCATGGGTCCAAATACCTGCTGATCTACCACTGCTGTTTAGTAATAATCTTATATTGATCAGCCCCTCCATTAACATTAGAAGTTGTAGGGAGAGCGCTACCTATCCAGCTACTCCAAATTCCCTGTTTCTACTCCACTGGGGATTTACATTGTCAAGAAGTATATTACATCAGGATTAGGTGTGTCCCATTTCTAATTTTCTGATTTGGATACATCATATTCTTATCCTATAGTTAGGATTCAGGATTTTAAAATGTAGTTGCCAAAAATCCTTAATCCTAATGACTAGGATTTCGCAGGTTCTAAAATCTGAAAATCTGATTCTGAAATCCAAATTTTACAGCTGAGATTGGAATTTGAATTACTCGGATTGGAAACAGATTTCTGATTAGGATACTCTGAATATCCAAAATCAGACAGACAGATCGGATTTTGAGATATCCAATAACTCTTAATCATAATTCAGAATGCCAATTGGCAATCTCTGTCTGTCCTGAAGTCCTCCTTATCTAGTTCTTCCATGGAATACCATGAAAAAAACAATGTAGTTAAACAATTTGCCAGTATTTGGAAACAATATTTAAAATACATTATTCAGGCACAATTCAGCTCATGTGTCATTAATTTTCTGAATTTGTCTCACCCTCATTCTATATAACTGAGGACAGTTGCATGAAAACAAGATGTTTTTGTTTTGGACTTCCGGTTATCCTCTTGCCTTTCTCTGTGCTGAAGCTGTTATTGTGTTTGTAATATCACAATATGTTGCTGTGGAAATGACTAAGATCTCACAAAGAGAGAATTATGACTTCAGCAGAAGTAAAACCAGGAAGATGAGATGACGTGTGAGATACAAAGATCCTGTTTCTGCCAGCCCATTGGCATGGAGGGTTGAGGCAATGGATGCAACACCTGCCACCACACCAGTAACACACGTTTGGGTCTAGACCAGGGTTGCCGGGGGATTGACCAGTGAGGGAGAGGCCTGAGCAACCAGGGGACAGCCCCCTCTCCCAGGGAGGGAGAAATGGTGCCTGGTGCAAGCCTGGCCTCTGGCAATGGATGGGAGCAAGGCAGCCAGGGACCTTTACATGGAGGACAGGGAGTAGGGCAACTATTGATGCCCTGCACACAGGAACATGTGCAGGGCCATTTTGGGCAGCGCTGCATGCCTGTCCCCCTAGGTGAGAAAACTAGAGGAGGAAAATGGCAGTTCCCAGTCTGGCCAGCCATTTCCAGCCACTTGCAGGCCCAGCACCTGATCAGCCTGGGCAGCCACACAGCAGAAGATTGATCATAAGTCCTGGAAGAAAGCAGGAGTGATGGGGCTGGGGTAGCTGGGGGAGGGTGGGTGATCAGCCAATCTGGGGACTCGAAGACAAAATAGCTTAACTGCAAAAAAAAAAAGGATCCTAACCTTGGTAATAAAGAATATGGAGCTGGAGGGAGGTCAATGCATAAAACAAGAATGAGCTAGCAGGATGTTGACTCATATTAGTGAGGCAAGTATAAACGAATATAGAATAGTGCAAGACCTTTCCAAAGGAGATCACTATGAGGTGGTGGTCTGGCTTTTTCAAATCTAAGCTGATGTTTGTTAACTAGGAACCCCTGTCTAAAGCAACAGTGCAACAAAATTTGGCAAAACATTTGACTCTACCTTTTTACCACTATAAAAGACTCCAGGCATCTTCCAGATTTATTAGGTGGTAAAATGTGCTAGTTTCACCAACATTTTAGTATTTTATAAATGTTTTGAATTATTTTTTCTCAGGAAAAAAGATGGACACCACATTTGGATTAGAAATAGCATTGTAGACCTGGCAAGGGTTAAGATCAAGAAAATCAAAAAGGAACAGAAATCATTGTGCACTGCATATAAGTTATCTAGAAAAGTAGATTTGACAGGTACAGTAAGTTAATATTTTTCTTAACTGTAGCTGAAACTAGTTTTCTGAAAAAACAATTTTGGTTGCACTGCTGCTTTCAAATATGATAATAAGCAAAATAAATGAGTCAGAGAAACATAATGTGAATACATGGCTTTTGGGGCAGTATTTTGGGGGCACACTGGACTTTGTTGAGTTATATAATTTACCAGAGTGCCCTAAAATGTGACTAGACTGATTCAACTAGCCAGGGTTGAGCAGGTTATATCTTGAGCTTGACAATGACAACAAACAAAACCATGAAATATAAGCTGAACTGTGTCAAAAACCATAATAATAAAATGTATTTATATAGTGCAATTCAACATATATCAAAGCATTGTACAGAGATTAAAACACGAATAAACATTAAATACTAAAAAATCAATAAAATACAATAATACAGCTTCAACAATCCCTAAAAACGCGGCTAAATAAGTATGTTTTTAAAGCTGTCTTGAAGCTCTCCATGGTTAGGTACTCTCTAATCATGCAAGGTAGAGAATTCCACAGGGTCAGGGCTGCATACATAAACACTCTTGCACCAGAAGTTTTCAGTTGAACCCTCGGAAACTCTAGCAATCCCTTGTCGGCTGAATGGAGGGGTCGGAGTGGGCAGTAAGGAACCAGGAGCTCTTGCAGGTAGCCAGGACCCAGTCCATGCAGGGCCTTATAATACGTCAGTAAACCGACCTTGAAGGTGATTTGCCACTGAACAGGCAGCCAGTGCAGTTCACGCAGCACAGGGGTGATATGACTAATCTGGGAAACCCCAGTTAGTAACCTGGCCGCAGCATTCTGCACCAGCTGCAAGCAGCGAATATCGACCCTTGGAAGCCCTAGTTATAGGGAGTTGCAGTAGTCAAGGCGGGAGGTCACAAAGGCATGGATCAACGTTGGAAGGTCGCGAGATGGAACAAGGTGCTTAATCCGGGGGATATTCCTCAAATGGAAGAAAGAGGATTTGGCTGCAGTCAACACCTGCGAATGAAGTGTCAGTCCTTCATCAAATATAACGCCCAGATTCTGCACTTGAACAGAGGACATGAGCTGGCAATCCCCGAGCCAAAGCCTAGAGTCAAGCCATGGTCCTGTCCTCTTTATACCACGACCTGGATCCAACACCAACACCTCAGTCTTATCAGGGTTCAACTTTAGCCAGCTGACCCACATCCAGTTCTGGTGCTCTACAAGGCAGCTATTAAAGACAGAGATTGCACTATCCTGGTCGGGGGCAAAAGACAAGTAGAGCTGTGTATCATCTGCATAACAGTGAAACCATAGCCCTTACCATCTTACAATGTCTTCCAATGGTAGCAAATACACCGCAAGCAACTTAGGGGACAGCACAGAGCCCAGAGGAACCCCACATGGCAGTGAGAACGGAGCCAAGGAATAAATCCCAAACACCACTTTCTGAGTTATGCCTGTGAGGAAAGATCTAAACCAACTGAGAACTGTACCTGACAGGCCACAGATGTCTCTCAGGCACTCAAGCAGCCCCCCATGGTCCACAGTGTCAAAGGCTGAAGAGAGATCGAGAAGGACCAAGATTGAACGACACTTCCGATCTCTAGCAATCAGGAGATCATTGAGCACCTGAACCAGAGCGGTCTCTGTACTGTGCCTTTTCCGAAAACCAGACCGGAGGGAATCATAGATGTCATGGATGGTCATATGGTTATCCAACTGAAGGGCAACTACTTTCTCTATCAACTTCCCAATAAAGGGAAGGTTAGAGATTGGCCTGTAGTTGGCAGGGCAGTTTGGGTCAAGAGAAGATTTTTTAAGGAGCAGTGTAACTACTGCCTCCTTTAGGGAGTTCGGAAACTCACCTAACCCTAAAGAACACCAAACTATCTCCGCCAAGACAGGGCTGATGACATCTTCACACCCCAAAATGAGGCATGTAGGGCCCGGGTCAAGACTACAGGAAGTAGGCTGCATACTTTGGACAATCCGCATAACATCATGGATTGCCAGCTGGTCAAAGTGATCCCAGGAAGACCGAGGTGTAGTAACCCCGCACAGACCACTGCGAACCCCCATAGAGCGTGCTGAATGGATCTCAACCCTGATGTCAACCACTTTATTGGCAAAGAATTGAGCAAACTCATCACACTTATCTTGTGTAAATGCTCTCTGGACCTGAAGACAGGCTGGATTGGACAGTTCGTCCATGGTTCAGAAGAGCTGAGCCACAGCAATCTACCTAGACAGGAACTCTGCCTTCTTATGGGAGATTGTTGATTGATAGATTCAATAATGTTCCATCAATCTAAGGCAGTCAGCATCCAGGGCAAATCTCCACCAGCAACACTCTAGCCTTTGCCCCTCATGCCTCAACTCCCTCAAGGCCTCATTAAACCAAGTGGACCGAGAGTGGAGAGTGAGGGAGCAAACACGGATGGGAGCAAGGGAATCCAGGGCACCCCCCCACAGCTTTATTATAGGCCTGGCCTAGGTGCTCCGGACCCTCACTGGCATCCGTACATCCCAATAGGTCAAGAACCCCTGAGAGACCAATGGGAGTAACATCCTCAAAGGGCGGTATCTGACCATCTCCATAGGACCAGACCTATGGGGGGATGCTCGGAAATTGAATCTTGCAGTGCAATGGTCAGACCAACCAACCAGTTCCACCACCAAGTCAGTGGTTTCCATTCCCAGGAGGAAAACCAGATCAAGTTAGTGACCGTGAACATGGGTTGCAGAGGCAACAACCTGTGTGAGGCCCAACATATTCGTAAGTTGGAGGAAGTCCTGACCAAACTGCAACAGTTCATCATCGGCCCAGGCATTGAAGTCACCCAGCACCATCAACCTGGGCAACTCCAACACCATGTCAGTGATGAAGTCTGCAACTTCCTGTAGGAACACACTCTCACTCCCTGGTGGACGGTAAATGAGAATGAACCTGCACCCCACACCTGCATCCGCAGTACACTCAAACGATCTGTAACCCTCAACTGGAACCTCTGCAAGGCCCAATTCCATTCTAAAACAGAGAGCTACACTCCCGCCCCTGCAGTCCAATCTCGAGTGATGTATCACTGAGAAGCCAGCTGTAATAGCCGCCTCCAAAATCGGACTGGCATTTCCATCCAGCCAGGTCTCGGTGATGCATGCCAGGTCTGCTGTTCCAACAAGATCAGTTATAATAGCTGTTTTGTTCTTTATAGATCTAGCATTGCACAACACCACTCTAGATGAATGTGGTTCCGGAGCCATCCGGTCTAACGGCCCTGACTTACAGGAGTCCTTGGGTATGGGGACCAGATAAGATGGTCCACGATCTGGAACCAATTTCACCCCAGGGTATCTCTTGGACTTAACTAACCCAATTCGGCCCCCCCACTCACTCTTCCCCCAAGGTTCAGAGCCCCCAGTCCTCCTTCTCCTTTTTCTCACTATCCCAAAAGCCCTACACTGCCTGTAAACAGCAGTCAGGAGTGAAGGGCAATTAAAGGGCTGGAGGCTCAGGAGCTCGGAGCAAGAGTAGCGCCTGGCCGGGAGAGACAAATGCCAACTCATCCTATTAAAACCGGGAAACCCAGAACAAATCCACCATATAACAAAAGAAAACCCACTTCCAATTATAAAAAACAATTATAAAAAAACAAGTAATTAAAAAACGAAGCCAGTCCAGAGATTGCAAGAATCAGCAGAAGCCGACACAGATCAGGGAGGAGCAATCAGTCACCATAAAGAATGCAATAAAATGAAATCAGTGCCCAGAAAGCTTACACCAGTCTGGGTACAATAATAAACTTCATATCCACCAGTGTCTCTCACACAGTCAATAGAGAAGAAGCCAGCAAATAACTTGAAAGTTTTTAAAAGTCAAAAAATAGGGTACTCTCACTACCCTCCTGAAACTGCTGCACTAGGGAAAGCTGAGCAGGATGATCCTCAGGAACACACAGCGAGCAAATGCTGCAATGGGAGGGGGGCAAGGATAGAACATCAATGAATATGTCAGAAGTCAGTAAATCCAAGTCCTTGACCAGGCAGAGCCAAGTCTGGCATCCACTGTCTTTATAACTTGGATTACCGATCCAGGAGGTTCCAGCCGCACAAGCCAATGAAACAAAGATTGGATGCCTTTAGCCACCTCACACAGAGATCCACTGCCCCCCCCAGGCCTGAGACCAGTGGTTACAGATATCTGTAGGGTCAGCCTTCAGGCTGGAACCCCACAGACAACTTAGGGCAGCACCGTGCTCAGTCGCCGACTCTTCGGCGGCCGGACAATGGGTATTCCTACCCTGAATCTGAGCCCAGCCTGGGCAGTGGCCCCCCAGCGAGTGACCATAGGCACACCTCGAAACTCAGGTGGTCAACGACAATAAACAATGCAGGCAAAGTGTCATTCGCCAGTCAGACTAGAAGCTGGCCAACTGCAGCAACCAAGTCAGTGTACTCACAGATCCACTCTGCTCCATGAATCCGGTCCAGTCAACTAATCCACACGGCTCGGAGCTCCTTACCCCCTGCCCCAACCTCCCTTGACAAAATCGCTAAACAAGGCAAAAATTATGTTTAATCCATATAGTGCAGCAGTACACAGAAAGAAGTCCAAATCGCTGATGCTCACTGCTCAAAATCTCTGCTCCCCTGGTTCAGCAAATAGGCTAAAAAGGCTTCCAAGCGCACCGTTCATAATGAATGCTACTCAAACAAATAAAGTACAATGAAAGAGCAACAAAGAAAACCAAAACTAAATAGCTCAAAAATAAAATAAAAATAAAATAAAATCCTATGAATCTAACTCAAACAGACGGATTTAGCAAACGGATTTAGCAAACAGCAGACGGCAGACCCAGCGTGGTTGCCACATTGACCATGGCAAGTTTCTTAAGATACTGAAAAAAATCCCATTAAAACAAAAAATAAGTTCAAAATGCATGGGGTGCAATGGCACTAGCTCAGGCAGAGATTGAATTGCCCCATTTTGCAGACCAGGAGCAATAATGCTTTAGCAGTCAGCAAGCCCTGTGGTTCTCCTGTTCCTTGACTGGAGAGGCAGCAGGAGTTTGGGTTTGAAGGGCAAAGCATGGTTGGTGGCCAATAGGGAAGGGGGTTGGGGGTCACAGCCTGCTGATATAAGACACAGATGCTTAAACATCTGAAAAGTTAAGGAAGACCCAGGCCTTCAGGCTAAATCACATCTTCCTTGCCTAGAATGGAAAAAAACTGTAGAACCAAACAGCACTGGGAGGGGAGATGGGGTTCACAGAAGCCAGTCCTAGCTCCCTTCCAGTGGGAATAACTGCAGGGGATATTAGGAATGTCTTTTCAGAGCACACAAGGAATACAAAAGGAAAGAACAGTCAAGTATTTTGTCTGGTCCATCTAGTGGGCCTACTCACCATGATCATTGAGCCCATAAGGGATATCAAACCAGAGACTCGGAGTCCTAAGGACAGAAGTACTAGCCATTAAAACATTAGTATTTGTTAGACACCATATCATTTATCTGTTTGTTTATTTATTTATTCTTTGTTAATGGGTAAGGCCCACTAGGCACAACTGCCTGTTTTCAGGGGCGACCCAGGACAGTTGTTTTTAGCAATATTGTTTGTCTGGCAAAAATATCAAGACAGCTATTTTTCTTTTCATTTTCTTTCATTCTTGAACACAGGCATGGGATTTTAAAGTTTTTAAAGGTTTCCACTCCCATGCTATGCCCTCCATGCAAATATTAAATATCTTGGTACAGCGCTGTGCTGTTTACCATCAGAAACATGTTGTAAAACCATTCTACTACATCCACATTATGAATATAGCATGTGCATTGAACAGGTAACCTCAGCAGAGGAGATTTTTAAAAAATTGTGAGTGGCAGGCAGAGGAATAGCAGCCATCTTTAACGACATGAGTCATTTATTCTAAAATTAGCTATAAAAGTTATTTTAATAAATAAAAATAAACATACTGAGGATGACTCTAAGACTGTCAGAAATACATTTTTGTTAAAAACAAATATGATAAAATATTTTGACAAGTAACATATACTGCTGCCTTAAGCTACACTACAGTACAGTAAAATGCTGCGCAATGCAGTTTATATATACTGTATATATATATATATACATTGACTGTTTATTTTTTTTAATTTATTTGTAAACTGGAAGAAATACATTGAGTATCTTTTTGGGGTTGAAACACAAAACTTGACAAGTAGGAAAATAACAAGTTAGGGGAAAGTGTCCATGGAGCCATCGTGAATCTGTGGTGAGGAGTTTCTCAAAGTTTAAAGAGCTGCTGATGTCTCAAAGAAAACTTTGAAAAACATAATATTTAGGCACAATTGAACCTGTATTCTGTGTATATTATATAGATTTCTTCTCCTCATCATTTATTACTGAGGAAATTTGCATGGAAACATGCTCTGTGTCAGTAAGCATTCATCTGCCACTCCCTACTTCATGTCATAATCCTCTTTAGTGACATCACTGTCTGTTACCATGGGAGTAACTGTGATGTCACAAGCAGAGCATTATGACCTCAAGTAGGGAGAAAGTAACAGGAATAGATGAAATCTTCAGAAGCAAAGATCCTGTTTTCAAGCAAATGACCTCAATAATAAATAACAGGGAAGGAAAAATACAGAACTAATGTGAAATACAAGCAGAACTGTGCCTAAATATGATGTTTTGCTAAAGTTTGCCCTTTAAATGATCACATGATGTAGAATTGGTGTTGCCCTAACTTTAGTACTGTCTTATCAGACAAAGTACAATACTGACACAGCAATGACTAGACTGAGGGTGCTGAGGGATAACCACAATGCTGCATTGCATGATTGCCATTTTTGGTTCATGGCTTTATGATTTGGTAGCCCCTGGGTAGGTTTATTTCCTTTTATACCAAAGGTATCCATCATTCATTCTATATATTATATGTATTTACATCAAAAAAGTAATATTATACATACCTAATGCAGAGTATTATAGATAGTATTTGTATGTCATCATGAAGGAGTTCAAGTCAGCTTGGCATAGCTAGCTACGGAGACAGACAGACAGACAAACAGATAGATAGACAGATAGACAGACAGACAGACAGACAGGCAGACTGATTGACAGACAAACAGACAGAGGCAGGTAGGCAGATAGACAGGCAGGCAGATAGACAGACAGACTAATAGATAGATAGACAGACAGACAGGCAGATACATAGACTAATAGATATACAGATATTGACAAATACACTGACAGACGGACAGATAGATAGATAGACAGACAGACTAATGGATGGATGGATGGATGGACAGACAGATTTTTTTATTTTATTAAACTCTAGGATTACAAATACCTTTGAGCAATTACCGCTCATTTACAAATTTTCCACATCAAAGGATGGAGGGGAACATACAGACAGAGGTAGATCACGGTTACAGGATTAACTCAGCGAAGGCAATGCTATAAATTTGCAGTACATAATGGAGAGACATAATGAGCCAGTTAATGAGAAAAGACGTTTCATAGCAGACAGTATATTATATGGAACAGATAGTGAATATAGGGTAGCAGGGTTAAGGAGAGAATGAGCAGGCTGAGGGGCCATTGTCAGAGGGTGATGGACAGGTGGTGAGACTGCAGAGTAGGTAGGGGTTGGGGGACCCAAGATCTATAAGTGCCTACAAGAGGGAGGTGGAGGGTAGGGCAGGGCATAGGTGGGGAAGGGTAGGGGTGGGAGGAGGAAGCAGGTGACGGGGGATATAGCTGGGGGAGTAAACAGATCACCTTAGACTGAGGTGAGGGAGGAGGCTGCCCATAGGGGAAGCAGTCACATTGTGTGGTTGATGTTAAGTACAGATGGAGTTGCCTTTTAAAGGGTCCAAGTGTTGTAGATGTAAGTACTTCATTGTTAAGAGCATTGTACCACTGAGGAGCGTTATAGGTGAATGATCTTTGGCCCATTGTGGTTCTGCATCTAGGGACCTGGAAGGTTTGATGTTGAGCACTACATGTATGCTGGGTACTGTTGTATGTTGTGAGGAGCCTTTGAACACCAGGCAGCATGAGCCCAAGGAGAACCTTCTTGGAGATCAGGCACGTCTGATACTGAATTCTACTATGAAGTGGAAGCCAACCAGCCTGTGTGTACAGGTCACAGGTGTGAGTTCAGCGGGCAGCACCAGTTAGGAGCCTGCAAGCTTTATTGAGTGTCACCGATATCCTGCGGAGAGCAGTAGGAGAAGCAGAGCCATAAATAGCTAGACCATAGTCAATGATGGAGGTGACAGAGCTGTAGATAGCCAGTCTGAGGGCATCCACAGCCATGCAGTGTTTGTGCCTGTGGAGCAGACTGATTCGTTTGTTGGTGGCCTTTGCTACATTGTCGATGTGCCGTGCATAGGTGAGGGAGCTGTCCAGTGTGATGCCAAGATATTTAAACTCGGGCACATGTTCAAGTGAAGTCCCAGACTGGTTCTTAATGGTGAGAGACTGAGATTTGTACTTGCTCCATGCATTGCAGATGGTCATGACCTTGGTTTTGGTATAATTTAAGACAAGTTTATGATCTTTGAACCACTCTTTTACATGCCTAAAGTCACACTGCAGCTGACACTCCAGGTGTTTGATGTCATGGTGACTAGTAAATAGGATGCATCATCTGCACAGAGTAGCATTTTCTGGTGGCAAACCCTAGGGAGGTTGTTCAGGAAAAGGAAGAAGAGTAGAGGGCCAAGTATGAACCTCTGCAGAACTTCTGAAAGGACTGGTTGTTCATCAGAGGTGACACTGGCAATCCAAACATGATGGACCCTTCTCCCGAGGTAGCTAGTGAACCAGGGCAGTGCGTCATTAGAGCGCCTGATGGCTGACAGTTGTCTACATAGAAGTGGGTGGTTAACGGTATCAAAGGCCTTAGTAAGGTCAATGAATACTGTCCCCCACAGTTAACTTGGTTGAGGGTGGCATTTATAAGCCCTGTAAATTCCAGCAGTGCAGTGGTGGTGCTATGTCCTTTTCTGAAGCTGTGCTGTTCTGGGCATTGGATGCCATACTTGTTCAGGTACTCGACTAGGTGGTCTGGGACAATATGTTCGAGTGCTTTGGATAAGGGGGGGGGATAGAGCTAGGTCTGTAGTTGGTGTGCAGCGACTTGTCACCACTTTTGTGGACTGGTGTAATGGACGCCTGTTTCCAGAGTGTTGGGAATTGGCCCAAACTTAGTGAGAGGTTGAAGATCTTAGTCAGAGGTTAGATAGATAGATAGACAGACAGACAGACAGATAAATAGATAGATAGATAGACAGACAGACTAATAAACATACAAACTAATAGATAGACAGCCAGACAGATTAATAGATAGATAGATAGATAGATAGATAGATAGATAGATAGATAGATAGATAGATAGATAGATAGATAGATGATAGACAGACAGACAGACAGGCAGGCAGACTGAAAGACAGACAGAGATAGATACTGTAGATCGACAGACAGACTAGTAGATTGAAGGATAGATGGACAGATTAATTGATGGCTAGATAACAACAATAATAAAATAAACTTTATTTGTTGAGTGCCTTTCAGGAGCATCAAGGCACTTTACATAAAAAATAAACAGAACAAGATAAAATATCACACACAATATAAAACAGATAAGTGATAAAATTCAGTATAATTAGGCAGCATATGTTTGGCGCCACAAAATGTTTTTAATGCCTGCTTGAAGCCCCCCACAGTCATACACTCCCATAGCTGATGGGGTTGAGAATTTCAAAGGACTGGGGCCACATACATAAATGCATGGGCCCCTGAAGATTTTAAGGACACCCTTAGAATCTCTAGCAACCACTCATCAGTTGAGCGGAGCAATCACTCAGGGCAGTAGGGGGATAGAAGCTCTTTAAGGTAGTCCGGGCCAAGATAGATAGATAGATAGGCAGACAGACAGACAGATAGGGGTAAGGGGAAATTGTTTAACCAAGAGCAGCACACTAAGCCAAAGCTTGGTTCCCGGTGTGACCTGGGAGCACAAGGAAGTTAAGTGACTTGCTCAGGGCCACACAGTAAGCACATGGGGCTGTGGGATTCAAACCCAGGTCTCCAGGTTTGCAGCCCTTAAACCACTGTGATATACTGCATCCATAATAGTAATAATCCAGATAGACAGACAGACAGACAGATTAATAGATTGAAGGATAGATAGATAGATAGATAGATAGATAGATAGATAGATAGATATGTAACCCCCCTGTTACCCGGGGTTACTAGAATCCTAGTAAGACCTAGTGGTAGGCAGGGAAGGCAGCTTGTGAAACTCCAGTTAAATGGATTTCACATTGTTTCACTCTGTCCTCAGTCTCAGCTGAGACTGAGGGATGACATCATTTTAGAACTGTCGCAGCTCAATAAGCCACACTGGAATGTTGCAGTTGGAGGTTAGAGTAGAACGTTGGGGAATTTGAAGTCAGTCTGTTGCAGTCTGTAGTAGAGGTACTCTGCTGTAAGCAGGCCTTCAGAGCTCTAAGCTCTGTCAAAGAGCTATATTTTTTTTTATAGGTGTGTGTTCTCACCTGAAGAGGAACACAAGAAGAGCACATTGAAGTGGTGGAGACCGCTTTCAGTGGTTCAGGGCCCCTTCCCTGTTGGGATGGGGGAAGGAATCAGCCTGCTTCCAGGGGCAACCTCCCTGGTCCGGCTAGGGAAAAAGAAGCTGCCTGATTTAAGTTCATGCTGAGGCACCAGAAGTTCTGGACGAGATTTCTTAGGAGAGAAAACGCCTGTGGGGTACCTGCAACCAAGGGGTGAGTTCACTCTGCTAAAGGGCCAATGTGTTTTCACCTGAAACAAGATGAAACTAAAGTGACTGTTTCTGTGGGGTCAGGAAAATACAGCCAAGTAGAGTTTGGAAGATGTGGTGATTGGACTGCTTAACTCTGTGGGGGGTCTAAAGTAATGGACACAGCCACTTTTTAAGTATGTTCAAGTTTAGCACAAATGGGATGTAGAGACAGTAGATTGAATGTGAATACATTTAATGAGAATCTACACAGCAAAGTGTTTTAAAGGATGAGGTGTTACAGTCCAGAGAAATGGCCGGGTATGAATTATGGGAGCGAGAGATGGGAGACCCCCCATCAGTAGTAACCAAATTCACCTCTACGGGTTTGCTTTGGGACACCTGTTGCTTTCTCTCAGGTACTTGGCCAGTGCCTGAGGAAAGTACCCAGATGTGGGATTGATGAGGAAGATTCCCGTATGGAGCTAGAAGTGCTCGTAGGTGGTTTAGGGAGCCACCAGTAAATGTTTCCACGCTATTTGGAAAGTGTCCAAAGGGCTAGCAAGGGAGCCGAGCCAGGGAAACCTAGAGCAGCGTACAAGTTTGAGCTGTGTGCCCAGTGTGTTTCAGAGGCTATGGGCTAAAGTGAATGAGGATGTGTTCTGAGCTCCATAAATCTGCATTACCAGGAGTGTAGCCCCGTGGGGGTCCATCTATGCTTTGTTTATTCTGTTCGATGTGAATAAAAGCCACACTTTAGAATCCCACTTCTGGTATTGGACATTACAATTATTGCTTCCTTTGTCTAGAGTTACTTAGGTGCCCCTGTTGCAGAGTAGCCAAACCTAGCCAATGTGCCAAGTGACATATTTCTCCCCAAACCCAGCCCACCAGGTAGAGCTGTCAAGATGGAAATGGCATACCTGGGTGGGGGTTACAGATAGATAGACAGACAGACAGATAGACAGGCAGGCAGACAGGCAGAGAGACAGACAGACAGGGATAGATAGATAGATAGATAGATAGATAGATAGATAGATAGATAGATAGAAAAATAGACAGACATACTAATAGATTGATGGATGTACAGACAGATAGATAGATAGATAGATAGATAGATAGATAGATAGATAGATAGATAGATAGATAGACAGACAGACTAATAGATTGATGGATGGAAGGGTGGATGGATGGATGGATGGATAAACAGACAGAGAGATAGGCAAACAGAACAGAACACAACAGAACAGAACAGAACAGAATAGAATAGAATAGAATAGGAAAGCAATAAAACTCAACAGGGTGTGCATTAGACAGTTCTAATGCATGGCTGGGGGTGTAGTGAGGCACAGGGCTGAAGGCTGAGTGCATCCGGCCCCCTAGCCGTGCGTTAGAACTGCCTAACACACACCCTGGAGTGTCTTATTGTGCTTATGAGATGGGCATCTAAATTTTAGATGCATGTTGAAATTGAAATTATTATTATCTGATTAGAAAGTGACATTTTTTTCCTTATTTTACATAAAATAGTTCCTCCGCCTGGAAAAACATGACGACGTTTGTCCTGCAGTGGCCCCCAGAGTTGTAGATTTTTTTGGGGGGGTTGTCATGATGTCTCCCTTCTACACACACACACGCACACATACACACACTTCAGTTATTTCTTCCCGACAAGAGGAAAGCAAGAGTGGACAGTAACTATCAAGTAATGAACAGCAACGGAGCAGTGCAGCATTGCAGCAACTGTGAAAACCCGAGCTGCAGTGAGAACAGAGCTGTACAGGAGGCACAGAAGAAAGTATTTTTAATAGTTTGGGGTAATCGGAATTTGAAGTTGGCATGTGGGAGGGGATTTATATACAGTGTGTTGCCTCTGGTTTCTGCTATGCGTGTGACAGAGGTAGCAAGCAGTTGGGGGAGCAAACGAGCAGGTGGGCAACTGAAATATTATTGGAGCAGTGCAGCACTACTGGGGAGCAACTGTCTCAAGTGAGCACGCTGTTGTGAGAACAGAGCAGAGAAGGATGGTATTTTTTTTTGTAGCTGAAGTAGTAGATGCTTTTTTTTTCCATTCTGGGACCTTGAGGAAAGCGAGCAGAGCTGAGCAGCATGGCAGCAACTGTGTTGGACTTATAAGAGTGGTGTGGTCCAGGAGCAATTGTGCTACTGTGATAATGTAAAGGAGGACCTTTGAGAACGGTATTAGTTATTAATAATGTCATACTCTAAACTGACTCTGAGGTGTGTTGGGGGGGTGGGGGTTATAGTTTGCGTAGTGTCTGACTGTCTGTGGTTTCTGTCAGCCAGGTGACAGAGGGAGCAAGCGAGCGAGTGGATGGGCGAACAGAGAAGCAGGCGGGCAAGGGAGACTCTTGGCACAAGGATTTAAAAACTATCTTCTGCATCTCATTTGCAAAGACTAATTGTAGCCATACATTAGACACTTCTAGTATGTGGCTATCAACCAATCACAGGGCTTCAAATCTTAAGTCCATTTCACAAAACAGAATATCTCATAACCTCATTGATCAAAAGATAGAGATATCACCTAACTATGCACAAAGGGACAGAAAACATTGACTACATTCATTAAGACCTCATCACCAAAACAAAATCCATCCTCAAAGAATTTAAAAAGTGGCAGCAGTCTTCACCAGTAGCCAGTTCAGCACTATTTTTAATTAAAAAATAATTAGTCTCGCTGGAGTATGACAGAGGACCTAGGGGACCATAGAAACAATGATTCGTGGCTGCCAAATATATACCTTGAGGGCTAAAAGAAAGCAATCCATCTTGGTGTGTATCTAAGTCAGAGTTTAAATACAGGCCTTATTGTGTGTTTTCTCATCTGTCCATCCATCCATTCATCTATCCATCTATCAACAGTGCGTGTGTATACATTGTCTATCTATAGTATATGGTTAGAATCTATTGTGCATGGAAATCTATACACCCAGAAATTCTGTTGTACCATAACAGTGATTTCAGAAAGTAATTGTGTCACAATAGCTTTATTTTATTTTATTTATTTATTTTATTTAGTTGTTGTTGACTGGGAAAGAATGGCTAGGGAATCCTGCCAATTTTTAGTCTCTTCTCGAAGGGAGGTATAGATGCAAACTGACATTTTAAATCAGGGTAAGCTGTTTCTGGTATTTTTAGTTAATATATAGCTGTCATTACTATGGAACAACAGCATTTGCAATTTAAAATAACGTGAACCAGCTGACCCCAATGATTATATATGCTATGCCCTGCCCTGCACTCAACCAAACACCTGCAACACTAGCACATCTTTTCCAGTTTTTTTTACAAGTTTATAAAACCCACCCTGCACCCAGTTTATAACTTCACACCCATTTGACACCCCACAATAATAAATGAAATAGAAACCTCCTGAATCATAGGTTCTCAAATCTGGAGTCTTATCTAGCTTAGCTTCTCTCTGCATCACACAATACTGGTAAACAGGGTAAGAAGGCTAGCTGCCCCCTTTCTACTTCAGAGTGATGTCCCAATCTGAGATATATTGCCTTCTGAAGACATTACCCAACTTGGGCAGTGCAGGTAGTGATGGCCTAACCCAAAAATTTCTCAAGCTAGCTGCGCCCTTCATGTCAAAACCACTCTCTCACATAATAAATTTGTAATTTTCCACTTTCATGGTCCAGTCACTCTGGAAGGAAGCTAGAATCGTCCCTATCTATAAGGCAGGTGACCCGTACCTTCCTGAAAATTATAGACCAGTGTCCATTCTATCCCACATGGGGAACATCCTCAAGAAAGTGGTCTATTGACAGATATTGACACACCTCGAGGATAACGGCCTGCCATCCATTGATCAGCATGGTTTCAGGAGAGGATTTAGCATGACCATGGCACTTGCAAAATTTAGGGATCATGTTCTTGGTGAAACAGATGGGAAATCTCATGGGGGCCATATTCATGGACTTATCGAAAGCCTTTGATATGGTTGATCATGAGATTCTGCTAAATAAACAGACCACCCTTGGTTTCCCCTCAAACCCTGTAAGTTGGGTCAATGGCTACCTGACAAACAGGACCCAAGTGGTGCATGTAGGGGGTGTACTATACAGTCCTCTCAAAGTTCGCTCAGGAGTCCCCCAAGGTTCGATATTAGCTCCCCTCCTCTTCTCGCTTTTTGTCAACCCACTATATTCAGAACCCTACAAAAGCAAAAGAATTATGTAGGCGTATAGCCTGATCATATATTGCAGTGAAAAAAAACATTCTAAGTTGAATCTCGACCTGAACGGTGACTTCACTACAACTGTTCACTGGTTCACGCAGCATAGGCTCATTGTCGGCATCAAAAAAATGAAGTGTATGCTGTTTGTATCCAAACAGAGGCTCTCTAAGAGCCCTACCACTCAAACAAACTCCCTCAACATTTTGTCCCCTGATAGATCCTACCTAGAGCAAGTAATGGACGTCAAATATCTAGGGATCATGCTCGATCCATTTCTTACTTTCGCTACCCATGTAAGTTTAGTGGTAAAAAAGGTGAATTAATGTTTAGGAGTGTGCTGCCACCTCAGACACCTCATACCCTCTAAAGTTAGTCTTGCTATTGGGAGGGGTAACCTCCTTCCCATACTAGATTATTAATCTCCTATAATATCCCTTACATCCCCTCAACTACTCAATCATTTGAACATGGCTTATAACAATGTCTGTAGATTTGTCATCCAAGTTTCATTCCATAGACACCACTGCCAACGATACCAGACTCTGGGATGGGTCTCCCCCTCAGATCGTAGAGAACTACTGTTAGGAGCATTCATCTCAAAACCTCTGCATGCAGGGAGGAAAATCCCCACTGCCAGGTCTGCCAAACCTAAAATGTAACAGATGCGAATTAAAGTCATCAAATAGCTGCCTGCTAGAATGTCCCAGGCGTATCACCGAAATGGGTCAGAGAGCCTTTTCGTATGCTGCACCCAAGCTGTGGAACTCCCTCCTGGACAATCTGCATGCAACTGTCTCACCTCCTACCTTCAAAAAGCACTGCATGGAGACACTATTACCCAGATAACTTTCTAGATGTTTTTCTTTATGACTGTGGATGTCTGCCAGGATCCACAGTTGAAGATCCTGGCCACATGATATAACTACTGACTGTAAGATGCTCCTGTACCCTGTAGCTGTTATGTCTCTAGAAATGTTGTATACTATTCTGTCATTACTTGCCTGTGTAACTGTATATACACTGCCCTGTTTCAATTTTTTGCTGTGATTGTTGTTGCAAAATGTGTGTCCTATGTGCCTCTAAATGGCCCCGGTCATACCTAAAAATGGTCCCTGGAACTAGTGTACTTACCTGGGGTATCACGTCATTTCATCGCAAACATTACGTCGCAAACAATTCATCGAAAAAACTTAATCTCAAACAACTTCATCGCAAGAAACAATTTACCGCATGACATTTTATCGCAAACCCACAAGATGAAGCTTAATAAAAGAAAAGTACTAGTACCTTAGCTATACGATCGAGTAATGGGTTTGAAGATACGTGAAAAAAGACGTGGAACCCCTGTTCACACTGTGGAGGGAGTGGAACCAGGTAGTGCTGAGCCTGGTGATGTGTGTGCTAGGGCCATCCATCTTTCACAGCAGCAGACATTTTGGTCTATTTTGTTGTGCCCTCTTCCACAACATCTAGGAAGCCCTTACTAATGCTGGCTTACAGTCTGGAGCTGGAGGGGCTTGAGCAGTGCCTGCACTTGATTCAGAATGCCTCTGGCACTCGAGCAGTGAGGTGAGTGCTATCCTACCCCTGATTTTGAACACCCTACCTGTGGCACTTGAGCAGTTGGGTGAGCACCACCACCCTCCAATTTTAGAGCACCCTGTCCCTGACACTCAGCAGTGTTGCAAGCACCCCTCTTCCTGATTCAGGACATCTTACCTCCACTGCATGCCCAAAGTCCTCTAACTTGAGGCATGGAAGTTGAATTTGGGATTTGAACCTAGCGCAACAGAACAGTGAATTAATATACGCTGAACTGTCATGCGCTGTAGAGTCTATGCGCTGAAATGTGTTGCGATCTAAATACCACGCGGTAATTAACCGCGACGAAAAGTTTGCGATGAAAAGACATGGAACCCTTACCTGGTTATCCAATAAATTAATAAAAATAAATACATTTTTACAATGTCACAAATGTCCATTGTTAGTAGCAAATCCTCACCACTTCCTTGAATTCATTTAATGCGTGTTACCAGCGATGTTCTTCAAAATGATTCTTGAAACAGTTCTTTCTATCCATTTGAATCAGGCTACTATACAGTAAAGGGCATCCAGATATTTTTAATTTTTTGTTATTTTGCAATTTTTGGCCAGGAAAGACACACCAGGCTGTAGCTTGTTTCCAGGTGTGTCCTGGGAGCACAGAGACGTTAAGTAACTTGTTTATGGTCACATGGTGTGCAAGTGGTGACTGTGGGATTCAGACCTAGTCCTCCAGGTTTGCAGGTCAGTGCTATTAACCACTACACTATACCATCCAAAATATGTGTTAAATATGTCCGTCCAAAACAAAATCTGAACCATTACTAAATCTTCGACTAAATTAGATGCCACGTGTAAATAGCCTAATTTATTTAAGTCACTTGTATTTAGAAAAATTATTGCAAATTAATTTTCAAATTCGGCTTCCTCCACAATACCATGGAATCTAGGAAATTTGCCTAATTCTGCTGAAGTTTGTCAAAAGCAAAATATCAAAAGTTGAACATTTTTTGTTAAACTGTGGATTAGTAATCTAACAGTTCGGCCCGGTGGTGCTGAGGGTTGAGGCGCTGGACTCCACACCTCACACCACACCAGTGACCTGGGTTCCAGAACAAGCCCGAGTCATTGGGGTCGGCAGGGGAGGACTAGGATCGAGCATCTGCCAACAGCTCTCCTAGTCCTGGGATGGGTTGGGGAAGCACATCGTACTGCGGCAGCCCCTGGGGATGCCTGGAGGCACTGCAGACGCAGGTGTTGGCAGAGGAAGAGAGCGGCGGACATCTGCACATTAGCGCATGGACGTCACTGCATGTCCATGCTCCATCGGGGGACCTACTGGAGGAAAAATGGCTGGGCGTGACCGAAACAGCTTGATGGCCACACCCTGTGATGCTGGGAGGACTGTTGTGGAATTGCGCTGGGGGGGTCCAGGGCCGGCTCGGCTAGGCAGGGCATGGGAGAGCCCCCAGCAAGTCAGCAATGGCTATACCAGACCCCCCATCATGCTACTGAGCCTGCTGCACTCCCGGCGGGCAGGGCCAGTGGCTGGATGCCCACGCCAGTAAGTCGCCGCAGCAGGTGTATAAACAGTGACATGATAAAAAAAAAGTAATCTAACAGTTTACATAAACCAAAGAATAGCATTCAGTGGTCTATGTAGACTGTGGATTAATTTTCTGTTGGCTATGCAATAATATTCTGTGGATCATGTAATGTTTTTTGGAATTCTGCACAGTTTAAAAAGAAATTCTGTATAGCATTTCAGAAGTGGAATTACCATTCTGCTCGAACTCCACTGATGGAATTCCACATTCTACACATTTCTATTGCAAAGGCATAATGAAACTATGCTAGTAATAATTCCTGACAGGGTGGGTGGTACTGGGCTATACCCGATCAGCCCAGGGGTGTAATAAGGCCCAATGCTTTATAGCACCTGGAAGGTCCAGCACAGCTCATACCGCCCACCCTGGAGGATCTTATTTCACTTAGAAAATGGGTTACATGTGACATTTTTATGTACTATTTAAAAAATAGAAAAATGAATAAAATGACTAGAAATCTATTTAAAGTGATTTTATTAGTAAAGTAGTCCCCCTACTGGTATTTCTCATTTCTGGAACCATCAACCCCCCACCCTGTTTCACCAGTGGTACATTTTATTTATTCATTTATTTATTTTTGTTATTAAATTAAGCTCAGTGAACCAAATGGCAGAGCAGCCTGATGTCAACTGTCTTCACCCCCTCCCCCCCACACACACTACCACTAGGACGGGGCGGTGTCATCCCTGATCAGGGTGACAGAACTGGCTGAGCTCAGACAGGAAGTCACTGCACTTTTCACTTCGGTCCAAGAGCATTGTGAGCAGCTTGGGAGGAGACATGCACCACTGAGTCATGAAACCAGTGGTGCATTCTTGCTTTCCACACCCACAGATAGAGGCATGCTGCTGACTTGCAGCAGAAGGGAGAGCGGGCGGGTAACATGGAGCCGGAGGAGATAGGAGAGGGGGCAGGTGGCTGTAGGATGGGAATGTTATTGATGGAGCTGGTGGTGTGGTATTCTGGAATCAGCTGAGGAGAACATACCATAAATCAGGTAAATAACGTTATTTTTTAAATTTTTTTGAGCAACAACATGGCAAGTTGAGTGGGGGTGCACTGCTGAATCTCACTATGCGAGAAACAAATGGTGGCTCTAAGTTTTCAAATTGATATGGGCACATTGATTTTTGGGGTTGAAAGTGGGAAATTCTATAGCCTGCAGTGCATGTTAGATTTTATAATCCCCGATCAGATGTTATCCTGGTCTGCATTTCTCCAGTGGCTAAGTACAGTCGTTTGTGACTGAACTTTGTCAAGGGAGAAGTGGGACCAGCAAACAAAAGATCACAGTTTATATAAACTCTAACATGCACTGCATGCTATTGAATCTCCCACTGCTATCTACCACTGTGATGTCAGCTGAAGGGTATTCTGGGACTTCTAGTAACAGAAAATGTCAGCCTAGAACTAAGCAAAGTGAGTCTGATACAATCTACTATAATACAGTAAACAGTAAGTCTCAGGATCATTGTCCCCATCCTTGAGTGTGGGGCCCTTTGTTCTGACTTTTTCTCCCCTGTAAAAGAGAACTACATTTAACATGCAACCCTGTATTTTCTGCTGCAGCTGTTTTTCCACTACTGGGTAACATTCTGTTCTTTTTCCATCTTTACTGGTCTTTGAGCAGATGCTGTGTCTGGGGAGGGGTTCTGACTTGTACTGTGTTGTTGACTGTTTCAGAACAATATGATGTAGTTTATATCCTTGCCAAGCTCCTACATTGTTGGCACAATGCATTTGGGTTCTGCTATGGAGCACTGTGGTTTAAAGGGACATAACCTACATCATCAGCTTCTAAAACTAAGGAATAATGCACAATAGGGTGTGTATCATGCTGGGATAACATCACGCCTCAGGTGGTTGGGCACAAGGCTGCAGGCCGAGTCCATCCAACACCCGAGAACTGACATAACACAACACACACCCTAGACTGCATTATTTAGATTATACAGTGGTTCTGTTGTTTTAAAAAAATAGATATAAATAAAACTCTACATTTAAAAAGTATTTTTAGTCATTTTTCTAATTGGTAGGCATACTTAAAAAATAAGTATTTCTTGTTTTGGCCAGTAGGCAGAGCTATGGTGTTACTACAGTCCTTCTGCCCCCATACACATATACACAGCTTTTGTTTCTTTGATTGTTGTCTCCCGTATCCCTTCTGTGTCAGCACCCTCCCCAACTGCAGTTTGCTGCTTCCATTTACACACATATGGCCAGATTTTTAAATGATCGAGATTGTTACACATCTCAGGTGCACCAAAGATACGGCACACCAGACTTGCAGCAATTTAAAGGGACTTTCTATCTCTTGCAGCAATCGATGCTTGTTAGACCATCTTTTTGTGGTCTAGCGTCAATAATGGGGACTGTTTTAATGGAGCTTGTGCCCAAAAGTGCAGCTGAAATTGTAAAATTGGGAGCAGTTGCAGAAAATGAGAATGCTGCAGCTGCAGCAATGAAAGGGTTTAAAACAGGGCTTGATGCAGGTCCTGCACCGCCCTCTGAAAATCCAGCTTATTGTCTGTCTCTCGCTCTCTCACTCTCTCTCTGTCTATGCCATCAAGACATGGGATTCCTCTCCCCACTGCCGACTGCAGTAATGTGTGCTGCTGAGTGGTCTCAGGATCACTGCCCCCATCCTGCTGTACTCATGGTTTGCCTGTTTCCCCTGGTATGGTATTCGTGTGGTTGTACTTGTACCAGGGGAAAATTAAGAGAGTAATGAAACTGTGGATTTTAAAGTAACTGAAGCTGGTGTACATTTGAAAATTGCATGCGCTAAGTGTCTTTGGGTTGTGAGACCAGCAATGACTGCTGAAGCCAATCACTGTAATGTCACAGTAATGTTGCAGTAATGGCTCTTCACTTTCTTTGTTTTTTAGACAGAAATCAGAAATATTTTTAAGTGTTTTACTGTCAGAGGGAACAGATTACATTAATTCTGCATGGCTTGTGCATTTTTTTTTTGTGGCAGTGGGAAGGAGGGATTGAGTTTTTTTAAAATCGGACCAAGTACTGGCAAAAGCCAGAGCAGCCATGCCAAGTGTGGGCAATGTGGCCATGGCTTGTGGACTGATTCGTTTAATATGGTCTTGTGTGTGCCGGGACTTGATCCATGATGTTGTGCTGGGATAACTTCACAGGTCAAGGTCTCAGCCGACCAATCAGGTTTCAGAATTTATTCTTGCCATTATGTAACAACACTTACTGTACTGCCAGTGAATATATCAAAGACTTCCACAGAGTTTATTAAAAGACCAATAAATATGAACAAAATAAAAGAACTGGAACTGGTATAACCAAAAAAAAATTTTCTTCAGGAAAAGATAACTTACAGGCTCAACATAGTTCTTCTTTAAAGACAAATGTCATTCGGGACCGCTGGTGCAGCAAAGTGCTTATACCTTCAGTCCATTTGGTAAACATGTCTTGTTTCAGAGATGAGCCCTTGGCTACTTCACAGCAGCTTCCCTGTCTGCCAGAATCTATGGGATTTGATTAGTTCTGGTAGATAAGGAAATTCTGAATAATCAAATGTGTTGTTTCTTCATTTTCATTTTTTTTAACCATTTATTTACCCAGGATAACCCCAACTGAGACCCAGTGTTGTGTTTTCAGTGGGGTCCTGCTGCTATTCAGAAAGTAGGAACAAGCCCTACTTGTTCTATAATAACTTTCTCCGCACGAGAGCAAATGCTACAAGCTGGGAACTGACAGATCTGCAGGCAAGAAAACTGGAGCTTGTGAGAGGGTCCTGCATTTATCTGGAGTGACACCACAGGGATGATACCCAAATGTGATTCAAATGAACAAGTTTAGTCTGGAAAGCAGGAGGAGCAGCCCCGTCAGAAGTAAAGATTGACTGGGAGAGGAAGGGGAGTGCAGAGGTTATGGTGGTGGAAGGCTTCATGCTGGGACAGAAGATAGACTTCCCCATGGCCTCCACCCCCCCCCCCCCCAAAGTAAACACACATCAGCTATGGCCTCCGGCACTGAAAGGGTTACTAAAGGCTACCACTCTGACACTTGTACTGTGGGTCTGATTGAAATTAAAGCATGTAAACAAAGAATTAGGTTGTCTGCTTCCAGGTCTTTTGCAGAGGATGGCAATAATTAACTTGGTGATCTTTATTAGAGACGGCCTTCTCTTTGCAGATTAGCAGACCTAGTGCAGCTGCTGGATGCAGAGACAGTGAGCAAAAGAATACAGTTGTGTATGCATTCAAACAGACGCTGAGAGTTCTCAGGCATCCCATACTTACAGCTGTGCAAATCCAATATTTCATGTTCACAACAGCATACGCTGAGCATACCTTCTACAATTTGTTTGCTGAATTTTCCTTCAAACCAGGAGTTCAGCGATGTGCTTATGTTAAATCACTGTGTCATACATTCGCACATAAGCAAATGTAAAAGCCATTTCAGATTATTAAAAGACTCCTGGAATGACTCCCCAAATGGCTTTTGTGATTTGCGTTTGTGTTTATAATAATGAATGAATCACACAAGAGGCAACAAACCCCTTGATTGGGACTTAAAACCAAGGGAAAAAAAAGTCTAATTTTTTTAAGCATAATGTACCATATATAATAAAATATTTCAGGCCGGATTTTCAAGGGTTGAATGGAGACATAAATGTGTGCTGCCCAAATACCATTAAAGCAGCAAACATGAGATGATGTTTTACTCAAAGTGCATAGTGCATGGGGACTCCAGGGATGGTAGCGAGGAAGGGGGCTGAGCGTTCCAGTGGGCACTCTCCTCTTGGGAGGGAAATAAGTCTTGCTCTGCTTCCTCCACTGATGGGTGCACAAGGGGTGGTCTAGTAGCTGCTGTGTAGGGAGGAGAAGATGTTGTGAGCTGCTCGCACGCTGCAGCCTGGACTTCCATCCTTGTGCCAATGTCCTCGGGGGGATCTTAAAAAGTGGGTTAATCCTCTCAGCTGCAGCAGTTTGATTGCTGTTATAGCCAAAATAAGGTCAAATCTACCCCACTGGTGTAGGTGCAAAAACAAAGTAGAAAAAAAGTGTATAATGCGTTTTATTGATCAGCAAACTGGCTAACACTCCCGTGCTTCATAGCGCTCTGAACTCCTCCTGATGAAGTTGCAAAATGCAGCGAATCACAGGGGTGTTAGCTAGTTTGCTGCTCAATAAGATGCACTACGCACATTGACTGGAATGTCTCCTGTGGACTCCTTAAATGTTGTGTGGGGATCGATTGTTCAAAATAAGCAGCAACACCAGTCTGTCTACGTGCACAGCCCCATTGTGATTTCAGACAATTGCATGCTGCACCTGAGTCTGCATCTGCCCAGCTGTGTCCAAGCATCCCTGCTGCTGTTCCCTTACAGAAATAAGTGCACAGCATGCATGCCACATGCTTATTAAGCATGCGGTTTGCATGCTGCATGCATGCTGTACACTTGCATTTCTGCAAAGGTTTTCAAAAGATGAATCTGTCACAGAAACTCATCATTTGCATCATTTTTTTTATGCCTCAGTTGCATATTTTCTGGGATGCAAAATTCAGACAGAGTCAAACCATCTAATAGACAGTCTAACAGTTTGGAGGAATTTCCATTTTGAAAACATCAGCAGTTGGATCTCGGACAGATCTTTTTGAAAATAGCAGTGGGTTTACCTCAGATGGATCCTTTTGGAAACAGTGGCAGGCGGATTTCAGGAAGATCCTTTTGAAAATAGCAGTGGGCTGATCTCAGAGAGATCTTTCTCAAGGGTGCCGGAAGATAGTAAAAGCTGAGGGGGCTGAGAATCAAAAGGGCACTTATGAGGGTGCAAAGGGCACTTTTTCTATACTAGTTTTTGCCATACAGAAATAAAAAGTGGGATGGCTACCGCCCCTTTCGCCTCCCCGGTTCCGGCACCTATGATTCTGGAAATAGTGACACGCAGATTTCAGAAAGATCCAAACAGCAGTGGGTTGATCTCAGATGGGAATCAAACTCACTCTGAGCAAGTCACTTAACCACCCCAGTGCTCCCGGGTCACCCCTGAAAACAGGCATGTGTGCCTAGTGGGCCTTACCTGGTTGCCAAAGAATAAAATAAATAAATGGATTATTTTGGAAATCCCAGGAAGTGGATTTTGGACAGATCCTTTTGAAGACCCTGCCCTCAGTCTTTACATGGCTTTTAGAAGGCAAGCAATATTCCTATCAAGTACCTACAATGGTGTTTTATCAAATTTCAGATATAGTTAAAAAGGATCTAGGGTTAGATTCACAAAAAGTAACAAAGTGCAGCACAAAGGTTTGTGTTGCTCTTTGCGATTACCCAGGTGGTAGAAAATGCTATTCACAGATGGATAGTGTAAGGTGCTATCTGACTGTGAAAAGGGCTAAGTAGAGGCAGCGGTAACCCCATTACTGCTACCTGTAACTCCACTAGCGCTGCCCTGCCCCTGCAATCAATAGTGCAGGGTGCTATTTGTTATTCATTAAAGAAGCCATGCAAATGAGCCTATTGGGTATGCATGCTGAAGGCTGACCATTTGCATGCCCATTATGGGCCCATTTATATGGATCATGTATGGAGTTTTGCATGCTCCTTCCAGGGGACTGCTACTCCTGTAGTTACACAAGAGCCCCTCTGTGGTCTAGTGGTCCTTCCCCCTCCCCCATTCTCCAATTGCCATCCCCGTAGAAGGAGAATCCCATTCCCTGATAGTCTAGTGCCCCCCCCGGCTTCTAATCACTGTCCCATATAATAAAATCTAATTCCCTGGTAGTCTAATGGTCTCTCCCCATTCCCTGTTCTCTGATCACCGTCCTGTAGGTTAAAAAAATAATGTATTTTCCCATGATACAAGTACAGAAAGACAGAAGCAGCCCCAGTGGCATTCTTCTCCCCCTACTATGTCCTCTGATCACCAGCCCATCATCAAGCACAGAATCTCCCTGGTGGCTGGCGGTCCCCCTCATCCCGATGACCTATCCAAAGTGTATCACACATTATCATCGGTATCCAGTGGTTCCCCCCCCAACATCCCGATTCCTTGTATCAGAACCTTCCTCAGTTCCCAGGTGGTCTAGTGGACTCCCCACCCTGTCAGACATTGACCCCCCTCACCCTGCTCCCCCAGACCTGATCCCCAGCCAGCGACCAGCACAACCCTCTTCTCACCTCTGCAGCTGGCCGTCGACTGAGCTCTCAGTGACTGCATACTATATAATTCCCAGGTTGAGGAGCATGGGGTCAACCTTGTCATATCTTGCAGACGCTGTTGTTTTTAACTTGGACAGGAGTGTCAGTAGTTCTTTCTTTGTTACAAGCCTAAAATGGAAGTTTGGGTGTGGGAGGTTACAGGCAGTGAGGCTGGGGGTGTTGAGGAGGGCTGTGAAGGATTCTTATAAATATCAAGGTTAGTGAAGAAAGTGTTAAACGCATGCCACATCCCTAGGACTGTCACAAGTTTTATCCTCAACTTCAATATTGCAGTTAATATCTGATGACCACCCCTTTAAGATGGAGTTAATTTGGGATCAGAAATTTGTAGGATCTTGAAGGACATGTTTCTTCGACTTAGAATCTGGAACTAGAACACACAACCAGTCTCGCATCACTGATGGGGAAATTAATGGAAACTGCTGAAGAAGAGGCAGATGGAATACCTGGAAGCAAATGGGCTGCAGGACCCCCAACAGCACCGCTTCACAAGGGGTAAGGTCGTGTCAAACAAATCTCATAGATTTCTTTGACTGGGCTATGAGGAAGGAGGATCAGGGGAGGGTGGTGAATGTGGCTTATCTGGACTTCAGTAAGGCCTTTGACACTGTGCCATACAGGAGGTTAATTAAGAAACTCAGCAACCTTAGGGTGGGGATGAAAGTGGTAGGCTGGTTATCTAACTGGTTGAAAGACAGGGGGCAGAGGGTGGTGGTAAATGGCAGTCACTCAGGAGACCGGAGAATGACCAATGGAGTACCACAAGGATTGGTACTGGGTCCTGTCCTCTTTAATGTCTTCCTAAGTGACATTGCTGAGGAACTGGAGGAGATGTGTGTCTCTTTGCAGATGGCACAAAAATCTGCAACAGGGTGGACACCCAGGAAGGGGTGGAGAGAATGCAAAGGGATCTGGGAAAACTAGAGGAGTGGTTTAGGGTGTGGCAATTAGGTTTCAATGCCAAAAAGTGCAAGATAATGCATCGGGGGATACCCGGCAGCTGTGTATAAGATGAAAGGAGGTACTTACAGTCACCAAGCAAGAAAGGGAGCTTGGGGTAATTCTACCAGATGATCTCAAGGTGGCAGAGCAGTGCAACAAGACAGAAGGCAAGGCTATCCAGATGCTGGGTTACATAAGGCACTTTTACACACAGGTTTTCCAAACAAAATATTCTGTACCTGTGTGGCACCATTGCAGTCCATTCCGTTCACTGCTCACTTTACACTGCATGAGTATTCCAGAATTTCTGCTCCTCCATTTAAATGTTTTGCATTCCGGAATCCTCAGGTGTCAGCTGGGACAACCGTGATGCATGATTTCCTCTCACTCTCAAAACAGAATGGCCACTTTACACTGCGGGTCACAATGGAAGAAATCTGGATGAACCATGGCTAGAAGGGAATGTGGTTCGGGTGAGCGTTCACCAAGGAAATGGAAAACATTAATTTTACTTGCAAGGGAAGTACTGGTAGAATGCTTCTGTTATGCGAATTCAGTAACAGAAACTGTAGTGTAAAAGCGCCTATAGAGAGGGGGATTTCTAGCAGGAAAAGGGAGGTGGTGTTGCCACTGCATCACTCACTGGTGGTGAGATCACACCTGGAATATTGTGTCCAGTTCTGGGAAGGCCACACGACAAGGTGGAAGCAGTCCATAGGAGGGCTACCAAAATGGTTTGGGGGCTGCACGAGAAACCATACAAGGAGAGGCTGCAGGAGAGTAACCTGTACTCCATGGTAGACAGGAAAGCAAGAGGGGACATGATTTAGATCTGTAAGTATCTCACAGGGGGTAAATAAAGTGCAGGAGGAGAGTCTCTTTCAGAGGAGGAGCACCAGAACATGGGAGCATTCCATGAAGCTTGGGGGGGTGTTAAAAGGGATGTAAGAAAATACTTCTTCACAGAAAGGGTGGAGGATGCCTGGAACAGTCTGCCAGAGGAGGTGGGGGGGCAAAGAGAGTGGGGAACTTCAAGCATGCATGGGATAGACACATGGGCATAATGGGTAGAGAAAAAGGTGAGAGACACCGGTGAATGAATAGGGTCCAGGATGTAGTAATAGGCAGGGAAATAGGGCAGACTAGAAGGGCTTACCGATTCTTATCTGCTGATACATTCTATGTTTCTATGTAGAGAACAATGGATCAAATAAAGAGTTTACAATGGGGCCAGTCTGCCAGCGCATCGGTAGCACTACCACTTACAAAGCTGATGAGATGGGTTGGGGAATGAACCTGGGCTATTGGAGGGCCAGCCAGGGGAAGGAAGATTGAGCATCCCAATGGTCTCTCTCCAGGGAGTGGGATCTTGCTGTTCCTCTGCTTTATCACCACCTGGGTGACCACAGATGGTAGTGCAGAGGAAGGTGTCAGTGAGAAAGCTTATAGCAAGTGTCAAATCATATGGGTGCATTGGCATGCCAGCACCCAATAATGAGTCATGCTCCTTGGGGGAGGGTGGGACTAAAGGGGCAAAAGCTTGGGACTGTCTAAGGGCACATGAAGCCCCTGCACACCACCCACCACCCTCAACACCAGACCCTAACCACCACCACCACCAAGGGAATAATCCAGGCCTTCACCTCTGCTGCAGGTGGCCAGATGGGCAGCAGGGCAGTAATGCCAAAGTGGCTGAAGGCAGACTTGGCCCTGAGGGCAAGCCAGAGGGGCAGCACAGCAGTATGTCATGGGTGGGTCTCAGAGTCTTGGTCACGTGAGTGGTTGGGTCTCGATGAGTGAGATTGGGATTGGCAGAGGTGAATGTAGGACCCTACTAGTACCCTGGGCAAAAAATGTGTTAAAAAAAAACTTACAACAGAAAAAAAGACTGTCTTAAGCTAAACTAAGTTAAAACACTAATTAAAAATGGTGTGGTATATATCAAATT
Organism: Neoceratodus forsteri; assembly: GCA_016271365.2. NCBI lineage: Eukaryota > Metazoa > Chordata > Ceratodontiformes > Ceratodontidae > Neoceratodus > Neoceratodus forsteri. Next base: position 168,281,590 of record JADMNL010000027.1, read on the forward strand.
CATAACAGGTGTAGTGGAAGAACACATTTATCTCCACACATGAGTAGTAAGTCTTTCATAACTAGCTTGTAGCTTCTTCTCTCATGGGTTATGGGTCTTATTACTCATTACTGGAGATAATGGTGCTGTTCCATGCACTCCACTATACAGTCCCCATTTACTGAAGCAATACGTTGTCCTACTGTTTTCTGTCTGTCATCCAAACCTTACCATTAGGGTTCCCTTGACTATACCCTTCCTCTTCCTGAGAGAGCAGGAAAGAAGCTAACATCCCCCACTTCTTACTCAGCTGACAGATGGTGCAATAATGTCAGGTGATCTATGCCCTGCCTTCCTCCCTGGGAGCCAAGCTTCTCACCTCCATAATGGGCTTGGTCCCTAGATAGTTCCAGTGTTGGATTCTGGTGCTGACAGGCAAATCCTAGTATCCCATGTGCCATACCATGGGGCAGCCCTAGGCTACAAATAGTCATTTTAATCTATAACTGGTTATATTATGTATTGGTGTTGCTTAGATTCAGAGTTTTTGCTGGAAAGGGGAAATTTTGGTTGGAATTGTGCCTTTTTGAAAAATCTAATTTTTAAACATGAGCAGTTTGGGAAAAAATGTTATTTGCTGAAACTGTACCTTTTTAAGAACTCATTTTAAAATATGTGACATTTGAGGAAAATGGCACTGTTTGATTTATTTATTTAGTTTTTGTTGTTCGGGAAGGAGGACTAGACAATTGTTTTCCTATTTTCAGCCTTGTCCCGGGGGATACAGATTTAAAAAGCTTTAGCAAAATTATGCCTGAGTTTGGTGCAATTTTGTGAAAATTGCTTGAATGTGAAATTGCCAATTTCGCACAATTTTGCAAGCATAAAAAAAAATTTCACCCAACACTAGTCAATAATCACATACATTATTTGAGACTTTTAAAATGGGTCTAAAAATCAAAGAACTTGAATTGGTTAAAACCAGTCAGGTGACCGTTCAATATTAGTGCATAATGCATTGTCATCCTGGTCCTAAGCCACATCACACAATGAGCAAATCAGTCCTCCTACAACCTGAACTATCTTTCATCAGTCCCCCTACAACCAGAATTGATCTTCCATCACAAACATGGCTGCTACCTTTATAGAGTAAAAACCTTCAACTATACCCTATAAATAAAAACTACCTTAAATTAAAAAAACACAACAAATTAATTAAATAGTGTTTCCCTGATTATCATACACTACAGCCTGGATATTCAAAAGGGTTGCGCATGGCGCAACAGGGTTGTGTCATGCACAACCCACCAATGTGCCCTGGCACAATATTCAAAGGGGCAAGTTGCACTGCACAACTCCCAATGCGCTGGACAGCATTGGTAATGTATGCACAAATGCAGGGGGCATGCACACGTGAGCACATGCAGCATATCCCGATATTTAGCCAGGGATATGGTGTATATGCTGGCGCACACTCATGCTTGTACCACATAGGGGTGTACAGTTGTGCCTGCACAAACAGGGAACAAGTCAGGAACACCCACAGGCAGGCTGCTGTATTGCAGGGTGCAACACAGCAGCCGCCTGCCGTGGGTGGCTACCCACCCACCCGGAACACTGGTGCCACACACATTCCCCCCTGGTGGTCCAGTGGTAAACCCCCCCCATCACCCAATCGCAGGCATATGTATAATTAAGATCACTGGTGGTCTAGTGGTAACCTTCCCATCGCCCGATCGTGGGCATATGTATAGTTAACATCCCTGGTGGTCCAGTGGTGACTCCCAAATTGCCCGATCACAGCATGTGTACATAAGATACCTGAGATCTTGGTATCTCTCACTCACCACAGGTCCTCCGCCACACAGCACCCCCATCATCAGCAGACGCAGCACCCCGCCTGCATGCCACCTGGCCGCTTGCCAAATGACAGCATACAGTATGGTTCATGCCTATTGTCCACTGTACAATTATGGGTGCAGATTACAGTACTTCACACAGGCCCGATGTGTGAATGAATGTTCATTCACATATTGGCCTGTGTAGCACAGTATTGTCTGCGCCTATTGGTCCAACAGTGGACCAATAAAAGTACAGACCATACTGTACGCTGTCATTCAGCAGACGGCTAGGTGGCATGCAGGTGGTGCTGCCACCACTGATGTCAGGGGGATGCTGGGTGGTGGAGGCCCTATGGGTGGTGGGAGGGGGTACCACCGACCACCAGGGATCTTAATTATACTTATGCCCACAATCGGGCGATGGGTGGGGTTATCACTGGACCACCAGGGATCTTGATCATACTTATGCCCATGATCAAGTGATGGGGGGCTACCACTGGACCACCAAGGATCTTGATCATACTTATGCCCATGATCAAGCGATAGGGTGGTTACCACTGGACCACCAGGGATCTTGATCATACTTATCCCCGCAATCAGGTGATGGGGGGGTTACCACTGGACCACCAGGGATCTTAATTATACTTATGCCCGTGATCAGCTGTATGAGAGAGGAGGACCACAATGGGACTGCAGGGAGTTGATCCCCGGCAGAGCGCAAGGCGCAAGTTGCCCTAGTTCGGTGCATCGCGGTCGCAATGGGGCTAACGACATGCAATGGACCCATTTGCGCCTTTGGCGGCATAATGGTTCATTTGCATGTCCCATGCTGAATATCATGGGTCATGCACCTAGCGCAACTGCACTTGCAGTCGCGTATCCCCCTGCTCCTGTTCTGTGTCTTGCACTGGCACAGTGTCACTGTGCCATGTACAGTGTGTGCATCCTCTGTGCCATATTCAACAGTGCTGAGCCATGGCACAGCACCGTTGAATATTGCCCGGTCCATGCCCTGGCACTGCCCAGTTGCACTGCGCCCAGGCTTGTGCCACAGCCCGGTGAAGTCTGAATATCCAGCCCTACTTGTACACATAAACAAATTAGAAACATTAAGTATTGTTCACAGTTTTCATTACAACTGTTTCTTTGCTGACAATGAAAAAATCCTCCTTCTTTCTTTAACTGCTCATTAGGGAATATCTTCTTCTTTCCCTGACAGTTACATCATGTATTGATGTTACAGTTGTCGTTTGTAACTTGTTGTTAATTCTGTAATGTATTGTATTGCCATTTTTGTAATTAAGTGGTTAATATTGTTGTGTCTTTACTGTGTTCCAGGTCGGGCCTGAAAAAAGGGCCAATGGCCCAGTGTCCTTACCCGGTTAACAAATGAATAAATAAATTAAAAAAAACAGTGAGATAATTGAGTCTGTGGCTCTAGAAAAGGCCTTTGTTGTGTGTGTGTGTGCAGTATGTTAGGAGATGAACATTCTGCCAGTGGAACTAAGCAGAATTTTGAATCCCTGTATTCCATGGCAAACATTCCATTGTAAACATTCCATGTCTTGAATGTGGGAAAAGACAGAGGAAAACAAAAAGCAGGATGATAAAGTAGACAATAATACTTCATAAACAAAGAGCAAAAGTGGGAAACATCGTTACATAGGCAGAAGCAGATCTAAACTGCTGAAATACATTTCTGAAGTATATAAAAGTACATACACTTGAATCATATCTGGGTATTTTTAGGTGAAATCTATCACCCCCACAACGAAAAAGGCAACCAGGCAGGTTTAAAGTTTTGAACACATTTCTATTAAGAAAAAGTACTTGTATTGATTTAAAATGCAAGGCAACATTTTTTCTTATAAAAATGTGTGCCACACACAGTTTTCATTTTGTTTTATGTTTTTAGCTAACCCCACAGTTACCAGAATGGGAACTATTTTTTGTATTCAGAGTTAAAATGGAAGCATATTTCAATAAAAGGTCCGATTGTTATCTTTTTAAAATATGTTTTTCTTATTTCCATTCATTTTAAATCATATATTTAAATGCCATTTTATAAGAGCAATAAGACTCTAGGGGTGTGTCATTATGGTGAAATAATCGCACTTCTCAGGTGCATTTAACAGCACTCGGCTGCACCTCATGCCTAACAACACACCTGAGGCATGCAATTATTTTACCATAATGCACACCGTCATGTCTTATTGCTTACATAGTGTAGTAGTGTAGACAGAAAACCAGGTTCAAATCCCATCTGAACCAGTGACTGCATGACCCTGAGCAAGTCACGTAACCTCCCTGTGTTTCAGTACCTTATAGCTGTAAGATTAGGTAAAAGCAGAACCCCACAGGAAATGAGATGTTAAGTCTCAATTGGGCCACCCTGGGTAAAAAGTTGTTAAACAAAAATAATCTTTTGTTGCACTTTTCTTTAGCATGAGTAGGCATTACAGGCAGAAGCTTACATTTTCTCAGTTCTCATCCCCAGACTGTCAGGCTAGCCTGGACTAGAGTAACTTGCAATCTGCTAAATAACTTCCTTTTCAATAAACAAATGGCTCTCCAAGGCAGAGGGAATGCAGTTAAGAGGCTTTTTTCCTCCTGACTAATATGCTGGTAAACCTAGACCAAGGATGGGATCATCAAGCCGCAATCATCCCATTTCAGGGCAGAAATGTGTCAGAGACTTCTCGTGTAAACCAATCTAAGGGAGTCTGACAGGGTGGAGCAGCTTGATGAGCTAATACAGGCAATCCACAAGCAGCAGTCACAGCTTAAAGGGGAACTATCTGCAATGAGGGCCCCACACCCAAGTGTGGAGCTGGTGCCAGTTTGTACAATGTGCGCAAAAACACATATTTTTGCTTACTGTTTATTGCAGTATAGTATATCATATCTGTCTGATCCCGCTGACTTCCAGTCTGACATTTGCTATAACTAGAAATCCCAGAATCCCCCATGGCTGATGTCAGAGCTTGGCTGCAGCTTCCAGAGATTCGATAGCCTGCAGTGCATGTTAGAGCCTTTATAAGCTCCGATGAGAAGTTTGTCAGTCCTGCTGCTCTCCCAGGGCTAAGCACACTCCTCTGTGACTGTATTTAGCCCCAGGAGGACAGTGGGACCAGCAAACAAATGGTCAGAGCTTATAAAAACTCTAACATATTCTTCAGGCTGTTGAATTTTCTACAGCTTCATCCCAGCTCTGATGTCAGCCGCAGGGGATTCTGGGATTCCTGGTTACAGCAAATCTCACGGTGGGAGTAAGCAAGATCAGCCAGATGCAATCTAATGTCCTGCAGTAAACAGTAAGTACCAAAAAATTGTTTTTTGCACACAAACTGCAAACTGGGATCAACCTCACGCTTGGGTGTTCAGTTGTTAGTGCTGAGACTGTTTCCCCTTTAAAGTTTCTGTTACATATCTTGATGGCGGTCATCTTGCAAAACCGAGTGCATGAAATACACCTAACTTCTGCGTGAAATTATAAAGAGTTAGCAAAAGAACATCTCTAGCCCCCAGGAAGAAACCTCCACATTGTATTCACTGAAAACAGAGATAATACTGGATGGGCAACCACGGAGAACCAGTGTGTTCTGCCGGAAGGGTCTGATTCCCTGTGGCCTCAAGAGCAAAGCTTAAGAGATCCATAGGAATCAGATCCTGAGGTGTCAGAACACACTAGTTCTGCATAGGGTTGCCTATCTAGTATTTTTTATCGTGTATGGTGTCACTCAAATTATTTAAATACTATTTTTTGAATTTCTATATATTGTTTTCACTCGAAAAGGAAACTGTTGTCTCCCATTTCATATTTTGGGAGCTATGGCTTGTTAATATGGTGAGTTGTGTGGTTGCTAGGCACTAGGCATCCCTACATTAGTGCACACTCCCATTGGTTGTCACTCTTGTGTGGGAGGGATTTCCGATAAAAAAATGGCAGCAGAATGTCTCACTTAGCAAGAAAAAAATGAACTGGAGGAAGAAACTTCATCATGAGTGCTTCAAGCACTGAAGGTTTCTGGAGGTTTTTGAGCTACCCTCAGCTAGGATCACATTCCAGGTAACGGATTGTTTTTGTACAATGGACGGGCAGGAAAGGAGACACCCTCCCCCTGGTGCTCTGCCTATATAGACATCGACAGAGTCACACCTACTTAAAGGCACAGGGAACATTTGGCAGCATCCTACAAGGTAGGGCACACCTGAGAATACAGGTAGCACTACAAGGGAAGAGCAGTCAACTAAGTTAGCAAAGGTGCTTGAAGCAGAAAACAGAGGAGTAATTTAGTTGGAAATGGGAGAAAGGGAAAAGAAAAAATTAACTGACAAGCAGCGGTGGTAGTAGTAAGCAGGTTCAGGATGATGCAGGGAGGGATGCAGTCTCTGGGTGTGGTGCAGCAGGCTTCAGATGAACATTCTGGGTACTGCGGTGCTGCCCCATATGCAAGCACCTCTCAGGGCTGAAGGTGGAAGTTGCCAGTCTCCAGGCCAAGCTGGCAGGAGTACTGGAGACCCTCACCCCCACCTAGAGGCCACCATGTCCCCATCCTTTGCCACAACAGCCACCCAGGCAAATGACAGGGTGGACTACGGTGGGCTCAGGGAGATTCAGGGAAGGGGGGCAGAGACACATCCATCATCCAGTCCAGCTCAAAAAAACTTCACTGTTTTGGAGGAGTGGGAGAGTCCTGCAAAGGAACTCAAATCTGAAATCAGGGAGGATGTGAGGGTCCACCAGCAGCGAGACCCAGTGATGGGAGGAAGAGAACTTCAAAAGAGGAAAAAGTTACTCCTAGTGGGGGACTATTGTACGGGGAATGGATCTGGGCACAGATAGGAGGGAGCAAAGGGAGGTCAAGTGCCTTCCAGGAAGCACAGCTTGAAGGGAGGGGGAGAAGATCCAGAGGATTGCTGAAGCAGTGGCAAGGAGGTGGGGGCTGGATGTCATTGTCCATCTGGGAACAAATGACCTATCCAAGGACAGGGCTAGCTTGGAACAGGTGAAACAGGGCTTCATAGATTTTTGGGGGGAGCCTGGGGAAAGTTGCAAGCTCCGTGACATTTTCAGAGGTGCTGCCAGTCCATGGCAGGAAGGGGGACAGGAATCTCCCCATTAGCAACTTCAACTCATGGTTGAAGGCATGGTGCAGTGAGAAGGGGGTATGGCTTCACTGGGGACTGGGGTCCTACCTGGAACGATGTGGTCCTGTATAGTGGAGACAGGCTGCATCTGTCCAGAAAGGGGAAAGCAGCCCTCAATGAACGGTTCAAATGTTTCGCTGATAAGCATTTAAACTAGCCGGGGGGTGCTGCCTAACAAGAACAGGCAAACTCTAGCAGCCTACCCCCACATGGTAGAAACAACAGAATGATGTTACCAAGGTCACCTGGACCAGGCAGAAGGGGAGAAGCAAAGAAATAAGGGACACATGTTAAAGTTAACAGGGAGGGAAGGAAACTGCAGGGGACCAAAACCAGGAGTGGAGTGAGGACGGGCAGTAATACTTGGAAGGCCATGGTGATATATGCCCGCGGCCTGGGAAATAAAATTCCAGACTTGGAGGCTGTGATAGTTGAGGCAGACCTAGACATAGTAGCAATAATTGAAATCTGGTACACTGCCAATCATTGGTGTGAAGTAAATATACCAGGTTATACTCTGTTTAGGCGGGATAGGGAAGGCAAAAAAGGGGGAGGAATTACCCTGTATGTCAAGGAGGGTATAAAGGCAACACAGATATAGGGTAGGCAGGGGGAGGCTGAGGCACTGTGGGTCATTCTTCAACCAGGAAATGGCATAGCACTACACACAGTGGTGATATACAGGCCTCCAGGTCAGGGGGAAGAAGTGGGCAGGGACCTTGAGGATGAAATACATGAAATGGCAATGAAAGGTGTGATTCTGCTGATGGAGGATTTCAATATGCTAGACATGGATTGGACCACCCAGGCAGCTGCTTCTTTCAGAAGCAGAGGCATCCTGGATTCCCTATAAGAAGCAGGACTCAGGCAGCTGGTGCTTGATCCCACCATAGACAGGGCAATTCTTGATCTAGTAATGACCAACAGGGAAAGAATCACTGATGTCTGGGGGGTCAACTAGGATCTAGTGGTCACCACATAGTGTGGTTCAGCATACAGACAGGGATTCAGTTAAGTCACACTAGGGCGAAGGTTTTTGATTTCAAAAAGGCAGATTTTGCTGAAATTGGGAGAGTTATCAAAAGTTCCCTGGAAAATAGGTGGACAGGAGGGTGGGGGTGGAAGAGCAGTGGGAGAACCTAAAAGGAGCCATAGCGGAAGTAACAAAAAATGCATCAGATTGGTATCAAAAGACAAGAGAAGGAAAAGGCAACTATGGTTCTCAAAAGAGGTAGCAGAAACAGTAAGGGCTTAAAGGGCAGGGTTCCGGAAATATAAGGAGACTCAAAGGGAGAAGGACAGAGAGGTGTACCAAGAGTGTCTAAAGAAAGCAGGGAGGGTGGTGAGGAGAGCAAAGGCACTGACTAAGGAAAGTTTGGCACAGACAGTAAAGAAAGGGGACAAGACATTCTACAGCTACATCAGTGAAAGGAGGAAAACGGGGGGGGATTGTAAGACTTAAAGGGTAGGAAGGGGAGTGTAAGGAGGGAGAAATGGATAAGGCAGAACTACTGAATAAATACTTCTGTTCAATATTCACAGAAGAGGGGAAGGTACAGGGGCCATAGCCAAGCATCAGATGCCAAGGGGGAAAGAGGTGGACAACAGTCCATTCACGGGGAGAGAGTCCTGCAGGAACTCACTAAATTGAAGGTGGACAAAGCAATGGGACCAGACAGTATACACCCAAGGATACTACAGAAGCCGAGAAGAGAGCTAGCAGAACCACTGGCAGCATTGTTCACCGAGTCACTTATCATAGGAGTGGTGCCAGAGGATTGGAGGAGGGCACATGTCGTCCCTCTACACAAATCAGGCAATAGGAAGGAGGCGGGCAACTATAGGCTGGTCAGCCTCACCTCGGTAGTGGGGAAGATCATGGAGGCACTACTTAAGGAAAGGATAATAGGACATCTAGAAGCCATCAGTGCCCAGGACCCTAAGCAACATGGGTTCACAGCGGGTAGGTCATGTCAGACAAATCTCATTGACTTCATCGACTGGGTGACGAAGGAAGTAAATCAGGGAGGGTGCAGTGGATGTAGTCTACCTCAGTTTCAGCAAAGCCTTTGACACTGTCCCACATAGGAGGTTAGTTAACAAGATGGGTAGTCTGGGCAAGGGAGACAAGGTGGCAAACTGGGTTAGGAACTGGCTAATGGACAGTAGACAGAGGGTAGTGGTAAATGGAGTGCAATCTGGAGAGAGGAGGATGACCAGTGGAGTACCTCAGAGATCAGTCCTTGGACCAGTTCTGTTCAATATTTTCATCAGTGACATTGCAGAAGGGCTGGAAGGAAAGGTCTGCCTGTTTGCGGATGACACAAAGATCTGTAACAGGGTGGATACTCCTAAAGGGGTGAGTAAAATGAGGGGGGCCTAAGGAAGCTTGAGAAATGGTCTGCAGAGTGGCAACTGAGGTTTAATTCAAAAAAGTGCAAAATTATGCACCTGAGACACAGCAACCCCGGGAAGAGCTACAGGATTGGGGGGAGTTGCTGACAGTCACCAAAGAGGAAAGAGACCTGGGGATTACTATTTCAGATGACCTGAAAATGTCAAAGCAGAGCACAAAGGCAGCAGGGAGGGCCAGTGGTATGCTGGGCTGCATAGCAAGGCATATCACCAGCAGACGGCATGAGGTAGTGATGCCATTATACAGACCCCTGGTCAGACCTCACATGGAGTACTGTGTGTAGTTCAGGAGGCCGCACCTTCAAAAGGACATTAACAGGCTGGAGGCAGTACAAAGAAAGGTGACTAAGATGGTACAGGGCTTGTACCACAAGACTTATGAGGAGAGATTAAAGGACCTCAACACGTACTCACTGGAGGAGAGGAGGGAGAGAGGGGACATGATAGAAACATTCAAGTACCTCAGAAGCATAAACAGGATGTGGGGGGGGGGATCTTCCAATACAGGAGGAGTACAAGAACTAGGGGACATGACATGAAATTGGAAGGTGGCAGATTAAGAAAAAATGTGAGGACGATTTTCTTCATGGAGAGGGTGGTGGATGCATGGAATGGTCTGCCACAGGAGGTGGTGGGAGTGAGCACTGTGGTTGGATTTAAACATACGTGGGACAGGCATAGGGGAACCATAGAGGTTAAGCAGAAGGAGGGTCAAAAGCTATAATCAAGTACTGGACTTATGGGCAGACTGGATGGGCCTAGCAGTCCTTATCTGCCAACAGTTTCTACGTTTCTATTTTTCTATGGATATATCTGGTTGATCCTGCATTTTTTTTAAACTTATCTGCCATAGCGCATCGTTCTATCTGATTGATCCAGCATTTTTAAATGTGTTTGGCTAATGGTATTTTTTGTGAGCTTTTGAAAGAGCAGAACACTGCTCTGCATGTATGGGCTGAACAGTGTTCCATGAATGCTATTATTTGTGGCTGAACAGCTTTTCAGCACAGATAAAAATGACTTAGAACAACATTCCACCATACACTATATAAGGCTTTATGCACTCTTAAAACACATTAAGATATTGATATGAGTCAATGTTTTTTATTATGATACTGATATGAGTCAATTTTTTTAACTATCAGACCTCACAATAACATTACTCTACTATGCATAAAACGTGCAATGTCTGACCTTTATAGGTATTCTCACAATGTAGATTTCAAAGCAAATAAAACCAAGTCAATGAAAGTGGGCAAAAAATGTCATGCTTTTATAAATTTACTCTGCCCCATTTCTAGGTATGAATAGAGTAAACTAGAATAGAGCAGAAAGGGAGTAGAGGGAAGGGGAAGGGAGAAGAGAAGGGTGGGGAGGAGGAAAGGGAAGAGAGGGGAAGGAAATGGAAGGGAAGTAGAACAGAGTAAAGTGTAACAGAGTAGAGTAGAGCAGAATAGAGTAGAGTATAACCAAATAAGAGTAGAGTAGAGTAGAACCGAATAACAGTAGAGTAGAGCAGAGCAGAGCAGAGCTGAGCAGAGCAGAATAATAGTAGGATGGAATAGAACAGAACAGAACAGAATAGAACAGAACAGAATAGAATAGAATAGAATAGAATAGATAGAATAGAACAGAACAGAATAGAATAGAATAGAATAGAACAGAATAGAATAGAACAGAACAGAACAGAATAGAATAAAGTAGAATAGAACAGAACAGAACAAAACAAAATAGAATAGAATAGAATAGAATAGAGAATAGAGTAGAAATAAATAAAGTAGAACAGAACAGAATAGAATAGAATACAGTAGATAAGCAACAACTCATGGCAAGGTGTGCAGTAAGACAGATCTTATCACATGCACCAGGTGCATTGAGATCTGCAACTACCTGGGAAGTGCCATAGGATTTGTTTTACCACACACGCTGTTGTGGGTTATTGTGCAAATAAAAATGACTTATTTAAGCATATACATGTCTGAATGGTACATTTTGTAAGTTTGAAGAACAACTGCTGATTTGATTAACAACTACCCATGGGCTAAGACAAACCATATGGTATGGTCATGTGATATGGTTCTGCCAGTCACATTCTTCCTTCTTTCACTCACAGTTTATAAAGACAATGCATATGCGAAAGTACCTTAAAGTACTTTATAGGGCAATGACTTAGATATGACTAGTGCAGGGACTCCAGTTAATTAAAGAGATCTACCCATGACCAATAGTCAAAAAATCTTAGTACTATATACTATTCTCATACTTCTGCCACTCCTTGCAACCCACAATGAAGGACTAAAACACCACATCAAGCAACCATCTGAACTTCTGTTGTAGAAAATGGTGACCACAGCATCTTTACTCAAAGAGGAAAGTGTGTCGGTTTCTTATAGTGCCTTCACACACACACACACACACTCACACACACACACACACCCCATATCCCAGTACCTCACTCTATACGAAATGTTGGCAGTAGCATTTATTTATTTTATTTATTTAGTTTTTGTTGACCTCTGAAAGAAGGACTAGACAATTCTGCCTATTTTCAGCCTTGTCCTGGGGAAGGGGGATATAGATGAATACCAACTAACGTTGAACCAGATTAAGCTGTTGGTGATATATTTAGTGAATGGGGTAAATTTGGCCAAGGCACTGGGGAAATTCCCTTGCTCTTTTCTAAGAAGTGCCATGGGATCTTTTAACATTCACCTGAACTACCACCAGAACAGGCAGATGGGACATTGGTTTAACGTCTCATTCGAAAGACAGCACCTCAGGAGTGCAGCACCCCCCATGCTGCACCACAGTGTCAGTATTAGGATTTAACGCAAGTGCCTGGTGTGGGGATAGAACCAACAGCCTTCTGATCCTCCGGCCTCGGAGGCGAGTGTGCAGCCTGCTGAGCCACTGACACTGCAGTAGGTGAGCATGGGGATGTTGACAGACTGGAAGCTGATGAATGTTTGGAGGGTTAAAAGAACAAGAAAGACAGTGAAGATGGCAGAGGGAGGTTAAGGGATGTGCTTAGGGTCACACAGTAAATGGCAGTAGTGGGATTCAAACCTGGGTCTCTGGGTTCACAGTTTTGCCAACCACTAGGCTACGCTGAGTAGAGAACAAGTGTTAGGGATACCACTTTTAAAAAATTAGCAGTTGCAGCTGCTAGTTTTTCTCAAACATGTGTAATAAGTTAACTACTTTTTTGTATAAAAAGCAATACATAACTGTAATAGTAATGTATATACCTTTTTGTTGCTTTATATTACTAATTATGTGTCTTCTGTGATAAATGTGAGTTTTACTTATGAAAACAAATTCTGTGGGAGCAATGTTGGACTACCAGATGAAATTTAAGCCTTAGATTTGTCGCAGTTCTCCCTGGTGCTGGCAAAGCATGTGAGAATATGGCTGTGGAAGTCAAACGGATCCCACTTAATAGTAAGTAAAAATGCATGTTAGAGTAACTAGTTCCTTTCAGGAGCAAACCAATATCATGAAAGCTACTTGCTACATTTTTTTGAATGTGATTTATTACTACTGTATTACTAGTTGTTATAAAGTATTGATCTTACAGTAACTAGATACTCACCAGTACTGCAGAGGGCACACATTACCATTCCATGTTCACACAGAAAAGGGAGCTAGCTAGGGGAGCGAGGCCATGAGCAGCAGAGTACAAGTCAGACAATGCTTTTCTTCCTTACAATGAAATACCCACTGTGGGTCCAAAGTGGTCTTGTGTCAGAAATCTGAGGCACAAAGTCCACGTCTGCATAGATTGGGTGTGTGTGGCAAGATTTGAAAATGCCCTAAAAGAAAATTGGAGTACAGCTCTTATCCAGGCTGCCTCCATGAGAATAGCATACTTAGTTTTCAAAAATACATACATTCTTTCATGCTTCATTTTGCAGTCTTGCCTTGACAGAATGCCCATCACCATTTGGCACAGGCAAAAAACTGAGACGAGTTTGTATCAGCTTTATAACAGTATCATGTTTTCAGAAGACAAAGGCTGCGCCTGGGATAAATTAGCATAACAAAATGCCTCCAGCACAATGTAGGTGGCATAAGTAACACTACACTAAAAAGACTAATATAAAATTAACAGTAGATGGTGTATATGGTTTCATATTTTGAGTACTGTTGAACTGCATGCTCTTCGCCAAAGACAGAATCCTGTAGGCACTACTGACAAATTCTGGTGCCGCCAGAAGGAGAGCTACTCCAAAGCTGGAAGGAACCGAAAATAAAAAACTGTACTCTTGTCAAAACTGCAGTCCTGGTAGCAACTTTATTGAGGTAACTCAATCCTGGACTCATGGAGGGGAGGTCATGTCACATAAACCTGATAGATTTCTTCAACTGGCTGACCATGGAAATAGATCAGGGTGGGGGGGGTAGATATGACCTACTTAGACTTCAGCAAGGCCTTTGATGCCATACCACATAGGAGGCTCATAAGGAAATTGGTCAGTTTGGGGGTGGGTCCTTAGGTAGTAAATTGGGTATGAAATTGGTTGATGGATAAATGAGAGAGGGTGGTGGTAAACAAAACACACATAGAATTTAATGGCAGATAACGACCACCCAGTCTGCCCATATTGCCCTACCTACACACTCAAAGAAGGAAGAGAAGACCAGCAGTGTACCTCAGGGCTCAGTACGGGGTCCAGTCCACTTTACTGTCTCTATAAGTGACACTGCAGAAGAGCTGGAAGGGAAGGTATGCCTCCTTGCAGATGACACCAAAATCTCCAACAGGGTGGGACACTCCAGAGGGGCAAAAACAGGCCTTGGCCTCATTTAATTGCCCACCTGTTCACTCTAGGTTTGGTGCGATATCTTTTTGTCTGTAAATTTACCTACAGTATCTGTGTTTTAAAACTGGCCGTGATGTTATCTTCAACCACTTCATCTGGTAACATATTCTCTAAGTGTACCAGTGTTTCCTTTTGCCTGATTTAAAGAGTTCTCCCTGTAACCTCTAATGATGTGCTCTCACCCTTGACCTGTTTGCATTTTGTCTTAGGCATAGTGTTTTAGCAAGTTATTGATCTCTACTTGCTCTGAAAACCAGCATCATGTCCCCTCTTTGTCTCCTTCTCTCCAAGGTATACATATTCAACTCTCTCACTCTCTCTTCATAGGTTCTACCATCCAGCCCCTTTAGCCTCTTTGTATACCTTCTCTGTGCCTTCTCTATTTTCTCAATTTCCTTCTTTTTATACAGATACTTGTACCATATACCTGAACTGCCTACTCAAGGTGGGGTCTTAACCAGAGATCACTACAGCAGCAGCAACACCTTTCTAGCCTTGCTTATAATATTGTTTACTATAGCCAGAGACCTGATTTGCTTTACTAACCATAACATTTACTGTATATAATAACTAGGGATCATTTTTCCCTTAGGGAAACCCAGTTATAATTTGCTGTTATAACCAGCCAGTTATAACGGTGAACCCACACCGGGTTTCCCTCACTCCCCACAGGCGCCAGCCGTGGTCTTCCCTTTATCACGCTGGACACTTCAGCAACTCTCGCACTCTGACTCCTAAGTCTTAGAATACTGAACTCTACTCTTTTAATGAAGTTCTTTGAACAAAACGTTTTAGCTTATCGGAGGAATCATTACCAAAACCAAAAAAAATCAAAGATTTAAACTGGCGCTTCAGTAGAATGTGAGTCCTGACCATGAACCACACTTCAACCCAACTGCAGCTCCACAGGCATTCTATTTATATAATTGCTGTGGATAAAAAAATGCTCCTCAGCAATTATATAAAATAAACCATGGGATAGTGTGTAAAAGTCAAATTTTGCACACACCCTCAGTGTTGGATGCTTGTATAAACCCCTCTAGCTTCACTTTCGGGGTTAAGTAGCATCCAACACCTTGGGTGTGTGTAAAATTCTCATTACACACTTTGCCCAATGATTTTTATGTTGATTGCGTGCATGCGCAAGAAACATGTTGCGTCAGCTTTCTCCACAAGCAGGTTGTGGAGGAGTGGCACTGTTGTGCCCAATGCACCCACAGCCTGCAAAGGCTTGTCCCCCATCCCCCAATGACGTGGCACGCTGCTGCTGACACTAGTTCAGCCAGCATGCCACAACCTTCTAAAAAAGTAGCCGCTGTAATCAGGGGCCGCCTCGTTATTGCAGCGTCAGCCATCCGCTGCAATGAAGGAGCAACCCGTCATTGCAGGGTGGGATGTGAAACCCCTGATATTGTTTGTGAACATGGCGGCAGCTTCGCCGTGTTCACAAAAATATAACCCCCACCATGTTTACCTGGCGAATGGGGCCCTAATCCCCGCCGGGCTGTGGTGCCCCGTGTCCCTGTTGTTGCTCATGGGGAGCCCACTCCCTGTTGGCATTCTGTAACCCCTGAGTTTTGTTCTGCCGACAGGGTACCCAATCCCGCCGGCATAATGAACTCCTCGCTTTGTTCCCCCGATGGGGTGCCCAATCCTCATTGGCATAATGAACCCCGTTTTGTTCCTGCCGACGGGTGCCCAATCGCCCGCCGGCTGTGGTGCCCCGTGTTTCTGTTGTTGCCAATGGGGAGCCCACTCCCTGTTGGCATTCTGTAACCCCTGGTTTTGTTCCTGCCGACGAGGTTGCCCAATCCCGTCGGCATAATAACTCCCGTTTTGTTCGCCGATGGGGTGCCCAATCCCGTTGGCATAATTGACACGGTTTTGTTCCTGCCGGTGAGGTGTCCAATCTCCGTCGGCTACTGCTGGCCTCCCAAGAAAGCCTCTGTGATGCCCCTGTGAAGGGAAAACGGTCCCGCGACGCCTGTTGTTTTTTTCACCTGAAAAAGGAAACTGTCCTCACGGCCGCCTGCCCCCCACCAAGCAACCCACACCCACCCACCCACTGTGCACGCTGCCTCCCACACCCCCTCACCCTGTACTTACCTCCGGAGCTCGCTAACCATCTTTGGTGGACCGAACACATCTGCACTCTTCAAAGCCGATCATGAACTGAGGAAATGCTGGTAAGCTGTATAATGTAATAAATGGTTTTTTTTTTCAGCTTAGTGCATATTATGGCATTTTGGGAATTTTTCACCAAATTTCAACATGGGGTTTTTGGGGCCCCTCCTCATGAATTCTTGAACTGTCATGGCGTTAATTGGCCCCAAAAGGTGGTTTTGTGGTCACTGTGCGGAATCACCGTTCGGGGCCAATTAACGAAATGACAGTGCCAGCGTTCATAAGGTGGGCTCTCAAAAAGCCTATGTTGCAAATTTGGTGGGAAAAATCAAAAAAATGGCTGTTTTACGAGCGTGCATTTCGCAGTTGCTACGTACGCTCGTAACTTTATGAATTTACAATATTTTCATGCCAGATTTTCAACATTGACATTTTGTCACACCTCCTTATGAGCAGTATAGCTGTCATTGTTCACATGCTGGCCAAAATGTGTTTTCACACTTCCGGCGCAGAGTAGAGCGGTTGCTGTGGGAAATCACTGTTCAGGACAGATTAAGAAAATGACAATGATACTGTTCATGAGCAGAGGTCCTAAAATGCCTATGTTGAAAATTTGGTGATGATAGCCCATCAATTGACTGTGTTACAAGTGTGCGTTGAGCACTTTCCACGCACCCTTGTAACTTCGCAAATTTGTAATATTGTCACACCAGATTTTCAACAGTGCCATTTTTTCACACCTCCTTATAAGCAGTACAGCTGTCATTTTTCACATCCTGACCAAAATATGTTGTCACAGTTCCAGCGCAGAATAACGTGGTCACTGTGGGAAATCAGTGTTGGGGACAGATTAAGAAAATGACAGTGGCACTGTTCATGAGCAGAGGTCCTAAAATCCCTATGTTGAAAATTTGGTGACGAAACTCCATAACATGACTGTGTTACAAGCGTGCGTTGAACTGTTTCCACGCACCCTTGTAACTTCACAAATTTGTAATACTGTCACGCCACATTTTCAACAGTGGCATTTTTTCACAACCTTATGAACACTACAGCTGTCATTTTCACATCCTGGCTAAAATATGTTTTTGCACTCCTGCTGGACAATAGCACGGTCACGCTGAGAAATCAGTGTTTGGGACAGATTAAGATCGACCGAGTGAGAGGGGGGAGTGACCGAACTCAACTGAGCTCTGTCAGGACTGCTGCAGATTTGTTTGTGGACAGAGAAAGGCCCCAACACAAGAGCCCAGTACAAAAGGGCAGCCTGCAGCACTGGGAGAAACAGAACGAGAGAGCGAGTGAGGGAGGGGGAGTAAGTGAACTCACCGAAACGTTGTCAGTACTGCTGCAGATTTCTTTGTGGGCAGAAAAAGGTGTCAATACAGGCAGGGGCCCAGTACAAAAGGCCAGTCTGTAGCAGTGGGAGAAACAGTACAAGCGTGGGAGACAAGGGGACTTAGTGAGCTGAACGGAGCTCTATCAGGACTACTGGGATTTCTTTGTGGGCAGACAAAGGCACCAATGCAGGCAGGAGCCCCGTACAAAAGGGCAGCTTGCAGTGCCAGGACAAACAGAATGAGCGATGAGAGAGGGAGACTGAGCGACCTCAATGGAGCTCTGTCGGGACAGCTGCGGATTTCTTTGTGGACAGACAAAGGTGCCAACGCAGCCAGGAGCCCCATATAAAAGTGCAGTCTGCGGCACCAAGAGAAACAGAATGAGAAAGCTCAACGGAGCTCTAGTGTGACTGCTGCAGATTTCTTTGTGGGCAGAAAATGCGTCAACACAGGCAGGAGCCCAGTACAAAAGGCCAGCTTGCAGTGCTGGCAGAAACAGAATGTGAGATTGACAGAGGGGGAGTGAGCGAGCTCAGTGGAGTTGTGTTGGGACTGCTTCAGATTTGTTTCTGGCCAGAAAAAGCTGCCAGTGCAGGCAGGAGCCCAGTACAAAAGGGCAGCCTGCAACACCAGTAGACGCAGAACAAGCGAGTGAGGGAGGGGGAGTTAGTAAGCTCAACAGAGCTCTGTTGAGACTGCTGCAGATTTGTTTGTGGGCAGAAAAAGGCAGCAATGCATGCAGGGGCCCAGTACAAAAGGGCAGCCTGCAGTGGCAGGAAAACCAGAATGAGCGAGTGAGTGAGCTCAACAGAGCTGTATTGTAACTGCTGCAAATTTCTTTGTGGGTATAAGAAGGCAGCAATGCAGGCAGGAGCCAGTAGAAAAGGGCAGCCTGCAGCGCTGGCAGAACAGAATGAGCGAGTGAGAGAAGGGGAGTGAGTGAGCTCAATGGAGCTTTGTCGGGACTGCTGCAGACTTCTTTGTGGGCAGAAAAAGGCACCAACAGAGGTAGGAGCCCAGTACAAAAGGGCAGCCTGCAGAGCCGGAGAACCAGAATGAGTGAGTGAGACAGGGGAGTGAGCGACCTCAACGAGCTCTGTTGGGACAGCTGTGCATTTCTCTGTGGGTAGAAAAAGCCACCAACACAGGCAGGAGCCCAGTACAAAAGGGCAGCCTGCAGCGCTAGGAGAAACAGAATGAGCGAGTGGGGGGGGGGAGTGACCCACTTCAATGGAGCTCTGTCGGGACAGCTGCAGATTACTTACTCAGCAGAACAAGGTGCCAATGCAGGCAGCAGCCCAGTACAAAAGAGCAGCCTGCAGCACCGGGACAAACAGACTGAGCCAGTGACAGAGGGCCACTGAACGAGCTCAACAGACCAACGCAATCAACATTCGGCATTGACAAATGCTTGTTTCTATATATGTTTACTCCACTGTAGGTCATTACTTAATAGTCTTCTGAAGTCCATTCAGCATCACCCTTCCTAAATTCAATTTCTTGAAAGCTGGATCTGTATTGTGGAGTTTTCTTGCCAAAATACATAATTGTATGCTTGTCTGGATTGAAACACATTCCTGATTCTTTAGTCCATATTCTTAATTTATTCAGATTTTCTTGCATTTGCTTACAATCTTCCTCGGTTTCTGCTATGAGTACTATTTTTGCATCATCTGCAAATTTTGCATCCATTCCAATTAAGTCTTTATTCATGTCCCTTATATAGATGTTAAAGAGGCTAGGTCTTAGGACTAAACCCTGCGGAACTCCACTTGTAATGTTCACCCAATCGGATGTTACCCATCTTAATTTAACTCTTTGCTTCCTGTTCATGCACCAGCTTGTAATCCATTTAAAGAATATTGATGGAATTTTTTGATTTTCCAATTTTCTAATTAGTAGATCATGTGGGACTGAATCAAAGACCTTGCTCAGATCTATATATGCCACACCTGCTGATTTACCCTGATCCAAAGCTTTGTTTATTGGATCAAAAACCTTTATCAGATTTGTGTGACAAGACTAATTTCTAGCGAAACCATGTTGATGTTTATCATTGCCTCGAGTTTCTGTTATCCAGCCTTCTAGATGTTCTTTTTATATGCTTGCTGTTATTTTGCAAATGACGCTAGTTAAGATTATGGGCCAATAATTTTCTGCCTTTCGGAGGACCTTTTTTATGTACTGGCGTAACACCAGCCTGTTTCCGGTTCGAGGGCACCTCTCCTATTGTTATCAAATTATTTATGCATGCTTATCATCTGGTGGCGGCAGAATTAGGTATTCAGTGTAGCAAAAGAGAAATTCTCCATGTCACAGTTTTTGTTCTCAGAAAGAATTTTGAAGTTGCCTAAGCAATGTGGGCAACTGTGAAGAGGTTGACAGAGTTAAACTTAAGCACTGCTTCCTTATTCTCCTAGCAATCTGTTCTGAACTGTGCTATGACTGAGGAAAGTATAGGTTCAAAAATGTATGACGAGAATATCATTTTTTTATCATTTGTTCATGTGACTGGGAACCCTGGAGACCTTCTAGAGAACAAAACAGTACAACAGAAGAAAAATTGAGTACAATATTGAGTTTGCTTGGTTTAGATTCCTCTTTTTTGGAGAATTATACCTCCTTATGACAGGCAGTAATGTTACTCATCACAAAGTTCTTGAAAATTGACCTTGGTCTTGATGGAGTTATTAAAACCCAAAGACCAAAAGAGAAGGATGGGAGACCCCAAGTTAATATATTGGTCAGGGATGAAGCCCTTGCAAAACAAATCCTGAGGTGCAGTGAGTGTCTTAACAGGCTTGGCCTACATATAATTGATCTGGGGAAGATTTTTAATATGAGAGAACAAATCCATAATGGTAGTAATCTAGGGGGTCCTAGGGGCACATTTACAAAGTTGGAATGTGAAGGAGCACCAGCTATCCAAGAGCAGGGCAGCTCCTACAAAAGCAATGTACTACATAAGTGACTAAATGCTGTTAATATTATCCCACAATCTGTTTCAACAAAAACAAGTCAGAATAGTTACAAGTTTTCAAAATGTGTCTTGAAATATAGCAGGATTAGCATCCAAGCTTTCAGATCCTGAAAGGTTGGAATTTATAAATAAATTGATTATTGTAGCACTATGGGAAACCTGGTCAGTTGATGTCTGTTAAGATAAATGGTTATCAGGGTATGCGTTCACCAGCCAGAATATTTTCAAAGAATGGCAGACCTGTAGGAGGTTTGGCATGCTATGTAAAAATGTCTCCACAACTAAAAGATCTTTAAAAATTGCATTAAAAAACTCACTTTCTGTTAGTAAAAAGTGCTCTAGAGGATCTGAAAGTGATAGTACTAAATCAGTATATTCCTCCAAGAAACTTTAAATACTATAGTGACTTCAATGAAAGAATATATATTAGAGGATATGAAAAATATCGATTAAAACTTTTGATAATGGGTAATTTTAATTCTAGTTTGGCAGCTTATAATGGTATAAAAATGTGTATATTTATCTTTCCCATGTAAACGTTCCCAGAAAAAGCAAATATATAATAGTCAATGAGAATGGTGTTAAAATTAATATCAATACTAGAGGCTAATAACTTGATGGTGGTAAATGGCCGTACAGAGTCAGGCACTGCACAGGAATACATTTTTCTTCACTAGTATTGGTAAGAGCACAGTTGAATTAATTATCGCTCATCTTTTGCACTTAAGATTTAATTAAAAATCTTAAAATAGAACCACAAACCAAGAGTGACCATGCACCTTTAGTTCTTATGTTAGATGTTCCTGAATCACAGAAATTATCAAATATTAATGATAACCACATAGGTACTGTAATAAAACAAAGTTCTTGTTTACATTTTGTAGTCCTGCAGAATTTTGAAGACTTCCTATTTCTACCAGATAATTTGGCATTGATTGAAAATATAAAAAAGGAAAATTCATCACTTACAGCAGCGGAATTATCAAAACATAGAAATATAGAAACATAGAAGTGGATGGCAGATAAGGACCGCAAGGCCCATCCAGTCTGCCCATTTCTTTTTCTACCTTATGAATGTGCCATTGGCCTTTGCTCTGTCAATGGCCTATGTATTCATACTCATCTGTATTTCTCCTTTGTGCCTATCCCATGCCTGTTTGAAGCCCTGCACTGTATTCATATCCACCACTTCCTGAGGTAGGCCGTTCCATGCATCCACCACCCTTTCTGTGAAAAAGAACTTCCTCACATTACCGCTTAATCAGCCTCCCTCTAATCTCTCATGCTGTGTCTCTTGTCCTGCTATTTTCCTATATTGAAACATGTTAGACTCTTTCACCTTGTTAATGCCCTTAAGGTGTTTGAATGTTTCAATCATATCACCTCTCTCCTCCTTTGCTCTAGGGTATACATATTGAGTTCAGTTAATCTGTCCTCATATGTTTTCAGATGCAGTCCCTGCACCAGTTTGGTTGCCCTCTCTGGACTGCCTCAATTTGGTTAATGTCCTTGTGAATGTGTGGCCTCCAGTACTGCATGCAGTACTCCAGATGGGGCCTAACCAGTGTCTTGTAAACATGGATTATTACCTCCCTCTTCCGACTTGTGATACCCCTACTAATACACCCCAACATCCCTCTAGCCTTACCTACTGCTTTAGAGGTCTGCTTGATGATTTCAGGTCATCGGTGATAATGACACCCAAGTCTCTTTCTTCCCTTGTGACTGCCAGCAACTCCCCTCCCGGCTTATAGGTGGCTTCAGGGTTTCTCTTCCCTATGTGCATGATCCTGCACTTCTTTGTGTTAAACCCCAGTTGCCACTCTTCCGACCATTTTGCCAGTTTATCCAGATCTCTTCTCATTCTGCCCACACCATCTGGATCATCTACTCTGTTGCAGATCTTGGTGTCATCTGTAAACAGACAAACCTTACCCTCCAGTCCATCAGCAATGTCACTGATGAAGATATTGAAGAGGACTGGCCCCAGGACTGATCCCTGAGGTACCCCACTTGTGACTTGCATCTCTTCTCACTGTATACCGTTTACCACCACTCTCTGTTTTCTGCCCGTCAACCAGTTTGCCACCCAGTTGACCAACATCTGACCCACCGCGAGCCTGCCCAGCTTATTAGTCAATCTTCTATGTGGAAAAGTATAGAAAGCTTTGCTGAAGTCAAGGTAGGCAACACAAACTTCTCCCCCTTGTTCCACCACTCTGGTTACCCAGTCAAAGAAATCTATGAGATTAGTTTGACAGGACCTTCCTTTTGTAAACCCACGCTGTCTTGGATCCTGTGCTCCTATGGATTCCAGGTGTTGCACTATCCTTTCCTTAAGGAGTGTCTCCATAATCTTGCCCACTACTGAAGTAAGACTGACTGGTCTGTAGTTCCCTGCCTCCTCCCTGCTACCACTCTTGTGGAGTGGGATCACATGAGCCCTTCTCCAGTCTTCTGGGACCTCTCCTATGCTCAGAGACTCACTAAACAGTTCTGATAATGGCTCTGCTGGTTCCACCCTTAGCTCCTTTAGTACCCTGGGATGTATGCCATCAGGTCTCATTGCCTTGTCCACCCTGAGCTTATCAAGCTCTTGTAGGACCTTTCTTTTGTGAAGGGAGTAGTGCACACCTCCCTCCCCCCTGTGTCCATGGTGCAGAGCTGTGGGCCCCTGCCCTACCTTCTTTTCAGTAAATACTGAGCAGAAGTATCTATTCAGGATAGATGCTTTTACAAGGTCCTCTCCTCACATGCCCCTTATCCCCTTTGATCTTAGCAATATCCCCTCTGGATTTTCTCCTTTCACTAATGTATCTATAGAAAGTCTTGTCACCTTCTTTTACTGTTTATGCTAGTGTTTCCTCAGTTTGGGTCTTTGTCTGCCTTACTGCCTTCCCTGCTTCCCTTAGGGAAGTTTGATATGCCTCCCTATCTTCATCCTGCTGCGTTCCCTTATATTTCCTGAAGGCCAGCTTTTTGGCTCTGACCTTTTCTGCTACTGTGTTTGAGAACCAAAGTGGTTTCCTTCTTCTTTTGCACTTCCTTTTCTCACTAATACAATGGGATGTTGCTTCAAGTATTGCATCTTCAATGCTTACCCACTTTGCCTGTACCCCCGACCTGTTTTTTTTTTGCCAGGGTTAGCTTAACTCTGTTGGCCATCTTATAAAAGTCAGCTCCTCTGAAGTCCCATATTTTTGCCTTGGAATGGATGATTTGTTCTAGTGGCCAAACTGAACCATATCATATGATGGTCACTGGCCCCCAGGTGACCTTCTACCTGGAGCTCTGTGTTCCTTTCCCTGTTAATCAGTACTAGATCTAGGATAGCTCTGTCCCTAGTGGGTTGTTGTACCAGTTGTGTGAGGCCCTCCCCCTGCAGGGAATCCACCATCCTGTTTTATCCTGATTTTATATTGAATGTATTTGAATATGTGTTTGTGTTTGTATTATGCTGTACAGCGCCTTGAGATTTTGAAAGGCTCTTAATTAAATACATTTTATTATTATTATTTAGTTCTGGCAGATGTCCCTGCTGTTATTGACCAATCTGTATCTGGCATGTTGAAGTCTTCAATTATCAGAACCTCCCCTTTAGCTGTCATGTTTTGTATATCTTCTAACAGTAATGTGTCTATATCCTCCCTCTGGTCTGGAGGCCCGTATATAACCTCAGTTCGTATGGCTGTCCCATTTCCTGTTTCCAATGTGACCCATAGTTCTTCTGGCTCCTTATGTGTATTCTGAATTTCTGTAGCTTTGATATTTTCATTGACAAAAAGGGCCACTCCATCCCCCTTTTTGCACCTCGGTCTCTTCTGAACAATATATAGCTAGGTACTAAAGTCTCCCAAGTGTGGTTACTGGCAAACCATGTTTCGCTAATGGCTACTATGTCCAGTTTAGCCTCTCTCATTATTGCCTGCAGGTCTGGGATCTGTTTCAGACTGTGAGCATTTTGTGTACATGGATTTTCCATTGGTCAGAATTGCAAAAGAAGGTTAACAGGTCCGGCGCTTCCTGTGCATCGTATGGAGATCTGGACCTTTTCTTTACCTGGTGATGCAGATGAACTACAAACATGCCAAACTCCTGTTTGACCACTAGCTGAGGGGGAGGGGTGTACTTCCCATTCAATGTTTCGGGTGCTGCAACCCTTCCCCATTTGCTAGTTTAACTAGCTTCAGACACTAACCACTGTACAATATAAAGTTAAATGTAAGAATCCTCATAAAGACAATACGTGGACTATTGTACTGTACCTGTGATATGCAAAGAGAATTGTCCATATTGCAGACTATTGTATTGTACCTGCCATATGGACAGGGGATAGTCCTTGTCACAGTCTATTGTGCTGCACCTGCTATATGGACAGGGGACGGTCCATATCATAGACTATCTCTAGGATAGGTGCACAAAGGGGCATTACACTTGTACCTGCAATATGGACAGGGGATGGTCAATATCATAGACTCTTGTACTGTCCCTGCAATATGGACAGAGGACTGTCCATATCTACTGTGCCATACCTGCGATAGGATAGAGAACTGTCTATATCCACTGTGCTGTACCTGCACTATGGACAGAGCACTATCCATATCATAGACTACCATCCTGTACCTGCAAACTGGGCAGAGGAATGTCCATATCCACTGCACTGTACCTGCAATATGGACAGAGGACTGTCCATATCACAGATTACTGTCCTGTACCTGGAATATGGACAAAGCACTGTCCACATCTATTGTGCTGTACCTGCAATATGGACAGAGGACTGTCCATATCACAGATTACTGTTTTGTACCTGGAATATGGACAGAGCACTGTCCATATCACAGACTACTGCACTGTACCTGCGATATGGACAGAGGACTGTTCATATCACAAACTATAGCACTGTACCTGTGATATGAACAGGGGATGGTCCATATCACAGTCTAGTGCACCTGTACCCACAATATGGACTGGGGACTGTTGATATCACAGATGACTGCATTGTACCTGCATTATGGACAGAGGACTGTTCACATTACAGATGACTGCACTGTACCTGCACTATGGACAGGGGACTGTTCACATTACAGATGACTGCACTGTACCTGCGATATAGACAGGGGACTGTTCACATTACAGATGACTGCACTGCACTGTACCTGTGATATGGACAGGGGACTGTTCACATTACAGATGACTGCACTGTACCTGTGATATGGACAGGAGACTGTTCAAATTATAGATGACTGCACCTGTACCTGTGATATGGACAGGGGACTATTCATATCACAGACTATTTTTGTGTTTTTGTTTGTGGGAGCCGTAACTCTGAACTCAGGGCTCTGACTGTGAATTGGGTGGGAAGGTGGGGCTACATGCAGCAGCAACCAATCAGAGCTGCTCAGGAAGAGCAAGGAGAATAAAAAAAAAACAAATGCTGCTTTGTGTCTGGGCACATTCAACAGGTTGCATTGCACCAGAAACAAGGGGGATGGCAGCAGAATTTCAGCCTGTAACCTGACTGAGTGTTTCTGTTTGCAACAGCCATGACTCTGAACTTGGGGCTCAGATTACAAATCATAACAAACAACAAAAGGGATAAAACTAGAAACACCCTATCAAGGGCAAGGGCACATAAGGGTTGGGTGGAAGCTAAAGGGTAGGCCAAAACAGGGAATAGGAGCAATACCTTATCTAGAGTAGGTGTGCAAAAGGGGCATAACAAACAACAAAAAGGGAAAAACTAGAAACACCCTATCAAGGGTAAGGGTACATAGGTATTTCCAAGAAACACAGGGAGACTAGGAATCGGGAATGCTGGGAGTGGTGCAGTGTAGTGGCTGTGGGGCGGCAGTTTTCAGAGAGACCTTCTGAAGACTGCAGTGCTGCCCCAGCTGCTTGCACCTTGCTCGGTTGAGGTTGCTAGACTCTAGACCACAGTGGCTAAGTTTCAGGGGACCTCTTCCCCCACCCAGGGGCCACCAAGTCTTCCACCATTACCTCAGAGGATACCAGGGAGGAGGAACAGCTGGATGATGGTTGGCTCTGGAAAGATGGAGGTAGTAGGCCATTCCTGAACTGGTACCACTACAAAATTCCTACATCACTCTGGCAGGGTGGAACTGCCGGAAAAAGAAGACACTCAAGCTAGTGGCCAGAGAGGATGTGGGGGGGTCCTCTGTATTGGAGACCCCAAGGAGGGTGGTAGAGGACCCCAGAGGAAGACTAAGCAACTTCTGGAAGGGGACTCAATTGTGAGGGAGATAGATTTGGGAAAAGGAATGGAGGTTAAAAGGGAGGTCAAGTTCCTATGTGGTGCCATGGTCCGGAGGGATGGTAAGCGGATCCTGAGTATCGCAAGGGCAGCAGAATGGAAGGGGGAGACAGATGTTACTGTCCACCTAGGGACCAATGCCCTGGCTAGGGACAGGGCTGAGGTAGATAGTGCAGGGAGAGTTTAGGGAGTTGAGAAAAGGTATTAGACAGGTAGTGCATTCAGTAACTTTTGCTGAGATGCTGTCTCTCTACGATGGGAACAGAAAAGTGATCTCTGCACTAAGGAGTTTCAACTCGTGGTTGAGGGAATGATGAGGAGAGAAGGGGTTCATCTACATTGAGGACTGGGGATCCACCTGGATGGATAAAGGCCTATACAGGGATGACGGCCAGCATCCATCAGGGAGGGGGACAGCAGCACTCGGTAAGGAGTTTAAATGTTACTTTGATGAACATTTAAACTAGTCAAGGGGGATGATGGAAGGAATCTGGGAGGCAGAAACTGCCCCCTCACAGGCTAATGTTGAGAGTAGGAAGAACCAGAGGGAAGAGGAAACCACCAAGGTGCAAATTAATAAAGGAGTAGGGTGATAGAAATGAAGGGAGAGTGGAACAGGAGCATTTAAAAGAAAGGGGGAAGGAGGAAGGTCCAGTTCTGGAGACCACATCTCCAAAAGGATATAGACAGAGTTGAAGGTGCCAGAGGAGAGCAACTAAAATGGTACAGGGTCTGCACCGAAACACCCACAAGGAGAGACTAAAGGATCTCAATATGTACACCATGGAAGAGGGGGGGGGGATATGGTACAGACAATTACCTCAATGGGTAAATTGGGTACAGGAGGGAAGTATTTTTCAGAAAAAAGGAGCTCAAGAACAAGGGGAAGTGCTATGAAGCTGGAGTGGGGTAGATTCAGGAGAGATACGAGGAAGTACTTCTTCACAGAAAATGTAGTGGATTCCTGGACCACCCTTCCAGTGGAGGTTATGGGGGGTGAAAATGATGGTGGGGTTCAAGAATGCATGGGATAGGCATAAGGAAATCTTAGTGGGAAGGAAAGGGGGAGGGTGAAAGAGCCGGAGAGCAAGTAGAGTCTGCTCTGTGGTGGCACGGTAGGTAGGTAGGGAAAACTGGGCAGATTGGTTGGGCCAAGTGGTCCTTATCTGCCATCAAATTCTATGTGTCTATGTTTTTACTGTGCCCGTGATATGGGCAGATGATGTCCCCCACTTCAGCACTGTCACTTTGTAAACTTTAATGAAATCAAGCTAAACAAATGCTGTGTAACAAGAAGTTGTGTGTGCCATGGAAACATCCATTTAAAGCACTGATAGAAAAGGCCGATGCCATATCATTTTCACTTCAGTGGGACATTCTCAGTGTAACCTGACACACTGGAGAGTATAGAATGCACAAGAAAATAGAGCCGTACTCATGAAAAATTCACACCTACTGTACAAGGATGCTAAGGAATGCAAGACACAGCTATGAAACACTTGTTCTTTCTCTCTCGCTCTTTCCCTGCACAAACCAGATATTAGAAAATCATTATTTGCAATGATTTCCTGATATTTGGATTTTAATAAGCCAATCTGTTTTTGATGTGGGTAGTATTTAAAGCTAAGCCAGGCTACTCACAGATCGAACTCATTAAAGAGAGACAGAGAGAGAGAGAGAGAGAGAGACAGAGAGAGACAGAGAGAGAGAGGAAGGGAGAGGGAGAGAGAGGGATGTACGTCTCTTCAGAAGCCACAGAGAAATAATTATGGGGTATGAAATCAAGAAAACTAATGGTCCATTCTGAAGTAGAATGCATGTTTTATATGTCATGACAGAGAAGATGTACAAAGGTGAAACAAATCCTCTAGCAAAAATCCCACAAACATAACAGTTTATCCAGGGACTAGTAGCAAACAGCAGTATAAGATATCAACAAATTTCAATAATTCTTTTTTTGCTTTTTTGCTTTTTTTTTTTGCTCAAGTAATCTGCTTGCAATCTATATTATCTTGACATAGCTGCAACTTTAGTATCTGGTACTGATTTAAAAATCACCTCCAACACAGTTGGTATGAGTTCTGCTAGGAACTACGTGTTGACTACACGACCCATTCAATAAGGAATTATACTGCCCTCTCTTGGACTCACCAAACATACAATAGTTTGTTGCCAGAGGGCAGCACTATTTCATCCCAGTGAGCAGGGGAACTGTGGGGGGCTAGCTACCACTGGGTGGCAATTATTGATCTCCGCTGATGGGAGGAGCTGTCAAAGCCACTCAATGTATGGCACTCTTTGAACTCTGTTGTGCCAGGGAGTCATAACTGGACAGCAAGCTATTCCCCACTGAGTGGGGGGAGTCCCTTCTGGGTGGCACTCTTTGATCCCTCCCTGTGGGAGGGACACAGCGGAAGTCACCACCATGCAATGTTGACTGACCCCAATTGAGCAGTGCAGGGACTGCAACACACAGGGATCAGTGAGTGGTCCACAGAACTGAAACAAAGGATAAAGCCTGTGGCAATACACTTCAAAAAAAACAAAAACATAAATATAATTTAGGGTGGCAATAGTTGCAAATGTCACATGTGAGGGGTTACTCAGTGGTATGACACACTGATACTTTTTTAATTATGTGCTATAGCAACTGCTCCACTATGTTAAAAATATTATCACTTGTGTTTATTATGTGCCCATATGCTGATCTCACATACTGTACCAATATTTTTTTATGCCAGCTACCACTACATTTTTAACCACTGTGTCCACTGGCAATGCTTTGCCTAGAAACCTAATATTAAGGCAAGTAAAACAGAGAGAACATTTCCTGATTCTGAAAAATATGGAAATTGAATTACAAAACCCAAAAGTTATGATGCAAAATCCCCTGCAATACAAACAGCATTTGCTGTAATTGCTGTTTGAGTTCTGTAATATATCTCATGGCCCATGAAAACAAGACGGACTGTATGCCCTGTAAAATGTCCTGTTTGTGAAGCTTATAGCACCATGAATAGCTACCTGGTAGACATGTTAACAGTGCTCCCAATTAGAATGATTTTCTTTCTCCTTTCCCTCTCTCCCTCCCTTTCTCTCTCTCTCCATCCCTCCCTCTCTTCCTTCCTTCCTCACCCCCCCTCTCAATTGTTCCCTCCCTCTCTCTCTTCCTCCCTATCGCTATGTCTCTCTCTCACTCTCTCTCTCTCTCTCTCTCTCTTCATATAGACCATGGCCTCTTATTTAGCAAAGGCTTCCATCTATGGTAAACTGTATAGTGTTTCGGGACATCGATCGCTGGGACCAAGCTGAAACCACTGAACATGTGTGATCCTGGATATCTGCATACCTTGTAAAAAAAACCTGCATTTTATCCAAAGGCATACTTCTCAGCTCTCCCTGATTTTAAAGAATGTCCCTGCTTTTCCTCAAAGATTTCCCTGGTTCCTCCTAATTGGTATTTCTGTCACTGAAAAATAAGTATTTGAAGCACAAAATAATGCCACATACCAAGTTACCAGTCTAGTTCTCTTACAGAAGTTTTAACCACACTCCGCAGCAGCTTCTTGAGCTGAAAGTTCAATTTTTTTAAGTTGGAGTCTGTGTTTTTTTGTTTATTTATACTTTACATTGACTGTTTGGAGGATGGCCTGGCAGGTCCTCCTTCCACCACACTTACCCCTATTGCCCAGCTGTCTCTCTCTTTCATGGCAGATACCCCTGATACCATAGAGGGAAAGTCCCCTCAACCTTTTTTTCTGTATACCTGTGTAACCCAGGTACCATGTACTAATGGGCTACATCCCCTGCCTGCTGCCCACAATACAGGTTGAGGGGCCTGGGGTCTGATTTGTTGACAAAAGGGGTTCGTTACCAGAAGTAAAACTATTCGCACTGTGCCTCCACCCAGATTAGATTTTAAGTGGGTTTGATGACAAGCTAGTACAACCCTCTGTGATGCTGTACCTACCCCACTGCCCCAACCAGTGGTCCCACACATGGAATACCATATAACAATTTACCTTAACTTCAGTGGTACAATTATTGGTGATACCTAATAATATGCTCACAGTGACCACACTTACCAACAGGGTTCTGGCTACTACGACACACCCTGTATACCTGCAAGGAATCGTTATTAGCAACAACAATGCACTTCATAGCTAGACACAGTAAACTGGAACTCAGTAATGATATGCTCATGGACAGAATTAGCATTAACAACAAACCTCATTTATTGGGGGGATAAACAATGGGGTAAAGGAATGCAAATTAAAAGCTATGTATTTGTGTCTTTTTTGGGTTTGGCAAAGCATTTAAACAACAATTACTAGTGCTCATGGACAGTCACAGTCATCTTCACTGAGTACCGAGATTAGAACCATTGCAGGCCTGGTGCTTTGCAGCTGGTTGGCCAGCTTTGGTGCACTTAAACAAACAATTTGATTTACTTCTGTAACCATGCAAAGGTGACTGAACATTAAAGAACAGATAGCTTGACTCTTTGGCAAACTGGTATTTGTAAACCCAGGCCTGATGGCCTGCAAAACACTTTAACAACACTTGAAAATGAAGGAACATTTGTTGCAGGGCAAGCCCTGAAATTACTCACGATTTTGCAGCTTTCTATGCTCTGGATGGTGGTGGAGATGGAGGGCTCCCCAGGGCAATCTCATACCTCTGGAGTCCCAGTTTTAGGCTGCAGGCTTTTGGTTTCTAGAGACAGGACCATCAGAAAGGACCAGGGCTGACACAACTCACCCCACGTCTAGGCATAACCCCCAAGGTGGCCGTAACCAAACGCCAGCTGTTGCATTAATATCTGACTCCCCACGCTGGTTCAGATGCAGATACAGCTTTGGCTCAGGATACAGACTCTGATACTTTGGATTGGAAAACAGGATGCAGTTATCCCTCTACACAAAAGTGGTAGCAGAGTGAGTGCAGGCAATTATAGACCGGTAAGCCTCACATCAATTGTAGGCAAAATAATGGAAACCCTTCTCAAGGAGAGGATTATATCCTTTCTCAAGGACAACAACAAACTAGACACTAGACAACATGGCTTTACCACAGGGAAGTCATGCCAAACCAATTTACTTGACTTCTTTAATTAGGTAATGAAAACAGTAGACCAGGGAGGTGCAGTAGATGTAGTGTACCTAGATTTTAGCAAAGCCTTTGACTCGGTCCCTCGTAGAAGGCTGCTAAACAAATTAGATAGTATGGGCGTAGGTCATCAGGTGGTGAACTGGGTAAGGAGTTGGCTTACTGGTAGGACCTAGAGGGTATTAGTAAGCAGTTAACTCTCAGAGGAAAGAGACATAGCTAGTGGAGTACCACAGGGTTCAATGCTTGGCCCAATCCTATTCAACATCTTCATTAGTGACATTTCTGATGGACTGGAGAGCAAGGTGAGTTTGTTCGCAGATGACACAAAGATAGGAAACAGGGCGGACATCCCAGAAGGAGTGGAGAAGATGAGGGCTGATTTGGAATCTCTAGAAAAGTGGTCAAGAATGTGGCAACTAAACTTCAATACTAAAAAATGCAACATCATGTACCTCAGAAGGACTAACCCAGGAGTGGATTACTAGCTAGGGAGCAAAAAACTGGAAGCCTCTAAACAGGAAAGGGATCTTGGAATAATTATAACAGATGACCTAAAAATGATCAAGCAATGCAAGAAAGCAGCACTGAGGGCAAATGCCATGTTGGGATGCATAATCAGTGAAATTACTAGCAGGAAAAAGGAGGTCATCCTTCCACTCTACAGATCAATGGTGAGGCCACACCTGGAGTACAGTGTACAATTCTGGAGACCACACCTCAAGAAGGATATTACTAGACTGGAAACAATGCAGAGGAGGGCTACTAAAATGATTCATGGATTACACGACAAATCATATGGGGAGAGGCTGCGTGAATTAAACATGTACTCCCTGGAGCAGCGGAGGGACAGAGGAGACATGATCGAGACCTTCAAATTTCTAAAAGAAATAAATAAGGTGCAGGTCCAGGACCTGACCCATATGAAAAATCACTCAAGAACCAGAGAGCACAACATGAAGCTAGAGGGGAGCAGATTCAGAGGTAACACATGCAAGTTCTTCTTCACCGAGAGAGTGGCTGATCCATGGAACTGCCTTACACAGGAGGCAGTGGAGGCAAAAATGGTGGAAACTTTGAAGAAGACGTGGGATAGATACAAGTGCACCACAACACTGAAAAGCAGTTAAGGGAAGGGGTCGTATTTTGGGCAGACTAGATGGGCTGCATAGCCTCCTTCTGCCATCGCGTTCTGTTTCTACAGTCTCTGATCAAACAGGCTTTAGCAAACTCACATTGGCAGTTTTTCATAACAGGTGCCACTCTGGCAGGTGTAGCTCTGAATAAAACAGTTTTATGACTAGTGGAACCACTTGTACAGGTTTGGTTCCCAACTTTAATTCTGGCAGCTTGACTCAGGATTCAGCAATTCACTCACTTCAGTCTTGTTGTACCAAACAGTTTCTGGTGCAGTTCAGGCAAGTAAAGCTTTTCTCCTCTCTCAAGAGTTTCAGCAACTGCTGCTGATACTGGAGTTCAAACAGACCACTTCTGAGCTGTCTGGCTGTGGAAACCCTGATAGACCTCAAAATATTCTCTCAGAGCACACAGTCTGAGCATCCTCACTCTCTGGAGGCTCCCTCAGAACTGCACTGTTCAATCGTCCCTCCTTACCTGAAGAAAACATGATACTGTAACCCGATTGGGAGAGGAGGCTGTCAGTCACAGTTCTGGCATTCCAATTAGCCAATAAAAGGCACCAAACACACAGTTCTCAGTTCTTCTCAGCAGCCATAGTTGAAGGACCCTTCAGGAACCTTTGAGTTCCGATTGGCTGAAAACAAAGGTCAAAGTAACAATATGGCTACCAGATTGCAGATAGATAAACAGTCCCATTTTAAAGTTCATTTTTATAAACAATCTATTTAGCTTTAGAAATAAACATTTACAACATTCAATAGAGCTCCCGCTTCACTACTATCCGTTGCAAGAGTGGAGTCGAAAGGAGCGATCTTCATCAAAGAAATCTCTTGCAGCAGGTCATTACATATAGGAATACTCCTGCCGCAGGCATGAGTCCATCAGGATGATTCATCAGCAGTCGACCTGGGACCGCCATGTGCTGTGTCCTGACAGGTGTAAAAGGGGGTGGTCCCAGAAGCTCCTCAGTTCTTTTCCTACTGTGACCTGCATGCTGCATGTTCTCCCTCCCGGAGTTCAGCTTCAGTCGACAATGATGGAAAGGTCTTGTTACTTTCTTCTTCCAACCCTCATCAACGATCCATGTCTTTGGATCTGCTTTTTCAAAACTGTGCCTGTGGCAAAAACATGTGATGGAGGACTTGCACGAACTTTGTGTTCGGCGCCTGGGTCCAACCCACGATACCTGTGCTTGTGTCCTTCATCACAGGTTCAACAAGGCCACCAAACGATGATGATTAAAGACTGTTTGAGAACACCTCTTGGAGCAAAAACTTGTCCTCCTAGAGCAGGCACAGTGCTCGTCGATGAAGGAGTCATCACCCTCATCTTCTGGAACCCAGAGGTCTGATAAGCATTCTGCATTGATGGGGACAGCGGATAAACCCAAGAAGCACTCTTACAAGAGTAAACATATGGTTTCTGCCTCCTCTCCACCGACGCCCAGCCTAGCCATGTCGTCTTCTACACCGTCGATGACCTCTGACATTTCGTCTTCCCGCTTGTCAACGACTCCTTTGTTGACGGCGGTTGGGGTTTCTCAATTGCAGTTTCCCATGTTGCCACCTCCTTCTAAAGGTTCTCAGCATTGTTCTTCAGCTGCTCTGATTATGTCCTTGCCTGCTAGGCTGGGTCTGAACTTGCTGGGTTCCTCAAACCTTTCCACAGCTCCGTCAAACGTTCTGGGGACTTATGTTCACCCCACATCGATGGCTTGTCTGGAACCTCAGCCTGAGCCTGCATCTTCGGTTGTGCCGATCCAGTCCATACACACTACTTCCAGTCAGGCTTCAAAATTGGCCATGGTTGATGTGCAGGCTTTGGTTCAGACCATTCTGGGTCTCACTAAGCCCATCCCTACATCTCTGGGGACTGTCCCTTCGGCTCCTGTTTCTATGCCTTCCAGGCATTCTTCAGTGTCTAGGACAGCTAGTTCTTTCCCGGCGTCTCAAGGCCCTGTCCTATAGGACATTGAGGGAGATGATGGGGACCCCAACTGGTCCATGGACCTACAGGAGGATGTTTTGAGTCATGAACCCATATCCCCTCTGTCTGTTTCCTCGGCTTCCTCCCTTGTGGAGGAACCCAATGCCACCCTTTCCTGTTCTCCCCGGATGACCCTAGTTTTTCTGACATTATGTTACATTTGCAGAAAACTTTTGGGTTTAAGTAAAATGAGCAGAACACCTCCAGGAGGAAGTTGCTGGATTATTTGGGCCTTCCCTCCTGCCCATCCTTAGTAGTCCCTCCTTTACTGGAAGCCTATGATGATGGGATTTTGGCCACCTAGCAACAGCCCTCTTCCATCCCTTCAGCCCTCGAAAGGCCAATAGGACTTATTTGGCCCCTTTAGAACATTCATATTTTGTCAACCTGCCATTGGCAGACTCCGTGGTTACTAATGTGGTGAATGATTGAATGGCTCAGCCAAAGCATCGTAGTGCCCAGCCTCCTGATAAGGAGTCCAAAATGTTGGATGTCATGAGAAAGAGTGTCTATTCTTCTGCTTCTAATCTCACTGTCAGAATTCTGAACTACTTGGGTCACCTCCTTAAATATCAGGACAAGATTCTTAAAGCTACTTAAGACTCTGTTCAGTCTCTCCTGGACTCAGTCCCTAAAGAGGATCTGAATGCCAAGCTTTCCACTGCCTTGGCTGTTGGCCGACACTTACTGAGAATGGCTCATGATGCCATGGTCTCTACTGCCAAAGCCTCATCTGCTGGCATTTGTCTTCACCACCATGCCTGGCTCGGGGTTTCTGGGTTTGTCCCAGATGTACAGCATTCCATTCTTAATGTTCCTTTTAAGGGGGATAAGCTGTTCGGTACTCAGATTCAGGACATTCTGACATCCTTGCAGGCCTCGGGCCGTACTCTACAATCTGTACATTCCCTCTACCATACCAAAGAAAGGTTAAAGGTAATTTACGTAGACCGGCCGCTCATCAAAGATCGGCCCCATGACAGCAGCAGGGGACTACATTTAAGGCTCAGGTCTCCCTGCCTGGACCCAGAGCTGCTCAAAAAGCCACCCGCTTTACCCCAGCTGCCCCCCCCCAACAGGGGAAGACTTCTACCTGAGGCCTCCCCCTTGTCTATGGGACCCGAGACCCATCCCACAGCTATAAGGGGCATCGCTGCATCTGACAGGCTGGCAAACAATCACCTCAGATGCATGGGTCCTTCAATTGGTGCAGTTTGCCCACACTCTAGATCTCACGAGCTGTCCACCCCCTTTACCTCCAAGAGCCTCTCACTACTCCCAGACCAGGAGTCTGCCCTACAGTTAGAAATCCAAGCCTTACTAACAAAACGGGCTATAGAACCTGTCCCGTTTCCACGAAGGGGAAGGAGTTTTTACTCCCATTTTTTTCTGGTCCCAAAATGGACGGGAGACTTACGCCTCATCCTCAACCTCAGAAACCTCAATCTCTGTACAGAGTACAAACGGTTTTACAGTAGATGGTTACCCTCCAGTCGTGCCTCTCTCTCTCCTGACTATGGGGGACTGGCTTTGTTCTCTGGACATGAAGGATGCTTACCTTCACATTCTGATGCACCCTGCTCACAGGCAATTTCTCAGCTTCTGTTTTCAAAGTCATCATTATCAGTTCAGAGCTCTCCCTTTCGGGGTGTCCTCGGCACCTTGAGTATTCATCAAATACCTAGTAGTAGTAGTAGCCACTGCCCTTCACCGCAGAGGTCTTTACATCTTTCCATACCTAGACGACTGGCTTCTCAATGCCTCCTCCAGAGCACTCTTGGAGTCTACCCTGTCCCAGACTCTTCACTTCTTTTCCACATTAGGGATCACGATGAACATACCAAAATCCTACATGGAACCCTCACAGAGTCTCCAGTATAGAGATGAGGTTCTAAACACATCCCTAGTGATGGCTTTCCTTCCCAAAGATAGGGCCGAAGTGCTCATTGTTCTGGTATCTGAGTTGTGCAACAGTCAGTTTGCCATGGCTCGCACATGCCTCCGCCTTCTCAGTTATATGGTGGCTGCCATACCCACCACTCTTCATGCAAGATTACAAATGAGGATTCTTCAGTGGACCCTCTGGGTCCAGTGGGATCAGCTCGCCAATGATTTCAAGGCCACAGTTTTGATCTCCAACCCGGTGGTATGGGATCTCCAGTGGTGGCTCTCCCTTTACAATCTTCTCTGTGGTGCCCCTTTCCAAATTTCCATTCCAGGTCTCATTTTGACAATGGATGCCTCCCCCTGAGGCTGGGGAGCACATCTACTGCACAATCAGTCCTGAGGCTCTTGGAGATCTCTCGAGACATGATTGCATATCAACCTTTTGGAAATGAGGGTGGTCCTCTATGCCCTACAAGCTTTCAAGTCCCTCCTCACCCCAGGCTGTCTGAACATCCAGTCTGACAGTTCCACAGTGGTTCATTATCTGAACAAACAGGGAGGTACCCAATCTTGTCCTCTTTGCAAAGAAGTAAAACGTCTGTGGTATTGGGCAATCCAGCACTGGATACATCTCATTGCAGTACAAATACAGGGTATTCGGAATACCCTGCTGGATGCACTGAATGGGAGCTTCTCCCGGATTTTCTGGCAGATGACTTCCTCCTCTGGTGCAGACCAGGTGTAGATCTGTCCACTTCTCTGCACAATGAAAAACTGCCTCTTTATTGCTCATTAGAGTCAGGTCCTGGAACTTTATGGCTCTACACATTGTCTCATTCCTGGACGGGAAGGTTTCATTCTGCTTTCCCACGCTTCCCTCTCATACAGAGAGCTGTACTCAAGCTGTTCAGGGACAGGGCGACATTAATACTCATTGCGCCTTTTTAGACGAGACAGGTTTGGTTCCCTTTGCTCCATCAATTGTCTGTCCAGGAAACTCATCCTCTTCCCATTTGTCCTGCCCTACTGTCCCAGGCGGGGGGCACACCTCTACACCCACACCTATGATTCTTGCATCTTCACGCATGTTTCCTGAGGACTTAGTCCTCTCCAGATTCCGGGTTTCCCCTGCTGTGGCAGAGGTGCTTTAGGCAACCCGAAAACATTCTACCCGTTCTTCATACTCTATGAAATAGAAGCATTTTTCCCTTTGGGCTGCCGACAAGGAAATAGACCCTTATTCTTGTCCCCAGCAAACTGTGCTGGACTATTTGCTCTTCCTTTCAGAGGCTGGTCTTAAGTACTCCTCCATCAAAGTACGTTTGTCAGCCATTTCAGCTTTCCATGTTTTCCTGGAGGAAAAACCTCTTTCCCAACTGCCTGTTGTGGGAACATTTTTGAAGGGTACCCTTTATCTCAAACTCCCTTTTAGGGACCCTGTCCCTCCTTGGGATATGAATTTTGTATTTGAAAGCTTACATTGAGCCCTTTTGAACCAGTGGCTATATGTCAGCTGTGTTTTCTCACTTGGAAAACTATATTTTTAGTTGCTATTATGTCTGGAAGGTGCATTTCTGAGTTGCATGCACTCGTGTGCAAGGAATCCTACTAGATTTTTCACAAGGACAGGGTCTCCCTCCATACTAATCCTAAATTTCTCCCCAAAGTGGTTTCTGAATTTATGTTAAACCAGGCTATACATTTACCTGTCTACTTTGTGGAGTCGGCTAATCCAGGAGAATCCCTGCGTCACACTTTGGCTGTGTATAGAATAATGAGATACATGATACTGCTCACACAAAACAAGTACGCAGATCTGAACAACTGTTTGTTTCTTTCACCCCTGGAAAAGGGCACATTCCTATTTCTAAGCAGTGCTTGTCCACTTGGTTGGCTGACTGCATCACTTTTTGTTACAACAAATACCACAAGCCTCTTCCGGAAGTAGTAAAACCCCACTCCACGAGGGGATTGGCAGCCTCAATGGCTTGCTCCAAAGGTGTCTCCGCCATTGATATCTGTGAGGCTGCTACATGGTCTATAGTCCATACCTTCACAAAGCATGGCTGCCTCGACATTGACTCCAAAAAACATACGGCTTTTAGCAGGGCTGTTCTGCAAGGCCTATTGTCCTAAATTTCTATAGTGCTATGCCTCCTCCTTTGTCTCCCAACTGCTGGGGACTCTTCCTGCATGTAATGACCTGCTGCAAGTGATTTCCTCGATGAAGATAGTACAGTTGTATAAGAACTTACCATAATGGTAGATCTTTGAGAGAATCTCTTGCAGCAGGTCATGCGACCCCTCCCACCAACCCCCTTGCTTCCTGCCCTAGGAGGATGATGAGTGCCTTTATTACTTATGGGAGATCCCAGTTCCGCCTTGGTTCCCCCTTGGATGCCTCTTTTTGTGATTTCATTGCAGTCACTGAGGGGAAAAGAACTGAGGAGCTTCTGGGACCACCCCCTTTTATACCTGTCAGGACACAGCACATGGTACAATGGAGGCAATCCCAGGTCAACTGCTGATAAATCATCCTTTTTTTTTTTTTATTTCAAATTCAGATTAATACCTTTGAGCCGAGGGCTCGTTTACAAAGGTTCCAAGTCAACAAGGAATACAAGACATTTACAGGTGATGAAACATTGCAAAACAGAAAGACGTCAACTAACAAGTGTTATTAGTGTGCAGTTACAACATTAAGCAGGGTACAAGAAGTAAGGAGAAAAGGACCACACTTGCAGAGAAACATATTAATGCAGCACTAATTAAGTGCCATACAGTATTTAACAATCATGTTACGGTTCAGACGGGGTGCTCCCAGTCTGCAGAAATGCAGTTTAAGCAGCCAAGGTGAGGCTTTGTCAAGGGGAGGTAGTAGGTGGTGGGAGGTGGAGGGAAAGTGGGCAGTTGTGGAACAGGAGGGTACGAGCGAGAGAGGATAGTTTATCCTAATGGACTCATGCCTGCAGCAGAAGTATTCCTGTATGTAATGACCTGCTGCAAGAGATTCTCTCAAAGATCTACTATTATGGTAAGTTCTTATGCAACTGTACTTTCCCTGGCCAGTCATGAGCTCTGGATTACTCAGACCCAGCACAGGCTATGGATACTATATACGAGATACTGAGCTTCTTAAAGCTATAGCACAACAGCACCGGCTAGCACGTTCATGCAGGAACCATGGACAAAGGATTACTTTACAGGGGTTTAACCTTAATACTTAATATTAGCCCAGGTTCAAAAGCAGAAAACAGTGCAGGAGCATGGCCAGAATGAGGGGCAAAGGAGGTGCCCAAGGAGAAAACTTAAGGTAAGCTCCATCATTCTGGGGGTTACACCGGTGTAGCTCATAGGAATGAACAATGATTCCCTTTCTTGCATCCCCTAATTTCATCCTAATTTAAATATAAATGAGGTTGCTTCACTCTGTTCCATCCTGGTGTGAAAACCTGTTTGACGCTATTGCAAAGGTCATGACCCCACTCATGCAAGGCATCATGGGAGTTTACGCATCTCTGCACAAGCCAGCAGAAGTTATACTGTCAGTCAGTTCTGTTACATGTCTTGTGAAGTTCATTTATTCTATAAAAGCAAATTTTCTAACTCATATACACTTTAAACTGCAGAAAACAGCATGGCACTTACTATGCCTTGGAAAGTTTCATAGCCAGCATAAAACAAGAACATAGGGACTGCAGAGGACAGCAACAGCACTGACTGATACACTATACTTCTACAGGCTTTAGCTCTAAAACATCATAAACTCCCAGTATGCCTTACAAGTCGGGTCATGACCTCTGCAATGGAATCAAGCAGGTTTCCACACAAGACTTAAGTAACTTAATTTACATTTAAATCCTGATGAAATTAAGAGGGCGAAATAGAGGCAATCATTGTTCATGCCTGCAAACTACAGGTAAACAGGAAAATAGGTTGAGAGGACCTTCCCTTTAAGAGAGGCCTCCATGGACCAGGCAAATAGACCAGGGACTGATATGAGGGAGGCAGAGTCAAAAACAGAGGAACCCATGAATCGACCCTTTGAAGCAGGGAAGGGAAGCAGACTTTATCTACCTGCTCAAGACCCTGTCCATGCTTTCCTTCTGATTTGTTCCCTGCCATTGGAAATGTGCATTCACATCACTCCAGATGGGCAGACATCTGGGCAGCATCACTGACCTGTGCACCCCTGCGTTGCATGCCTCT
This sequence comes from Neoceratodus forsteri, assembly GCA_016271365.2. Lineage (NCBI taxonomy): Eukaryota > Metazoa > Chordata > Ceratodontiformes > Ceratodontidae > Neoceratodus > Neoceratodus forsteri. Next base: position 168,322,845 of record JADMNL010000027.1, read on the forward strand.
ACACCCTGTGACCAGTAAGGGGCAGACAAGTGGTGGAGTTAGCTAAGTGGTCTCCCCAGAGGAGGAGAGTGTCTGATTGGATGCTCAGTCCTCCCCAGTCTACATCTACTCCTGCATTTCCAGGATTGTGGTACCAGACCAGGTCCCAGTGTGCCAGAGTGAGTCCCCACTACCCGATGTTATGAAGCCACCATATTGTTTACCAGTTGGAGTACTAATCTACAAGGCCCTAGATGGGATGAGTCCAGGTCACCTGTTGGAGCTCCTGTCCCCTCACTCATCCTCCCAGCCTCTCTGCTCCACTGATATGGGCCTCTTGACAACACTTAAGGCTAGACTGAAATCCTCGGGGATCAGATGTTCGAGGTAGCTGCTCCAGTGGTGAGGAATGCCTTCCCGTGGGCCCTTAGAGAGGCCCCATCAGTGGAGGCCTTTAAGAGGGGCCAGAAATGTTATCTCTTTAAGGATGCTTTTTAATAATACAGCATCCGACCAACCCATGCTTTATCTGGGCACTCACTGCTGTGGCTGGGGTTTTTATGCATTATATGAATTGGTTGTGTTTCATTTACTGCGACTACTATTGACCCTGCTTTTTTTGTACAGTCTTATCTTTGATTTGAGGTAGGGAGTTTTTTTTTGTACTGTTTATTTATCACTTATCCCGCCAGACTCTCTCAGGTGCAGGTACTCGACGGAGCTCTGCTGCCCACCTGAAGCTTCCAACTCTGGTGCTCACCAGGACCCGATTCTCCCCCCAACCTCCCCTGGCCACTCAACCTCCTGGCTCTAAGCTCCCAGGGTGGGACCGCCAACTCCTCTGGCACTCTATCTACAGTCTGATGGAGTGATCAGAGAGATGGAAGGAGACTGGGAGCACCAGGACGGATGGCCCAACTTTGGGCATGGGGCTCAGCCACTGACCCATGCTGTTGCCTACCAGTGAGGTAAGGGTTTTCTCTTCATTTTGTCCCCAGGAGCACGGATGTGCACTAACATCAGCGCGGCTGCATCATAGATGTCCGCTGCGCTCCTCCCCCTTAGTTGTTACAGTGCTAGCAATACCCCAGTCTCCACTGGGGGTCTCCACTGCACTGAAGAGACCCAGATCCTCCCCAGGGAGAGGAGAGCAGTCTATCAGATGCTCAATCCTCTCCCTCTGCCGCTGACCCCCGATGCCCAAGCTTTTTCCCGAACTAGGGTCACCGGTGTGGCACGAGGTGTGGCGGCCAGTGCCTCAACCCTCAGTGCCACTGGGCCAGCTTTGAGATAGGGAGTTGAGTGATATGTCCCCGACAACACAGAAGAAAGCAGCTCTACACAGGGCTCCAAAATTATTCAAAAATTTATTTCAAAGCTTCCATACAAACAATTAACCCAGTTGAGTGATATGTCACCTAGTTCCTCATACTGAGACCTTTGTAACTCAAGAGATCACTCCATTATTCACAAAGAACTACGGGGTACCACATATGATATCGAGTTTCATACTGCTCTGTATCTCCAAATGGTGTTTTCCTACCCTAAACTTTCTTATAAAATCTGTACCAAAACTCTAATAGTAGAAACATCTATAAGAGTAGGTTCATTAGTGTCCTTACCTACTTTAATTAACTGAATACTGCAAGCTCCTAATTTTGTTTCCTAACATTTGTTAACTTTTGTATTGATCCTGGCCCAGCACCACCAATTATGGCCTGTAAGTAGGATTGAAAACAAAAGGCTTTCACTTACACTGATGAATCTGTCTCAATCCCTCTGCTCTGAGAAAAGAGAAAAAGATGTGAACACGCCAACCTGAGACCCAGATAAGATCAGGAATGGCTTGGCTGAGTCTTATTGTTGGTCCTGAAACAGTATCCCCCTAAAATGTCAGTGAGAATAATGTACTAGAAGTCTTGGTCATACATTGAGGTGGACTTAGCTGTTTTTTTAAAAGAGCTGATCACAATGATAAACTAATTAACCATTTCACCACCAAAACTTTGTAAAGCCCATGCACCGCTGTGTGTCAGATACCAGAATAAATAGGTCAGAGTCTGACAATCAGCTTTAATAAGGCTCCGCAATCAGAAGTGACACCAGTGATGTAACTAGATCAGTCTAGCCCTTTATTAGCCAGTAGCACCAACTCTTGCCCTCATATATGACTCGAGACCCAATCTTCGCAAAGACATAAACATAGACATAAACGGGATGGAGGCAGTCCAGAGGAGGGCAACTAAAATGGTGCAGGGTCTGCACCAGAAGACATATGAAGAGAGACTTAAGGGATAGAAACTTTCAAGTACCTCAAGGGAATCAACAAAGTCCAAGAGGGTAGCATCTTTCAGAAAAAGAGGTGTGCAAGAACAAGGGGGCACAATTTGAAGATAGAGGAGGGGTGGCTCAGAGGTAATGTAAGGAAGTATTTTTTCACAGAGAGGGTTGTGGATGCATAAAACGGCCTTCCGGAGGAGGTTGTGGAGTCAAAAACAGTGGTGGAATTAAAGAATGCATGGGACAGTCATAAGGCAATTCTAGGGGTTGGGGGTAGGAAGAAATAGGCTGTTGGTTAACTAGGATCTGCAGCTTATCCATTAGGTAGGGAAATGGGCAGACTGGGTTGGACAAGTGGTCCTTATCTGCCATCAAATTCTATGTTTCTATAGGCGCTTTTACACTGGCAGTCTTTCAACGGAATAAGCATTATGGAAGGACCTTACCGTTCCATCGAATGCTGTGTAAACGCTATTTGTTCCGTTGTAAAAAATGAACGGTCACCTGAACTGCACTCCGTGGTGTAGGTGGTTTGTCCCAAGTGTGCCGTTGCAGCGCGCAATGTAAAGCGCCCATTCTGGAGCAAAAAACTCTAGCTCTAGCAAGGAGTACTGCACCGTTACAGATGGCAGGGTGCTTTGTGGTGAAAAATAGAACTCATGTAATCAGAACGTGGAGCGGAACAGGCTGTATCGGTGCTACACAGGTAACACTCGTTTCGGCACAGCAGCGTGTGTGTAAAAGGGTCTTATGTTTCTACAGGCCACTTACTCACCATGTGACCTTCGGCTACTCACTTAGCCTCTCAGTGCTCCAATCCACCCAGCTGCAGAAATGGGCAGAGGCAGTACCCCTCTGGAAATGAGATGTTGCATCTTAGCTGTGCTGTCCTGGATACACAAGATAGCTAGCTAGCTAGCTAGATAGATAGATAGATAGAGAGATAGATAGATAGATAGATAGATAGATAGATAGATAGATAGATAGATAGATAGATAGATAGATAGATAGATAGATAGACAGACAGACAGACAGACAGACAGACAGAGAAGATAGATAGATAGATAGATAGATAGATAGATAGATAGATAGATAGATAGATAGATAGATAGATAGATAGATAGATAGATATAGGACCAAACAGAACAAGTTAACAGTGTAATTACAAATTTCACAAGTTGAAGAAATGTTCCAAGTTCAAAAACACATCCTTACTAAGGGCCTGATCTACAAAGGGCTATAATCTATTAAAGGTGATAGAGAACCGTTTGTACACCTCAAGATACCCTTCTACTTGCCTTTTGTTGGCTACTCTGTATTCTGATATGTTTTGAACTTTGTTAAATTAATAGTCTGGTTTTGTGTGTTGGGGGGGGGAGGCCTTTATAACTACCATGAACATGCCTCTCCTTGACAGTTGCTGCTCTTTCCTTTCATACTTCCTGAATATTCTGTGACATAGGTAACACCATTCCAGGTCATTCAGATGAATGGCCTGGAATGGTGTTACTGTTATTATGGGATGGTTTAGAAATGCTCTTGGGATACTTGGGATTTACTCTCAGAGGAGCAGGGGGACTGCGCAGGCAGTGTTGGCGGGCTACTTCTTGGGGGTCCAGAGGTCCTGAGGGACGGTGCAGGCCACATCAGTGGTGAAAGAGCTGTTACAGGAGCTGTATCAGGAGCAAATTTGGAGCTGGGGACGGCCACATCGGTGGCTAAGAAGAGTTCAGTGATCTGAGTTGGAGCACCCACTACAAAGCCAGGGCGCCATTTTCAGGACTCGTGGCTGGGCCTTTTAAGGGACAAGCCCAGCCACTCTTGGGATGCTAGGTTGCCACCCACCTCACCCCAACCCCGAACTCTATTAAATGCTCGGAGGAGGAGGAGGGGCCAGGTGCAGGTAGGTCACTGATTGGTTGGGTGGCTATACTGGGGTTTTCTCCATTTCTGACTCTGACTATTCTTGGAACTGTTAGGGTATGTAACTCTGTTCATGCTCTTTTATTCTGCTTAGTAGCTTGGTCCAAGAGCTGTGTTTTTAATTTCACAGGCTACATCGCCTCGTATGGCTGGCTGTAGAGGGTTGCAGGTAGGTCTACCTGGGGGTGGGGACCTGGTCAAGGGTGAATGTCCAAGAATGTTTGTAGAGGGCCTCTGGGGGTGGCCCCCAGCCACCAGGGCAGGCATCTTTGGGAGGATTGTAGGGTGCACTGGCTGCAGGGCAGCCATGGTCCTAAGCTGGGCCTGAAGGGAGGGAGATTGCCCAGTCTGTAGCAGTTACTGCAGATCAGGGGGGAGCGTGACTGGGTACGGAGGAAATTGTAGTTGTTGGAGGGAATAAACATGTCTGGGAGGGCCTGGTGGGAGCAGGAGGGCAGTGATAGAGTGCAACCTGGATCCGTTTCATCAGGCAGGAGTGGAGAACCTAAGGGGTATGGGCTAGTAGCAAAGGGGGGTAGTTATCTGGGAGGTAACCGGTAGAGGAAAACAGGCTAAATCATAGGATGCGGGGGGGAACAGGTGGGTTGGGACTCACAGGGGGCCAACTGGAGGTGTGGATAGCAGGAAATCAGGACAAAAAAGGAGGTTGGCTTTGAGTGCTATAATAAATTTGAGCCATTGAGTAAGTTGGTTGGAGAGGATGTGGTGAGGGGGGGGTAGAGGAGGAAAAGGAGGGTGGAGGAGAGAGGGATACGGTGAATCAGACAAGGATGGACATCAGTAATTCAAATAAGTATGCTAGCAGGGGAGGAAGCAAATCAAGTGTCAAAGAAGGGGCGGGGGGACCAGCAGAGGGAAGGTGTAGAGGCTGCAAGTCAACTTGATGAGAAAGGAGGAGAGATTGAGGTGAGGGAGGGGCATGCTTCGAGGGGGGAGGATTATACCAGAGTAAGGCTCAAAGGTAAGGGGGACCTGCAGGTGGGCATGGAAGGGCAAGAGGAAAGGGAGGAGGTAGGAGGGGTGATGGTGATGGGAATGCCGTGGTTGGGGGGCTAAGAGGTGAGAGCTGGAAAGGGGGAGGAGGTTGGAGAAAAGGCTTGACTGGGGTAGAGAGTGGGGTGGAGGCTAAACTGGGGGGAGCTGGGGAACTCAGTTAAAAAAGGCATGACAGGGGTAGGGTGGCTAGGGGTTCTCTTGTAGAGGGTCCAGAAAGAAGCCAAGGGGAAGTGGTCTCAAGGAGGAAGGAGGTGACGGGGGCTGGCGGTGGAGTCCAAAAAGGAGGTGCACAAAAGATCAAGGGGCAACTAAGGTTCTCCTACTCGGGGACTCCATGACCAGGGGTATTCATTGGGTGGGGCAGGGTGAGGGAAAATCCAGTCCAGTTAAGGTAGTGGGTATTTCTGGTCTGACTGTGCATAGGGTGAAGTTCATGGTGTATGAGCTGGCGAGGGACTGTGGAGGATCACTGGACTTCCTGATGCATCTGGGGACAAATGATATTGAGGGGAATAGTGTGCTGGAAATTCAAGCAAGATTCCAAGAACTGGACAGGGTCTGTCATGACAATGGATGCACAGTCTCCTTCTCGGAAATCCTGCCAGTGCTAAGGGCCACTGTGGAGAACAAACAAAAGATCAGGGAGATTAATGACTGGCTCAGGCAGTGGGGTGAAGCACAAGAGATTGGGGTGTTGGGAGACTGGGGGGCAGTTTGGGAAGACAAGGGACTGTATGCCCTGGATAGGCCTCACCTAAATCCGGTAGGGAAGGAAGTTCTCAAACTGGGGATGATGGAATTCATTCAGGCTAGATGGGGTTTAAACTTGTGAAGGGGAAGGGGGCCACTGCCGGGCTGATCCAGCCATCCATACCACTGGTAGGACTGGCCTGCAACCCCATAGAGGGGGGACAGATGGTACCCTAGGCGAGAAGTGTGGACGGATATATGAAAGATCTGGGGAGGATATGGTAAATAGGAATAGGGACAAGGGTTGGAGGGTGGCCTTAATAAATGCCAGGAGCCTGGGGAATAAAATGTCTGAGTTCCAGGCCACGCTGTTTGAGGGTGGGGTGGATGTAGCAGCGGTCACTGAAACTTGGGCCACCTCTGGCCATGACTGGGACCTTAATCTGAGTGGGTACCTTATGCTAAAGAAGGACAGAAAGGTGGGCAGAGGGGGAGGAGTAGCAATGTTCATTAGGGATAACATTGAGATTATGAGAGTGGAGGAAGCAGAGGGCAATGTGGAGGCCCAATGGGTCAGCTTGTGAACCCCCATGGGAGGGAATATCAAGTTGGGGGTGGTATGTAGGCCCCCAGGATTAGTAGAGGACCTGGAGGATTGCTTGTTGGCTAACATTAGAGGGCAGTGTGGACTGGAAGGGGAAGGAGTGGTGTTGATGGGGGACCTTAATATGCCAGCTACTGATTGGGGTACTGTGACATCCACTGTAACCAGAGAGCAGAAGTTGCTGGATGGCTTCCTGGATGTGTTCCTCAATCAACAGGTGATGGACCCAACAAGGGAGGGTCATATCCTGGATGTGGTTTTAGCAAATGGGGATCTTGTACGAGATCTGGTTGTGGAAGAACCCCTGTCTGGGAGCAACCTCAACACAGTCTGGTTTTGGCTTAAACTGCAGGGGGGAGGAGGATCATTCAAGGACAATGATAGTTGATTTTAAGGGGGCGGACTTTCAGAACATGGGGGAAATTCTCAAGGGGCATTTGCAGGAGATAAAACCAGGTTTGGACGTGGAAGGTAGGTGGGAGAACATAGAGCAGGGGCTACAGGAGGTCACCAGGACCTGTGCAAGAGTGAAGCACTAGGGCAGTATGTCTTGTAAACCATGCTGGTGGACCAAGGAGGTCCAGAAGACAGTAATGGAGAAGAAGGCTGCCTACAGTAGGTAGAAAAAAATGAGAGGAGAGAGGGATAGAGAGAATTATCGCCTTGCAACCAGGAAAGTCACCAGAGTGGTGAGGGGAGCAAAGGCCTGGAAAGATCAGAGGCTGGCGCAGGGGATAAGGGGTGGGAAAAAGGGGGTTAGGTATATTGGTGAGCAGAGGAAGGGCAAGGGCCAGCTCAGTAGGTTGAGGACAGCCGGGGGTGGGTGGAAGGGGCCGGACAGCAGGCGGAGGTACTGAATGAGTACTTTGCCTCTATGTTCACTAGAGAGGAGGCTGGGGAACTTCCAAAAAAGGGGTTGAAGGACACAGAAGGTGCAGCAGACCTGACTATTGGGGTACCTGCTGAAGAACAAGCCACTGGGGGAGGTAGGCCAGGGGTGAGATATCAGGCTGGTTCTGCTGAATGGGGGGGAGAACAGATGCTGATATTCCTATCGGTTGGGTGTGGGAAGCCCTCCAGTCCTTAAAAAAGGATAAATCTCCGGGGCCTGATGCTATTCATCCCAGAGTACTGAGGGAGTTGGTGGATGTTTTGGCTGCACCATTGACGGATCTCTTTAACTTGTTGCTCCAGACAGAGAGGGTGCCAAGGGATTGTAAGCAGGCACATTTTATGTCCATCCAGGTTTTCCTGCGCAAAGTGCTTGGGAAGGGGAGATTCAGTGGGGATAACCTCAACCTGAAACTAATCTCACTCTCACTCAAAGAAATCCTGTCCCCTATCACCCATATCCTTAACCTCTCACTCCGTCTCACAATATTCCCCCACAAATGGAAAGCTACAGTAGTCACCCCTGTGTACAAGAGTGGGGATCGTGCCCTTCCCAGGAACTATAGACCCATCTCTATACTACCACCACTCTTGAAGGCCCTTGAATGAATCATTGCCAACCAACTTGTCGATTATCTGGACAAGCACATGCTCCTATGCGCAGAGCAACATGGCTTTAGGGCTGGGCATAGCACCACTATAGCCCTCCTGGAATACATGGGCTTCATCCACAAATCCCTCGATCTTGGCCAGCTCATTGGGGCTATCTATATTGACCTAACAAAGGCCTTTGACATGGTCAACCATGTCCTCCTAATTGACCAACTCACTGCCATAGGCCTTGCCCCTGAGGCGGCTGCATGGTTCCGCAGCTACCTACACTGCCGTTCACAGCAAGTCAGGATATATACTTATCTCTCTGACACCAAGCCTGTGTGCTCAGGCATTCCACAGGGGTCATTACTGGGCCCCCTCCTGTTTATCCTATTTCGGAATTGCCTCCCCCTAGCCAGTCCGTGCTGTATCCTCCTCTATGCGGATGATGCAGTTATCTTTTCTAATGGCTCTGACCCCACTGCTCTTGAGCAACAGCTACAATGTGACTTCACCAGTGTAGAGTCGTGGTTTACAGATCATAAATTGATAATGAACTACAGCAATCGACAAACGCTTAGAGCTACTTTATCGCCATAAGCAGAGCCTGACTCCTGAAGCCCTCAGCATAGCGGTCCACAGTTCAGTGGGTTCTCTAGTGGACTACAGACTGCCGATATATGGCTCTGCCACAGATACTACCCTCCGGCATATAAAAACTGCCCTTAACAATGCTTGCAGGCTCACCTTAGGGGCACACCAACCAACCCACACCTGCGATCTCTATGCAAAGGCTCACTGGCTAAGGTTCTTTGGTCACTTAAAATATCAATTTTGCCTCCCGGCCAAAAAGATCTGCCTTGGTCAGCTCCCAACTAGGGTCCAACAACTCCTAGTTCCCAGCATTAATCCCAGGCCCACCCAAAATTCAGAACTGCAGTCCTTTTTTGACTCCAAAATGTCGGACATCTGAAGGACAAAGGTCCTTTGCCTATCGGGCACCATTGTGGTTCAACTCCCTCCATGATAACATTAATAGCCTGCCCATTCTGTGGACCTTCAAAAAGAACCTAAAGAGCCATTTAATACAGGAATCTCAATGTGTCTGCCCATCGCTAGCACCTAGCAAAGGCATCTCCTACCATCCGCCCTTCTGCCAAACAGATCTCTTTCTCTCTCTCTGTCTCTCTCTCTTTCTTTCCCCCTCCCTCTCCCTCTCTCTCTCTGTCTGTCTGACATCCTGCACTTGGGGCTCAACCCCCCCCGCCTCTCCAGCACTTCTATGTGCTAACCCCCTCGTGTTGCTGACAACTAACAGGCTCCCTGTTGGGCACAGTTATTTAGTCTGTTCCTGTATGCATCTGACTGTGTTTACTAATTCCAGTTTTAGTTTTCGCTGTATTTTTTGCATTCCTTTGTTTAAAGACCAAATGTACCTAAACGTTCTCATTCTAATTCTATTGCCTTGTTTGTCTCAATCCTCTGTTATAATCACCTACTTGTTCTAAATGTACTAACGTGGAACCTATGTAAAGAGCTCTGAGCTCAAATGGTTAATCCAAGATCTGAAAATAAAATAAAAAGGGGATCAAAAGAAGAGCCAGGAACCTATAGACCTGTCAGTTTGACGTTGGTGGTAGGGAAGGTAATGGAAAGCATACTTAAGGAAAGGCTGGGAGGTTTGTTGGAGGAGATGGGTTATCTGGATGACCGGCAGCATGGGTTTGTGCCAGGCAGAGCGTGTCAAACAAACCTTGTAGAGTTCTATGAGTGGATGACATCAGCACTCGACAGGGGGATACCAGTGGATGTACTGTTCCTGGACATTAGCAAGGCATTTGATTCGGTCCCTCACATTGGCCTAAGGGAAAAGCTGGGGGGGATGGGGGTAGGCCCATTGACAGTTAGGTGGATTAGAAATTGGCTTTCAGGTTGCACTCAGTGGGTAGTGGTCGGAGGGGAGGTCTCGTCTCCTATGAAGGTCATAACTGGGGTGCCACAGGGATCAGTCCTGGGACCACTCCTGTTTAATGCCCACATCTCCAATATCAGGGAAGGTACTGGGTGTGGAATGAGTCTCTTTGCAGACCACTCTAAGCTGGGGGCGGTAGTGGAGGGGGAGGAGGGGAGATTGGCCCTGCAAGAGGACCTGAATACTCTGGCTAGGTGGACCTGCACCTGGAAATTGAAATTTAACTCCTCCAAGTGCAAGGTGCTACACCTAGGGTAGGAAAACCCCAACTCTGTGTACACCCTGAGGGGGGATGAGTTGCAGGCCATGGGAGGGGAAAAAGATCTAGGAGTCTTGGTGGATGTTAACATGAATAATTCAGAGCAGTGCAGGAGGGCTGCAGTCAGGGCAAATAGGATGGTGGGATGCATCGCTAGGGGGATTACCTCAAGGAACAGGGAGGTGATTTTGCCACTGTACAACAGCCTGGTTAGACCACATCTTGAGTACTGTGTGCAGTTCTGGAGGCCACATCTGAGGAGGGACATCCAACTCCTGGAGAGGCTTCAGAGGAGAGTAGCCAGAATGATCCAGGGCCTGGGGGGTATGACAGATGAGGAACGACTAGGGGAGCTCAAAGTGTTCTCGCTGGAGGACAGAAGGTACGGGGGAGACATGACTGAGGTCTGTAAGTACCTCAGGGGAGTAAATAAGGCAAGCCAAGATAGGATCTTTTGAGTGAAGGAGGGTGGAATCACCAGAGGACACAGCTGGAAGATTGAGGGTGGTAGGATTAGGGGGGAAAGAAGGAGGAGGAGGTACTTCACCAAGAGAGTGGTGGAACCATGGAATGCGCTGCCCAGGGAGCTGGTACAAGCAGCTACGGTGGAGGGATTCAAGAAACGGTGGGACAGGTATAGGCAAGGGGTGAAGCAGTGGCTTGTTTGCCCTGGGGGGGCAGGACTGGGGGGATGGAGGAACAGTGAAAGGAAACAGATAGTGGGCTACGGTACCCAATCAGGGTGCTGAAGCATGAGCAGACTTGATAGACCAACAGGCCTACTCTGCTGGCGTCTAGTATGTTAGTATGTAAACATGAAAAGAAAGAGCAATAGCTTTGAGGAAAGGGGAACAACTATGCTAGATTATTTATTTGTTTATGGAAAATTGGTGAAAGCATAGCAGAATACATAACTGGTATGGAAAGAAAAATGGGAGGGCAGTTAACTATGTAAACATATGAAATTGCCAGCAGAAAAAGGCCATTTGGTCTATCGAGTCTCCTCGATTTTGCAGCTAGCACCCCTACTCTGCAGCTGCCCCTCTCACTCTATCCCCCACTCCCATAACCCTCCCTTTTTCCCTATCCCAGCCCCTCTTGAAGCATCCCACTGTTTTACAGGCCACCACCTCTGCCGGTAGTGTGTTCCATTCTGCTACCACCCTTTCCGTAAAGAAATGCCTCCTCATTTCCCTCCTAAACATTTCCACCATCCAATCTCCTGTCATGACCCCAAGTGTCTCTCCCCACCCTCCCCTTCAACAGTCCCTCTGTGCCTGTCCCGTTTATTCCTCTTATGTACTTAAAGGTCTCAATCTTATCCCCCCATCCCTCCTCTCCTCCAGAGAGTAAATGTTCAACTCCCTCAGTCTAACCTCATATGGTAACTCCCCCAGACCCAGGATCATCTTTGTTGCTCTGCGTTGCACCCCTTGCAGCAATCTAATGTCCCTGTTTAGGTAAGGGCACCAAAACTGAACGCAGTACTCCAGATGGGGTCTGACCAGCAATCTATATATAGGCAGAATCACCTCCCTCCTCCTGGAGGTTATACCCCTTGCAATACAACCCAGCATATTGTTGGCCACTGCTGCTGCTTTCCTACACTGTGCTGAGTTGTTCATTGCTCCCGTAATGAGCACCCCCAGATCTTTCTCCTCCTCAGTGACAGCTAGCTGCACCCCCCCCCCCCAAGATGGTAGCTCCTCTTTGGATTCTTTGCCACAAAATGCAGCACCTTGAATTTTTTGGCATTGAAACAAAGCTGCCAGGTGTCAGACCATGTCTCCAGCCTTGTTAGATCTTCCTGGAATTCCTACCACCCCCTTGGTCATCCACTACTGCTCCCATCTTGGTGTTGTCTGCAAATAGACTGATCTTGCTATTTATGCCTACTGAGTTGTCTGCAATAAATACCCCCAAATAACACCAGCCTCAGCACTGACCCCGTGGGACCCCACTAGTCACTGCCCTTGGGGATGATAATTCTCCTCCCACCACCACCCTCTGCTGCTGTCCCTGCAGTCAGTTTTCCACCCATCTCACCAATTCTGTCCCCGCCCCTGTGTCACTTAGCTTACATGCTAGTCTCCCATGTGGCACCGAGTCAAATGCCTTACTGAAGTCCAAGTACAGGACATCCACCGCATGTCCTTTGTCCATTTCCCTAGTCACCCAGTCATAGTAGTCCACTAGGTTGGTCTGGCAGGATCTACCCTTGACAAAACCATGCTGCCGACTGTCCTGCACCCCACTGACCTCCAACAGGGTCACCAGCCTCTCCTTCAGGATTGTTTCCATCAGTTTCCCCACTATGGATGTGAGACTCACTGGTCTATAGTTCCCTGGTTCATCTTTGGAACCTCTCTTATGAAGTGGAACCACGTGAGCCATCCTCCAATCCTGAGGTACACACCCTGAGTCCAGAGAGGCATTAAATAGGCCTGCCAGTGGGCCTGCTGGGACCTCTGCCAACTCCTTCAGTACCCTGGGGTGTATGCCATCTGGTCCCCGTGCCTTATCCACCCTCAGTGCCCTTAACCCCTCTAACACTCGACCTTCTGTGATTTCCCCATCCATCACCCCCTCCCCCTCTGATCCTATCCTCCCCCCAACCATAGGTATTCCCCCCTTTCTCTTTAGTAAAAACCGAGAAGAGGTAGTCGTTAAGTGCTTCTGCCTTTTTGTCCCCTTTTACCACCCATTCCCCCTCCTTCTTAATCCTTATTGTTTGGTCCTTACAACCCCTTTTCTTTCTGATGTACCTGAAGAAGTAGTTTTTCCCCTCTTTAATTCCCTTTGCCAGCCTGATCTCCCTTGACGCCTTTGCTGCCCTTACTTCCCTGGTCACCTCCTTTGCTTCCTTCAGGTACTCCTCCCTGTTCTCCCCCCTCCCAGTTCTCCTGTATCTCCTATAGGTGACTCTTTTTCTCCTCACCCTTTCTATGACACCCTTGCTCACCCAGCTAGGTTTCTTCACCCTAGCCTTTTTACTTTGGGCCTTGCTGCAGGAATTTGTTACCTCCTCTATCCCTAGCTTAATGAGTTCCCACCTCTGATTCATGTCCATATTAGGCTGAATTCTGTCCAGAAACCCTTGCACCACTTCACCCATCTTTTTGAAGTCAGCCTTTCGAAAGTCTAGCACTTTTGTACCAGATGCCCCCCTTTCCCTGCCCAGCTGCAACTGGAACCATACTGTCCAGTAGTCACTCCCCTCCAGTGGTTCCTCCACCCTCAGATCCCTCACCCACTCCCCATTAGACAGTACAAGGTCAAGTGTATTCCCTACCCTAGTTGGTTCGCTGACCAACTGCATTAGGAAGTTATCCTGGAAGGCGTCTAGCATTATCTGTTCCCTTCTACACTTGGTGGCAGGTGTCCCCCACTCCACTCCCAGCAGGCTGAAGTTACCTACTTTCACCACCCCACCCTTCTCACAGTTGCTCCGGATCTGTTCCACCAATACCTTATCTGTCTTTTCTGATTGGGAGGGTGGCCTGTACACCACCCCCAACCATGGTGTCCTATTTTTTGGGAACTTGGATTTGCATCCATACATCCTCTGTAACTTCCCCCTCTTCCCTAACACATTTTAGCCCTTCCCTCAAGTACAGCACTACCCCACCTCCTTTCCCCTTAACTCTATTCTTGCATAATAGTATATAACCTGGAACCACCAGGTCCCAGTTATGGTTTTGGGTGGCCCTTGTCTCCATAATGGCTGCCATGTCCACCCCTCCCTCCGCTATGAGAGCCTGTAGTTCCGCATTTTTATTCCCCAGGCTTCTAGCATTTAAAGATACCACCCTCCATCCCCTTTCTTTCTCACCCCCTCCTTCCTCCTCTCCCTTTATAGCCCTCCCTGTATTGTTTGCTCCTCACCTTATTGCACTGCTATGGGGGGGGGGTAAGCCCATATGGTTTCCCATCCTGAGGCCTCTGATCACCTTGACCCCTTCTTCCACCCCCCTCTCCTAGTTTAAATTCTCCTCAATATACTCCCCAAGCTTTTGCTTCAGTACTTTCTTCCCCTCTTCGTTTAAGTGCAGTCTGTCTTTAGCAAATAGACTGCTGTCCTCCCAGGTCACCCCCCACCCTCCTACCAGCCCATACCCTTTATCCTGACACCAGGTTACCAGCCATTCATTAAACTCCTGAATCCTCAATTTTCTTGCCATACTTGCCCTTGGGACTGGAAGTACCTCCGAGAAGGTAACTGATCTTCCTGCCCCTTCACAAACTGGACCTAAATCCTCAAAGCTCCTCTTCACCTTGTCTACCGTCCCATCACCCAGGTCATTTTTCCTCAGGTGCAGAATTAGATGTGTTTCTTCCCTGCCCTTTCTGGCATATTTTAGTACTGATTGCCCCACCCTTTCCTCCTTTATTCCTGACATGACTTCCACCCAGACCCATCTATGCCTCTCTGCCTTGCTACCCCACCGGACCCCTCTCAGTATTGAGTCCCCCAACACTAAGATCCCACCCACTTCTCCCTTGTCACCCCTCCCATCCTCCCTTCCCCTCCCTGTCCTAACTACTTCCTCCTGCACACTGTTCCCCCCCTTTGCCCCTGTTATACTGCCCTCATCAGTATTCCCTCCTGTGTTCATTCTATCATGACACAAATTAGGTTAGTTTCCCTTCTCACCCCCCTCTCTATCCTATTTCTCTCTACTACTGTGGACTGTTCTTCAACAGCACCTTCTCCCCATCTGTCATTCCCATCAATGGCCAGTACCTGCTCGAGCCTACTGTATGCCTATGTGCAGTAGCTCTGGACCCCGTTCCTTTTGGCCCCCTATCTCCCGTACTTGTATCGCCCCCCCCCTTTGACCCCAGTGTGGATTGTTCTCTCCATCTCCAGTCCCTACCACTGTCCCTTCTTTTATTTACCTGGTTACAGTCTGTGCTTCTCATTTCCTCTTCTCTTTCTGTCCAAGACATGTCCCTCTTTAACCTTAAAATCTCATCCTCCATCCTCCCCAGCCTTTGACAAACTGGGCAGTCCCCCAGCCTCCACAGGGTGCCCATGAATATGGCTGCTCCACAGTTATTACACCTCATGATCCTCCCTCTTCTGTATCCACTACTTCCCTCCTGCCACCAATCCCCCCTCCCCTTATGCTGCCACTGTCCCACCCCCTTGTGCATCACCCTTCCATTTCCTTTCCACCGACTTCTCCGATCATTTTTCTCCTATCCATTGTCTCCTCTCTCTTCTGTGCCACCCCCCCCCGCTCCCTGCCCACAGCTATTCTACCCGTGTTGGTCCTCCAGGTGTCCTTCTGCCCCCTGACCCACCTACCTTTCCACTGTCCCCAACCACCCCACAAGCTGCCATACCCCACTCTAGTATGTCCTTCCCAGTCCTGCTCCATTTTCTTTCTGTGATGCTGCCCTAGCCCTCTTTATTATTACAATAGTATAAGAGTCACAGTTATTACCCAATCAGCTTCAAATTCCCAGATTTCCCTTCTCACAGTAGTAGATTCCCTGTACCTTGATTCTGCTTACTCAGCCCCAAGTCCTCAGAGTCATAGTTCCTTGATCTCACAGTAGTCTGTGTCAGATTCCCAGAGTTACAGACATCGTAACCCAGTAACAGTTCTAGAATCACATTACCTTGGTTTCATTTGATCAACCTCAAAATCACAGAGCCATAGTACCTCAATTTCACCCCAAAGATCCAGTATTTTCACACACACAGTTCAAAAGACACAGTACCTTGATTGCAGAGGGAGTCCAGACAAATTTGGTGATCACAGACCCTTTAAGATTGATTCCTTCTTTTCTGCATATCTCCCTTGCACCCCTGGCTATCAAGCAGTACCATAATTTACTTCATGACCTCACCTATTCAGTAGTTCACAGTAAAATCTGTACTCAATTTATGTCAGGGTGTGGTGTGTGGCTGTGTTGTGTCCTGAAATGAGATGGCTAACAGTGTGTGTGTATGCAGTCAGCTGGTACCGTGTGATGTCACAGGCTAATGGTATAAAGTAAGTGATGCACTAGGAGTGGGTGGGTTGGGCCCCTACAGAAACAATCAGCCACACCAGCACCCCCCCCAGAAAAACTCAGCTGCACCACAAAATCCCCCAAACCAGTACCTTTCCAAATGAAGCCAGAAAAGCAACCTGGTACCAACTTAAGTCTACACTAAGGTGGAAAAGAAACAACAACAGTAATAAAATCCTGAAAAATCACATTTACCTCTTTGAAATAAGACCGATTTCATCCCCCTTCCAGTCCTTTCCTATCAATTTTAAGGGGATACAGGTGGACAATATAAATCTTTCCCTGGTCAATAATGGAAAACAGCTTCTGGTACTGAAAAGACAATCACAGTCTTTTGCATAGCTGTTCAATACCCTTACAAAAGAAGAACCTGTTGTCATTACAAATATGCATGTATTTATGAGAATAGACTAGTTCTAGTTTTTCATGAGAAAGGGTGGATATGAAAATATTTTGAGATTGAGGCAGGCTTGTTCCTTCAGATTTTAAATACATTTTTATTTAGGTTTTGGGCTTTCTATCCCATTACCTTACATCAGCAATAGTTCATCAAGTGAATTTTAGAATTGTTTTCAGCATCCCAGTCCAGGAGGGTAGGGATCGTAATTTGGGCCAAACTGATGGCTAGGTAATTCCCTTCAACTTCCCAATTCTCTAGTCCTGTCCCCTCACTCAGATGTTTTATGACATATAACCAGCGAGAGCACAGGGGCGCACCCCATTGTAGTTTCTATGGGAGTAATTTTCTAAACAATTTAAACTGTAACAGCATCCTTTGATTTAAATGAAAGTTACTACTCAGCTAATAGGGGCCATGTTATTGAGCACTTGCTTTCATTTACATCAAAAGATGCTACAACAATTTTAAAATAATTTCAAAAATTGCCCCTATAGACTACAATGGGGCGCTCCCTGGTTATATCTCATAAAACATCTGAAGTGGGGAAGGACTGGAGAACTGGGAAGTGGAAGGGATTGCCTGGCCATCGTTCAGCCCAAATTATGACTCCTTCCCTCTCAAACCAGGATGCTAAAATACACTTCTATGAGCTATCACCAACGTAAGGTAATGGGCTGTCAAACCCAGTACTTAACCTTAACTTACCTAGCCTTCCTCAGAGTGTTACTTTAGATCTACATACCACAGGCAGCTTACTTACTTAATTAACGAATTGTATTTACCACACTGTGAGCTCAAGCTAAAAAACTTAAGACCACAGTCTGCTTAATTTAATATGCTGATCGCACCACAGACTGCTTAAATTAATTAATTGCTATACTATACTGTAGTCTAGTCAACCTGTTGATTCCATTTCTGCACTGCTTGTGTTAGACTTAATTAATTGCAATACTGTACTGTATTCTAGTCAGCCTGTTGATTCCACTTCTGTACTGCTTGTGTTAGACTTAACTTAGCCAAGTTTATGTTATTTTTTATCTAGGAGACAACACTTGTTTGTTAGACTACCAACTATACTATGTGCTGAATCTGTTGTTTAACTTTACTGCTCTACCCAACGTTCACTCGCTCCAAGACCTCCTTTTCTCTTTCCCCCTTTTAAAGCCCAACTTTGAATCTTTGCTGCTTTCTTTTCTCCCGGAAAAGCTTAATTTTGATTAATATTGCTACGCTCCCCCATGCTCACTTGCTCCAAGACCTCCTTTCTCTCTCCCTGCTGCTCCTACCCCACCCCACCCATCTTTACTCCCCTCGCTCTCCTGATCCCTAGGCTTTCTTTTTTTCTCTTCTGCCCTGCTCCTGCCCTCCTACAGCTAATTATTTGTCCTCACTCACCCACCAGAGACTCTCTCTGTGCCTCTTGATCCCCAATCCCTTGGACTCAGCACTTAAACCCAATGGCTGCAAATTAACTTTGCTTTCTTCTGTTCAACCCCAGTGCCAAACACCAGATGCCCCCCTGCTGCTTCATTGTTCCTCCACCTCTCCACCCACCCCACACTTCTCACACTCACTCGCAAACTATTGTGTGAATTCCTAGGTACTCCTGTTGATTTAGCCAGGCTTTGTTCACCAAAATCTTATCTCTGACCGCTTATTTCTCTCCTCTCTCTTTCCAGATTAGCTCTTGCCCTGACTGGGTGGCCTGTGGCTCAGCGCACCAGCTCTGTCCATCACCGGCTGCAAGCACCACACTTCAAGACTGCCCACCCATCCTGAACAGAGGTATGACTTCCACTTCAGCTCCTGGAGAGGGTCGGATTGTAAACCACCATTTCCATTGGCTGCTAGGTGGGGAAGCTGCCCCTGTTAGCCACTTTACTCATCTCTGCTGTCTAGGTGCCACTTACAAACTGCAGCTGTTTGAAAATAGGACTTGAATACTCTGTGCCAGAGCTTGCTCTGCTCTCATTGTTTGTTCCTCCTAAAATTTTTCCCACCCACCCTCCCAGGCCCCGACCTCTATTAAATGCTCTTTCCTCCCTTTTGGGACCGCCCCTAATCCTCCTCCTGTGTACTGAATACCCACCAGTCTCCCTCCTATTAAAGTAGCAGACACACTTTACAGGGCTCTCCATAAACAGTGAACCCTCTTCTCCCCCATTTAAGCAGTTAGGAGAACAGTAACAAACAGTTTTCCTCCTCCTAATTCCTCTTAGTGCCAGGCATGATTCCTTATTTAAGCAGTTAGGAGAACAGTAGCAAACAGCGTTCCTCCTCTTGATCCTTTTAATGCCAGGCACAATTCCATGAGCAAATGGTGTGTCTACTCCTGCCAGCTGACCCCAAATAGTGCCAGGTACAAACAAACCCAAGTGTTTTAGTGCTCTTCACTAGTCAGTAGAGTACCCCACCCCCTCCTTGCACAAACAACTGAGAGATCCAAGCATACAGGGGTGTGGCAGAAGGCTTTATCACAATGGTCCCTAAAGTGAGCACACATCTCATACCAAGAGGGATCCCAATACAGTTACTCATACTCTTGGTGGGTGTCCTGGTACAAAAGCACCCAGACTCCTCCTGCTGCCTTGTCTATCCGACCATGCATATTGCAAAGCTGGCACAATGGGATACCTGCAGTACAGTGCTCCCACTTGCTTGTCCCCTACAATATCCCTCCTAGCCCTTGACTAATAGGTGGTCCTTTAATCCCAGCCATCTGGCTATTTCCTGGCCTCCACCTTGCGGTCAGTCCACCACCCACTAAGAGTTTCACCCACAATTTGGAAAGGTCAGAATCAAGGCATCACTTCCCAAAAATCTGTAGAAAATGTATCCTTATCCTACTACTAATGTCAGTGTAGTCCCTTACAAATGGGGGTTCCTGAAAGTCTTCCTTGGGTGTGCCTAAATGCCCACTGCCAGGCTGGTATCCTGTGTCTTAGCATTTTAAAAGTGTTTATGAGAGTGCCTTAATGCCTCTGTGCTCTGTCTGTTTAAGAGCTGTCTATAACATGGTGCTTATTTAATCTGGGAGGGGGCTGAGTGTTTCTATGCTCGAGTTCCACCCAGGCTGCCAGATAATTGCTCTGTTCTGCCATCACTATTTGGGCAGAGGGAGCTCTGTTAGAAGCTGTACTTATTTGCTGATTATCTATTAGCATAGTAATGATATTGTAGTTTGTCTAGCCTGCCTTCTTTGCAGCATGGACAGTTCTGTTTGTCACCACCATTTTGGTTTTGGACTACCAGTCAGCACCAATTGGTACCTTTGGGTACTCTAAAATGGAGCCTGTCCCCAGGGGTCTTGTGGGAGCAAGTTTCTGGAGGAATTGTAGTTTTTCCATTTTGGTGCTAAAACAGACCTGGCGAGGGAGCCCTTGCTTTGACAGACTGATGGATCAACCAACCAGAACCTTTTGGACTGAAGTGAAATTCCCAAGCTGCCTACTGCAGTCAGTCAGTCTGGAGTTAGAGTTTGAAGAGTTAACAGCTCGAGTGATTCAAGCAGCTGCTTTTGGCCTGTCTGCCTGTAGTCCCTTGAGAGGGAATCCTTTGAAAGGCTTAGTAATTGGACTGTATCCGAAATTGGAGTGTGACAAAGCCACTGAAGAGTGACCAAATTTGAACATGAAGAAGACCGAAGATTTGCTGTAAGCGATCGGCCTGTCAGGACATCCATTTACCACAAATTCCCAGTTTTGCTCAGAGACACTGATATTGTGGTCAGACTGCCTTTCACATTGTGGTATGGTGATTGCTTTATTATAAATGTGCTGTGTGCTGTTAGTGGGTCGTGATTTGGTTCCCCACTGTGTAAATGTGCCACGCTTGCTGGAAGCTGCATCCAGCACTACCGGACTCAAAATATGAACTGTTCCACCCGACCTGGGCCTTGCCACCTGGCCCAGCCAGCTACTTCAGGCACAGAAACCATCATCGACGAGAGACTCGCCCGGGGATTAGTTCCCTGCTCAACCATCTCGAACAGGAAAGAC
Organism: Neoceratodus forsteri; assembly: GCA_016271365.2. Taxonomy (NCBI): domain Eukaryota; kingdom Metazoa; phylum Chordata; order Ceratodontiformes; family Ceratodontidae; genus Neoceratodus; species Neoceratodus forsteri. Next base: position 168,343,476 of record JADMNL010000027.1, read on the forward strand.
ACCTCAGTGATTCGTGTGGGCCTTGTTTCTCCTAGCAAACCAGTCATCAACCTGCAGTCTCCATTTCATCTAGCCTGTGTCTCGTATTGGGTAGCGTGAGTAACAATCAGGCTAACTCCCTACAACAACAGCTAAATCTCAAGTGTTGTCATCTGATTGCATTGTTGTTTTTCCTTTCATGAACTGAGCCTTCAGGCTCTGGATTACAAATTGTGTGTGGTTGTGCATGCCTTTTCTTTTCATCACAGGGCCCCAACCAGCTGCAACGCCAGCCTACCCCGGGCAACGTTCCAGGCTAGCCCACCTTACTTCCAACTGGGTACCCAGAGCGTGTGACTGTGTAAGGACTAAAAGTGCATGCATAATTGCCTGACTAGATCAGTTTTCAAATCAATCAACCTGATTACGCCCCTCCCTTGTTCAATTCCCCTGAATAAATCAGATCTACCTTTTTTTGCATTTAATCTGACTGTGGTTCCAGTTAGTACCAAAAGCACTGTACTGTTGTTATTTGCTGTGCCTAACCTTGTTTTACAGGGGGAGTCTCCAGGGTCGAACTGGTGGAACCAGCCCTGGTAGTAAGTGCAAACAGTGTGGGGAATTGTATGCTGAATAGGGGCTACTGTGAAAGTGTTTGTTGTATATTGTCTAGGCCACTAAAGGGGAAAGAGGGGGTTACAGTGTCCCAGAGGGTTGTACCCAGGTTAGCCTTGTTACTAACAACCCTGTCCTCTTGGTGGAGGCACCCATTTCAGTACTCAGGCCCCTTAACCTGCAACTAGCCATGCAGGCAGGGGTAGTAGCCCTTGGGACAGCACCACCTAGGGGTTACATCAGGAAACATCCACCCTAATCCAGGCTCCCTGACAACCCATACCCAGACCCATGCACCCACTGGGCAACTGAAGATTGTGGCTATGAATATTAGCAGCCTCCTAGCCAGACTAACTCAGTTTGAGGCATGAGTGGCTCAAAATCAGCCTGATGTCATTGCATTGACTGAGACATGGCTCTCTGCATGTACATCTGACTCAGTAGTCTCCTTACCTGAGTACAACCTAAACAAGGTAGACAGCTCTGGGAAAAGAGGTGGCGGGTGCTTAATCTATGCCTGCAACCACCTGCAGTGTCATGCAATTCAACTGGCTGACACCAGTAAGGACTGTGAATGCCTATCTATAAAAATCCTGATAGACAAAGAATGCAAAGGCCTAATTATTATGGTGGTCTATATTCCACCAGGATGGCAGCAGGCGGGGCTAGAAGCCTTCACCAGCTATTACACCCAGGCAAGCCAGAACAAGAAAACCATCATTCTGGAGGACTTTAACTCCAACTGGCTTGCCAGCTCCAGCACCACACACAGAGACTTAATCTCAGGACTCTACCTGATGCAGATGGTCAAGAGCTGCACCCAAATCAAACTACCATACGGGTACAAGCACATTGATTGACTGGGCACTAACAACGCACCCATAACAACTAACAGATGTCAAGGTACTCCCTGACACCCTGAACAACCGCTCTCCGGTACAATGTGTGTGGTTGACTAAACAGGCCAAGCATCCCCTAGAATGGTAAGGAATAGAGTAATCAAAAACAGCTCCATGGTTGACTTCAGGAACCACCTTAAAGTGATAGACTGGAGCTTCCTTGACTCATGCCCCTCTGTTGACACTGCCCTGCAGCTCTTCCTCAATCACTTCAATGCAGCTACAGAAAAGTTCACCCAATACTGCAAGAAGTTGATTAAAGGAGGTAGCATAGACTGGGTCACATCTCAACTCACCTCAACTCATCGGCATGATGCAGCAACGGGATCTCCTCTGGCATCAAGCCCAGACAACAGGGATACTAATGGACGCCCAAAACTATAGCGCAGCCTGAAACAAATGCACTTGGGCAATCAGACAGGTCAAGGCTATGTTCCACAGGAACCAGCAGTCTCAATGCTGGGGGGATGGAAAGAAATTCTTGGCCTCCCTTAAGAATCTCACTCGAACCAGTGATAAGTCCCCTCTAGCTATGCTACACCACAATGATAAGGTCATCCTCTATAAAGCCACAATGGCAAATATCTTCAGCAAGGTGTTCAATGACTACAGTGCAGTCCTCCCCCCCAGACCAACTACTTACATCGGTGAAGAACTGACCACAGACCACTCACGCACTCCAATCAGCACTAAGACCTGTCCAACCTTCTACTTTCACCGAGTAACCATCAAGGAAACAATAAAATACCTATCAAGAGTCCAGGGAAAAACAAGGATGGGAGGAGATGGTGTTGACATGAAACTGATATCTATTATCCTACCGGAGGTCATTGTACCCATTACCAAGCTGTTCAACATGACCCTCCACCTGTCTGCTTAACCTTCTATCTGGAAAACTGTGCTGGTCACACCCATGCATAAAGGAGGTGACTGGTCTCTAGTATCCAACTACAGGCCCATTTCAATCTTATCATCGCCCTCTAAAACACTGGAAAGAATCATTGCCGATCAAATAACAGACTATCTGCATAAATATAACCTCCTCTCCCCTCAGCAACAGAGGTTCCACAAGTTGCACAGCACCAATACCGCATTAATTGACTTCACAGGTTACATACATGAGGCTGTTGACCATGGCCACTTGGTCAGGGCAATCTTTATAAACCTGACCAAAGCCTTCAACCTTGTGGGCCATCAGCTGCTGCTCCACAGGTTAAGTTGCCTAGGGCTGTCCCCAGAAATGGTCAGTTGATTTTCCAGCTACCTGTCTGGGCGTTCTCAGAAAGTAAAAGTCAGCAGTGCAATCTCCAACTCCTGCAAAGTCTCAGTAGGGGTCCCTCAGGGTCCTATATTGGGCCCGCTCTTGTTCAGCCTCTTGAAAAACCTCTCCGATGCCTGCCCAACTTCACAGATCCTGCTTTATGCAGACAACACCATCATCTTCTCTCGTAACTCCAGCCAAGAAGCTCTCACTAGGGAGCTGCAGTACAGCTTTGACCTCCTACAGGACTGGTTCAAAGATAACATGCTTGTGCTTAACAGCAAAAAAAACAAAGAAATGTTCTTTGCTGGTCACCAAAATAGGATATCTACTGTACCCCTCTTAATTACCTGTAACCCTTCCTCCACCTTGGAACAGGTGTTATCATTTCAGTACAGTACATGCCACTTAAGACATCCATGGTTAAGATGGACTGCCGCTTTACCCGGACATATATTGCTTGCCAAAAGCCTTTTCCAGTAGCCAATGCTAAATAGTGCATTTGCAACAAACACTGCCCACATCATAATCTTTCCACCAGAGCTCCTTTAATGAGTCACTAAATGGCACTTGACAGCTGGTGCTAAAAATATTTGTACTGCTGATTGTTCACTAGCAGCTCATTAGCAGCTAATTTAAATGCTGCTGCTTCTGTTGGTGGGTTGGTCTATGCTGTCCTGCACAGTGAAGCAGTGGGGGAAATATGCAGAAAGATCCATGGCACAGAGGAAGATCACAGACTTTTGGACCCAGAACCAGGACCCAGGAGCTAGCCAAGAGTGATCAGCATCCCCAGAGCCCTGCTGCCCTGCCACACTCAAGTTTAACACACATTCTTTTGAAAAGCTCTAATAAAAGCTACATTTTAATTTCACAGTACTGCTGCCCAAAATCAACAAACCTCTTCACCAGAGGGGCTGTAATCACTGAATCACCTTCTAACTTAATATTTTCTCCTACATGCTGTGTAAAGACATATACATCAACCCTTTGTGGTCTGCAATTTGTTTGTTTTTTTCTTGCATTTTTTTCCCTTCACTTGCAGTCTACACGGACACTGCTTATGATGGATAATTTGTCTTATGACAACCTGGTCCATTATAAGTGGCATCTACTGTATCTTGGAATCACAATAGACGAGTCCCTCTCATTCGATGAGCACATCTGCAATATCACCACTACAGTCAACAGGAAACTAGGGACCCTTTGTAAATTCAGATTCTGCCTCACACCCAAGACCAGGCTTCTGGCAGTTTTAAGTACAGTACTACCCATCCTGGACTACGGAAATGTGATATATGGCGCAACCACTGATACAAGCCTGCTCAGAGTCCACACAACCCTCAAAAAAGCCTGTCAATTTGTTTTAGGTGCATATTGCCTAACACATAAGTACGATCTTTACATTAGGACAAAATGGCTCCCTCTCATGGATCGCATTAAGCTGCACTCCTGCCTTCTATGGAAGAAAGTCCTCTTAGGACTGGCCCCTCCCTTTCTTCAAGCTTTATTCTGCCCTGCACCCACTGAATATGCTACAAGAAGTGTCAAGAAATAAGCCGTACCAGTCCCATTCTGAAGAACAGCCCTGGGGAGACGAGCTTTTGCAGTTAGGGCTCCTGCCTGGCTAAATGAGCTTCCTACCTCTACCACAAGCCTCTCCCATATCGGTCCCTTTAAGTCTGAGTTTTGGAATACTACCTCCCTTCCAGAATGCTGCTACTGTCGCACCTAGCCTAGCTGGTACTAGCCTACTGTACACCTGGGCAATGCCTGGATCAACCTTCTACTGTCCTACTGAGTCATGAAGCTCACCTCCCTCCACCTGACCCAGCTTACTTACTTGGCACCCCACACTGCTCCCAACACCTTCCCCAGATGCACCCTCAACTGCCTTCCCCATACCCTCCCACCCCAATGCACCTCGCTGCCATCCCCTTTCCTTCTACTTCTGTCTCCTTCCTGACTCTCCTCCCTGGCCCATAAGCCTGTAGCTTCCCCCAGATGTTGTCCTCTACTGTTCTCCCCTTACCCCCACCCTAAATGCACCCCTCTGCTATCCCCCCTCTCTCTCTATTTCTCCCCTCTCCCTCCAAGACTGTAGTCTTCTCTTCCAATGGATGATCAGACTCATCATGCTGATTCTACATGTATCTGTTAGGAAACTGACACAGTTGCTGCCCAGCCACCTCAGATGTTTCATGCCTATGCTTATGTAAATGGGTATGCTTACTTCCTGCGCTGCTGTGGGAACTGTATCCTGTTGTATTCTGTACCCATATTTTTACTTATGTTATGCTTTGCCTGATATTGATTACTATATGTTATCCTGTACTGCTTGTTATTCTGTTGATGACTGACAATGTCTATTGGCTGCTACTGTCTTCACCCATTCATGTGTGTGTTCCCCTGCCTTTGTTTTGATGAGGATCCTTTGTAAAACAGCTTTTAGCTCAAAGGTTGTAATTCCTATTTCTCAACAAATAAATAAAGTTGGAAATTTCCTTTAAAAAGCAATAATTTTGTGTGTTGTACATTCAAAGACAATTTGTTGTCAATCACATTTTGCTGGTGTCCATAAAGAGCAAGTTGAAGATCAACGTTGATGATGTCAGCAGTTAGGGTATCCATCTACAGTTTTGTATTACCAGCATAAAAATGCTGAATTGGTTTAATAAGACCAGTGCTCAAGCTGTTAATATATAACATAAAAAGGTGAGGGCCCAAGACTGACCCTTGAGGGAATCCTGTTTTCATTATTATACTTGCAGATGAGATTCTTTCAAGTTAAGTTAATGGTATTTCCCAGTAATCTAACTACTGGACCAGCCTAGTGGTCAGTTGCTAATGCCAAGGTCTAAAGGTTTGCTTAAAAGCAAACTGTAGTCTGCAGTGTCCACTGCATTGCTGAGGTCCAAAAAGAAAGTACCACAATTATGTCTGTGACTCAGTGCAAACGGAAGGTTGTCGACTTCTTTAACAATCACCATTGTGGTACCATAACTAGAATGAAAGTCTGGCTGCAGTAGATGCAGGATACTGCCCATGTTTCAGCTGAAGACTAACAATTTTCTCCATCATATTGCCTTATATTAAGTTCTTCCTGGGTTCAAACCAGTCCACTACTCCAAATAATATGTCCCTAAAAGGCATCCACTGTAACAATCCCCTCACCACTGCTAACTTCTTTAACAAGCAATTTGCTGACCTTACTCAGTACACCTCCACTTTCCCTACCCCATCAAATCCTGTCATACAAGCTAAATCCACTGGGCACACTTTCCACTTCAAATCTATCCAGAGAAATGAGGTTCTCAGACTTCTACGAAACATCTCAGAATATGCAGCCGTGGTGTCTGATAACCCGGAACCTAAGCTCCTAAAATTAGCTGCCCCACACATAGCTGCTTCCCTTGCTTTCATCTTCACTCTCTCCCTCTGTGTCAAAGCTCTGTCCTTCAGATATGCAAGTCGGCCAGAGTTACTCCTGTGCTTAAAAAGGTTGATCCTACCAACTACAAACCCATTGCCATCCTATCTGCTATCAGCAAAATTTTAGAGAAACTAGTTGCCATCCAAACCACTGACTTTCTTCTGAAACATGACCTCTTAATTGACACTCAACATGGTTTCCGCAAGGGTCATAGTTCTACTACTACTACTGCCCTGCTTAAACTTACGTCCGACACTCTAGTGGCCATGGACTCTGGCTCGCTCACTGGTGCCATTTTCATTGACGTGAGCAAGGATTTCAATTTAGTTGACCATTCCATCCTCTCCGCCACTCTCGACTCTCTAGGTTTCTTGACAAACATTGTAAACTGGTTTAATAGCTATCTGACTGATAGGTCCCAATATGTGAAATTTAACTCTACTCTGTCTGACAAGGTTACTATCAACATCAGGGTTCCCCAAGGGTCTATCTTAGGTCCTCTGCTTTTCTCAATTTTTATCAATAACATTACCTCAAATCTCCTTAAAACTTCCTCTCTACTATATGGGGATGACATTGTACTGAATACCAGTTCCAAGAGTATTGAGGACATAAACTCTCGACTGTCTTGTGACTTTCAGCTTATACACCAGTGGCTTACAAATCACAAACTTATTCTAAATAAATCAAAGACTCAAGCAATGTTATTTGGCTCAAGTCTCAAACTCAGACATGCCCAAACACTCTTTAGTGTCTCCTCCCCTGATGGCTCACCAGTGGGTGTTGTAAACTCCTTCAGATATCTAGGGAGTCACTCTAGACCCATCTCTGAGTTTTGACCTTCACATTCAAGCTACCTGCAAGCAGGAAAACTCCAAACTAGGTATTGTCTACCTTACTTGCTATGCGCTCAGCCCCCCCCAGCAAGGCTGGCCATTGCCCGTGGGATACTACTTCCCTCTCTCCCATATGGGGTTGCCATGTATGTTTCTGCCTGCAACTCAAGTCAACGAAAGTGGAATATTACCTATAATAATATTTGTTACTTTGCATCTTGCTCCCCCCATCTGAAACACCACTGTCTCCTCTACTCAGATCTGGGTTGGCTTCCTCCCCAAGAACTAAGGTCTTATGCACTTGGATCCATCACTGACAGGATCATCAGATCCCACTTTCCTAAACCTCTGGCCAGTCTCTTTCTCTACCACAAATCCAAATATGCTTTGCGCTCTGTGGACCATGTCCTGTTCTCATTCCAAGACATCGTACTTTGAAAGGCGGTCTCTCTTTCGCCTGTCATGCACCATTTTGCTAGAACACACACTCCCTTTAATTCTACATCAAAATCCATCCCACATCTCCTTTAAGAGAGAACTACACCACTATCTCTTCTCCTCTTGTGCATGCTCCTGCTTCAAACCACCAAAGCCCTATTCTCAAATCCCACCCCTCTCTCTGATTGTCCCCTGAGGTCTACTCCAACGAAAAGCACTTCTTTAATCTCACCTTCTTATTTCTTGTACCATCTTCAATTCCATTTCTACTTTTCCCTTCTACCAGTATTTCTCTGTTTGTGCATTTTCTAATTAACTGCACTGCCCTACTCTTCTTTCATCAACTAAATCAGTTCTAGATTATCTGCACTTACCTCACCTTATCTATTCCCCCCAACCTAGTGCATCCTCTCTCCACCTTTCTCTCTCTCTATCTCCCCTATCACCTTTCTATGCTTGGCTACTACCCTTACCCCACCATATCTATTCCTTCCAAACTATTGCCTCCTCCTCCTCCTCCTCTCTCCATCTTTCTCCCCATCCCCCCTTTCACCTCTCTCTCTCTCTCTGCTTGGCCACCTCCTGCTTTCACAGCACTTTATTCCTTGCTGTTGGTATACTGTTCAGTTATGTTCAAAAATGACCAGGTTGCTGTCTCTTACATGTAAACTTAAATGCTATATTTTCTTTTTGTCATACTTTACCACTGTAAATGTTTCAAACATTTATATGTTACTTGTACCTATGTTCAAATATGTATCTACTGAAAGTTTTGTCTCTGTATCCTCCTGAGTCATGCCTGAAAATAGTCTTTTGGCTAGTGTACCTTACCCGGTAAACAAAAACTAAATAAATACTGATAAATTTGAAACTGGCCAATAGTTGTTAAAAGTAGCTCCATCACCATTTTTATGAAGATGTGTTAAAAATACCACTTTCCAAGTCAAAGGGATTTCATTTGTCAATTATAAATAATGAAATCATCTTTAGTCAATCAGAATTGTTTTTAACATTCCAGGTACTCTTATAACCATAAGAGGGTGTTTCATACCCTAAGTTCTAAACTTCTGAAGTTCTAAGTTCATTTGGCAAAGTTCAGTTCCTCAAAGGGAAATCACTAATATTCTTCAAAGTGGAACTATTTAATTTTAAATTAAAACTATTTTTTCTTTAAACAAAGGTCTTTAACATGATTTATAGTATGTCGTTATACAATGACTGTGAGATAAAATTTTGCAAATAAATGCATTTATTTCCATGTGTGATAGGCCTGACGTGGAAATAAATATTTTTTTTTCAGTCTTCGGTGGGTCATCAGCATTTATTTCCACTTTTGACTGGTCACAAAGGAGCTCTTAACCAATGAGAGAACAGCTTGCACAGTGCCTGATGACATCACAATGGCATCTGCTGCAGTTAGAACAGTGATATCAATCAGAAAGCGTAAAGTCTTCATTGAAAGAACTACTCTTGCCAGAGAGGCGCTGTCATTGTATAAATGATATATGCCATGGGCTGACTAAAAATATCTCATGTATTTTTATGCCCAGGATTTGACCTCTAAAGACCTCGCTCATGACTCTGCCACTCACTTGTGGCTCTGCCACTCATGAGGTCACAGAGGTGAAAACTGCAGATAAAAATAAATGTGATATTTTTAGGCAGCCCGTGACATATCCTTTATTTATAAATATACATATATATATATATATATATATATATATTCATGGCAAAAAAAATCTGTTTAATGCATTAGTTAGGGTTGTTCCACAGCGACAAAAGCAAGGAAATTCGCTGTTAGAGTTGAAAACCCTAACTCCTCATTCCCCCCCAGCACCACACACAGACACACACACACACACACACACACACACATATGCAAGTAGGGGGAGGACCAAGGCAACACGACCAATCACAGAAAACCAGCAGCAGGTGACAGAAATAAAATACAACTGTCTAAATGCAGCACAAGACATCCCCACCCATCTGACCAGGTACTGCATGCTCAGTGGAGATCCACAGCAAAACTGAGGCCATGTACACCAAAAGTACACATCCCCGATTGTGGGTGCACACAGTGTACCAAACTTATGAGTTGCATGGCCTTACCTAGCGATGCACCACACCACACCATGCCTGGTACTGTTCCCCAAATATAGAAGTGCAGAAAAAACTAAGGAGTTGTACATGTATGGTATGTGTGGTTGATTTCAGGTATACACAACTTCACACTATTAGTCAATGGAGGCCTTAGTGATACAGTGCCCCACCCACTGAGACCAACTACTGCATGCTTATTGAACAACCCCAGTCAAAATGAACCCATGAAGATCAACACTGTGACTCCGTGATTGCAGCTTTGCAAAGGTTGGCACCATTATGACTTGCAGAGTCTGAGATAGAGAGTAACCCCCTTCATGTCCTAGTATGCTTGGTCCATCATGACTGCAAAGCTACAGGTAAAGAAACTCTATTAACATCTACAGTTTACCTCCCTGTTTGCTGTTGTTCTCCAGTTAGCACAGTTATCAGTACTATGGCAACACGCACATAATGGCCTGCCACACCCAAACACCATATACTACATCCTGAGTGGACACCAACAGCAAAAAAAACAGAGGGTATGTAGATTAATGGTGCACCTCATTCATTGCAAGGATACTCAACTTAGCACTATTTTGATTTGTGTGGTGTCAGACAGCCAATTCTATTATCTTCACCATGTACTGCATCAGCTGTACAGAACTACAGGAAAAGTGAGTCTATTGACATCTGTGATACACCTTCGTCATTGTAGGTACAGTCATGTTAGATGTTAATAAGTTGTGTCAGCTTAGACAGGTAATTATGCACCCTGACAGAGAGACCACTCACTGCATTCTGAATATAGAAACACAGTTTAAAGTAAGTCCATGGACATGAACAGAACACCTACATCACAGAAACTGAATATGTCTTACCACCATTGGGAGTTGCACAATGTTGTACAAGCAATAGCTGCACTGTACCTCCAGATCAAAGTTATGTATGTTGAGCGGACAGACATGTAACACTTCGTACAATGCAGATGAGAAAGAGAAACGCAACACTAATTGTATATTGGTATTGGATGTGTCTTTTACTACATTTACATAGCTGTATTTGTTTCTGTCTACTCCTAAGTGTACAAACCTGTACACAGGTCCAGAAATTTGCACTGTTGCTATCCAGTCAGGATGCACTATCATATCTGTTGTTGCATGGTGCATCACTAGGTAAGGCCAAGCAACTCGTATGTGTGGTACGTTGTGTGCACCCGCACTCAGGAATGTGTACTTTTGGTGTACATGGCCTCAGTTTTGCTGTGGATCTCCACTGAGCATGCAGTACCTGGTCAGGTGGGTGGGGATGTCTTGTACTGCATTTAGACAGTTGTATTTTATTTCTGTCACCTGCTGCTGGTTGTCTGTGATTGGTCATGCTGCCTTGGTCCTCTCTCCTACTTGCATGTGTGTGTGTGTGTCTGTGTGTGTGTAGGGGGGTTGCTTGGGGGATGCGGAGTTAGGGTTCTCAACCCTAACACCGAATTTCCTCACTTTTGTTGCTGTGGAACAATCCTAACTAATGCATTAAATGGATTTTTTTGCCATGAATGACCTTTCTTTTTGAGAATGAGAATTACAAACAGTACATGTAATGACATTGTGGTACCACCAGAAACACATAGTCCAATATAAACATGCAAGAACACAGTAAGTCATGGAATAGTATTGTCTGTTCTAAGGACTGAGATAGCCACCATCTCATGCATATTCATTTGCGCTGTCAATAACTGCTAATATGAGTTGTATATTGCAGTGTGTTCTAGTTAGTACTTATATCTTAATCTTGGAATCATCTCTTGACAGCACACGATCAATGTGAACACAGTGTGAAGGACAGTATAATTTGCTATTAATGACGTGCATCTAGGATTGTGTTGACATGTAGAAAAATCTTAATATTTTTTTGTTTTCTTGTAGTTAACAGTGGCATGCCACATACTAAATAATGTAGTTGTGGTCTTTCACACACTATTATTTAGCACTCAGTGTTACTACTGTTCTAGTTCATAGAATGAGTCATTCTGTGCCTCACTTCCATTGTCAAATATCTACATATCTGCAAAGTGTTCTTCTCTGATTTTACCAGACACCCCTTGTGAAGATGAATCCATACAAATAAGCTTACCTTTGTGAACATAGTAATAACAATGCAAACACTGTAACACATTTACAATGCTGAACTGTTATCTTGTCAAACCTGAAACTACTCACACATTACCCTTGTTAAGCAGAATAACTAAAGATGAGTGTTGTGTAGTACACTATCTATAAGTAAGTAATATCCCCACAAGCTAAGAATTGTACAACACAAAGTTTTTGTAACCAAAAATATTTATTTATACTAGTATTTAATAATTTGTAAAATCAAAAAAAGATCATCATAAAATAAAGCGTAAGATATAAAATTGTTTTTATACAAAAATATAGTTTTATTCAAAACAGGGAAAAAATAGAAGAATAGAAGATATATAAAATAAAATGCAACCTTTGATTTAGAAAACTGATTATTATATAAAACAATAACTTTTTTGTATGAACATAAATTCTAATATATAAAAACATTAAAAGAATTAACAAAAAAACTATTTCTTAATATATACAATATTTACAGCTTCATAAGAGAGGTGTGTGTGCTGCTTGAGGCAGCCCAGCCTAGAAGTTGGACTCAATGTGGAGGTGCAGAAGAAGTGGAAGCTGTTGCGCCTCAGAGAGGAGAAACCAGAGGAGCTCTGGAGGCTGTTCACTGCGGGTCAAGGAGGCTCAATGTTAGTGGCACAGATGAAGCAGTGGTGCTGTGCACACTCACAGTTGCCACTGTCCCCACAGGCTCGAGCACAAGGTTGACAGTTTGCTTGTTGTGCTGTCAGGAGAGACAGCAATTTCTCCTGCCCCTCCAACAGCACAACGTTGTCCTTTATCAAAACATCAACCTTGCGCTCGAGTCTGTGGTAACAGCAGCAGTGGCCAGTGCACCGTACCTTGTGATGGGGTCCTGTAAAGATAGGAAAAACATCTATTAAAATGTATATATCAAAATGGTGATTCTCTCCCTGTCTTGACTTTCAACATTTATTTTCATTGGAATATTTTAAATACATGTAGTTGCCTATTGTCAACAGTATATAAGAATGCAATGCTGAGAAGTTCTTTATTGTAACTAATGCTGTAATCTTTTACAACTGTGGTGTATTTTTTATTGATGCATGTAGAGCTAACTCATATGCTTAAAAGTCTTTAACACTATTTTTTTAAATATTATTATTATAATAAAAGTAACGCACTCACAAGAGTTATGTTTAATAGTAAATTAATCACCGCCTAAGGTCATGTATCACTTGACTATACCTCATGCACATTAGAGCCCTAGAGGGTGATTAACAGACCATTGATGTAACCCTTGCTTATCATGATTGCTTACCCATACTAAAACTATGTCAAAATAAATGTATGGACTAAGCATTGTTAAACTGTTGGATTCCACCTCACTATAACCAATCCAGCAGCAATTATGTTTAATTTGGAGCACTCACAATACAGTGTAAAAATCACTTAAACATGACAAACAATCTTGTGTCGTGCAAAACGCAGTGATGCTTTGCAACACAATACTGCAACTGACATTTCACAGTGCATTATTCACAATAGAGTGAGCCACAGCAGTTATGTATGTGGAAAAAAAAGCCACATGAACATGCGTATCCATGGCTTATGATTTGATCTGGCATCTGTGGCCTATATGCAGGTGCACTCTAAACTATACCTGGGGTGTGTGAAGGTCCAGCATACATAAACAGGAGAAAGATCTAGTGTGTTACACATGATCGACATATTGCAAAGTATAAGATTACACGTCTTATTTGTGGGTCTCAGCTAGAGCATGTTTCATTACTAGCATACCACCCATGACAATAGCTCACAGTCATACTAAATGTAAAGTAGCTCAGTTGATACAGTGGGCTTGACCCGTTAAAGTAATAACTCATTTTCAATATGTTGAGTAGTCATGGTGGTGCACTGGACCCTAACATATTGATGATCACAAGCTTTCTATATACAGATAGAGTTCTTGGTGCATTATACTGTACCCCCTCATCTGATAATGGTCATAATAAGTAGATGTATGGTGCAACAGTCCACTGCAATCTACCCCCTTGCACATCAACTGGGATAATTAACTAGAGTCAGTCAATGTTTACCCGCTAGACCTGTTCCTATGGCTGATAGTGGAATCTGTAAATGAGAGATTACCTTTTTTCTTGTACAGCAGTACCACATTTACCAGCCATCCACTGATACCCAACACCAGAATCCTCACCTAACCTCATCAGGAGCAGCTGACATTCTACAACAAGACACCTCCTAAACCAATCATGGACTGACACATACAGTACAGTTGTATGCGTATATATGCAAATATGGGCACTGAACATGTATAAGATACTCTGCAACAGAATCCCAATATGTCAATGGCTCATCCATGTATTTAGACTGTGTAGTACAGTACTGTCTGAATGAACATTAACCGATGTGTTACACAAATAGCCACACAGCTGTAATGTAAAGTAGCAATGAACACTTGTGTGGCCAGCTTAGAGGTCACAAGATCCTGTTTACCACTGAAGGAGTGAGAGTGAAGTGAGCGGGCTGTCATCATGACTATTACTGTTACAATGGATAATATAGTACTACTATAACAACAGGGATTGTATCATTCACAAAACCCAATATTGTAATTGGGACCAGGTAGTGTGGAACATCATGTACTGTAATAACTTCATTATACTTGCAATCAGGTAGTGGTGTAATGGTACAGTGGATTAACAGGGAACGTTCAACATCAAAATGATCATGTTCATACACTGTGGTACATTGCTACTGAAGAACATGAGGCATCAGACACCAATGCCTACTACCTGGCAGTTCAGCAGTTGCAAGTTGTCGTGGATCAGCACACCTGCATGCAAGTGACACATCATCACATGATAATATCCCCATGTTCACCTTTGATACACTGTGAGCAACTTGCATATCTAGTTGTGAACATCGCACTACATGCACCAAGTACACCAACAGTTCTGCTGGCAGTGTTGTATCCCTCTGGTAATCAATAACAACTTTTGAACAATCAGTGTCACTATACATTGTACAGTGACAGTGCAATGTGAACAGTTCAAGAGGCACCTTCATGATATTAAATCATGCTGATTCATGATTCAGAACTATTCAATATTGCTTGACACTATGCCACAGCACAGTTCAGCTGTAGCCTAAACAGCTTATACACCAAGCTAGGAAATTTCTGCATATCACACGCTCCACACTGTACTTCTTTATATTCATGAAAAATGCAACAGTTAACGTTTCTACAGCTATAGCCACAGAAAATAATAAATAAATTGTCTGTCAATGTGAAAGCTTGTTATTGCACAAACTCTTTGTGAAAGCACACTTTAAATACTCATCTAAGTATTTGTGCTGCTCAACACAGATGGGATACTTTGATGTCTACGTGAACCATCCATTCCAATTTTTCAGGTATACTGATTTACTCAATATACACTTTCAGATTGTTTTTTCTAATAATCTACTTAGCAGTACATCTTGCCTGAATATTTAATATAAAGACACTTATGGGCAGCACTGGTGCCAGGCTCCTGCTTCACCTGCGTAGATGGTTCTGCCACTGCCTCCCTGGCCACTGTAAAAAACAAAATAAGTACAAAATATAATACCACTCACTTTTGTTTGTAAAGCTATTACAATGCTTTTATTGTATAACACATATTTCATATTGACTGATGGTGGTATTCAACCATGTGCTACAGTTTTGCATGTTGACCCCTACAAGATGTGTGAACAAACATCATGAAAATTGTAAACACAGTAAATGTTTGGCTACAATGCAGGCATCTAACATAAGAAACATATTATTATGTTCACATAAGTAAGCACCTACAACAATAGTTTTTCCTATCTTTAAATTCAATTTACATAGCACAGAGATGAAAGACCAACATAGAACAATAATAGCATGCCTATACTGTATTTCTCCTAAATAATGTGTCCTTTTTGACTTGCAGAGGTGTCTTGCCAATAGACTATGTAAAAAGGGTGACTTATCATGTACTTTAGGATAGCCTAGTTTTCTGTCTTGATATTTTTGTCCATTTTGCAACTATAGTAGCTAAATGCAGTGTGAACAGATGAACATTGGACACATAGCTGTTACAGTGGAAAATATTTAGTTGGCAGTATTGACTTGCATAATCACCACTTACCCATGTCTGTGATGGCAGTGTTTAGAACGTTAGACATTAACATAACAACAAAGAATGCATGACAATTTCACACTCCTCAGACTTATAATGTCAAGTATCTGTTAAATGACTATACAGTACAAAGTCCACTCCTTCCTGCATGCTTGGTCCACTCCTTCGTACCAATCAATCATCTGTAATCCCTCCCACAGAGTCTGGCCCTAGACTGCCAGGTTTGTTCTATTGTCTCCCTACCTTTGCTCCTCTTTCCTCTGGACAGCCTGCACAGTGGGGTCTGCCCATGGGTAGGTGATCGGGGCAAGGATCGGTCATCATCGTTGGCCGAGCGAGTGTTTTTCCACTTTTCTTCCCTTGGTCCCTCCGCCCCTGAGTACGTCAACACAGAGGACTGACATCAAGACACATGACGTGCTGATGCACATCATAGTCAAATGCCCACAACGTCCTCCCCACCACAACTCTGAAGAGTCGCCTGGTACCCCAGTACCCGTGCTTCCACCGGCGCTGATGCATCGGGTGCCAAAAGCACCCCAGGTACCTATGCCAGGAGGAGGAGAGCTTCCATTGAAACGCTCAATCCTCCTCCTCCCCTCTGACCCCTAGATGACCCTGACTCCATTCCCAAACATGGGTCACCAACGTAGCTCAACGTGTGGTGTCCAGTACCTCAACCCTCAGCACCACTGGGTCATTTTTTTTGTTTTTATGAAGTTTCAATAGCATGCAGTTGATGTTGAGATTGTTGCAACATATGATCAGCACATAATAGACTGAATATCATGATCTGGCAGACATGCATGGGTTACCCTCCCTCCACCTGAATTGCATGTATTACTAGTCTTTACCCTATCATATCATGATTCTACAGTACAATAATCTCTTTAGTATATCGTACCTGTGCACATCAATGGGTCTTACATGCTAGGACAGTATTATCACCATGCCAAAAAAAAAATGCTGAATATGCCACCCCCAAGTATCCAATGTTATTTTTGTATAATCGTCTTACCATCTGACTCAACAACGATGACACTGTCGGTATCAGAGTGTGCAGCCTCCACAGGTTCAGACTGTGCTGGTACTACCTCTGCAGGGCAAGCGGGTTGCCTACGGCGATCTGTTAATGGAAGATAATAGGTATATTTACTGACTGTTTTCTTTCTCTGGTTAGTTATTGCACAGCATGTTTTCTAAGCAATTGACATGATTCTGGTACTTGACATTCTCCTGACTGAACTATTGCACAGTCATTGCACACCCATATGACATAACAAGTTTTTACTAATTAATATTTGATCAACTGTAGATTATACATTTACACAGCACCTCAATACTTAGTACTGATACAGTAACAGCAATCGAATACCATTGTTCTTAAATGCAACACATACTGCATAGTGACTCCGCACTACTATGTGATAACAGTTCTACATATTGATATTTTAAATACATCATAACACATTAAATCTGGGTGAGACACACTGATTATGACATTCAAGAGTACAGTTTCAATATTAATCCATTTGACGCCCATCACCTCCACCAAATGAACACACACAGAAAAATGCTAAGTCACAGAATGTTGTCTATCAAGACAACATTAATAACATAATTGTCATTATATAATCAATTAACACATATTGATATGATGGCTAGAGCAACAAACTTATCAATTCCAGAAATACTTCTTTTTCCATTTGCCTAGCAGTACTATTATATAATCGTATCACTGATAATTTGTTAAAATAACTTATGTTGAGTAAGACGCTCCCCTGCAGCTGGCTTGCCTGCTGCCTCCCAGAGCTCATAAGTGAGGTAGTACCAGCACTTGTCATTCTCTGGTATCTCCTCTCTGCTCTTCAATACATAGAAGCGCTGGCTCAACAGCTTCACTTCTTCTTGAGCTGGTCTACTGTCTTGTTCTTAACGCGCAGGATCATAAGTAAGAAGCTGTTTATGCACCTCCACATTGCGTCCAGCTTCCGGTTAGTGCTCCGCATTAATACATGAGCACTACCTCTCGCCTGGACTGCCTCAAGCAGCGCATACACCTCTCTCAGAGTCCACTGCCTCATTTTCTTTTGGTTTTGTTCTGCAATACATAGACAAAAAAAAAGTCTATAGGTCAGAACGTTAATGTTAATTATTAATTTAATACCACCTTTTGTTGGATTGTTAAGCATGTTTTTTTTTTTTGCTGAGCCTCTTTCTGCAACAATAAGTGACCAGTTCCAAGCCATAGTTCGGCAATCAGAACCTATCTGTCTTTCTAACAATCTTAGTGTTTTTTTATTGTATATCAATATGTCACATAATAAAAATATTTAAAGTGCATGCTGTTTACTTTGTCTTTAGCATTTACATAAATGTGCACATTTTTCTCCACATTGAAAGTAACATATACTCCAGCATATTCACAGTGTCTCAAACTGTTTCAGCTACCATGTCTTCAGCTTGGTTGCATAAGCCACATCACAGTGCAGTCATCACTAAACTATCCTGTGGCATGGCTCAACAGTATTTAAAATAGTGCCATTGCCACCTGCATTATGTATGCTACAGTGGGACTGTCACAGGGCAAGCAGTACAAGAACAAGAGCAGGATGTGTCACCAAAAGTGCACTTATGAAATTAAAATGAAAGATAATATTCAGTGTTAGGAAAAAAAATAATTCCATCAGGTATGTAGGCCATGAACTGGTCAATTATTATTCCATAATGGTTACATACATATGCAGCTCTGGTGCTATACATCAACAACTATGTGATGCTGTGCCAGGCTGCAACCAATGTAAACTACAACCCACTGTTCTTTCTCTGCAACATACCTAAGCTCCTGATGACAGGCACTGTTAAAGCAGCTAAATCACTCCTTTAATACTGGAGTCTTCTACCCACTACAATCAGATGCACCATCAAAGAAGTATCAACCCTGCTGGGGCAAATTTATGCCCATCACAATTCACTTAATACAGTGGGAACAGCACAGAGATTGTGTGGCAGTGCCATGCTCTCCACCTTTCCAGTCACACCCTCCAGCCCACTACCCCTCCCGGCTCTTACACCTGTGTGCATGATATGAGAACTGTTCTATTTTTTGACCAACTGTTTTTGGTTCTGAAAAGAACCTTTTTTTAGTCTGATATCTGTTTAAACAGTCTGACATTTTTAGAGAACTTTGAGGATTGCATCTTGAAGGTCTCCTAAGAAATGACAGTTGCCAGCATGTGGGAAGTGTACACCATCTGGTAGGTATAGCCAATCATAACAATACTTAATTTCAGGATGACGTATGGTGTACATTCCAGACATGTGTAGAAATGCAGATATTTGTATGTTGACCTTTCTTCGAGCTCTGTCAATCAGGTACATATGGTGTTCTGCTTGCCAGACCCTACGCTCTATAATATCTGAAAAAATGATTTTACAGGCAGGCAACATAACTCATAATAGAAGTGAGGTCCAATTTTGCTTCTGTTTAAATCTACCCAGCATTTGGTTCCCAAATCATTGCCTCCAAGATGTATCAGCAATATGTCTGGATGAGCCTGAGTACTCAGAAGTCTGTGCATGGTTGGCATGAGGTGCTCCCACCTCATTCCACCCCTGCCAAACCACTTTACACAGCAATTTGGGATCTTCAGGTTTCTCCCAAAATCACTGTTCTGTGCATACTCTGATGCTCATCTTATAATACTGCGGCCTACAATCCAGAAAGTCCTTCTGCTGTTTTCTGCCATTCAGAGATTTGAAACTGAGAAGTGGGCAGAGAGCTACCAAAAAAGTCGGTGTTTCCCCTGCACTAGCTAGGCACTACTGAAAGTAAAACTACAAGTTCCCTCTCTACTTCAACAGTCTTTCACTCAGCTGAACTATGAAACACAAATAAAGTAAACCATTGGCTAAAATTCTTCCTTGCATAGCCAATACAGTGTGTGCACTGACTATCAGTGCACTTCGGCTTTACCAAAAAATATAGCAAGATTTTAAGGTGGCAAAATGCATTCTTCTCATAGGCAGATTCAAACAATTACAAGCACAGAAGCATGTCTGATTGGTTCCCTCTTGTGCTAACCTACACGTGCACTTTAATTTCTTCCTCCATTTTGCAGCTGTATCTGTGCTAGTAAGTACTAATTTACAGACTAACTTTAAATGATTATAACTATGTAATGCAGTAGAGTTACTCATACTTGTATACATGGGTTAGTGAAGCAGCAAAAAACATTTTGATTAATACTATTTACATAATGGTAACACTTTGTTTCACACTAGAAAAATGTTAAAGGGACACTGTCAGCTTTTCCCCTCCATTCTGTGTGAAATGTGAGCCTTGTGCCTCTAGGCACATAGTTAAACAACTGTTTCAGTAGAGTGCCCCTATTTATTGCAAAAGCCACCAGTTTGCCTCATTTTTTAAATGTGATAATATTTCGATTTAGGAGCGTCCCGGCTGAAATACTGCACTCACCGGAAGCAGCTGTTCACTCTGGACGCGTGTCTGCCACCAAGTGTCTCCCGATATGGATGTTTTAGTAAATATAATGGACAAATTAGTTTGTGCAAAAGCTTTCCTAATACAGAATCAGTCCCAACATGTTAGACTTGAAACGGGTAGAGTTAAAGACAATGCTTTTAGTGCCTGAAAATCGCTCATGTGCAAGACTGATATGCTCTTGCGCATGCGCTAGATCTCACTTCAGTTGCTCTTTGCACATGAACGCGATTTCGGAGGCACTTTTTAAAAGCATTTTGTGGCAATGCTACTGCTCAATAGCTCGAGCTATTCAGAAAAGTTGTATATGATATTAAACAAAGGCTACAATGATATCCTGGATTGTCTGTGCACAATTTCTGTGATGTTTTCACAGGTCAATGGCTCCACACACAGTACTCAGAAGCATATTTCTGGGAAGAATCTTACTATTCACAGAAAAGAGACAGCAACTCCGGCATAGATGAGTCCGGTAAACTGGTAAATGTACTCAGTGTCTCTGATGATAGAACTATGGAGTCAGATGATGACACTGACTCAATTACACAGCCTCGGAAGCTTCACTGTCTCTTGTGGGCATATGATACAACATGCAACCACAGGCAATCATCATTTGACAAACTGGAACAGTTTATCAACCTATTTGTTATCACAGATCACAAAGAGAGGTATAAACTTTTTACTAACATTGACCTTTGTGAGATAAGTCCACATACTGGACTAATGGGTCACTCACTAGCATGCCTAGCTAGTGGTGTTTGTGACAGTGTCTTCCACCACATGCAGATGCTAGGAGTACACCACACAGGCATGCAAAACTTTGTATACACGGTGTATGAAGTTCGACAAGTTGTCAATCAATTCACTACTTTAAATGACCTATTGGAGTCCAGTGACATGCATGGTGCCGTCACATGTCTCAAACAGCTACGACATATAAGTTCTGTGGCAGACACAGTAATGTGTCAGTCTGCAACTTCTGATGAAGGTGCTGTTTCTGTGTTAGAAACAAACATCCCGAAGCAGTTTGGCAAAGAAATACCAAAATTCGAATTGGCAGAGGCACACAAGTTTGACTCTGTATGTGTGTCATGTGATCATCTCTGTTACAACAAGCAAACAGTCACAGTGAACCTTGAAACCTTGTCACCATACAACGACATGTGGTTCCGACTCTCAGCATTTCTACTTCAGAAATTTGACTTTGAGTTACAGCCCATCATTGTGCTGTGCAAGCACGGTTTCTCCAAACTGAAGTGTAACATTCTGCCACCAAGGTCACTGTTGAATAATATGGAAGCAGAAGCTACACCAAGTGAGATCGCTACATTGAATATGTTTGAACGTATTCTTATTCAGACTATGAAACCTTTTCAAACCATTCTACTTCTGAACACAAAGACACAGAACATTCCACAAAAAGAACTCATTAGATCTCTGTAGGGTTCCATTATGTATCTCCCCCTTCCTCTGCAGGAAAATGTGGAGGCAATCTCCTGTGAAAATAATTTGGTGATTCTTGTGAACGGTGTACAAACTAAGGCCAAGGTCATCTGGCAAGATGTTGTCAATCTACAGAAGGTGAAGCTTGTTCTTACTTATTTGAAGAGTAACAATCCCTTTTACACAGACCTTGACATAGATACTATGAGTTCTATGTCAATAGAATGCAATGAGTTGGCAAGCAGTAAGCCAATGATTGAAAAGGTCAATGTGCAGACAAATGACAATGTGTATGAACAGTACAGAATCCACCCACTGCATGGCAGAGATCCAGTGTGTGACAACATTGATCTCTATCAAATAAAACAGGTAGAAGGTGAGCCTGTCAGCATATGGGAGGCAACACTGGAAGCAAGCTGTTTCCCAGACTTATTCCCAAAAGGGTCAGGTGGATGCCTAGATGAGAGGGAAGTACGTATAAAGGGTGCTGAGTATCGATGGAAAATTCAGACGTAACATACCAATCTATTTCATCTCCTCTGGGACAGTGAGCATAGCATACTGTCTGCATCAATTGCACATACAATTCGTCTCACTACTCCACTAGATGGAATTACAGCTGCACAATTCCTTGAGAAATTGAAGCAGAAAGATGAAAATGTGCAAGTGAATTTATCTTCCATTCTCTCAAGTCTACGTGGCACCAAAGAATATTGGTATTGCAGACATTCTGAGGTGATGACAATGCTGCGAGAGTACGGTGCAGCCACATGGTTCATCACACTCAGCTGTGCTGAATATGCCTGGGATGAAGTTATACAACTGTTGAAATGGGCAAATTCTGATGTTGATGGTATTTCATCAATGACTGTCAGAGAAATGTGCTCACTTGACCCTGTGTCTGTCACAAGGCATTTTCACAAGCTGTTCCATGACATACTGACTTTCATTTTATCAAAGGACAATCCACCTCTTGGTACTGTAGAGCATTACTTTTGGAGTACGGAGTATCAAGCACGAGGTGCCCCTCATATTCACATGTTATTGTGGATCAAGGATGCACCATGCATAGGTGAGCATGAAGCTGTAGAAGTACTAGCATTCATCAAACGATACATCACTTGTCGCATTCCTGACAAGTATGACAGTCCTACACTATGGAAGTTGGTTCAGAAGTTCCAGTGACATATTTGTGCAAAACACTGCCGCCGGGTAGTGAAAAACAAATCTGATTGGCACTCAAGATGTCGTTTCGGATTTCCTAGGCGGATTTGCCAGGATGGTGCCACGAATTAACTTTTTTCAGCAATGCGACACCACTTGAAAGCAAAATCAACCAAGATGGTATACGAATTACCCAGAGATGAGAAAGAGGTGTATATCAATGACTACAACCCAACTCTTCTCCTAATGTGGCAAGCAAAGATAGATGTTCAGTTTGTGGCTGACAATTCATTAGCTCTAGTACGGTATGTAATGTCGTACATAACTAAGCATGAACAGACTAGCTTGCAAGATCCTTGGGAAGATATTGCCAATTCAAGCAAGAGCCTGACATCTCAGCAGTGGTCACTGGGATTGAAAACCCTCTCACACAGAGAATGTGGAGCTTATGAGGCCAGTGATCATTTAATGGGTACACATTTGTATGGGAAATCTGATGCTGTGCACTTTCTCATTGTGAACTACAAAGAAAAGTGCAAATGGGTACTTATTCCTCATGCTGAGATTGAGGAACTAGCTGTCAATAGACCTTCTTAAAAAAATATTTTGAAAAATAACCTTATTGACATATACTACCCCAGTAGGCACAATGACATGGATGTTATGTGCTTGTTTCAGGTGGCTAAGTGGTATAACTACAAGACAGATGTGTCACCTGATTCAACATGCCACATTTACAAGGTGAAAGGAGTTGATGGCTGCCTTGTTAAAAGACACAAGCCTTGGCTCATAGATCACTGTAAATTACATCTAGGCACATCAGAGAGCAGAGAGCACTACTACTTGCTCTCTTATTCCTATTTAGACCATGGAGGAATGAGTCTGAATTGAAAGGTAACTGCGATACATTCGAGGAAGAATTCAATCTCAGATACAAGACTTTCAAAACTCAATACTCAGAGACATACCTACAGAGATTGGAGTCTGAGAAAGAACAGCTTGAGAAGACAGAGAAACAACTTCAGGAGGATGCTCCTGTCAGCTCACAAGACAACCTTGATGCGGAAGGACAAGGTGTTATAGGTGAGCCTCTGCCTTTAAATACACCAGAAGTGTTAATATCAGAAGTTGAGACTGCAATGGAACATGGGACACACTGCAGTGTCAACCCAGCTGACCTGAGAGAAAGACTCAATCAACAGCAGCACATAGTTCACTCTCAATTCACTGATGTAGTTTGACATCACCTACTTCATGAAGCCAAACAATGTGACTGTTCTGACCATAAACCACTGTTGTTGTTTGTTAGTGGCTCAGCTGGTACAGGAAAGAGTTTCCTCATTGAAGCCATCACTGTTGAATTACATAATCTGACAGGATCATCAGTGTCTGTTGCTGTCACTACTACTACTGGACTAGCTGCATACAACATTGGTGGAGTAACTTTACTTCGTCTCTTTATGTTGCCAGTTGAGCATGGCAAGACAGGAGACTATCGCAAACTGTCATTTGAAGTTGCATTTCAGCTTCGACCCATGTTCACAAAGATGAAGTTACTCATCATTGATGAAATTAGTATGGTGTCCAATGTGATGCTAGCCTGTATACACCTGCATCTACAGGAGATTTGGGGTACTGACTATACAGAAGCATTTGGTGGCAAAAGTATTCTCATACTGGGAGACCTTTTACAGCTTGTACCAGTTAATGCAGAACATGTCTTTGCAACTCTGACTGTCAAGCAGGCCAAGAGTACACTAGGCTGCATTGGAGGTGTTAACGTTTGGGAACTATTCACCTACGTCAAGCTATCTGAAAACATGTGGCAAAGTGGTGATTTGGCTTAAAAATCACTTTTGGATGAAGCTTGTACTGGTTCTCTATCAACAGAACATGTGTCTATGTTAAATGATCAGAGAATCAGAACACATACTACGTCCACTGAAACAGCATGTGATGTTTTCAGTGAAGTTTACTCCAGAGGCACACACATTGTGTGTCTTATGCCACAACTTAAGAAATGTGCTGAGTTCAACAGTGTCATGTTGCAGAGAGAAAAACAAGAACCTGTCATCCTGCATGCTGTTGACACAGTTGATGGTGTCATTCTCAGTCGGAAATTGGTAGCAAAGATGACTGAACAACTTACTGAGCTGAAGTCAGATGTTTCACGCACAGCTGGACTTGAAGCTGTTTTGACAGTTTGTAAGAATGCACGTGTTATGCTGTGACGTAACCTTGACATTGGACGTGGCATGGTTAACAGTGCAATGGGAAACATCATAGACTTTCTTTACAATGTCCAGAAGACATTTATAGAGAGACTTGTAGTCCACTTTGACAACATGGAACAGCCTGTAGAGATACAATGCACCTGTGTTAAATTTCAGGTATGCAAGGACATCTATGTAAACAGGAAACAGTTCCCACTATGTGCTACATATGCTGTTTCAATTCACAAATCTTAGGGCTTGCATTTGGATTCAGCAATGGTGGACATAGGCACAGACATTTTCAAAGATGGCATGAGCTACGTAGCACTTTCACGTGTACGTAGTCTATCTGGGTTGCACATTATTACTCTTGCACCTCAGAAGATACGTGCTGACAATTGATGTATTGTTGAGTACAACAGGTTATGTACTCTCTATCAGCCACACATGCCTTTGTTACCACTGCCTACATCTCTTGCTGTCTCACATCATACAGTCATATCTACACCTGGCAACAAACAGACATGAGTTTCCACAAGTGACTCAACTGTAAAGAAGCCTACAAAGGTCAGAGTCAAAAGAACATGTGCAGAACCACTTGCTGGTCAGAAAGCAATAGGTGTGGCTGCTGTCCCAGTGTTTGACAACAGCACTAGAGTCAACTGTTATGCTAATTCTGCTATGCAAGTTTTACTCCACATGCCACACTTCATGCAGGCAATATCTGCTTCACAAGAGACTCCACTCTCAAAGGCATTGAAGCAGATAATCAACATAATTTCTGAGCAGTCAAACAATGTCCACATACTCATTCACTCACACCTCTACGGCAGGTGCTAGGGACATATGACGGATGCAGTACATTTGCTGCAGACATGCAATAGGATACCTCTGAGTTCCTGATGGCAGTGATTAACAGCTTGGATGAAGAGGGGATTCCAATGCAACAGTATTTAACTGTCTCATATTTCACCAAATATACCTGCGTATCATGTGGTCATTCAAAGCGTGAAACCACAAAAGACATGCTATGGGTTACTTTCATTGCCCTTCAGGCCAAAAGTATCAAATTCCACCAACTATTCACCAATGCTGAATGTAGTCACTTAAGTACAGTAGTTGCCACAGACATTGCCAGCTATTTCCTGAAATGTCTGATATTTCTAGAGAAATCGCCTGCTTTCTGCATTTCCACAGTAGAGGCAGCAGAGAGAAATTATTTAGAAATTTTACAAAATATCTGGAAATAACTTGCAATGTCTGTGGCTACTACTGTGCAAGGTGTGGGGGCACATGCACTCAGTCCATACGTCTCAGGACTTCATCTCAATATCTGTTGCTTATGTTGCACAGATTTGACTCTAATGGGCTCAGAGTTGACACACCTATCACAGATTACACAGGGACAGAGTCTTTCAATGAAAGTTGCTTCCAGGGAAGTCTTGATTCAGTGGCAGCACTTTATTGTTGCACTTGTTCATTCTCACATTTGAATCAATTGCATCATAAAAAAGTTACAATATCCTAGTTCTCTTTTAAACCATGGGGGAGCAGAGCATCTAACTCAAAGATAAGTCTCTCTCTTTGTAAAAGTGACTTCATTCTATCTCCCCCACCAGGCATGTGTATGAACACGATGAATGCCCATAAAGTGAAAGGTGTCCAATCTGAAGACATGAGCATTGTGCCAATGTGCCCCAACAAGGATGTCACATTTCCATCCTGTGATAGAACGAACACATTCTTGGATTCAATCCTTCATTGGGCGAATCGTATGGCCAACATATAATTTTGGACATTTACAGGAGATGGCATAGATCACAAATGGGGTATGACAAAATAAAGCTATGGATCTCATAGGTTTTGGAATGCATAGGACTGGTGAACAAATTTTCTGGTATAGCAAAATGACAAATGTTACAAAGTCCACATATCGGGAAACCAATGGGAGGGGCTAAAATGGATGTTTGCATGTTAAGTGGTTTAAGGTGGCTGTGAACTGCCAAGTCTTTGACACTGCTACCCTTTTTGTAAACCACTCTTGGGCATTCTCCAATGTTATCTTTCAAGTCAGGATCAGTCTGGAGTAAGCTGCAAAATCTTTTTCAATGTCTCTGCCATTTTAAGCATCACCAAATTAAATTCAATGATGTGGTTGATCACTTGACTACCTGACTGACCTGTACTTTTAGATTTAAAGGAGATTTTGTCCTCTCTAGATCGCTAGCCTTTTCTTTTGCTGCTTTAATCATACTGGGTTCATAATCTTGATAAAAAAAACAATCGCTGAGATCCTCTGCCTTTCGTAGGACTCAAGAGTAGTACAATTACAATGGAGTCTAGCAAATTGTTCAAATGGAGTTCCTTTTGTCCAGTGAAGGGGGGTGTGAACTATCATATCTCATTAGAGAGTTTCTATCAGTAGGTTTCTGAAAGCATTCTGTAGTAATGCCCAACTCAACATCCCCTCACAGTTTAATAGATCTAAAAATACTGCTTCCTTACTAGACACTGTAAAAATAAAGTTTGAGTTCACATTGTAATCATCAAGTAGTCCAACAAACTCCTCAGCCTCAGAGGCTGTACCACTCCAGGTAAAGATGATGTCATCAATAAATCAACCCCGATACTGAATTCTGACAACAAACTGGTTGCTACTGGGGTTATAGATGGCTACCTCCTCCCACAATTCAATTAGAACTAGGATATTGCACCTTTTTTGTAATGTGTTTGATTTATGCTGCCTTTCTGATGCATTGTTTATGTAATGACTGACATTTCTCCTTTCTTTCAGCTTTTTGTCTATGTTTTTGTTTTCGCTGATTGGAAGAAATGTTGATCATCTGACCTTACTGACCTTCCACATTATAACTACTTCATAGCTTTATTTTTCTTGTATTTACTGTTGATACAGTATTACATAAAATTAACAATTTGCTCTATACCTATTTAACTTATTATTCTGATGTATATGTACTGAGATTTAACATTGAAGATGTTTGTCTCCTGCTGTTTTTTGGGGGGATTTTTTGTTCATTTTTTCACTAGTGTTCACTGGGGTGTTTGTTTTTTTTTTAATCAATTTATTACATTGTGTTTTTTTGGAAGAAAATATCAGAGGGTTGTCTATTTCTCTGTGCTAGTTCGATTTGTTGATTGTCTCTTTAACTGGCTTGCATAAATCTCTAATGTTTCTGGCAGCCCCTTCTCCCTTGAGGAAGGACCCCTGTAGATCTGAAACATTGTCATATTTTGTGCCTGGCTAACAAACTCGCCAGCCCACACTAGCAATCCTACTTTCTATTTGTCTTTTTTGTGCAGATTCCAAATTGGCTTTTAACCATGATTGTTTTTTATTTGTAATTTGTTTTGATCTGCAGCATAGGGGTCCAGTTGTAGCATGGAGTTCTGTTTGTTTGGTTTCTGATGGTGTTGACTGGCCTGGGTTGGGGTTATCAAACAAATTCTATCGGGTGCTGTTTGATTGCTTTTCATGTGTTCATTTCATACTGTAATATATTTATGGATTATGTATAACAACATTTCAATGAAATTTTTAGCAACAAAAAAGCCAAAGTTTTTAATTTAAAACCGGTATTTTCTTTTGTTAAAAGTAACTAGTAGAAAGTGATCCTTCCGCATCTGTCAATCATCTGTCTTTCTACACATTCAGTAGATTAAATGTTTGTTTTTATGGAATACAAGAATTCAGACTTCTGTAGAATTCCACTGGCAGAATGTTCATTTTTTCTGCACTGACAGCACCTACAGCGCCCTGACAATCTGCAGCCCAGGAGCTGATGCACCACATGACAAGAAAGAACCACAGTACAATATTGCGGGAGGCTCTGCCTCCCGCATACACCCCACAGTAAATATAATAGTCTCCAGGTCTTGTCACAGTGGAGAAAGAAGAACACTCAGGTGAACCGCAGCAGCATGGTGCTGTGAAACCACCAGAGCTAAAAACGCAGTCTGACAAGAAATCAAGTTATCCAGCAAAGTCTGCAGCATCCCAGTGACATAATCACCATGCCAGTAATGAGTCAGCACATCAGGGGAATACCTGGAAAGTCTTATACAGTATAGAGTTAAGTCTCAGTTTTATATGTGGAAGGGGAAGCAGCAGAGGTTGCCATGGCAAGCTGGTAAGGATAGTTACTATTAGGTGGTATGGGCTGAGTTTTCACTGCCATGCAGATGACACTCAGATATACATGTCCTTTGTGCCTGAACAGGGTGAAGCCATTTTGATCTTTAACAACTGCCTCACTGAAATCTAAGATTGGATGAGTGCCAACTGGTTGAGATTGAACCCGGATAAGACTGAGGTGTTGGTTCTGGACCCAGGTCACCAGGTAAAAGGGTCTTCCTCTGGTCAGACTTCTGGGCTTAGGCTGAGGGCAGCCAGTTGAGGTCCTCTGAATGACTGTGGAATCTGGGCGTTATACTTGATGGCAGGCTGATGCTTAAATCTCAGGTGTCAGCCATCATCAAGATCTCATTTTTCCATCTAAGGAATATCACCCAGATAAAACACCTTGTTCCACCTGATGAGCTTCCAACATTGATCTATGCCTTTGTGATCTCCTGCCTTGATTACTGCAATGCTCTATATCTAGGGCTTCTGGAGGTGGACATCAGCTGCCTGCAGCTGGTTCAGGATGCGGTGGCTAGGTTGATGACTGGCTTATCTAGATTTAGCCATGTCTCACTCATGCTCCGCAGACTGAACTGGCTGCCAGTGCAGTGCAGGATCACCTTTAAGGTCAGTTTGCTGACCTACAAGGCTCTACATGGACAGGGACTGCGTTATTTGCAAGATCTCCTTTGTCCCTACCACCTCCTCCACCTGCTCCATTCCACCAACAAGGGATTGCTAGTGGTTCCCAGAGTCCATTTAAAGATCTTGGGGGGCACAGAATTTTCATTTGTGGCCCCAACCCTGTGGCACTCTCAACCTCATCGGGTTAGAGAGTGCCTGACCACAGAGTCTTTTAAGTCTGCGCTAAAAACATACTTATTTAGTTTAGTGTTTCCTGGTGCTTTTTTAAATTTAATTGCAGTTATTAATGTTTCATTGTTGTTTTAACAATTGATTGATGATTTGTTTTAAAAATTTCTGTACAAGCACTTTGGTATTTTGAAAAGCGCTTTTTAAAAATAAAGTTACATTGATATTGTCATAGTGAGGGATTTTCATGGTCACCAATGAAACACAAGACATTAAAACTAGATAGTATTTCATTATTTAAAATGTGTTTATTTGTAAGGAGGAGATCATGAGAAGGAATTATGTTTATTTATTTTTAAAATGTAAGGGAGTTTTACTTTTTAGGGCCTTGTTCAAAGTTTTCTTTTTTATGCTTCTTTACTGAATCTAGTGCATCAGACATACATCAATGTAGAGCAATACTTTGCAAAAGTAAAATGTTGGCTGTGCCAGAAGTTAAGCATACAGATCATAAAAAGTAAAAAATAGCAACTAACCAAACAGTGGTCCAGTGTACAGAGTCCATGGTGCCAGTTTAAGGCAGTCTGTGATTGAGGATAAATTGCTTGAAGAAGTGATCGGCAGATATATCGATGCCAATACCAGTTATTTTGCACACACTAGCTCCAATTGATAGATGGTAAAACACTTTTATGTAATATACAATCATTCACATGATGCCCTTATGCACATAATAGCTAATTTACAAACAAGGTGTAAGACAGCGCATAATACACTTAAGGCTTTTGTAGGGCATCTATTACTTTGAATCTGCAATGTCAGACTCTGCTCTGT
Source organism: Neoceratodus forsteri (assembly GCA_016271365.2). Classification (NCBI taxonomy): domain Eukaryota; kingdom Metazoa; phylum Chordata; order Ceratodontiformes; family Ceratodontidae; genus Neoceratodus; species Neoceratodus forsteri. The sequence continues at coordinate 168,374,402 of JADMNL010000027.1, forward strand.
ACATCTCCAAGCGAGTCCAGCAGTTAGTATACACCGGGCATCTCTGTTGAACCAAGAAGGTCACCCTATCCATGTTTTGTATCTATTTAGTGTCCTTAACCCACTTCCTAAGAGTTGGATGGTCCAGCTGCAACTACATCTTGGTAATTACAGTACCTTAGCTGCAGCAGCTACTAAGCAAGCAATAATACCCAACAGGTTGGGCGGTATTGGTCAATACCGGACCGTCCAGGGGCATAATGAGGCCCGACGCCACAGTCGGAGGGCCTTATAGCCCCTGAAAGGTCCGGTATTGCCCATGCTGCCCAACCTGGAGGGTATTATTGTGCTTAGAAATTGAGCAGCCTGTGGCAGTCTTGTATGTGTTTTTACAAAATGAAAGAAAAATTAACTATATAGTAAGACTGACTTTTAAGTCTTTTGCTTGTCAAGTAGTCCCTTCCTTTGTATGCTATTCCATGTCTTGTTGCCACTCCCCCCAGAGCTCCATTCTGGTACTTATCCCCACTCCCCAACCCACTTCTTAACAGGACGCCTGCTATGTTTTCATCCCCAGCTTGTTAGACCTGCCACATAAAACCAGGAAGTTGGAAGCATCATGATTGTGAAAATTAGAATTAGAGGTAATTTTATTAAGTTATTAGAAGGGGATTTATGTTTAGGAAAAAAAAACAGAGATCTGTTGTTTTACTGGGATGGGTTATGTGAGTGAGGTGCCATGAGCTTGTTGGATTCCACTGCCACATAAACCCGGAAGTGCAGAGGAACAGACACAATGTGGCAGGGCAGTGCTGTAAATTTGTTTTTCCATTGCCCATTCTTGCAGACATGCCATGAAGAGGATTGGTATCAGGGATCTGTCCAGGTGTCATGGAGTTACAAACATAAAGGTAAATGTCTGGTGATAGTTCAAGTATCAGGTTTGTGTGCTGGAACACAACACAGCGATCACAGAAATTTACTTCAGAAGTAGAAATTTCATAAAGTCAGCAGAAGGGGAGTTATGTTAGAAAATCTCAGATCTCTATGTGTTTTTCTGGAGACATGTCTGTGAGGTGACCAGTGTCTTGGTAGCAGAACTTGTGTATAAGAAGAAGCATGCACTGCGGTTTTAAAAAAAACACACTGCTGGCTATGGGGAGCTGTTCGCGCTGACGGCTTATGCTTACTTTTGAAATTTGTGTTTTGTTTTTCTTTTTTTTTTATTGTGTGACAAGTGAGAAAGCGTAGACTGGTGTGTGAATTAGGGAGTGTCAGTTGGGTATTATCGCTCGTTAAGCGAGAGAGAAAAATGGCAGCAGTTTTAAAATTGAATAGGGTACTCTCAGCCAATAGACAATCAGGGTGGGCACAAGGATTCTTGAATGGGAAAAGGGGCATCATTTGGGCTGGGGCTTTTTGTTTGGTGGGCATCTATTGTCTGATAGATGCCCACCTAAATAAGTGTCTCAGCCAATCAGAAAAGATAATTGTCTTTGCCAATTTTCTAAAATGTAGCAAAGGTAGAGGCCTTCAGTTCCCTTTAGGTGCAAGGACCTGTTCCCCAGCAATAAATGTACTGTAGTAAGGGCAGAGGTGATATTAAGAATCTGAGATATGGCTTACCTCACTTCTGTCCAAAACTGTTGTACCTTGCGGCAAAGGCAAAAACTGTGTACAAGAGTTGCGCTGGAGGCCCCGCAGCCTCTCCCACACTGTGAAGTACCTCCCCCATCCCATTTATATTTAAGCTGTGGTACTAAGAAATATCTGCTCCTCACCTTCCAAAGATGTTCTCACCAACTCGGGGCTAAGGACATGTGCCATGCCCAGTCCAAACCCGTTTCCATTGCTGCTCAGTCAAAATGATATTTAGAGCCTGCACCCCCTTAGTTTTAAGATAATCAGTGTTGTGCCCCAGTTCTTTGATTATTCTTGCATATATTACAGAAATAGTTCCCTTTGTGTGAAATACCTTGACTGATATGGGAACCTTTTCCTCTGCTGTCAGGGATCCAAGCTGCATGTGTATATAGTCTCAAATCTGAAAAAACTAAAACCTGTCTGTCCATCTCCAACCGAAGGTTTGGGTGCAGTCCTCAAAAGGAATAATCACCCCTTCTCACAGAATTTGCCACAGGAGTTAAAACCCTCCTGTAGCTTGCCTGTGGACCCAGGGATAAATTTGAGTGGGTCTGAATCTGGCATCGCAGGCTGACCAGCTGTACAGCCACATAGCATCCCTAATCCCCCTCCTCTAGCCCACCAGGATTATTGCTACACCCCTAAGTTCTGCTGTTACATCACATCGAAATTGAAAGAGTCTGCTCAGAAGGGGCATCCATGAGTGCTCCACGCTAAATACATTTTCCCAATGGGCCTCATATTGTGGGTTACCCAGTGGTACTATCCAAATTTTGGCTGCTGTCCAATAGACTGAAAGCAATGCGACAAGGCCCCTTCTCTCTTCAGGAGGTATAGGGTCAAACTCTGGATCCAAGGCCTACCACCCAGCCAAATAAAGTGTAGTAGTAGCTTACATTGCCACTTGGGCAGGACTTTTAGCGGGACCGTAAAAGGAAAACATTGAAAGCAGGTGGTCACTGAGTGCACTATGAAAAATAGCATTCTGGTTTTGGTGTTTAAATCAGATAATATTGCCATATCCAGCTGTTCAGTGAAAGAATCAATAGGTGAAACAACGGAGCAATAGGTGATAGTGACTATAGCACTGTACATTTCACTGTTAGGTCTTGCATAACCAGGCTGTCAGGCAAGACTTGGGTGTATCTATATCATACTGCAAATAGGAAAGAAATCCAGGACCAAATGAACACAATTAACTGGGACCATGAACTTGATAACTGTAGAACAAACATGTTATGAAATAAAGGCAAATATTGCCAAGATATGTAATCAACATATTGTTAGAGTTAAAAAAATATAACAGCAGAGGCCTTAAACCCAGATTGTTAAATAACAAAATTAGGAAAATGTTGAAAAAAAACAGAAAAAAACTATACAACAAATATCTAATTTCAAGATCAGGTACAGACTGGGAGAAATATAGCACTGTAAAAATTTAATTAGTAAGACCAAGAAGAAAACTGAAATTAACCTAGCTAAATAAGCAAATAAAGGCAACTGAAAATGTGTTTAGAGTTATATAACTTCATTAAGAAGAAATGGGAATACAGTTGGTCCAACAAATCTGGAAGGTAAAATTCTGTCAGATCCTATCCAGTTAGTGGACGCTTTCAATAGCTGTTTTTGTACAGTATTCACAAATTATGATGGACAATTAACCACTAGATATACAATCACCGAAGTAATTACTATTTCAGAAGTGGAAATTGAGACTAAAATTAAAAAAACTAAAAGATTACAGTTCCCCTGGTCTTAATAAAATCTCAGCTACTATGTTAAAGTTATTAGGTAAAAATGTATTAGCTATTCTATGATGCAAATCTTTAAATAAAGGACACGTACCATCTGACTGGAAAACAGCTGAGGTAATCCCCATATTCAAAAAGGTAAAAAGACAGATATACAGAACTATCATCTTTAAGTTTGACCTCTGTTCCAAGAAAAATTATAGAAAACATCAGCTAGAATAAAACAGCATATTAAATAATTCAAACAGGGAAGACACTGATCAGCATGGGTTTAAATTAGGAAGATCATGCCTAACCAACTTACTGTGCTTCTACAAAAAATCTGTACAGCTCTTGATAACAGCATCCCTGTGGATGTAATTTACATTGATTTCTGTAAGACATTTGATACCGTACATCACTGGGCAATTATAGACAAAGTGACATGACTTAATATTAACAATAATATAATAAATTGAGTCTTGCAGTGGTAAATAACAGAACTCAAGCAGTATCAATAAATGGCTTTTACTCAACTAATGGGAGTGTCACAAGTGGGGTGTCACAGGGAGCAGTGCTGGGCCCAATATATATTTTTTTCAATTGAATATACTTTATTGATCTCAAATACCTCCAATTAACATACAGTAGAAATCTGATATTGAGAGGTCAAGACAGTTAACAGAGGTATGCTAATCAAAATCAGGAAACTGTACAATAAATTTGTTTATATCCCCACCCGTCCCCCTAACCTCAGCTCCCACCCCACCCTCCCAATGCCATAGGAGGTTTGCAAACTAAAACAAGAGAAGGTGGTCGCCCTATAGATAAGCCTTACTGTTTATATCCATCAACCAGAGAGTTAAACTTCTGATTAGACTAGTAATAACATACGAAGGGGTTCCCAGATAGTATTACATCTAGATAAATTATTAGACATACTTGCAATGTGGTGTTCAGCTTGTAATGCAAACATGAGCTCTTTGTACCATTCTAAATAACTTGGGATACTTTGGTCCAACCAATACCTGAGAATAACCTTCTTTGCACATGCCACAATTAGTGCCATATGAAATCTCTGATGGCTGATCAAAGTATCGTTAATGTCCCCAAGTATACAGATGTCTGGAGAGAATTTATCTGATAAACCTAATAATGAATTCAGAAAGGTTTAAACAGAGGTCCAGAAGGGGGTAACTTTTTCACATGACCATAAAATATGCAGGAGGGACCCAGGCTCTTTACCACATCTGGAACATATATGTCTGTAGGGAGCTGACCCATTCTACGCAACTTAACTGGAGTATAATATAAATTATGAATTATTCTAAATTGCATAAAACAATATCAGTCCCATTTAAGGAAAGTATAAAAGTGTTTCCAGATAGTTGTCCAGTTTCTGGAAGAGAGGGAAGGGGATGGAAGAGCCTGGTCCCACCAGTAGTACCGTGGACCCTCTAGCTGTGATTATAACACCTTGTAGAAGTATGAAATAGGATGAGAGTCCAGTGCTGCCTGGAGTAGGGGAAAGATAGAAATATTAAAGGGACTATCCCAAATTCCATTACCGAAATGAGCCAGTAGCATGTGAGACCCCTGGAAGTATTTTAAAATTGAATTAGCGGGCCATTCATGTTTCATACATGCTTCTTGGAAGGACATCAACATATTGTGATCTACCTGGTCTTGTACTGTATCAACACCCATCCCAGGCAAAAATATTGCTTTAGAAAGCATCTTCCCGGATATCAAAAAGTTTGGATTCCTGAGCAATGGCTGGGAGGTATCTAAATGTGGACAGATTTTCTAAAATGAAATGAACTGTGCTTGGGTCTGAAGGGACACACCTAGAGGTGTGTCTTGTAACTACTTTAGTAGTTTGCTATATGAAATGAATGGGAGAGAGCGTATGTCTATACCACACATTCTACATAGAGATTGTTCAATCTCTGCCCAGAGGGGGATGTATTTCTCAGGGGGATTTACACCTAAAGGCTTCAACTAGAAGGACATTCTTGTCAAATGTAAGGCCAAGTAATATAGGAGGAGATTGGGAGCTTGTAACCCACCATCCTGTTTTGGACGAGTTCATTTAAACCAGGCCCTTCTGGCTTGCTTTCCCTGCCAAAGGAAGGAGGTGAAAGTCCTGAGTACCTGGGCAAACCATGACTGGGGAAGAGCACCATTGTGCCTCTGCATGGGATGTAATAAACGAGGGAGGGCATTCATTTTAAGAATATTCATTCTACCCCACAGAGAAAGGGGTAATAGGGACCAGCCATTTAAGTCTACCTTGAGCTGGGAAAGTATCAAATCTAAATTAAATTGTTGCATCTTGAGGAGGGAGGAACTAAGGTAGATTCCTAAGTATTTCAACTCATCTCTCCTCCATATAAAACCAAAATGGGCCAGGTCTGGTTTCAGAGTAGCACCGTTTAAGGGCATAATCTCGGTTTTATTAAGATTTAACTTATAATTTGAGATATCCCCGAATTGAGAAATAATTTGAAGGGCCCAATGTATTTTCTGTGTTTATCTCAGATATGAACTCTCAGGTAAGCAACTGGACATCTGAATATGCAGATGAACAGTAAACTTGGTGGTCCCTGTAACAACATTAGGGAGATTTGTTCCTTACAAGAGGATCTGGACTGCATTGCTACTTGGGCCTATAGATAGGGGATGAAGTTCAATCCAGAAAAATGCAATATAATGCACCTTGGGAAAAGAAACTTATGTCAAGATTATATCATAAGCAATACTACCCTAAAGTTAGTAACTGAGGAAAGGGACTAGGGGATAATTATATCAAATACATTTAAGTTTAATGCGCAGTGTACAACATTCATTTCCAGGGTGGTCAGTGATGTGGGCAAAAATAAAAATGCTGACACCTGGAATCAAGATACAAAAAGGGTGAAACTGGAATGGTGGCAAACATTTGACCCCTTTCCAGAGGTGCTACAACCTCATAATTTGTTATAATAGTAAGGGGGTACAGGGAGCAAAGAATCCTGAAAAAAAAAGAAAAAGTCGGTGTTCCGGTTTCACTCTTTGTGCCTCACGATTCTGGGGTAGCTCTTTAAGATTCGCTCATATCACATAAAACCATTTCCAGAGTTAATAAGATATGGTGGTCTATAAAAAACATACAAAGAGTAGAGATGTAGAGGTTGTATTTCCAATCTACAGATCATACATACGTCCTCATCTAAATTATGTCAGTCAACTGTGGAGTCTTTACACAAGTAAATACAATGACACAATTGAGAAAATTCAGCATAAAATAACAAAAAATGTAAAAGGCATGGCTAATTTAACATATAATGATAGGCTGAATTCTCTCAGATTGATGCCTCTGCAAATAAGGAGAAAGAAGGGAGATTTTCTAATATTATATGGCATTGTTAATGATGCATACCTGATGTCTGAATTAAACTTGACTTTTAAAAAGCCCCACACACAAACTAGAGGGCATTCACTAGAGTTAAACAGTCATATTTTTGAGACCACACCCAGAAAGTATTTTTATACTCGGAGGATTATTGAATGGTGGAATCGGTTGCCTGAACATATAAGTATGAGTGCTATTATACTAGAAGTCAAGGCGGCACTGGGTAAATATATAATGGACAATGTATAGGGTTTTCTTCTGGCTGAAGCTACTTATGGGCCTTCTGAGCTCTGCGGGAGCGTGGGCACAGCTGAAGGAATGCAAGACCTACAGAAAAATCTGAAACTAGGGAAGTGGTCCAAGATCTGGCATCTTGGCTTCAATGCCAAGAAATGCAAAGTTATGCATATTGGAGCCAAGAATCCCAGGACAGAGTACTTCCTGGGTAGAGTTCGAGTATCTGCATCAGAGGAGGAGAAGAACCTGGGAGTGATGATCACTAGTAACCTGAATCACTCCACGCAGTGCAAGAAAACAGCAGCAAAGGCAAACAAGATGCTGGGATGCATATCTAGGGGAATCAGTACTAGGAGAGAGGAGGGTATACTGCCCTTGTACAGGTCACTGGTAAGGCCGCATCTAGAGTATGGAGCTCAGTACTGGTGCCCACACCTCAAAAAGGACATTAACCTGCTGGAGAAGGTCAAGAGAAGGGTTACAAAGATGATAGCAGGTCAGCGGGGGAAGGCATATGAGGAGAGACTGAGGGCACTGAACATGTACTCCCTGAAAGACAGAAGAGAGAGAGGGCACATGATTGGGACCTTCAAGTACTTGAAAGGAATAAATAAGGTTGACAAGGAGAGTCTCTTTAAGCTGACTGGCAACCAAAACACAAGGGGGCACAGTCTTAAGCTGGAGGGTGGGAGGTTTAGGAGGGAGGTCAGGAAGCACTTCTTCACAGAGAGGGTGGTGGACACTTGGAATGTGCTGCTGGAAGAGGTCATCTTGTTGAAGACAGTGGGCAGCTTTAAGAGAGGCTGGGATAGGCATAGGGGGAAGGTAAGAATCATGGGTAGACAGGATGGGAGGAGTGGGGAGGGCGGGCAGGAACAGTAGCTCAAGCTGTGGACCCTGAAATATGAGCAGACTTGATAGACCAAATGGCCTTCTTCTGCTGGCTTCTTCGTATGTTCATATGTTCGTATGTGCTTCTGTCATTCCTAGTATGAATCCTAATATGAAAGAGGTATAAATACCTTGGGAGGGAAATCATTTCTAGATATTTAGGGGAAGGAAAGTATCTCTTAAAGTCAGCAGTAAGCTCTTTAACAAGAGGAAGATAATTGTCCTCAAAAAGAGAGTGGGAAGATAGTGCCATTTCTATGCCAAGGTATTTAAATATTGATATATCCCACCTCATCGGGTATGTGCTTCTCAAATATGAGGAGATCTGATAGGAAAAACCGGTAGCCTGTGATGATGACGACCGTGATTGAGTGCTTTCAAAAAGGGTAACTCAATCACAGTGCCTGCACACAGGGCTACTGGGCAGGGAGGGTGACCGGATAGGGGATTGGTGAATATAGTGACAGGATATCACTATATATATACATGTGCACGGGGGGAGGGACCACGCCGTGCAACGGGTGGAAGGGGAGGGATGATTTGTGGGGTGCAGTGCGGCAGTGGGCTGCCGAGCTGGCTGTGTGGCATGGTGGGTTGGTGGCAGGCTAGGATTGAGAGGGTGCTGGGTTTGGTTCTGGGCACGCGGTCATATTTTGCGCTGGTCCAGGAATATTTTTTTTGTCTTTTGCACCCTCCCCCCCCCAACATGCACCCCCCTGAAGTTGAGAATCCTTTAGTAGGGGTTGCGGGGGTGCAGGGGCACAACCCCCACATAAAAAACATTTTAAGTTTCGCGCCCTTTTGCTGTGTGCCACGAGTGTACATCGCCAAAATTGATTTTCGGCAATGTACACTCGCCCAAACTGCGATCGCCTTTCCATGATTGCCGTTATAACATGGAACTGAAAAAACTAGGACCTCGGTCTTATCTGTAATAAGTGTGTACTCAGAGAGTCTGGAGTAGGCTGTTATTTCTGACATAACACTAGGAAAGGAAGTTTCTGGTTCCCCCAGTATAACAGAACATCATCCACATAAAGCGTGAGTTTATATTCTGTATCCCCCAAATGTACACCTCTGATTTCATGGTTTAATCTAATGCTCTGTATCAAGGGTTCTATATACAGAGCAAAGAGGACCAAGGATAGGGGACATCCCTGACAGGTGCACCTCCCTAGGGTGAAGTTTGAGGAAATGTGTTCATTTTCTCTGCCATAAGCAAATGGAGTGGCGCATACAGTAGCTATGTAGGAGATGAATACCTCTGAGAAATCAAACCTGGCAAGAGCCCCCTTGAGGAAGTCCCAAGAAACCTTATCAAAGGCCTTCTCTGAATCCAGACTCATGAGAAAGGCCAGTTGGTGACACCTGTTTAAGTGATCTACGAGACTAACTGTTCTGTGAATTATCCTGAGCTTGATGCCCCAGGACAAAGCCTGCTTGGTCCATATGAATACAGTGTGCTATGATGGTCTCTAACCGTTATGTAAGAATGGCTGCCAGCATTTTGCAATCTATGTTTAAAACCGAGATGGGCCTTTATGAAGCACAATTAGAGTGGTCCTTGCCGGGCTTGGGTACCACTGAGATTATAGTCTGAGACCAAGATGGAGCTATTTTCCTCTCTTCCTGCAGGGCCACCAAGAATGTCCTCTGCAGAATGGGTGAGATCAGGCCACAAAATTGTTTATAAAATTCTGCCCCGAAACCATCCGTTCCTGGACATTTCCTCATTTTCAGCCTGGTGATTACTTGAGAAACCTCAGCCTCAGAAACAAGAGCTGTCCTGGTGGTATTTTGCTCCTCTATCACCTGGTGGAGCCCTAGCTTGTTAATGAAGGCCATAATGTCACCCTGTGGGACCATGGGCCTTGCCCTATAAAGATCTGCATAAAAAGTCATAAAGGCTTCTGCAATTCTATGTATGTCACTAGTTTTCTGCCTCGCTGTTGGACATACAATCCTGACAATCTGCACCCTAGCCCTTTAGGACCTTTTCCTACCTGCTAACCATATCCCATCAAGCTGCCGACTACATTTTGGTGCCACAATTAGGGCACCACAACAAGGGCGAGAGTGACAGAAGCGATCTTGGTTTTTGATCACCCAGCACTCATGCCATCCTTTGTGGCCACACAATTTTCCTCCCTTCCGGGGCAGGCCTGCCATGGAGTTTGTTATATTTACTGGTGGGAGGTATAAGTGGCAGAGCCCCCTGCATTGGGAGGATGCGGGGGCAAAGCCCCATGCATAACAGGAATGTACCCTGGCTCCAGGAAGCCACAATGCCCGGCACTGTAGAGCCAGGCGGCATATTGCCTGCACCTATAGCGGTGTCAACAAAATGATTGTCACACCAATAGGGGTGAACCCCTGCTAACACCTTTAAGGAATGAGCCCACCCCCCATAATAGCACTGCCTAAAGAAGAGTAATGTCTTTTTCTGTTTGACTGCATAGTCCAGTGTGGATCCCAGCTCTTCTTTGGTGCCTTTGCTATACCCTGGACTACTCTGATGTTCTGCTGTGTCTCCAACTCTAAATCGGGCTTCTAATTCTAGCTTACAGGCCATCCTCTGTTGTTTCTTTCTTGCAGAGTACTCAGTTAATGTCCCTTCCCTGTTTACAGTCAGAAATGTGTGCTGGCATCCTCCTACTACACCCACAGTATGAATCCAGTATGTAAAATCAGAACGTAATGTCAAGGAATGGGATTTTTTTAAAATGTCTAGTGATGGCCATTAATTATAACAAGCATTTATCAATGCCGAATGTTGTCGCGCTGGCATTGGCAGTGGCGGAGGTGGAGAGGCATAGCGCTGTGAGTTTGTTAATGTGTCCCAAAAGGTGATTTTGCACAGCGAGTATGCCACTGTGCGGCAGAGCTGCGGAAACGCGTTTTGGGCAGACTGTGGAAAATGGCAGCTGGACTGTTGATAATGAGGTGTGCACAAATGCCAGTGGTGAAAATGTGGCATGAAAATATTGCAGATTGACAAAGTTACAAGGGTGCTTGGAAACTGCGCAATGCATGCTTCCAACACAGTCATTGTCTGGACTTTCGCCACCAAATTTTCAACATAGGCATTTTAGGACCTCTGCTGATGAATAGTGTCACCGTCATTCCCTGAAAGTGTCCTGAAAAGTGATTTCGCACAGTGACCATGCAATTCTGCACCGGACATGCGAAAACACATTCTAGCCAGCTGTGCTGTTCATAAGGAGGTATGGAAAAATGGCAATGATGAACAGCTGGAGTGAATGTATTACAAATTCACAAAGTCACGAGCGTGAGTGCAAACTGCGCAACGCGTGCAAGTAAAACACTCATTTTATTGACGTTCAGCCCTAAATATTCAACATAGGCATTTTAGGACATCTGCTAATGAACAGTGTCACTGCCATTTTCATAATGTGTCTCGAACACGGGCTTTCCACAGCGACCGTGCTATTGTGCGCTGGAACTGCGAAAACAGATTTTGGTCAGGATGTGAAAAATGACAGCTGTACTGTTCATTAGGTGGTGTAGAACAATGGCACTGTTGAAAATGTGGAGTGAAAATATAAGTTTGCGAACTTACGAGCATGCAGGCAAACTGCGCAACGCACGCTCGTAACACAGTCATTTTATGGAGTATTGTCACCAAATTTTCAACACTGGCAATTTAGGACCTCTGTTCATGAACAGTGTCACTCTCATTTTTGTAATGTGTCCCGAACAGTGATTTCGCACAGTGACCGCGCTATTCTGCGCCAGAAGTGCGAAAACACATTTTGGCAAGGATGTAAAAAATGACAGCTATACAGTTCACAAGAAGGTGTGGTAAAATGCCAATGTTGACAATGTGGTGAAAATATTGCAAATGCGTTAACTTTCACTTTGTGCAGAGTTGCATATGCTAGCAGCACGTAAAACAGTCACTTTCTGAGTATTGTCACCAAATTTTCAACACAGGCATTTTAGGACCTCTGCTCATGAACAGTGTCACTGTCATTTTTGTAATGTGTCCTGAACACTGATTTCACACAGTGACCGCGCTATTCTGCGCCGGAAGTGCGAAAACACATTTCGGGCAGGATATGAAAAATGACAGCTGTACAGTTCATAAGAAGGTATGGTAAAATGCCAATGTTGAGAATCTGGCATGAAAATAGTGCGAATGCGCTGACTTATGAGCGTGTGTTACGCAGTTGCTATGCACACTTGTAAAACAGTCATTTTGGGATTTTCCACCAAACTTGCAATATAGGCTTTTGAGAGCCCCTCTCATGACAGTGGCACTGCTATTTCATTCTTGGTCCTGAAAGGTGATTCCACGCGGTGACTGCAAATCCACCTTTCGGGACCGAATAACGCCATGACAGTGCAAGAACTCATGAGAAGGGGTCCCAAAAACTCCATGTTGAACATTTGGGGCCAAAATTCACAAAAATGACTGAGATATGCATTAAAGTTGAAAAAACCCTATTCATTCCATTATACAGCTTACTGGCATTTCTTCAGTTCGCGGTCGGCTATGAAGAGTGCAGACGTGTTCCCAGTACACAGAAGATCATCGCGCCAGACTCCACAGGTAAGTATGGGGTGAGGGGAGGTAAGTTGCGCAGTGGGTGGGTGCAGGTGGGGAAGGGCATCAAGACTATCGAGGGACCGTTTTCATTTTTACAGGGAAATGAAAAAACATCAAGGGACATTTTTTTTTTTGGATTTGGCATGCTGGGGCCCTCAGCATGCCACCCAACTGTTTGGGTGTCTGTAGCCGACGGGGATTGGGCACCCTCATCGCACACAACACGGGGGGGGAGTGAAGTAATGCCGACGGGATTGGGCAACCCCATCGCCACACAAAGAAAGTTTAGGGGCGAGCCGAGGGGATTGAGCACCCCCCGGCATTCAACAATTGGGAGGCTTTATGCCGACAGGAGTGGACTCTCCATTGGCACACAAAGAAAGTGGGTTAACTGACAGGGGATTGGGCACCCCCAAAGTCGGCAGTAGTTAGGCGGCCACCCGCTCGCCGACCATGCACATAATGGCGACGAGCACGGCAAGAAAGGACCACTGCGTATGACAAGCTTTGCTCAGATTGCAGCAGACCTTTTCTTAGATGTGCTCACCACATTATGTATGTATGTATGGTGTGGTGCCGGCATGCAGGCTGATTGGGGAATGTGGGACGCACCTACTGGTGAGTGCCCTGCATTCGCCCAACAGTGACCCCACCTCCAAAGCTGCACTGTCCCACGATGTTGGCTGCGCAAGTGCGCCAACATGAAGCAAGCGCATCAACATAAAAATTATTACTAAAAGCTGTTTTAAAAGCATCTGAGAGAAATAAAAATAGGCTAATGATGTCAGAAATATATTACTGCTAAGAAAAGATGTGATGCAATTTTTTGTCAACTCTGAAATGTTACTGCTTTCAGTTACTCTCTGTGTACATGGATAATCGCAGCTGCTAGCCGTTCATTGGTTGTAAAGTGCTCTGGGACACAGCCTGCTAGAAAAGTGCTATACAAAATATAATTGTATTCCTTCTTATTTAATTGAAAAATAAAACACAAGAAGGAATTTGTTCTTTTGAAGTCTCAATACTCAGCATACAGAGTTAGGTATGCTGATGTAAAGCAAGCATTTGAATACTGCTGAAAGTCATCTTAAAAGATTCTCTAAATAGCTGCTAGAGAAGTGCCTCTAATTAACGAAGTCTCATTCTAGGAGTCAGGCATCAGAATATCATTCAAGTCAAGTACTGGTGCCCTGAAAGCAAGACAAAAAGTGCAGCTGAGGCATTTCTACATACGGTACGCGGGACCTGATAAAAGAGTTAGTTGAGACTCAGGAGCAATTTAAAAAAAAAAAGAAAAAAGAAAATATTTAGCCAAAAGCTGTCTCCTATTTTTCTATTTTCTCTCTCTTTTTTTTAATCCTTATTATAATTTGTGGTTGAACAGAAATCACCCCTCTCAATTCTCGTGAAATCTATGCCAAATGCGGCACAAGCATGATTCTCAGGGGTAAAAGGGTTAATGCCATGCAGTGACCTCACATTCCAGTGCTTATGAGATCATACACAGCTGTTTTAGGTGGCAGCTCAGCTCAATACATCACTTTATATGGTATTGTTTATACCAGAGTACTGCATACTGCTTTACAGAGTAATACAAAGATTAAAGATGCTGAAAAAAAAATAACATAACATTAACAATAAAATCTAAAGACTGTATTTTTGTTAATTAGGGCTGGCAGTATAACCTAGAGAGTAGAGCAACAAGCTGTGAGTGAGCTTGGTACATCCAGCAGACCTGGGTTTGATTCTCACATCCTCCACTTGCGTATTGTGTACCCTCCACATCTAGACTATGGAGGAGTAAGATACTGGTGCCCCTGCCTTCAGAAAGAAATCAACATGTTGGAGACAGTACAGAGGAGAACAACTAAGATGAGTGCAGGTCAGCAGGGTAAAACAAATGAAGAGAAGTTAAGGGCCCTGAATATGCACTCGCTGGAGGAGAGGAGGGAGAGAGGGGGGCTATGATAGAGACCTTCAGATACCTGAAAGGGATAATTAGGGTCGATAAGAGGGGTCTCTTCAAGCTAAGTGGCAGCCAAACCATTAGAGTACACAGTCTAAAGCTGGGGGGTTTAGGAGAAATGTAAAGAGGCACTTCTTTACAGAGATGGTGGTGGACAGTTGGAATGTGATGCCATAGGACGTGGTCTCGATGAAGATGGTGAGAGCTTCAAGAGGGGCTGGGATAGGTAAAAAGGGAAAGTATAGGGGGGCAGATGGAAAGGAAGGGAGGACAGGGGGAAGGGTCAGTAGCGTGAGCTGAGGGCCCTGCAATATAAGTAGACTAGATAAACCGAATGGCTTTATTCTGCTGGCATGTTTGTATGTTCACATATTCGTATGTGCTGTGTGACCCCGAGCAAGTCATTTAAACTCCCTGTGCTCTCAAGTTGACCCTGTAAATGGGCCTTTTCCCAGTGAACCTTTCCTGGTTACCAAAGAACATATTATATATTGTGTATAGTGAGAGAGAGATAGAAAGAGATACACAGCATGGGAATCGAAATAAATTTGGAAGATAAAAGCTGTTATTTTTGCTGGAGACATAGCTGCTGCACAAGTAACATGTTATTTCCACAGTAGTTACATTATTTGCATAGCAGCTATGTTATTTGCATAGTAGCCATACCAACCTTTGTTTCTGTCATGAACTGGCTCCATGTGAGCAGCAGATAAAACAGTGGAGATGTCCCTTTGCCCATAAAAGTAAAAGTCTCGGCTTTGCATCTTTAATAAAGTGGAAAAGAAAGAAAATCTGAAAACTGACAATACAGTTACATAACACATCATGGGATCGTTTCTCAAAGGCATGGTGCAAGTCACACCATAGGCGACTTGCACCAAATGCCAATGTGCCAGGGACCCTGCGCCAGATTCTCTTTTGGGCGGGGTTCTGGCAGCTAAGTCCCATGGCTTGCAGCAACCCAAGCAGTGCAACAAACCGAGGGCACACCTGAACAGGCTGACGCAAGCCTGCGGCATTACTAGGTGTAAGGGCACAAGCAGCCCCCCCCATCCCTGATTCCTGAAATTAATATTATCAGATCCTGGTGGGCTAATGGCCCCCCTGCCCTGATCCCTGATGGTAGTAGGTGAATGGCCCCATTGGGCTTGCAGCCCCCCCCAAGCCCCAATCGCCCTGTTATGATAAATTACCATATCATTGGTGGTCCAGTGCATCCCCGATCCCGATCCCTGTGATGCTGCATCCCAGACATTCCTGGTGGTCTAGTCTAGTGAACCCCCACCTGGCAGGGCCATACCACCATGCCCCCCCCCAAAATCTGTACCCAGCTGGCAAGTGGCACAGCCAACCTCTTGCCACTGTGACCAGCCACCGACTGAGCTCTGCATGAGCACATAGTGTAAACAGTACGCGTGTTCAGTGAAGGACAGCTGCTGTAATTCACTGAACATGTACCATTTACAGTATACTCTCATGCAGAGCTCAGTTGGTGGCTGGCCATGGTGGCGAGAGGTGGGCTGTGCCAGTCACCAGCTGGGTATGGATCGGGAGAGAGTGGGGTGGTATGACACAGCCGGGTGGGGGTCTACTAGACTACCAGGTATCTCTGGGATGTGGCATCACAGGGATTGGGGATCCACTGGACCACCAATGATATTGTAATTTATCATAACGGGGGGATCGGGGCTCTGGGGGGGTCCTCTAGCCCAATAAGGCTATTCAACTAAAATTGTCAGGGATCGGGGCTGGGGGGGCCACTAGCCCACAAGGGATACATTAATATTACTTTCAGGGATCGGGGCTTGGAGAGCCAGTAGCCCACCGGGGATACATTGCTATTAATTTCAGGGATCAGGGTTGGGGGGCTACATGATCTGGGAGATGGGCTGGTGGCACATTGGTGCAACCCCCCAGAGGATGCAGAGGTACACTTACACCAGCCCCTGGCTGCTGTAAATGTACTTTGACAGTTGTACTCCAGGTTTTTTTTGAGAATACTAAATTAAGGGATGTGGCAGCTGCCCTTTAAGACCAGGACCCTGTGGCTGCCACAAGCCCCCTTCCACCATGTCGCAGACCAGTTTTTGGCACAAGGATGCTGCAAGTCCCCTTTGGTGCAAGCAACCCGTGTGTTGTCACAGGCTGCTTTTGAGAATGGCTCTGTGCGCAAGTATTGATGCAAGGTGCTACTGATGTCATTCATGTTGGACACCAGTCACCTTGCGCCATGCAGATCCTTTTGAGAATAGCCTCCCATGTTTTTTACCTGCAAGAGAGACACACACACACAAAAAGTGGAACCTCGTTTTATTTCTTTCTTTCTATACATCACTTTTTTTGCACTGAAGTAGACATAGACAAACCAGTAAAATTGGGGACTCCCATGGTATACATTGATTATCCCATGAGGTAGCTCCAGATATGTATGTTATCTAGTTTCAAATACCATTGCTATTGCCCCTGTGTCCTCCACCTTCACTGGCCACATTCTCTCGGAAGGGGGAGAAGTAACAAGATGACTGCAGTGCTACTCTGTTCCGTGTCCTCCTCTCCACCCGTTGATTTATTTTTTCACCAGTGCCACTTTCGTGATTTCATTTTTAAGTAAAAGTTGCTCTGACTTCCTCTGATGTGGTTAAACATTGTGGTGCCTTGCTGTACAGCATGACCAAGGATCCCTGCAGCCTGCCATGTAGATGGTGTTCTGACGGTGTTTTGAGTGTGTCGATGCACAGATGCCGGATTGGAGATAGAAAAAGTGAGCTTAAGCCAGGAGAAGACTTGGGAGTACACTGCACTATGTAGTACTGTTGGGCACATTATAAATACTTACAGGTATGATAACCTTGCCTAGGGGTTCGGGATGAGAACCATTTTCAATACCGCTTACTATGTTTATACAATGTTTTTATTGTTTCTCTCACAGGTGAGAAGGATCAGTATTTAAGGAGTGTTTAAATAGAGGGGGAACCAGAGAATGGGATCTGAGCTAGAGGAAAACAAAGTTATATCAGAGCCTGGATTACCTATCTCATACAGATGCTAGACAATTCTGTAATGTGCTGCAATCTCTTACTGGTGTGGGAGAGACTGGTTTTGGAGCAGAGACATTCATTTGAATGGATTTTTGACGCCTCGCTATACCTTGTATACAGGCCTGTAAACTTTGATATTTTTACTTGTTATAATGAAATTATAATGAAATGGCACTGTAGGACCATGTCTAAGGACCATGTTATACAGTATTTTGTTGGACTAAACAAATGTGGCAAGAAATATCTTTTATTCAGTCCCCGTAACAGACTCTGCTGGAATTCTACTGAATTGTACTAAATCAGACTTTGTCATGTTTGTATTTTGATGGGCCTGTGTTTATGGGTTCATTCTGACGGTAGACTGTACTAGAGCCACTAATTTGCTATCCATAGTATGTTAACATACAGGAGTTCTCGTGCAAATTCAAGTTTTGAGCCAGCTTTTGATACCTGCCTGGAAGATTAGCACTAGCGAATTGAATGTTAAGACTCCTGTATTTAAATGGAGACTTTCTCCTTTAGCTGATTTGGTTGAATGAGGGTAATTAACCATAGACTGATATGATGGTTTGTATGGCCAGATTTGTCAGTCTTCAGTGACTAAATGGAACCGTTGGCTCTGAGAACAGTTTGATATATTGTGTCTTTAATTGCTTTTATATATTTGTTTTAAGATGCCCTCATTGCTATTTTTATTTTGTAGTCTTACTCTGCAATCTAGAATAACAGTATTAGAAAAAATGAAGTTATTCAGATATATCTTGAAAATTATATTTACTAAAGAGAGGAATGTTTATAAATTTTTTTTTGACAAGCTATACATTGAGCTATTGGGAGGTATTTATGTGGGAAATTTGGGGAGGCTACCCAGGAATACCTGGAGGAACCTATTCTGAAATGGCTACTAGTTTCTATAGTAAGTGGATTTATGTGTATGTTAGCAGAATGACATACCTGAAACATATAGTTGAGCCTACTACTGAAATCTGGATCTGGGCAGGAAGTGAAATGATCTGATATGTAACTATAGGTCTAGTTCCTAGATCTAGTATTTGTGGCCTATGGTACAGGCTGGCAAAGCTCCTGACCTATGAGTCATTCATGGGGATACAGGGCAGCATGTGCTGCAAGGTATTCCACTGGGACCCAGGGTCAGGCTCAGTTCAGTAGTATATATAGGTACAATTCAGGCAATGTTGCAATGACCTCTTAATTCATACTCGGGATAGAGTAGCAGCCGATGCAAACTAAAGTGCGCACTGGGCAGTGGTGCTCACAAAAAACTTTTAAATCAATTCCAACAGTTCGAGCACAACACATTTATAGGCTGGTGTTGTGCCCGAATTGTAGGGATTGATTGGGATAGAGTAGCATTTTGTGCTGATCAATGGACTTTGGTATGGGCCAAATTTTCATGGTTTGAACCTGTCATCTGCTGGGCATAGACGAGGTCCCTCGAACGAGGAATGTATCAGTCAGAGCGGTAAACTGCTCACTGGGAGAGCCTGGGTGGGCTAGGTCCCAAAAAATACCACAGTGTACTTTCTTAAGCCCTTGTTTAAATTCAGTGAGAAAAGCAAACTGAAGGAAAGAATGATTTAATTATTAATATAAAGAGTTTGAATTACTACGATTAATAAGCTACATCTTCTTTATTTATTTATATTTCCGGATTGATGCAAGATGAAGGATGATTTACACCTAGGGTGGGATATTCAGACTGCGCCAGGCTGTGGCGCAAGCCTGGGTGCAGCGCAACTGGGATGTGCCAGGGCGCTGACAGGGTGATATTCAACTGTGCTGCGCCATGGCTCAGCACCATTGAATATCGCGCTGTAGCCACCCACAATGTGCATGGCGCAGTGGCACTACACCAGTGCAAGTGGCCAGAGAGGGGCAGGGGGATGCGCTAGCGCAAGTGCCGTTGCACTAGGTGCATCAACTGCGATATTCAAAAGTGCACATGCAAATGGAGCCATAATGCATGCAAGGTGCAAATGGGGCAATTTGCATGTCATTATGGCCCCATTTGCATGCAGGTGCACTAATCCCAGGTGACTTGCACCTGGCGCCCTGCCAGGCTGCAGCCTTCAGGGACCGACGCCCCCTGCACAAGTGGCAGAGTACCCCACTGCCCGATAGTGGGCATTAGTATTAGACTGAATAGTCCAACATCCCTGGTGGTCCAGTAGACCGCATCCAGTCCAATCACGGGCATCAGTATTAAAATAAATTGTCCAATATCCCTGGTGGTCCAGTGGACTGCATCCAGCCCGATCTCGGGCATTAGTATTAAAATAATTGTCCAATAAATTGCCCAATTTCCCTGGTGGTCCAGTGGACTGGGTCCAGCCTGATCACAGGCTTTAGTATTAAAATAGATCGTCCAATATCCTTGGTGGTCCAGTGGGCATACAGCCCTACTGTACGCAGTCAGTCAGTCAGCAGGCGGAGGGGGCAGCTTGTGGGTGGGGAGCTGCCGTCTGCTGTTGACCGGGGGGAGCAGGGTGGTGGGACTCAGTGGAGAGGGGGGTACCGCTGGACCACCAGGGATGGATTGGTGTATAATATTCTATAACTTACGCCCACAATCTGGCTGGACGTAGTCCACTGGACCACCAGGGATATTGAACGATTTATCTTAATACTAAAGCCCATGATCGGGCATGGGGAGAGGGTGCTACCATGAAGGTGCCGCCGAGCGCTGGCGATACAAGCAGGCAGCCGCCGTGTTGCACCTCGCAATATGGCAGCTCACCTGTGGGTGGCCAGCTGTTGCTCCTTTTTATTTTGCTCAACTGTCTGCAGGCGCCCAGAGTACGGGTTGCACTTGCATCTGCTCCAGCACATCCCAGGCTGACTGTTGGGATGTGCAGATTTACTATGCTCGTATACATTACTGATGCATCTTCTCGATGCATCGGGATTTGTGCCACGCACATTCCCTTTTTGAATATCATGCTGGGGCACATCAGTGAGTTGCGCATGGTGCAACTGTGTTGTGCCATGCGCAACCCTTCTGAATATCCCATCCCTGGTGTTTATGGATTCCTGGAATACTAGATGTATTGATAATGTGGGCTATTGTATTTTATAATGTATATTAAATTTGTGTATGTTGTAATGGTTTAAATAACTGATCAATAATAAACAAATTCATTCATCCACTGTGCACTCGTGGCTGCAGCACTTGAGCAAGTGTGCAATAACACCAACATTTCAAACCAGATAACATGTATATCTGGAGTTACCTCATGAGATAATCCCTATTTGTACAGCAGGTGAGAAAATAAATTTGCTAAGAGAAACATGTTATTTTGGCCAACATGAGCAAGATAAATGAAGTTGGCCACTGAGCATGCCCAGAGATTTATTTTACTCATTTTTGTCACATAGGTACATAGGTATACTTTTCAGGTCCAATTAGCAAAATTTGCCAAAGACAGGACCTGCCTCCAAAGTGGTCAGTTAACCCATTTTTATTTCTGACCCATATATGAGTCTAATTCTTTCTTGAAAGTTGTCATACTGCCTGCTTCAACAACCTCCTTAGGCAGGGCATTTCAAACATTCACCATGCTCTGATTAAACCACTTTGTTCTCTTTATGGTATTACATTTGTCCCCCATCAGCTGTTTACTATGTGATCTTGTTTGATATGTTTGCTTTGTTCTGATACTGAATGCTCCTGTCTCCCAGGTCCCTGCATTTTTGAAAGCCCTATAAACAAAATAAAGGTCCTTCCTTAACCTTCAATATGCCATTGAGTACAGTTTCAATTTACTCAGCCTGTCACCATAACTTAGATATTTTATATTCATAATTTTCTTAGTGTATCCTCTTTGTACCTGCTCTATCTTATTCGCAATTCCCACAGTTTGTGGTATAGACAAGGGTGCCCCATATTCAAGGATTGGTCTTACCAGAGCCCTATACAGAGGCACCAGGACCTGCTCCCTCCTACTTCTAATGTTCTTTAATATGTTCCATACTTTTCTTGACTGATTCAATATTATGTTTATCAAAACTGAGGTTATTAGAAAAATATACCCCCAGGTCAGATTCATTGTCTGTTTCCTATATAACTTTATTATTCAAGATATATTGATACATCCTACTGTTATTCCCGAAGTGCATTAATCTACGCTTGGACTCACTGAATTTCAATTTATGTGTATTAGCTCAGGTTTCCAGACTGTGTAGCTGATTCTGGAGTGCATTGGCTGCCTCATTATTACTAGCTATCATTCCCACTTTCGTATCATCAGCATACTTGCACAACCATGCTCCTCCTGTCACCTGCATGAAGTGCACTAATACATTAAACAAACGGGGCCCCAGCACCGATCCCTGGGGAACCCCACTCGTCACACTACCCCATTCCAATAGGTGTCCCCTAATTTGAACTCTTTGTACTCAGTCCTCCGACCATGAACCAATCCAACTACATAGATGTTGATTAAGCAATAAGGCATGATAGGGTGTGGGTTATTGGGGGATTTACCCACGCCTTGTGTGGTGTGTCACGCGGACAGCGAGTGACTTAACCACACGAAAAGTGGGTAAATCCCCCAATAACCCACACCCTGGAGTGCCTTATTGTGATTATACAATGGACCCATGTCTAAAATAAATTTTAAATGTGTTTAAGTATGTTTTTTATAAATGCCATTTCTCAGCCGTGGGTTATTACAGGATATACCACGGTCATGTGATGTGTTTTGACCAATGAGGTTACAGGATTTTCATACCCCCTTGTGTAATTAACTTTATATTCCTGTAAGACCTGCATCAGGACCTCATGGGAGACAGAGTCAAAGGTCTCTGTGTAGTCCAGATAGATTATATCCACTGGAAAACCTCTATCCAAGGCCTGGCTTACAGGTTCCAAAAACGACATCAAGTTTGTTATGCACGATCTCCCCACAGAGAAACCATGCTGGGTAATGTCAGTCAGTCCCAGTTGTTTCATATTATCCTCTAGATGCCTTTTGACATGCCCTTCTGATATTTTCCCTAGTATAGATGTAATACTAATGGGTCTGTAGTTCATAACCTGTGCTCTATCACCGGCCTTATGAACTGGGGTAATGTGGGCAACCTCCAATCTGTGATAACCTTTCCCTCCTTCAAAGATCTATTAAATAGAATTGTCACTGGTGCTGCAAGTTCTTCTGCTACATTAATCAGAAATAGTGGGCTAATTCCATCAGGGCCAGGGGATTTATATTTGTTTAGACCTCTTAGATTATCATATACCTGGTTTGCAGTTATCTTAGGGATCTCTGGGTCAACCACCTTCTTTTCATTCTTATTATGGGTTACCCTATCTTGATTTTGGTATACACTAATAAAGTGGCTATTAAACACATAGCCATCTCCAACTCCCCTTCTATTACCTTGTTATCAACTGTTAGACATTATTGAACTGTTTGTTTTCCTTAAACTTCCCACATAGTTGTAGAAATATTTACAGTTGGGCATCCTGTCTGTTGCTAAATCTAGTTCAGCTTTTGCCCTTGATCTTCTAATGGCTTTCTTGCACAAACCCGATAGTTTCTTATGCCTCAGCAGCCTGGCCTGTGTTGTATGTCGCTTTAATTTCCCGTGTATCTTATTTTTCTTCCTAGTTAGTTTTTTTATATCTCCTGTAATCCACTTGGGTATTCTACCCCGATTATTATATTTGGTTCTGGGACATATCTTACAGTGCAGGTCTGTATGCTGTCATTAATCTTATTTCATGTCTCCTGCATGGTCAGCCCATCTAATTCCCTTTTACAGTCGGTTGAGGACATTAGCTGTTTTATTTTGTGGAAGCCTGCTTTCCCATATACTTTGACCTTAGTTATACCCCTAAATCTAGTCTTAACCCCCACAATGCTAAATTTCACCATATGTGATCACTTGTTTCAAGAGGGTGCATTACCTGGACATCCTTAACCATATTCTCCATGTTTGTCAAAACTAGATCTAATATTTTTTCACCTCTTGCCCCTTCTGTTACCAGCTGGTCCATTCCTTTGTTCAGACAAGTGTCCACAAATATGTTTTCTATGTAGTTTTTTCCTACCTTGTTTTCCCAGCATACGTTGGGTAGATTAAAATCCCCCAGAGTCAGTGTATTTTCATGTATCATACTGTCTAATAGTTTTATGAAATCATTATTATCCTGTTCTGTTAGGTTAGGTGGTCTATAACAGATCCCTATCTTCATTTGTTGTCCAACATTTACCCTTACCCATAATTGTTCTACTCTATCCAAACCCCTGTCCTTAGGGTCAATGATTTGCGTTTTTAGGCTCGAAGTTACGAACACCCCCACACCTCCTCTAGTCCTATCTTTTCTTGCTTTGTGGAAGAAATCATACCCTCGCAATTTTTGAATCCAATCGTCTTCATGCATCCATGTTTCCGTTATTGCACAGATGTCCACATTCTCACTATTTAAGATGTATCTCAGTTTGTCTATTTTAGTTTTTATACACCTTGCATTAATTAATAGGATTTTCATTGTGCCCTTATAAAACCTTCTAGGTCATGTTCTTTTTCCATTTACCCAGGATGCCGAAACTTGGCCATCTTCATCTATATGTCGCCTCCCACATCTAGTTTAAATACACCTCAATTTGGGTTCTAAACAACGTGCCCAACTCTTTTGAGCTTCTTCTGCTTAAGTGAAGCCCATCTTTACAGAACATGTGTTCATTATCTTTAAACATTTCTCAAGTTTTTATACAACCTATTCCTTCCATAATACTCCATCTCCTAATGCAATTATTCATACATCTTATTTTGTCATTTATTTTTTCATTACTCCTTGGGATGGGTAATATTTCTGATACAAAAAGTTTACCATTTAGTGCCTTTACCTATCTAGCTATTTCCATATAACTAAGACACATCAGTTCTTCTGTAGTCATTTTTATGTTGTTTGTTCCGGTGTGCAGAATGATTAATGACCTGTCATTTTCTTTTTTAATCATTTTAGGCAGCGTTTCTTTTACATCCTCTAGTCTAGCACCCGGAAGATATGAGCTGACCACCTGTTCCTTCAGACCCTTGGTTGTATAGGGATCTGTATACCTTATAATTGAGTCTCCAATAACATGCACTCTGTTTGGTTGTGACTGCCCTGTGTTCATTTCAATACCCTCTACATTACTGGGTAAATCTTATTGTTCCACATTAGGTATGAGCAGTGTGTTGGGCGGGAGACATTTAATGCTTACGTTCTTGTCCCTGCATTTAATTCAGCTGAAACCAAGTCCTGTTTATCTGTTTTGGTTTCACTTGTTACCATTTCAGTATTTCCCACATCCACTTGAGTTTGAGAATTTTTTTGTACACCTACAGCTATATTGCGTATGCCCTCTTCTGCAGTTTCAGCACAACTGACTTCCTTTTCATGTCCCTCTTCATTAGTTTGTACCTTATCAGCCTCTAAATAAATAAACTAGTGGCTCAAAGGGATTGCTAAGAGGTAGTGCAAGATACATTGCCCTTCTCCCTTTCTTTGTTTTTTTACCTTCTTCCTGTATTTCCCAGTCATTTTCTTCTGGGTTTCTACCCCCTTTTTGTTTTTCAGCAGATTCCCCTTCTTCCTGTGTAGTGTACTTACCCTGATGACATTTTAATTGCAATGCTAGGCCCAGCAGTTTTGATTTCAGATCTGTCACTTCCAGACGCTGCTTGCATGTTTAGTCTAATAAACCTGCACCTTCCCCCACTCCAAACATTTTACATACTAAATGTCTAATACCCAGCTCACCTGATTTTAGTGCTACTATAAGTTTATCCATCCTTACAGTTTGTTAAATAATTTATATATTGAAGTCAAACCCTCTCACCTAAATACCCAAGTTTCCTTACTTGCTGTATGGAAAACTGTTCTTTGTATGTCATAGCTTGTTCACGCTGACCTCCCTGATCTCAACGAACACACTAAACACGCGTGCAGAGATGCGTGTGTCTCTGCATGCATCTCCGCATGTTATGCCATGTGCATGAGCTCGCAGCACTTGCTCCCTGCAGTTCTATTTATCTCTCACAACCCGAATGTTCTTTCATGAGTCGCGCTCCTGTGCTCACACAAAAGCCAGCAAAAGTAGCTTAAAACACAAAAAAATCCCTCTTGTAGGACCCAAAGGTGGAAATATAGCCCCACAAACTCCAAACTATTAAAAAACAAAGCCGCTAGGAAAGCCTGTAGTCTCAAACTATTTTGCCATACACTACAGGGTGCCAGCTAACTTCCTCTGCTGACTGTGCTCCTCTCAAATTCAACCCCAGACTGGATGTCTTACTAGACAGATCAATGTAACAGACACTGCTCACAGAACAAGCCCTGCAGTCACCACACTTGTGCCAGGATCCCCCTGTCCCTCAGCTTTTGGATGACTTGCAGGTTCAATCCTGGCACCTTCTGAGCATGTTCAGAAATGTGTCCTCACACATGAACAGTGGCAGATCCAGCCCTTACAGAAATAATCATGTGAAATTTTTGCATTCTGCGTGCCTACCTATGTGACATGTGTACTGCAAACATGTTTTTATGGTAAATTGGAACTGATTGCATGTGTGTGGCATGCATGCTGCAAGAGTGTTTTTTATGTTAAATTGGGACAGACTGGATGCATGTGGAATGTGTGCGACAAGCAAGTGGTCACTTATAACTGTACAAATAAAAGTTAAATGACTAGCTCACACATTATACAAGTGGGGGGTTGATGACATTCAAACCCAGTTCTCCAGGTCTGCAAGATCTCCAGGTTTGCAGCTCAGTACCCTTAACCACTACACTATACTGTCTGCATACATACAGTATGACTCACATGTACCTCGATACAAATCTGCACATATCTGCATGCATATGCTATGCCTATAGCCACTGCCATATTTTTTAGTTTTCATGTCCCCTATCTCAGCTGCAAAGCTGAACTGTAGCACACATACCATTGGAAATTCATGTGGTTCTTCCCACCCCCATACACACAGACCCACAGAACTACTTAATTACTTCTGTCTGGCCTGTACTCCTGCTATTTTCTCTCCATAGTTTTGAATACTTCAACGCAATCAAACTTTGAGAGGTAAACACAAAAGTAGCAATAACTCAGCACCCATCCACACAGCCAGCTCCACCCCATTTACACATACACACACTCTGTAACTGTTGTGGCCACACCATTACAGACAAGTATAGGTATAAGTTGAGAGTCTCTTACCCGAGTATTAAGGAACCTGGGGCAGAAGTCTTTAAAGAGCCCCTGACACCGTTGTGACAACTTTGAGAAAGTGTAATGTTTAGCACAAGTAAGCTTATATTTTAATATTGTTTCTGTATTCCTCAGCCTCCTTTATTACTAAGGACATCTACATGTAAACAGGATCACTGCCTATCTGTTCTGGCTGCTTGCCTACATATGACATCACAGTTCTGTTTATGACATCACAATCTGTTGCTGTGGGGATAATTATGATGCCATAAATGGGGGAATAATTTATTTTATTTATTTATTTATTTAAAAGTTGGTAACTGGGAAAAGCACCATGATCAGAAGCTCTTTTCCTGGTGCAACCCGGATTATGATGTCATACCCTGTTGCCCTACTCATAAACCGATCCCTGCAGGAAGGGTCTGTGCCCACCAAATGGAAAAGTGCCACCATAGTTCCAATCCATAAAAAAGGAACCCGGGATAGGGTTGAGAATTATAGGCCCATCTCCCTCCTCTGCCCTCTGGGAAAAATCCTTGAAAGAATAGTCTTCGATCAGCTGCAATGCTATCTGGAACAGCACCTACTCCTCTCTAAGGTCCAGCATGGTTTTTGTAAAGACCATGGCATGGACACTGCCCTAGTCAGACTGACTACCGACATACTCAACGCCATGGACCAGGGCACCCCTACGGGGGCACTATTCATCGACCTCTCCAAGGCCTTTGACATGGTCAGTCATAAATTACTCCTCTCTAAACTCCAAAGGCTTGGCTTGGATCAGCTCTCTCTCTCTCTCTCTCTCTCTCTCTCTCTCTCCTGGGCCACTAGCTACCTGACTAACAGAAGACAGACAGTACGATGGCAAGGCATTTACTCAAGCCCCAGACCGGTGATCTCTGGGGTACCCCAGGGCTCCATACTAGGACCCCTGCTGTTCTCCCTATTTGTGAATGACATAGCTGAAGTGTGTGCACCCAGCAATCTACTGCTATACGCTGATGATACAGTAACCTATCACAGTGACCCCCAATCCTCCGTTATATAGCGGAACTACAAACCTGCCTAGCAAAACTTGAGGACGTGGTTAACTGCCAACCAACTCATGCTAAACGAGGACAAGACAAAAGCTGTCCACTTTGGGACCGGCGACTGGGTAAGGACCGTAGTGGTCTTCTCTGTATAACATCTGCTCGAGGAATGCATGTGAGGTCACTGACCAATTTAAGTATCTAGGGATTACCCTTGACCAGGAACTAACCTTCAAACCCCATATAGATACCCTAACAAAAACCATCCACCAGAGGCTGGGTTTGCTATACACGCCTTGGAACTCCTCTCTGAGAGGCACGTAGAGCCATTGCTAACTGCAACCTCCTCTCCTATTTACTGTATGGTTCTCCAATATTACAGTCCTCTAGAGACTGAGCTAACCCTCTCCACCCTCTACCACCACATTGCTCGCTTTGCAACCCACTCCTCCCTAAGGCGGCACCACTGCGAAGCCCTTATGATCTTAACTGGCCGTCAGTTTAAACCATCTTTTTCCCTGCCTGCCTTTCCTACAAACTCCTTTCCACACGCCATCCACCTCACCTCAGTGACCTTCTCACCCCTAAAGTCCCTCTGCAAACTGCGGTCCGCCTAAGTCGACTCTTGAACATACCCCGTGATCCGCACTAATCAGAGAAAATGCTCCTTCCAGTTCACCGCCCCTCATTTCTGGAACTCGCTCCCCTCTTCCTTACGAGACAAACCCTCCCTCTCCTCCTTCAAGGCTGGTCTCAAAGTCTACCTCCTAGAACTGAGCCTCTGCTGCTGCAACCGCTAGATATACTCCCCACCCCTCATGAACCTATGTGACCATCTACAAACCCATGGTGCCCCTGGTACTAACTAACCTCTATCAACTGTATTTCTCCTTACAACCTGTATTTCTCCTTACATCCTTACGCAACCTCCTGTATGAACTGTATATACATTATTTTTGTTTTTTAAATTAATTTACTTATGCATCTGTATGCTGTACCTTATATATGAACTGTATATGTATCTTCAAAGCTGTACACTGTACATAATGTAAAGTTGGTGGTGTATTCACCTCGGGTCGCCCCTGAAAAAGGGACCTTTGGTCTCAGTGGGTTTACCTGGTAAACAAAATCTAAATAAATAATAAATAAAATAAATACGTAGGATAGCAGAAAGAGCAGATAAAGTCTAAGGGACAGTAAGTCTCTTTCATACAGCTGTCCTCAGTAATAAAGAAAAAAGGTAAATAATTATAGAAAATACATGAACTATAAATTGAACTGTCTAAATCTCACTTTTTTTCAAGTTTTTCTAACGGTGTCAGGGGCTCTTTAAGGCATGCCCCTTTGAAATTAATTGTTTTGTTTTTATTACTATTTCATACATTATGATGGTGAGTTGGAGATTAATGAAGGCCACTGTTCAACTAACAAGGCCCTTGTTAGTCGAGCAATGGCCTTCATTAATCTCCAACTCGCCATCCATAATGTATAAAATAGTGATAAAAAAAATACCCCCATTCATTTCAATGGGGCACTCCCCTGCACTCTCCCTTATCTTATGTCATAACGTGCTTGAGTGTGGCAGTGTGGAAATCAACTTCACATGGGGGGGGACATATGCCTGACTATAGTGGGGCTCCAATAGTCTGTGCACACCATATCGCTCAACTGACCCTGACTTCGAAGGATATCCCTCATTTTATCCCTAAAAACTGCTCTGTCCCTCATCCATACCTCATGGAAAATATGCTGCTCACACAGAGGATGTCCTGCGCCATTTCAGATTTCAGTGGGGGGGGGCCAACAACCATTGGAGGTCAGGTGCCAGTTAGCCCCTAGAAGACAAGCTCTGGAATGTCTGGAACATCTCTAAAAGGTAAAACGTATTCATTGTGTTTGAAAAGTGGTATGGAAAACAGGAAAAATTCAAATGTATAAGATACATCCATCTACCACGGGACAAAATCTGAGACTGTAACTGTAACTGCCCATGAAGAACCTCAGCACATTCGCACAGGCACTATGGCCTGGATATTCAAACTGCGCCAGGCTGTGGCGCAAGCCTGGGCGCAGTTCAACTTGGCTGCACAGGGGTGTGGCCTGGGTGATATTCAACGGAGCTGTGCTATGGCTCAGCAGCTTTTAATATCACACCCTGGCCACCCCCACTGTGCATGGCACAGTGGCACTGCACCAGCGCAAGTGGCTAGAGTGGAGCATGGAGATGCGCTAGCGCAAGTGCCATTGCGCCATTCACAGCACCTGCGATATTCAAAAGGTGACGTGCAAATGGGGCCATAATTTATGCAAGGCGCACATGGGGCCATTTGCATGTCATTATGGCCCCATTTGCATCCCATTTGTATGCAGGTGCGCCGATCCCCAACGACTTGCGCCTGGCGCCCTGCCAGACAGCAGCTGTCGGGGACCAATGCCCCCTGCAGCCCGATCGCGGGCATTTGTAAAGATAAAAAAACATCTATAACCCTGGTGGTCCAGTGGACCGCTATGTGCCTGATGAAACAGGAAATGGGACAGCCATAAGAACTGGGGTTGTCTACAGACCCCCAGACCAGAGGGAGGACATAGATACATTACTGTTAGAAGATATACAAAACATGACAGCTAAAGGGGAGGTTCTGATAATGGGAGACTTCAACATGCCAGATACAGATTGGTCAATACCAGCAGGAACATCTGCCAGAACTAGACTCATAGTGGATTCCCTGCAGGGGGAGGGCCTCAAACAACTGGTACAGCAACCCACAAGAGACAGGGCTATCCTAGATCTAGTACTGACTAACAAAGAAGGGATCACAGATCTCCAGGTAGAAGGTCACCTGGGGCCAGTGACCATCACATGGTATGGTTCAGTTTGGCTACTACATCTAAATCATCCCATTCCAAGGCAAAAATATGGGACTTCAGAGGAGCTGACTTTGATAAGATGGCCTACAGTTAAGCTAGCCCTGGCAAAAAGAAACACAGGTGAGGGTACAGGCAAAGTGGGCAAGCATTAAGGATGCAATACTTAAGCAACATCCCATTGTGTTAGACAGAAAGGAAGTGCAAAAGAAGAAGGAAACCACTTGGTTCTCAAATACAGTAGTAGAAAAGGTCAGAGCCAAAAGGCTGGCCTTCAGGAAATATAAGGAACACAGCGGGATGAAGATAGGAGGCATACCAAACTGCCCTAAGGGAAGCAGGTAAGGCAGTAAGGCAGGCAAAGTCCCAAACTGAGGAAACACTAGCACGAACAGTAAAAGAAGGTGACAAGACTTTCTATAGATACATTAGTGAAAGGAGAAAGTCAGAGGGGTATGCTAAACTTAATGGAGAAAAGGAGCATGTGAGGAGGAGGACCCTGTAAAGGCATCTATCCTAAATAGATACTTTTGCTCAGTATTTACTGAAGAGAAGGTAGGACAGGGCCCACAGTTCAGCATCATGGACACAGGGGAGGAGGTGAGCACTACTCCCTTCACAAAAGAAAGGGTCCTACAAGAGCTTGCTAAGCTCAGGGTGGATAAGGCAATGGGACCTGATGGCATACATCCCAGGGTACTTAAAGGAGCTAAAGGAGGAACTAGCAGAGCCATTAGCAGAATTGTTTAGTGAGTCTCTGAGCACAGGAGAGGTCCCAGAAGACTGGAGAAGGCTCATGTGATCCCGCTCCACAAGAGTGGTAGCAGGGGAGGCGGGGAACTACAGACCGGTCAGTCTTACCTCAGTAGTGGGCAAGATTATGGAGGCACTCCTTAAGGAAAGGATAGTGCAACACCTGGAATCCATAGGGCACAGGATCCAAGACAGCATGGGTTTACAAAAGGAAGGTCCTGTCAAACTAATCTCATAGATTTCTTTGACTGGGTAACCAGAGTGGTGGACCAAGGGAGCAGTTGATGTCGCCTACCTTGACTTCAGCAAAGCTTTTGACACTGTTCCACATAGAAGATTGATAAATAAGCTGGGTAGGCTCGGGTGGGTCAGAAGTTGGTCAACTGGGTGGCAAACTGGTTGACGGGCAGAAAACAGAGAGTGGTGGTAAATGGTATACAGTCAGAAGAGATGCAAGTCACAAGTGGGGTACCTCAGGGATCAGTCCTGGGGCCAGTCCTCTTCAACATCTTCATTAGTGACCTTGCAGATGGACTAGAGGGTAAGGCTTGTCTGTTTGCAGAATGACACCAAGATCTGCAACAGAGTAGATGATCCAGATGGGGTGGGCAGAATGAGAAGAGATCTGGATAAACTAGCAGAATGGTCAGAAGAGTGGCAACTGGGATTTAATGAAAAGAAGTGCAAAATCATGCACATAGGGAAGAGAAACCTAAGCCACCTATAGGCTGGAAGGAGTTGCTAGCAGTCACAAAGGAAGAAAGAGACTTGGGCATCATCATCACTGATGACCTAAAATCATCAAGCAGACCTCTAAAGCAGTAGGTAAGGCTAGGGGGTGTTAGGGTGTATTAGTAGGGGTATCACAAGTCGTAAGAGGAGGTAATAATCCCTCTGTACAAGACACTGGTTAGGCCTCATCTGGAGTACTGCATGCAGTACTGGAGGCCGCACCTTCACAAGGACATTAACCAAATTGAGGCAGTCCAGAGAAGGGTGACCAAATGGTGCAGGGACTGCATCAGAAGACATATGAGGACAGATTAACGGAGCTCAATATGTATACCCTTGAGCAAAGGAGAGAGGTGATATGATCGAGGCATTCAAACACCTTAAGGGCATAAACAAGGTGAAAGAGTCTAACATGTTTAAATATAAGAAAAATAGCAGGACAAGAGGACACAGCATGAGATTAGAGGAGGCCGATTAAGGGGAATGTGAGGAATTCTTTTTCACAGAAAGGGTGGTGGATGCATGGAATGGCTTACCACAAGAAGTGGTGGCTATGAATACAGTGCAGGGCTTCAAACAGGCATGGGATAGGCATAAGGGAGCAATACAAATGACTATGAATAGATAGGTCACTGACAGAGCAAAGGCCAAAGGCACATTTATAAGGTAGAAAAAGAAATGGGCAGACTGGATGGGCCTTGCGGTCCTTATCTGCCGTCAACTTCTATGTTTCTATGTTTCTATGATCGCGGGCATCTGTATTCATAATAAAAGACCCCCGTCCTATATCCCTGCTGGTCCAGTGGACTGATTTCCGCCCGATCGCGGGCATCTGTTTTAAGAAAGAAAACCCCCCCCCCGGCCAACATCCCTGGTGGTCCAGTGGACCACACTCTGCCCGATCGCGGGCATCAGTACAGAAGCGTCCTATTACCCTGGTGGTCTATGGGTACCCCTCCCCACCCACCCACTGAGCCCCACTGCCCTGCTCCCCGGTTAGCGGCGGACGGCAGCACCCACCCACCTGCCGCGCCCGTCCGCCAACTGACACCGCGGTAGGGCTGCACACCCATTGGTTCAGAGCGTGAGCCAATGGGCGTGCAGCCCATACCGTACTACATGTACCTACTACTACACTACACGTAAATCGGTCCACTGGACCACCAGGGATACAGGACGGGGGTCTTTTATTAAGAATACAGATGCCTGAGATCGGGCACATAGCAGTCCACTGGACCACCAGGGATATAGGATGGGGTTTTGTCTCTATGAATGTCCATGATCAGGCATGGGGGGGTGCCACCAGGTGCAGCCGGATCTCGGGTGGCCACCCACAGGTGGCAGCTGCCGTGTTGCGCCCTGCAATGTGGCAGCTTACCTGTGGGTGGCCATCATTTGTTCCTTTTTTGGCTTAACTTTGTGCAGGCACAAGTAGGGGTTAGCATGCATGGCTCTGCACATCCCGGGCTGAATATCCGGGCTGTGCAGGTTATGCATTGGCACGCCCCCCTATGCCTGCATACATTACTGATGCGCTCCGGCACATCGGGATTTGTGCGCAACCCTTTTGAATATCTGGGCCTATGTGTGCTCATGTTCAAGGAGGCAGCAGCCAGCTGCCTGCTCAAATCTGCGAGCTGATTCCAGCTCGAATGTTCAGCTCTGCAGAGTAGGAGAGCCCGGTCAGCCTGTTACACTACAAACAAAACAGCAACCTTGTGTTATCGGGTCAAAGCACATTGCTTGCAGCCTTCATTTTAGCTATATCACAAAACATTAATAAATTTTATTTAGTTGACCTTCAGGCTTCAACCACCGCACCGACTCTCGAGTCTCTCTCACCACTTGCTCAGCGGTCTCTTTTTACTTCACTTAGAGTCTCTCTCTCTCTCTCTCTCTCTCTCTCTTTCTCTCTCTTCCCCCTTCCCCCTCTCTCCCTCTCTCTCTTTCTTTCTCTTATCACTCTGGATTTTTTGATTTAGGCATTTAGCTAATTTTATCTTTCTCTTACACAGACTCCAAGTCCATGCCCTGGAGAAGTGCATCAGATTTGGGCTTAAACCCACCCAGCTACAAATTTTTTTTTTTTTATGGCTGAAGTTCTGAACCCCCCAAAAAAAACCTTGTCCCGATTCTCTTTCGCTCTCTCTCTCTCTGTCTCTCTCTCTCTCTCTATTCCATTTGATACCCATCCTATATAGGTTGTGAAGCCACCCAAAGGTACAGAAACATGAACTATTTACTTTTACTTACCTGGCCGTTCGGCCGGAACCTGCTGCCTGGTCCAGTGCACCACCAGCCCAGTTTTCAGCCTATTCCTCCTCCATCCTTCTGCCAGAAGCTGGATGCTGGAACCAATTGTCCCAGGTCCTGACCGTGGTCTGGGACTGAGTCACCTCACTGACCAAACCCACCCAACCTGTATTGCTTGCTCCTTGCTTGGCTACCACTGTGGCTGCTGCCACACTGCGCTGATCAAGGCCTGTGAAGGCCACCCACACCGCTGTCCCCACTGCTACTAGGTGTAGTTTGCTGCATCAGGGACCCATGCTGTTTTTATGGTAAGGCAAGCCTAGTAGTGTAGGTAAGTAGCCTAGTCATCAATCTAGCTTCTAGTTCACCCCCTGCCCCTTCAGTCACCAAGGGAGACAGAGAATCACTAAGAGTAAACCAACAAAAATATGCTGCTATTGAGAGTTTAGTAGTCACCGACTCCCACGAGCTGCAGTGTGTAACCTGTCTACTCTGTGGCAGGAAAAACAGTGCTGCGCTTGTGCGTCTCATGCGCTCTTGCTTGCTCAGAGCTGCTCCACGTTATGTGTGATGGTGTCGCTGACAATGGGTGGAGAGAGTGTACAATACAATACAGACACAGTAGAGTCAGGAGCGCACCTGCAGCGTGAGTGCACACAGGCCGGGGGGCACTTATTGTGCAAAAGATTCAATTTAATGCCATTACTGTCACACCATAAGAACAACCTAGGCACAAAGGCGAGGGGGGCAAGAGTCCCCCGTCTGCCCTACTTAAATGGTGGCTCTGCTTTATGGTAGAGATTCATTCTCAGGTGCTAATATTTGTACAAGTAAATACAATGGTTTCCAGTGTGTTCTGAGGTACTGTAGCTCTATGTTTCAGGATGTGTCCTGATCATCATGAGGGTTAGTGTCCCTCTTTGTCCCTCATTTTGAGTGTCCATGTCCATCATTTTAGTGGCAAAAAGGTATGGTGCATGTGTCCAGGGCTGTACTCAGCACAAAGAGTGCTGAGCACGGCCCTAGTGACGCTCCATAAAGAATGACAAAGTGAAAATAAGTGAGCCGTAACATGGAGAAACACATATGGAGCACTAAATATGCATAAGGGGATTTGCATAGCCCAAAACAAAAGGTCAGGCTTCACACCACAGAGGTTCCTCTTTGCACATCTGGAATGGGGGGCGGCGTTGGCTGACTACCGAAAGCAAAGATTAAGCAAAGCAAAGATTAATGGGGTCGTATCTTAGGCATTTACATAAACAAACAATACTTTACAAATTATTGGCAATTTAGTGACAAAAGTCAAAAGCCATTAAACAATTTGAAAAAGGATCTAATTGTGAGAATTAATGAGTTTGCCTAATTTTAATGGGAAATCAATGGAAATGGTATTTTTGTTGGGCTTAATTGCTAGCGGTAGTATGAGAAATAGAAACTGAGGTGTCTTTTTAGATGAGGCTTGTACCAGCTTAGCTGCAGCACCCATGTTAAGCCGGCAATGTGTGATCCTGATGCGATTGTTAGATGATGTTCGCACCAGCTTAGTTGCTGCATGCATGCCAAGCGTGCAGCATGCAAACCTGATGTGCTTTTTAGATCTGGTTCACTTAGATTCACTTTGTGTGACTGGGAAAGGAGGACTAGACAATTCTGCCTAATTTCAGCCTCGTCCCGGGGGAGGGGGATACAGATGGATGCCAACTGACATTGAACCAGACTAAACTGTTGGTGGAATTTTTAGTGAATGAGGGAAATTTAGCCAGGACACCGGGGAAATTCCCCTACTCATCAGTAGGGGGACTCCTTGGCCATCTTCTCCTAGACCGTCACAATGGATGAGCAGCGAGAGAGGCAGGAGGCGATGGAGCTAGGGGAGCAAGCCTTCTCCCCAGCTCCTATGACTTTAGAGGCTGCAGAAGTTTTAAGTTGGGTGGAAGAAAGCCCAAAAAATTCATGGAGGACTGATCAAGGAACAGAGTCAGATGTTACGCAGTAGAATGAAACTAGCACAGAAAATATCAGATTTGACTTTGCAAGACCCATAAGATGCACCCCACACACATCTGAACAGGAACTGCTACATATAATACAAGAAGAGGAGAAAAGGCACTAAGAGAGAAAGCAAATGCTGGCTGCAAGACTTTCGCTTTTACAGCAGCAGCCGCCCGTCAAAGAGCGAGCACCCAGTGCAAGTGTAAATTAGCTGTGCAGTGACATGGCCAGATCAGAGAAGGCTGCTGCACAAGCTGAAGTTCAGGCTCCAGCTCAGAGTATGGAAGCTCCTCTTAGTTCTGTAGCGGCTGGCAGTGAAATCGGTAAGGATACCAAGTGCTGTGAGCCACGGGGGGAGCAGTCTGATGTTAACTCGAAACAAGCTCAGCAGACTCTGGCAAAACAGATGCGGTGAAGAGGCTCTCTCCCTGGCTTTGAGCACATCCATGCTCTCGCACTTCATCAGTGCAGCCATCTTGGCAAGATGCCAGATCGTCGAAAGGGTCCCCCTACATAAGGTGGAGGGGAGTTTCCCCAGTGTACTGGCCAAATATCCCCCATTCACTAAAAAAATACCATCAACAGCTTAATGTGGTTCAATTTCATTTGGTTTCCATCCCCGGAGGATGCTGTAAATAGGCAGAATTGTACAGCCCTCCTTTTCTAGTCAACAAAAACAAAATAAATAAAATTCCATGTAAAATGGCAAAGTGTCATAGTTTCTGAAGTTTTTCCACAGAACATGGTTCCACAATTTAAAACAAAAAACGCGGCTCACCTAAATAAAAAAAACACCATCTATTTTCAAAGATCACACTTCACTTGGCAGAATTCCATGGCATTCATCACTAAATTCTGCCATGCATAGCGGAAGTGAACCAGAGAAACTGCCATTTCTGCATTCTGCACAGCACTTACACTGGTGCAGGAACAAACTCATTCTGTACTAGTAACACTTAAAACGATTTCCAAGTATCTATGAACACATTTAATAGTCAGACGCAATTCACCTTATATTTCATTAATTTTCTGTAGTTATCTTCCCTTGTTCTGTGTTACAGAGAACATTTGCATAAAAATAAGATATTTGTCTCCAAGTCCTCCTGCTTTAATCTCGGATCAAGTCACAAAATTCTGTTTGTGACATCACAGTCTGTTCAGTCTGTTGTTGTGGGAATGATTGTCGCCTCACAAACAGAATATTGTGACATCATTGCAGGTTAAAGCAGAAGGACCAGGGCAGAAAGATCATGTTTTCATGCAAATATCCGTAAGTATAAAAAATGAATGGAAATTAATTAATTAATGAAATGTGAGCTGAATTGTATCTGACGACAGTAATTTAAAAAGTTTTTCTGAATTTATTGTACATTTTGCAACATACACGTATTTCATCTTTGCGTATGAAGTGGGTGGGGGGGAAACATGAAGGACCTAGAGACCCTTTCCACCATAAATTACTGTTACTACAGTGATACTGGTAAAGCCCTTTAATTAATTGATCAGTATACATGGAGTCCAGCAACAAGATCCCAGTCAAATACTAGAGTCTAAATGTGGGTGACATCTCTTCTGTGTACAGCTAAGCTGATACAGTGACAGACCTAGCGATGGTTCTCAGTCTACTTAGACTTCCAAATGGTTTCAGAAAGGTGACAGTCTCCAGAGACTTTCCAGGCAGCCCCTGTTACGTGCTTTTCTCTTGTATACCACTGCTTCCGATGCCAGTTTTCCTCATGATTTATCCCTTTTGAAATGGTGGTCAAGGGCAGTGGTGTCACCACGCTGATTTTGGGGAGGCTACAGCCCCCCCAATCGAGATTAAAGCCCCCCCCCAATCATTTCAGTAAACAACAGAAAAAATAGCAGCCATATACAATTTTTTTTTACTGTCTACGACTCGCACAGTCGCGATTTCACATCGCAAGGCAAACAAAGGTACACTAAGGCAGCAGCAGCACGAGCCGACAGCCGACCCGCCGAGGGGACTCAATTTACATTTTATTCTGACAGCAGCAGCAGAATTCAAGCAATGTCCAGTAGTGACACAAGGGTCGGCACTTTCATTCTGTGACTGACTGTTATGTTAATAATAAATAGTATAACCTATCATCCCCGAGTCCCACCAGTAGTTTAGCTAAGCTGGAGCGCTACTAGCACAGTTCCTGACCTGTCACCTGTGGATTTGTCCTCCTCCGATTTTTCCTCAGTCTGAACTGCATGCAGATCGCCGATCTGATTCTGCATGCAGTTCAGACTGAGGTAAATAATTAAGCCATGTTG
Source organism: Neoceratodus forsteri (assembly GCA_016271365.2). Classification (NCBI taxonomy): domain Eukaryota; kingdom Metazoa; phylum Chordata; order Ceratodontiformes; family Ceratodontidae; genus Neoceratodus; species Neoceratodus forsteri. The sequence continues at coordinate 168,412,981 of JADMNL010000027.1, forward strand.
ATGTTCAGTTCATGTTAGCCGTCCATCTCTGATCTCTCTCTGCCTGCCTGTTGACTTCCTCCCAGGCTGAGGCTGAGACACACCAGCAACATGTCAAACAGGCTGAGAAGTTGGAACTACTAAAAATAAAGAGAAAAATACCTGGAAACACTGAAGCACATTAGTACTGGATCCTCGGTTGACCACTAGGCAGCAAACTCTTCACTGCACGTCAGTCGGGCTTCAGGAAAGGAAGCATGTTTGACTCTCACCACCAGGAGCAGCGGTTGACATCCCAAATGTAATCAGCACCGGCTGAGCAGGGCATGCTCCCAATTAAGGGAAGTACATTTAGTTTATGCTCCCAGATTGAAATCAAGATAAAGGAAGGAAGAGTAAAGTCTGGGAGAATGACTACAAAGGACAACAAAACCGCAATCTACTGCATTATAGCAGCACCAGACCCATGCGGGCAAACAGGGATGGGGGATGACACCGATACCACGACGGCACATGTAGCATATAAGCATGACTAGAGAGGGATATTAAGTTCAACAATCTAGGTGCCAACCCCTCAGCTCCTGCATGCAGCCCCGGCGCCCAGACGCAGTCAAGTCAATGCTTTACTTCACGGCTCACATTTCTTCTCACTTCTTCGGCTGCCGCCTCCCGGTTAACAAACCCCTCAGCCTCCTACAGACCATTACAAAATTTCAGGGTATTACCAGGAATGGTGATTCTCAGCCTCATGGATACAGGTGGGCAAACTCCCACCCTGCAGTTTAATGCTGTCAAAACAAAGCTCCATGCAAATTTTGCATGGAGCTTTGTTTTGGCAAAATTGACAGCATTAAACTACAGTCGTCGGCTCTGCATTTCCTTGTCTAAGGACTGTAAGCACTTAATTAAAAAATGCCTTGGCCTTTCATCACTGCCAGATTGGGGAGTCGGGACCCACTCTATAGGCACGCTTGATTTCAAAAGACAGTTCATAGTCCCCCAGCCCCAGATGCTCTGCCAGGAGATGTTGCATGCACCACTGTATCCCGGCTCCCATCCGACCGCAACTTCAGTCACCGACTGGACTGGCTGCTGCAACTCATGCCCACCAATTTGCACTCACTGCAGCCACAGGCTGCAGCTTGGATTAGGAAGGAGTCCAAGACAGAGTGGAAAATGATGCGATTTCAACTGCGTACACCACAAACATGCTGCGATCCCGAACGGGGCCAGGTCAGGAGGATGAAGGGAACTCAGGTAGTATACTAACTGTGTGGTGTGGCTTCAAGTTCACTTGGGGGGAAGGCAACAATATTTATTTTTTATGGTGTGGGTGGAACTAAACAAACAAGGGCACTTAACTAACTGCAACTGCAGAGTAGGCTACTAGGGTAAGGCAGGCTCAACTTTACACTGACTCAGGTAGATCAGACATGAGATTGGGAGCAAGGAGTCCTTGCAATATTAATAAATTCAGTGCTGCTGAATTACCGAGAATCTAAGTAAGTTGTTGTGAGCCTGGCCTGCCTGTCCTACTGCTGCTGCTGCTGAGCTGCGAGTGTGACTACCATTTTAAATGGCATGAAGTGGGGGGGTTAGAGCGAGGACTGGACGGAGGGAGGTGGGTTCTATATCTGTGACTGGCACCCATCTCATAGTCTTCCTACCAACAGCATAGCAGCTGCTTGCACAGTGACCCAATCAGTACACAAACAAGTGGTGTGCTTTTCCAACACACACGTGGTACAGTTTGTAGTCCCACTGTGTTGTGTAGAAAAATAGTGACGCAGTTGTTGTTGGCATTGGTACAGTGAGCAGTGCAGCAGAGCACTCCTGTAACCTGTCCTCGGTGGACCAGTAACCACATTTTTCCACATGTACCATATTAAATATATGGCTGATAACTAGGCTTCTCAAACATATTTTTCACCACTAAAATGCAGGAAAAGCCACCATTTGGAGGTAAAATTTTAAAATTTGTTACGACTTTGACTAAAGGGCATTAGCCCCCCCCAACTTTGTACCCCTGGTGACGCCCCTGGTCAAGGGTTCACAAAAAGCTGGTGGCGGTCCACAACAGGAACCAGGAGCTACTAGTCGTGACTCGTGCACCAGTGGCATACAATGTTACAGACTCAAACTGCTAAAAGAATTCAACAAACCAGACAACAAGTAGTACAAAAAGTCCACAAAAGAATATGATTTTCTCTCAGCTCCCAACCTTTGGCTCAGTTCAAGTGCTACAAAATCATTATCGCTTTCTGGTGACACTTATTTAGGAGGCCCCTTGAATTGCCCAAAGGCAGAAATAGCAGTTCAGCTTCATGTGTCTTGTTTATCCTTGTTCTCAGAAGTAACCAGCTGCCAGCTCACATAGCCAAGTGACCAATTATCTGACAAAATTGGTTTATAACTTCACACATAATGTATTGTACCATGAAGAACACAGATTTGGGAAATAATCTGTACAGCTGGGATTCATTTCTGTTATCAGAAATTTCCACCTTCAGGTAACAGGTCCATTTGAGGAAGTGGGTCAACATACTGCAGAGCCAGCCAAGACACAATGCAGTAGCTTGCAGTAAATTACATCACAAAATACTGCATGACAAAAGGGCTTAATTGCTATTGAAGTACACTGTTCCCTGCAGTATACTGCAGCATGTTGCATTATACTGCACCGCAGCTTTACTGCATCGCATCCTGGCTGGCACACCTGTGCATAGGCTTGAAAGCAGCACAGACCTGGGACACTCACTTTTGTGGGTGCAGAACACCACATGGAGGGAGAAGGCAAAGCCTGGCTGGAAACTGGGCTTTTAATTGGAAGATCCTGTGAGGCCACCACTAGATTGGATTGCTTCATGCAGTGAAGGAGGGCTGAGGACAAGTGTTTGGGGCTTTGACAGCACAGTGTCCTGGGGGTTGCAGCAGAGCATGGGTATGTTATAGCTAGTCCCCCCCCCCCGCCTTTGCCGTAGCATAGAATGTGCATGAAACCAGTCTCCTATGGCTTCAAGCATGATCTGGTATGCCTCATGGTATGCCCCCTCCCCAAGCCACCCACATACCTCTACAGGTTTTTGTTCCAGGGAGAGGAGCCAAGCCAAGAATGCCCATGATGAGGTTAAGTGTGGCTTGATCAAACCCCTTGTGTTGCATATGGGTATTGACCATTGGCCCTTCCTCATTGTTTCTTAACTGTGAGGAGTGTGGAACAACCTCTTCCCTATGGCAGAGGGCAGGTTTGTTACTAGTTGTGCCTGGTAGAGGGATAAGGTACTTATGCATGAACCTCTGGAGGATAGTGGGAAGGGGGGAGTGTAGGAAGTATGAGGGACACCTGGGGCCCAGGGCAGAGGAGGTTCTTGGTGGGAATAACACAGGTAAGGCAGCCCTGTTGGGGAGTGGGCATCACATGGAACCAGCATAGTCCCCTTTGCCATGTTCCTGGCTGGAAAGGCCACACAGGCATGCCCGATTAATGGCCGAGTGTAGGAGTTCTGATATGCTCCCAGAGGGGTGGGCATGATGTGTGGATTATCAGGTCACTGGCTCAGGACATGGTCCATCAACAGGTGCACAGTTCCTGTTGCAGCCTCCCGCTTGGGTATGCAAGTGCAGCCTCCTGCCTGTGTAGGCAAGTGCCTGCTGCCCTCACTACTAAAGTGTGGGGAACAAGATTCTGACACCTTGTTTGGCAAGAGCACCCCACTATACACAGGCAGGCCTGGTACAAGCCCGGTTCTACCTTGGGCACTTGCGAATCCTTGACCCAAGAATCAGAGGTGAGAGGCAATCCTGGTGGCCCTAGTAGTGAGACAGTCAGAGGGATCCCAGCAAGGGGATTGGAACCCGGGGATACCACCTCAAGGTGTGCCACCTGATGATTTTTGGGCCTGAACTGGATTCTCCAGAAGAGGGCTCAGAGTGGGGAATAAAGTAGGAGATGACACTGGTGAATTGGGAGCAGCCATCCAAGGAACTAGTGCATGGGATAGAAGCAGAACCAAAGCTGCTTGCTGAGCCAAGGTGGGAGACTGAGCCATGGTAGGAGACTGTCTCCAAGCATGTGGGTAGGGTCCCTAAGAAGGTAAGCGGAATGCATGTGGCTATTTAAGACACTGTCTATTGGGGAAGGGGCTAAAAGTTGTAGACTGGCAGTTGGAGAAAGAGATTCAAAGGTACAAAAAAAGGCAGAGTTGTGGGTCAATGTGAAAGGTATCAAATTGGGATTCCCAGGCCAAAGGTAGCTAAGGTGGAAGCTGGTAAATTTCAACAGCTCTGCAAAGCCCATCAGAACAGGGATCCGGAGTGACTAGAACAATATCACTGGTCAGGCTGCACCTGTGACGCTGGGACCAAGGTGATACTGAAGCTGTGCTAGCACTGTAACTGTGCAAAGGTCAAAATGATCTGGGTCCCTGGGACCAGCATTAACTGATGCTGTACTATTAGTACCAGTTGCCTTAGTAAAGGAAAGTCAAGTGACTTGAAATCCCTGTGTCAGAGTGGTTATTTGTGATCAAACCTACAGTGCTCTGCCCCAGCAGCTCCTGGATAAAGGGGGAAAGGTGAACTGGTTAATAACATTGCTTGCAAGGGGCTCCTGACGAGCTGTACTATCACATTACCCCTAGATATGGGAGTACACTGAATCATGCCCACCACCAAGGGCAGTCAGGTCAGTCAGTGCATCGATGCAGAAGGGGGGGGGGCATAGGAAAAAGAGATTAATTACAGGACACAGTCACAAGGCTTTATCTGATTGGTGAGAATAATTTGCTTTATTTATTTTATTTTTATTTATTTATTTAAAAGTTAGACAGGAAAGGCACACTGAGCTGAACAGCTCATTTTCATGTGCATCCCTGGGGAGGGGCAGACATGAACATTAGTAGAATCCAGCAGAGAATCCAGCATTAAAAACATTAACAGTAACAGACAGTGTGCATCACCACAGCATGTCAGCAAAAAGCTGTTACAGACAGATGCAAATCCACAGAGATAACACAGAATTTTGAACATAACAATATGATACACGGGTGATAATACAAAAAAATTGTAGGTGCAATCAGACCAGTCTCTGATAAATGGAACAAAACAGGCTAGGCATGCAACAAACCCAGACTTATGGTGAGAATAAGCGACATTTGGCTTTGTGGGTTGAGTAGGGGACCCAATAATTCATTTCTCTGGGGGCCCCAAAATCCAGAAGCTAGCACTGTCAGTCTAGCAACATTTGGCAATGCCAGGCATCTCATGTAAGCAATAAAATATGACAGTGTATTGGTATTAATGCCATGAATGCATTCCCCAGGGCATAGTAAGGCATGTGATTGCAAGATGAGTGCCTTCAGCCCCTGGAAGTGGGTTCCTGGTACTACTACCAACAAACTGATGTGTCATACTATGCTTATAAAATGGGGTTAGGATAGCAAAAAATAATAATACAGAAGAAATTGTTATGGTTTTCAAATTAATAGTTTTTTCAGTTGTTTCTCCTGCTGGGTCCAGAAATTAATTCAAGATAACAGCTGTGAACAACTCAAAAGGTAACTGGGGGAAAAGTCTGATATTGTTGCTGTGGATCAGAGATTTCAGGCTGTCAGTTATGAAAGTGACATTTCTAGATGACCCAGTGGAACTTTTTATGTGTTGATAGTGATATAATTAAGTATTGCAGGGCTGCCAATCAGAATGCCACATTTTATAATTTCACTTATTAATACAGATTATCAATAGCAACTGTGAAATAACACATCTGTTATAGTACACGCATATGCGATAACAGGTGCATACTAGACATTTAGCATGCTCAGGGATGGCATGCAGGGGAGGCAGTTTGCAGAACAGCAGTGTGTCAGATATTTACATAAGAGACAGCAGATCCAGCTCTGCTGGCCTGGTGGTGCAAATGGCTGAGGTGCTGTCTGCCTTACCTCTCACAACCCCAGCAACCTGCTCTCCTCTTCTGGATCGGGGTGATGGGTCATCTCAGCTTTTCACTGCCATCAGGTGAAGACCTGGTAGTAGTGCTGATGCACAAATGACAGACGGCAATCAGGGGAGGGATTGCCATGGTTCCGAGATGCATGCGTGCCTCCATGCACATGTGCAACCAATGCCGCCATGGCTAGGAGGGGAGAAAATGGGAGAAAAATATGATGAGCCAGGCATACATGACATTCTGTACACTGAGCCCCCATCTGCCTCACCATCAGGACAAACCAGTCGGCCATACAGGATTTCGACTTTGGAGGGAGGACATCCCCCTCCCTCCCTCTCCTGACCCCACCAAGAGAGGAAGCCATGGGGGTACTTGGACCAGTGAGGTAAGCCTGGGGAAGAGGTGGATGGTGGAGGTCAGTGGGGCAGGGAAGAAGGGAGCAGATGCCTGCCTCGGCCAGGGAGGAAAATGGATTATGGGAAAAAAAGGACAGCCAGCCCTGTTGTATGGCAACAGAAATACTGGCTGCTATGCTGGTAGCCCAGCTTAGGGAGTGGACTAGGGTTGCATGGGGGCCAGCTGGGGGAGTAAGGATAGAGCATCCCATGGACAGCTGTCCTCTCGGGGGGGGCACTTATTGCATTGCTACTAGCCTGGTACCTGGTGGAAGTCAGCTAGCAATACAGCAGGACCATCCACTCAGGGGAGGGACCACTTCTGGATGCTGATATGCCCGGTGCATCACTGCATGATTAGTGACCCTGGGGAGAAAAGATGGAGGAAAGCTCCAACCATGTAGGATGGTGCTCCAATCCACCACAGTCCCAACACCATCGACTAGGTTTCTTCTCTGCTGGAGCTATCTGGATTGTGCTCCAGAGGGGCCTGGCCAGCCCCAGTAGTCCTGCCATTGTGGGGGACTTTGATGGAGGAGACGTCAATCCTAAAGAAGGTGGGTGATGGGGCTGGGCGGACCAGGGCAGCTGGGTGCCAGTTGGTGAAAAGAGATGGTGAAATGGGTAGAAATCATGCTGGCTCCTATTTGGCGAAGAGGTACTCTTAAAATGGCTCTTATCCCAGAACAACAGCCCAGCTGAAAGTACCTCAACAAAAATACGTTTAAAAAATACATCTAATTTTCTAAAAAGGACTCATTTCATAATCACAATAAGGCACTTTAGGAGGTGCATTATGGTGAGCTAAGGGCCCTTCTCAAGTGGTGGAAGAACTTAGCTTTGCCTCGTGCTTCAACCCATCTGAGGCAGGCCGTTATCCCTCCACAACACACACCCTGTCATTTATTTATTTAAAAGTTGATAACCGGGAAAGGCACCATGAGCCAAGGCTCGTTTTCAGGTGTGACCCGGGGTAGAGGGGGTACAAGAAACAAGTAAAATTTGAAGAAAATACACATAATACATGAAAATATATAAAGAAGACTAAATGCCTTAAGACATTAAGAAGACTGTCATGCTTAAATAAAAACCTTGATAAAAAAGTATATAGGGAGAGAGTAAATGTTGAAATTGTTTGGGTTATGTATGTGTGTGATTCTTTCTCCCCTAACCTCATGACTGCCCTTTATAACCTCACTCTACAATGTAACAGAAAATTGGCCAAGGCATGTTTATGTACTAATGGATACCTTGATTCAGACTCAAAGTGCATTGATTTTACTTATAATAAGAGCCTGCTCTGCAGTAAGAGATATTTCATTACAAAAGAATGAGAGATTCAAAAATTTATTAGAACTGGCATGTGCCTCAGATACAGAGCATTTTTTCCCCCTCTCTATTTCATGTTTTTTTTTTTTTTGTCTCACGGGGTTCCTCAAAGGAGTTGGTAAAGAGGAGCCAGCAACCTGTGTGATCCTCCAAGGCCTTTGACAGAATAATCATTTCTTGCTTAGTAGGCAACTCATAGCAATACTCATGAACACCCTTAACAGAGAGCTAGCACCAATTCTGATGTGAACGATGTTCACACACCATTCAGACAGACAGCTTTGTGTGGCTTATCCATGGAGAGCTGTATTACAGTGCTCCCTCTCCATAAAGAGCCCTCTGTAACAAACTCCCTCTTATAGTGAACACCTTTGATGGCTCCCATGGTTCACGGAGTAGGCATATTAGCACCTCACTATAGTGAACACCTAGCTACAGTGAACATTTCAGCTGGCTCCAGCGGTGTTCACCCTAGAAAATGAGCACTGTATATCCATCCTGTGAAACTCTGCTCAGCTTCATCTGCTCCCCTTTTCCCACTGGACAGCCTGTATCACCAGCAGCAGGAATAGGGTTGCCATCATTGAATAAGGTGGGGGTTCATGAATTTGGATGAGGTTTGCATTGAGAGGAGGTTCATCAGCAGGAGAAAAGTGGTAATTTTGCCCCTGTTCAGAGCACTGGTGTGACCACACCTGGAGTACTGTGTACAATTTTGGAGCCCCCACTCCAGGAAAGCAGGGTGACCAAGATGATACATGGTCAGAAGGGTAGAACATATGAACAGAGGCTGCAGAACCTTAGCGTGTACTGTCTGGGGCAAGGTGGGACAGGAGGGAGGGGGTACATGATCAAAACAGTAACACTTTAAACTTCCTTAACTACACTGCAACTGCATTGCAACTGCAATCTAGTTACATGCAACAAACGTATAACTACAATGAAACTACCCTTGTTGCATGTAATTAATGATTACCCACCCCATAGTTACACTGAAACTGACACTTAAATGAAGTGTGATCATCAAAACATTTAAATACATGCAGGGAATAAAAAAAGTGGAGACAAGCGAGCCATTCGTGGAGAGGGACAACATTAGTATCAGAGGGAACAAGAGAAAATTGGTGGTGATGGGGGTAGGTTTATAAAGTCATTAGAAAGTTCTTCTTCACAGAGCAGGTGGTGTAAAAGTAGAACAGGCAGCCCACAGAGGTGATCAGTGTGGAAACAGTGGAGGGATTGAAAATGGGACTAGAGCAGTCATAAAGGGCTGGTTAAGGGTACAGGAGAAAACAGGGTGGGGGAGGATGGTTATAGACCCCTAGGGTGCATGTACCACCTCACAGATCCCACTAGATAGTGCATGTGCCCTAGAAATAGATGAGTGGTCCTTACCAAGGGGGTAGAAAATGTTAACAGTTTTATAAAACAAACAAATACACTAACAGTGTTAGTGCCCCCACACAGCACTCCAGCACCTCGAGGCTGGAGCACCATGTGGGCCACTGACATTCTTGGTGTATTTATTTGTCTAATTAATAAAACTGTTTATGTTTTCTATTCTTTGGTGTGTGCCATCCTTCTGCTCTTCCTACTACCATGTGCTGGGTCCTGTGGCGGAACCCTTATGGGGGGGTGGGGGGAGTCCTGAGCAGCATACAGTTTGTTGAACTAAGTGGATAAACCAGGCAGCCTTCACCCAACAGTTGTCTATATTTCTATGTAAGGTCAAAAATTAATAATAAACCACATGACAAAAACTACCTCAAGCTCGGCCCCCTTTAATGACTGATGAGTACACTGCACCTTCACCAATACTTTTTGTTATACTGTATTAGAAAACACATGTGTAGAACAGTGAAAGACTGTGCATAAAATGCAGAGTGGAAAATATTAGATTATATACATGTAAGGGTTGTGACAGCTATACTTTTCCCTTTTCTGAATAGCTAGTGTGTGAAGCAAAGGCCTGTGTGATATCAGACACTTGTGTGCAACCCACAACTGTGGCAAAAACAATTAATGATTTAACAACATCTGCTTTAACAGCCTGCGTACACTAAAAACAGCTAAAAAACTGGAGTACCTCTGTAGAAAGCCAGAGGACTGTATAAGGAACCTAAAAGTCAGATGATCCAGTCCAAAAACCAGAGAACTGGCACTGGCAACCCTGGCAGGATAAGAGAACATTTTGTGATACTCAAGGCCGTTCCATTGCCTCATGTTCTGGAGGGGGGGCACAGGCACATCACAGTAACTCAAGTATCTAAACAAATGAGTTGAATATGTCTTCTGTAAGTTAACAGCACATCTCAGGGGTGTCTCTTATGGTATAAGAGACTCGGAGCTTAAGGTCTGAGCAAGAGGACAGTGAAAGGAAGCTAAGTGTTTTTTGTCTGCCCAAACCTAATGGTCGGAGTCACTTATACCATTAGAGACACCCTTTGGAGGCCCTATTATCCTATTATAAATTACATTAGTTTAGCTCAAGGGATTAATAATAAGTTTAGAAACTTTCTTTACTTTTATTATGCAGTCCCCCACCCTGGCGCTGAAGTGGAGTGCTCCCTCCTAACACTCCTGCACAACAGCACATGCTACACAGGATAAGAGGTACAGTGGCTCTGCGTGCTGATTGAATGAAATCACGTGTACTGTAAGTAGAAAGATATGACAGGGTGTGCATTATGCTGATATAATTGCACACCTCAGGTGCATTGTTAGGCATGAGGTGCAGTCAAGTGCTGTTAAATGAACATGAGAACTGCGATTATATTATTGCAGTTCTCATATCACTGTAGTGGCATATTCTGGAGTGTTTTATTGCACTTAAAAAATAGCATTTAGATATTGGACTTAAAATGAATGAAAATAAGAGGAAATTATTTTGAAAAGATAAAAATGGGACCTTTTTTGAAATATGCTTCCGTTTTAACTTTGAAGACAAAAAATCTTCCCTATTCTGGTAATGGGGAGGAGGGGGGACTAAAACAATAAAAGACAATGAAAACCATGTGTAGCACGCAATTTTATAAGAAAAAACATGTTACCATATTTGCATTTCAGATCCATACAGGTACAGCATTTTAATGGCAATGTGTTCAAAATGCTGAACCTGCCAGTTTTTTTTTTTATTTCAGGGGAGGGCAGGTAGATTACACCTGAAAACACCCACATACAATTCAAATGGATGTGCTTTTAAGCACTTCAAGCATGTATTTAAGCAGTTTGGGTCTGCCTCTGCCTATATAACTCTGTTTTCCCACTTTTTCTCTATGCTTATGTAAGTAATAAGCCATGACAGGAATGCATTATAGAGATTTAATGCATGGTCAGGTGATGTCTCTTAACCAGTGAAAGTTCTGGATTTTTTCTTGCCATTTTATAACTAGTATTATTGCCTCTTTTCTTCATTCTGTTTCTTTTGCCTCTGTCTTTCCCCACATTTCAAAAAGGAATGTTTACCATAGAATGTTCACCTGGGAATACAGGGATTCAAAACTCTGCTCAATTCCACTGGCAGAATGTTCCTCTCCCAACGTACTACACACACACACACACACACACACACACACACACACACACACACAAACAACAAAGGCCTCGTGTGAAGCCAATGCCTCAATGTTATCTTTGTCAGGGTAAGCAGAAGAGATTTCCCTGTTAGGCAGGAAAAGGAAGGAGGATTTTTCATTGTCAGCAAAGAAACACGTAACAGAAACTATGAATAATACTTAGCATTTCTAATTTGTTTATGTGTGTAAGGAGAGTGCGATTATCAGGGAAACAACATTTAATTAATTTGCTTTGTTTTTCTTTTAAGATAGTTTTATTTTTAGGGCCTGGTTGAAGCTTTTTAGTATGTAAAGGCAGCAACCATGTTTGTGGTGGAAGATAAGTTCTGGTTATAGGGGAACGGATTTGCTCATTGTGTGATGAGGCTACTAAGTAATCCGATCGGGATTAGGACCAGGATGACTGTGCATTATGCTGTATTAATGCATGCTCACCTGACTGGTTTGACTCAATTAAATTTCTTAGATTTTTAGACCTATTTTGTGATAGTGATTTATAATATAACTTTATAAGAATGCTAGTGGGGCCTTTTATGGATATGAGTGTTGCCTTGTGTGTTGTTAGGGCACTTGAACTGCAAACCAAAGATCAGCAGTATTAGTGCCCTAAGGACAGAAGAGGAAACACTCATATATTAATCATATGAACTCGCCAGCAGATAAAGGCCTTTTGGTCTATTGAGTCTGCTCGATTGTGCAGCTAGCAGTCCTTATACTACAGCTGCCCCACCCCTCCCCCTTCCAGTGACCCTCCCCCTTACCCTGTCCCATCCCCTTTTGAAGCAGCCCACTGAATTACAGGCTGCCTCTTCCATTGGTAATGCATTCCACCCTGACACCACCCTCTCCATAAAAAAAATTCTCCTCATTTCCCTCCTGAACCTTCCACCTTCCAATCTCAGTTTCTGCCCTTGGGCGTCCCTCTCTCTCTTTAACTGGAAAAGCCCCTCCATGTCTGTCTCATTTATTCCCTTCATGTATTTGAAGGTTTCAATCATGTCCCCCCTTTCCCTCCTCTCCTCCAGGAAGTAAGTGTTCGACTCCCTCAGCCTACTCTCATAGGGAAAGTCCCCTAGCCCAGGGATCATTTTTGTTGGCCTGCGCTGCACTGCCTCCAGTAACCTAATGTCCTTCTTCAGGTACGTCTGCCAGAACTGCACACAGTATTCCAGGTGTGGTCTAACCAGTGACCTATACAGCGGTAGGATCACCTCCCCCCTCCTGGGGATATGCTTCTGGCAATACAACCCAGCATCCAGTTAGACTTTGCAGCTGTGTGAAGTTCTTCATTGCTCCCGTTATGATCACCCCCAGATCCTTTTCCTCCTCTGTCTTGGCTAACTGAATCCCCCCTCCCCAGCTGGTAGTTCCTCCTTGGGTTTTTTGCTCCAAAATGTAACACCCTACATTAATTGGCATTGAACTCCAGCTGCCAAGTGTCTGACCAGGCCTCCACTTTTTCCAGATCATCCTGCAACCCCTGCCACCCCTCTAAGTCATCCACTACCGCTCCCATCTTGGTGTCATCTGTAAACAGACTGCTCTTGCTTTTGATGCCTATTAAGATGTCTGCTATGAAGATCACAAACAACACCGCACTCAGTACAGAGCCCTGTGGCACTCCACTTGTCACTGCCCTGGGTGACAAGAGCTCCCCTCCCACCACCACCCTCTGCTGTCTCCCTTGCAGTCAGTTCACTACACATCCCACCATTTTCACCCCAGCCCCTGTGCCTTCCAAATTAGTACCTAGCCTCCTGTGTGGCACTGAATCGAATGCTTTACCAAAGTCCAGGTACAGGACATCCACTGCATTGCCCCGTCCCGGCCTTCAGAGGGCTGCCCCATATCCATAAGAGGCCCTCCTTTCATCCATATATGAAATGGTATAGGTTCTGGGTGGTTCCAAACTTATTCAAACTGGTTCTCCCATCCCTAGCTGATACCTAATACTGACACTGTAATGTGTCACTAAGGGGGATGTGACACTGTTGAGGTGCCATCATTTGGATGAGACATCAAACCAAATTCCTTTCTACCCACCTCTGATGGCTGTCCAGATGGAAATTAAAAACCCAATGACATTCTTTGTTAAACATGCTTTATGAAAAAGGAATTTGATCCAAAATGCATCAAGGCATGTTCTTGTTTCATATGGCACCTCAATAAATTTTGGGTATGATATTTACCTGGTGGGCAGCGTTGTTTATATATGTGGTGGCGAGTGCTGGATTTTTCTGTTTTTGTATTATTGCCTCTTATCCTGAGCACCCCAGCCCAGTGTATTTTTTCCTTGTCTGATTTTACCCCATGGCACTTATTGCAAGGGTAGGAGATTGTTCTCCAGTGTCCAGGCCAACATTCCCCCCATCAATAAAAGAGGCCCATGTAACCTGCCTGTAATGCTACAAGTCTCGATGACTGAGAGGGACCTGGGGGTGGTGGTGGATGTCAAAATGAACAACTCAGAGACTTGTAGGAGGGCAGCAGCCAAGGCCAACAGGATGCTGGGATGCATCGCTAGGGGATCACCTCCAGAAGGAGGGAAGTGATGCTCCCTCTGTATAACTGCTTGGTGAGGCCACCTTGAGTACTGCATGCAGTTTTGGAGGCCACACTTAAAGAGGACATTAAACTCCTGGAGAGGGTCAGAGAGGGCAACCAAAATGATTTGGGGCTTGGGGACAGGACCTATGAGAGGAAGGCTCGAAAAGAGCTAAATATGTACACATTGGAAGAGAGAGGGACTGGGGGGACATGATAGAGGTCTTCAAGTACATGAAAGAGGGTAAATGGGGAGGAACAGTCAGGGTGCTTGAAGGAAGGAGGAGGGGCCACTAGAGGGCATGAGTGGAAGCTGGAGGGGAAAGATTCAGGGGAGAAAGGAGGAGGTGCTACTTCACTGAGAGGGTGGTGGAGCCATGGAATGCACTGCCTAGGGGGCTGGTGGAGGCAGAGACAGTGGAGGGGTTCAAGAGGGGCTGGGACAGGTACAGGGAAAGGGTTCTGGAAGCCAAATCCAATGCAGCAAGAATATCCGGAACTGGGAAGGGAGAAGCCAGAGAAGGCGAGGGGGGCAGCAAGATCAGCACCCAGGGTGGGGGCTGACCAATCGAGCAGACTCAAAAGACCATTAGGCCTATTCTGCTGGCATTTTAGTATGTTAGTATGTTAGTAACCTGCCCCCAAGTTACACCTGGAAATGAGCTGTCACAGTTCAGTGAGCCTTGCCTGGTCAAAGAATTACCAAGAAATAAATGAAATAGAGAGAAAAGTTGAACTATTCACAGAACTGGGTATACAAATGATATATTTTTAAACTTTACATTGAGGTGCCAGGGGCTCTTTAAATGGACATTGTCAACCCTTTCTGTATCACATTATTTCTAATTGAAGCCCCACATTTTATGACAGGTTGCTTTCTCTAAAATTCTTTGGTGCTGCTGTTGCTTCATCTGCCTCCCTTTTTAGTAGAAATAAATACAGGTTAATGGTGTAATTTTACTGAACCATGTTCAGTTTCAAATCATTGATCTACTCTTACTGTATACTTTCTGGACTCAAGGAACTCCCTAAACAGTGCAGACACTCAGGATGTAATAGTCTCCTCTCCTCCTGCTACACCATGAGTGCTAGACTGTTCTGGGGGTGTTCCTAAGTCCACGATACAATTGGAGTTGATCAAGGACTGTAAACAAACATATTTTTGTGTGTAGACAGCAGAATGGTGGGCAGTCTGTGTTTTACTTTTAAACAGATAAGAAAGGAATCAGAATCAAACTACAAGTTACATAAACAATCTCTACACAATGTGACCAATCATAAAATCTTTCTTTTTAAACTACAGACACTTAGAGGGCCAAGAGGGCTGACAATGTGCCTTTAAAAATAAGTGAGGAAGTGGTGATACTGCCGTTGTTCCTTCGGCTGCTGAACTAAAGTCACCGGAAACAACTCAAGATCAGGGGGAGATTTCCCAGTCTTTTGAGAATAGTTGTTTTGGTTTTCTACTCAAACAAAAAGTCAGCTCCTTAAATAGCAGAGCAGGTGTTTTTAGTAGGAAACCAAGGAAACGTAAGGGATTGAAGCCAGGGAGCCAGTTCCCAGAGAGGCCCCATACACACTGGCTGTTTTCCTTCTGTGGTGCTACCAGGTAAGAAAACTGTGACTTTCAAAATGATACATCAGGCAGAAGACTTCTCCCACAGCATTTTGATGCATCCATTGGTTTTGTCCTCCACTTTTATAATCCGAAGCTTTTAATGCTAATTGTACTGACGTAGCAAGGGATAAAACACAGCTGAAAGTAATCCTGAGGTGGTGAAGAAAAAACTTTCAAACGAAGTTACTTTCAGCAGAAGGGGGGGAGCTAAGAATGTTTGAATTATGCAATATGAAAACCATTCAGCCATACTTTTCTCAACTGGAAAAGCAAGTCCCAAAAATGTACAAAAGCAGCCAAGGAAAATGGAAATGAGCCCTGATGGGGCTGGGAGTTCTTGGGCAACTTTTCCTGTAAAAAAAATATTTTCCTCTCAGAATGGGCCCCTCACAGTCAGAGCAAGGAGTTAGATGTTAACCCTTTCTGGCCACTTTCTCCGTCCCCTATAGTAGAGCAGCGTGGAATGCGGAATGGCAAGTCTGCTTCCAAAATGCTTTTTAGACTTTATCTTTAATTGTGCAGAACTCCAAAAAGCATTTCTACATAAATCATAAAGTATTATTCTGTGCATCACGTAATCCACGGAATAATATTCCATGGCTTATGGAAAATTAATTTATGGATTTCATCACCTGTGGGCTACGATTATATAATTAGCATTCTGCTTTCAAAATTTCTGAATTGCACCACTGATGGAATTCTACAGAATTAGGTGGAATTACCAAAATTGATTGGAATTCCAGTGGAAGTGGAATTTCACAAATTCCACCTATCACTGCCCTTTAGTAATTGAAACACCATGATTATGTCTCTTGTCAGTCTTCTCTTCTCTAGGCTGCATAATGTGAGCAAGTCCGGTCTCTCCTCATTGCATTTGTCTACTAAGCAGCTTTGTGGCCCTTTGTAGGACCTGCTCCATCTCGTCACTGTTGTTTCTTTATTTCAGAGACTAGAACTGGACACAGTACTCCAGCAGTCCAATTTTTAAAGTGCTAATCCTATCCCAGAGATTCAGTCCAGGTACGCAACTCCCTGGTGCAGGTAAAAATCCCCACACTGGTTGAAATGCTATTATCAACATTCTGTGCATGGGGGGGTGGGGGGCAATTACCAGGCAGGAGCAGGTGTGGAGGAATGCTGCACCTGCTAATACCAAAAGTAGCGGTTCAGTGCAGCTCTGCATACCTCTATATGATATGTGCAAACTGCATTAAATCACAAAAATGCAACCTTTTACGAAAATGAAGAAAATGCTGAAGAACTTGCAGTTGGGAATACCCCTTGTGCAACTTTTCCTCTGTGCATGTACATTTTTGGGATCCTTTGAAAACTGGGCTTCAGCTGTGGTTCAGTGTTGGCTCTAGACACCAAAAATAATTAGCCATTTGGTAAGGAGGCAGTATAGCATAGTAGTTAAGGGCACTGAAAAGGAGACCTAGATTTGAATCCCATCAGCCCGCACTTGCATACATGTGACCCTGATCAAGTCACTTAACTTCCTTGTGCTCCCAGGTCATACCTGGAAACAAGCTCAGTTTAGTGTGCCTTTGCTGGTTAAACAATTTTCCCTTTCCATCCTTGAAACCCATGTTTTTCTTTTAGCCACTGCCCATTTTGTTTTAGCTCTTTTACCATATTACCAATTTTTTTAAACAGTCACTAGCTATGTCAGCATACAAACAACTACCTACAGTGACTACTTAAAAAAATTGGTTAAATTCTTAGAAAAATAAGCAAAATGGCTCAGTAGCTAATACATCGAGACAACACTAGTGTCTTCTTATTAAGTTTATGGACAGTCGGAGGATCACCTTCCTTGACCTGCTTCTTAAAGAGCTACTAGAACCAAAAAGAACAGACAGAAAATGTTATTTAACTTTAAATGGGTCAGTTGTTACTTCATATTTCTGAAGTATTTTTACATTTTCCATTTGCTCATTAGAAGGTATTCTGCCTAATAGTATTAGGTGTGACATAGAAGCTGAGTTCAGGGGGATGGAGGGGCTTTGCCCCTCCCCCAAAATTTCCAGCTTCTACTTTTTAACACTGGTCTGTGCCTATTTGAATAGATGACCCCCCCCCAGGAAAAAATAAATGTTGGCTCTTATGAGGTGTGATGTGAAGAGCATTACTTTTACCTGGATACTGACATATCTAGTTCTATTCCTCTTCACACCTCATCAGCACTGTGACCTCTTGTTGTGACATCACAAGTGTTCAGTCTGGCTGTGGGTGATTGTGATTGGCTCTTTGTGGTCAGTTGTGATGTCACAGATAGGTCATAGA
This sequence comes from Neoceratodus forsteri, assembly GCA_016271365.2. NCBI lineage: Eukaryota > Metazoa > Chordata > Ceratodontiformes > Ceratodontidae > Neoceratodus > Neoceratodus forsteri. The sequence continues at coordinate 168,430,657 of JADMNL010000027.1, forward strand.
GCTAATGAAGTATAAGGAGAAATAGAACTAGCTTTGTCAGGTCCCAGTTAGAGCACCATTCCACACAACACGGCATGTATTGCCAGGTAGAAAATGTTCTAATTAGCAGAAGGCAAAAGAAGAAAATACTTCAGACAGAAGAAGGAAGAAGTAAAAGTTTACTAAGTTTGAAAGTTAATATTCATTTCAGGCAGCTCACAAGATTATCAGCAGAGGTACTGTTAGGCATGAGCGAACCAAGCGGCTGCTTGGGGTGCTAGCATAGAAGGGGCAAACTAAAGTAGAACATATCAGCAGAGATCAGCTTGAAATGCAAAAAGTGTTAATAAAAAAAAATGTGTTGTTCCCTTGTATTCACAGAATTTTTACCACTTTTTGGATGTGGAGTTGGGCAGAAGGGAGAAGAGGGAGTAGTGGAAGTGGTGAAGGGGGCACCACAAGTATTTCTGCTTGGGGCACCATTAGGTCCAAAACCCTTACCGTTCATTAGCATATCCTAACTCTCTTGCATGCAGCAGAACGCTGCCTGCCTGGCTACAACTTACTGCCCACAATTAGCTCCAAAATCATTTTCTTCTGTTGCATGTTCATACTGCTGCAGAGACCCCTCTTGCGGTTGCAAGAGGGGTCTCACATGCATTCTTATGGTACGAGAACCGTGAATTGAAGGTGAATGCATCTGATACCCTAAGAATGTAAGTGAGAACATTCTTACAACTGTAAGAGTGGTCTCGTCAGCAGTATTAATAAATTATTGCTTGAGACCAACCAAATAATATAGTGAAATTAAAAAAATAACTTCCCTGAACATGCCCTTTTCAGGGCAACTGAGCAAGAAACACTCTTCACAGAATAAGTGTTTCTCATGCACAGAGAAAAGAAGCATTCTGATTGGTCAGGAACACCCCCTTGATTTATAATGTGCTGTACCATTGTCTCTGGGTAGAGATGGGCTGAAGTTTAATTTTGCGGGTGAAGTTCCCACGAAATTGGCAATTTCACCACGTTAAAAATTTCATGGAGTTTGAGTGTTTCGCGAAATATTTCGCGGGGTGAAATTGTGAAATGTTGCCTGCGAAATGTGGAATTTCACCAGAAACTGGAAGAATTTAGCCCGTTTTGGGGGCAAATTTTTGCAGTCTGTGGCAAAGTATCACACTCCACAGGTGAAATTTCACATTTGGTGGACAGAATTCTGTATTTCAAATCTGCAAAACATTTTGTGAAATGCACGAATTTTGTGAAATATTTTATAGAGTGTACCGGTAGTTTGCCAACTTCGCTCATCTCTACCTCTGGGCCAGGAAGATTGGATGGCCATGTGTTTGTGTTCTGCACCAGACACTAGGGCTAAAACCCAGCACTGAGACTGCAGTGCTACACTGGGGAAGGGAGGGAGGGCTGCACTGTTAGATGTACCACCCTTCAGATGACACATTAAACTGAAGTCCCTTCTTGTTTCTGATGGCTACCCTGGTAAAAGTTAAATATCATCTGGCACTTTTCAAAAACAGTAGGCAAGGTGTCCTGGCAATTACTTCCCTTCCCCCAATAACACAGGTGTGTGTCCTTAGAAACATGGAAACATAGACTTTGATGGCAGATAAGGACCGCTTGGCCCATCTAGTCTGCCCATTTCCCTACCTACAGGATAGGCCGCAGATCCTAGTTAACCAACAGCCTATTTCTTCCTACCCCCCACAAGAATTGCCTTATGTCTGTCCCATGCATTCTTGAATTCTCCCACAGTTTTAGACCCCACAACCTCCTCAGGAAGGCTGTTCCATGCATCCACTACCTCTCTGTGAAATAATACTTCCTCATTGCCACTGAACCGCCTCCTCTATCTTTAAATTGTGTCCCCTTGTTCTCTACGTCTCTTTTCTGAAAGATGCTACCCTCTTGGACTTTGTTGATTCCACTGGCGTACTAAAAGTTTCTATCATGTCCCCCTCTCCCTTCTTTCCTCAAGGGTATACATATTAAGCTCCTTTAGTCTCTCCTCATACGGCTTCTCTTGCAGACCCTGCACCATTTTAGTTGCCCTCCTCTGAACTGCCTCTGTCCTGTCTATGTCCTTGCGGAGATGGGGTCTCCAGAACTGGATGCAGTACTCCAGATGGGGTCTCACCAACTGTCTGTACAGAGGGATAACAACTTCCTGTTTTCTGCTGCTGATGCCTCTCCCTATGCATCCCAGTATGCCCCAGCCCTCCCTGCTGCCTTCTCACATTGCTTGCTAACCTCAAGGTCATCTGATATGATTACCCCCAGGTCCCTTTCCTTTTTTGTTGTTGTTACTACCTCCCCCCCCCCATTGTGTATTCTTCCCCTGGGTTCTTGTTTCCCAGGTGCATTATTTTGCACTTCTTTGCATTGAATCCTAACTGCCATACTTCTGACCATTCCTCCAACCTTGCCAAGTCCCTTTTCATCCTTTCCACGCCTCCTTGTGCAGATCTTTGTGTCATCTGCAAAGAGGCATACTTTTCCTTCCAGTCCCTCTGCAATGTCACTTATGAAGACATTAAAAAGGACTGGACCCAATTCTGAACCCTGCGGTACACCACTAGTAACCCCTCTTTCTTCAGAGAGTACTCCATTTACAATTACCTTCTGTGTCCTGTTGTCCAGCCAATGTTTTTCCAAGGCTACCACCCTGGGACCCACTTCCAGGCTAGCTAATCTGTTTATTAATCTTTTGTGTGGGACTGTGTCAAATGCCTTGCTAAAGTCTAGGTAGGCCATGTCCACAGTCCCTCCCTGGTCTACTCCTTTGGTCACCCAGTCAAAGAAATCTATTAGATTCGTCTTACATGACCTTCCTGCTGTGAAACCATGCTGCCTTGGGTCCTGTGCCCCACTGGCCTCTAGGTACTCAACTATTCTTTCCTTCAGAAGTGACTCCATCACTTTCCCTAACACAGAGGTCAAACTGACAGGTCTGTAGTTTCCTGCCTCAGTCTTGGTCCCACTTTTGTGAAGGGGAATCACATTCACCTTCCTCCAGTCCTCAGGCACCACACCATCCTCCCATGATTTATTAAAAAGAGTAGCCAGTGGTTTCACTAGTTCCCCCCTTAATTCTTTTAGAATTCTGGGGTGAATTCCATCAGGCCCCATTGCTTTGTCCACCTTCAGTTTCAGGAGTTCTTGCAGAACCCTTTCTTCTGTGAAAGGACTGGGATGAACCGCCCTATCAAGAGTGCTTCTGTTAATTGGATTAGGCACTTCCCCCTCCTCTTTTGTGAATACTGAGCAGAAATATTCATTCAGTATCCCTGCTTTTTCACTGTCCCCCTCTGCCCACCCACCGTTCATTCTATTATCCCTCCCTTTGTCTTTCTACACTCGCTGATGTACCTATAAAAGGTTTTATCCCCCTTCTTAACCGAGTTGGCTATCTTTTCCTCAGTTTGGGCCTTTGCTATTCTGACTTCCCTCCCTGCTTCCTTCTGCCTTAACTGGTACAGCTCTCTGTCCTGCTCCTTCTTTGTTTCCTTATACTTCTGGAATGCTATATTTTTCTTCCTGACTTTCACAGCCACCTCTTTTGAGAACCATAGTGGCTTTTTCTTTCATTTTGATTTGTTTAATTGCTTAACACAAAAGCTTGTTGCCTCTGTGATGGCAGTTTTGATGATTCCCCATTGTTGCTCCACACCTCCTTCTAGCCTGTTTGCTAGTGCTTTTCTGAGGCACTCTTCCATCTTGCCAAAGTCAGCCCTCCTGAAGTCCAGTACCTTCACTTTTGTATGGCTTGACTCTGTAGCTGAGTTTAACGTGAACCACACTGTTTGATGGACACTTGTTCCCAGATGGCAACCCACTTGTAGATCTGAGATCCTCTCACTGCTCTCGTTTGAGAGTACAAGGTCTAAGATTGCTCCCTCACGAGTGGGTTCTGAAACTAGCTGTCTGAGGCCTGCCACCTGTAGGGCATCAAGAATGGCCCTGCTCTTGGATGTGGCTGCAGCAAATGTGCTCCAGTTAACATCTGGCATATTCAGGTCTCCCATCAACAGTATCTCCCCTTTCTCTGCCATTCTAAGAATGCCTTCTATCATATCCTTGTCCATTCCCTCCCCCCTGACATGGGGGTCTGTACACAACCCCTGTGCAGATTGTGGTGCCCTTTCCAGTCTCCAAGGTGACCCACAGTGCCTCCTCTCCTCCCTGTTTACTCTTTTGTTCAGTTGCTTTTATCCCTTCCTTTACATAGAGAGCTACTCCTCCTCCTCCTCTTCTCCCCTGCCTGTCTCTTCTGTAGGTTATGTACCCTGGTATGTTAACATCCCAGTTATGGTTTTCTGTGTACCATGTTTCTGTGACTGCTACGATATCCAGGTATCCCTCTTCCATTAAGGCCACCAGCTCAGGGAGCTTGTTGCCCAGACCACAGGCATTGGTACTCATTACCCTCCATTTCCTGATGGCCTTACTTCTTTTGCCCCATCCTGTCCTTCTTGCCTTTGTCACTTTCTCCATTTACCCTGCTCTTCTCCTATCGACACCTCTATGTTGGTGTTTACCGCACTTACTACCATGATTTTTTGGGGGGCTAGGATTTCCCTGTTCCTTTCCAGTGCCTCCCCCCTTGGCTAGTTTAAATGCTTGCCAATGAAGCATTTAAACCTATCACCTAGGATCCTGGTTCCCCTCCTGGACAGATGCAGCCCATCATGCCAGTATAGGCTTGCATCACTCCAGGTGGACCCCCAGTCCCCAATGAAGCCAAATCCCTGAGCTCCACACCAGTTTTTCAACCACTGATTGAATCCCATGGTGCAGAACAGCCTAGCCTCTCCTATGCCATAGATGTGCAGCACCTCAAAAACAGTTACCATCCATGCTACTTGTCTAAGGCCCCTCCCCAATTCCACAAACTATTCCTGCACTTCTCTAATCCCTTTCTTAGCCAGGTCATTTGTCCCTAGGTGGACAATGACATCTAGCTCCCTCCCCTGTGCTGCTGCTCACGGCAATCCTGAGGATTTGCTCCCTGTCCCCAAGCCATGGCGCCAGGCCAGCCTGCCACCTCCTCTCCCCTTCCTCCCCAGTTCTACCTTCCTAACAATGGAGTCCCCACCAGGGTTGTTTCCTTCCCTGTGGGGTCCTCTGCCACCCTCCTGTGGGTCTCCTTTGTGGCGGTTCCAAGCATCCTCCTTGGTCTCCACTGCGGGTGCCTCCATAGAGGAACCACACTTTGCCAGAATGGCATAGGAATTGTGGAGAGGTACAGCTGGAGGGATGCGCCTCTGTTCCACCACCCTCACCCTCCCTGAGCCCACTGTGGTCCAACCACTCCTCTTTCTTGGCAACTTCTGAGGCAATGGCAGTGGCACTGGTGGTCCCTGGATGGAAGATGAGGTCCAACAAATCCTGGCCAACTCAGCCTGGAGATGAGCAACCTCCTCCCTCAGCCCAGAGAGGTGCCTGCAGATGGGACAACAAAGACTGCTGCTCCACAGCCACTGCACTGCACTGCACCACTCCCATCATGTCTTTTTTTATTCTTTTCTCTGGATTCCCCATATGTTATAATTATAATAGCACTGAAGGCTAGGACTTTGCTGTTGACATGGGGGAGGCACATGGGGGTTGATAGAACACACAGACACAAAGCAAAAACATAGGGACCCCCCATGCCTTATTCCTTTAGAGGGAAACTCTACCTTATATTTAACAAAATCACTACATTCATCTTTCTCTCATTAATTTAAAGAAAAAGCTTTATGAAAGGTGCCCTGTGCAGTTTGAGAGCCCATGGAAAACACTGTAGCTGGCAGCCATCCAGAGATAGCAATGCCTAAGTCTGCCATATATTAATACTACATTGACACCATGTTTCATACCTTGTCACATCACACAGGGTGAAGTACTGCCTAATTGTAGTGTGGTTAGCCACACCTTCACCCTACATGACATCATCATAAGGTTCTAAAAATGGTGGTGTTGCTGCAGTATCAATACAGAGCAGGCTTAGTCATCGATAGCATGGCAAAAAAATGAAGCAGCACCAAGTGTGTTCCTGCAAAAATTAATTTTTTACTGGCACAATTGAAGAATACAGGCAGAAATAAACACACAGCAGTAATACACCCCCTGATGAAGACTTGTCAAGAGTCAAAGCGCTGGGTGTCTATTTGCTGTTTGTATTATTGTTGTGTGTTTATTTCTGCTTGTATTCTTCAATTTTGCCAGTAAAAAGAAATGTTTACAGAAACACACTTGGTACTATTATGGTATTGTTTAATGGTTGCCTTTTTGTAGCTAAACACCAGACCCGGCTGAGCTGTGTCGCTTAAATCTGTTTTTGAAGTTAGTCAACGATATCCCTGGCTTGCTGCCAGCTAGCTACTGGTAAGCCCAACACCTCATTTAAAAGAGCCTTTGATTTGCTTTCCAGCTTTGATGGGCGCTGTTCAGAAATGCTCCTTTTTAACACTAAAAACATTTGTACCTGTATTAAGAACAAGAATTTTTCTCCCTTCCCTTCTGTCCACTGCAGAACAGAGAGGGAGTGTGAGTCATCCTCCAACCCCCCTCCCCCACCCTTGAGTCAGCATGTACCTCTCTCTGCTGCTGCTGCTACCATCTGCTCATATGTTCTGAACAGGAGCAATGGGAGCCCATGATTGGCTTCTTCTTCCCTAAGTCTGTGCCAATGCACTTTGCTTTTTGTGGGCCCACTTCTCAAAGGGCTCCTAGCACCTCCACATGGGGAGAGGGTGGGAGAAGCTGCAGAGTGCCCATCCAGATAGGATATGCACCTGCAGGGCACTCCACGGCATCTACTGCAGTGGTGTGCACTCCAGTCACTCACAATCCTATGCCGTACACACAGCTATGCAAGTGGCCATTTATGGCTGGCAGGAACCTATGCATCTGCTGTGGTGCACTGAGTAGCCCACTACTGAGCCATGGAGGCCTGCTGCCACTTGCCCCCAGCCTTTTGAGCTAACATGGAAGGCTGCGGATGATCCACAACAGTTTGTTAAGTTTCACATACAGTATGTAGTAGTGTCCTCTACAGGGATATGACAGTACTTGGAGGACAGCAGCATCCCCCACTTTATGCAAAATGGGGGATCAACTGATGGGCTGATATGAGGATCCTAGTGAATGCCCCATGTCCGGCACAGCTCCGCCCCCCCCCATGCTGCTCCGATGCAAATTTCTACACACACACACAGGGTGGTATGCAGAGACTGTGAATGCTGTCTAGTTTGAACCAGCAGTTGGGTGCGAAGGTAGGTGGTCAGGATACTTGCAAATTGTGCTGATCCTGGAACTCTTTGATGATCAGGCCTTTAGTCAGCCCAGGCAATTAGCTTGGTGGTCTAGCTGACTTAGTGCCCTGTCCTCAAAGGCTGAGATGGCCTTGTACACCCATGGGGTGGTGCTTAGTGGGACCTGGTTGTTCCAAAGGTCCCACTCTGTACATACAGAGACCTCTATGCATCCACAGTCTTGGATTGATACCCTCTTCACACCCGATCCCAAACCATACACGCAGCTACATAAGTAGCCAGGTTGGGGGCTGACAATAGTGCTAACATGCCATTCCTGTCACAGGCTTTATGGCACAGAAAGCTGGCAGTGGCGAGCAGGCTACATGGCCCAATCACCTGCTGTAGTGCCTATGTGCCCTCCTCTGCAAGGTCACACAGCATTCCTGGGGTTCCAATCAACCTCCCACAATTTGCACTCAGTCCTCTGAGCAAACATGGATGGCTGCAGGACATTCCAGCACAGTTGGTTTACTTTGAAAACTGATTAGTGTCCACATTGGGGATATAGAGCCCTTGAAGGAGTGCCATATCCCAAGATCCCCCTCGCCTCGTGGAAGAGGGTATCCACTAAAGGGTCAAAGCAGACATCTGACTGGGTACCTGGTATCTGGCACTACTCCACCACCATGCCACCTCCTGCCCCCACATGAAGCTTTGCACTTATGAAGAGTGACAGGCATCCAGGGCCATGGATTTCATCCAGTGTGGACAGACATCTGGGTGCAGAGCTCCATGGCAGTGATACATGTGAATCAGCACATGCCCGTGCTTTTCTGTGGGCCCAAATGACAAATGAATCCATCATTGGATGCATATATCTGTAATCCACTTCCAGTCGTCATATCAGTGGGTGATGGACACAGCAGGGGGAGCTGGATGCAGGTGCATGCAGGAGATGTGTCAGCATGCAAGCCTTGGTACATCCAGCTATATGACTTCACATGCAGACAAGCATTTGGAATGAAACAGGATGAAGGACCAATGACCGGCCTGGTTTTCATGCAAATGTCTTAGTACTACAGAAGGACGGGATGGCATATTTCACATAAAATGTATTAAATGTCAGCTGAATGGGCCTAGAATATTATGTTTTCCAAACATTTCCAATAGGCATCAGAAGCACTTTAAATGCAAGTAAGGTAATGCAGTACAATATACTCCTTTAAAAGAAACAGTATACCAAACCACGCATTACAACATTATAATGAATTATTTACATATAATGTTAAAAGAAAACCACACCCACATATCTTGTAAATTTTGTTTCCTTGTCAACAGGCAACTCTTTTAGTGTAGCTGTTGGGGATATGTGTGTTTGCTTTAGTTTGTTTTCACTGTTCATAATAGCCCCTTGTAACTATCCTGGGGGTCTCCATTTTATGGTTGTTGAAATCTCATTGTCCATGAGGGCTGCATTAGCATATGAGAACATGATGTGTCAAATCCCTCATTCATACCATGTATCTCTATGCTGAAAGTACAAATATCCTGAACAAAACACTCTGGCAACACAAAAATTGAAAGCAATTTAATGGGAAACCCCTGTATTGCAACTCAGATAGCTTGCATAGCTACCTGAAGGTAAGTGTGGTATTTCACGCCTTATCTACTCAGTCATATACTCTGTGTCTTAGACAGGTAGAAGGCCAGAAGCCCATAAGGCCTGCCTCCCTATTAGGGGTGTATAAATTCCTGGATTGTACCTAGTAAGTGCTTCCCCTATATCTCTAGGTAGTTTGTTCCAAAGGGTAACTATTCTTTGGGTAAAGAAGGATCTTCTACAGTTACTTCTTGGGTAGGACAATTTTATTTGTTTGTCGTTGTTCCTTAGATTAAAGTTTTTGTTTGCTGTTACTAAACCCAAACTTGACATCAGCTCTTTATCACTAAATACATGATACATAAAAAGTAAGTCTCCTCTAGATCTTCGTAATTCTAATGGATATAACCCCAGGGGCGCGAATATCGCATTGTAGGTCTTACGTTGCAGGCTTGACATCATCCTCGTTAGTTGTTGTTGAACCCACTCCAGGATCTTGATATCCTTTCTCAGATGAGGGCTCCAAAACTGGCTACAATAATATAACTGGGGCCTGATAAGATTTTTACAGAGTGGTAAAAGACATGCTCTATGTCTGGTTGTAAAAGATTTCTTAATTGCCCCTATGTTCATGTTTACCTTTTTCACAGTTGTTATACAGTGGTTTTCAGAGGGGAGATCATTACTTATAATGATGCCCAAATCTTTCTCAGTTTCAATCACTCTCGACTTTGTATTATTTAGGAAATGTTTTCCCTGTTATTTACTCCGAGATGCATACCTACACACTTATCTGTGCTGAATTCCATTTTGTTTCTCACTGCCCATTCCTGCAGCTTATTTAAATCATTTTGTAGTGTTTCTGCGTGTTCCCTACAAGACATCTCGTTACAAATTTTGGTGTCATCAACAAATTTGATGCATTCACTTGTAATACCATTACTTAAGTCAGATATAAACAGAGACAACAGTACTGGCCCCAGCACAGATCCCTGTGGCATGCCACTTGAAACCCTTGCATAACCTGACAGATGTCCCCTAATCCTTACCCTCTGAGTTCTGCTGACCAGCCAATTTCATACCCACTGTATTAGTGTGTTGTTTATATTCATAGAAACCATTTTACTTATTAGTATGTCATGAGGCACCTTGTTGAAAGCCTTTTTGAAGTCCAGATAGACTATGTCCACTGGCTTAACTTCATCTAAAAGCTGGCTGACCTTGCTGTGACTAGTTTTGTTGAAATCTAATTAAGCAGACAGGCATATCCCTTACAGAAATACAAGTGTGCAGCATGCATGCCGTATGCTTATTAAGCATGTGCCATGCATGCTGCACACCTGCCACACACCTGTATTTCTGTAAGGAACTATAGAGTCTAAAGGGTGCTTTCACATCATGTTATCATATGTTAATGAAGCTCTCAGGGACAGCGAGATTTCAACAACCATAAACTGGAGACCTCCAGGCTAGTTACAAGGACTAGCATTTACAGTGAAAACAAACTAAATTAATCACATATATCCTTAACAGCTACAGGAAAAGTCTTGTCTATTGACATGGAAACAAATAAAACTTACGAGATATGAGGCTGCAGTTTTCCTTTAAGTACTGTTGATTCCTACCTCTGTCTAGAGCAGCCAAGGGTGATTCCCCCACCCCACCCCATATTTTATGTAATATATTGCAGCAGTAAGTATTACATATGCAGCCCATATTCTTATGTATTATACTGGCGCAATAAATATTGTATATGTGTAGTTTTGGGGTGAAGCAAATGTGCGCAGTCACACACCTGTACGCTTTTGATGCGGCAATGTAAGGAAGTGGGTTCCTACCAGTTTGGATATACCTTGATCCCCTTCCATCCTGATCCCATTGGCTGCTGTTGTTTGCACACCTGAGTGGCATTCAGTAACGTTCAGATGTAAACAACTGATTTACCTGAACCTGAAAGAGATGGCAGTAAGCTGTATATCCTGCCCTTTCTGCCGTTAACCCTGGCAACATCCGTTTTCACTTGTGGACACTTGTAGAGCATCCAGTGACAGCGGGAAGAACAGAACTTAAACAGAGAAACCAGAAAACAAAAAATAATCTTTTATACTCAGTCCATGCTAATTAGCTTTATAATCCAGGCCACTTTAAAGCTTCGCTGTAATCTTGAAAGCCTCTGCATTCTCCCTCTGTTTCAGTGGAGCCTAATGAAGGCTATCATTATAACCACACTTGTGTGCCCAGCCAAACAGATGGGTGCAAAATGAGTTGATTTTCCTTCATTAGAGCTGGTGATCTGGCAAAACTCAGCACTTAGCAGGTAATGACCAGCTGTGGCCAAGGTGAATGGGACTCATGTTTGTTCATCCTTTGAAATCTGAAGAACAGCATGTTCAACCAGAAACATAAGAAGTTAGATTTTCTGAATCAGTGTCCGAGATACTTTTTCATTGATTTCACAAGGCTTGTACAGACAGTTCACTGTCCTATTTTTTTGAATATCAAAAGGCTCAGATAGCATACTATCCCATCTGCCAGAATATTTAAAGGCTCAGACATTGTAGTGTACTATCCAATCTTCCAGGACATCCAAAGGCTTCGGATTGTGCACTGTCCAATCTGCTTGTATATCAGAAAGCTCAGACAGTACGCTGTCCCATCTGCCTGGATATCCAAAGGCTCAGATAGTGCACCATCCCATCTGAAGGCTCAGAGAGTGTACTATCCAATATGCCAGGATAACTGAATGCTCAGACAGTGCACTATCCAATATGCCAGGATAACTGAAGGCTCAGACAGTGTACTATCCAATATGCCAGGATATCTGAAGGCTCAGACAATGCACTATCCAATATGCCAGGATAACTGAAGGCTCAGACAGTGCACTATCCAATATGCCAGGATAACTGAAGGCTCAGACAGTGCACTATCCAACATGCCAGGATAACTGAAGGCTCAGACAGTGCACTATCCAATAATCCATGATAGCCAAAGGCCTCAGATAGCACACTATCCAACTGGCCAGGGTATCTGAAGGTTAGCACAGCACATTATTACATCTGCCAAGATATCCATATGTTCACACAGCACACTATACAATCAGCCAGGCTATCTGAAGGTTTGCATACCACACAATCACACCTGCCAGGATATGTGAAAGTTTGCATAGCACACTATCATATCTGCCAGGATATCTGATGGTTCACATAGTACACAATGACATCTGCCAGGATATGTGATGGTTCGCATAGCACACTATCACACCTGCCAGAATATGTGAAGGTTCATATTGTACACTGTCACCTCTACCAGGATATGTGAACGTTCGCATAGCACACTATCACATCTGCCAGGATATCTGATGATTCACATAATACACTATCACATCTGCCAGGATATGTGAAGGTTCACACAGCACACTATCACATCTACCAGGATATGTGAACGTTCGCATAGCACACAATCACATCTACCAAGACATGTGAAGGTTCACATAAAACACAATCACATCTGCCAGGATATGTGACAGTTCGCATAGCACACTATCACACCTGCCAGGATATGTGAAGGTTCATATTGTACACTGTCACCTCTACAAGGATATGTGAATGTCCACATAGCACATTATCACATCTGCCGGTATATGTGAAGGTTTGCATAGCACACAATCACATGTGATAGGATATGTGACAGTTCACATAGCACATAATCACATCTGCCAGGATATGTGAAGGTTTACCTAACACACAATCACATCTGCCAGGATATGTGAGGGTTTGCATAGCACTCTACCACATCTGCCATGATATGTGAAGGTTCGCATAGCACACTACCACATCTGACAGGATATATGATGGTTCGCATAGCACACTATCATGTCTGCTAAGATACATGAAGGCTTGCATTGAACACTATCACATCTGCCAAGATACATGAGGGTTTGCATAGCACACTATCACACCTGTCAGGATATGTGAAGGTCTGTATAGCCCACAGTCACATCTGCCAGGATATGCAAAGGTTCGCATAGCACACTACCACATCTGCCAGGATATGCGAAGGTTCGCATAGCACACAATCACATCTGCCAGGATATATGAAGGTTCATATAGTACACTATCACATCTGCCAGGATATGTGATGGTTTGCATAGCACACAATCACATGTGCCAGGATATGTAATGGTTCGCATAGCACACAATCACATCTACCAGGATATGTGAAGGTTTGCATAGCATACAATTATATCTACCAGGATATGTGATGGTTCACATAGCACACTATCACATCTACCAGGATATGTGAAGGTTCGTAGAGTACACTATCACATCTACCAGGATATGTGAAGGTTTGCATAGCACACAATCACATCTCCCAGGATATGTGAGGGTTTGCATTGCATACTACCACATCTGCCAGGATATGTGAAGGTTTGCATAGCACACTACCACATCTGACAGGCTATGTGAAGGTTCACATAGCACACTATCATGTCTGGAAAGATACATGAAGGTTTGCACAGAACACTGCCACATCTGCCAAGATAAATGAGGGTTTGCATAGCACTCTATCACATCTGCCAGGATATGTGAAGGTTCACATAGCACACAATCACATTTGCAAGAATGTGTAATGGTTCGCAGAGCACACTATCACATCTGCCCAGATATGTGAAGGTTAACGTAGCACACTATCACCTGTGCCCGAATACATGAAGATTTGCATAGCACACTATCACCTCTGCCTGGATATGTGAAGGTTCACATAGCACACTAGCACATCTGCCAGGATTTGTGACGGTTCGCATAGTACACTATCACTTCTGCCAGGATATATGAAGTTTCACATAGCACACTATCACATATACAAGGATATGTGATGGTTTGCATAGGACACTATCACATCTGCCATGATATGTGAAGGTTCACATAGCACACTATCATATCTGCCAGGATATGTGAAGGTTTTGTACACTATCACATCTACCAAGACATGTGAAGACTCACATAGCCCACTATCTTATCTGCCAAGATATGTGAAGGTTCACACAGCACACTAACACATCTGCCAGGATATGTGAAGGTTCACATAGTACACTATCATGTCTGCCTAGACATGTGAAGGTTTGCATAGCACACTATCACACCTGCCAGGATATGTGAAGGTTCACATAGCACACTATCACATGTGCCAGGATATGTGAAGGTTTGCATAGTACGCTATCACATCTGCCAGGATGAAGGTCCACATAGCACGCTATCATATCTGCCAGGATATCTGAAGGTTCACATAGCACTTTATTACATCTGCCAGGATATGTGAAGGTTCGCACAGCACACTGGCACATCTGCCTGGATATCTGAAGCTACGCATAGCACACTATTACATCTGCCAAGATATGCAATTGGTTGCATGATACACTATTACATCTGCCAGGATGTATGAAGGCTCGGATAGTACACTATCCGATCTCCTAGAATATTTGAAGGCCCAGGTAAAATATTCCCTTGAGGAAGAGGATGGAGTACCATTTCAACTGGTCGGGATGTGTTTTTGTCTGACTGCAGTCAAAATGTTCCTCTCTTCTATGACTCTGTTTCAAAAAACCCTGTATGCCTGGTGCTGAGTCATTGTCTGAAATAAATAGCTGTAAAACACAGGGAGTGTTAATCATATTTGAAGAGCTCAGGGTGCTCGCTAATTTATAATACAGAGGAATCCAGACTATTGTGAGTTACAAAATAGGGTCATAAGCTAGTAATTTTTTCCCATAGTCAGTCCTTTTCAGTGTACATCAAAGTTTAAAGAAGCTGAACTTCACTATAATATGGCATTCTTGAGATTTTAAAGCAGGTCTGATCCTGCCCAATATAGGATTAAAGCAGACATGATTACTATAATTATGGTAATAATAATGAGGCAATAAATAGTTTCTGAACAGATCATGTCTAATACATGGTCCTTACAAGGTCTTTCCAGTCTACATGTAAATGAAGATATTACTCCTTTCCCTCTCCACACGATGAAACTCTTTGCCATGTAACAACAGCTTATAAAGAGGGTTACCCACTGTCCCTCGAGGTAAACTTCATTTTTAAATCCGGTTATCCATTCAGGATTCCTGGCAGGATTTTTTTTATGAGTATCAGCAGTTTTCCTTGAGGACTCCACCAGTGTTGGGATCTGAGTTCGAGTTTCCAACCCACCGTGTTATGCCGTTGATACTACAATCGTGTAATAAGTCCTTGCATAAAATGGATAGGATAAATTATGTAAGCTGATTGGCTGATGTAGATTTTGACCTGTAATGATGTCTTTGTATACCATCCAGGTTCAAAACTAGTAACCCAAGATATGCCATTTCCTAATACTTTGGAGCCAGTTTATAATTGCAGTGATACACTCCAGGATATGGAACATGTGGGACATCATTACTTCATGATTGGCTGAAGACACTAGGTGTTGCCTCATGCCTGACAATGCACCCACGGCGTGATGGTTCCTCCTGACATACCGCACTCTGTTATGTATTATTGCATAATTATACAATGGCAAGAACATTTCCTGTATTCTGAATGATCAGTGTGTGCTTGATGCGGTGAGGTTATCGAAGCACAACCTCACAGCATCAAGTCCAAACATACAGATGATTGCATTTCAGGCTAACTAACCAGCCACAACCTCCCTTACCAAAAAATGTTGATGCCTTGCAATAAAAAAAAAAAAAAAAAAAAAAAGGCAGCTAAAGCTTAGTTTCATATGAAAACCTTATTTATTTATATTGTGGGAGGGGGCAAAATTTTTGTCACGGCTTAAACATTTCATAGTTAGGCAGAAAACAAGTGTCAGAACATCTTCTTTATAGTATGGGATCATCTCTTTTATAGTATCAGTTTTAAAGTTTTACTTTTTTTGAGGAAACACCACATATGAATGCACTGCATCATAGGTATGCAAATACACAATTCCCTGGTATTGCATAACAGACTACAGTGATAACAGACAATTGATTATTTGCATACCCATGATGTAGTGCTTTCACATGGGGAGTGTTTCCTCAAAAAAAATTCAAAAATAAAATTGTACAACTGATACTATAAAATAGATGTCCCTACACATAAAATGGATGTTCTAACACTTGTCCTCTGCCTAATAGCCATCTACAGCTGCTCATTTTGGTCCCCACAGTATTAATAAATAAGAGCCATTGTACAATAGCAATAATGCACTCTAGTGTGTGGATTGTGCTGGGAAAAATCTCATTTCTGAGGTGCTGGTTGCACTTGGTTTCTGGACTTGTGCCCAACCACCCCAGGCGTGTGGTTATCCCAGCGCAACCCACACCCTGCTGTGTGTTATTGCTTAATTATAAACCTTGCCATGGAGAGCTAGCCTCCAGATTGGATGGGAGTGGAGCATACCATGTTTCATAATAGCAGTGAGTTGACTCTGTGGGGGTTGGTTACAAATCAGTAATCGCACCCTCACAGAAAACCCTACACACCAATGCTCATGGGAGAAACATAGAATATGATGGCAGATAAGGACCGCTTGGCCCACCCAGTCTGCCCATTTCTCTACTTAATGAATAAGCTGCAGATCCTAGTTAACCAACAGCCTACTTCCTCCTACCTCCTACTAGAATTGACTTATGTCTATCCCATGCATTCTTAAATTCCCTCACTATTTTTGACTCCACGACCTCCTCAAGAAGGTTGTTCCATGTATCCACAACCCTCTCTGTGAAAAAATACTTCCACACATTACCTCTGAGCTGTCCCCCTCTATCTTCAAATTGTGCCCCCTTGTTCTTGCACATCTCTTTTTCTGAAAGATGCTACCCTCTTGGACTTTGTTAATTCTCTTGAGGTACTTGGAAGTTTCAATCATGTCCCCCCCCTTCTTTCCTCATGGGTATACATACTAAGCTCCTTTAGTCTCTCAGTGAATGTCTTCGGGTACAGACCCTGCACCATTTTGGTTGCCCTCCTCCGGACAGCCTCCACCCTGTCTATGTTTTTGCGGAGATGGAGTCCCCAGAACTGCATGCAGTACTCCAGATGGGGTCTCACCAACTGTCTGTACAGAGGGATAACAACTTCCTGTTTTCTACTGGTGATGCCTCTCCCTATGCATCCTAGTATCCCCCAGCCCTCCTCACTGCCTTCTCACATTGCTTGTCCACCTTTAGGTCATCTGATATAACTACCCCCAGGTCCCTTTCCATTTTTGTTCTTGTCAGTATTTCACTCCCATTGTGTACTCCTCCCCTGGGTTTTTGTTTCCCAGGTGAATTACTTTGCACCTCTTTGCATTGATTCTAAGCTGCCATACATTTGACCATTCCTCCAAGCTTGCCAAGTCCCTTCTCATCCTTTCCGCCCCACCTTGTGTATCAGCCCTGTTGCAGATCGTTATGTCGTCTGCAAAGACACATACTTTTCCTTCCAGTCCCTCTGCAATGTCACTTATATAGACATTAAAAAGGACCGGACCCAGTACTGAACCCTGCAGTACCCCACTAGTAACTCCCCCCTTTCTTCACTGTGGACTCCATTTACTATTACCCTCTGCATCCTGTTGTCCAGTCAATGTTTTACCAAGGCTACCACCCTGGGACCCACTCCACAGCTGACTAATTTGTTTATTAATCTTTTGTGTGGGACTGTATCAAATGCCTTGCTAGTGTCTAGGTAAGCCATGTCCACAGTCCCTCCCTGGTCTACTACTTGGGTCACCCAGGCAAAGAAATCGATTAGATTCATCTGACATGACCTTCCCACTGTGAATCCATGCTGCCTTGGGTCCTGTGCCCCACTGGCCTCTAGGTACTCAACAATTCTTCCATTCAGAAGTGATTCCATCATTTTCCCTACCACTGAAGTCAAACTGACAGGTCTGTGGTTTCCTGCCTCTGTCTTGCTCCCACTTTTGTGAAGGGGAATCACATCCACCCTCCACCAGTCCTCCGGTACCATACCATCCTCCCATGATTTGTTAAAAAGGGTAGTCAGTGGTGTTACTAGTTCTCCCCTTAGTTCTTTTAAAATTCTGGGGTGAATCCCATCAGGCCCCATTGCTTTGTCCACCTTCAGTTTTAGGAGTTCATTTAGAACCCTTTCTTCTGTGAAAGGACTGATATTGACCCCCCTTTCCAGAGTGCTTCTATTTACTGGATTAGGTACCTCCCCCTCCTCTTCTTTTGTGAATACTGAGCAGAAGTATTTGTTCAGTATCCCTGCTTTTTCACTGTCCCTCTCTGCCCACCCACCCTCCTCTTTATTCAGTCTCAGTATCCCTCCCTTTGTCGTTCTTCACTCCCTAATGTACCTACAAAAGGTTTTATCCCTCTTCTTAACTGAGTTGACTATCTTTTCCTTGGTTTGGGCCTTTGCTATTCTGACTGCCATCCCCGCTTCCTTCTGCATTAACTGGTACAGTTCTCTGTCCTGCTTCTTCTGTGTTTCCTTATACTTCCTGAATGCTATCTTTTCCTCACTAACCTTCCCTGCCACTTCTTTTGAGAACCATAGTGTTTTTTTCTTTCATTTTGATTTATTTGCTTCACACAAAGGCTTGTTGCCTCTGAGATGGCAGTTTTGATGTTTCCCCATTGTTGCTCCATCCCTCCTTCTTGCCTGTTTGCTAGTACTTTTCTGAGGCGCTCTCCTATTTTGACAAAATCAGCCCTCCTGAAGTCCCCAAATGGCTACCCACTTCTAGATCTGAAATCCTCTCACTGTCCCCAATTGAAAGTACAAGGTCTAAGATTGCTCCCTCCCAAGTGGGTTCCAACACTAGCTGTCTGAGGCATGCCCCCTGTAGGGCATCAAGAATGGCCCTGCTCTTGGATGTGGCTGTAGCAAAGGTGTTCCAGTTAATATCTGGCATATTCAGGTCCCCCATCAGCAATATCCCCCCTTTCTCTGCCATCCTAAGGATGCCTTCTATCATTTCCTTGTCCATTTCCTCCCTGAGGTGGGGGTCTGTATACAACCTCTGTGCAGATTGTGGTGTCATTTCCAGTCTCCAGAGTGACCCACAGTGCCTCCTCTCCCCCCTTCTTTACCCTTTTGTTCTGTTGCTTTGATCTCTTCCCTTACATAGAGAGCTACTGCTCCTCCTCTTCTGCCCTCCCTGTCCCTCCTGTAGATTGTGTACCCTGAAATGTTGGCATCCCAATTATGGTTCTCGTGTACCATGTTTCTGTGACTGCCACAATATCCAGGCATCCCTCTTCCATCATGGCCACCAGTTCAGGGAGCTTGTTACCTAGACTATGGGCATTAGTACTCATTACCCTCCATTTTTTGATTGCCTTACCCCTTTTTGCCCTATCCCTGTCCTTACTGCCTTTGTCTTTTTCTCCATTTACCCTGCTTATCTCCCTATCAACTTCTCTGTCTTGGTGTTTACCTCACTAACTATCCTGATTTTTGAGGGGGCTAGGATTTCCCTTCTCCTTTTCAGTGCCTCCCCCTTAGCTAGTTTAAACGCTTCCCAATGAAGCATTTAAACCTATCACTGAGGTTTCTGGTTCCCCTCCTGGACAGATACAGACCATCACACCAGTATAGTCCTGCATCCCTCCAGGTGGACCCTTAGTCCCCAATGAAGCCAAAACCCTGAGCTCTGCACCAGTTTTTCAATCACTGATTGAATTCCATGATGTGTAGCACCCTAGCCTCACCCATGCCATAGACAGGCAGCACCTCCGAGAAGGTTACCATGCATGCTACTTGTCTAAGACCTCTCCCCAGCTCCACAAACTCCTTCTGCACTGCTCTGATCCCTTTCCCAGCCAGGTCATTTGTTTCTAGGTGGACAATGACATCCATCTCCTTCCCCCCATGCAGCTGCTCCCATGATCCTGAGGATTCGCTCCCTGTCCCTCCAAGCCATGGCACCAGGCAGCACCTTACCCTCCTCTCCCTTCCCTCCCCCAGTTCTACCCTCCTAACAATGGAGTCCCCCACCAGGAGTTGTTTCCTTCCCCTGTGGGCTCTCATGCCACCCTCCTGTGGGTCTCCTTTGTGGAGGTTCCCAGCATCCTCTTTGGTCTCTACTGTGGGTGCCTCCATAGAGGAACCACACTCTGCCAGAATGGCATATGAATTGTGAAGAGGTACAACTGGAAGGATGCATCTCTCTTCCACCACCCTCACCCTCCCTGAGCCCACTGTAGTCCAACCACTCCTTTTTCTTGGCAACCTCTGAGGCAGGTGCAGTGACCCTGGTGGTCCCTGGGTGGGAAAGGAGGTCCCCTAAATCCTGGCCATCTCAGCCTGGAAATGAGCAACCTCCTCCTCCCTCAGCCCACCGAGGTGCCTGCAGATGGGACAACACCACATCCTCCAGAACGTCTCCTGGAAGATTGATGCTCCACGGACACTGCACTGCATCACTCTCATCATGTCTTATTTGTGGCCCCTTAACTGTTGTTTTGTATACTTACTCTTTCCTCTCTGTTTCTTTTTTTATATGATTTAATATTTTTATGTTGGCTCGCGCTTGCACGCCAGCCAACATATGCATAATAACTTAGATTTGGGGCGGTCACTGTTAGTGAATGCAGGGCATGCACCAGTAGGTGTATCCCTCATTTCCCAATATGGCAGCTGCAGGCGCCGACACCCTCAACACATAAACTGGCCACCAGATCTAAGGAAAGATCCACTACAATGAGAGCCAAGTTTCTCATGCAGCGTGCCTTTCCTGGTGAACCAGTTTACAAAAAAGAAAACATGGTGGTATGTCACCACAAAGTGCCCTGACCCACCTCCTTTGCCATCGGGGGAGCCCTCCCTTGACATAATGCAACCCCTCATTTGAAGTGTGTGCTGAGGGTGCCCAATCCCTCGGCATCATTCCCCCGTAAGAGGAAAGGTGGGATACAGAAGGACTCTGACACAGTCTGTATTCTTCAGCTGAATTCCGGCAGTTTTATTTGAAGAGCTCCAGACAAAGTATATAAAGCAAAAATAAAGGTGGACTTATTTCGACAAAATCAAATGATAAAGCAAAGCAAACGCGAAGGCACAAACCAAGAATAGCAGTCTCCACATTTTAGCTAGGGCACTAGTTCTGGATGCATACACTTCACCATCCCCTGCTGCTACTGATCTCTCACTTGGAGATGCTGGCAATATATAGCCTAAAACAACCTCTCATTGGATGAGATAGCCATCAATCAAACAAACTAGTAGCTTTTTATACAAAAAAACTGTTTACAATTTTTTAAGCATATAAGTAATTCACTTTGAAAACCTTATACTCATATAAGAGCTGTAGAACCATTAATATATTGTTTTAAACTTTCCATTTTGATGTTTGTGTAGTAAGTCCCTCCCCTTTGGTATAAAAGTAACAACACTATGGCCGGCTGGCTCCTAGGGAGAGGGTATACCAAAAGGCTTCTTATATGCTCCTGCATCACATATCAGGTAGTACAGCATTTCTTTGGTTTTCTATGCAGACACCTACTTGTATATTTTGCTTAACTTGTCTTTAAATAATTATTTTAGTGTAAACTTAGAAGGCTGACTAACACAGGAATCCTTTTACAAAAGGAAATAAAAAACAACACTCCATGCTGCATGTATAAGTACAGCTTTCTCAGCTGTTTTGACTGGAAAGGAAGCTTAGTATCTCACTAGATCAGTGAAACAGTGCTTTAGCGTTACAAAGGACAGTGCTGCAGCTTCTCTGGTTCATTTCAGAAGGGAAATGTCTTTATTTGGTGTTCACAGCATTTGCGAGCTGCACAACAGTGCGCACGTTAAGTGCAGCTCATCACTGGCGTCATGAAGGCGTTAATTTAAACACCACTTCTTGGCTTTCAAAACTCAAGGGGAAGGCTGTTTTGGAAGTAAATGAGTGTTTTGAAGCCTCCTGGAGGCAAAAAAAAAGAATTCTGATGTGGCTTTCAACATTCTGGCCATTTAAAGGGGCCATACGAATTTTGGACAAGTTCTTGCAATTCTTATTTTGTAGCCTAACAGATATGAAGTAACTAGCCAGAGATTAATATACAAATCGGACAAAGACAAAATAAAATAATCGCATAGGTGGCCAGTCTATGCACAAACAATAAAAAAAAATACCATAAAGACAAGGATAAGACACATGAAGGGGGGAGGATTCTGGCTAATACAACGATATCTGTCAGGTACAAAATATTAATCCGGTAGTACCGGATGACCCTTTGACAGTCTCCTCCCTCCTTAAAATAACAGAAGATACTGAATATCAGTGCTTCTGTTTACATCACCAGATGCAGATCTCTTACTGTAAGAGATGGAGCCAAAGCCCACCCACTCCTCAGGCTCCAACTCGGGGTCCCTATAAACAACCTCTTCCATTTACATAGCAGCTATATAAAAGGCGGATTCGACTTGTTATAAGTATAAATGTATATTAACATATATTTTGTATTTCACTTCACCCCGAGGTCTGCTGTAGTATGGTCATAGCTATACCTTGATAAAAAGTCTGCGTTTTTATGTTCATTACCTTTCCGATGTTTTATTTTAAAACAGTATGGCTATAATGTTAGGTACCATCTCATTATACAGGGATTCCAATCCTTCATAACTTTAAGCCAGCATAGAGGGTTATGATCTGTCCACAGCTCAAACTCAGCTCCCCACAGATAGAATCTTAATGCCTCTATGGCCCAGCGTACTGCTAAACATTCTTTCTCAATAGTGGAATATTTGGTTTCTCTCTCATGCAGTTTCCTACTGATATAAATTATAGGATGTTCTTCACCATCTATGATTTGTGATAATACAGCTCCTATGCCAGAATTTGAAGCATCTGTTTGTAATATAAAAGGTAATGTAAAGTCTGGTGTGCGTAGAACTGGGGATGAACACAGTATCGCTTTAATTGTTGCGAATGCTTCTTCACAGTCTGGTGTCCACGACACCTTTTCAGGCTGACGTTTCTTTGTTAATTCGGCAAGAGGATTAGCTATCATAGAAAAATTTGGAATAAAACGTCTATAATAACTGGCAAGTCCTAAGAAAGATCTCACATCCTTTTTAGTTATTGGCCTTTGGCTATTTGCTACAGCCTCAATTTTAGATTTAATAGGTTTTACTAGGCCCCCACCTATTTGAAAGCCTAAATACTCAGTTTCTTTCATGGCCAGAAAACATTTGCTTGGATTGATAGTTACGCTGCAGAGGTAATGACTTTCAGTACTGTTGCTAGGTGGAATAGATGGTCTGCCCATGTGTTGCTAAAAATCACCACAACATCCATATAAGCTGCGCTATATGCAGAATGTGGTAAAAGGAGTTTGTCCATGAGACATTGAAAAGTTGCTGGGGGCCCCATGGAGCCCAAATGGCATGACAGTGAATTGGAATAGACCAAGTGGGGTGCTAAAGGCTGTTTTTTCTTTGTCATTGGGACTCAATGGGATTTGCCAGTATCCTTTGGTGAGGTCAAGGGTTGAAATGTACTGTGCTCTTCCCAGATGGTCAAGGATGTCATCAATGCGTGGCATCGGGTAGCTATCAAACTTAGATATATCGTTCAGTTTTCTAAAATCTAGACAGATCCGAACCCCACCCTCTTTCTTCCTTACAATAACCATAGGAAAATTCCATTCACTATGGGAGGGTTCAATGATACCCAGTTGTTGCATTTTTGTTAGTTCCTTTTCTACTTCAGACCTTAATCTCTCAGGAATTCTATAAGGTCTTAATCTTACAGGTTCCCTTTGAGTAGTATTTATTTTATGATTTACAGTTACTACCCTCCCAGGTATTCCCGTAAAGTGACTAGCTAAAGGTTGTAACATAGTGTATAGTTCAGCTTTCTGTTGGTTAGACAATTCAGGGTTTATGTTAAGGTCATTGATGCCACCTTTCATTTTTAAGCGTTGGTAGACTAAGTCCAGCTCACTGGTAGGGGTTTCAGGATGTATGAAATATACAGGGAGATCTTTCCTTTCCACCCATCTTTTTAACAGGTTTGCATGAAATACATTATATTTCTTTTTCTCATCTGATAATTCAATTTGGTAAGTCGCAGGGCCGGTTCGTCTAACCACTGTATACGGGCCTTGCCATTTCATATATAATTTATTATCTGATGATGGGAGTAATAATAACACTTTCTCACCTTCATGAAATTCTTTGGTTTTTGTACCTTTATCATAATGTAATTTTTGTATTCCTTGTTGTTTAGTGTTAACCTGATGAGCGAGTTCTGTGTATCTGGTTAGTTTCTTTCTAAGATGACAGATGTAATCACTAGGGTCCTGGCCCTGAGATGTTTGCCCATCTTCCCACTTTTCTTTTATTAAGTCTAGTGGACCTCGAGGGTTACACCCACAGAGTAACTTGAATGGAGAAAACCCTGTGGAGGCTTGTGGTACCTCTCTATATGCAAACATTAGGTAGGGTAATAACACATCCCATTTACGGCCCTCTTCTTGACAAAATTTTTTGTAGCATTTCCTTGAGCATCTGGTTGAAGCGTTCCACCAGACCGTCTGTTTGTGGGTGATATGGGGTGGTGTGAATGGCAGTGATACCTAGGATATTATATAATCTTTTTAGTAAGAGAGAGCAAAAGTTGCTGCCCCTGTCAGTCAGAATCTTTTTTGGTATGACTGTCCTACTAAAAAGTTTGCCAAGCTCCTCTGCTATTTTTGGGGCAGTGACATTGCGTAGGGGAATAGCCTCTGGGTATTTGGTAGCGTAGTCACACACTACTAATATGTATTGATTACCCTTTGAACTTTTAGGGAGTGGGCCAACTATATCCATGGCTATTCGTTCAAAAGGGGTAGTTATTAGTGGTAGAGGTAGCAGGGGTACCTTATCATTTTTGTCTAGTCTGGCCAACTTTTGACATTCTGCTCAACGTTTGCAGAAATCTGCCACCTGCTCATGAATACCGGGCCAAAAAGAACGATATAATAAACAACTTAATGTGTGGTCCCTGCCTAAATGTCCAGCTAGGGGTATATTATGGGCCAAGTCTAATAGTTGTTGTCTATATTCTTGGGGTACCATTAACTGTTCTACTATTTCCCCACTTTTTGCATTCACACATTTGCGATACAACAAACCATTATGCATTTTATATTTATCTGATCCTTCTTTACCATCAAACATTTGTGTAAATCAGTCCTTTAAACTAGGGTCTTGTTGTTGTGCAGTCTTAAAGTCTCTGGTTGGTACCACAGAATCAATATTCATATTAAGATCTTTTTTGTGTTTTTGATTCCATTGCTTCTTGTCCCTTCTTTTTTGTGCCTTCGACTTTTTGGTCTTCTTAGTATCCCCAAAAATGTGAGTGGAAAAAGGAAAGATTTGTTCCAGACCCTCTCTAGTCTGGGATCTGGTTACCATGGCAACTACATTGTTAGATATTAGAGTCTGGAAATCAGGGTGATTGTGTCCAATCAATATAGGAACTGGCAAGTTGGGAACAGCACCTACCCGTATATTATGTGTATGGCCTTGTATCATTATATCCAGGTTATAAAGAGGGTAATAATGAGTGTCTCCATGTATACAAGTCACCCTAGTTGTCTGGGGCTCATCACTGGATGTTGAATTCAGTAAGATACTTTGTATAAGGGTCTGTCTGCTCCCTGAGTCAAGGAGGCCATATACGGTAATTTGCCCGATTTGAACTGGCAGCATATAGTGTCCCCAGTTGGCTAGAGCCAAATGTGTGGGCTCAGATTTTCTTTTGCGACAAAACCTTGCCATGTGTCCCTTACCACCACACTCACGACAGATGATATCTGTATTATACCCTCTTTGCACCCTTGGGTATACCTTAGTCACTGTTGGCTGGTTCATTGGAGAAGAGGAAGGTATAGCTTGTCTGGGAACAGTAGGTGGATGTACATGTGGCAATGTTCCCTTCGGTCATGCAGATCTGGCAGCAATAAAGTCTTCTGCAAGACGGATCGCTGTATCAGAGGTCTCAGGTCAGTGTTCTTTCACCCACAGTTGAACGTCTTGAGGGAGGATCTTAATAAACTATTCCAGAACAATAGTCTCCAAGATCTGGTCAAGTGTCTGGGTGGTAGGCTGTAGCCACTTAAGGCATGAGTCCTTTAGATGTATATAGGCATCCTGAGGGTTATCTGCACTCTGATACTTATAAGTCCGAAACCGCTGGCGGTAAGTCTCAGTGTTTATATCATAGCGTTTCAAAATTGCAGCTTTCACTTGATCGTAATTATTAGCGTGTGCAACCTCCACATGACTATATGCAAGTTGAGCTTTTCCAGTTAAATAAGGTGTCAAACGAATCACCCACTGATCTCTGGGCCATGCACATGCTATAGCAACTCTTTCAAAAGTCATAATATAGGCTTCAATGTCATCGGTGTCTGTTAGCTTTACTAGTTTAATGTCTTTATATCCACCAGCTGGTTGGTCTGACGGTCTATTGACACCCAGAGCCTGTATTGCTCTTAGGGTATCAGACCATCTGGCCTCATACTCTTTCTTGTCCCTTTCCCTCTGCTTTTCCAATTCCATCTGGTGCATGCATAACCATCTTTACCAGTTCATGAGTTTCAAGAGGGGGTATCTCCTCTCCTGTACCTCCTCCACTCACTTGTGCTTCAGGTTCTTCTTCCACCTTAGAAATAGGTTTCCCTTCCTTCTTTCTCACAACAGGCTCCATTCCAGGCAACAAAGGTAGTTGATAGGCTGCAGAAACTGAGCAAGTAACAACTCCAGGAAAGGTACCAGGGTCCACCTGTTCCTCCTGCATACAGAGTCCACTAGAGTCTTGGACAGACTCACCCAGTTATATTTAACTAGTATCCCACTTCTGACACCAGTGTAAGAGGAAACAAGGTGGGATACAGAAGGACTCTGACACAGTCTGTATTCTTCAGCTGAATTCCGGCAGTTTTATTTGAAGAGCTCCAGACAAAATACATAAAGCAAAAATAAAGGTGGACTTATTTCGACAAAATCAAATGATAAAGCAAAGCAAATGCGAAGGAACAAACCAAGAATAGCAGTCTCCACAATTTAACTAGGGCACTAGTTCTGGATGCATACACTTCACCATCCCTTGCTGCTACTGATCTCTTACTTGGAGATGCTGGCAATATATAGCCTAAAACAACCTCTCATTGGATGAGATATCCATCAATCAAACAAACTAGTAGCTTTTTGTACAAAAAAACTGTTTACAATTTTTTAAGCATATAAGTAATTCACTTTGAAAACCTTATACTCATAGGCCCACTCCTGTTCTCGGTCTTCCTGAATGACTTGCCCTCTGCCTGCCCACACACCTCCATCCACATGTATGTGGATGACACTGTGCTGTACGCATCTGGCCCCTCGACCACAGAGGTTGCAACCAGACTGCAGCAAGATTTTATCTCAGTCCAGCACTGGCTATGCTCAAATCACCTCCTCCTCAATGCCAAAAAGACAGTATCATTAACCTTTGGCACAAGGCAGAGAATTTCTAGGCTTCCCTCCCCAATCACATTCCACAGCCTGGAAGGGTCCCCCCTGGAGTCCCGCACCTCCTTCAGATACCTCAGCATCTGGCTTGACCAGCACCTCAACTTTTCCATGCACATTGATTCCATACTCAAAAAGCTGCACCCCAGACTTGGAGCACTTTATCAGAACTGTGACAGCATCCCCCTACCTGCCAGGAAGGCCGTTGTGCAGAAAATGATCCTCCCTGTCCTCAACTACGGGGACATAGTCTACTGCACCGGACCCAAGTCCACATTAGCCAGACTCGACCCTCTTTTCTACTCTTTCTGTCGTTTTGCCCTGAACTGTCCCTACTCCACACACCACTGTGTCCTATATCAATCTATGCACCTCACCTCTCTAGACATTCGCAGACAGACCCACTGCGCCAAGATCCCAGCCAGATTTTGGTCCCAGTGACTCCCCTCCTACCTCACCTATGCCCTAACCAACCTCAGCACCCATGCGTACTCTCTCAGAAACTCTGACTCTCGGTCCCTAGCTGTCCCACACCGGTCTACTACCGTCAGTCAGGCAGCGTTCAGCTACCACATTCCTTTATTGTGGAACTCCCTCCCAGCTTACGTTCGCCACTTTTCCTCCCTCTCACAACTCAACTCCATGCTCCAAGTTCATTTTGCCCCTACCTGCACATGTGTCTAGGTGTTCTCCAGTTTCTAAGAGAATGTCTGTGTATATCTGCACCTAGTAATGCAATTAATCTGTGCCAATCTATTGTTCTCTCACCTACTTTGTCTCTCACAGGGACCAATTTGTTAGAGGCTTAAACTATGAATTTATTGTATCATGCTGTATTAACTGTGGCTACCTACTGATTTTGTCGACCCACTATTGTCTAGCAAACAGGACCTAATGTTAGTGATCCCCCTGCAATATAATATCATTTGTTTATACTGTTTTCATCTGCTGTCTATGTTCCCCCCTCCCACAGGACGCATCTGGAATCAAGCAGTAGTCTGCTCAGCATGCCTTCCTGGTAAAACGCTTAAATAAATAAATAAATAAATAAATTATGAACTGGATAGGAGAAATCCTGGAAGCTCATTGGTTGACAGCATTTTCTACCTTATCTGATATTGAACCATAACATCATGGGTAGAAAAATACTTCTGCCAACAGTTTTTTTTTTTTCTTAACTTCATAGTACTTCACCTGCTCCTATAACAGCACCACCTACTGGCCACAGTATGAAATTATCAAAAGTTTTTAAAGATGTATCCCTGAACCATAAAAAAAATATTAAATAGTTAAAACATTTTTTGTTTTCCATTTTTTGTATTAATACACAGATGGATCCAGTTCATAATTCAATAATATACTCCAGGGCATGTTATATCATAGAATATTATCACTTCTCAGGTGCATAAGGCACTAGACTTCACCTTGTGCCTCACAGTGCATCCAAGGTGTGCTGATATCCTATGACAAATTATGCCCTGTCATATTTTTATTTATTTTTTATTTTATTTAAATTTTGTTAACTGGGACAGGACACTGGACAAGTCCTTTTTCAGGTCCGACCTGGCATAAATACAATTAATGACAAAAAAACTTAATAAATAAACAATAACAAATCAACTAAAACAAGCACAAACATCTTTTGCCTGTAAATAATGTTTAAAATTATGTTTAAAACTTTGTTACTGCTTAATTATGAAATGGGTATAAAATTCCAGAAATCTGATTGACTGAGGAGTTTGGAACCCAGTGCTGGTATCCCAGCACAACAACCCTAGAAAAAAGATCCCTGACCTCAATGGCTTGTTTACATTGAGCTGGCAGAATTGTAGGAATACACATTTGTTTGTTTGTTTGTTTGTTTGTTTGTTTGTTTACCGGATAGGCACACTGATACAAAGGACCATTTTCAGGCATGACCCAGACCATGCAGATGGCACATACAATAGGATAGTTAAATATCACATCAATTTACTCAAAGTCTGGTGTCAAAGAAATAAAAAATTACACATACCCCAATAATGCAAAGCAGCACAGTAAGTATATGCAAATCATCATGAAAGGATTTAGATTTTTTCTGCTTCAAGCAAGAAGATATGGTGCTAGATGACCTCCCACACAATCTGCAAAGGTTGAATATGGAAGACAAAGTCAAGTGTTTTGTCCTCTTCGGACCTTATCAGTGTACTTCATCTGTACCTCTACTAGAGGTGGGTGAACCAGTTCACTGAAAATCAAAACTGACCGCAATAAGCCAAAGTGTTTGAAAACGAACAGCTTCCGAACACTTTCAGCTGTTCTGATCAATTCAAGCGGCTTCATCATGGGATTTGGGCATGAGAAGCATGGGAGCACAGGAGGGACCAGAGACAAGTCTCTGGTTCCTCATTGGATGGGAGAGCTGTCTGTCTTCCTATGGCGGCACCTGATTGGGTTTTTGCTCTGTAGTAACCCACATGGTCCACCTTAAGATCTGGCACAGAGGAACAAAATGGAGAAGGAGCAGCAGCATATACTGGCTGCTCCATGTGTGCTGAACTTGCAACTTGCTTGCTGCTTTGTATTTTTGCTGGGTGGGCTGGGCAACTATTAGTCGGGAGTCGGGAGTCGTTGGACTCTCAAAAAACAAAAACAAATTTAAAATCATTTTATTTATTTATTTATTTATTGAGTTATTGGATTACATCCGTGAGCAGTTGCTCATTTATGGGTTCAACGTCAGTTACAAGGACAAAGGTACATCAAAACAGTAATACATGTTTTAGACAGGGTAACAGTAAGATACAGCAATACAGTAGTACATTTTTAGACAGAGTTCCTATAGTGAACACACCAAATTTAGGATCATAGGCAGCAAGTAATTTGCCTGAGTCAAAGTTAGGGCACCCTAATGGGTTGCATGAGAGGAGATGATAGTAGGAGGATAGTGATGAGGGTGCTAGAGGGTGGGTAGGGAGTGGGGGGAGTATGCAGAATGGGTGGGGTAGAGGTGACAAAGGTTGTGAGGTAGGGTGGTGACCTGAAGTGCTAAGGATAGGTCACATCAGACAAGTAGGTTAGATGTGACATAAGAGTGCTAGTGTGCCCTTGAGGCACAGGAGAAGTGTTAGTGGAGGCACTCACAGCTGCTGGTTGAGATAAGGTGCTGTCGTAGTTTGTATTTGAAAACACCAATAGTTGCAGCACTGGAAATGTCAGGTGGTAAGACACTGGTCCAGTGAGGAGCATGGTAACAGAATGCCTGTTGTGCCAAGGCAGTGCGGAGTCTAGGAATTTTGTAGATCTGGGTGGTGATGTTCCTTGTGAAACAGGAGCTTGAGTGCATGGTTAGGAGTTTCTGGACCCCTGCCAGTAGTAGACTGAGAGAGAATTTCTTGGCAAGGAGGCAAGATTGGTATATTATTATTTCCTTTAGTTGGAGCCAACTGGCCTGTGAGTAGAGGTCACAGGTGTGCGTGAGTCTTGCAGCACCTGTGAGAAGGTGAAATGCCTCATTAAGTGCGATGGAAATGTGTTGTAGGGCAGTGTTGGTTGCCAATCCATAGATAGCCAGTCCATAATCGACAAGGGAGACTATTGAGCTGTTGATGGCCAGATTCAATGCATCATAGGTTAAGCAGTGCTTGTGAT
The DNA here is from genome assembly GCA_016271365.2 of Neoceratodus forsteri. Classification (NCBI taxonomy): domain Eukaryota; kingdom Metazoa; phylum Chordata; order Ceratodontiformes; family Ceratodontidae; genus Neoceratodus; species Neoceratodus forsteri. The sequence continues at coordinate 168,461,592 of JADMNL010000027.1, forward strand.
GGTAAAGAATCCCTATTCTTGTATTGATAGCCTTTGCAGTGTTATCAATGAGTTGGACATAAGACAGAGTGGAATCTATTGTGATACCCAGGTATCTGAAAAACTGGACATGCTCCAGGGTGTCACCACTTTCATTTCTGATTGCAAGGGATAATGCTTTGAACTTACTCTGGTTGTGGAGTACAACATTGTCTTTGTGTTTTTACAGTTCGTGATTAGTCTATGCTCCTTAAACCATTTCTCTGCGGATGAGACTCCCCTTTTGAGTCCTGCTGTTAGTTGTTCTGGACGGGGGTTTCTGGTGAAAATAACCACATTGTCTGCATAAAGGAGCATCTGGGTTGGACAGGAGGCCGGCAATTGGTTTAGGAAAAGACTAAATAGTAGGGGCCCCAGAATTGACCCCTGTGGAACCCCAGAGCAGACAGGTCTGCTAACAGAGGTGGTGTCTCCTAGCCTGACCTTTTGTGATGGGTTGTGAAGGTAGCTGTTGAACCATGTAACGGATTCTGGAGAGAGCCCAATAGCAGACAACTGATTCAGAAGGAGCTCTTGGTGTACCATATCAAAAGCTTTTGATAGGTCAATAGATGTTGCTCCTGCCAGAAGGCCTTGGTCTAAGGAGTGGTGGATGTAACCTGTGAATTCCAGTAATGCTGTGATGGTACTGTGACCTGGTCAAAAGCCATGTTGTTCAGGACAGAGGAGTTGGTACTGGTTCAGATACTTGACAAGCTGATCTGCTACAATCCACTCTAGAGCTTTGGAGAGGGTGGGAGTATGGAGATAGGTCTGTAGTTGTTGTACAGAGTCCGATCACCTCCTTTGTGCACAAGGATTGCCAATGCCAATTTCTATCTCAGGGGGAACTTGGAGTGGCAGAGGGAGAGGTTGCTAATCTTAGTGAGACGTCCAAGGACTTCCTCTAGTGCCATGCTGATGAACTTAAGGTCCAGGGTATCTCCGCCGTGTCATGATTTTCCCAGCACTCACACAAGGTATTTTCTTGCTTCAGATTCGGAGATTACCTTGAAATGGAAGAGCAGTCTGTTGGAGGGTGGTTGCTGAACTGTGTTAGGGTCAGCCGGGATTAAGGGATTAAAGTAGCCTGCTGGTAGTACACTGCTGAGGTCTGTGAATGCATCATTAAGTGTGTTGGCAAGTCACTGTTGGTCCAAGGATAGTGCACCATCAACCATGAGCATTGATGGGGCATTTTTGGGTTCCTTGCCGCTTATGTTGTTGAGATTATCCCAGAACAACTTCCTGCTGTTCCAAGAGCTAGAGAGGGCTTCCTTGTAGAATGCATTTTTGACATGTCAGATGGCTTTTGTGCACTTATTTTGGGCTTGTTTTTACCTTTGGATGTTAGTGGTGGTACTGTGCGCTCTTGTGATCTACCAGAGGAGATCTCTGGCATTGAGCTGTTCCAGTAGGTCCAGGGTGATCCAGGGATTGCAATGCCCATTTATTTTCCTTGTCTTTACCTGGGCATGCTTGTCACAGATGGTGTTGAATGTCTTTATGAAGTGACCAAGGGCAGTGTCTATATCATTGGCCTCATTGAGGTCAGTCCAGTCAATGCCCTGAAGTTCCACTTTTAGCAGTGCAAGGTGACCTTTTAGTAGAATATGGTTTGTAATCATTCTGGGAGGTGGCTTGCAGTAGTTGTAGGACCAAGTACAGGTGACAGGGGAGTGGTCACTCAGTGTATCAGGGAGAACAGCAGTATTGGTGATGTGAGCAGGTTGATTGGTGAGAACCCATTCCAGGAGGGTGCTTGTCCCAGTTTTGTAGTTAACTCTGGTTGCTGTCTCGACTATTTGAGAGAAGTGGACCACAGATAAGGTGTCCTTGATTGAGACAGTAGGGGGGGAGAGCCAGTTGATATTGAAATCTCCTAGCATCATGATTTCTGTGTTTAGTCTCAGGGTGCCCACATGGCCCATCAGGTCACTGGTGCCAGCCATGGTTAGTTTAGGCGGGATACAGAAATAGAGAACTATCAGTGTCCTGTTATGGGGTCCCTACAGAAGTTTTACGGTCAGAACTTGGATGTTGTTGGCACCGGTGGGTGCAGGAAGTATGTAACTTTGAAGGGGATCCCTAATGTATAGGACACAGCCCCACCTCTTTTTGAGAGTCAGTCCTGTCTGAACAGGGTGTATCCAGGCAGTGTGATAGCACAGTCTGGTACCTTGGGGGAGAGCCAAGACTCTACTATAGAGAGTACATCTGGGTTATGCCGAGTGACCCATACTTTCAAGCTGTCCATCTTTGAGAGTAAACTGCAGATATTTATGGAGGCAAGAGTGAGTCCCATTGTGTTGTGGGACTGGTTTACACTGTGTGGTTGTGGGTCTTGGTTTGGGTGTACATTTCCTGAGAGCAAGAGAAGGAGCAACACCAGGCAGGTGAGATGGTTTAATAAGAGCTTGCTATTCTGACCCCTTTTTCTCTTGCTGGGTCCTGGCACCTTCATGGTGCTAAAGTGCATCACAAAACCTTTTGAAAAACAACACAAACAAGAGAATCAGAAAACTGGGGGTGGGGATTGGGGGACTGGGTCTGGGAGTCAGGGAGTGGGTATTGGTGAGTCGGAAATTCGGGAAGAGGAGGAGGAAGACTGGGGGCAAGTGAGTGAATGCCATTTTTTTTTTATTTTGGCAGCAGAGGGGGTGAACTGTGCCACCCACTACCCAGCAAGTTAGTCAACCAGTGCCACTTCTTTCTGTGTGCCCCCCCCCGAACAAGTCAGTCAGCTCTCATCTCCTGCCTGTGCTGTGTGGGGTAAATCCACAAGCTTTGGCTCAGTGGGCATTCCGTCACCTGGAATAATCCTTGAAGGAAAAGTAAATTACTGTGTCAGAGAAGGTTAAGTCAGGTCTCTGAATCTCTGTGGGTAGCAACACCTGCAGCATCAGCTACAGCCTAGGTGAGTGTGTGAACTACTGTGTGTGTGAAATAAAATCTGACAGCCAGCCACCAGTGCCACTTCTTGCATACTGTCAGTGTGACCCCCCCCCCAAACAAGTCAGTCAGCTCTCATCTCTTCCTCCCTGTGTTCCGTGGGGTAAATCAGCAAGCTTTGGCTCAGTAGGCAGGGCATTCCATCACATGGAATAAATGAAATAAAAATAAACAATCCTTGAAGGAAAAGTAAATTACTGTGTCAGAGAGGGTTAGGACAGGTCCCTGAATCTCTATGGGTACCAGCTGCAGCATCAGCCCTTATAGCCTATGTCCAGTGCATATGTGTGTGTGTGTGTGTGTGTGTGTGTGTGTGTGTGAACTGCTGCGTGTGTGAGTGTCACAGACCTGTGTGTGAATTTATCTGACAGCCACCACTACTTATTTTTGACCCTGAACAAGCTACAGACTGGCATTATGAGTACTCCAAAAATAGTAAAGCAAAAGTCGGAGCAAAGGAAGTAAACGTAAAAGTTTATTCAAGAGCCAAGAATGAAGTGGCCCAAAAAGTAAAGTAAAAGCACTAGTCTGTTGAAGGGGCTGAGCTAAAGGCTACTGCTATCTATGTGCAGGCTGAGTCTCGAAATACTGAAAACTCAGCAAGGGGGTGGACTGTCTATATCAGAAGGGCTCAGTGCAGCAAACAGAGTTTCGAAAGATTTTAGCAAGTCATCTGAGAAAAAAGCAAAAACAGAGAGTATTCTAATTGTACATAAAGTTAGAGCACTTACAGGTACAACTTGCAGTGGAGTTGCTTGATTTTCAACGCATGCGTATCGAATAACAAAACCTGCGATTGCAAGTGTTAGTTTTACCGAATCTGACCATGATACATACATACATACGTACGTACATACATACATACATATGAAGAAGCCAGCAGAAGAAGGTCATTTGGTCTATCAAGTCTGCTCGTATTGCAGGGTCCACAGCTTGAGCTAATGTCCCTGCCCTCCCTCCCCACTCCTCCCATCCTCCCTACCCATGATGCCTATCCCAGCCTCTCTTAAAGTTGCTCACTGTCTTCAATGAGAATGCCTCTTCTGGCAGCGAATTCCAAGTGTCCACCACCCTCTCTGTGAAGAAGTGCCTCCTGACCTCCATCCTAAACCTCCCACCCTCCAGCTTAAGACTATGCCCCCTCGTGTTATGGTTGCCACTCAGCTTAAAGAGACTTTCCTTATCAACCTTATTTATCCTTTTCAAGGCCTCTACAATGCCGGTTCAGCAACTATATTGTCGACTGACATCACAGCGATGGATTTATGTTGACCACATGTTGTGGTAGACATAAATCTAAATGGAGACCCTTGTCTCTTTTCTGTTGGGGGCATTGCCCCCCTGAACCCCCACATGTGGGCCCGCACCCCTCCGAACTAAAGGATTACAACTCCATGTCGGAGTTGGTTCGGGGAGGTGGTGCAGAACCAGGAGACAGAGTGCCTGGATCTAGGGCAGACCATTACAGTGAACTGTCGATGTTGTCAGCATCGATGTGTTCACTGTAATGGTGTTGCCATACAGTTGGTATACCCCTTTCAAGTACTTGAAGGTCCCAGTCATGTCCCCTCTCTCTCTCTTTCCTGTCTTCCAGGGAGTACACGTTCAGTGCTGTCAACCTCTCCTCATATGCCTTACCCTGTTGACCTGCTATCATCTTTGTAGCCCTCCTCTGGACCTTCTCCAGCAGGTTAATGTCCTTTTTGAGGTGTGGGCACCAGTACTGAACTCCATACTCTAGATGCGGCCTTACCAGTGACCTGTACAAGGGCAGTATAACCTCCTCTCTGCTATTACTGATCCCCCTAGATAAGCAACCCAGCATGATGATGATGATGATGATGATGACTATGATGACCATGGCATCATGGTGAGACTGATGATGAGTTTGTGACTTTACCTATGTCTCATTCTGCTTCTGAAAGTGGCATTGTAGATAAAGATAAAGACAGTAGTAGAGTATCAAAAGGGAAAAAGTCAAAGGCACAAGTCACACAAAGTGAAACAAAGTCTGACAGTAGTGATGATGATGATGATGGCAATGGTGCTGTAGAGGATTCTATGACTGTCTCACCTGATGAACCTGAATCCTCCGCTGATATGTCTTCCTCATATAAACCCAGCCACTAGACTCCTACTGAGCTTGTTACTAGACAGGCAGTCCACCTCTACTGTTTAGAATCATTTTTATGTAAACCCAAAGGATGCTTGCCAAGCTATATGTGTGCATTGAATATTTGTGTTAGTAGGGGAAAAATAAAGGGCATCTTGGAACCACAACAATGATGTGACACCTTATGCAACTTCACCCCATCGTTATATATGTCTCAAATAAACAGTCTAACATTGGTGCCTGGAAATGTAGCAGGGCTCTTGGTGAACAGAAACATTCTGCTGAAACAGTGGGAGATGATCACCAGGCAAGATCCAAAAGTCCACTTTTGCCTCAAGATAATTCTGTAAGGTCTTCTGTTTTACCAGGCACGGCATGTAGTCATACAACACCCCAACCAAATCTAACTTTATGTCTAATAAGAGGCAATTGAAGCTAAAAGAAGTTTTTGAAAGAAAGTTTAAATATTCACGAAACCATCCCGTAGCACTGGTAATATATCGCAAAATAGCAGAAATGACTGTATTTGATTTGCAGCCATACTCTATTGTGGAAGACATGGGTTTCAGAAGGCTTATAGAAAACTTAGAGCCACAACATTTAATGCCAAGTAGAAAATACTTCTCAGTAACTGCTGGGCCCAGGATGTATGACAGCTTAGTACTTCAAGTAAGGCATGCTGTCCGAGAGGCTGAGGACAAGGTAGTTATCAACTACTGATATGTGGACCAGCACCCAAACCATTGCATATCTTTCTCTTACTGTACACTGGATCACTTTTGCAGGCAACTCATCATCTTCCTCACATACCAGTCGGTGTGTTATCCCTACCACTTCAACCAGTACAGTACTACTGCTACTACCACTATTATCTCTCAGAGCTCAAAAAAAATACGTTGTGCTTCAGAAAAGGGCAGTTCTCTATGTACAGGTATGTGTCACTATCAAGACACACACACACACACAGCACAGCACATTCAGCAAGAACTGGAAAAGACAATTTAAGGATACTGAAATCCTGCACTCTCAATACAAATAATGGACTGCTCACCCAATAACTTTTAAAGGTGCTTCATTTTATGCAGGTGCCATGTGCTTGGCCCTGATGTGTTTCAGAAATAATTCCTTTTTCAAAGGAACTACAACAACAAGAAACCAACGCCTCTTATACCATAGAGGGTGATGATCTCTTGATGTTGTAGACCCTTTGAAAAAGGAATTTATTTCCAAAACACATCAGGGCCAAGCACACGGGACCTGAATATAATGAAGCAGCTTTAAAAGTTATTGGGTGAGCAGTCCATTATTTGTTTTGAGAGTGTGGGATTTCTGTATCCTTGAATTGTATTGAATAAGGATTTCTACTTAAGAAGTGCAAAGACTACTTACTGCTTGGGTCACTTCACAGGGTTTGAAAATTGGTATTTTTGTTGCCGACAATGGTTCAAATATTTAAAAAGCACTTCATGATGGCAGCTATGTACATATATGCTGTTTTGCCCATTGTCTTAATCTAATTGTTTGAAGCTTCCTGGATAATGTCCGGCAAGTATCAACCACTGTGGGTACAGGGCGCAAAGTGTGTGACCACTTTAACCATTCAGTAAAAGGCTGTGACATCCTTGCTGATATCCAGAAGGACAAAGGTCTTCCTCATCTCCAACTTGTTCAGGATGTAGCAACAAGGTGGAATTCAACTTACTTTATGATTGAACACATCCTTGAACAAAAGGTAGCTATCATTGAACATATCATGTACAATGATATTGGGGAGAGCACTGTACTCCATTCTACTCAATGGTATCTGCTGGAACAGTTGTGTCACATTCTGAAACCATTCATGAGTGCCACAAAAGAGGTCAGTACAGAAAGGGCATCCCTTAGCTAAGTTATTCCACTCATTCTACTTCTCAAGAAAAGGTTGGAGAAAATGAGGAACAACTTAGATATGAACCAATCTCTAGTCACTAACATGCTTACCATGATGAGAAAGTATCAGCCATGACAAGGAGCAAGTAGTATCTCTTAGCAACATTGCTAGTCCACGTTTCTGGAACAGACACCTTCCTGATGTGGTTTCTGATGATATGAAGGATTGTAACTACAGGCAACTTTTGATTGTTGCAGTAGATGAGGTTTCATTAGGAGGATTTTACAATGACACCGCTTCAAATTCAAAAGACTGCTCCAAAAAACAGTACAGAAGCAGGTAATGAGGAGGATAACATTCGGTGCCAGCTGCAGGACATTGAAATTCCACAAGGAGAAAATGCATGCTCAGTAGTAAGCATGGTAGAGGCATATCTGTCTGACCTAGCATTAGTATTAAGGATGACCCTTTAGCTTACTGGCAACAGAAAAAAATCATGCTGGCCAAAGCCGCTACCTAGCTTGTAAGTATATTGGATTTCCACCTTCCAGTGTTTGTTCCGGATGTTTATTTAGCTCTGCTAAGGATGTTGTGACTAATAAATGAACAAGATTAACACCAGACAATGTGGAGAAACTAACGTTCTTGAAGGTTAACTTGACAAACTTTGGCTACATATGTGATGCAGATCTTGAAGAAGATGGCACTGACAACAATATCTGTGCTGCATCTGTGGATTAAGTGACACATCAGCTTTCAATTTTGAGACTGGACTGCTTAAAAGTAGAGATCTGGGACTTGCCTGCCCTTGGACCGCATCATCGTCATCCTAGGGGTGGGTGGGTGGGAGGAGCAGCCAGTACATCACATGATTGTACTGGTAGCAACTGCAGCAGACAAGTCCCTGATCTCACACACAGTTGCTTTTTCATTCTGAGGAGATCATTTAGCCAACTACACCTAAGAATAATTATTATAACCATATTGATACATGCTGCTAGCTCTGTTTTCCCCATGATAATAGTGGTGGTAGTAGTAGTGGTGAAGTGGTCACTTTGAACTGGCTGGTGCTCTTCTTTCACATTGCTTCATGTTGCGTCCCATACTGAGAGCCATTGCGAAACATAATTGGTGACATACATTACAAACACACTGTCCCCTTCTACAAAAAAGTCAGACTTAGAAGACTGGTTTAAAAATAAATAGAGATCTGGGACTTGCCTGCTTTTGGAGTAAATCATCATCACCCTGGGGGTGGGTGGGAAGTGCAGCCAGTACATCACATGATTGTGCTGGTAACAAAGCAACTGTGGCAGACAAGCACCTGTTCTCACACACACAGTTGATTTCTCCTTCTAAGGAGTTCATTTAGCGAAATACGCCTATAACCACATTGATAAGTGCTGCTAGCTCTGTTTTTTTTTCCCTCTGATAGTAGTGGTAGCAGCTAGTAAGAGTGGCAGATTGGTCACTTTCAGACTGCCTGGTGCTCTTCTCTCACATTGCTTCACATTGCATTCCATGCTGAGAGAGAGTCTTTGCTGCTAAACAAAACACATGTGGTGCCTGTGGCCGAGAAATAAAACTAGTTAAGTATCTATACAAAGTACAATTATACACACTATCTCCTTCTGAAAAATCTGACTCAGGAGGAGACTATTTTATTTACAAACTAGATAGAGATCTGGTCTGAGACAAGCTCATCATCACAATCACTTTTTCATTCTTTTCTAATCAATCATTTTTTATAAATGTGCCTTAACCATACTGATCTCAGTGCTGGTAGACTACTTCTGTTTTTCCCTGATTGTAGTAGGCAGGGGTTGTAGCAGTCTTGAAGTGGTAGCTGACTGACTGGCTATCTGACTGGCTGCCCTCTGCTCTGACCTGGTGCTGTTTTCATGTTCCTGGCTTCTTATTCATTACTTGACTAAGAGACATTCACAGTGGTGCCTGTTGATTAATAGAAATCACTACATTTAATAACTTATACACAGTATTAGTATTACTTTTTTAAATGTGAAGAGTGATTAGAGAGCGTTCTGGGAGTTGCGTGCCTTCTGACAAAAAAAAATCACACAGACAGTATGTGGTGGGTGGCTGTCAGAGTTTCATGGTTCACACTGGTGCTTTAAGTACTATGCTATAAAGACTGGTCAGAGTTCTGGGACTTGCCTGCCTTTGGACAAAATCATCATAATAATCATCACGTTAGAGGTTGGTGCCAGTTGTTAGGTTCAACAAGCACATATTACAGCACTGGCATCTCCAGTAAGCACATCCACAGTCACACCATTCACTCCTTCTCATCTCATTTCACTAGTCATGCTGTTTATTACTACTAAACAGTTGTTTAATTGTTTTATTTCTACAGATATGTTGATTTAAAGCAATTTAAAATTATTTTTTAACAGGCAGTTACCATAAAACAATAAATATTATAAATGGTTTGGATAAGCACCTGAACCTTTTTTTGCTTATCAGAACCTTTTAGAACCTCAGACCCTCTTGAGATTCTTTTATCCCTAATCCCAACCCAGGCAAAAATGGAACTAGATCTATGCTAGGCTTACAGGTTTGGGTCATGGTGAGCTTAAAAATGGGAAAGAAATCAAAAAGACAAAGAACATTGGGCCAAAAGCATTGAGGCAAGGTTTAGCCAGGAAGGGCATTGACAATAAAGCCAGGTTTCCAAAAATATAAAGTCACACATGTGAAATAATGCAAAACATCATGGGAAACATATGCAAATCACCATGAAAGAATTTAGAGTGGTTCCACTTTAAGCAAGAGTGAATGGTGTCAAATAGCCTCTTACACAGTGTACAAAGGCTGTGAACAGAAGACAGAAACATGTTGTGTCCTTTGCAGGACCGATCAGTGTTCCTCATCTGTATCTCAACCCAAAGGAAGAAGAACTAGATCTGATGGTCTCATGTGTTGGGGTCATAGTGTGCCCACAATAGGAAAGCAATCCAAAAGACAAATAAAAAAACAGCACAAAGGCACTGAAGCATTTATTTCACTTTTTAATTGGGTCTTTTTGCATGTACCTTATCAGTTAATTAATGCTTTCTATAGTAAGGATGTTTAGATAATTGGGTATGTGTTCCACATTAATAGACTATCACTTTAAATACTAGCCATAAATGCTATACACACCTCTTGGAACCCTGCCTCCTGAAAATGCAGAAGGGTGCAAAGTGCAGGGGAGAGATTGTTTTTTTATATCCCCATGTATGATGCAGTTTCATTAAATACACTATGGCATATGACTCAGAGTGAGTACTATTTTCCTTGGCGTGGTCAGTTTTCTTGTTTGCTGTCGGCTTTGTTTTTTTGTGACTGCTGCACATGCTGCACTAGTAGGTGTGCTGTTCTTCATTTTGAACTTACCAGGGAAGGGAACTGGCAATAAAGTCAGGTTTTAAAGACATACACACACATACCTCAGTAATGCAAAGCATCATGGATAGTATATGCAAATCTGCCATCTACTGGTCAAATGCAAAATTACGATTGTTCTATAGGGCTACTTTTTTTGTTTCTCCTTCATTTTACCCTTTTCATATTTAGTTATTTTTTTATTTATTTCAATTTAAAACATTTTTTTGAAACAAAATTATTTCATTACCAATCCTAATTCACACATTTCATAATCTTGTGTGTTCTGTGCTAGAATAATGGCATTTCTCTGGTGGTGAAAGCATTCAGCCTTTGGCCTTGCGCTTTACCCCATCCAAGGTGTGCCATTATCCCAGCACAAAACACACCCTGGAGTGCCCTATTGCTTAATCTTGTTTTGCAGTTGCATCCTGGGTAAAGGAAGTATTTGAGGAGAGAAAAAACTTAGCTGCAATAATAAAATACTGTAAGAAGCAATGGCTGTACAAAGAGAATGAATAGCCATACAGCACACAGAGGATATGGTTTGCAAGTTAGCCAGATGCCTTCTGATTGGTCAAAACAGATCATTCTCATGCATTCAGGAAACAAAGACTGTAGTGAACAATCTGTTCTTTTTTGCTCTTTCTATTATTTTGTGTCCCAATTTTTGCCCCTGTTCTCCATGGCTCACACCCATGGTGATCAAAGTCACCCCAGCAGCACCCTTTCTTCAGCTGGGAGGTGGGGGGGCAGAGTGGCTCTCAAAACTGAAGCCAGTCCCTTCCTTGGTCAGCCAAATGGTTGTGTGAATGCTGGCTGGCCTGCCCCCTCCTTCCTTCAGAGCCAAGAACTTCCCCTCTGTAACCTGCTCAGCCCCCAGCCACCCCAGTACTGGATTCAAGGGGACAGTATTTAGACCACAACTTCCGCAAGATAATTCAGCAGTGCTCTTCAAAGAACGTGCTCCTGTCAAAGGCCAGTTCCAAAAACAAGCAGAATTGGACAGGGCATACAGAGTGAAAAAAAAGGCTCCAAGCGTTTACTCATGTTTCATTTCATATTTATTTATTTATTTATTTATTTCAATCTTGGATTACAATGCCTTTGAGCAGGAAACCCCTCATTTGCAAAGGTTCCACATCAATAGGGTGGGAAAACATACAATGGGAGCAGTACAAAAGTCACTAGTTAAACAGATTATACAATATCAGGATTTAAGCATTCAACAACAATACAGTATTCAACAACAATACAGTAAGGTAGAGGAGTAACATACAATGCATCCAACTATAGCCCTGGTGAACTCCTGGACAGTAGCGAGGACGAGAGCAGCCAATGGTGGCTTTGTCACAACCTAAGGAAGGAGACTTGCTCAGTAAGTAAGAAACAGCAGAAGCACAGTGAGGAGTGGTAGGGAGGAGGGCATTGTTAGGCAGTGAAAAAGGGGGGTCGATAGGTGCCTAAGGAGGTGATGGGGGAGGAAATAAGAGGGAAAAAGTATGGTGGGGGGGTTGAAGGTGAGGAGCAGACGGGAATAACTGGAGGGAGCATGTCAGAACAGGGAAACAGAGTGCCTTTCTCAGGTGCAGTCACAACTAGTATTCACTAGTAGATGCTGTCATAGTAGGTTTATGAAAGGGCCCAGTGTTTATTTGTTAATCAGGTTGGGACACTAGGCCAAGGCCCTTTTTCAGGTCCGACCCAGACAAAAAAACATAACAAGTCAAAAACATGATCCAAAACAATACAATAATAAATATTGACAATATACAAACATCAAAATAGAGTAGAGGAATTTCCCCGGTGTCCAGGCCAAATTTCCCTCATTCAACCAAAAAATACCACCAACAGCTTAATCTGGTTCAAGGTCAGTTGGCATTCATCTGTATCCCCCTCCCCCGGGTCGTGCCTGAAAATAGGCAGGATTTGTCTAGTGCACTTACCTGGTCAACAAAAAAAAAAATATCAACCATAACATGCAAACAGATGATTCTAATACTGTTTTAATCTAACCTTAAATCCTGGGTAAGACTTAACTGATCCTAAAGAGAGCTGTAAGTTATCCCATAAGGAGAGAGTCTGGTATACAAATGAACGAGACCGTAATTATTTTTAGCGCAGTGAGCTACTAACACAGCACCCTGAAATGATCTTATGTTGGCTTGAACATCTCGAACCATGACTAAATCAGATAATGGAGACAGACCATCAGAATAAACAACCTGATATACTAGGTTACCTAAAACATACTCATATCTGAGCTGGGGAGATAACCAGCCAACAGCAGAGCACTGAGAAGAATGGTGAGTCATAATCGGGATATCCAACATAAATCGGCAGATGTTATTATAAATAACATTCAAGATCTGCCTCTCTCTTACCCCCAACTTACAATATAATGAAGAAACATAATCTAAGTGTGGCATTAGAACCCCAATAGCTAATTTTAAACAAGAATCATATGACAAATACGATTTAAATGTATACAATTGCCCCAATTTACAATGTATCTTCCTTCTTACCAACTTTACCTGGGAGAAAAATGCTAATGAAGGATCAAGTAAGACTCCCAGGTACTTAAACTCCAAAACCTGTTCAAGTGAGTTACCCTGAACATCATGAATTGTTAAAGGAGATTGATCACGAAGTCGAGCAGAGCTACCAAACAACATCACTTTGGTCTTGCTGGCATTCAAGAACATCATGTTGGAAGACATCCAATCACATAATTTCAGGAATTCAACTTCCAGAATCAAATTTATGTGTTCAACAGAATTCCCCTGATAGTACAAAATCAAATCATCAGTGTATAATAAACATTTGCACCTATCAAAAATTGAAGGCACTTGCTTAATAAATAAAGAAAACAACAGGAGACCAAAAATGGACCCCTGAGGCACACCACAAGTAGTGGAGCATACAGTTGACAAAGTAGAACCAATAGAAACGTATTATGATCACCCCCTTCAAGAAATCATAAATAAAAGCAACTGCAGAGTCAGTCCACCCCAAAACGGTAAGTTTCTGACAGAGCAGAGAATGATTAATAATAATAATAATAATAATAACCTTTATTTGTATGGCGCCTTTCAAAAACCAAGGCGCCTTAACATAATTAAAATTACAATGTCAACAGACAACCGTCTCAGTGACAGACAAAATCACACTAATAGCATCTTTAGTTAACCACCAAAAGCTTGGTTCCACAAATAAGTTTTTAGTGCTTGCTTAACTCCCTCCACGGTCATGCACTCATGTAACCGACAGGGTAGAGAATTCCAAAGGGTAGGGGCAGCATACATGAATGCTCTCACCCCAGAAGATTTCAAGTACACCCTTGTAATCGCTAGCAACCCCTCATCAGCTGAGCAGAACAATCACCCAGGGCAGTGAGGAACCCAGTCCATGTAGAGCTTTAAAAGTCAGAAGACCGACATTAAAGGTGATCCACCACTGAACTGGCAGCCAGTCCAGACCACGCAGCACCGGCGTAATATGACAGGACTGTGATGATTCTGTCAGAAGCCAGGCCACCGTGTTCTGCACCAGCTGCAAGCAATGAATTTCCACCCCTGGTAGCCCTTGGTACAGGGAGTTGCAGTAGTCCAAACGTGAGGTCACAAAGGTGTGGATCAGAGTAGAAGGTCACCGGATGGAACAAGGTGCTTAATCCTGGAGATATTCTTTAGATGGTAAATGAGGATTTGACAACAGCTGACACCTGGGAATGCAGGGTCAGCCCTTTGTCAAAAATTACCCCCAGGTTCTGCACCCATTCAGAGGACAGGAGTGGGACACCCCCGAGAAAAAGTCCAGAGGGCGAACCCCCACCCAGCCCCCTTATCCGGCGACCCAGATCCACAACCAATACCTCAGTCTTATCAGAGTTCAACTTCAGCCAACTGGCACCCATCCACTCCTGGATTTCAGTGAGGCAGCTATTAAAGACCAAGACAGCTCCATCCTGGTCAAGTGCAAAAGAGAGGTAGAGCTGGGTATCATCAGCATAGCAGTGAAACCTCAGCCTATACCTTCTTACAATGTCTCCAAGGGGCAGCAGATACACTGTGAACAACATGGGGGACAGCACTGAGTCCTGAGGAACCCCACAAGATAGGGAAACTGGGTCAGAGGAATAAACCCCGGACACCACCCTCTGAGACCTTCCAGTGAGGAATGATGTAAACCACCTGAGGACTGTACCCAACAGTCCACAGATGAACCTCAGATGATCAAGCAGGACCCCATGGTCCACAGTGTCAAACGCTGATGAGAGATCTAGGAAGACCAGAATGGAACGGCTCCTCCTATCTCTAGTCATCAGAAGATCATTGAGCACCCGAACCAGTACTGTCTCAGTACTATACCTCTTTCGAAAACCAGACTGGAGGGGTTCATAGATGTCATGGATGGTCAAATGGTCCTTCAGCTGAGTGGCCACTACTTTCTCAATCACCTTCCCTAAAAAGGGAAGGTTAGAGATAGGTCTGTAGTTTGCAAGGCAGTCAGGGTCCAAAGAAGCTTTCTTCAAGAGTGGTGTCACCACCGCCTCTTTCAGTGAGCTTGGAAACTCATCTGTCTCCAAGGAGCACCAGACTATCTGAGCTAGGACCGGACTGATAGAATCGATACAACCCAAAATCAGGGAAATAGGTCCCGGGCCCAAACTACAGCATGTAGGGTGCACACTCTGGATGATCCGCATGACATCCATGAAAGCCGGTCGGACAAAGGTACTCCAAAATGACTGAGGGTAAGTGACCCCACATTGATCCACGGCAACACCCATAGAGTGTGCTGGATGGAGCGCCGTATGATATAGACATATGATGTCGGCCACCCTATTTGCAAAAAATCAAGCAAGTTCATCACAGGTCAAAATCCCTGGACAGGTCCATGAACACTGCCCCCGTTAATAAGCTATCATTACAACCTTGGAGAACAGTGTTCGTGAACCTGACCAGGGCTGTACCCATCCCCTGACCACGCCAAAAACCATTCTGTTCAGCACACAGGATCTCACCCCAACCAAAAAATCATTTAGCTAACTTACCATCAATTTTTCTAACATCTTGCCCAATGGGTTTAAGATTGAAATTGGCTGAAAATCCTCTGCACCAACAGCCTTGGTATTTTTGGGAACAGGCACCACCCAAGTCTGTTTCCCTGTCAAGGGGAAAACATCAGTTGAAATACACAAATTATATACTCTGCACAGCAGTTCAGCAATGTAAGGAGCAGCCATTTTAATAAACCTAGCATCAAGCCCTCCCCTGCAGTCACCAAATGTATCAGGCAAAGAGCATAATAGTTTCAAGACTTCAGTTGACGCAACCCACCAAAATAAAAATTTGGGTAAAGCACCACCCTTTGTTTGCTTAACATCGGTGTCAGATATACCATTTCCCTGAATAGGGAGACCATTCTTACCAGAAAACCCAGAAATCAAACTAGAAACATCAGTAAAGTGCTGATTTAACAAATTAGCCATTTCTAATGGATCAGTAATCAATTGACCAGAGAATTGTAGTGATGTTTTGGCTTTAGGAGAAATGAGAAAATTAACAATATCCCAAAAATTCTTTGAATCCAGAGAAGCACTCTCCAATTTAGATAGAAAAAAATCAATCTTAGCCTGCTTTACCTTTTTACCTAACATGTTCCTAACTGCCCTATATTCTTATGTATAACTCAAAGAGAAAAATAATTTATTTTGGAAACTTAATTGTTGGCAAAAAAAGTCAATGGCATGGTCTGGATCGGGAATAGATTCCAAGAAAGACCAGTCCAAACTCCACAATTCACCAGGCAAAGCATCAAGTCATTTGCCCTTAAAGTTGTGGAACTGCACTAGTCTAGGTGGTATCCTAACTCTCCTGAAATCAAGAACACCATAAATGATCTGGTGATCACTCACCGAATCTCCAAGAACTCCAACACAAGATGCAATGCTAACTTTGTTGGTAACAAACCAGTCTAAGTGTGTATGGTTCATGGAGTTCATATTTAACCTGGTAGGTTCATTAATGAGTTGAAATAGCGTAAATGAATCTAGCAAACATTCAATGGCACTATCAGCCTCCTCCCAGTTCAAGTTAGTATCACCCATCATAACAAAGTCATATTTTGAAAGAAAAGGGGCAATTTTGTCAAGAAAATCTTGCAACCCCAATTTATCACATTTGGGGAGATTATAAAGAGCACCCACTACAACATGCTTAGCACCTCCTAAGAGCAAATCAAATCCAATCCAATCATTTTGTGCATCAAAGGTCAAACTGGAACCATTCAAACAGGTTGAACCATTTATTTTACCACTTGAAAGTGCAAAGTACATAGCTGTGTACAAACACTACAAATGTATGTAACCCGTTACAAGCCACCAGAAAGGGGAAAGTGCAAAGTAGCAGGGCACTTCGCAGACTGAACCACTTCATTAGGCTACCTGAACTGAGGGCATATACAGTACTAAAGAAGCCTCACAACATTATTGCAGGGGCACATCACCTAAAGATTTATTAATCACCAGTCAGTGATAGCATTTCAAACTGGCACTTACACAGACATCGCAAAGACTACTCACAAACAAACCCAGCAGTTCCGTGCCCACTCTGGGTTATTGTTGTTTGAACCATTTTGTCAGCCTCTCTCTCTCTCTCTCTCTCTCTCTCTCTCTCTGCACTATCCTCTTTCTAATGGTTTTATACTGGTATGAATCAGGGCAGAACTTGAAAGCTGTGACTTTTCCCACCTCTGCACTCTGGTCAGCATCAACAGTTTGTCAAGAATCCATCATATGAGTCTTTTTATTAGCAGGGATAGATTTTAATGAGTTATTGTATTGTCATGGAGGTTGCATGATTAACCTTAGGGTTTGCAAAATGATACAGATCACTGACAATGAAAACTGAAGATCACTGCTGACCCCCATAGTAGGTTCAATAAGAGAGGTACTGATCAGCCACACACACACACACACACACACATATATGCACACATGCACACTGCTCCACAAATGTCCCACTGAACCAGTTCAAAGGTCTCTAACCGATTGGGGAGTCAGGGTTGCTCAGTCACACTGGCAAGCTCTCGTTATGCAATGACGTAGTACCTGCCACTCCCACAGGTCAGCAAACATTCACAGTTTTGCCCTAATCCATGTTGTGAAAGGGAACACTTTACAAGTTTCTAGGACAAGTGCTATTTGCCTCGACAACTATTACCACCTTAAAAAATTCTGAATCTGCCCCTGCTCAATCATCATATCCAGGGTCTCTTGGTAACAATGGTGGCTAGCCATGCTAAAACACCGAACTGCTGAAGGAAGCTCAAGTCACCATTTCACTGGTCACCTGCAATCATAGAAATAAAAGGGCTAGAATGGAAGAAGGCAACATACTGAATTGGTCTAAACACATCATGCTTCCACCTTCTATAATAGGGTCTCTGCTATTTCTGGTGCCATAAATCGTTGTGTTCATGTATGGAAATCTGACTTTTTACAGCATTATGGAGCTATATTGGCATTCCTGGGGCATGAACACTGGGGTGGACAGCGGACTTCATTATGCCCTCCTTACATCAGAATGATGATTGCACAGATCAACATATGTGATCCACATTCTAGCCTTTTTAATTCTGTGTCTACAATTACAGCACAAGGTGTTTTTTTCCTTTCAGCATGCCGGAAATGTAGGTATTCATGCATGCGCGATGTTAGATACTACAGATTATTACTATACCTCGAGTCTCAACTGCCCCTGATTTTCGAAGATGTCCCAGTTTTGAATGTTGAGTTCTCCCTCTCGTCCTCCTTAAACTTCTGATATCCTTCATTTCTGAGGGGGATTTTCAAAGTGTTAATTTGCTTCATTATAAGCACATCTGTTAGACACTTTTCACATGTTCTAGAGTGTCACAACAATCCTTCAGACAAGCCGTGCTATTAGCAGGGATGAATTTTAATGAGCTAGTTTGTAGCCTTGAAGTTTGTATGATTAAACTTAAATGCTGCAGAAAGTTACAGATCACAAATGATGAAATGTGAAGACTGTTGCTGACCCACATGGTAGCACTGAAAATGCATATTTTTCACTGGTGTAGGATTCATCAAAAATGCCTTTTAGGATGCTACAATGAGTAAAAAACTGGCAGGAAAGATCTACAGCAAGGACAAAGCACAGAAATGCAACATGGTGAGGATAATAGAAAGCTCTCGTGTTGTTTAAAAGTACCCCATCCTTGTTCCATATCATCCATTTTGTTGTTGTGTAAATATGACCTAAAAACCAAATAGGTGGAGCAAAGAAAATGCAAAATTAAGCTGTAAATATTGAAAAATAATGTTGGATTTTAGAACATATTGCACAAAACTTTAGAATTTGGTGTGCAGACTCTGTTTAAAAATATGGCACAGAAAACTGACATGTGTTGAGTACAGTTAAGATATGGAACTGAATGGGCATGATCAGTAAACCACTCGCTCACCCCTACAAAATGATGGATGGTCCCAATGTCAGCCTTTGCATTATGGGACTTGTGGAGTTACTCAAAATCTCAAGTCCTTTAGAAAACGTTATGTGCGAAACTGTTGCCTTTGTCTGGTCCTTCTGCTGTTTTTTGCAGTTGTGACTGCTAGCATTTATTCATCTCCCCTCTGCTAGTACTGGCATTCCTCCCCCTGTGTCACATCTCTTCTTTACTCTCCTTCCCTCATCATATACCCATAATCTCCTTTCTAACCTTCTCAACTCTCAGTCCTTACTCCTCCTAATATCATCTCTAGCCTGATATTCTATTTCAACCCACTTCCTACATTCTCTTTTCTAACCTTTTCATCTCTCTCAACTCTTCCTCCTCTAAATATCATCTCTAGCATAACATTCTATCTCAGCCCACTACCTACATTCTCTGTTTCCCTCTGTATTTTCCATCCTCTCACTCTTCTCTCCCCCCTTCTTTTTCCCCTATTCCTAGCTCCTTTCCCCCTTTAGCACCCTTAACTAAGGCAGGCTAGTCAGGCATCAGCTCTCTGTATCCCCTACTCTTCACTCTTATTCTCCATCTAGAACCCCACCTCCCTCCTCCCTCCTAGACATGCTCCTCCATAAGCTGTCTCTGGTCTCCCTACCCCTTGTTTAAGTTTTTTTAATTTGTCCCTGGTCCCTCTACCTTTATCCTGTATTTTAATTTTATTTTCCCACTGCTTTCCCCCACCCATACACCCATAATCTAATTCCTCTGTACACTCTTCCACACTATTAACTGTTTCCTCATCCCTAAGTCCTCAACTTGACCTGCTCCTGCATCTCCCACCTCTAGTATCCCTGCTACTTCTAAGATGTGCACTTATGTTTAGGTCAGCATTGCCTAACCATTACTTGTTATCCACTTGCACTTTTGACAAATAACTGTTAATTCCATGTTATGCCTCTAAGTTTGTGTATGTAACTTTCAACTTTTCATTGAACGACTTAGTGTACTGTAAAGAATTGACCCTTGAACCACTACCTGGTCTTGTATTCAAGACCTACCTTTCAAATTTGTGTAAGTTACTTTCAGTCATTATTGTCTGTATTTAATGTGCTGTATTTTGATCCTTCTATTACTATTTATACTAATTTTCATGACGTGTAATCTCTGTAATAGAGCCTCTGACTCAAAGGGATCTCCAAATCTTGCTAAATAAATGAACAAAGCAAGTAATTAATGCACTTCTGAACACCTTGCAATAAAAAAGTATGTTTTCATTCTAAGTGCTGTTCAGTACCAGTTTTTTACCTAGCTGGTGGTAAGGTGTGTGCCACAACTCTTTTGGCCGAGTTTGACTTTGGTTTTGTTGACTGGCCCCACCACACTCGTGGACATCTGTGTTTCGATTGTAGTGCAGCCAGCACCTCCCTGAGTTCCCTCAAAACCCTTGTATACTCCATCTGGCCCATTCGTCTCGTCTACTTTCAAACTATGAGTCCCCTTGGGACTCTCTCCTCTAAAAAAGGACTAGTGTCTACCTCCCTCCTTCCCTTCAGTGCTCCTGATGCTTTTAGGTGGCCCCTTCTCCTCCCCTTCCCCCTTCCTCTGTGAACACCAAAGAAAAATATCTGTTCAGGATATTTGCATTTTCCTGGTCCCCCTCTACACAGCCCCCCCCCCAACCTTACAATCCATCCCCTGGTTTTCCTTTTTTCACTTATATACTGTACCTAACAAAATGTCTTGACCCCTTTCGTTACCCCCCAGCTATTCTTTCCTCTGTTTGTGCCTTTGTGCTCCTAAAAGCTTTCCCTGCCTCCCACTGTTTCTTCTGATACACCTCCCTTTCATCTTTCCTCTGCACTTCTTTATACCTCCTGAATGCGACCCTTTTAGCCTTTACCTTTTCAGCCACTTCTTTGAAGAACCATAGCGGTCTCTTTTTCCCAGTGCTTTTGCTCACTTTCTTTGCAAAGATGTTTGTTGTCTTCACTATGCCCTCTCTGTTCCTTGCCCACTGTTTCTCCACCCCAACCAGGTCATCTCCCGCTCTCAATGTCATTCCTGAGGCATTCACTCTTTTTTTTTAAATCTGTACCCCTGAAGTCAAAACCCTCATCCTTGTGTGGTTTGATTCTGCCACCTTCCCTGTGTTAAACCAGACTGTACAGTGACCACTGGTTCACAGGTGGCCTCCCACCCTGACATTTGCAGCAATGTTCCCGTTAGTGAACACCAGGTTCAGTACTGCCTCATCACAAGTAGGATCCCTGACTAGTTGCCTGAGGAACACCCCTGCAGGAAGTCTAGGATGTTATTGCTTCTAGTTGAAGCTACAGCTGGGAGGCTCCAATCTGCATCCAGCAGACTGACATTCCCCACTAGCTGTATCTTGCCCTTTTCTGCCATTTGGCCAATGGTTTCCACCAGTACTTTCTCTAGATTCTCCCCATGTTGGAGGTCTGTAGATAATGCCAGTGTGTATAGTTGCTCCATTTCCCATCTCCAGGGTGACCCATGGTACCTCCAAACTCTCCACTCCCCCTGGATTCCTTGTATCTCTGTCACTTTTATGCCTTCCTTTACATATAGCACCAACCCTACTCCCTTTCTACCCACCCTGTATTTCCAAAACTGAGCATAGCCTGGTATGGTTATGTCCCAGTCATGGTCTCCATTGAACCATGACTTAGTAATGGCCACAATATCCAGATCTGCATCCACTATGATGGCCTCTAGGTCTGGAATTTTATTTCCTAGACTTCTTGCATTGGCACATATGGCCTTCCACATTTTATTACTACTCTACCTGCTTCACCCCTTACAACCTTGTTGCCTTCCCTCCTTTTCCCCTCTCTTTTTACTACTCAGTTTCCTGTCCTTTTCCATTTCTACCACTCTTACCTCTTTCATTGTTCTGTGCCCTGGGGGATTTATCTCCCTTAGAGTCTTCCCCACTCACTGCTGCAGTCTATCAGGGGGATAGTTTTGCCTCCCTGAGTTCTCCGTCCACCCCCACGGCTAGTTTAAATGTTCATCAAAAAGACATCTAAACTGTTCACTGAGGACTGTGGTTCCACTCCCAGATGGATGCAGACCATCACCCTTGTACAAGCTCTTATCCCTCCAGGTTGGTCCCCAGTCCTCAATGAAGATGAATTCCTCCTCCTAGGGGTATAAATACCTTGTGACCAGTGGATTACAGGATTCAAGGCAGCATGGGTTCACGGGGGGAGATCTTGCCAAACAAACCTGATCAAGTTCTTTGACTGGGTGACCAGGGAAGTGGATCAGTGAGGAGCAGTTGATGTGACCTACCTGAATTTCAGTAAAGCCTTCGACACCTTTCCACACAGAAGACTAGTAAACAACCTGGGCAGCCTGGGAGTGAGTCCAAAGATAGTAAAATGGCTATGTAGTTAGCTAAGTAACAGACATCAGAGGGTGGCTGTAAATGGGGATCACTCGGAAGAAGGCATGATAACCAGTGGGGTGCCACAGGGGTCAGTACTGGGACCAGTCCTCTTCAATGTCTTTATTAGTGACACCACAGAAGGGCTGGAAGGGAAAGTATGCCTGATTGAAGATGACACAAAAATCTGCAACACAGTGAACACACCGGGGGGGGGGATATGGAAAAAATGAAGGACAATCTGAAAAAGCTGGAAGACTGGTCAAAGGTTTGGCAACAGGGCTTCAATGTCAAAAAGTGCAAAATTATGCACATGGGGCACAAAAACCCAAGGGTAACGTACCAACTGGAAGGAGGTATTGACAACCACAAAACAGGAAAGGGAACTGGGGGTCATCATGTCTGATGACGTGAAGGTGGCAAGACAGTGTGATAAGGCAATGGGAAAGCTAACAGAATGCTTGGGTACATAGGTAGGGGTATCTCCAGCAGACAGAGGGATGTAGTATTACCCCTGCATAGATCATTGGAAAGGCCCCACCTAGAGTACTGTGCCCAGTATTGGAGACCCCATCTCCAGAAAGACATAGATAGGGTGGAGGCAGTACAAAAGAAGGCAACTAAAATGGGGCATGGCCTGCATCAGAAGCCCTACGAAGAAAGACTCAAGGAATTAAATATGTGCTCTCTAGAGGAAAGGGGGGGGGCATCAAAAAATAATTCAAATACCTCAGAGGGATTAATAAGGTACAGGAGGGTAGCATATTATGGAGAAAAAGATGCTCAAAGACAAGGGATCATGATATGAAGCTGGAGGGAGAGAGAGACTCAGAGGGGATGTAAGGAAGTACTTCTTCATGGAAAGGGTAGTGGATGTCTGGAACAGCCTCCTGGTGGAGCTGGTGGGTAATAAAACAGTAACAGGATTCAAGCATGTATGGGATAGAGACAATGGGACCATAGTAATAGGGCAGGGGGGTAAGACCGGAGATCGAGTAAGGTCTGTGGTAGCACAGTAGGTAGGGAAATAGGACAGACTAGGTGAGCAAAGAGGTCCTTATCTGCTGACAACTTCTATGCTTCTATATTTTCATGTTATGTTTCTCTTTGCACCATTTTGTCAACCATGAGTTGAAGCTCCTGGTGTGGCGATCCATGACCTCTTCCCTGTCACAGAAAGGCAGCACCGCTGGGAAAGCCACTGATCATGCTACCTGTCTAAAACCTCTCCTCAGCTCCCTGAACTCTCCCTGTTCAACCTCTGCCCCATCACTGACCAGGTTATTAGTCCCCACATGGACAGTGGCATCCAGCTCTCCCTCCTGCCCTTCTGCCCTAGCAATCCTTAGGATCTGCTTTACATCCCTCCAAGATTTCTATCCCTTCCATCTCTCCCTCTCCCCCTCTTCCTATTCCCAAATCTAAGTTGAGTCCTCACTCAGGAGTTGCTTGCTCCTCCGCTGAGGTCCTCTACCACCCTCCTTGGGGCCTCCACTACGGAGGACCCCACATCCTCCCTGGCCACTACCACAGGTGCCTCCTCCTGGCAGTCCCATCCCATCCCTTCAGAATGGTGAACAAATTTCATAGTGGCACTGGCTGAGGAATGTGACCCCGTCACACCACCCACACTCTCCCAGAGCCCGCCCCAGTCCATCTGTTCCTTCTCTGTGACATCCTCTGGGGAAACAGTGGCAGAGATGGTGACCCCTGGACAAGGGGAAGAGATCTCCCAAATCCTAGCTAACTCTGCTTGGAGTCTAGTGACCTCCTATCTCAGCCCAGAGAGGTGCATGCAGATGAGGCAGCTCCTCAGTCTCCAGAAGGTCTCTCTGGAAACTGCTGCCCCACAGTCACTCCACTACACAACTCCCAGCATTCCCATTCCAACACTCAATTGGATTTGAAAGAACTGTGTACCCTTGCCCCATATAAGGTGTTACTAATTGTTCCCTTTTTTTTTTTCGCTAACCCTTGGCTACTTGCCCTTAAAAATGGTATTATGGGTTTCCCCTATTCCTTCCTTAATCTCTTTATACCCTTACCCTAGATAGGGTGTTATTAGTTTTCCTCTATTCCCTCCTTAAATCCCTTTATACTCCTATCCTAGATAGGGTGTCACACCTTGGAGAGTTGGAGGTTCAGGAGGGAAATGAGGAAGCACTATTTCACAGAAAGGGTGGTGAGAGGGTGGAACGCACTGCCAGAGATGGTGGTATCATCAAAGTTGGTGGCCAGTTTTAAGAAGGAATGGGACACGGTCAGGGGGATGGTCACAAGAGAGGGGATACAAAGAAGAGGGAGGCTGGAGGATAGCAGAGTGGAAACTGATGTACTGACAGGTGGTGGGGGGGCAGCTGCAGTCTAATGGAATGATAGCTGCACACTCGAGCAGACTTGATAGACAATGTGGCCTGTATCTGCTGGCATTTTTTGTAGGTTCGTAATTCCCAGTTATGGCCTGCCGTTTACCCTCCATGCTTCCCTGCAGTGAGTGTTACAACTGGAATGGCCACATACTATACCTTAGTCAGCTGGCAGAGTCCCCTGCTTCCTCCTGACACCTAAGATACCAGTCACTTGCTCCGCTCCTTTGCTGTTCCACTCACATGCTGGGACACAAACGTGTTTGGGGCACATTAGGAGTGCTTCTTTTTAGCCTCTCTGGAGAACCTCCTCAAGGCAGAACTTCCTGTAGAGGTAAACATACTTGATTGGTCTTCCTTCTCATGTGAGTCCCCTCAGCGGCGCTCCACCTCTGACATGGAGAGAGATTATGACAATCAGCTGCTGTGCTGGAAAAAATAAAAACACTACACGCAGGTTAGTGTTGAAATCCCCACAAATCTCAATCCCCTCACCGTTTGTCATTTCCCACTATGTGCTTGGTTTGAGCCCCAGGTAGTAGCCAAATTGCGCTGACTGCTAAGGTCAGCAGCTACTCTCACCTGTACTAAAACTGCACTCTGTGTGCCCCTTCACAAAATTTATATGCCCTTTTTTATTTTGTTGTTCTGTTTCTTGAGCCCTTACCCGAAAGGTGTTCCGCTACACCTTACTTGATGAATCGCTCCATGTGCCCCTTTCCGCCACTCCTCTCTGCTTCCAAGCATCCTTCCCACTGTCCTTAACAATCTCCCTCCTGTTGCAGTCAAGATGGCACTCAGCCTAAAAATGCTGACTCCTTTCCTTGCCGATTTGGTTCAGACGCTATGAGCTAGCCTTGTGGGAGGCTGCTTGCCCAAGAGTGTGTGTGTGTGTCATCCTTCCATTGCACATGTTACTCTTGTGTATTGTTTTTGTAATTAAACTGAACTGTTTGTTTTCATTTTGCACCCTATTTTCCCATCCTCCAGGATGCATCTGGATCCCAGTGACTTGCAGTTCACTATGCATTTCTGGTAAAAATCATTAATAAAATGTTCACAGCAGCAGTTCTTCATCACGTTCTTCTTGTAACGGAAGAAGACTTTTCATTTTATTCACCAGAAATTAGTTTGTGCAGGTTCCACACCCCCCCCACACACACACATACACAGGGCTGTGCCAGTGACTTTAAGGGCCCCTTACAAAATATTTTGTAGGGCCCTACATCACCATCAGTGAGAGTAAAATAACCATTAGTACATATGAAATATTTGTAGTGCAGGTTCTTTTGTATAAACCCTGTTGGGCATCCATAGTTTGCCCATGCTGCCCTCCTTTCCCCATGCTGGTACCCTGATTAAGAAACTGAACAATGTCCCTGCGACTCCTGGTGACATAAAAACTGAAATGAGATGTTTTGAGTGACCGGCCCTTTTGCTTTTTTGTTCTGTAGTCCCCCCACCCATTGAAACTTGTCTTGGACTGTGCAGCACAGACCTCACAGCTGCCGCTGCTGACAGCCCACCTCAAATGGATAAGCAATGTACAAACAACATGCAAAAAGAAGTTACAAGTCTGCTGGTGACAATGAAAGGTTTTCTTAATGATGACCTCTGAGACAGTGGACCCTTGACAATGTAGACCCTATTGCATACGAATGTCTTGCACCCCCACACACACACACACACACCTGGACACTGCCCTGTCCCCCTTCCACCACTGACAAACCATGGGAAGGGAACAAACATAATTCACAGTTGACAGAGAGCAGTTGGGGGGTGCACTGACTGGGAGGAACCCCTTGTCTATGTCAGGCCATTTCTCCCTGTGGGATCAGTTCTTTGAAGATGGGACTGTAGCACACCATGAAACAATTGGGATACTTCACATGGAAAATAAACTCACCAAAAGAGATACTTGTTTTCAGAGAGCGATGCATAGTGCATAATTAAAGAAAATCCGTTTTACCCTTGCAGTAACCCAAATGGAAAATCCAGGACAGTGAACTAAAATATTCAAACTGGAGGTCTGCTGACATGGACTTTTGTTGTACCTCTCTATAAGAAAATGCCACAGCATTTCACACAGGGCACATGTGTGACCCTTTAACTGGTTCAGACTAGTTTTTTGCCCTAAGGATGGGGGAAACACAGCCAGCCAGCAGACACATTCAAAAGTCTTTTGGACAATCATATGTAAATCACACAGAGCCCCACCAAGGGTTAACCTGCTGTTCTCTCACAGTGCAGTTCCACAACAAAGAGGCCAACCTCCGACTGAGTACTGTAGTGAAGAACAAAAACAAGCAAGCTCATTCAGAAAATGCTTGGCTTCAGCAGGGCTGAAGGGTCTGGCAGTTGGTTTTAAAGTTACAGCTTTTCATTCCAACACAGGGATCACCTCGACTCCCATCTCTTTCAACTGTCCCTCATCAGTTATTTAATTATTTATTGAAAATTGGTAACCAGGAAAGGTGCACTGAGCTGTGGCTATTTTACAGGTGTGATGTCGGGTCGGGGGGGGGCAGAAAGACAGGTTTCTACAATGGTAAAGTGCAATCAATGGGGGCTATGCACTATTCCTACATGCTGTGGATCTGCAATAAGTAGGCATGCCTAACAGCCTCTGCCATGCACCGGGGCGGCCCCCAGACCTCCTGGGTGCATGCACAGAAGAGATGCATGTCCCTTCCACCCAGGATCCCCCCAGCCAGTCGAGCAGCTTTGAGCCGGAGGGTCTGAGGAGCATCAGAGGCATACCCACACTCCAGTGCCATTCACAAAAGTGCAGAGTATTTGGTGCAGGGGTGCATGTTATGTCAGGGGAGACACTGCCTTAACTTCTACACACAACCCCAACAGACATCCGCCAGCTGCAGTGGGATGGGAACCCCCTCCACACTGCTGCCCCAGCCCACTGGGCTTACAGAAAGGGCTGGGGACAGCCATTCAGGCACTCACTCATAGTTGTAAATTACAGGATCCCACACCTTCCCAGGATCCCCTGCTCACATGCAGCAGGGATCCACTTCGGGACCCCAGATGGTCATACAATTGGATGCACATCTGGGTCCCTTGATCTGCCCCTGTGCAGCTGCACACAGAGGGATGAGGCCATGATCAGGCAGCTGGTGATAATGGCTGCTGGCTGGTGCGCACCTGTCTGTGGGTGCGGAGCTGCACAGGCCAGGTACATGCCTCTCGCATGTACCCAGTGTACAGTAGTGCACAGTGCCCAATGTTAGCAAAACAATCTACAGACAAGACTATTCAACCAAAATAAAATAAACAGTGGGGGTGATACAGGCAATAGAACAGTGAAAATAAAGAATCAGGCATTAATGACAACCCATGGCAACATGTGCAAAGAGCAGTGTCCTGACAAAGAAAGTCAGCAAGTTGCACTGGGAGTATAATGAAAAAATTTAACCTATGGCTGCCGCACAGTCAGGAGGAAGTGAGGAGTGGGCTTGCAGTATAGCCCAGAGGTGAGAATAACGAGCTCTGAATGAGCTTGGTACATTCGGAAGACCTGGGTTTGATTGCCACAACCTCCATTTGCATACTGTGTGATCCTGAGCAAGTCACTTAACCTCTCCTGTGCATCTGGGTAGCCTTAGAAAATAGGCCTTGGGCCTAGTAGGCCATACCTGGTCACCAAAAGAATTAAAAAAAAAAAACTTAGGAACCATCCAAGCTAGTGGAGGCTAACAAGTAGCGGGTGTGAAATAGGGGAGTGAGCAGAGAGGCCACAAACAATCATAGAAAAGGAGGAAGGCAAATGAGAGACTAGACCAGGCCAGGGCAAGAACAAGAAGGAGAGTAGAAGTAGTACCCCTTCATTTTACTTCCCAGATCACCCAAACCCCACACAAAATGCTATCCAAGATTTTACAGAGACCCTGAAGCAGAGCTCCTACCTGTCAATCTTTCTACATCACAAATTAAGCACAAGGCTTAAGGAAAGCCCAGGAAAAATTTACAAAATCAGGGCTACCTCTCAAGAAGCTGTGACCTTATGTGACTTAATGATAATGTCATTTTTTTTTTTAAAGAACTTGCCTGTAACACATATGTGATACAAATAAGTGATATAAATCTGACATCATCTGATTACTGTTCAATCTCCTTAGCATCACTTCTGACATCCCTTCCCCCCTACTACCCTACCCCTTCACCTTTCCTCCCCTCTACCTAATGCCCCCCCACCCCACCCCACCGCTGTCCTGTGACAAGGCCTGTTGGCTGATTTCAACTTACCTTATGATTTTACCAGTAACTGACAAAGCTTGTTTTGGCTGATTTTCAATTTACTATATGCATTCCTGTGCATGAAACTGCTTAGCGTTACTCGTTTCTATTCTTTAATTCACTGTGAATGTCAATTATTGCTTCTTTTCTTATTTACAATTATTTTACCATACTCTGTTTAGTCTAAACCTGTTGATCTCCTTTCCCTATGTATACTGTTTTGCCATACTTTTTGTTCTGCTTACCTGTTGTATTATGCTGCTGACGTGGAACCTTTGTAAAAAAGCGCAAAGCTCAAAGGTATTTGTAATCTAAGATTTAAATAAATAAAAATAAAATAATTTCATTACTCGAATATCTTGCCTTCTGGGGCAAAAAGGTCAAATTAAGGAATGACTAACAAACAATTTGTGACATCCCTAAAAATCCGGGACAGCTGAGGGGTGCTGCAGAAGTTAGTATTAATTTCTGATTATCAAGTAACAATAAATGATGTCAACAGCAAAGAAGGTGTGTGTGTGTGTGTGTCACAGAATTTGAAGCTTATATCTCCTTGATTTCATTGAGTATCCCCACGCTTTATGTCGTTTCCCCACATTTTGTGGGCAAGTGTTCCACTTTTGGATGACAAAGAGAATGCACAGTCTGATACAGCAGAATGCAATACAGTATTATCCTATGCTATCTAGTGTCGTCTCTCATACAGTGTATCATGAAACACTTCATAAGGCAGAAATTTAAATACAACAAAATAAAAAAAACAAAAATAAGTCTTACATGTATAGCAGTATTAAAGAACTACCAATGCCTCCAGGAGAACTTTCAAAAACATAATACTTGGACACAAAGTGGCTTCTATTTTCATTATAGCTCACAGGAGCATCCCCCTCCAATCACAGCTCTTCCTTCAGTTCAGTGTGAGGTACTTTTATTATCAAGAGTCTCTCACATGCTGAAACACTGTAACAGGCTTCTTTCTGACTACTCACATCATCAGCATTTTAAATGAAAAAAAAAGGATTTTTATTTTAAAAAGCTAGCAATCTATAATAATTTTATGGGTCTGATTGGAGGTCCTCTTAAGTAAGGATCTAAGAGTGTTGTCTCTTGTGGCCTTAGAACCACAGCACTGCTCACCTTCGGATTGCAGTCCTCTGGTCTTAGGAACATGCAAGGCAACACTTATATTCATAAGAGTCCATCCAACTGGACCCTTATACTTATATTAGCTCTTTATTTCTTCTCCCCATTACATGAAAACAGCATTGTTGTTCCTTGAGAGTTCATCAGCTTCTATTGCTTATTTTCCACCTGATGTTATAAGGTATCACATCATAAGAGCAACCCAAAATGAGTGACTAGAAATATAGCCACTCATTTTGGGTGCTTTTATTGTGGGCTACCTTGCAGAATAGCGGGGGTATGGGATAGCGACCAGGGGGAAGGGCAAACAGAAGGGAGGAATAGCAAGGGGAAGGTGAGGGACAGGCAAGGGGTTTTGAGGCACTGGTGTACCTGCTGCTGCTGAGCTAGCCATGTGGCATGGTGGTGTGGGAGGCTAGCTCTGGCAGAGCAGGTACTGGGCTTGGGAGTGGGTTACATTTTGCCACAGGTGCGACACTTAATTTTTTGCCAAATCTGGATTTTGCCCCTTCCCTGACATGCACCCCCCTGGAGCTGAGAATACTAATTCAGGGGTGCAGGGGCAAAGGCCTGGGCCCCCCACAAAAATGCTTTTTTTTTACATCCAGAAGTTGGGTCGCCTTAAAGTGTTTATTGCCGATTTGCTTTTTGGCGATATACACTTGCCATAATAGCGATCGCAGTTTTGTGGTCGCTATCATGACATGGAACCTGCTATAATACTCTGCTTATGACATCACAGTTATTCCCACAGCAACAGACTGTGATGTCACAACAAAGCATTATGATTCAAATAGGGAAACAGCTGTAGTAGCAGGTGAACTCCAAGGGATAAAGATTCTGATTTTGTGCAAATGTCCTCAGTAATAAATTACACAGAAGAGAAATATACAGTAGATAAATAATATACATGCTGAATTATGTCTAAAAATTATTTTTTCCTAAGTCATTCCACAGGCAAAGAAGGAAAATGCAGCTCAGTGGACGTGGTGCATCATGGTAAGCAGGCAAGCAGACAAAAATACCTACCAGCAGGGGTGTGCGACTGGAAAAAGTGAAAAAATACAGCTTTACTCCTAAGCCCATTTAAAAGAAAAATACATCAGCGTCAGCTAGTAACCCCGAGCAGCACACTGATAATGAATCTGAGGCATCCTCCATTTATTTAGATGATCTGGATTCAACCCCCACCACCTCAGAGATCTTACTGAGGTGCAGTCCACGGATCACCAGGTTTGTAGAGCCACAACAATAAAATGCACAAGAAGAGGTGGTTGGCACCACAGGAATAAGGGGCAATGGCAGCAGCAGGGGCAGAAATTACAGGGGATGCAGCAGATCAAATTGGGCCAATCAGAGATAAGGAGGCTACCAAAATTACAAGAAATATCTGTCTCTAATATGATTAATCTATCAGACTATTCTTTGACACCTACTGAACTGTTTGTCTTAGAAAAGAGACTTAAATTTGTTCCAATCAACAATATCAATTTTTTGAAACCATGATTGATTTTCAGAGACTTGCACACAATCTGAATCTTAAATGTATCTTTCCAGTTCAGGACAACAAGAATGACTTAGAACGAGGACAACTGGCCACAAATGAATCACCAACATTGGAGAAGTGCAACACTATTTCATCCCGGAGGATCATATCACGTCCATTAAGAAAGTTCAACCTAAATCTACTTATATGCCACCAACCACTCCGGTTGTAAATACCTTCCTTAAAGCATGTGAAAGAGATCTGGAAACCCTCAGGGATAAAGAGTTCATACTAAGATTTGTTAATATGTCCACAGAAGAATATGAGGCACTGAATTATCTTACCCATAATACGGACATTACTATCAAACAAGCAGACAAGGGTGGCAGTGTGGTTGTATTAAACACTAGCAACTATATCGTAGAGGTACAATGACAACTGGGAAATAAGAAATTTTATTGTAATTTACCAGGTGACCCAACTACCACTTTTAAAAAAGAAATTGATTTTTACATTAATGAGGCATGGGTAAATGGTGTTATAGATGAGGATACCAAGAAATTTCTCATCACTGAACATCCTATGAGAGTTACCATATACATATTGCCAAAGATTCATAAATCCTGTGCATCTCCTCCAGGATGCCCCATTATTTTGGGGATTAATTCCCTCACAGAACCTTTGTCACATTATAAAGATTATTTCATCAAACCATTTGTACTGAACCTTCGCTCTTACGTTAGGGATGCTAGAGAAAGTTTGACAATTTTACAGGATATCCACATTAAGGAGTCTTATCTATTGGTGACTCTTGATGCGGAATACTTGTACACTAATATTCCACACCAAGATGGGCTTAGAGCTATGGCAAATTGTTTGGATAGAAGGGCAGTGAATGTCGAATTTTGGTTACGTTGGCTAAATTCGTGCTAGATTGTAATGCCTTTACCTTTCTGGGGTATTTTTTGGGGGGGAAATTAGTGGAACTGCTATGGGGTGACTTTGGCCCCCAACTTTGCAAATTTGTACATAGTCTTCTGGGAGGAGCAGGTGATATACCAACAGACTTCAGTTTCATTCTTCTCAAAAATAGAGTTGTGGAGATGATATATTGATGACATTCTGATGGTGTGGTGCAGAACTGTGGAAGAACTTTATCAGTTTGTCCAATACCTACATGATAATCAGAATTTAAGATTTTAAGTAACTAGTCATTACGCTAATATTTCATGCTTGGACATCACGGCCACCCAGTACTATAGTAAGGACATTCTCTCGTTTTGTTAGTTAATACCCTATCCCCCTGCCCCCCCGTCTTCATTCCGCTAGGGCAACCTCAGTCCCTACTACCACTACCTTTCTAAACCCAATTTTGATATCCTGTCACTTAATCAGTGCTCACTACGTACAACCACAATATTGTTATGCATATATGTTGCTCAACATTAAATGAATTATGCATTATGCTCATGTATGTTATTGTCTGACGTATCGAATATTGTCACTTACATGTATTATCTTGTCTCATTGTATATAAACATATGTATCATTTCTTTTTTCTTTCTCTGTGTTCCTTGGCCTTATCCTAACCAGGTCCATCTTGTAAATGAGCACTGCTCAATGATGTTCACCTGGCTAAATAATGATTTTGATTGATGGATTGATTGATTGATTGATTAACAATCAAGAACAGGGAGTGGACACTCATTTGTTTTGAAAACCAGCAGTTAGGAATACTGTTCTTCTACCAATTCATGTCATCCCCGCTACACCATCAGAAATATACCCACAGGACAATTCCTGAGGGTGTGACAAAACTGCAGTCAATATGTAATGTTTCAGTCACATGCAACTGCATTAGCAGATGGATTTGTATCTGGGGGTATTCCAAAAATGATGTGGATGAAGCCTGTCAGAGAGCTGCAGCTACCAATGGGAGTGAACTGTTGTCACCACAGCAAAGGAATAGGGAGGAGGAAACATGCCTTCATTTTGTGACTACATTTAACACTCAGTCTGTTGCTATGGAGGCAATAGTTAAAAAGAATTGGGGAATTTTGTGTGCAGAACCTAAGGTAGACAAATACACTGATCAGTTTTCCCCGTATGGTTTCTCGTAGAGACAGGAATTTGGGTGACCATATCATGCATAGCTTGCAACCATATACTAGACCAACGACTTGGCTGCTACCCTTGGCAAACGGGTGCCATCATGGTGGCAGATGTAAATATTGTCATGTGGTACAAGTTGGTGACTGTTTTGAAATTGCCTGTTTAGGACATGTATTTCCAATTACCCATTTAATCAATTGTGATACCACATGTTTGGTCTACAAGGCCAAATGCTCATGTGGTAGGTTTTAAATTGGTAAAACCAAGAGAAAGTTGAAGAAAAGAGTGGGAGACTACATACGGGAGTTATCTAATGCAAACATGGAGTATGTTTTGGCACACCATGTTTTATGGAGCATGTTTTGGCACATCATATTTTAATTTCAGAGTGCCCCACTGACCACAGGCATTCTTTTATGGGTATAGAGAAGGTGTTCTCTGGACCTGGGGGATGATATTGATGCCCTCCTATCTATTAGAGAGGCATTTTGGATTGGTCAAGCAAGAACTACAAATCTCCCAGGTCTAAATGATAGACTTGATGTTATTGCATTTTTTGTGAATGCTATTAATATTTATTGTTGTTTTCTGTTTCAGATACATCTCTACTAGTTTTGAAAATGGATCAGTGAAGATTGTTCACTGCTTTCTGTATGTAATTTGTTTTTAATGTATTTTCTTTTTGCACTGTCACTTTAAATTTGCAGTGGAGAAGAGTGTCCATCATGCCATCTCCTTCCAAATTTGTTAGACTCTAATGTTTAAAAGGGAATTATTGGACCACTCACTTTTTGACAAAGCTTCTGGTAGGGAAGTGAAACACTGAGGCTATCTTTGTACCTTGTGTTCACTGCTGAATAAAACTTGCAACTGTAGCTTTTGCATCTGAACGTTCTTTTCGACCTGTGCGGCAAGGTGCCCAGTTTTCTTTCCACAGATGTCAACAGCTCTTTAAAAACAATAAATGGAAGCCAGCTGGCTCGTGCAACAGTACCACTACCATTTGAAATGTTGATGACCTGGTTTGAAGAACGAGCCTGCGTCATTGGTGTGCCAGTCAGAGAAGGAGGACTGCGCATCACAGAGGATGCTTTCCTCCTCGGGGTGGGCAGGATCATAGACTCTGCTGCATTACTACCACCTTGGTAACCAGAGGTGGCAGTAGAAGCTGAAGCTGGAATTGAGGGAAGGAAGATACTGTTGGGCACAGATGTGCAGATGACACATATACATGCATGTGTTTCCTTGGGCTCACTGTTGGCATCCTGGGGAGAGGAAAAAAACTGGAAATACCCCTGGAAATGCAGTGAGAAGTGGTCTCCTCACTGCATGCTTCACACCACCAACTGTGGTGCCAACCACCAACTAAACTCCATCAGGAGGAACTGGTGTCCCCCCCCCCCCAGCACCTGCCTTGGTGAGTAAGCGGGGGAGAACAAGGCAGTGGAAAGTAAGTCTCAGAGAAAATGGGTGATGGGATTGGCTGTGGGGGTCAGACTAAGAAAGGACGGCTGAATAAAGCAGGAGCATAAAGCACAGTCAGTTAACAAAAAACAATGAATGGAGGCTGCACTGCAGCCTAGGGTATTCTCCTTGCACTACCTAACAGATACCCGGGTTCGAGATTGGACCTGGGTGCCTGCAGCTGGGCAGCCAGGTTGGGAGGAGCACCGCCACTCAGAAACTTGTCCCAGCTGTGGAGGGCTGGCTTTCTCCATTGCGTGAGATGGGTGTTCATAGCCGATGTTGTGGTGCATGAGGCAGACAGTGGCTATGCATTGCAACAAAGAGGGGGAAGGGACCTAGGAAAACAAGGAATGATCCTGTTGTGTCAAGGATGGTGGTCAGAACTCTAGGACCACCCCCCCCCCGCCGAACATGGATCCCCTGGCCCAAACTACGTGTGTGTTCCTCAGAGGAGAGAGGGAGGAAACCTGTTATGAGTGGTAAGCCCTGGAGGAGTTAGTGTAGGGGCTAGCAGGCAACAGGGCTCAGAGTTCATGGCTGGATGGTAGGCTGGCACAGGGCAGAGCTTTCTAAATTAAAATTGTAAGTCAAATCATATATTCATGAGCGGAACTCAACCTGTGATTTATTTATTTATTTATTTATTGGAACATCAGTTTAACAACCTTTGAGCCAGAGGCTCATTTACAAAGGTACCTCGTCACAGTGAGGACAAACAGTGCAGGAAAACAAACAACCAAGCAGACAAAAACATCTGAGAACAATTAGGAAGCAGCCAGAAAATGCAGGCATTTGTCAAACCCAGTATACAAACAGGCTTACATGCAACTGCATTAGCAGATGGATTTGTATATGGGGCTATTGGCACTGGACTGTTCATTAATCCCTAAGAAAGAAATTTAATTCAAGTGCAAGCTAGAACTACACATTGCATAGCATGCAGTAGGTAAAACGTCAAGTATCCCAGTGTCATATCATTCACTCCACAGTACCCAGCTCACAAAACAGCAAAAGGAAGCAAACAAAGAAACCTCTAAATCCAAATTTGTTATTGCAATTAAACATATAATCACAATCACAACCTGAGAGACAGTAGTTTTCTGGGATTAACAACTAGCAGATGGGAGGTACTCCTCAGCTGCACCTTAGGCTGCTCATCCCCCAGCCAGTTGCTGATACCCAGGAAATAATGGACAGTTCCTACAGCTATTAATTAAATAACAAATGGGGCAGAACCTGCAGTCTGTAGTGTAATGGAGACAGTATAGTGCAGTGGTTTAAGGCTCTGAGCTGCAAACCTGGAGACCTGGGTTTGAATCCCACAGCCCCTACTCGCATACTGCGTGATCCTGGTCAAGTCACTTAACTTCCTTGCGTTCCCAGGTCACACCTGTAAACAAGCTTCAGCTTAGCGTGTCTCTCCTGGTTAAATAAAAAAAAATAATGCTTAGGCTCATTTGGCACTAGAGCTTTTTTGTTAACTTCTTTATTGAACTGGTCATACATGCTACATAACAAGAGCAGGAGAATGAAGCTTAAATTATCATTCTGCTTTAAATTCTACATTGTTAGACTTGTAACCAGGTCCTCTCTGTAGCTAAAATGTGAAAATAAAAAAAAAGATATGTTCAAGGAAGCAACATGTAATTAATTGACCTTGACTGCTCTAAAACATACTAAACAGTTTGACTGCTATAGTATGACCTAAAACCCAATGTCTTTCTATTGGAGCCAGGTAAAAAACCTGGCCACTTTGCCTAAAAACAGACCATTTTAAAGAACAAAAAAACCTTAAGAGTTAATAACGTATAACTTGCGTGAGGCTATCTTGATGA
Organism: Neoceratodus forsteri; assembly: GCA_016271365.2. Taxonomy (NCBI): domain Eukaryota; kingdom Metazoa; phylum Chordata; order Ceratodontiformes; family Ceratodontidae; genus Neoceratodus; species Neoceratodus forsteri. The sequence continues at coordinate 168,498,476 of JADMNL010000027.1, forward strand.
GTAAAACACTGAGTAGTGACTCGTTTAACTGGACAACAGAGAGTTCATTTAAACCCTTCTCCAGATGGTGGTCCTAGAGCGTGTCAGCACCACCGTGCTTTTTGGGACAGGATCGATCTGCTCTCGATTTCTTCTATGAAAGCCATAAAAGGCAGCCAACCCCCCATTATTTTGTCTGTTTGAGAGCATAGGTCAGCGGTAATTTTTTCCATGCAGTGGATGTTTTTAACTATGCTAATCCAGTCTTGTAACTTTGTGGGGTTGATTGCCTTAGTCACTGCTGCCAGTAGTATACCCAAAAATGACCTTTGGCAGTTTGATCTTTCCCCTTGGAGAGCTTTTCTAGAATCAAATGCTCAAAGCGGGGGGTACCTGGTACGCCTGCCATGAGGTTGTATTGCTGCCCTACATCTGCCCAGAAAGACTGCAGTAGAGGGCAGCTCCAGGAGGTATGATAAGGAGTGCCCTCCTCCCCACAATCCCTCCGGCATCTATTAGACTGTCTCCTTGTGTAGTGTTTTGTTCTAGTGGGGGTGAGAAACAAGTGACTCAGAGTCTTCCATCTGAACTCTCTCCAGTTATTTGAGGATGAGGTGTGAAAAACTCCTTCCCACATACCTTTCCATTCCTGGGTACTAAGACTAAGTCCTGAATCCCTTTTCCAAGCCAACTGGTATGGGGGGGATGGCAGTTCCCTAGTGTGAGTAAATGTTTGGACAAGTGTTGAAATATAATTCTTGCACAACCAACCATTTGCTGCTGTCTGTTAAATGACTGAGCATAAAGGGTGCGGATCCAACTGTACTTCCCTCATTCGAGTCCCTATCGTAAGGAATGAGACAACCTGCAGATACTTGTAAAAGTTGAGCCATTTTAACTGGTATTCCCACTGCATTTCTGCAAAGGACTTGGGTGCCCCGGACAAACTGTGAGAAGTGACTAAGGCCCAATCTTTTCCATCAGTAAAATGTACTATCCGTGCAAGGGGGGTGAACTCAACACATCTGTCTATCTGGGTGTGGGAGGTAAGGAATCCTCTAATGCCCAGTTCCCTTTTGACTACTCCCCAAACTCTGTACAACTGCTGAGTCCCTGGATTAGTAAGAGTCAACGTGGTCAGTCTTTCTGCTTGGGCATCAAACCCATCCAGGGGGTGTGTCACTGGAGCTTTAGGAGGCAAAGTAGAGGGGAAAAGAGAGGCTGGGGAAACTACGAGACATAACTATGCAGGATGAGTGTCCCAGACCAAAGGTGCAGCTGAGCTAAAGGGCCTCCCCCAGTGATGGGGGGAAAACATGAGGGACAGAGGGAAGCCCAGAGTTACTGAAGCAAAGAGCATGAGATGGACACTAGCAGGAGATGGTGCAGTCAGGGAGACAGAGGAGATGCCAGACCAGGAAAAGGTCTGAAATCCAGAAGGGTGATTATGTGCTGTGCTGTACATAATAGTGCATCAGAAGCCAGCACAGGTTTTGGAGGATATGGGTAATGTAACCACATTTGCGGAAGTGGGTGAGGAGATCTGTAGCATTATTCTGAAGCAAATTGAGAGGTCTAGAAGAGTTGCAAGGAGAGCCGTTGGATCTCTCAAAATTCCAATTATGACTTGCTGAAATTCAGCACAAGACAGAATAAGAATTAGGGCTGAATTTCATATAGACATATAGTTTAAGGGAGGAAAGAAGACCATTGATCCATGAAGTTCATCACACAAACCAGCCCAGTGAGAATACCTGGGCACCTCTTTTTCTTAAAAGCACCGTACTTGTTGAGTCCGGCTCTGAAGGCTGTTACACTATTGGTGGACACCACCTACTCTCGAAGTCAGTTCCAAGTGCCCACCTCTCATTCTGTGCATTAGTTGTTCCTGACATTTCCCTTGAATCTTTCTTCTTCCAGTGACATCCTGTGGGAGAATTTTGAACTTCTGGAATAACACTGAGGGCTCCACTAAATTCTGGAAGGTTGCACTCTCCCTTTTTTTGAGTCTCCTACCCAGTTGCCCAACCCTATGCTTAGACTAGGTAGTTCTGTCAAACTCTGATGAGGTTGCTACCTCCCTCAATCACTTTTTATCTGCCTGTGCCCCCTCTCTGCTTCTCCCTCTCCTTCTCCACACCTACTCTTTCCTCCCCACCCCCACTCCACTTGTTCTCCATTCCTCTTACTATTCCTGCTGCTACTCTCTGTTTTAAAAAAAAAATCTCTCAACCCCTCCAGAAGCTACAGTCCTAATGAACCAGACCCTAATCATCTTTATCTCACTGCCCCCTGTTATTTCTACCCCTATCTCAAATATTCTTAACCATTTTCTCTGAACAGGTACAGTCCCTGGTGTTTGGAAGAGAGCAAGGCCATTCCTTTACATAAAGGTAGCAATCCAACTGGCCAGGCAACTCTACCGCTAACTCCCTCCTCTCTGCTTTTCCTAAGCTTCAAAAGCACCTGGTTCTCTCTCAGCTCTCCCCTTTCTTCCACTCTTTAGCTTTCCTTAACCCATTCCAATCTGGGAAACCACATTCCACCACCACTTCACTGCTGTGACTCATTGACTTCTCCCTGAAGGGGATGGATCAGGGTCATGTCACTACCGCTGTCTTTGTCAGTCTGGCTAAGCCCTTCGACAGAGTTGCCTACCCATTCCTTCTGGAAGCCTTCAACACAGTCACCTACCCCCCTCCTTCTGGACAGGCTAAGAGGTGCAGGACTCTGATCATGGAGTCAAATGGTTCAACTCCTACCTGAGGAGCAAATACCAAGCTATCCTCATAGGGGAGTCTCACCCCCAATTGAGTATTGAGTTTCACAAGGTTCTGTCCTTGGCCCAACAATGCAGTTCTTCATTTTCTTAAATTACCTCCCGAAGCTCTGTGGCTCCTTACATATCCACGTGTACACATACAACTGAGTCAGGTTAGAGTCCAGTCTCCACCAGTCTCCATGCCCTTTCCAGCTAAAGGTGGCTTACTCTGTTAAATATCAAGGTGTTTGGCTTGACAATCACCTTGACATCTCCAGCCGCATTGGTGCCATCCATGCCAAAGTGCTCCTCAAGTTCACTGCTCTATGCAGGAACACAGCTCGTATCCCTCTCCCAGCCCAGTGAGAGATCATTGTAAAAATCATATTTCCTGCCTCCAACTACAGGGACGCGGTGTATGGTGTTGCTTCTAAATCCAGTCTAACTGCACTGGACACTCATTTTCACTCCTGCTGTCATTTTTTCCTTGGCTGCTTGTCCCATACCATCACTGCTCCCTCTGGTCCTCTCTTGCTCTCTCCTCTTTCAAGTGCAGATGCTTATTCAATTCTTCCACCCTTGTCTCAAAATCGTGGTTTGGTTCTCTCCTGTTACCACAGCTCTCTCCTGTGTTGCCCGCTCCTCTCCTCTTACTCCTATCATTCCTCTTACACTCTCTGTCACTCTGACCCACACTCTTTCTCTTTGCCTGTTACAGGGTCTGTCTTCTCTTATGGGCTCCCCCAGCTATAATCTTGCCTCCTACCTTCTGTCCACTCATCCTCCTCTCTCGCTGCCCAGAAAGCTCTCCTCCGTGACCTCACCACTCACATCTCCTCTCGCGTCTCATAGCCTTTCTCTCTTGCCTGTTTTTTGGGTTGAGTTTATTATTTTTGAACCACTTGCCAATAGATATACGAACATACAAAGAAGCCAGCAGAAGAAGGCCATTTGGTCTATCAAGTCTGTTCGTATTGCAGGGTCCACAGCTTGAGCTAATGTCCCTGCCCTCCTTTCCTCCCCACTCCTCCCATCCTCCCTACCCATGATCCTTACCTTCCCCCTATGCCTATCTCAGCCTCTCTTAAAGCTGCCCACTGTCTTCAACAAGATTACCTCTTCCGGCAGCGTATTCCAAATGTCCACCACCCTGTCTGTGAAGAAGTGCTTCCTGATCTCGCCCCCAAACCTCCCACCCTCCAGCTTAAAACTGTGCCCCCTCATGTTATGGTTGCCACTCAGCTTAAAGAGACTCTCCTTATCAACCTTATTTATCCCTTTTAAGTACTTGAAGGTCCCAATCATGTCCCCTCTCTCTCTCTCCTGTCTTCCAGGGAGTACATGTTCAGTGCCCTCAATCTCTCTTCATATGCCTTACCCTGCTGACCAGCTATCATCTTTGTAGCCCTATTCTGGACCTTCCCCAGCAGGTTAATGTACTTTTTGAGGTGTGGGCACCAGTACTGAACTCCATACTCTAGATGAGGCCTTACCAGTGACCTGAACAAGGGCAGTATAACCTCCTTTCTCCTACTACTGCTCACTCTGGATATGTATCCCAGTATCTTGTTTGCCTTTGCTGTTGCTTTCTTGCACTGCATGGAGTGCTTCAGGTCACTAGTGATCATCATTCCCAGGTCCTTCTCCTCCTCTGATGTAGATACTTGGACTCCACCCAGGTAGTACTTTGTCCTGGGATTCTTTACTCCAATATGCATAACTTTGCATTTTTTGGCATTGAAGCCAAGCTGCCAGATCCTGGACCACCTCCCCAGCTTTTCCAGATCTTCCTGTAGGTCCTGTATCCCTTCAGCTGTGTCCACTCTCCTGCATATGTTTTTTTCCTTTTTCCTTTTCCAGACTGTGTGCATTCCTACTCACAGTTTTTTTCTATTTCGATTTACTGTCATATTTTGCACTGCTAATATATTCCACAATTATTTTGTAGCTCAAATAATTTACCTGTATACCTGAGCATTATTTTGCTTGCTCTGTAAACACTACTACAAAATTTATTTTTCCTTGTGCTGTTGATTCTGCGCCTTCTCCCCAGGATACCTCTTGAAACGAGTTGTCCTCACCTCATTGAAACTTTTCATAATAAATAAGTACAAAAAGCATGTATTAAAGAGGCAGTGTCACTCGCTCATGGCAACATTATTACAAACAAGTCACTTAACTCTTTAAATGCTGAATATGTTTGAACATATATATATTCTGGGCTTACCAAACTTTCTAAGGAACGGTTTTACAAAAGTAAGTGTACTTGTAAACTTCAGTAAAGTTTCTTAAATTAAAAAAAAAATTCTGGGCTTATACACAGTACAGTATACTCCCACAGCATTGTAAGGGTTAAAGTACAGTTGCCCAATGCACAGGGAAAGTATGCAGTGTTTTTCCTTAGAACAAAAGGCACACCAGCATGGTACCATGTAATATGAGCAACAAGAAAATGGCGCCATCACATGATGGCGAAGCCAAAACCATGACAACAACCAGAGTGAGTAGCACTATGGCTACTGCCATTTCGAAGACCAACTTTACTATATTTTTGTGGGGGCTATGCACCCCAAACCTCCCCTTGCTGGGGGCTTTAACACCCACATCCCCCTAAGTAAAATAACCATCTCCAGGAGGAGCAACTTGGGGAAGTGGGAGAAACTCAAGAAGGAAGATGTTCCCTGGGCAAGAAAAAAAAAATTAAAAAATGCTACTAGCTGGGAACCGAACCCATCACTGTCTGCATGACCTACCCTGCTAAGCCAGCAGCATGGTTTGCAGCTCACAGTGGCTGTACTACATCTGGCATCTCCTAGCTCTCTCCCCACCACTCTATTCTCGCTCTTTTCCCTGTCGCTCCTTTTCCACCATCGCTATATTTCATCCCTCGCTATGGTTTCAGGAGCTCAAATTGAGTAGCTCAATGTGAGTCGCCCATATTATGGATTACCCACCAGCACAACAGACATGGCAAGAACTGTTAGCTCTCTTACCTCAAACTTGTGTTTTATTAAAGGGAAAGTCCCCACAATCTATTTTCTGTATAGCTGTGCAGTATGTAGGCATGAGCAATGATTCCCCCTCATGCAGCCCCCTAATTTCATCCTAATTTAAATATAAATGTCGTTGCTTCATTGTTCTGCACTGGTGTGGAAACCTCTTTTACTCCACTGCAAAGATCATGACCCCACTCATGCAAGGCATAATGCGGGTTGGTGATGCGTACCTGCACAAGTCAGCAGAAGTTATAATTTCAGTCAGTTCTGTTACATGTCTTTTGAAGTCCCTGTATTCTCTAAAAGCATTTTTTTCTGACCCAGATACACTTTAAACTACAGAAAACAGCAGGGCACTAACTATGCCTTGAAAGTTTCATGGCAGCATAAGACAAGAACATAGGGACTGCAGAGGACAGCAACAACAATGACTGATACAGTATCACTACTGCAGTCTTTACCAATAAAACATCATAAAATTCCAGGATGCATTACATGAGCTGGGTCATGAAGTTTACAATGGAGTCAAGCAGATCTTCACACCACACTTAAGTACCTTCATTTACATTTAAATCCTGATAATTAGGAGAGGACGATAGAGGCAATCACTGTACTGGGCAGTCCAGGGGGAGTGTCAGGGTTGTGCCCGCACTAGCCACCATGCACTAAGGTACATAGTACTGGCATGGGGGGATGGGGGCATGAGTTATCCCAGGAAAGACCCTGCCATAAATGTTACATGCCCCCCTCGGTGGACACCCACTGATTGCCTACAGTATGTGTACCTGACTGTAGTAGCCATACTGTATATGGAAAAGGGACCAAAAGACAGCCCTGAACAGCATATCAATACAAAGTACCAGAGGACAGCTATAAGTGGAGAGTGATCTCTGCACAATCCTGCATTTGTGGCAGAGCATCTTGCGCTAGTATCAGACCACAAAACCTTTAGTACGATGAATTTACCTCGGGTTTCGTATAGCACTAATAGTAAGGGAATGCTTGGATTTAGTTTTCCTGTTTATCTCAGGTATCCATAAAGCTTGCTCTGTTCAAGCATATTGTAGGACTGAGCTGTTAACAGGGGTTGTAAAACTAGAGTTCTTATCATTATATATATATTCTTTGCAAAAAAACTACATTAATGCACCAGTTAGGGTAACTTAATGCCACAAAAGTAGGGAAATATGGCATTAGAGTTTCCCACCCTAACGCCCCTCCCCCCAAGCAGCAAAAGGAAAAAACATTAGGGTTTTGGGTCCTTGGAGTCTTGACGAATCAGTCATGGGGTCCTCCTTGGGGGTTGTCAACCCTAATGCCCACCCCATTCGGTGAGCAAACAATGTCACACATGATCTCTTTTCTTCACGCAGGGCCCAGAGTGGGGAGAGGTGAGCATCACGGTTGACAACCCCCAAGGAAGACCCCACCAATGATTCACCAAGACTCTGGAGACCAAAAACCCTAATGATTATTCTTTTACTGCTTGGAGGGGGTGGGGTCATTAAGGAGGGAAACCCTAACTACACATTTCCCTACTTTGTGGCATTAAGTTACCCTAACTCGTGCACTAAGACCATTTTGTGCAAAGAATGTCTTTACTTTTTGAGATACTATAATTGTATCAGCATTTCCCCCGTGGGAGCACAGCACCCTCTGGGCTCTGTGCTTCCATCCCTCCATATATGTGTACATGTATACAGTACACACTCGGTGACAGTGCGGTTGGCAGCTGGTTGTGGTGGAGAGAGGAGGGCTGTGCCAGCTGCCAGCTCAGGGTTGGGGCAGGTGGATGGGGTGGAGGGTCACTACTTGCCAGAGTTGGGGGGATGGGGGTCCATTAAACCACCAGCGAAAGGGTTACATTAATTATACGGGGGATCGAGAATAGAGAGGGTGGTCCACTAGACCACCAGAGAAATGTTTCACATGAATCTACAGGGGATCAGGATGGGGGGGTTACTCTGAACACCAGGGACCCTTTTTTATATGTCAAGTGAAGTATCGGGTGGGTGAGGGACCACTAGCCACCAGGGTATGCAATTTTATATGTTGGGTGAGGGATCATGTTGGTGAAGGGACCACTAGGGTATATTCTTTTTTTCTTGGACCAGCAATCGGCAATCATTGGGGGGGCACTAGCCACCTGGGTTATATCTTTTTTTTTTTTTATAATTAAGCCAGCAACTGGCAAACATGGTGTGAGGGGAACACTGGCACCAGGGAGTATTCATTTATTTTTCTCAGGCTACCGATCAGTGGGAGGAGAGACCACTAGCCACCAGAGATGCATCTTTTTCTCTATATTCAGGCCAGCGACCAGTGGAGGGGCCACTAGCTACCAGGGAGCATGTTTATTTTCATGCGGGCTGGCAATTGGTGGGGGGTGGGACCACTAGCCACCAGGGACTGTGGCTGCATGTCAGGCAGGGACTGGGGGGGCCTCGTTAAGCTCCACACAGCCTATGTAAATGGACCCATAAATGGCATGCAAATGGCCACCTAGCACCTTGCATGCTCAATGGGATCATTTACATAGGTGTGTTCATGAACTGGAAGTAGCACACTAGTGCTATTCGTTGTGGGGCCATTCACGTGGCTGTGGGTCGGGGCAGTGTTAGTGGGGAAGCGTTGGTGGTACAGGGGTTACCGCCAATGCAATCTAGCCCTATTCGTCAGATAGCATGATGTGCTATCCTACTGTGAATAGCAAATTTTAAAAACTAGGCAATTGTAAATTGCTATGCAAAATTTTGCATTGCTCTTTGCGATTTTTTGGTGAATCTGGTCCCTGATCTTAAGACTGACTGGAATAGGTACAGGTAATTGTGAAACCTGTGCAAAAACAAGTCCAAGTCAGTCAAGAAGGACTATGTTAGGAGTCTTCAGGGTAAAAATCTGACCAACCCAATGCAATTCTGGGGACAAATCAATACCATACTGAATGAAAGGGCGTACTCATTCAACTGCAGATATGATTGTGGCCAGAGCATCAGTGAACCAAAACTCATTGCTGATGCCTTTAATTGCTTTTTCACTGATCTACCCAGATTCAAATCTGCCTCCTCCAGGTCTCCTCTCCCACCAATGGGTCAAGAGGTAACTAGTGCCCTGAACCCCCATTTCCACCTACGTCTTGTCCTCAAATTCCGGAGTGTACGCCCTCATAAAACTTATTAAATCAGATGGTGTGGCTGGGTTTGACAGCCTGGAGCCCAGAATACTCAAACTAGCTGGCCAGTCATTGCTTGCTGTTACCCTCCTAATTAACAGATCATTCCTTGATGGAAAAATCCCAATAAAATGGAAAATGGCAGTGGTGGTTCCTGTCCACAAAGGTGGCCAAAGGGACCTTGTGGAAAACTATCCCCCATCTCCATCCATTGCTAATTGGCTAAGGTACATTAAAAGATAGCCTACAATCAAGTCCGAAACTACCAGAAACTGCACCACCTGCTCAGTGGCCATCAGCATGGCTTCAAGAAGCACCACGGCACCAGCACTGCCCTGATTAATTGCAGATGTTCTGGATGCCGTGGACAAAAGATAAAAGTACCAGAAAATGAGTAGCACTTTCATCAGAAATGTGATTTCAATTTCACGAATCAAACAAGGATACAAAATTCATCAGAGCAGTCAGACGTTCAACTGAATAATACACTGAAGAAATACTGTGTTATATATATTCTACACGGATAGGACTTTTTCCCCATGGGGAAAACACATCAGATATATCAGTATATATCTGATACTAATTAACTAATATATGCACTACTAATGAAATTACACCAGCTTATTACAATGTAATAAACATCTTATTCACAAACTATTACAAATATATACACAAAATATACATCTGATTAAGACACTATTAACAAGTGTAACAACCAGCTTATTACAACACTATTAACATGTCTAACAACCACCTTACTACAATACAACTATAATGAAATGTCCAAATAATCTATTTTGTGTCCATCCTTACGTAATATATAAAACATCTGGGGCCAGATATTCAAAACTTAGCCCAGGTGCTATGGGGTGTTTGCCCATGCTAACCATATTTTGCACCTGATTTTTGGGTGAGGTCTATATTCACAGACCCCCCCCAACATGGGTAGAACCCATTGGCACCTGAGTGCTAAGGTACCATTGCACCCATGCAAATGAAGGGGTTGTCCCTTGCATATGGGCACAGCAGCATATTCATAGGTTTGCACAGGTGTTAACTACCACTCAAATGGACACAAATTACTGCCTCTGCAAACCCTTACTTAAAGGGGCACAAGGCCCTGGTGTCAGGCAAAGGTACTGCAGCCGCCTGCCCCGGCTCATGGAAGCAATGATGTCCCTAGTGTTCGGGTGGCACCTCCACCCTCAGATCCCAATCTCAGTACTGTAAGAAGTATTCCATGGTGTCTTGGGATACCCCCTTCTTCTGATCCCCATCCCCATACTGAACTAAGTAGTCCCTGGTGTCTAGTGGCACCCCCACCCTCTGATCCCTGTCCCTGTACTGTAATAAGTAGGCCCTGGTGTCTAGTGGCACCCCCCCACTCTCTTATTGCTTGGCGCTGTTGAATAAATGATGTCCCAGGTGTCTAATGGCACTTCCACCTTCTGATTGCTCACTGCTGTTGAATAAATGATGTCTCTGGTGTGTAGTGACACCCCCCACCCTCCAATTACTTGCCGCTATTACGTAAATGATGACCCTGATGGCTAGCAGCCCCCCACACTGGGAACACCAACTGTCCACCCCCATACCACACTGGCTGGTGCTACATGGATCTGATATGGCAACCGGTACAGCCCTCCTCTCACTACCTTGGCTGGAATCTGTATGGACTGAGAGGGAGCAAATGTCCTGTGTACTGTAAAGGGACCATGCATACTGTCTACTCTATAATTTTTTTTTTATGCATGTGTCATTTTTAAAGTACAACCTGCCACATTTTTTTTATTTTATTTTTATTAGTTTTAAAAGAAAATCTTACAAACAGCCACAGCTGACACAATAACAGTCGAGAGGTTCATAGCATACTTACAGTCGGATACCTGAATAATGCAGGTAAGTGTTCAACTTCATATGAGGGCCAACAGACATTTAATTATACCACAACAATGTTTTTGATAGCGTAAGTCAGCCTCGCCACAATGGCCTGACCAATATTTTAATGTGGCTGACACATAGAGCTCAACAGTCTTTTATTATGTTGCTTGAGTGCAGGCGCAAGCAGCATCTTGCAGTAGTACCACATTGAGAGGTGTGTCTGTGTTGGTGAATGCAGGACATGCTTTAGTAGGTGCATCCCTCATCCCCCAATTAGCGAGCATGCTAGCACTGATGTGGAAATTATGGAAAGTACCACCAACTTGAAAGAAATCTGCCGTTACAATCAGAGACAAGTTCGTCATGCAACGGCTGATGACACACCTCCCCAACAAGCCTTTCATGGTGAAACTTCTCAATAAACATCGTGGCTCCTGCTGTCCACCACACACACTCCCCATACCAACATCGGGGGTGGCCAATCCCCCGTGTCGGCATGTTCCCCCATCCCACACACTTTCTATAGCGCTGATGTGGAAATTATGGAAAGTACCACCAAGTTGAAAGAAATCTGCCAGTGCAATCAGAGACAAGCTTGTCAGGCAGTGGCAGATGACACGCCTCCCCAATGTGCCTTTTCTGGTGAAACTTTTCAATAAACATGGTGTCTCCAGCCGTCCGCCACACACAATCCCCATACTGACATCAGGGGTGGCCAATCCCCCATGTCGACATGTTCCCCCACCCCACACACTTTTTTTGCCGATGGGGCCCAATCCCCGTCGGAATCAGCCCCCATCCAAACTCATGGGGCACACTGGGAGCCCACCCCAGTGTGCCCAACATCTCCCCAAAACTCATGGGGCACTCTGGGAGCCCACACCAGTGTGCCCAACATTATTTTTAGTTCACCTGTAAAGAAAGAAAACCATCCTTTGATGTCCATTATTTGTTTTTACCTGTAAAAAAGAAAATGGTCCCTCATAGTCCCCAGTGCCCCCTCCCCCAACCCGCACCCACCCTTTGTGCACCCCACCTCCCCACACCCCCCATCCCATACTTACCTCTGGAGGTCCAACACTGTGATTGTCTGTGGAGTGGGACACGTCTGGACTCGTCAAAGCTGAACTGCAAAATGAAGAAATGCCAGTAAGCTATATAATGGCATCAATGGGGGGGGGGGGTTCAACTTAGGTGGATATCGCAGCCATTTTTTTTAATTTTGGCTCCAAATTTTCAACATGGGGTTCTTGGGACCCCACCTCATGAATACATGCTCTGTCATCTCATTATTCAGTCCTGAAAGGTGATTTTGCAGTCACTGCATGGAATCAACTTTTGGGACCAATTAATGAAATGACAGTGCCACTCTTCATGAGGTGGAGTCCCAAAAAGCCTATGTTGCAAATTTGATGAAAATATTCCCAGAAATTACTGCATTATGCAGTTTCCATGCATGCTCATAACTTCGACAATTTCTAATTTTGTCATTCCAGATTTTCAACATTGCAATTTTTTCACACCTCTTTGTGAACAGTACAGCTGTCATTTTTCACATCCTGCCCAAAATGTTAATCTGGACAGATTAACAAAATCTCAGTGCCACTGTTCATGAGCAGAGGTCCCAAAATGCCTATGTTGAAAATTTGATTAAAAAAATCCCAAAAATAATTGTGTTACGGGCATGCGTTGTGCAGTTTCTACGCACACTTATGACTTCACCAATTTTTCATATTTTCACTCCAGATTTTCAACATTGCCATTTTTTTACACCTCCTCATGAACAGTACAGATGTCATTTTTCACATCCTGCCCAAAATGTGTTTTTGCACCTGTGGCGCCAAATGGCACAGTCGCTGTGCAAAATCACCTTTCGGCTAACAAACTGATAGTGCCACTGTTCATGAGGTGGGATCACAAAAAGCCCATGTTGAAAATTTGAAGTGAAAATACCAACAAACACCTGGGGCATTAGGGTTTCCAATTGTAATGCCCCACCCTGTAGAGACTGACAGGCGTCAGGGGTGTGACTTGAGATCGTCGGCTGTAATGCTGAAGCCATTTCACCCCCACCCCCACTCTGCAGCCAGTGACAGGCATCAAGGTGTGCCTTGGAGTCTTTGGCCCCAAAGTTCACCCCATTCTCCTATACTGCACCCACCACAGAGTATTTCCTTATGGAACAGGGTGAGCATAATGTCCGAAGACCCCAAGGCACACCTCGACACTTGGTGTCTGCAGGGTAGGGTGAGGTGAAATGGCATGAGCTTTATGGCCGATGACCCAAAGGCACACCCCAATTTCTGTCAGTGTTTGCAGGGCGGGAGTTGATATTAGTTCAATACTTCACTGCCATTCCTATTATGCATCTCTCGAACTCCTGCACTACCAATGCCAATGCCAGCAAGACAACAATCGGCATTGACAAATGCTTGTATACTGTAGTGGTCGTACATCCCAAATGGTATCTACAAAAACAGTTTGCAAAATCCCAGAATTCTTGCAGTAAATTGGGTTAACACATATTAACATTTAAAATCTCTTCAACGCATGTAACGTTACTAAAGCTTGGCTAGATAAACCGCATAACTGCTAAACCTGAACTTGCTCTTAGGTTATTAAATGCTTATCGGTAACAGATACAAATATAAGCGGAGTTTATCTTTTAGTCCCAGTACATCACAACACGTCCGAGTCTGTGATACCTGACTACAGGCTGAGTCAGTTTATCAAAAGGTACACACACATATTTTCCTTGGGTAAAAGAAATCCTCCTGCTGGGAGGGGCTGTAGTGGTGAGGGAGACCACGTGGTCTATGCCATATTGCCTTTACCATGCGACATAGCTCCCAACATTGTAAGGCTCAATTCTAAATCCAAATACATTACAAAAGGAAAAGCATTATTATAGCTACTCAAGTGCAATAACACTGTCTTACTGTTCAAATGGAGCTTGCTCAATCCCACATCGCTCTCAGCTCCCCCCATGAATCATATTCACATACATCAGAATAAACGTGCAGAATCGTTTATAGCACACAGTCCGAGTCACTTTCTGGAGCTTGTTCTGTATTTCTAAAATCCTTTGTAATTTTATCAACAAGCTTTCTGGCTTCTTGTGGATCACTAAAAAGATATACGTTACCAGAATATATCACTTTTAGTCTCACCAGGTGTTGTCAGGCTTGTGCATTACCTGGAGATCTCAGTTTAGCTTGCAGGGCATCGAAGTATTTGTGACAGCTTCTCATCGTATAACTTATGTCTGGGTATATAAAGATGCAAGTGCCATCTGGTAATGAAACTGGCCCCAGCTTCCTCGCTGCCTCCAGGATGGGGTCTCTCTCTGATGCATACCTGCCAAAATGATGAGAAACATCCAAGGGGCTTCCTCATTGTCTGGACTCTTTCAAGGCATGAATCGGTATGCTCTGAGGGTTATTGGATCCCAGTTAAATGTTAGTGTCCTTGAGTCGCACACTTGTAAACACCAGTGGATTATCTCCTTCCATCATTTCCGAATTTGCCTAGCACTCTGAGGTTTGGTGACCTAGCATGATTTGTGAGTGCCTCAAATCTATATTTGAGGGCCCAATTATCTTTAACAAGTGCTGTCATGGGTGTGGCCACCCTCAAGGCTGCTCCCACTTCCTCCTTCACCTCGCCCACTGCTGCCTGGTATTCACATGTTGTTAGATGGGTTTGAAAGTCTGTGACTTCGCAATCTAAAGTGGCTGCTCTCAGATCCAACACCTGTACCGCCTGCAGCACATCCTTTAATGTGATTTCGGCCTCCTCAGGATTTCGTGCGGTGGATGTTATCAGTTTGCTGGAACAGGCAGCCTGCTGATTCTTCCTCCTGACACCTTCTCCCACAGCTTTCTTCAGGTTTTCCATTTAGAGATTTTTTTCAAATTCATTGGAAAAGAACTCCTAATGTCAGCTTTTCTTGTTGTGTTATTTCATTGTAACACCCAAATGTTATGTTTAAAACTGTTTTATGCAGGAACCTGAGGAGAGTGCATCTTGTCTCATTGGCTGCTGGCTCTGGCCCAATCTACCACACTATTGACCTTAAGTTAGAACACGTTTTATGTGGTCTAACAGGCATGTCTCAAGTCACCCAATTATGGCAAAATCATGCTGCAAATATTTTAAAATCCAGTCCTCTTGCTCCCCTATGCACCATCACCTTTGCCCCTACTGCCTCTCCCAGTCAGCTACTATATAGTTTTTTTAAATTTATGCTTTTCCCTCTGCCCTGCCATCTTACTTGGGATATACCCTGTAATCAGAGATATACTCTGTTCAGGATCTATGAGCCATCATTTAAGTGACAGGGAGTTTTTTTGCCCCATTTTCTCACCCAGTCCTTCCCTCCACCCCTGGGGCATAAGCACTGCCTCTGTGGGCCTCGATGTTCCAACGTCCACACGATAAGATTCAAGGTCAATGACCCAGCCCTAGGAGCCACTGTGGTGCCTGAACTGATCACACCCCTCCCGAGGTACACTGCCAAGAGGCACCTACCTCCGCCAGGCCAGTCACCTGACACAGTCACCCAACTCCACTCCTTACCCCAAGGTTACCTTTGTGGCAGTGCAATACTGGGCCACTGGGGGCAGCCTCATGCACTTCATTTTAATATATATTTTTGGTATATCTGCCTAATTCTCATTGGTGTATTACAACTGTTTTTGTTCTAATTTATTTTACTTTCACTTTTTCTCCTGACAGCTTGTATAATATTATTTAGTCTTTTTTTTTTTTTTGCACTGTACCATATATTTTTGCTGTATTCCACCTTCTTATAATGCCTTTCCCCGTGAGGCACACCTTGAAATGAGCCTTGGCTCTGTGTGCAATTCCCAGTCGACAAACGGTAACTAAATAAATACAATGTTGTCTGACCCCACTGCCCTGTGCTGCCTGTTATGCCAGAGTGATGCAACGTTCTGCTAGCTGACCAGATGAGTATTGGAACAGCTTTTCTATCAAACTAAGGAGTACGCAGTAAACAGTATTCTGTCATTACTGTACTCTAAGGACTTGAAATGATTTTCAGACACACTTCACCTCTTTGCATGATTACAAACTCATCCTCTCTCAGTGAAGAGTAACAATGACGTAAACCATGCAGAAAAATGTTCATTAAACGCATTGCTCTAATCGTCTTTCCTTGTCTAAGGCTGTCACAGAATGCTTATAAAAGAAAACTCTCTATCAGTGTGTCATCCTCCATAATAACAAAACATGGTACTTGCAAACCACTCCGCACATACATTATTTTAATGCTGTGAAAACATCTGAATCCCTTTTTTACAACTGTGCAATGTATATAAGAAGTTTAGTTCTCACTGGCCTGGGTAGCATGGCCTCACAAAAGGGAAATCCTTCCAGATAAACCTGATCAGCTTCTTAGACCAAATGGAAAACAAAATGGATGTACGGCCAGCGTATATCTAGATTTCAGTAAGGTGTTTGGCAAGAGGCTGCACAGGAAGTTGAGCACTGGAAAGCTAGTTTAGCCCCAGAGACAGCAGAGATGTAGAACATGACACATTGAAATTATTTTGAAATGCTGGGCATGATGTAGCTTTGTGCTGTATGATTCCATAAATAAGGAATACGCCATAACAGGCTGTGCTTTAAAGGAATAATGTCAACCCCTTTAGGCTTCTAAGTGTCCCTAGTTAAAAAAACATATTTTATGATTGTTTGCATCCAATAGAATGTATTTATGTGGCTAGTAGTTTGGTTCTGATTCATTTTTTTTCTTTCCACTCCCTCCCCTTTCGTTGTGTTTTGATTGTAATGGCCTGACTAATGTGTATGAAATAAAGAAGAGTTAAAAAAAAATATAATAAAAGCAAACAACAGACTGACCACCATACTGGTGTTACCACACCAAAATGTGTTTGTTTACATTCCTTGATCAATTCCCACTGCATCTTTCCTGGACTTGGGAACACCCTCAACACAGTCTAGTCACTCACAATGCAGTAGGAGGAAGCCGAGACTATTGCATCATGAGTGGCTACACTGCTTGGGGGTGTTCCTAATGTTCTGGAGGTATGCAGTAAGAGTAGATCAAGGATTTGAAATAAAACAAGGTTGGATCACACAATTAATGTGCATGTTAGTTCTACTAAGAAAAGAGGCAGATTAAATCACATGCAACACCAGTGAATTTTAGAGAAAGTAAGCAATCATAAAATGTCAGTTTTCAGCTTGAAATAGAACAATGCAAAAAGAGTTGACAGTGTCTCTTTAAAGGATTTTTTATGTATACCCCAAGTTGGTAAGGACACAAGGCTGAAGGTTTATTTAGAATCCAGTTAATGGACTCAGATTCACTGGAGCTGGATCACATTTAGGATTTTTGCAACTGAAGAGAGAATATCTTAAATCTTAAAAAAAATGTCAAATTAGACTTGGAATCAGAATCGGATTCCAACATTTAATATCTGAATCTGAAATTTGATTGCATACAAAAAGTATTTCTTGTCAGCTAAGATTTTTAGGATTTCAGGTTCAGAGCCGAATCATCCAGAATCCTAAAAAAATCCTAGCTGAATAGATTTAGGCAAATCCAACCCCCAATTTATACCAAGTATAAATATCAGTGAAATGTGACATAAGTACAGCATTAAACTAATGGATGGTTGA
Source organism: Neoceratodus forsteri (assembly GCA_016271365.2). NCBI lineage: Eukaryota > Metazoa > Chordata > Ceratodontiformes > Ceratodontidae > Neoceratodus > Neoceratodus forsteri. The sequence continues at coordinate 168,515,934 of JADMNL010000027.1, forward strand.
TCTAGTCAATACTAGGGATGGGTGAACCAGCTCTGCCGCTCATCCGAACCCCCTGAACTGGGCCGACTCGGCTCTGACAGGGAAAAACAAGCCTTTCATTGTTCTACCCGAGTTGTCGAGTTGGTCTGGTTCAGAAGTGTAGTCTGGTCCAGAAATAACACTCTCACCACCACTACTGCATGCAAGTCACTAAACAAGGCAGGGCATTGTGCAGAAATAAAAAACTAAAAAGCTTTTCTCCCCCAATCTCTAACAAATACTCTCGAGTCAATTGACCGTCACTTGACCAACAAAGGCAAACTCTCATGATACTGGTGCACTGAAGAGATCCAACCATTGAAGTTCTCTGTTCTGTGACTGACTCATGTTGTAGCCAGTCTTGTGTGTCAGCCACCAGAGGACATCCCTAGGAGACAGTGCATCGAGCACATTTGGGGCTTTGCATTAAAAGGAGGCAGTTGTATGTGTGTGTGTGTGCACGCACGTGCATGTGCAGTGAAAATGAAACATTTTTCATTTTCTTCTTTCCTAAATCAGAAAGAGATAAGGATCGCAGAGACCAACAAACACAATAGAAGACTGAAGGGGGGAGGGTCACATCTCAGACTCTGTGTTGCCCATCTCTGCATCCAAACTAATACTGCTAAGTAAGCAGTTAAGTTGGATCCCAAAACATGGATTCAGGATCACAGTATGTTACGGAAAAGGAACATATGGCCAACACCAACAATATGGCTGAAATTGTTACACATAACAATAAAAATATTTCCCGAAAACAAATTCAGAACAAGAAAGGGAAATTCACTGCTGAAGATATAATTAATACAATTGATGAAAATGAAGAAACACAACCAGAAAAAGCAAAGAATGTTGGTGATTAGCACTGTCAGCATTGCCAGAAAAATCAGATAAAAGGAAAGCATACAAATGGGTAGCCAAAACAGTTAGACCTAGACAGTCAGTGATTAAGGAAAAAGATCTACCTAGTACCACTAGACAAGGTACGTCACAATATGCCACTCATGCATATCATGCTTCTTCATCAGAAAGTAGTGCCTCTGATGAAGAAGAGGTTGTAAATGTATAAGAACAAGATCACGATGTATCGCAGTTATGCTCTTCCAAAGGTGATGAATTAGAATGTGATACCAATGAGATAGAGGATGCCACCTGGGTTCCCCCACCCATAAAGAAAAAACACATACAGCAAGCACCACCAGTAGCCACACCCAGCAGTGGAAAGACAATCAATAATAATGGTAGTTTTTCTGGGGACAGACACAATGTGCATGAATCAGGGTCAGAAACAACTGCCACCAAAATTGCTCCAGTTCCTAGCATGACGACAAAATGTTCCACCGCAGTTGTGTGGAGCTATATTCATGAAAGTCCCAAAAATTAATGTTTTGCTGTCTGCACCTGTTGTCATCTGGAAGTAAGCAGGGGGAAAGTGAGGGGCCAGTTTGAGACAACATCACTAAAAAAGGCATTTGCAAACAGCACATCCAACCATTTGGCCACAGCAAGAGACAAATATTTGTGATGAAAATAATCCTACAGACAATAGTGACGGTGAAGAGGCGGAGAGACATGGCAGAAAAAAAAAAACATATTCAGCTTCACTGACAAAAGTATTTGGATGGGCTACAGCTTAGCCACTGCAGTCCCATGGTTTTTGTTCCCCTACACGAACTAAACAGCAGACCATTACTGCGGCACTTGAACAAAAAACTACCCACAGTAGATCACATCAAGTCACATTAAAAACAAGCATTTGTCCATGCTGAATGTTTCCTTGCATGGTTTATGTGGCAGGGGTGTATTGTGTTAGCTGAACTTCTGGTGGGAGGAAAAGCCTGCCTGAACTATGTTTTGACAAGCTGTTATATTTTGGACAGCATTTGAATACAGAAGCTTGGGTAATAAGAAGGCAATGTTGAAAATGTGGGGTGCAAATATTCAGATTTCTGCAGTTGTGAGCATGTGTACCAAAACTGCACCTTTGTCATTTTTTCATATTTTGACCCCAAATGTTGAACATAGTTTTTTTATACCCCAGCTCATGAACCCCGTGGGAGCTCATTTTCAAATCTGTGGGAAAATGGCATTCCGCGCCACAGGTACAAAAACACATTTTGGGCAGGATGTGATAAATGACAGCTGCACTATTCATGAGGTGGTATGGTAAAATGGTTACACTGAAAGTTTGGAGTGAAAATATTGAAAATGACCAAAGTTACATGCGTGCGTAGAAAAGTTTGAATGACCGTGTGTAACTTGGTCATTTAGGGAATTTTTTTCACCAAATTTTCAACATGGCCTTTTTGGGACCCCACCTCATAAAGAGTGCCACTATTATTTTGTTCATTCTGCCCAATAGGAGATTTCACACAGCGACCATGCCATTCTGAGCCACAGGTGCGAAAACACATTTCAGGCAGGATGTAAAAAATGACAGTTGTACTGTTCATGAGGAGTTGTGAAGAAATGGCAATGCTGAAAATCTAGAGCAAAAATATTAAAAATTGGTGAAGTTACGAGTCTGCATAGAAACTGCGCAATGCACGCTCATAAAGCAGTCATTTTGGGGATTTTTGGCATCAGATTTTTTACATGGGCTTTTTGGGACATCTCCTCATGTACACTGGCACTGTCATTTTGCTAATCAGTCCCAAAAGGTGATTCCACGCAGTGACCATGAAATCAACTTTCTGGACGGAGTAATGAAACGACAGTGCCAGCATTCATGAGTTGGGGTCCCAAGAACCCCATGTTTAAATTTCAGGTCAAAATTCCTAAAAATAACTGAGATACTAACATAAGTTGAAAACCCAGTTGATAGCCGTTATACAGCTCATACCTTGATTCCTCAGTTCATGGTTCAGTGCAGATGTGTCCCGGTCCACAGAAGATTGCAGCCGCCGACTTCTGAAGGTAAGTATGGGGTAAGGGGAGGTGGGTGCACAGAGGGAGGGTTGATGGGGAGAGGGACCGTGAGATGTTGAGGGACCATTTTCTTTTTTACAAACTTACAAAAAAAGACATCTGGGGACAGTTTTCTTTTTTTTAACAAGGTATAAAAAATGTTTACTTCAGGACACTGGGAGTGGGCTCCCCAGTGTCCCAGTGGGGTTAGATAATGCTGACATGGGGACTGGGCACCCCGATGTTAGCACAGGTTGGAGAATGGAGGGTGTGGAGTGGACAGCATGTAGAGGGAGAGAGCGGGACAGCTTCATTCACATACCAGGACAGGGAACAAGGGGTGCGGGGAGGGCAACACACAGAGGGAGGGAGTGGAAGGGCTTAATTTTGATACCAGGAAGGGAACAAAGGGTGTGGGGAGGACGGCATGCAGAGGGAGGGATCAGGAGGAAATGCAGCTGATACCGAGATGGGGAACAAAGGGTGAGGAGAGGACAGCATGTAGAGGGAGGAAGCAGGAGGGAATGCAGCTGATACCAAGATGGAGAACAAAGGGTGTGGGGAGGACAGCATGCAGAGGGAGGAAGCGGGAGGGAATGCAGTTGATACCGGGACTGGGAATAAAGGGTGTGGGGAGGATAGCATGCAGAGGGAGGAAGCGGGATGGAATGCAGCTTATCCCAGGATGGGGAACAAAGGGTGAGGGAAGGACAGCATGCAGAGGGAGGAAGTGGGAGGGAATGCTGCTGGTGATAGGGAAACAGAGGGTGCTTAATGCAAACGGTAGCAAAGAATAGGGGATTGAGCTGTCTGCTTATCGGCTAGCATTATGCAAATGAAAGGAATGAAGCGCTCTCATTGGAACACTTCAATTCTTTCAACTAGAGAATGGCTTCCAGCTGTGAAACTGTGATTAATGTCACAGTCTGGTTGCATGCTCATTGGTCTGTCAAGGACAAGCCCACTGTATAGTGCTGTGCATTGGACTCATCCCTGACACACCTTCAAAATATCGCTCTTCCGCAAGGTGTTTCTTGAGCACACGCAAGGAAATGTAATTAATTAGTTAATAGCTGGATTTATTGCCAAGAACCTGCAACCATTTTCTGTGATGGAGAATGAGAGTTTCAGAGCCCTTTTAAAATATTTTGGTCCATGTTAAAACATACCAAGCTGTAAATATTTTGCGACTGTGGCTGTTCCTAAAATATACAAATTTATGTAAAGTAAAATAAAATTGGCTCTTCAAGACAGTGAATGTGGTTCTGTGCACCTGACCACAGACATGTGAACAAGTTCTTAAACCACTGATTATATGTGCATCAGAACACATTGGGTGTCACAGTCGTCTTCAAATACTACCACAAGAAGCAGTGTACAGGAAGGAAGACAAAGAATGGCAGCTGTTTGCATTACCATGTTTGATAAGCATCACACAGCTGACAATATTTTCGAAGAGTTGCATGACAAAATTTCTGAGTGGTTAGAGCCTTTGGGACTCACTACTGAATTTGTGAGTTCAGACCATGGTACCAATATTGTTAGTGCATTGAAACACGTTGGTTTTACTCACATTCTTTGTTTTGCGCACTCATTAAATCTGTTACTGCAAGCTTTCCTTTCCAGTGACAACAGAATAGTAACACTAGTGGGAGCTGCAAAGAAAATCTGTGATAATTTTGGTCACTCTGTAAAGTCATGTGGTATCGTGGCTGACCACCAGAAAAAAATGTCTTGCCAATACAACAATTAAAACAAGATGGAACTCAACTTTTTACATGTGTGAGAGACTTCTCGCACAAAAGAAGGCAGTCCATGAATATACCATGGTGCACAACATGGCAGACGGTGTCGTGCTGAATTCATTCCAGTGGGGCATCATGGAGCATCATATAGTGCTCTTGACTCTCTTTAAGGAAGCAACTCAATAGAGTAGCAAAGAGAATGTTACTCCAAGCCAGGTTATTCCCATCATACATTTATTGAACAAGGAACTCAGGAGACTGCGTAGAGGTTTTGACCAAAAAGGAGACCCATCTGGTGTATCCCTTATGGATTGACTGATACAGCGATCCCAAAATTGTAGAAGACTTCACAATATCGCGACAGACAGAAACGTACTTCTTTCCATTCTTCTTAACCCTCAGTTTAAGTTGCAACAGCTGCCTCCTTCAGGTCTTGGTGACTCTTACCTCAAATATAAAAACATACTGATTTCAGCAGTCGCACTGGAAAAGGAAGGAACAATATTTGACAATACAAGTGAATCACGTGATGTGGATGCTGCATCTGATGATGCAACATCTATTGGTGGTGACAGCGATAATTTCCACTGAGTGCCACCATGTACTCCTTCATAAACATTGGGTAGTCCTGCACAAAGTCCTCTTTCATGATCTTTGAAAAAGGCATGTCATTCTGAAAAGCACACAGATGACTCTCACACTTTTTGGTCAAAACTCATGGAAACTGATTATTCAGATGTGTCTGTCGTGGAGTCGCCTTCTTTGTCTTTGTCTGATATTGTGGATGCCTATTTATGAGAACCGCTCATTAATTTGCTGATGACACTTTTGAGTACTGGCTGGAAAGGAAAACCTTCTGGCTTGCACTATCTGCCTTTGCTATTAAGCTTCTTCATTGCCCTCCCACTAGTGTTTATTGTGAGTGTATATTTAGCACAGCTGGAAATGTTGTCTCTGATTGCCGCACAAGGCTTACTCCTGAAACTGTACAGCACCTTACCTTCCTAAAAGTCAGTCTCAACAAATTCTCTTACCAGTTCAGTGAAGAGTGGCAGGAACATAAAAGCAATGATGATGAACAGCTGCAACAGGTGTTTCCTAATAAAGGTGCTTCCTTAGTGGTGTTTGAAGATGATGGTGATGATATTATTTAATTTAATGATTTATTTCTTTGAAATCGGAGAACAAAGTTCAGCAACCAGAACAGAAAGATCAGTAAAAAAAAAATTCCTTCTTGTGGGTCACGGTGTATATGACATCATGTGTACTGCTGTATGTGTTTTTCACATTCAATTTGAGAACCCAGTGGGAGTGTAATTTGTTTATTCAGCAAGTTAAAAATGCAAACAGAGCAAGGACAGTGAATTGCTTGATGTCTACAGTACAGGGCAGGACCAAGAGGGAAACACAAAGTAAAAATACCTATATGCAGAGATGTTGCAAAATAAAATTTCACTAGTGAAATTGCCTCAAAATCGTCAATTTCACTGTGTGAAATATTTTGCAAAATTCATGTATTTCATGAAATATTTCGTGGGTGCCAAATGCAAAATTCTGACTGAAATTTGTAAAAATGCACTCAAAAATTGCCAAATGTCACCTAAAAACTGCAATATTTCACATTTCATGGTGCAATTTCACAATTTTTGTGTGAAATTTCATGATTTCCAGGTGAAATTTTGCAATTTTCAGGTGAAATTTTACATTTCACACCCATGAAATATTTTGCAAAATGTACAAATTTCACAACATATTTATTGTAATTAAATCTCTCAATTTCACACATGCACAGCTTCCATGAGTGCCAGCCCCTGCAGTCCTCAGGCCCTGCACTGTGCAGATCCTCACTGGCTTGACAACAGGGGGAGTGGCGACAGGGCTGGGGACTGACAGGTGGACTTCATGGCAGGAGTAGGTGGTAGCTGGGGCCTAACAGCTCTATAAAAAAACTGACTACAATTATTAGTTGTGGAAACTTGTAGGATATATCCAACAACTGTAATGCTGAGTGGGGGTGTGGGGGCTGGGGCAAGGTCAGCCACATAAGTTACAAAACACAAGTGATAAAAAATAGTTGGTCAATCAAGCAGGAGTGTGTGTGGGATGGTTTGGGGCCCATGATGCTTGCTATAATACCAAGTAGGCAAGCAAAATAATTACAAATAAAAAAATAACATCTCAAGTCAAAAGGACGGGAGGGATGGCTGGGGCCCCAACACATATACTGCTCATGCTGCCTGTCTCCCACCAAAAAACATGCCAGACTCAGTGAAGGTATGCACTCTACTATTGTCTTTCTGCTGTTGAATTTGTTGGTCTCTCTTTCTCTGTCTCTTTCTCTCTCTCTGACTAACATTTGACACACTGCCTCCTTTCACCACAAAGCCCCAAATGACCTGCATACACCGGGCTGGATTCACAAATGTTTGGGGGACTAAGTCCCACACTGCAACTCCAATTGTGGACCAAAATCTCGCCATAATAATGTTTATTGATAATAAGAAAAAACTGATTGTTACATTAGCATAGCACCAAATGACAACAATACACTAAAATAACAAAAAGCATCATTACAACATTGTTTGCACTCTAGTGCAAGATAGATTCTAACAAGGATACAAATATAAAGGTTATTATACGGCTAAGAAGAAAAATTATGAAACTGTATAAGTACATAAACATCAACAGATTATGTAGAGCGGAAACATTACAGCATAATTAGTGAGACAGTATTGATGATTCTTCTGTGTTCAATTACAAGTTACAGAAAGGGCCCCATATGTCTAGAAATGTATCTAACTTAGTTAACAAGTGACTTATTCTTTCATTGTTTGCCATAAAGTAGAGCTGTGTGGAATATAAAACTCTGCCTATGGAATAACCATTCCAATTCCGCAAAAGTCCAGAAATTTTTGCAATAATTCAGTGGAATTTCAAAAAATTTAACATTTCAGTTATTTCACTATATGTTAACAAGTGTATGTCCAAATAACACCAACTATGGAATGTACACAGAACATTATGGCTTACAGTAGTGTACCAAATTTCAGAGTTATAGATTGAAAGGGGGCAGAATTATGGGTAGCCAAACATTTAATCAAAATTTAGTTTTCAGTTATTTTGAGATAATTTTAAAATTTCTTATCCAAATTTCTCCACAATATCAAAATTCAGAGAACTGCCTAGAATGCATATATGCACCATGTTTTAAGTCTCAAGCTTTATTGGTGGCTGAGGTATAGGTAGCCAACTATTTTGCCAAAATTTGGATTTCTGTAATTTTAGTATAATTTTGATAGTATTCACTTGAAATGGTACAAACCATGATAGGTATACAGGCTATCACTACATTTGCATATGCACATAGTTTCAGATTTCTACCTTTAAATGGGACTGAGTTATAGCCTGCTAAACACGTTGCCAAAATTTAAATTTTGGTTAGTTCCCTCTAATTTTAAAACTACATATCCAAATTTAGCCAGAGTTGAAACATTCAAATTACTATACCACATGGTCATTTCTGAAAAAGTTCATATTTGCAGCTTTTACTGGGATTAAATTAAAAGTAGTCAAATTTTCTGGGCATTTAAACATTTCATTTTGCAAGATTGTAAACTACAAATTTATAACCCCCTGAAACTTTAAAACTAGAGAATGCAACACCATTAAGTTTGCCAGGTTGGTAACCCCACTCAGGTACTTGCAATTAAGGTGCTACTGGGTGCCCATAACAAAACCCCCACTGTATTATCAGTATACATTCCCCCTGAAGACTCTACCTCAGGCCTTCACATCATTCTGGACTACTTCAGTGCCAAAAATCACCATACTGAGACAATACTGATCAGTGATATCAATATAAACTGGCACTCACCTGCTGTTGGCCCCATAAAGGATGCTTTACTTGCCCCACACCTCTCAAATTGTCAATGCGCCAACCAGAATTAACTATAAGACTGGGACAAGTACAACCCTGGACTGGATAATCACCAATCGCCTCGATCGCATCTCGAACATCTCCCTTCACCCTGACTCCCTCAGTGACCACTTCCCCATCTCCTGTGATTGGTCCAACAAATACCAAGTAGCCCCACCCCAAACTATCTACAACAGAGTGCTAAATAGGGGTCATCTTGGGCTCCTAAAACAGTGGCTACAGAACCTTGACTGGACACTGCTTGACTCCATTGGTGACATCAACAAAGCACTGGGGCATTTCATAAATTTCTTTAATGTGGCTTGTGACACATACGCCCCCCCTAAAAAAGATGAAGGTCCATGGCACTGCACACCTATGCTAACACCGGAGCTGCTGAACAATATGGAACAACAGGATCATCTCTGGCACCATGCTAAAGCCTCAAGGAAGCAACGGGATATTCAAGCCTACAAAACTGCAAGAAATGCATGCACACAGGCCATTCGTCAGGAAAAAAGCAGATACCATAGAGAGATGCTGTCCAACACATGGGGAGATGGCAGGAAATTCTGGTCCAACATCAAAGATATCACTGGACAGGCCCCAAAGGAATCTTCTGCAATGCTAAACATCGATGGAGCCCTCATCTTGGACTCTATCACAATAGCGAACGCATTTAATGAAGCCTTTACTAACCTGAGCAGTGTGCTACCGATTTCTTTGATGATTCCAATTTCTTGAATGCCAACCACCATGAAACCAAGATCCCAGATTCTACTTTAAGAAGGTCTTCGTGAAGAAAGCTGCTGAACAAAGTGCTGGAGAAATCTAGTCACAGTGGGGACTCACTCGACCTCAAACTAATCGCACTCACCTTAGATGAAGTACTCTTACCTATTACAAAGATCTTCAACCTCTTCCTAACCCAGGCACAATTCCCGGATGTATGGAAAATGGTCCTGGTGGCCTTGTCCATAAATCAGTTGATCGATCCCTGCATAATAACTATAGGCCAATATCAATCCTCCCTCCACTTTCCAAAGTACTTGAATGCATTGTCGCAAACCAGCTTGTAGATTACCTTGATAAATATTCCATCCAATGCACCACAACAGCATGGGTTTAAAAAAGGGCACAGCACCACTACTGCACTCCCTGAATTCACCAGCTTCATTCAACAATCATTCAACCAAGGCAATCTTGTAGGGGCCACCTTCATAGATTTAGTTAAGGCCTTTGACACAGTTAATCACCCACATCTCCTCCGACAACTTGTCACTTTAAGTCTTTCCTCCTATGCACTGCTCTGGTTCAGCAGCTACCTTGAAGACAGATCTCAACGGGTGAAAATTTCCAATGTCACCTCTGAACAGCAGGTCATATGATCTGAGGTATCACAGGGATCTATTCTTGGTCCCCTCCTCTTCAGTATCTTTCTGAATGGCCTGCCAGCCTCCTGTCAGCAACAGATTCTCTTATACGTGGACAACGCTGTTATCTACATGTCCCACCCTGATCCCATCCTTCTAGAAAGCAATCTATAACTCGGCTTTAAGGAAGTCGAGTAATGGTTTAGAGCTCAAAAATTGATCCAAAACTATAAGAAAATTTAAGGAAGTCGAGGAATGGTTTAGAGCTCACAAACTGATCCAAAACTATAAGAAAACAAAAGTTCAATTATTCACCTCCCAGCACAATAAGTACAAGAACCATGCTCTTACCATCAGAAATAATCTAGGTGCGCCACTTGAACAAATACAGCACTTTAAGTATCTTGGTGTAATCTTGGACAACCATCTCTTGTACTCGATGCACATTGAAAATGTTGCCAAGTCCGTCAACACTAGGATTGGACTTTTATATAGGCACAGGAGGACTTTGATGCCAGATGTTATCAGGCTTGCTATCCACAGCTCAGTACTAGCTACCATCGACTATGGCCAGGTCATATATGGCACTGCCACTGCAGCCTCTCTAAAAAGGCTAACCACCACCCTAAACAAAGGATGTAGACTTCTTACGGAGGTTGCACATCTCATCACACTTGTGAGCTGTATGCTCAAACTGGATGGCTGCAGTTAAGTGGTAGAATTAAATACCAAACATGCCTCCTAACCAAAAAGGTACTCCTTGGGCTTCTGCCTCCGGGTGTAGGTAACCTTCTTAGCCAAACCCAGAGGACCTAACACACTCACACCTCAACCACCCAGTGCCTCCTAGTCCCTAGGTGCTGAACTACTCAAGGTCAGTGTTCCTTTGCTTATCGAGCCCCACTGTAGTTTAATGGATTGAACAGTGCGTTAACTAACTTGCCCAAACTTGCCAATTTAAGCAGATGCTCCGACAGTTTCTCTTATCTGAAAGCTCCTGCGACTGCACAACCTAATGCAATGGTATCCCATGTTTCCAACTCTTTCCCTCGACATACATTATATATCCAACTGTTAAGCCCTCTGGGTTTTTACCCATCCCTTGTCCCTCTCCACCTCTCCTTTGCTCTCTCCCCTCTCCCCCCACCCCCACATAGCCCCCTTGACAAAGCCTCTGGCTGCTATTCCACCTCCTTGTCACTAAAACCCTTCCCCCACTACACTCCTTCCTGCCTCACTACCTCCGCTTAGCTTGTTCTATGCTTTTCTTACTTCTATAACAGCAGATGGTGATTTTATTCTGTAATAGCAATGCTTCCTTTATTGGTGTAATACTCTGCCAATTTATGTACGTAATTTCAATTAGTTAGTTCCTTCAATGTTTGTCTTGTACCTTCCCCAATGACATGGAACCTTTGTAAATCAGCTATTGTGCTCAAAGGTATTTGTAATCTGAGATTGAATAAATAAATAAAATAAAATAAAGGTTCTTAGACCTTACAAGGAGACTGTGGGGCCAATTTTATTAATTACTTGCTGCAAGAAATTGTAAAATAACATATTTACTTAAAAGTCAAATTCCATGAATCTCTGTGAAAATTCTAGAATTTCATGAAAAAATTCCATAAAACTGGAATTTTCGAATTTCACTCAGCCTTATCTGGGGGATTCTAATTAAAGGATATGGGTATAAGAGGCAGGTAGTGCAGGGGGGGGTCACCAGGTTCTGGAGTTAGACGCACAGTTTCACCAAGAAACGGACAGCTGAGCTGGGTAGCACAGCAGTGGTAGACCCCCAGGTTTGAGCAAGAAAGCACAGAGCATCAACAATTCCAACCCAAATACTTCATGGTGGAGAGATGGAACAGTCTCCCCTAGGAAGTGGCGGGGATGGCCACGGTTCAGGGATTCAAAAATGTGTGATATAGGTACATGGGAAACGACTGTGTTACAAGTGTGCATTGCGCACTTTCCACGCACCCTTGTAACTTTGCAGATTTGCAATATTGTCATGCCAAATTTTCAACAGTGCCATTTTTTCACACCTCCTTATGAGCAGTACAGCTGTCATTTTTCACATTCTGACTGAAATGTGTTTTCACAGTTCCAGCACAGAATAACGCAGTCACTGTGGGAAATCAGTATTTGGGACAGATTAAGAAAATGACAGTGGCACTGTTCATGAGCAGAGGTCCTAAAATCCCTATGTTGAAAATTTGGTGATGAAACTCCATAACATGACTGTGTTACAAGCGTGCGTTGAACTGTTTCAACGCACTCTTGTAACTTTGCAAATTTGTAATATTTTCACGCCACATTTTCAACAGTGGCATTTTTTCACACCTCCTTATGAACAGTACAGCTGTCATTTTTCACATCCTGGCTAAAATATGTTTTTTCACTCCTGCCAGAGAATAGCACAGTCACTGTGGGAAATCAGTGTCTGGCACAGATTAAGATCTAACGAGTGAGTGGGGGAAGTGACTGAGCTCTACTGAGCTCTGTCAGGATGCTGCAGATTTGTTTGTGGGCAGAAAAAGGCCCCAACGCAAGAGCCCAGTACAAAAGGGCAGCCTGCAGTGCTGGGAGAAACAGAACAAGAGAGCGAGTGAGGGAGGGGGAGTGAGCGAACTCACCGGAGCACTGTCAGGACTGCTGCGGATTTCTTTGTGGGCAGAAAAAGGCATCAATGCAGGCAGGGGCCCAGTACAAAAAGCCAGCCTGCAGCAGTGGGAGAAACTGTGTGCGGAGTGAGGCGGGGACTGAGTGAGCTCAATGGAGCTCTATCAGGACTGCTGTGGATTTCTTTGTGGGCAGAAAAAGGCGCCAATGCAGGCAGGAGCCCTGTACAAAAGGGAAGCTTGCAGCACCAGGGCAAACAGAATGAGCATATGAGAGAGAGAGACTGAGCAACCTCAATGGAGCTCTGTCAGGACAGCTGCAGATTTCTTTGTGGACAGACAAGGGTGCCAATGCAGCCAGGAGCCCCATACAAAAGCCCAGCCTGCAGCGCCAAGAGAAACAGAATGAGCGAATGACAGAGTGGTAGTGAGCAAGCTCAATGGAGCTCTATTGTGACTGCTGCAGATTTCTTTGTGGGCAGAAAAAGGCGGCAGCACAGGCAGAAGCCCAGTACAAAAGGCCAGCTTGCAGCACCGGCAGAAATGGAATGAGTGAGTGAGAGAGGGGAAGTGAGCAAGCTCAATGCAGCTGTGTCGGGACTGCTTCAGATTTCTTTGTGGCCAGAAAAAGCTGCCAATGCAGGCAGGAGCCCAGTACAAAAGGGCAGTCTGCAGCAGCAGGAGACACAGAATGAGCGAGTGAGGGAGGGGGAGTGAGTGAGCTCAACAGAGCTCTGTTGGAACTGCTGCAGATTTGTTTGTGGGCAGAAAAGGGCAGCAATGCATGCAGGGCCCCAGTACAAAAGGGCAGCCTGCAGTGGTGGGAAAACCAGAATGAGTGAGTGAGAGAGGGGGAGTGAGCGAGCTCAATGGAGCTCTATTGTAACTGCTGCACATTTCTTTGTGGGCAGAAGAAGGTGGCAATGCAGGCAGAAGCCCAGTAGAAAAGAGCAGCCTGTAGCACCAGCAGAAACGGAATGAGCGAGTGAGAGAAGGGGAGTGAGCGAGCTCAATGGAACTTTGTCGGGAGTGCTGCAGATTTCTTTGTGGGCAGAAAAAGGCACAAACAGAGGCAGGAGCTCTGTATGAAAGGGCAGCCTGCAGCACCAGGAGAAACAGAATGAGTGAGTGAGACGGGGGAGTGAGCGACCTCAACGGAGCTGTCGGGACAGCTGCAGATTTTTTTGTGGGCAGAAAAAGGTGCCAACACAAGCAGGAGCCCAGTACAAAAGGGCAGCCTGCAGCACTGGAAGAAACACAATGAGTGACTGAGAGAGGGGGAGTGAGCAAGCTCAATGGAGCTCTATCGTGACTGCTGTGGATTTCTTTGTTGGCAGAAAAAGGCGGCGACGCAGGCAGGAGCCCAGTACAAAAGGCCAGCCTGCAACGCCAGCAGAAACGGACCGAGTGAGTGAGAGAGGGGGAGTGAGCAGGCTCAACAGACCTGTGTCAGGACTGCTGAAGATTTCTTTGTGGGCAGAAAAAGCCACCAACAGAGGCAGGAACCCAGTACAAAAGGGCAGCCTGCAGCACCAGGAGAAACGCAATGAGCGAGCGAGAGAGGTGAGTGAGCCACCTCAACGGAGCTCTTTCAGGACAGCTGCAGATTTCTTAGTGGTCAGAAAAAGCTGCCAATATAGGCAGGAGCCCAGTACAAAAGAGCAGCCTGCAGCACTGGGAGAAACAGACTGAGCGAGTGACAGAGGGGCAGTGAGTGAGCTTAATAGACCAATGCAATCAACATTCGGCATTGACAAATGCTTGTTTCTTCTGCAAATGTAAAACTGCTTAACCAATTTATCCAGCTGTGTTAGACAACAGGATACACTGACTATGGATATGCATGTCAAATGTTAACTCTATGCATGCAAGAGCAGAGAAGTTACAAACATCCACATTTTTGATAATTTTCACAAAGTTTTGCAAATATTTACATAGTACAGTTTGAACCCCTGTAACTTAAAAATCTCTTATCTAAGTCTCTCCATATTTAGAAAATTCTATAAGCATTACAAAAAGGTTATCAGTACTAATTTACACATGTCTAGCTCCAAAGGTGCATAAGTTATATGCAGATGACATTTTTTCATGAAATTTCCTGAAAAAAATAAAATGACAGATTTTGAGCACATATAATTTTGAGACAATGCATCATATTGTCATGAAATCTGGGACATTGTTAGAACACCTATCATCAAAAGATCATGCCAAATTTAAGATCTCTGACCCAGTAGATAATTAAGGTATATGCAGATAAAAATGTTCATGAAAATTTGCATAAACAATAAAATGACAACTTTTGAACACCTATAATTTTGAACATTACATCTGAAATTCATGATATTTGGCATGTTAGTGGCCATCTCCCCCAATGAGTATATATTCCAAATTTCAGAGCACTTGCTTAAACAGTGGCAGAGTTATAACCAAATTACTAAATTGTAAAAATTCCACAAAATGTCAAAGAAATTCCATGAAATTTTGTGGAATTTCATGAAATTGCATCGAAATTCCATGGATTCAGAATTTTCCCATTCCACACAGCTCTACCATAAAGCTTATTGGTTGAACCATTCAGATAGGGCAAGCACTTTTAGGGCTTTCCAGTATTTCAGAATCAGGCATTTAGCTACAAGTACAGCAGCTGAGAGCCAAAGTTTCCGGTGATGAGAGATAGGGCTGAAGGGCAGGAATATTCCCAGTATATGAATAAGTGGTGAGAGGGGCAGAGAGATTTGCAGACTGGTTCTGCAGGCAGCTAGCACATCTGACCAGAAGTTGGTTATGACAGGACAGGACCAAAGCATATGGGATAGATTGGCACCCTGTTGGCAGCATTTCCAACAACAGTTATCAGAGGTCAGACCTAGTTCTAAGAGTTTGCCAGGGGATAGGTAAAACTGATGCAAAATCTTATATTGGATAAACTTACCTTGGCGCTCCCTGTTTCTATAGTAAGCATGCTTCCAGGTGGAGTTCCAGTCCTGGTCCTGTGTGGTTGTGCCAAGTTCGGATTCCAATTTTTCTCTAGTTGAAGAAGTCAGGGATAAGGATGAGAAAAAGTTAGCTATAATTTTATAAATAAAGCTAGCACCTTCTTTAGCGGGACCAACCCTGGTGAGTTGATCCCACCCAATAGCCAAGGGGAGTGAGAAATCAGAAAGAAGAATAAAACTTTGAGGGTGGACCGCAGTTGTAAACAGTAATGGAAGTGAAACTTGGGTAATCCAAAATTTTCTCTAATTTCAGCAAAGGACATTAGGATACTGGAATCATTAGAAAAAATATCACATAATCTGTTGATCCCCACCCGGGACTATTCAGCATTAGACAGTAAAGTGCTGCCTTTGTGTAAGCATGGGTTAGACCAAATAGGCAAAGCTTTCAAGGGAATTAGATCAGGGTTAATGGTCATATTGAGTTTCTTAACTATTCTAATAGTGCCATTAGACAGAGGTTGTTCTTGATGTCTGAGGGGGCGGTAACATATAACAGAACACGAAATGCATAAGGAGTCAAGATAGATTCCTCAGCTTGCAACCATAAGGGTATCTGTTGTGGTGTATTCAGCTTAACCTGCATATGTAGTGATACTTGCTTGAAAATAAACAAAAGGTGGGAAAGAGCCAAGCCACCTGCTTCATGAGGAGCCCTAAGTTTCTTAAAATACTTAGTCTCGGGGGTTTGGAGTCCCATAAAAATTTCCTTATGACAGTGTTGAGTCTACAGAGAATCTTTTTCTTTAGCAGAAGAGGAATGTTTTGAAATACATAAAACAACTTAGGAGTAATAATCATATTTTTTTGTATTAACCTTTCCCATAGTGAAAGGTTAAGCTGCCCCCATCGGGCGAGATCTGATTCAGTGTCCCAGAGTAAAGGCAATAAATTAATATTCAACAAAGTGTCTAATCTACTGGATATCTGGAGTCCTAAAAAGGTTGGTTGATCATTTACTCAACCACTATCAAAAATTTCTTTAAGATTCTGCAGCAGAAAGGGAGTAGGGTTAGGGCACAATACCTGTGATTTATCCCAATTGACCTGCAACCCTGAAATCAATTGGAAACTGCATAGTAAATTCTTAAGAGCAGAGTAGGATTGAGCTGGCCTAGAAAGAGTATGCAGGAGCTCGTCAGCGAATGCAAAGGTTTTGTGTGTAAAGGAGCTAATCTTGACTCCAAAAATGCCTGGGTGTTCCGCAATTGATCTTAGTAGCAGTTCTATGGCAACTATGAATAGGTAAGAGGAGAATGGGCAGCCTCGCCTGGTGCCTCTTGCAAGAGAGATGAGCTGCGATAGAATACCATTAGTAAGAATCTGAGCTGTCGAATTTTTTAAAGGAGGGGCACCCAGTTCTGAAAGTTAATACCACAGCCAAATATATCTAAGACTATGAACATATAATCCCAAGAAAGAGAGTCAAAAGCTTTGAATAAATCAAGAGATAGAACAAGGTAGGGCTCTTTAACTTTGTTAGCATGCCATAACACATGAAGTAGCCTTCTGACACTGTCAGCTCCCAATCTACCCTGAATGAATCCAACCTGCTCATTACCAATTAAGTCGGCAATCACTTTTTAAATACATAATGTCAGGATTTTTGCTAACAATTTGTAATCAGAGTTCATCACTGAGATAGGTCAGTAATTGATACAACTAAGGGGATCTTTTTTCTTTTTGTGAATCAATACAACCAATGTTTGAGTGAGTGTGGAGGGAGTGATTTAAGATGCTGGGCTTCCTTGTACATGGCACACAGGTGGGATGACAATTTGGTGCCCATAAACTTAAACAATTCACCAGGGAGTCCATCAAGACCAAGGGCTTTCCCTGTTGAGAGTATATTAATGGTGGAAGTGATTTCATCTAATGAGATATATTGATTAAGTTGGTCATGAAGATGCTTTTGTATTGATGGGATACTAATGGAACTTAGAAATGGACTAATGGTCCTTGTATTAATTGTCTTAGCGGCATACATTTGAGCAAAGAAGGTCCTAAGTGCATTATTAATATCTCTATTCCTAGTAAGGACCTTCCCCTGTGAGTCTTTGACTCCTGGTATGATGTTCAGGTCCCTCATTTTCTTAAACCTGTTGGCTAGTAACTTTCCAGCCTTTTCACCAGACTCCCAATAGCATTGCTTTGTGCAGAATAGGGCATATTCTGTTTACACAGAAAACCACTTATTGTTTCTAATTTAATCCCAGAGAGTTCCTAGAAAAGCGATTGGTCTGGACATTTAGAATTCATAATCCATTGTTCGAGTTTGGCCAACTGGGATTGTTTTTCAAGCAAGCATTTTGTTCTTTCCTTTTTTTTTTTTTGAAGCCACGTAACTTATGATCCACTCTCTGATATAGGCCTTATAAGCCTTCCAAAGGCAAGCATAAGAAATCTCATTGTAATCATTAATGCTGAAATAATCCTCAGTTTCCTTGATCTCCCATTCTGTAAATGTTTTGTCTTTTAGGAGGAAGAGATTGAACCTCCATCTAAGTTCTTTGGGTTTACCCTCTCCCAAGATGATCTGCAGGTCCACTAGGCCTTGGTCTGACAAAACAATATTATCTATACTGGCATAAAGGACTGAAGTGACAAGGTCAACATAAATAAATAAAAAGTTAATTCTACTAAAAGCAGAATGCCTGTTAGAAAAGAACACAAAGTCCTTGCCTTGAGGGTGTACTAGGTGCCAGTAATCTGTCAGGCCAAGTGTTTTAACCAGATTTTGTAGGGAAAATGTACTTTAGTAAGAGAGAGAGGGAGGGTCTCAGGGGGGTTCTAATCTAAAATCGGATCCATTATCTCATCAAAGTCCCCTCCCACTAGTTTCTCATGATCAGGGTAGTTGCTAAGGTGGGCCATAATGGTATAAAAAAACTCACTTTGACCAGCACTGGGTGCATAGACATTGCAGATAACATACTTTAGACCATCCAAAGATTCGGATAAAATTTGAAATCTGCCTTTCAGATCAGAGATTTGGCTAGCTTCAACAAAATTAACACTTTTCCTAATCAGCATATCAGTGCCTCTTTGTTTGCTGTTGAAGGAACCGTACTCGACTTGGGAAATCGAGGATCTGCATAACTTACAGTAGCTGACTCATTAGCATCCAAGTGAGTTTCCTGTAGGAGGGCAATAGCCACTCTTTTTTTATTCAAGTAAGTTAGGATTTTTTTTCTTTTAATTGGGGAACCAATAACCTTAACATTCCAGGACACAAATCCATATGGAATCATAGTAAGTGGTTATTGGGGAGTAGGGCGAGAATTAAATGAATAGGTAACCCAAAAGTATATACGGGCAGCCAATCAGGTATTAGTAGTAAACAAAGGTACTACCAGGGGTAATGGTAAGTTCTTAACTACTGTATTATGAAAACAACTATTAACAGAAAAAATATAACTAGAAACTATCTATAGATAATAATCTCTTATTTCCAACAAGTCTATTTAAGGGAACAAAGTAAAATAGAGCTTAGAGCAATATAAACAAATCAACAATGTAATTGCAAGTGACAAAGGACAAAGTAACATGAGACCAGTAGGTTGGTATCTACTGTACTGCCACAAGTCTGCTGAACCAACCAAGGTCCAAGATGGTGCTGGCGAGAGAAGGCAAGATAGATGGTAACTGGGTGGGTAGAGAAGTCTCCACCCTTACAAGTAGAAATCCAAGTGAGTTGCTCTGTAAAGTAGAACATGAGGTGGCCAGGCTTACTGTAAGACACAGGGGCCAAATTAGGCATGATAGCATACTGTATAAGCTAGGTTAGAGAACTATAAACTGAGGGGGTGAGACAGGACAACAAGCAGAGCATGACTCAAAGAAAACCATAGCACAACAAAGTACATGACAAGGGGAAAAAATGTTTCATAGTGAAGTGCTATATCGTTATCAGTTAGGTGGGCCTACCATGTATGAACTGCCTCAGGATGTAGCTTCTCATACCCCTAGAGGTAGTATACCATCCGAACCTTCAGAATGACCAAGTAGCACAATTTAGCTGAAGCTAGGTATTGAAGTAAACTTACCTTTTAGGAACCATTTCAGAATCCAGTCTTCTGTGCTCCTCAGAGAGAGGCATGCATATTAGGCAAGATAGTGACTGTTTCACAGAACCAAAAGAACTCTGGCAGCATGGCCCTCCTGGCTCATAGGATCCAGTCTGCATGAATATATATATAGCCTTCCAATAGGGGTGTGCAATAAAGATTATAGATGCAACAAACACCACACTCACTGTATAGCCAGAGAAGGGGAAACTGGAAGAGAGAAGGGAGAGAGAAAAAAAAAACTAAAATAATAAACACCATCTAGGTAACAAATGTAATATATGAAGGAA
Organism: Neoceratodus forsteri; assembly: GCA_016271365.2. NCBI lineage: Eukaryota > Metazoa > Chordata > Ceratodontiformes > Ceratodontidae > Neoceratodus > Neoceratodus forsteri. Next base: position 168,535,867 of record JADMNL010000027.1, read on the forward strand.
GACATATAACCTAGCCTGTGCAATACAGAACAGCACAGGGCACAAATCAGCAGACTAATAGATAAAGTAACACAGTAAATATGAGGTACACTGGGAGTCACCTCAGAGCAGCCATAGCAACATTGGGGTAAAGAATTCCAAATCCATCGGTGATAATAAACTGGCTCTGTAGGGTAAATGGAAGCAGCAGAGAGTATAGAGGCACTGCAAACCTTGTTAATGAGAGAGAAAAGAAACACTACACCGGAGTCATGAATTGTCCATCTTTATTAGAGAGGAACATGAACTGTTACAAGGAGAAGTGCTCAAGGAGGAAGAGACAGAGCAGCAACAGGAGTCTCTGAAGACACAGTTCCATGCTGCTGATTGAACTCCAGGGAATCAACTGAGGAAACATGACACTTCGATCACATAATTTGCTATTCACATCCACAACAGCTGCCGAAGAGGTTATGTCTGGTCCCACTGGCCGTAACATTCTTCCACAGCTGCAGGGATTTCCATGGCAACACCACCTGCAAGCTGCCATAAATCATGGAGCCAGTCGTAAACTGGCTCCACTGTCGAGAATAACGTAGCTGCGGGAGAAACTGAGGTTCCACAAGTGGCAACCCACTTGCACCAAGTTTTTCCCACAGCTGCAGGATTTTCAAGAGTTTTGTGACTCCAGCCCACTGTTTCCTATGAATGTCACATGGTGGCTGATACACAAGATTGGCAAGAACAACAGTCAGTTTATTTTACTGCTGTTGGCTGCTTGATGACCTTGAAAAATGACATAAAAATACAGACACAGTTATTTTTTTTAAAAAAGGTTATGTTTTATTTTTTTTCTAAAAGAATAATACTGATGCCTTTCTCATACTCAGATTGACTAAAATAGGTCTAAAAATCATGAAAGTAAATCAGAACCTTTTGGAAAAAAATTTGAGTCAGAATCAGAACAGGGTCACAGCTGACCTGCTTATTCCATGCCAATACTAGAGATGTTGCAAAATTAAATTTTGCTGGCGAAATTGCCACAAAATTTGCAATTGCGCCGCATGAAACATTTCACAAAATTCCACCATTATGCAAATATTTCACCAGGTGCGAAATTGCAAATTATCGTCTGAAAATGTGAAATTTCACTGCAGAATTCAAAATTTTGCCAAATTTCACCCGAATTTTACCAAATGTTGCCCGAGTTTTGCTGTTCCATGGGCAAAATTTTGCATTTTGCCCGTGGAATTTTGCATTTTGCCAATGGAATTTTGCATTTTTCACCCACTAAATATTTCACAAAATGCATGAATTTCACAAAATATTTTGCTGCGCGCATTTCACGAAATATTTCACGGAATGAAATTTTCCAATTTCACACATCTCTAGTCAGTACACAATGGAAGATTAATTAATATGGCAGTGTGCTCTATCAGACAAGTGCTAAAGTAAAAAAGTCAGCATGACTTGAAATGCTGGGGCGTTAGTCCTCTGTGTTGTTTTTTTTTATCACAACTTTCTTTATGCCCCTGCTGCAGTGCCTCACACCGGGGGCATCCAGCCCTGCTCATGGGGAGAGCAGCAGGCTCATTCGCATGATGGGGTGGTCCAGCATGGCTGTGGCTGACCCACTGGAGGGCCCTCCAGTCCCTGCCAGTTGGACTGGTGCTGTACCACCCCCCAGCGAGATTCCACAACAGTCCTCCCTATATAGCAGGGCATGGCCATCAAGTTACTTGGTCGCGCCCAGCCTTTTTCCATTTTTCTCCCAATGGGAGCAAGGACGTGCAACGACGTCTGTGCACCAACATGCAGATGTCCACCGCGTGCCCCCCCCGGACACCCACGCATCCGTAGTACCACCAGGCATCCCCAGGGACCGCCACAGCATGGTATGGAACCCACCCTTTCCCCCAGGACTGGGAGAGCAGTCATTGGACGCTCGATCCCAGTCCTTCCCTGCCGACCCCCGATGGCCCAGCCTCATTCCCGGTCACTGGCATGGAGTGAGGTGTGGCATCCAGTGCCTCAACCCTCAGTGCCACTGGGCCGGCGTCCTCTGTGGGGTTTTTTTTTTGTACTCTGATACTCCTATTTGTAAAAAAAAAAAAGTGTATTTTATTTTGCACTTCCACCACTTGTGTGCACTGAGTTCTTGCATGCAGTATAAAAGGTGTGTTAAACTATTGGCCACTTTAAACAAATTATGTAGATTCATCTTAAAGCATCAGGGCATGCTGCAGTGAAAATGTTACACCCTTTGTATTATTTTTGAGTCTGCTATAGAACATTTTTGAAGTTTAAAATACTTAAAGCAGCATTCCTTTAAATATAGCTATCCCCAGGTTTTAATCAGCATTCTCAGCTGCACTTGAACAATTGTTTAAAAGCACTTTACTTGTAACTAAGGTGAACTAGCCTGCAACAGACTATGGGACAACTGGTGTTTGCACCATAACATGCACTGCTACTTTACATTTAATAATAAAATATACTATAAAGATTAGGGATGGGAGAACCATTCCTGTGTCAGATCAGGGCCCCCCTCCCCAAATGGTCTGTCTTGGTTTGACTGGAAATCAGAGTAATTTGTTACTTGACTCTGACTTGACCCAGTCCAGTCTAATACCAGGTTCAGATCTGCTAGTGACCCAGTCTGGATAACGTGGGTGATTGTGGAGCACTATTCCTGTTAATAATGAACACCTGGTGGAAAAAGTATAAAATAACTTTTAAACATGAACGGACATAGCGAAAAGACTTATAATGGGGGAGCAGGGGCAACCTTATTCTGCCATTTGACCTGGTCCTGATCCACTCTGAAAAACTTACCTATTGTGACAAACCAGAGTGAATCAGACCCTTTTGGAAACAGATCCAAGTCAGAATCAAAACCGGGTTAGCGCTGACCCTCTCATCTCTAATTAAGACACATACAGATTCGAGGGTCAATGATAATCGGGTTTTGATTCTGACTTGGAGGATCCAGGACTGGATTAAACTCTTTTGAAGGGAAAAGAAAAATGCACTGCTCAAAGTCTGATTTGAAAAGAGATTATAAATTACATTTGCAGGATGATTTGGTTTTCAAAATGCCCCACATGAAAAAAATAAAATGGTACATAGACCTATAAACATATGGCATCTATAAGCTGGAACAGTCTGCCAAATGAAGTCACAGCTTGAGGAATGAGCTGGCAAGCAGGTTTCAAAATGTGGGGATAAACATCTGTAGGGTCCCCATATTCAGAGCTGGCCATGTGTGCCGCACAGCTGGGAGTGCCGCACAGGAGTTAGCACATGGCCGGCGCAGGGTGATATTCAGAAAGTTAGTACACCCTGACTGGAGCACACTATCTGAATATGGTGCCAGCTGGCATAGCATATAGGGACTATGTGCTGCACCAATGCAGCCCATGGCTTAATATGGCCCTGGGAGCCCACTGGAGATAGTGCTGCCAAAATGGGATAGCACCAGGCCATTGTGGGAAATATTCTGTACTAGTATGTAAATGAATCCTTTGGGCAGGTAAGGTGCTAAGGGGCCATCTACATGCCCATTAAAACTCCTTAGCATACCTCTGCAGCCCCAGAGTGCTCATGCTTTGAACTCTACAGAATCACTGGCGTCTAGTGGCTCCCCACTCCCCCCCGATTGCCAGTGCTGTGTAAGTCACTCATATTCCTTGTTGTCTAGCGATCCACTCATCCCCTATCACCAGTGCTGTGTATTGCTTTCATATTCCCTGGTGTCTAGTGGTCCCTTCACCCCCATTCACCATTGCTGTGTATTTTTGTCATGTTCTCTGGCATCTAGAGGTCCCCCCAACCCCCTGAAAAGCTGGAAAAAACCTCCTGATGCACTCACTCTGGATCCACCACACTGCACACACACCCTCACCCCAGACACCAGTGTGTACTACTGATGATGATGGTAACCAGCCGAGCCCTCCACTTACGTCCTCAGCCAGCCACTATCTGAGTGTCAGCTCGCAGTTGCTCAGCGATAGTCAGATGGAGGCTGGCCAAAGGGGTGAGTGGAGAGCTGTGTTGGTCACTGTCACTGTTGATGGTACAGACCAGTGTCCAGGACTGGGGGGGCAGGGTGGTGAGTCCAGAGGTGGTGGGTTGGAAGGGGGGGTTGACAACTGTTCGGGGTGAGGGAACACTAGATACCAGGGAATATGAGAGAAATACAATAATATTAGCAATCAGGCTGGGGAGGACCACTAGACACCAGGGAATATGAGAGAAATACACAGAATTGGTGATGGAGGAGTGGGGAGACAGCTAGACTACCAGGGAGATGTGTCAAGCAGTTTAAGACCACAGTACAGGCAATTAAGGGCTTGAAGCCATTGCCAAATGTAAGCAGTGTTACAATGGCAGCTGTTTAGCGCTGCTGAAACTTTTGAATTTACCACTGCATCTACTATGCATGAAGGATTCGTCATTTGCATAGGGACAGCAGTATATTCTGTGCTGTCGGGTTACCGAGGCACACTGGGGGCCTCTGAATATGTCCCCTGCCTCAACTGCCAGTGAAACATAGAAATGCAGAAACAGAGAAATTGATGGCAGATAAGGCCTGCTTGGACCACCTAGTCTGCCCATTTTCCTACCTTCTGCAAAACTGTAGACCCTACTTGATCTCCAGCTTTAACCCTCTCCTTCCTATTGCTAGGGTTCCTTTGTGCCTATCCCATGTATTCTTGAATTCCCCTACCATTTTTACCCCCACCACTTCCACTGAGATACTGTTCCATGCATCCACCATCCTTTCTGCAAAAAACTATTTCCTCACATTACCCCTGAGTCTACCCCCTCCAGTCTCATATCATGATCCTTTGTTATTCACAGTTAGCACAGCACTAACCTGGTTAGGGCCACACTAACCATTTGAATATGGGGGCCTATATATATTAGATGCTGCTAATTTATACATTATGTGGAACTATGTGATACGGGTGTAATATGTATGTTACATCTATATGTTATATGCTATTAAATGAACAATGTCATATGGAAACACAATATTGTATGTTATACAATGGTGCCTCTACAATGAGATATGCAGATATAGTACTGTAAGTTATATGCTGAGTGAACAATATGATAGACAGATAAAGTATTGCATGTTATATGCTTAGTGAACAATATGATATGCAGATACAATACTGTATGTTATATGCTGCGTGAACAATATGATAGGCAGATACAGTATTGCATGTTATATGTTGAGTGAACAATATGATATGCAGATACAATACTGCATGTATTCAAGAATGCATGGGATAGACAGAAGGCAAACACAGTGGCAGGAAAGAGAAGGTAAGCTGCGGATCATTTAGGATGTGGAACTTTTGTAGGTAGGAAAATGGGCAGACTAGGTTGGCCAGGTAGTCCTTATCTGCTGTCAGATTGTATGTTTCTATGTATGTCATACACTACTGAACTAACAAAGTGATTTGCAGATACAGTACTTTATGGTATATGCTACTGAATGTGATATGCAGATACAATATTGCATGTTATATGCTGAGTGAACAATATGATATGCAGATATAATACTGTATGTTATATGCTGAGTGAACAATGTGATAGGCAGACACAGTATGGGGCATGTCCTGGACGTGGTTCTGGTGGAGGGGGATCTGGTAAGGGACCTGCTTGCAGAGGATCCCCTGACTGGGAGTGACCACAATACTGTCTGGTTTCAAATAAGCATGGGGGAAGGGAGGGAGGGAGAGATCTAGGACACTGGCAGTGAACTTCAGGGGGGCAGACTTTGTGGGCATGAGAAATATTCTCAAGGATCACTTAAAGGGGATTACAACAGTGACAAATGTGGAAAAGAGATGGGAGGTCATAAAACGGGGACTTCATGAGGCAGTCAGGACCTGCACTAAGGTGAAGCGTAAGGGAGCAAGGTCACATAAACCATGATGGTAGTCCAGTGAGATTCAGGTAGCAGTCAGAGAAAAGAACGCTGCCTACAAAAAATATAAAACAATGAGAGGAGATAGGGAAAAGGAAATGTACCATCTTGCATCTAGAAAAGCCACCCGGATGGTGTGGGGGGCAAAGTCCAGTAAAGAGCAGCAGCTGGCACAGGGGATACAGGGAGGGGATAAGGGGTTCATCCAGAACATTTGGGAGTGGAGAAAAACTAAGGGCCATCTCGGCAGATTGAGATCAGAAGGAGGGTGGGTGGAAGAGGTGAGGGACCAGGCAGAGGTATTAAATGAGTACTTTGCCTCTGTGTTCACTAGGAAGGGGGATGGGATATCTACAAAACAAGGCACGATGGGGATAGAAGCGGTAGTGAGTGGGATCAGGGAAGCAACAGAAATGGAGCAAGAGGAAGGGAGAGGTACCCCAGGGGTGTCACATCAGGATAAGGATAAGGATAAAAAGGCCAGTAAGGTGGATGGGACAGATGATGCTATCTCCACCGAAAGGGTGTGGTTAGCCCTTAAGGCCCTAAAGAAAGATAAATCTTCTGGGCCGATGGCATTCATCTGAGAGTACTATGGGAATTGGTGGACATACTGGCTGCACCCCTGGTGGAGCTCTTCAACAGGTCGCTTGAGACAGGGAGGGTACCTAGGGATTGGCAAGAGGCACATGTGGTGCCAATCCATAAAGGGGGGTCAAGGGAAGTACCAGATAACTATAGACCCATCAGTTTGACCTCGGTGGTGGAAAAATTAATGGAGAGTACACTAAAGGAATGATTGGGGGTGTACTTGGAGGAGGTGGAGGTCTGGATAGTCAGCAACATGGGTTTGTGCCAGGTAGATCATGTCAAACCAATCTTGTGGAGTTCTACGAATGGGTAACATCAGAATTGGACAGGGGAAAGCCTGTGGATGTATTATTCATGGACTTCAGCAAGGCATTTGACTCTGTCCCCCACAATGGACTGGTGGAGAAACTGATGGGGTTGGGAGTAGGCCCTTTGATGGTCAGATGGATTGAAACTGGCTAGCTGGACGCACTCAGAGAGTAGTGGTCTGTGGGAAGCTCTCGAACCATAGAGAGGTCAGTAGTGGGGTACCGCAGGGCTTGGTCCTGGGTCCAATCCTGTTTAATGCATACATATCGGACATCAAGGAGGGTATAGAGTGTGAAATGAGTCTCTTCGCTGACGACTCCAAGATGGGAGCAGTAGTTGAGGGGGAAGAGGGGAGGTTGGCCCTGCAAGGGGACCTGGACACCCTGGAAAGGTGGGCTCACACGTGGAAATTAAATATCAATATCACTAAGTGCAAGGTGTTACATTTTGGGTGGGGAAACCCTAAACACAGGTACACCCTGGGAGGGGAGGTGCTGTAGGCCTCAACAGGGGAAAAAGACCTAGGCGTCATGGTGGTTGCATGTATGAGGCAGGTAGTACAGCGCAGTGGTCTAAGGCTCTGAGCTGCAAATCTGGTGACATCCAGCAGACCAGACCTGGGTTTGAATCCCACAGCTTCCACTTGCATACTGTGTGACCCTGAGCAAGTCACTTAACCTCCTTGTGCTCCCAGGTCGCTCCTGTGAAAAAGCTTTCAGCTTAGTGTGCTATACCTGGTTAAACAACTAAATAAAAAAATAAAATAAAATGTATGAATAACTCTGAGCAGTGCAGGAGAGCGGCTAGCAAAGCAAACAGGATGTTGGGATGCATCATAAGGGGGATCACCTCTAGGAGCAGCGAAGTGATTCTGCTACTGTACAATGGACTGGTTAGACCACACCTTGAGTACTGTGTACAGTACTGGAGACCACACTTGAAGAGGGACATACAGCTCCTGGAGAGGGTGTAGAGGAGGGCAACTAAGATGATATGAGGACTAGGGGATTTGATGTATGAGGACAGACTTGAGGAGCTCTGCCTGTTTTCATTAGAGGAGAGGAGAGACAGTGGAGACATGATTGAGGTCTTCAAGTACCTCAAGGGAATAAATAGGGTAAACACGGAGGATATCTTTAGACTAAAGCAGGGAGGCATCACCAGAGGGCATGGTTTGAAGTTGGAAGGTGGAAGGGTGAGGGGGAAAGAAGAGGAGACTTTTCACTGAGAGGGTGGTGGATCCTTGGAACGCACTGTCTGGTGAGCTGGTTCAGAGATGCACAGTGGAGGGCTTCAAGAGAGAGTGGGACAGACACAGAAAGCGAATGTGTCAGATGATGGCCTGGCCCAGGGGGGTGGGGATGGATGATAGGGGTTTCTGGAACACAAGAGAGGGAGGACCTCAGTACCCAACTAGGGATCTGAGGTTCGAGCAGACTCGATAGACCATAAGGCCTAATCTGCTGGCAATTAGTATGTTAGTATGCTAGTATTGCATGTTATATGTTGCGAGAATAATATGATATGCAGATACAATACTGAATGTTATATGCTGAGTGAACAACATGATAGGCAGATACAGTATTGCATGTTATATGTTGCATGAACAATATGATATGCAGATACAGTAGAGTATGTTATATGCTACAGAATGAACAATGTCATATGCAGATAAAGTATTCTGTGTTATATGCTATTGAATGATCAGTGCGACGTAGTGACAGTACTGTATATTACATGGTACTGAATGAGCAATATGATTCACCTTCAGGTTTTAATTGACAAAAGCGCTTGGTAGAATAGATGACCAACACAAAATAATAAGAGTAATTTTAGTTCCAGAACCTCCGTTGTTAGTCTGCTTCAGGTCCCACTTAATGTGCACTAGCACTGGTCAGTGCTCTTTCACCTAAAGAGCTTTCAATGGCTGGAACGTCATTCCGCAGAACTTAAAATTGATTATTGGCACTAAACATTTTAATGCTGCTCTAAAAACTTATTAGTAGGGGCTATCAAAGTTTATTTGCTGTGGCTGTTTTTTTAAATCACATCTAGAGAAGGTTGTAATGTATGTCCTTAGCTGTTTTTGCTCTCTTGATATTTTTAACTCTGTCACTGACCTAGTTTGCTCCAGTAAAAGAAATGTATGTTTCAGTGCGCTCATCTGATTATTAAGATTAAGATAAAAAATATACAGATATAGTTCTGTATGTTATATGCTACTGAATGAACAATGTGATATGCAGCTAGGTTATGTACAACAGAGCAGATAATACGATATGCAGAAACAGTTCAGTATGTTGTATGCTACCAAATGAACAATGTGGTATGCAGATAGAGCTAATGTACATGCTTCTGAATGTGTTAAACAATGTAAAAATGTACGGTATGTTCTGCCCTAGATCCCTCTGTCTACAAACAAGATAACTACTGTGCTGTCAAAAAAGAATACCTGTGTATAAAAAGACATCAGATAAGCCTTTTGCTACCCACTATTCTAGAGCCAGTTTTAAGGAGCACCTGCTATCACAGTGGAAAATGTTGTCTGAGGCTCATTTGTGCGTTTACTTCACATAATCTAAGGGGACAATGTATATGTTTGCATGTTAGTTTGTATCTTTATAAAAAAAAGGATAGTAAATACAGAAAATAGATAATGTGTCTAAAGATTCTATTTCTCTACGTTCATCTGATGCAACTAGAACTTGTTTATCTAGGTTTTCTCCTCCATTTTCACTCATCATGTGATAAGGCCTGGGGGGGGCATACCCCTGTGGCAGCACCTTGTCCCATGCTCTGCTCGCCCCACTGCTCGCACTGGTGGGGATCCACGTGGCACAGGGCTAAAGGATATCACCAGCCATCATCCCATTGACAATATGGTTTTCTACACCTGTTTTTATTCCCTTCCACCACTCCAGCATCGGACATCAGCCTCTGTCAGCCCACGTACATGTGCAAGACTTCACATGAGGGAACAGACTGTTACGCCCCCGTGAGGGGACATTGTGCCCACAGTTCCCAATGCCAACCTTCCTGGGCCAGTTCAGGCTGCCTGGATCACCTGATCATGGCTCCCCGAGTCTGCTCCCAAACCCAGATGGCTAGCACAGAACCGCACTGGGCCATCAGGCTGCCTCTCATCCAGGGACTCTTTCAAACTATTTATTTACATCAAAGGGGCCAGACAGCTACTGCCATGACAACATGTAAAGTGTCTAAGAGGGGAGCATGATGAGCTTAATGCTATGTTATAAGAGAATCAAAGCTGTTTCTTTACTTAACGCTGCCTGTTCCTTGTGGTGAGACAAGGGTGAGGCACTAGACATAGTGTCCCGCCAACTAGCCTGGATTCTACTATGGAAATTTACAGTTGGAACATGTTACACAGCTGGAATAGCTCCAGGAGACAAGACACTTCTTGAAAAATGGGTGTCTTAGACCCTGAACGTGATTGGAGTAGAGTTGGTTGAAGACATGTTTGTAGCCAAGGAGTCATTGTAACTGTTTTCTTATTCAGTCAGTGTAGCAAACTCTTCTAAGGATTGCATGCTCATAATTAGAAAGTTACTAATCTCTCCACTAATTGAATGTTACAACTTGTTTTCTGGCAGGCGTGAGTGAGAGCCTAAATGACACATGTTTTCTTTCTGGGTGTCACTCAACATTTTTTTTTTACTTTTTAAATAGACTTACCAAACCACGAAAGGGTATTTCCTTTGTGTGCTATTTAACACTGAATTCAATGAAGATCTGACCTAATAAAAAATTTAAAAAGCAACTGATGTCCTGGAAAACACTGAAAAACATATTATTTAGACACAGCTCTGCTTATATGTGATAAATTGTCTGTAGTCTTCTGATCTGTGTTTTGTATCGCTGGGTTCATTTGCATGAAGGATTTAAAACATTTTAAGGCACTTATTATGTTTTAAGATTCACAGGACCCTATATTCGCAGCCAGGCATAATAGCAGCGCAGCCAGTTGGTTGCGCTTGCAATTGCTCACAGCCAGCTTGGAGCGATATTCAGATGGATAGTACTCACTGATGGACTGGCGCTATCCCACTGAATGTCGGGCCATGTTGGCACAGTGCTAGGTGGATCTGCCTTGCACTGACATGGACCAGGGCTGCATATGGCCCACAGAAGATAGCACTGCCCGAAATGGTATAGCGCCATAGAAAATGCTATAGGCCATATTCAGCCCAAGCATCTCAATTAGCTTATTGGGTATACAAGGCACCACAGGGCCATCTGCATGCCCATTATGGGCTTATTTCCATGTGGTACAGCAGACCCTTAGTACTCTTTTCTGTTTAAAAAGCAATCCTTGGTGGCATAGTGGTCCCCGCACCCCCCAATAGTCCATCCAACCTGTAGAATGTAATCCCTCGGGATATGGTGGTTCCTCTACCCCTCCCTGATCACCCATCCCATTGTATGCTGAAACATCCCTGGTGGTATAGTGGTCCTCCATACCAACCGTTCACAAACTCTACAACCACCCAACCACTACTGCACTCCCATCTCACAGCCCCCTCACCCCAATTGCCACATTCCATAACAGTGGCAGCTGGCACAGCCCACCTCTCACCTATTCAGCTGGCCACCATGTGACAGTCAAGAAGCACGAGTGTGCTCCATGGCGGTCAGATGGCAGCCAGCAGAGAAGGCATGAGGAGGACTGTGGCAGCTGCCACTCTTAACAATCGTGGCAATCAGGGTGAGGGGGTGTAGGACAGGGGTTGTTGGCAGGTGGGCAGGTGGGAGGACCACTATACAACCAAGCATGTGTCAGAATGGGTGATCAGGGGGTAGGGAGAACAACTATACAACCAAAGATCACATTCTACAGAATGGATGGATGAGTAAGGGTGGGGGGACCACTATACCACCAGGGGTGTGTCATAATACAGTGGGATCAGTGTTCTGCGGGTGGGGGGTACTGCCTGTCACAGAGGCAGGGGTGGCTGCAGTACAGTTGCCCTGGTGGCATGGGCTTAGCACCCGGTTAAGACATGGTTTTTGGCTGCTACGAACAGCACCACTCTGGAAGCTGTTTGCCACTGCCACAAACCTTTGAATATGCTGCTGCATCAGTACGCATGAGGGAACCCCCTCATTTGCATAGGTGCAGTGGTATAGTTAGTGTCAAGGCACTGCCAGGTTTAAGAAGCACTCTGTGGGCCTCTGAATATAGCTCTGCCTGAAGCACTAGCACAAACCCTGGTTTGTGCCACTGCTAACATTTGTGCTGGTGCTAACCTTTAAATATGAGGCCCACAGTGTACAGAGCCTTAATGATCATCAGCTCCTACCGCCCATTCCCCATGTGACATCATAATCCTCTGCATGAGACATCACAGTCTATTGGCACGAGAATGACTGTGATGTCATAAGTGGGGGACAATGAGCTCAAGTAGTAAACAAGCAGCAGAAACGGATCAGCCTGAACAGTCAAAGTTCTGGACGCAAGACTTACAGCTGTTGTTCTGCCACAGCTGCATCACTGCAGAAGTGCCCAAATGTTTGTGGGCTATTTTCAAATACTTTGACACATTCATGACACTTTACTCACTTTATTCTACAAAAATGAAGCATGCGTCATTATTTTGACATGTCATTTTTGAAGTGCATCTTGAGGCTCTTGCAGCGTGAAGTTAGACCACATTTCCTGTTGTCTAACACTTTTTCCACAAATTCTGCAAGTGCAGCCAAACTGTACTGCATATATCTGAAAATCCATCACATCATCGCCAAGGAATAAAGGTATTTTTTTTTTTTCATACAAATGTCCTCATCAGTGAGGAATATTGCAATAAACATGTACCTACAATGTAATTACCTTACTGCATGCAATTAATGATTAGTTACACTGAAACAGAAAAAAATAAAGTGTAATCTTTTTTTTAATTTATTCATAATGCCCTAGAGTCTTCAGCCACCTCTCCCACTGTCATCCCCTGGTACTCTCTCTGGTCAATCCCACTACCTTATCTGCTGCCTGCTCCCCTGCCCCTTAAGGACTGTGTGCAATCTGAAAGCTTAATAACCTGTTTTCTTTTGAGACATCTATGTTGGTCCAATAAAAGGTATCAAATCATCTTTTTTTCTGAACCATGTGGCTCTGGTAAGCACCCCCCCCCCCCGGGAGGGATGCACCTCCAGTCATGCTTCGTGCTGAGCAGCAGCAGCTGGGGTGACAAGCCAGGATATTCTTGGGTTCCAGCAGGGTTATTTTTTTCCCCTCCTGTTTCTGCCCCATGAGGCAGAGGCAGTAGCACAGTGGTTTAAAGCTCTGAGCTGCAAACCTGGAGACCCGGGTTTGAATCCCACAGCCCCCACTTGCATACTGTGTGACCCTGAGCATGTCACTTAACTTCCCTGTGCTCCCAGATCGCACCTGTAAACAAGCTTTCAGCTTAGTGTGTCTCTCCTGGTTAAACAATTGGGAGAAAAAAAGGTTGTAGACATGCTAGGGGAGATCAATGTGATTGTGCAAGGTGTGTTCAGCATGGGTCTGCAGCCTACATCCTTCCCCTCCCACATGATGTCCTAGTTGCACTGCCACCTGTGGACACCCAGGTGGCAGTATCACAGCAAAGATGTAAACCCTCCTTTCCTGGCGGAGGCTCCTCCTACCCCCAGTCAGACCGTGATGACCCTGGCTCATTCCGGAACTCTGGATGCAGGTGTTGCGAGCAGTAGTACTCCAGCTACACCGACAGATTGGGCAGAAATGTATTTCTGACATCCTAGGATTCATCCACAGTGTATTTTTGATGTTCTTAGATATTTATGCAACAGCTTTTACAGCTAATTTTGCAATTAATGATGTACATCATTAAAGATGGCTGCCACTCACAATTTTGAAAACTCTTCTCCACTGAGGCTACACGTTAGATATACATACTAGATTCGTACTGTGTGTGCATTAGGATAGTGTAAGGCCTGTGACAATGTTAACCATCACATTCTCATAACCAAATTACTGGCCCTGGGGTTGTCTCCAGAAACGGTGATATAGTTTCAAAGCTACCTCTCACAAATGTGTAAAAATAAATAGGGCAATGTCTGACCCAAAAATGATCTCCTTCAGAGTCCCTCAAGGGTCAATCCTCACAGCTACTATTTAGCCTATTTATAAACTCCCTGCCCGAGGCCTGTCCTACTAACATGCTACTGTAGGCCGATGATGTGGTAATCTTTACTAGGAGCAAACAAGTCAACCAACTGAATCAGGAACTCCAAGACAGCTTCCAAATGTTAGAACATTGGTTCCAACAAAATAAGCTACTGCTAAACTAAACAAGCATTTGTCAATGCTGAATGTTGATTGCGTTGGTCTGTTGAGCTCACTCACTGCCCTGTGTCACTTGCTCAGTCTGTTTCTCCTGGTGCTGTAGGCTGCTCTTTTGTACTGGGCTCCTGCCTGCGTTGGCACCTTGTTCTGACCATTAAGAAATCCGCAGCTTCCCGACAGAGCTCCATTGAGGTGGCTCACTTCCCATCTCTCACTCGTTCATTCTGTTTCTCCTGGAGCTGCTGGCTGCCCTTTTGTACTGGGCTCCTGCCTCTGCTGGTGGCTTTTTCTGCCCACAAAGAAATCTGCAGCAGTCCCAAAACAGGTCTGTTGAGCCTGCTGACTCCCCCTCTCTCACTCACTCATTCTGTTTCTGCTGGTGCTGCAGGCTGACCTTTTGTACTGGGCTCCTGCCTGTGTTGCCACCTTTTTCTGCCAACAAAGAAATCCACAGCAGTCACAAAGAGCTCCACTGAACTCGCTCACTCCCCCTCTCTCACTCATTCATTGTGTTTCTCCTGGTGCTGCAGGCTGCCCTTTTGAACTGGGCTCCTGCCTGCGTTTGCACCTTTTTCTGCCCACAAAGAAATCCACAGCTGTCCCGACAGAGCTCCGTTGATGTCGCTCACTCCCCGTGTCACTCACTCATTCTGTTTCTCATGGCACTGCAGGCTGCCCTTTTGTACTGGGCTCCTGGCTCTGTTGGTGCCTATTTCTGCCCACAAAGAAATCTGCAGCAGTCCCGACAAAGCTCCGCTGAGCTTGCTCACTCCCCTTCTGTCACTCGCTCAGTCCATTACTGCTGACACTGCAGGCTGCCCTTTTTTATGGGGCTCCTGCCTGCGTTGCCGCCTTCTTCTGCCCACAAAGAAATTTGCCACAGCTACAATAGAGCTCCATTGAGCTTGCTCAGTCCCCCTCTCTCACTCACTCATTCTGGTTTCCCTGCCACTGCAGGATGTCTTTTTGTACTGGGCCCCTGCATGCATTGCTGCCTTTTTCTGCCCACAAACAAATCTGCAGCAGTCCCAACAGAGCTCCATTGAGCTCACTCACTCCTCCTCCCTCACTCGCTTGGTCTGTGTCTCCTGCCACTGCAGGCTGCCCTTTTGTACTGGTCTCCTGCCTGTATTGGCAGCTTATTCTGGCCAGAAAGAAATCTGCTGCAGTCCTGACACAGCTCCATTGAGCTCTCACACTCACGCCGCTTTGGCCTGTGCTGCAAGCTGGCCTGTTGAACTGGCCTCCTGCCTGCATTGCCGCATTTTCTGCCCACAAAGAAATCCGCAGCTGTCATAATAGAGCTCCGTTGAGCTTGCTCACTACTGCTCTATCATTAACTCGTTCTGTTTCTCTAGGCGCTGCAGGCTGCGCTTGTGTACAGGGCTCCTGGCTGTGTTGGCACCTTTGTCTGTCCACAAACAAATCTGCAGCTGTCCCGACAGAGCTCCATTGAGGTCGCTCAGTCTCCCTCTGCCAAGCACTCATTCTGTTTGTCCTGGTGCTGCAAGTGGCCCTTTTGTACAGGACTCCTGCCTGAATTGGCGCCTTTTTCTGCCCACAAAGAAATCTGCAAAAGTCCTGATAGAGCTCCATTGAGCTCACTCAGTCCCTCTGTCTCACTCACTCATACTGTTTCTCCCACCTCTGCAGTTTGGTCTTTTGTACTGGGCCCCTGCCTGCATTGATACCTTTTTCTGCCCACAAAGAAATCCATAGCAGTCCTGACAGAATTCCGGTGAGTTCGCTCACTCCCCCTCCCTCACTCGTTCTCTTGTTCTGTTTCTCCCAGTGCTGCAGGCTGCTCTTTTGTACTGGGCTCTTGCACTGGGCCCTTTCTCTGTCCACAAACAAATCTGCAGCAGTCCCGACAGAGCTCAGTTGAGCTCGGTCACTCCCTCCTCTCACTCGTTCGATCTTAATGTGTCCCAAACAGTGATTTCCCACAGCAACCATGCTATTCTACGGCAGGAGTGCAAAAACATATTTTAGCCAGGATGTGAAAAATGGCAGCTGTACTGTTCATAAGGAGGTGTGGAAAAATGCCACTGTTGAAAATGTGGCATGAAAATATTACAAAATTGCAAAGTTACAAGGGTGTGTGGAAACAGTTCAACGCACACTTGTAACAGAGTCATGTTATGGAGTTTCGTCACCAGATTTTCAATATTGGCATTTTAGGACCTCTGCTCATGAACAGGGCCACTGTCATTTTCTTAATCTGTCACGAACGGTGATTTCCCACAGCGACCGCATTATTGTGCGCCGGAACTGTGACAACACATTTCGGTCAGGATGTGAAAAATGACAGCTGTACTGCTCATAAGGAGGTGTGAAAAAATTCCACTGGTGAAAATCTGGCATGACAATATTACAAATCTGCAAAGTTACAAGGGTGCGTGGAAAGTGTGCAATGCACACTTGTAACACAGTCATTCAATGGGCTGTCATCACCAAATTTTCAACATAGGCATTTTAGGACCTCTGCTCATGAACAGTATCACTGTCATTTTCTTAATCTGTCCCAGACAGGGATTTCCCACAATGACCACTCTATTCTGTGCCAGAAGCGCGAAAACACATTTCAGCCAGGATGGGAAAAATTACAGCTGTATTGTTCATAAGTAGGTGTGGGAAAATGGCAATGTTGGAAATCTGGAATGAAAATATTATAAATTCACGAAGTTACGAGCATGCATGCAAACTGCGCAACACACGCTAGTAACACAGTCATTTTATGGAGTATGTTACCAAATTTTCAACATAGCCATTTCAGGACCTCTTCTCATGAATAGTGTCACTGTCATTTTCTTAATGTGTCCCGAACACTGATTTCCCACAGCAACCACGCTATTTTGCGCCGGAAGTCCGAAAACACATTTCTGCCATGATGTGAACAATGACAGCTGTACTGTTCACAAGGAGGTGTGACAAAATGCCAGTGTTGAAAATCTGGCATGAAAATATTGCAAATTCACAAAGTTACGGCGATGCGTAACAACGCACTGGCTGCCTTTCGTAAAACAGTCATTTTGGATTTTTCCCACCAAATTTGCAACATAGGCTTTTGAGACCCCACCTCAGTGAACACTGGCACTGTCATTTTGTTAATCAGCCCCCAAAGGTGATTCCACGCAGTGACTGCGAAATCACCTTTTGGGGCCAATTAATGCCATGACAGTTCAAGCATTCATGAGAAGGGGTCCCAAATAACCCATGTTGAAAATTTGGTGAAAATATTCCCAAAAATGCCCGAGATATGCACTAAAGTTGAAAAAACCCTATTTATTACATTATACAGCTTACCGGCATTTCCTCAGTTCACGGTCGGCTTTGAAGAATGCAGACGTGTTCCCGGTTCACCGATGATCGTCACACCGAGCTCCAGAGATAAGTATGGGATGAGGGGGCGTGTGGGGAGGCAGGGTGTGCAGTGGGTGGGTGCGGGTTGCGGGTGGGGGGCAGAAGCGGCGCCGAGGACAGTTCCTTTTTTCAGGAAAAACAAAAAAGGCGTCGCAGGACCATTTTTTCTTCACAAGGGCATCTGGCATGCTGGGTGCGCTCCCAGCGTGCCAGCAGAAGCTTTGTTTGGGGGGCCAGCAGTAGCCTATGAGGGATTGGGCATCCCCATTGGCAAACAAGGGGGGTATCATTGTGCTGACAGGGATTGGGCACCCTGTCAGCAGAAACAAAAGTGGGGGGACAGAATGCTGACAGGAGTAGGCTCCCCGCCGGCAACAATAGAAACAGGCCACCAATGCCAACAGGGATTGGGGCCCCGTCGGCAAGTAAACATGGTGGGAGGGTTATATTGTTTGAGAACACGGCGGCAAGCTGCCACCATGTTCACAAACAATATCAGGGTTTTACATCCCGCCCTGCAATGACGGGTCGTTCCCTCATTGCAGCGGATGGCTGATGCTGCAATGATGAGGCAGCCCCTGATTGCAGCAGCGAAATTCTCAGAACTTGGCACCAACGTTCCAAACTGCTGTCACCAGCAGCTTGCAATGGCACTGGGGGAAGTGTGACAAGCCTTTGCAGGCTGTGGGGGCATTGGCCACAACAGTGCCCCAGCTCCACAGCCTGCTTCTCAGCAAGCTGTCCCAATATGTTTCTTGCGCTGCACGCAATCAACATAAAAACAAACAAAAAGCATGCTGATGTCTACACCCCACGCGAAAAAACAAAAAGGCAAGCCCACTGTCAATACACAGTAGTGACGGTGTGCAACTTGAACAAGTAAACTCATTTAAGAATCTTGGAGTGTACCTAGATGAAACCCTCTCCTTTATGCCTCACATAGACCATGTTGTCAAATCAGTCAACATTAACCTAGGTGTACTTTATAGTCACCGGAACTTTATGACACCCAATGCCTTGCGGCTAGCCATCAGTAGTTCATTACTGTCCTCAGTTGACTATGGGCTGGTTATTTACAGCACTACAACAGACACAGCCCTAAAAAGGATTAAGCTGCTACTCAACAAGGCTTGCAGGCTCACCCTTGGAACAGACAAACTAACACATGCATGTACCCTTTACTCTCAAACTGGCTGGCTCCCTCTACACAGCAGGATAAGGCATCAAATACGTCTGCTGGCAAAAAAAGCCAAATTAAACCTAACCCCTGCCCCCCTGAAGAAGCTTTTCCAACTGACTAAAACCACTGAATGTACCAAAAGTAGAACTAGAAATGCCGTCCTGGTCCCCTTTACACACACACCACCCTAGCAAAAAGGTCCCTCTCTTATAGGGGCCCTAAATGGTTAAATGAACTCCCTGACACCCTTCACGAGTTCAATAAAATCGCCTCTTTCAAAGTGGCAATCCAGAAACACTTGTCTGGTGGATGTGACTGCTATACCCAACCTCTCCTCTTAGACAGGCAGCGCATCCTCCCTCCAAGCTCCAATACCTTGCCTAAGTTTCTCTTCCAACCTATAGCACTTAAATAAAGCATGACAATGCCATGTTGGCTGCTTACTTGCACCTTTATGTCCTATTGTACCTGCACCTCTTTGTCCAATGTACTACCCACAATGGTCTGTACAACTTTGATTCACTGAGGAACTGCTGTACTTGAGTAACTCTAAAGTGTCTCTGCACCTTGTTTTTGCATGGAACCTTTGTAAGCAAGCTCTCTAGCTCAAAGGTTATGTAATCCGCATCTGCAATAAATAAATAAAAAAATAAATAAAAACATATCTCTAATGATATCTTACTGACGTACTTTAGATAATGCCATTTTGCTGAGATATTTTAATTTGCTCTGATAGTGATAAATGTATATACTGATTATTTTAAGTATTCTTTTACGCTGCTTATATGTGCTGCTTTATTATTGTATGGTGCCCAGAGCCTCTGGGATTGGGTGTCTAATCAAATAAATTTTACTTAGTTACTTTTTTTTTTCTTTTTTAATATGGTGAACAGCATAGCACCACACCAAGATGTTTAATTCTTTCATGGTTGGTATAGCGCAGGAGCGGGAACTTTTAAAACCTTTCAGTGAAAAAAAATTGAAAGAAAACTAAAAGAAAAATGGGTTTATTGATGTTTTTTGTCTGAAAAACATTATTACTGAAAAACACTCCAACTGTGACTAATGAATATTGCTGGTTTTAATAAACAGTTAAATGTGTTGTCTAATTGAGGACACATTTTCTGAAAAGGAGTTAGGGATGTCATTTGGCACAGAAAGCGCTACATAAGCTGCACTGCATGGCATTTTCATTGATCTGGGACTATACATGCCAACAGGCAAATGGCAAGCTGAGGACCCATGGGTAAATGTTTATTGCACCTGCTAAACAATGCAGCATCAGAACAGATTACAGAAGTTATACAACTAATTCCTTAACACATTCTGGCATATCTCTTACACACAGCACTCTTAAGGGTAAAACAAATAAATATGTATTTTTTTGTTTTGTTAATTTTTTTCCCTCTCTTACCTTTGCCAGGCCTGTGCCCCCACCCATCCAGACTGACCCTCCCAGCCCCTTCACCCGAAATCTTCTGAAGTTACTGGCATCCACCCCTATTTTCCCCAGTGGCTTTCTCCCCATGGCGGAGGCAATGGGACCCCCTGCTTCCACACAATGGATCCAGCTCTGGGGCAGGCAGCCATAATGTCAGTGCAGGGCCTGCAGAGGGTAGTTCTTCATGCTGCCCCTGGCTTGTACCTTTTCTGCTTCTCCCCATCCCTCTGAGATGCCAGCCTGGAGATGTGAGGCAAGCATGCAAGCATGTATGTCTTCGGCTGGCATCTCCTCACCCACTTGAGCTGCTCCAGTGTGCACCACCACCTGTGGTCACCCAGGTGGCAGTCCTGCACTGGAGCACACTGCCTTCCCTCCCCAGAGGAGGAACATGTCCTCTGGGATGTTCAGTCCTCCCTCTGACTGACCTCCAACACCTCTGGCGCACCGTCTCTGAACCTGGGTCATCAAAATCATGAGTGGTAGCACCTCCACTGCACCAAAAGGCCAGCTCAAAACAAGTATACTTTAAATTAAAAATTATATGGGAGGAGAGATGCAGGGCAGGGGAAACTTCTTTTTTATCCAGATCATAACAAATCAGGATGTTCGACAATTCAAAGGCAATCCAAAGCAAATGCTCTAACACAGAAAGTCATCATCCCTCCAAAAATGAACAGAGATTACAACAGCAGGTCAAATCTTGTTATGGAAGTAATTTCTGGTGCCTCAGCCCTTCAGCTACCACCAAAAAAGCTGTTATTTGTTATTATGAAATGTGTAGAAAAAATGCTGGCCCCTGATTGGTCAAGAGGTATTTTCAGCTGAGCTGTTATCCCAGCACATTGGCCCAGCAGAAAGTAGCTCAACAAAAATATGTTTAAGAAATACATCCAGCCGGCCCGGTGGTGCAGAAAGTTGAGGCGCTGGCACCGTACCTCACACCACACCGGCAACCCGGGTTCAGGAATGGACTTGGCCACCAGAGGGGCAGCAGGGGAAGGAGTAGGATTGAATGTCCAGAGAACTGCTGTCCTCTCTTGGGGTGGATTGGCATTGCTCTGTAGCGATCCCCGGTGGAGACCAGGGGAAGCTCAGATGCAGTGCAACTAGGGGAATTCGGAGGAAAAACAGAAATTGGCATCTTCTCCCACCCGATGATGGCCGCCAGGACCAGTGCCTCCTCGAGCACTGCCACAGCCCACCCAGCCACAGCAGCAGCCAGGGCCAATGCCTAGGCTGACAGGCTGATTCTCCTCAGAAGAGGAGGACCCATCCGAAGAAAGGGTTACGTTGGGTTACCCTGAGGTGGCTGCAATGTGGGGCTGGGATCGGTGGTGGAGATGAGCGAGAGGTGAGCGTCCTTGTGGCAATTGGCCTGAAGGAGAGGTAGGTGAGGTCGCAGGAGAGATAAATAGAAAATACAAAAGAAATACATCCAATTTATTAAAAAAAAACATGTCATAATCACAATAAGGCACTCCAGAGAGTGCATTATGGTAGGCTAATGGGTGGAAAAAGTACTCAGCTTCACCTTGTGCTTCAACCAACCAACCAAAGGTGGGCTGTTATCCCATCATCATGCACCCCGTGCCATGCCTTATTGTTTAATTGTATAATAGGTCATATAAAATCCTGTAATCTAATTGGTCAAAAATGTCACATGACTGTGGGTAAATCCTGCAACACACAATGGGTAAAGATCCCTCTGATCAAATGTTTACTTTCTTTGAACATAATTCCTATATTTTTTGTTGTTGTTTTTTTTTTTTCTCTCTCTTCTTAATACGGATCCAATTCATAATCACAAGAATGCACTTCAGGACATGGGTAATAGTGGGATTAATCCATTCTTGTGTGGTTAAAGTCACTTGACTGCACACCTCGTGACATGGGTAAATCCCACAACACATGCCGTGTCGTGCATTACTGCTTAAATAAAACTTTATCAGCTGTTCATACTGAGACACTCTAGTTATGGATGGGTATTTATGCCATTGGTGTACTAGTAAATCAAGGCCCCTCACCACCTGAGCAGAGCTCAACTAACCAGGGACCTGATCCTATTACATGTCCCCCATGCCAGGCTAAAATGTGGTGGAACAGGGCAATTTCAGTTGCAGCTCCAGTCCTCAGGAATTCCCACCAACTAGAGCTGTGTGGAATTTTCAAATTCTGCTTTTGTTGGAATTCCATGGAATTTCAGAAATTCTACTCAAAACACACACTTACACCCCATCCTACACATGTCAGCTGGCCGAGGTGGTGAGCAGAGGGGATGTGCTAGTCACTGCAGCAGGGATGGCAAGGGGGTTTGTGTTTGTCATTTGGATGGAAAGTCAGATGCAGACAGGATTGTGGGTGGTGAGTACTGAGTGGGATGTGGAGGTACAGAAGATGTATCAGTGCCCAGTCAGTGAGGGGGGACCACTAGACTACCTGGGTCATTGGGACAACAATATACAGTGCACAGGTGGATATCAGGGAAGTGGGGCAACCACTAGACAACCTGGGATGTTGCATCCTATTATATTACACATCAGATGGGCATGAGTGCTGGGGGGGACTAGACTGCTAGGGAATGACGGTGCATGCTCTCTGACTGCTATTCAGGGATTAGGCAGGGGTAGACAAGTCTCTGCATAATGCATCTATGCATTCATGTGCTGTAGCATTGTGCAGCATTACTAATAGCCACCCAATGACCTACCAGGTCAATATATTGTGGACAGAACCATGCATGGAAAACCACGTGGAACATATAGCGCAGTGTACTGGTGTGACAGGGTACAAAACCCAGCAAGACACATATGTTGCACGTGGTTTTGTACCCTGTCTCACATGGGTGGGGAGGAGGAGTGACATGGAGATCAAGACCTCTGTGGGGGAGGTGGTCCACTGAGCTGCCACCATGGCTCAATGGGATGAGCTGTGGCAGTGCAGGGGCGCTATGTGTCTGTGGACCAGGGCTTGAATCCTGGTCCCAGACTTTTGCAAAACCGCATTGTGAGGTTTCTTTTTTTCTCCCCCAGCAGTGTTTCTCCCCATCCCTGTGCTGACCCCCCCCCCGGAGATGATTATATTAATGGGAAGGTGCAGGGGGGTACAGCCCCCCACAGAAAACAAAGAAGTCACTAACTTCTTTAGCCAAAATGTGTTTCAGCAGCTTGTCTATGCAACAGCATGTATCCACTGCATGCACAGCGTGGTACTTTGCTGCACTGTTATGTCATATGACATAATGACCCCATGCCCATGATAACATGCAAATGCCTCCTTAGCCTCCTGCATGCCATATGGTGTCATTAGCATGCTATCCACTGAATCTGGCCTCCAGGAGCAAAGGGATGCTCTCATTTGAGACATGCTCTCTCCCTTTGGTCCTGGAAGTCAGTTTCCAGCAGGGGGCTGCATTACCACTGTGCATAATCACTGTGCACTACGCTAACATGGCCCCATATTCAGACAGGGCATGCTTCCTGTCTGAATATAGCACCCTGGCTGGCCACACGCTGCCTCATGCATACAACTAATTATTGCATGGTGAGGCTGGTTCAGTGGCACAGTGTAAAGCTAACTTCTGTGATGCTGGAAACTCTGGTTAGCACCCTGAACCTGGGTCTGCGGGTTAGCAGTGGGAGGAAGATCGATCATCCGAGGGACCATTCTCCTCCTCCTCCTCCAGGGAAGGAGGGAGGGAGGAATGTGGGGCCCAGCACAAGTCTGACCACTAGTGGCAGCTAGAGGCAAGGCAGCTAGGGACCGCACAGCATATGGGGTGATAAGGAGTTGCAATCACCAACATCCTGCATGCAGGAGCATGCGCAGGACCATCATGAGCAGCACTGCACACCAGCTCTGCCTCTTGGGGAGCAAACCAGGGAGGAAAGACTGAGCAGAGCACAAATGAGGGGGTTGACCCTCACAGGTCCTGCACCAGTGGGCACAGCCCTATCCAACACACCACATCCATCTGTAGGCAGCACCAGGGAGGCAGTCAACCCCTGCCGTGGGTGCACAAGCCATGGAGAATGACTAGATCAATCTAAGGCCCTGAGGAACTGTGTGATGGGGATGTGGAGTTGAACCAGGAATTAACAGCATTCACTGGAGGGGGAAAAAGTATTAATGAAAAATAAGTATTATAGCATGGTTCACTTGGCCGACATTCAATAGAGGCTGACTTTGAACTGGAACAGAACTTGATGGGAGATAACTGCCTGGCCCACCCATTCTGCCATTTTTCCCCTGCCTATTCTGTCACTGTAGGCCCTACTTGATCTCCGCTGTATCCCCCCTCCCACTTTCCACTAAGATTCCTGTGTGCTTATCCCATGCATGCTTGAAATCCACCACAGTTTTTGCCCACACCACCTCCTCTGGAAGACTGTTTCAGGCTTCCACCACTCTTTCAGTGAAGAAGTACCTCCTCACATCTTTCATGAATTTACACCCTTTCAGCTTCATAGCATGTCCCCTTGTTCTTGTGCATATTTTCCTCTGAAAAATACTCCCCTCCTGTACCTTATTTACCCCTGTGAAGTATTTATAGGTCTCTATCATATCCTTCCTCACACTTCTCTCTTCCAGGGTGTACAAACCGATGTCCCTCAGTCTCTCCTCCTAAGCCCTCTGATGCAAACCCTACACCATGTTAGGTGCCCTCCTCTGGACCGCGTCCACTCTGTCTCTGTTCTTCCTGAAATGTGGTCTGAAGAACTGACTGCAGTACTCTACATGGGGTCTTCCAGTGATCTATACAGGGGCAACACCACCTCCCTCCTTCTGCTGGGGATACCCCTCTCTATGCATCCCAACATCTGACTGGCCCTACCCACTGCCTTGTCACACTGCCTCACCACATTGAGATCTTCAGATACGATTACTCCCAGGCCCCTTTCCTGTTTGGTGACCTATACCTTTTCTCCCATATTGTACCCTGTCTCTGGGTCTCTGTGCCCTAAGTGCATGCTTTTGCACTTTTTCACATTGAATCCCAGCTGCCATGCCCTTGACTACTCCGTGAAATTTTTCAGGTCTCCGCAAATTCTTTTCACCTCTCTGGAGTGTCAACTCTATTGCAGATTTCGGTGTCATCTGCAAAGAGGCAGATTTTCCCTTCCAGCTCATCTACAATGTCATTTATGAAGACATTAAAGAGGACCAATCCCAGTACTGAGCCCTGTGGCACCCTGCTGGTCACCCTGCCTTCCCTGGAGTGAACTCTATTTACCACCACCCTCTGTCGCCTATCCTAGGATAAGGGGCACATGTGCTTTAAGACAGAAACCCTCACCAGGATAAAATCTTGGTATTACCAAACAAATCTCAAACCACAACCACACTGTATAACTTCACTGTTACTGTATCTTGCTGTTACATGATTGTTGCTGCATTACATATTACTATTGTCAGTGGCTCAGCAGGTAGCACACTCACCTCTGAGACCAGAAGATCAGAAGGCTTGTGGGGTTCTATCCCCACACCAGACAGTTGGGTTAAATCCCAATATTGACACTGAAGTGCAGTGTGAGGGGGGTGCTGCACTCCTGAGGTGCTGTCTTTCAGATGAGATGTTAAACCAAGGTCTCATCTGCCTGTTCAGGTAGATGTTAAAGATTCCATGGTGCTTCTCGAAAAGATTAGGGGAATTTTTTATTTCAGAAACAAAATAAATCTAATTTTATACATCCGTAAACACTGGTTACATGTTGTTCCAGAAAAGAAAAAAGGGGGGGATGAATAATACATAAAGGAAAGGAAAAAAGGAAGGAAGAGAATCAAATGAAATAAATAATAACTATGATAGTAATACAATAAGGTACATGATATTGCTACCTCATTGCTTAACATTCTGGAACCATACAAAATGCTTCCACCAACCCCCAGCCTTAACAGTATTCTTTTTGCATTCCTCATTAATCAGAGCTGTTAAATTCTGTTTAATGTGTAGTAAGACCTGCAGTGGGGTAAATTCTTGCTGTTGAAAAAGAAGGGCATATCTTGCCTGCCACAGATAATATTTACAAAAAGCAAAGAAAATTCTGAGTGTACGCGGATGGTATTTGCTCATGGAAGCAGGGTATATCCCAAGTACAAATATTTCATACGCAATATGCAAGGTTGTATCTATGTCCCATGATTTTAATGTTATTAAGCAAAATTCTGTTGCAAAGGGGCATTCCAAATAAAAATGGATTTGGGATTCTACTACCCCTAAGCATGCGGGCCTTGGACACATGCATTCTTTCACTACATTATGTTTGTGGTTACCTCTGACTCCTAGTCTGTCATGGCAGGGTAACCATACTACATCCCCGACTTTTTGTGGTAACCTTTTATCTGCACGCTGGGAGAAAGAGTGGAAACTTTGGAGTCACAGCTGATTAGAACCTGCGGAATCCCATAGAAGTTACTATTTAGAATAAAGGCATAAAAGTATTTCCTAGCATTACTTTGTAATTACTGAGGGGTCACATGTCATAATTTCAGTTTCACACACGCTGCATGTAAATAAGGCGGAAGTTGAAACCAGTTCAAATTCTAAGGTAGAATATAAGAGGGGGGATAACCATTCTTGAAAAGGTTGTTCCAGAATAAAACTCAAAAGAGTAGGGGAATTTCCCCCTATTCACTACAAAATACCACCAACAGCTTAATCTGGTTCAAGGTCAGTTGGCATTCATCTGTATCCCCCTCCCCAGGTCGTGCCTGGAAATAGGCAGAATTTGTCTAGTGCACTTACCCGGTCAACAAAAACTAAATAAATATAGGTTACGTACAGGGATCACACAGTGAGGAAACAGCAGTTCTTGGAATCAAACCCCTGCCAGATTAAGCACAGGGATCTCACAGTGAGGAAGTTGCAGTTGTGGGGTTCAACCCCCCCCCCACCAGATAATGTATAAGGATCACACAGAGAGGAAATGGCAGTTCTGGGAATCAAACCCTCACCAGATTAAGTACAGGAATCACACAGTCAGGAAATAGCAGCTGTGGGATTCAAACCTATGCTGGGTTTTGTAGTGTTGCACTCTAACATCTAGGACAAATAAGGATTCTGAAAGATTGTGATTAATTTTGTTACTTTTATAGTACACCTTCAATAATCTGTTTTTAAGAGGCTAATAGTCTGTGAAACGGATCAGAATATACCTACCTGTTATATTCCCTTACAGCCCGAATATTCTGGAATTACACATTTTTTGGCATGTACGCATAACCCTCCTGTTCCCTGGGGTTACAAGAATCCCATTAGAGTTAGTGGTAGGCAGGGAAGTCAACTAGTGATTTGCCAGTAAATGGATTTCACTCTGTCCCTCTCTGCTGCTGGTCTCAGCTGGGAGCTGGAGAGGTGGTGTCACCTTAGAACTCTCGCAGCAACATAAGCCACACAGCAGTTGTTGTGAGTGGGGAATTTAGAATTCTGTAGTCAGTCTTGTTCCAGAGCTCAGTGTGAGCAGTAGTCTGTAGCAGCAGCTCTGATAGAGAGCTGCAGTGTTCCAGTTTTTCTCACCCTAGTGGAGTACCAGATTTTCCAGCTTTGTCTAAGTGGTGGAAACTGTCTCCAGGGTGTTCCTGTTCTTCATCCCAGGTGGGATGGAGCAGGCTGCCAGGATGTTAGGGGCAATCTCCTGATCCCCCAGGACACTGTGAAGCTGCCTTGTGTGACAACTGCTTGTGAGTATATTTGTGTTTTCTGAAGTGTGCCCAGGAGTACCTGCATTTAAGGTGAATTTCTCTGACAAAGGGACCCTGTCACCTAAGACATTTAAAAATTGTCTGCCCTCAGTGGAGTCCAGTATGTGACCATCCATGTGAGCAGAACTTTTACCTTTGACACCCTGAGGTGTTTTGCTGATGTTAAGTGTGAAATACATTTCTAGAAAGCATCAACAGTAACTTTTGGCACGATGTGAGGTGTTTTGCTGGAGGGATGGCAGAGTATGAACTTGGAAATAAAAGATGGGAAACCCCCCATCTGGAGTGACCAGTTCAGCACTCCGGGTTCTGAAGGGCACCTGAGTTTTCTGTCAGTGCATGGGACCAATGCCTGAAGAAATGTCTATCCCAGTGATTGGGTTTTTCTCCATGTTGAGCCTTTAGTGCTCCGATGTAGTCTGTGTGCCACAGGTAATCCTGTGCTATATGGGAAGTGTCCAAGTACTCACCGTGTGTGCCAAGTCCAGAAGAATGTGTGTCTTCACCTGTGGCTAGTTCCACATTTTCTACAGTAATCCTATGCCATATGGGATTTCCAAGTGCTGGCCACATGTGCCTAGTCAAGGGAATTTGCTTGGTGTGTTTTACCGGTGGCCAGTTTCACAAGTTCTACAGTCATCCTATGCTATATGGGAAATTTGGAGTTCTGTACCTCAGATGTCTGCATTTACCATGTGTGTAACCCTTTGGGGGTCCATCTTCATTTTGTGTGTTCCTACTTTGTTAAGGAATAAAGCCACACTCTAGAATCCCAGCCTGGTGTGGACATTTATGTTATTGCTTTCCGTGTGGAGTTACTTGGGTACCCCCTGTCCAGATGTGCAAACCTAGCATAGCCCTGAGCAAACGTTTTCTCCCTAGAACCTGGGTTGTGGCCATGGTATTGGTCCCACTAGGTGTGGCCTTTTAGCCTTTTTTCATATCCTTCCTCACACTTCTCTCTTCAGGGTGTACAAACCGATGTCCCTCAGTCTCTCCTCCTAAGGCCTCTGATGCAAACCCTACACCATTTTAGGTGCCCTCCTCTGGACTGCATCCACTCTGTCTCTGTTCTTCCTGAAATGTGGTCTGAAGAACTGACTGCAGTACTCTACATGGGGTCTTTCAGTGATCTATACAGGGGCAACACCACCTCCCTCCTTCTGCTGGAGATACCCCTCCCTATGCATCCCAACATCTGAGTGGCCCTACCCACTACCTTGTCACACTGCCTCACCACATTGAGATCTTCAGATATGATTACTCCCAGGCCCCTTTCCTGTTTGGCGACTCATTCCTCTTCTCCCATATTGTACCCTGTCTATGGGTCTCTGTGCCCTAAGTGCATGATTTTGCACTTTTTCACATTGAAACTCAGCTGCCATGCCCTTGACTACTCCGTGAATTTACTCAGGTCTCTGCAAACTCTTTTCACACCTCTGGAGTGTCTATTGCAGATTTCTATTGCAAACATTTTGTTTCTATAATATCTACTCTATCTGCATAACCCGCCTTATCTATGGTGGCACATGTAACCCCCATGCCTTTCTTTTCCCCTAGACTATGGGAAGTGTGTCTGCTGGTTAAATAAGGGACCAGTGGGGGGTTACATAAGTATTTACACATGCACAAAAAAACACCAGCACTATGTTACTACCATACCTTTAAGGTGAGGATATCAGAATGCAAAAAGAACCTGACTCTTTTTCATATCAGAGCGTGTACACTATGAATTCATATTTCTTTCACTGACTGTGAGCTACTTGAATATAATAATTAGGGAGCAAATGTTCCCACAGGGAAACCTGTTTATAATCACCATTATAACTAGCTGGTTGAAACAGTGAACACGCATAGAGTTTCCTTTGCTCTCTGCATGCGCACATTGCATCCAGGGCTAAAGACATATCTACTTGAAAGCTGCTTATGTTCCTGTTATCGCTGATTGTCCCCTGCTTGATGACCTATGTCTTATTGTTCTTGACAATGGACTTCATGCCCTAGATCTCTGTGCAGAGAAACCCTCAACTGTAACCTAGTCATTGTTTCTTTATTACTGTCTAAATAATCTGAGTTTGATATGTAATTGTTCACCTTGTAAATAGCATTGTAGCATGTAATTCCTTATGTACTTTGTCCTATATATTTGTAATTTTTCCTTGGTTGCCCCTGAAAAGTGACCGCTGGTCTCTGTGAAGAAGGAAGGAAGGAAGGAAGGAAGGAGGAGGGAGGGAGGGAGGGAGGAAAGAAGGAAGGGAGGAGGGATGGAGGGAGGGAGGGAGGAGGAAGGAAGGAAGGAAGGCCAATAAATTCTGAAACTGTATTTTGCTCACTTAAATTCATCCCCAGGTTGTTCTGCTTACCTAGGCATGTCATCTGTGTTGTTCTGCACTCCTGGGCATACCATCAATGCCCGCGCTGCCATATGTTTCAATAAATATGATTGTGCTAGTGTCTCTGAGCAACAAACTGAAGGAAGAGTAGCAGCCCGGCGTTGTCGAGGCATTACAGTGTACTTGGTACAGGGGTGAAGTAGATAAAAAATTGTTTTAAAATGCATTATAAATAGAAACTACTGCTGAGTAGAGGTGGGCAAGCCAGAGCAGGATCAAGCCTGGCTCAAGCTTAATGCCTGGCTCAGCTCAGCTCGGCCTCTATTAGCAACTGAGAGCCAAGGGCAAAAAGAGCCAGTTATGGTCAAAATAAGCATTTTTGTCAGTCTTAGCAGTTAGTATAGTGTCTAAAATGTTCACCTCTTATGTAGAGAATAGCCAACAGTAGCCAGGGATCAGCTTGTGTTTTGGCTCATAGAGTCAAGCCAGACCCCTAGCTTAGCTCTTCCTTGGCTCTAGGTGAAAAATTCTGGCTTGCCCACCTCAACTGCCAAGCAGAACAGTTGTTGTAATTTTTCCTAGTTTGTTTAATGATGACATAATCTGCACGATATTTACTCTCCCAGATTGTGGATATCATTGAACAAACTTTGAAGAAATACAGCCCCATTCCTTGGTCCTAAACAGAAGATGTCATCTGTATGCATGTAAACAGGTAGTACTGTCTAGCCCTCCATTCTCAATCAATAAAAACTAAATAAGTAAATGAATGTGTAAATGCATGCATTGATTCAACAAAAGCAGTGACATAACAGGTGCTTTTATGCATAGGTTTCTATAGTGAAATGATCATTACCAGTGTTGTGCTGCTGTAGTCTGTTCTGTGTTCACTTTAAACACTGCAAAAATGTCAGCAACCCCCCCCCCCTCCATTTTGTATATTTTCATTCCAACTTCCCCACAGAGTTTGCTGGTAGACGGCTGTGATCCAGAATGGCCTTTTTACACAGCAGGATGAAATGGAACACATCAGGATGAACCATGCCAAGAAGGAAACACGGTTCGGGTGAGCATTAACTGGGGAAACAGATTAGATGCACTTTACACACTAGGGGAGGTAATGGTATACTGTTTCTGTAATGGTCATTCCATTATGGAAACCGTAGTGTAAAAGCGCCTGTGGAAAGTTCCCTGAAATGACAATAAGCTCCACCCTCAAACTAGTCCGATATGTTCCTTTATTTTGCACACCAAGGTAAAAGAAGGGACACACACACACACATGCTCGAAAATAAAAATAGTTCTATGAAGCCAGCTAGCAAACTCTTAGATTTGGTATATTGTGTCTGAAGCAGTTATTTTGACCCTAGAAATGCAGCTATCTGATTTGTTTTCTCACATTCTAATAAGTTAAGTTCTAAACTAAAAAGCTTCATATACAATAAAATTAGTTAGAATTGAAACTATAAAAACATTTTTAAAGAAATGATATCCCGCCTAAGATTAATATTAATTTTCAAAAGTGGAGAACGATTACTTCTTACACCTGGAGTAATGTTTTCTTTTCCCTTTTGCTAACCAGAAGATTTCCTACCTGTCATTATTTACTGTGATGTGTGGAACGGTACTCTATGACATCACAAAAGAAGAGCCACTCATCTGCTGCAAGATCAGACCCTTGTGATGTCACACTAAGTGAGTTCACAGTGCTGATGAGATATAAAGAGGAATAGAATTAGATATGCCAGTGTCCAGGTAAAGGAACTGTTCTTTACATCCCATCCAATGCTATCAGGCTGAAAACCTTCAAACGGGCAAATGGAAAAAACATACCTTTGAAATAAAAAGTAACAGCTAGCCCAGTGGTGCTGAAGGTTGAGGCACAGGACACCACACCGGTGACCTGGGTTCAGGAATAAATTTGAGTTGTCGGGTGTTGGCCAGGGGGAGGGAGGGAACAGGATTTAGCTGCTGAAAGGCAGCTCTACTCTCACGGGGAGGGATCTTGTTGCTCCCATAGTATAGCTGCTCCCAGGTGGAGACCTGAGGGTAGTGCAGGCAGGTGGGTGGCACGAATGGAGAGGGGCTGCAGAACCATACTGTGTGCATGCCTCCACATGTGTGCACATGGCCGTGGCATGGAAGGAGAAAACAGGAGGAAAATGGTTGACCTGGAGGATGATACCAGTCCTCCACAAGCTCCACACCCAGTCAGCTGGGCACGTCTGTGCCATCGAGGTACGTCCCAGTGGATGTCAGGGTGACGGGGCTGGGGGCACTGACAGAATGAGGCCAGTCAGCATGAGAGGTGATAAAATGTAAATGAAAAAAAAGAAAGAAAGAAAAAGTAACAGCTGACTACTTTAAAAAAATATTTTGACTTCTATTTTTGGTGATACAATACTAGCTCTTTAAGTTTATAAAAACACTTTAGTTTAATAATGACATTTGGGTTACCTTCATCCCTATAACCCTAGAGTCATATGGCGACTTCATAGGGTTATATTAACTTGCATCATAAAACTAGATCTGGCCAGCCTACCTCTTGACTGGTTGAAACCTGGAGGTGCGTTAAACTAGCTTAGGCCATGAGAATCCTGTAACCTCATTGTTCAAAGCATGTCACATGACCATTGATTATTTTCTGACAGCCACACACCTCAATTGAACTACCTTTTTATTTTACAAATGAAAGCCCATTTTATGAGTGGAACAACACACCCCAAGGTGTGTAGCCATAAGGGGATAATGCACTTCTTGGGTGGCTGTGGCATTCAACTATGTCTGATGCCTAACAACTGCTCAAGTCATGCATTACTGTATTCCCTTATAACCACACACCCTGTCATGTGTTGTCCCTTGCTTATAGCCTGCCTTAAAGGTAAGTTAATAATGCTAACTGTGGGGCCATAAGGTCATTATGCAAACCAACAACAACCACGTGGAAAATACCCATAAAAGCAAACGTCTACCTCCCTCAAACCTGCGCAAACAACAAGAAACAAATGACAAAATAAAGAACAACAGTAAAAACAATGATGTGGCAAAACAATTTTTGAAGGAGAATAACACTCCAGAGTTTTGGAATTCTGCTTGGCTAAACCCACACCTAGTGGCTAAAGGCTAGTGAGGGGCAGAATTTTCAAATTTTGACAGAAAGGAATTTTGCAAAACTTTGGAAAATTCAACCAAATTCTGTAGAATTCCATTGGTAGCAAAATTATGACATTTTGAAACTGGAATGTTTACATAAACCGCAGATTCCTTTTCCGAAGTCCAAGGAAATTATGCCACTGTTTACATAATCCTACATTGAAATGCGTTTTGGAATTCTGTGGAATTGAAAAAGAAATTCAAAAAAGCATTTTGATAGTGGAATTGCCATTCTGTACAAATTTCAACAATGAAATTCCTCATTATGCACAGCTCTGCTAAAAGCCCTCAGCTGTACCTTTATCCCAACATTAACTTAGTGTAACCTATACTCTTGTCATGTAACATTTCATTTGCCTGATATGCTTTGAGTATTTTTGTTAAAGAATTTTTTTTTCTTTTTTTACTTTTTTAGCTGGCGTGGGATCAGCTTTGTAGTTTTCATCCTCTCTGTGGCTTACTGCTGTCCATTTTTGGTGTCTTCATCTCCTTGACATGCTGGGATGTCAATTCCACTGTTCTGTGCTAGTCAGTGCTCAGTAGTGTGGAAGAATGTGGAACTGACATCAGCGAATATCCAGAAAGCAGAAAGCACAGAAACAATCGGCAGTAAACAGTGAGACTGGAGACCAGACTAAGCAGCATAAAAAGATAATATAAGAATGAATCAACAATAAAAATAAAGTCAGAAATATGTATCTCATTCAAGCAAAAACCAAAAGTGCTTTATTAAAGGTATTTAAAACTGCTTTCTAACCAAAGGCATCATTTCCCCAGAAGTGTGGGGGTTGCAAAGCTCTATTCCACAGATCAATAGGAGGCTGCAAAGCCCCATTTCCCCAGAATCACAGAGGTCACAACACAAACCCTATTTCTTCAGAATCATAGGAGTTGAAGCCCCCCATGTTAGCAGAACAATGGGGTTGCATAGCCCAATTTCCCTGAAATCACAGGAGCTGCAAAACCACAGTTCACCAGAATTCAATTTCTCCAGAATCACAAGGATGAAGCCTTTCCCAGCTGAGGTGAAATGAAGCCGGTGTAGCTGTGTCAGTAGCTGAGCTGCTAAACCCTGAAACCTTTTCCTCCTTTGTGTTTCTCAACCAGCCTACAAACAAAACTGTATGTATCTTTTAACTTTTCATGCCATTGAAGCTATGCCAAATAAATCTTTCAAAGCTTACATTGTGGCACGAGTGCTGGCTGTTATGGGCTTTAGATAGTGCACACACATGTAGGCATAAGGACGAAAAAGCCCTGGTTCACCAGAATCATAAACACTGCAAAGTTCCAATTCTGCAGACTCATAGGGGTTGCCGAGCCCCCACTCCATCTGCCAAATGTTATACAATAAAACTATTGGGAAGCCTTGTTTTAGAAATTCACAGGGATCCAGTGGATGTCATTGGAAAACTGAAGTAATAGCAGGTTTCTCAACTGCAACTCCTGACACCCCCAAAATGAAGCCCCTGTTCCTATCACCTTTTATCCAGGTAACTGTATTCTAGTCACATCTGATGCAGTACTGTAGCAAGAATGAGACACACTTTTTCATTTCTAATTCCATTTGGAATATCTGTTTTATAATGCAGAGCAATTTCCTTGAGGATGTCCCTAGGAGGCTCACCCCCACCACCATCACCCATCATAACAGTTGTCAGTTCGTTCCACAGGACCTTCTGTCTAAACACAGCAGACATAATAGAAACATTTTTATGTTGCTTGCACGCATGTGCAAGAAACATAGTGCCATCATCGGAGATTTCGGAGGTGTGTCACCTCCTCCTCCAATTCAGTCAGTGAGTTGGCAGTCGCGGCTCCTGTAAGCCAATGCATTTTGGAGCTGTCTATGACACGCTCCAAAATGCAGTGGCATACAGTTAAAAGGGGGAGCTACGCTTCAGTGAGCAGATAAAGCCCACTGAAGCTAGCTTCTCCCCACGCCAGGCGTCGTGCCCCGCACCTACTGTGTAGCCCGATGGGGTGCCCCAATCCCGTCGGCAAGGCTGCGTCCCCCCAGTTGTGGGTGCCACGCTGGAGCCCACCCCAGCGTGGCAATGAGTCCCCTTGGCCGAGGGGGGCACGAACCCCTTCAGCTAAACGCCTCAACATCCTTGTGCCACGCTGGGAGCCCACCCCAGTGTGGCAAATGATCCCACAATGTCTTTTTTTTAAAACCTGAAAATGAAAACATGTCCCGGGCGTCTCCGACCCCCTCCCACAACCCGCACCCACCACTGCGCACCCAGCCTCCCACGCCCCACCCCATACTTACCTCCGGACTCTGGCGCGATGATCTCGGTGGACCGGGAACACATCTGCACTCTTCAAAGCCGACCATGAACTGAGAATGCGGTAAGCTGTATAATGGCCTAGATGGGGGATTTCAACTTTGTTGCATATCTCAGGCATTTTTGGGAATTTTTGCACCAAATTTTCAACATGGGGTTTTTGGGACCCCTTCTCATGAATGATGTCACTGTCATGGCGTTATTCGGGCCCGAAGGGTGATTTTGCGCAGTGACTGCGAAATCACCCTTTGGGCCTGAATACCACCATGACAGTGACATCATTCATGAGAAGGGGTCCCAAAAACCTCATGTTGAAAATTTGGTGCAAAAATTCCAAAAAATGACTGTTTTATGAGCATGCATTGCGCAGTTCCTACACAGGCTCGTAAGTTCGCGAAATTTCAATATTTTCACTCCAGATTTTCAACATTGCCATTTTACTGCACCTTCTTATGAGTAGTACAGCTGTCATTTTTCACATCTCACCCAAAATGTGTTTCCACCCATGTAGCGCAGAATGGCGCAGTCGGTGTGTGAAATCAATGTACGAGGCAAATTAAGAAAATCACATTGACACTGTTCATGAGCAGAGGTCTTAAAATGGCTATGTTGAAAATTTGGTGAAAAAATTCCTAAAAATAACTGTTTTACAAGCGTGCGTTGCACAGTTCCTACGCAGGCTCGTAAGTTCGCAAATTTTCAATATTTTCACTCCAGATTTTCAACATAGCCATTTTACCACACCTCCTTATGAGCAGCACAGCTGTCATTTTTCACATCCCGACTAAAACGTGTTTCCACTCAATGAAGCGCATAATGGCGCAGTCGGTGTGCAAACTCAACGATGGGACACATTAAGAAAATCACAGTGACACTGTTCATGAGCAGAGGTCTTAAAATAGCTATGTTGAAAATTTGGTGAAAAAATTCATAAAAATGACTGTTTTACGAGCGTGCGTTGCGCAGTTCCTATGCACGCTCGTAAGTTTGCAAATTTTCAATATTTGCACTCCAATGACTTCCAAATACCTAAACAGCACATAGAAGCAAACAACATTCAGCACTGACAAATGCTTGTTTTATTAGCCTCAGCATACTAGAGAATGAAGTTCTGGCCAAGATTTTCAGACAGTTGGACTAAGAGAGAGTCAACAACAGGAAAAAAAAGAAGAGATATCCAATGTGATCTAGTGGTTAGAACACAGAGCTGGCAACCTGGAGTCCCAGGTTTGAGTCCCACAATTGTCATTTGTTCACTGAGTGACCCTAAGCAAATATTTTAACCTCCAGGTGCTTACCTTGTCTAAGATCTATCTGTAGTGTTTTATTTTCCTGGTACACTGAAAATGGCAGCAGCATTCTTTCCCCTCCCACTCCTAGATGGTAAAACACTTTGGTATGCAGTTACACAGCACATAATATTGTGGAAATATAAATGAGTTATGGCCAGGGCCCCTAGCACTCTGCGGCACTTTGTTCTGATTTCAACTGCAGGGCTGCTAGGATTTTGCGGCACCATTTTCTGATTTCTGCCCCATGATTTTTCTTTTCATTTCTGTGGTAGAATGCAGATCTGCCATTGACTGACATATACTGTGGTGTCATCGATGACATCACATGCTGAGCATAGAGGAGGGGCTTCAGGATAAACAAGATGGGGAAAGGGAGACTAGCACTGTGGAAAAAACGATATATTTTAATGAAAATTCACCAAGATTGATTCATTCTGTGGCATTATGTATACTCTGTAGCATGATGCAAATTGTGCAGAAAATTTCATGGCTGCGGAAATGCAGAATTCCAGTGGCCTTGTTGATGGCCCATCTCATTCACCCCACATGCTGCACAATAGTGACTACATCAAACTGGAACATAGATGCACATTCACGCTTATCAGTTGGAAGGCTGTTTGTATGAAAGGGGCTATATAAAACTATTTTGTTTTTATGTTACAAAATGTCTTTCTTTATGTATTAATTTATTTATTATACTATTTATATATTCACCCAAAGATAGGCCAGTTGGATGTGACTCCCCTTGTTCAGTGGAGTCCTGCTCTACCCATTTCTGTAGCTGGGTTACTGGAGTACTGGGAGGTTAAGTGACATGTGTACGGTCACTGTCTGGGGCTGTAAGGAGAGGAGAAGTCTCTGGAAATCTGAGGCCCAGCAGACCCACCTGTTCTTCCTAGGCAAATGACATTATCTGGCAATAAATGGAAAAGAAATGAATATATGAGGCAATGTGATCTAGTGGTTAAAAATGTAGATCAACTGAACACAAAAATAGAAAAAATTGGGAAACACAGACAAGCCAACAGAGAGCTCCCTGACTCAGTGTCCCTGCTCCCAACCTCCTTCCCACCTGGTACAGTACCATACAATACAATACAACAC
The DNA here is from genome assembly GCA_016271365.2 of Neoceratodus forsteri. Classification (NCBI taxonomy): domain Eukaryota; kingdom Metazoa; phylum Chordata; order Ceratodontiformes; family Ceratodontidae; genus Neoceratodus; species Neoceratodus forsteri. Next base: position 168,573,851 of record JADMNL010000027.1, read on the forward strand.
AACACAATACCATACAATAAAATACAGTACAATACAGTACAATACCATACAATACAATACAATACAATACCATACAATACAATACAGTACAATACCATATAATATAATGCAATGCAATACAATACAATACAATGCAATACAATACAATATAGTACAATACCATACAATGCAATGCAATACAATACAATGCAATATAATACAGTACCATACAATACAGTACAATACAATACAATACCATACAATACCATACAGTACAATACAGTACAATACCATATAATACAATACAATACAGTACAGTGCAATACCATACAATACCATACAGTACAATACAGTACAATACCATATAATACAATACAATACAGTACAGTGCAATACCATACAATACCATACAGTACAATACATTACAATACAGTACAATACCATATAATACAATACAATACAATACAGTACAATACCACACAATACAATGCAGTACAATACCGTACAATGCAATGCAATACAATACAATACAATACCATACAATACAATACAGTACAATACCATACAATACCATACAGTATAATACAGTACAATACCATATAATACAATACAATACAATACAGTACAATACCATACAATACAATACAGTACAATACCATACAATGCAATGCAATACAATACAATACCATGCAATACCATACAATACAATACAGTACAATACCATATAATACAATACAATACAATACAGTACAGTACAATACCATACAATGCAATACAATGCAGTACAATACCATACAGTACAATAAAGTACAATACCATACAATGCAATACAATACAATACCATGCAATGCAATACAATACAATACCATACAATACAATACAGTACAATACAGTACACTGCAATGTGATGCATAAGCAATAAGACATGATGGGGTGTGCAGGCCAAGTGCTTTCAGCCCCTGGCCATGCATCACAACTGTCTAATGCACAACCCCAGAGTGTCTTATTGTGCTTCTTGTTTTTAAAATGATATCTGGAATTTTAAAAAATATTTGCTTTACATTGTAAATACTTAAAGGTTGGCTTAGTTTTTGATATAGTCCCTCTGCCTACATGAACTTGATTTTATTTATTTATTTTGCCTTAGCTTTTGGGTCCTACTGGGGCCCCTGTAGTTGATTTTTTTAATGATGATCTGTAGAACCCCACAATGGTTTCTGTATCACTAAATATCAATATTAGCATTGTCAATCAGTCAGTATTGATATTGGCTGCAAGACTTGGCAGTTTCAGCGTAGTTTTGTTGCTACTTTGTTGTCTGTGACAGAATTGAGGAGTGGAGCATCACAACACTGGTGGGAACTGATAGCACAAGTAAATTCAGGAGTTTGGGAGTTAAGGTGAATTATTTTAAGTTTTCTGTATGGCACCCTTCCTCCCAACCCTAATTTTACTTATTAGCTTTGAAGTATATGAGGTGCAAGAGACCGGGTGGGCAGATCAAATCAAATCAAATCATCTTCATTTTCATAGTGCCTTTCAGAGCCAAGGCGCTATACATAAAAACCATATACATACTCATAAGATTTTAAAACAAGCATTAAAACATATCATCCATAACTAGGAAAAGCTAAACTAAATAAATATGTCTTTAACCCCACTTTAAATCTGTCGACAGTCGGGCAATCTCTCAATCAATGAGGTAGAGAATTCCACAGGGTTGGTGCTGAAAAAGCGAAAGCACGGGATACTGATGTCTTTAGTCGAACCCTGGGAATCTCCAACAATCCCTCGTTGGTGGAACGGAGAAGACAGAGGGGGCAGTAGGGTATCAGGAGATCTTTCAGGTAACCGGGTCCCTAATCATGTAGGGCTTTAAAGGTTAGTAAACCAACCTTAAAGGTGATCCGCCACCAAACAGGCAGCCAGTGCAGTTCATGGAGCACAGGTGTAATATGACTGGTTCTAGAAGTCCCAGTCAAAAGCCTGGCTGCCGCATTCTGCACCAGCTGCAGGCAGTGGATATCAACCCCAGGTCACCCTAGGTAGAGGGGGCATTGCAGTAATCAGTATGGGTAGTGACAAAGGCATGGACCAATGTTGGGAGATCACCCAGAGGAACCAGGTGTTTCACCCGGGTGGTATTCCTCAGATGGTAAAAAGAGGATTTGATGACAGCTGACACCTGAGATGAGAGACTAGACTGCCTGAGTGGATGGCTGAACGAGCGGACGACTGAGAGAGTGGACAGCTGAGTGGGTGGGAGGAAAGAAATGTGAGCAGAGCATTATGCTGATAAGCAAATTAAAAAAAAAAAAATAAATGAGCTACTGATCTAAAGCATGTGTTCCTTTTGTCAGCAGTAGATTTGAGTGAAGGGCAGGTGCTTGGTACACAGGAGCAGAGTCGCGATCAGTCTCATGGTTGTCATGGAGGCCCCCCCCCCCCATGCACACACTGACAGAGTTACTTTAGCACTTGGCTGTTGCATTTCCACTTGCATATTTTGAGTCCAGTTTCTGGGAGATGCTAATGGGGAGTAAGCCTTGTTGAGCGGCAGCAGGTTAAATCGGACAGTTGCGGGGGAGGGAGAGTCAGGGAACGGCATGTGGCCAAGAGTGCAGGAAAATATCTGAAAGATAGGGGAAGTATAGTTTAAATCTGAAAAAAAGAAGGTGCTATTTGTGTATTAAAAAAATAACATTTATATATAGAAGCATCTTTTTAAAAAACAAGAACTGTTGAGATTACTTTTTCACTGTCAGTGGCTACTCTGGGAGAGAAAAAGGTGTCTGTTTCATTTCTGAAAGTTCTAATGGCACAAGGATTTTGACCATGTCCTGTATCCATGTTGGCAGGACTAGGCTTTAGCTGTGAATTGGACACTTCTAATGCATGGCTAACAACCAATCAAACTGCTCAACATCATTTGCCCATTTTAAAAAGAACTGTACAATACAGTACAGTGGTACGTTATAATATTATAATAACTATGTCTTCCTCTTTCCCATAGGGAAACCATGGCATAATTTGTCATTATAAAGGAGTGTTTATAACAGCAAACATGCACCCACTTTCCCTTGCTCTATGCGTGTGCCCACTGCAGCTCTTCCTTTCTGACCGGTAGTCACCTTGTCTTTCCCCAGAGATGGAACCACTACTCGGACTCGGCGGTAAGTGACTGCGAAAAAAAAATCAACTACCAAGAAATAAAAAACTACATTTCAGCTGTTGACCAAAAGAAATGAATAATACAACTTTTAAATAAATAAATAAAGGTGACTGCAGACAGCACGTTCAAACCTGACCGGACTGCAGCCACACAGCAACGTCTTTTTATTTCATGTAATTGCTGTGGCAAAAAAGGGAAGCCCAGCAATTATATAAAATAAAATATGGAGTGATATTTAAACTTAAAGTTTACACACACCCTCAGTGTTAGATGCTTTTACAAACCTTTGCATCTAACACATCGGGTGTGTGTAAACTACACACACCACCCCCATATTTTCACCCCATACTTTATTCTATATATACACATGATACAGTGCAATACAATACAGTACAGTACAGTCCAATACAATGGGAACAACACAGTACAGTATAGTACATACAGAATAATGATGGGTAACTGTGTAATACAGCTTTGTTTCTACACACCTGTGTCCATTTGTAGAGTGATTCATAAAGGTAAAACATACTGAGGGTATGCAAAAAATGAGTTTTCACACAGTTATGCAGTTTTATTTTTTTATAATGCCTGTTTAGGTCAGATATTTGATAAACACCAGTACAGCTAGTTTAAACTAGTGACTGCTACAGTCAGAGTGGCAAGGTACACATAGGATGTCACAAACAAGGGGGGCCTTGATGGCCTTCCTCCATTGACCAATACAACAGAATCAAACATACCCAGGATAAAGGGAAAAAAGGGCAGGGACCTTGTTGACCACACCTTACTACTGAATAAAATGTCTTCCCTTGGTTTTTCACCTGAGGTAGTTAATTGGCATAGAAGTGACCTCTCTGACAGACAGCAATTCATTAAAAACTGTTCCACTTCCTCTGACCTTTCTACCATTCATATTGGGGTACCTCAAGGCTCCATACTTTGCCCCCTTCTGTTCACCATCTTCATAAATGACATCTCCATCAATACTTCCCACTCCTCTTCCCTTCTTTATGCAGACAATCTCGTCCTTTATCACAGTGCTAAGGACATTACTAAACTCAATGCTACCCTCTCCTCTGACCTCTGCAGTGTCTATGACTGGCTCACCACACACAAACTAGTCCTCAGCATTAGTAAAACCCAGACTATGCTGTTTGGGTCTGCTCCAAGACTGAGGAAATGCCAAGACCAGTTAGCTGTCTCCTACACTTCTGGCTTATCCCTGGATAATGCTCAATCCTTCAAGTATCATGGGGTCACCCTTGATCCCTCCCTTGACTTCGAGCTCCACATTTCCACTACTGCAAAGCTGTCAACTCTAAGACTAGTCTGTCCTATAGAATCAGGCAGGCTCTCACACCTTCTGCCCAGATCGCAGTAGCCCAGGGTATACTTCTGCCAGCCCTTGCTTCCAGTTCAACCACTTATGCCAGTGCCTCCAAGTCTAGCCTGCTGAAATGAAATACAACATATAATAATATATGCCATTTTGCCTGGCCTCACATCGGCAAACCCATCAGTGCCATCTCTACAGCAGCCACCATTGGCCCTCACCTATGGCCCACCATACCTACTCTCTTGGAGTCCTGCCTGACAATATATTGTGATCCGGTGCTCCCCCTTCTTTGACTCTGCTACTAACTCCTCAGAACCCCCATTATGACCTCTGCTCCAGGGATCAGAGGCTAGTCCACGTACCAAAATGTAAAACAGCCATGGGAGTTCAAGCTTTTTCTCACCTAGCTAATACACTATGGAACTCCTTGCTCACAAATATTCGTCTCACCCCTAATCATGCAACTTTTAGACATCATTTTAGGAGTCATCTACTACAGTCAGACCACTGCTCCTGTTTCCATCCCCCCTGAACACACTGGCACTCTTCTAACAAGTTGCCTTGCTCTGCTCCCTACACTTACTACCTGATGCTCACCTAACATGTTGCCTTGCTCTGCTCCCTACACTTACTACCTGATGCTCACCTAACATGTTGCCTTGCTCTGCTCCCTACACTTACTACCTGATGCTCACCTAACATGTTGCCTTGCTCTGCTCCCTACACTTACTACCTGATGCTCACCTAACATGTTGCCTTGCTCTGCTCCCTACACTTACTACCTGATGCTCACCTAACATGTTGCCTTGCTCTGCTCCCTGCACTTACTACCTAATGCTCACCTAACATGTTGCCTTGCTCTGCTCCCTACACTTACTACCTGATGCTCACCTAACATGTTGCCTTGCTCTGCTCCCTACACTTACTACCTGATGCTCACCTAACATGTTGCCTTGCTCTGCTCCCTGCACTTACTACCTGATGCTCACCTCAGCCCTTGCCAACCTTTATTCTCTGACCCTACTCCACTTCTACTCCTTCCGTTTAGGGGATTTATCCATCCTGTGTGTCCATTCTCTTGTTGTCTAGCTAGTAATGCCTATTTGCTTAAATTGTTATTGTGTTCTATTGATAGTGTAATCCTCCTGTTCCCTGGGGCTACTAGAATCCCATTAAAGTTAATGGTAGGCAGGGAAGGCAGCTAGTGATTTGCCAGTAAATGGATTTCACTCTGTTCCTCTCTGCTGCTGGTCTCAGCTGGGAACTGGAGAGGTGATGTCACCTTAGAACTCTCGCAGCAACATAAGCCGCACAGCAGTTGTTGTGAGTCTGGAATTTAGAATTCTGAGTCAGTCTTGTTTCAGAGCTCAGTGTGAGCAATAGCCTGTAGTAGCAGCTCTGATAGAGAGCTGCAGTGTTCCAGTTTTTCTCACCCTAATGGAGTGCTGGATTTTCCAGCTCTGCATAAGTGGTGGAAACCATCTCCAGGGATTTTCTGTTCTTCATTCCAGGTGGGATGGAGCAGGCTGCCAGGATGTTGGGTGCAATCCTCTGATCCTACTAGAACTTAGTGAAGCTGCCTTTTCGTCAACATCTGTGAGTAACTGTTGTTTCTAAGTTTGCCCAGGAGTACCTGCTTTTGGTTTAAAGGTGAATTTCTCTGACAAAGGGACCTTGTCACCATAGAAGTTTAAAAGTTGGCTGACCACAGTGGAATCTAGTCTGTGACCATCCATGTGAGCAGAACTTTTACCTTTGACACCCCTGAGGTGTTTTGCTGATGTTAAGTGTGAAATACATTTCTAGAAAGCACCAACAGTATCTTTTGGTATAAAGTGAAGTGTATTTTCCAGAAGGATGGCTGAGTATGAACTTGGAAACAAAAGGTGGGAGACCCCCCATCTGGAGTGACCAGTTTAGTACTCTGGGTTCTGAAGGGCACCTGAGTTTTCTGTCAGTGCATAAGGCCAATGCCCAAAGAAATTTCTACCCCAGTGAGTGAGTTTTTCCTCCAAGTTGAGCATTTTGTGCTCTGTCATGGTCTGTGTGCCACAAATTATCCTGTTACTTATATGGGACATGTTCAAATGCTGGCCATGTGTGCCAAGTCCAGAAGAATTTGTGTGTTCACCTGTGGCTAATCTACATTTTCTACAGTAATCCTATGCCATATGGAACTTCCAAGTACTGACCGTGTGTGCCTAGTCGAGGGAATTTGCTTGGTGTGTTTTATCGGTGGCTAGTCCACAGTTTCTACAGTCATCCTATGCTATATGGGAAATTTGGAATTCTGTACCTCAGATGTCTGCATTTACTGTGTGTGTAACCTTTGGGGGTCCAACTTTGCTTTGTGTGTTCCTACTTTGTCACGGAATAAAGCCACACTCTAGAATCCCAGCCTGGTGTGGACATTTATGTTATTGCCTTCCTTGTGGAGTTACTTGGGCACCCCTGTCCAGAAGTGCAAACCTAGCATAGCCCTGAGCAAACTTTTCTCCCCAGGACCTGGTTTTTGGCCATGGTATTGGTCCCACCAGGTGTGTGCCTTGTAGCCACACTTGGTTTTGTTTCTATAATGTCTACTCCATCTGCATATCCCGCCTTGTCTATGGTGGCACTTTGTAACCCCCACCCCTCTCTTTTCCCCTAGACTGTGAGAAGTGTGCCTACTGGTTAAATAAGTGGTCAGTGGGGGGTTACAACAGTGTTCCCTTATGTTGTACGTCCCTTCCCCCTGACATCTGTATTTATTGTTAGTTATTGTTATATTTCACTGACTATGATGATTGTTTGGTATTGACTGTATTCTGCTTACTATGTATGTACTGTAATTGTATTTTCTGTGTACTTTCCTGGGTCATGCCTGAAAATAGGCATTTTGTATGTCTAACGCACCTACCCAGCTACCAAAAACAAATAAATAAGATTTTGTACACCAACACAAGGAGTCTTGGCAACGAAATGCCAGAACGTCAGGCAATGGTTATGGAAGGAAGCACTGACCTGGTGGCTGTCAAAGAGTTTGTGGGCAACCTCAAACTACAAATGAGACATGGCCATGCCAGGGTACTCACTGCTCAGAAAGGACAGAGCAAAAGGCAGGGGAAGGGAAGGGAAGTGGCGCTCTATGTAGAAGAGGAAACAGAGGCAACTGAAATAGACACACTAGGGGAGTCAAGTAAACTAGAAACCCTGTGGGTGCCTGCCAGCAGCAACAGGAAATGGGAAACAAATCAGGACTGAGGTGATCTACAGACCACCAGGTCAGGATCAGGAAGTAGACAAGGAACTGGGAGAAATTCTAAGGATGGCAGCCAATTTTAGGGAGGTGGTAGTAGTAGGTGTCTTTAATATGCTGGATGTGGACTGGAAAGTGCCAGTTGTGGCAATTACTAGGAATCAGTGCCTGGTGGATGCATGCCAAGAGGTGTTCCTGGTTCAACTAGACAAGGGAAGGGGCTCTGCTGCATCTGGTGTTTGTCACAAATGTGCTCCACAGGTCAGGCCCTCTGTTCCCACAGTGCCAACCTTGAAGTGCGATAGTGTGAACAGGGAGCAGACCAGGTAATCCTCCTGTCTGTTTTGGGTTCAAATCACCTACTAGCCTCGAGTCCTAGGGGTCAAACGTGAACCTTATGCTAGTGCACCCAGTTAACAGGCTCAGATATGTACCTTCTTCGGGAATACAGTACAATCTTTTACCCAGTGGCACCCAGCCAAGTTTCCAAAATGTTCTCTTATGACTCAATATGAGACCTAGGTATATTCTTACCTTTAGCAATACTAGTAACATATTCAAGCTCTTAACAGCTGTCAGACTTAAACTCTGGTTCAGCATTCACATGCAAAAGAAAACTGAGAAACACAGGCAGTATTTCAAGAAAAAATATTGTTTACTAAAAATGTTAAAATAGGTAATATATCAAACACAGAACAAATATATCAATAACTTACAGTCACATAAAATAAATGGGAAGTTACAGAACACAAATACACCTACCACAAATACTTAAAAGTTCTTGCCTAGCTAGATGTTACCATAAAGTGCTTTCTTAAGTCCAGAGAACTAAGTGTCTGAGTCCAGAATGAAAAGCTATGTTTCCCTCAGATGCCTGACCCTTTCAAAATCCTCTCCCCACCCACCTTCGTGAGGTCACAGTTAGACCCTCCCATAAATTTAATTTCTACCGTGGAAATCAACAGTCAACAATTTTTAAAATATGAGTCTTTCATCAAAACATCCCCTTTGATGTCTCTCTGCTGATGTCCTGTTTTGCTACAGTGACCTCAGGCTTACGGCTGATAAGATTCTGTGACCAGATGGTCTCTTCCTGCAGGAATCATAAAATGTTATGAGGTCCTATCTCCTGGCAGATGGCCAGAGCCCTCTGTTAAGAGAACAGGAAACCTTTGATCAGTTTCCTCTTAGTTAGCTTTTATAACAGCCAGCTGCTTCAACCCTGTGACCTCTGGGGTCAAAGGTTAAGCTCACTTGCTGACTGTTGTGTCTTAAGCAAACCATCACATGCCATTTAATTATTGTACAAATATTATACAATATGACAATAAGCAGATGGTAGAGTGTCACAGTCCTCCCACCTAGACTGAATTTGGGATCTCTATCCCTGGCATGGGATGAGCTCCCCAAATCAGTTCATTGCTCATACTGATGTGACAATCCATCTGCATTTTCATTGGCTGCCCCAGCCTTATGTGAGACAGTCATGTCATACCCTTGCAAGGCAAGACTCCATCTTAGTAGCCTACCATTCATTTTACCCATTTGTGCCAGCCAAACCAGGGGGTTGTGGTCAGTTTGTACCTCAAAATGCTGCCCGTATAGGTATGGCTCTAACTTCTTTAAGGCCCACACCATGGCAAGACACTCTTTTTCCACAGTAGAGTAAGCCTGCTCCCTGGGAAGTAACTTTTTACTGAGGTACACTATGGGGAGATCTTTCCCTTGGTTGGACTTCTGACTCTGCACTGCCCCAATGCCCACATCTGAGCCATCAGTCTGGACTACAAAGGGTCTACTATACTCTGGACTCATCAATACAGGAGCACTGCACAGTGCCTCCTTCAGTCTGGTAAAGGCTTGTTCACAGGCTGGTTCCCAGGTAATTTTCTTAGGCATCCTTTTCTTTAACAGACCAGATAGGGGAGTGGCCAGGGCACTGTAATTTGGTACCCTGCTGTCCCCAGAAAACTCCTGACCTGCTTATGTGTTTTGGGTCTGGGCCATGCTTTGATTGCCTCTATTTCCACTTGGTTAGGACAGAGCTGTCCCTGGCCTACAATTCACCCAAGGTATGCCACTTCAGCCATGGCCACCTGGCACTTCTCAGCTTTGACAGTGAGCCCGGCCCCCTGTATCCTACCCAGCACTTCCCTAAGGTGGGATAGGTGTTCCTCCCAGCTGGCACTAAAGATGGCAATGTTATCCAGATACACCACAGCGTACTCCTCAACACCATTTAACACCTAGATCACCAACCTTTGGAAAGTGGCTGAGGCATTCTTCATTGTGAAAGACATTACTTTAAATTAAAATAACCCTATCAAAGTGATGAAGGCCAACCTCTCCCTAGCTCTGGCAGTTAACTCTACCTGCCAATACCCCTTTGTCAGGTCAATAGTCATAAGGTATGTCACCCCTCCTAACTTATCCAGGAGTTCATCCATTCATGGCATTGATAGTCTACACAAAAATGAGTAGAGCCATCTGGCTTGGGAACAAGAACTACGGGTGAAGCCCAGAGGCTGTGGGATTTCTGGATTACCCCTAAATCTAGCATTTCCTCCACCTCCCTCTTACTGTCCTTTCGGACAGCCTCTGACACCCAAATATGCTGTTCACCGTATGGGCGCCTGCTTCCCTGTCGCCACATCATGCGTCGCTAAGGGGGTTTGTCCAGGTTTGGCACTAAACAGTAGGGCAAAGTTTGCTAAAACCTCCTTTACTTCCTGGATCTGGTCCAGGGTCAACTGGGATGACATTTTAATTGCCTCCACAGAGGGCACCCACTTGCTTTCTTCCAGCAAGTCCAGAAGGGGGTCTCCTTCATCCATCCCCTCCTCAGGACTACACACTGAAAACCCCCATGTCAGCCCTATTAGCATATGGCTTCATAATGTTGACATGGTACATTCTTTGTGTATGACTCCTGTCAGGTAACTCTATAATGTAGTTTACATCATTTACCCATCTGATTACTTTGTATGGTCCTGCCCACTCGGCATGCAGCTTGTCTTTCCGGACCGGGATTAGGACCATGACTTCTTGACCCACAGTGTATGAGCAAGCTCTGGCTCTGCGGTCACACCTCATGTTTTGTTTTTGTTGGGCAGCTGCCAGGTTGCTCTGGGCTGTCCCCATAAGCACCTTCAGCCTTTTCCTAAACCTAAGGACATAATCCACTATGGAAGTTCCCTGGGTGGTGTGTTTGGCTTCCCAGTCCTCCCAGATCAAGTCTAGGGGCTCACATACCTGGCGTCCAAATAAGAGCTCAAGGGGAAAACCCTGTCAACTCTTGGGGCACCTCCCTTTATGCAAACAACAGATGGGGAAGGTATTTTTCCCAGTCCCTCCCATACCGTTCAGCAAACACTTGGAGCATTGACTTATAAGGTACCATTACATCTTTCCACAAGCCCATTGGCTTGCAGGTGGTAAGGTGTTGTGCATCTTTCCACCACCTCACACATCTTCCACAAACATTTTATTGGGTCCAACATGAAGGAACCCCCTTGATCAGTGATAATCTCCTGCGGGAACTCAACATGGGAGAAAAACCCTAGTAAGGCATCTACCACTTTGTCTGTCCTTAGTGAGGATAGGGTGTCTGCCTCTGGGTACCGGGTGGCATAATCCACCACAGTCAGGATGAACCTCTTGCTGGAGGAGCTGGGGGTATTTAAAGGCCCCACAATATCCATTCCCACCCTCTGGAATGGCTCCTCCACTATGGATACGGGAATTAGGGTGGCTTGGGTTTTCTTACCTGCCTTCCCTATTTCTTGGCACCAGTGACAAGACCTGCAATACTCCTTCACCTGCTGGGTGAAGTTGGGCCAATAGAAATTCTGGGCCAAACATTGTATAGTGCGTGCAATTCCCAGATAACCAGACATAGGGATACCATGTGCAATCTTGAGCAGCTGCTCATGGTACCTCTGGGGAATGACAAGCCGCCTGCCCATCACCCCTCCCTCTGTCTTAGTATCCTGCGTATACAGCAGTCCACTGTCCCAATAAACTTTGTGTTTCCTGTCACCTCCCTGTGCTCCGTCAGAGTCTGCCTAAACCCTCAGCTTCTCTAGGCTAGAGTCACTGTTCTGAGCAGCTGCAAACTACTTGTACATTCCCAAGGCATGGTACAGGTCCCCTTCAGTGTCTAAACTAGGGTCCCTAGCTCTAGCATCAGGGCATTCAGGATCACTGCCATCCCTAACCCTCAGACCATGGGTCACCCCTCCTTCTTTGGAGTAACCCTCCATAGCTATTCTGTTAACTGCTACCTGGGGAATTTCTACACCCCTTTCATTATTCTTCATATCAGGAGACACATGCTGGGAAACCAGCCCCCCAGTGGTTTTCACAGGGGATTCTATGGGATCCAGGGAACCACAATTTTCCTTTGCCACTTGGCTGTGGATAACAGCACACACCATCCCCTCTTTGAGATTATTGCCAATAATTACATTGACAGCCAAAGTCTCAGCTACAGCAACATTTTGCACAGTTCCCCCTATCTCACCCCAGTCCAGGAAAACACTAGCGATTGGCAAGGTTTTCTCCTCCCCAGTGAATCCCTGTACAGTCACAAATTGACTGGGTATAAGCTGACCAGGGTCTAAATAAATCCCCTTTTGCCAAAGTCAGGGATGCCCCCCGTGTCCCTCAACCCATGTGTCTGTACCCCATTCACAGTGACTGGGTGTATGTGCTCCCTCATTGTTACTGGCATGCTTTCAAGGACACACAAACAACCCACTTCTTTCCTAGCACTACTTTGTGCATTTTTTGTCCTTCTGGGACACTGCCTTGCAATATGTTCAGTTTCTTTGCAAACCTGACATTCATTTCTTTTCTCAAGTAAATCTTTTCTTTTAACATGGGGCTACCTGGTTTTAGTGGAGGCAGGGAGGGTTTTAGCTGCCCTGAAGGCACACTTTCCCTTTCTGTGCTGCCACACCCACCCCATGCAGTCACAGAGCAGGTCTGCTCCTGACATAGTGGTCCAAGAGTTCAGCCACCTCTTGCACTGTTTTTGGATCTCGGTCCTCCAGCCAGGTTTTCAGCTCTGCTGGGGATGCCCCTCAAAAAACTGCTCTAAAAGTACAGCATTTTCAATTTTCTCTACAGAGTTTGCTTCAATTCCTTCCCACCAATGTTTTAAAAACTGGTGTTGTTTAATGGCCAGCTCCTCATAGCTCATGTCAGGGCTTCTCTTGAGCTTACAGAATTTAGCTCTGTATGCCTTTGCTGTTAACTCATATTTTTTTAAAAGTGCAGCTTTAAGTTTACTATAATCATTACTATCCTCATTGCCCATTTGACCCAATGCATTCTGAGCTTTTCTGATAAGTAGCAGGCATAGCTGAAAGCTCCAGGACCCCCTAGGAATATTTCCTTGAATACATAATTTTTCAAAGGAATTTAAAAATGCATCCATATCTTCCCCCTCTTTAAATTCAGCTATCGATTTGGAATTTAATTTGTAACCCAGTCCTGGAGTCCCTGTAACCCCAGGCCACTTACCAGCTCTGGTGCTGGTGTTTGGAGTCATAGCTTCTCCAGTTCATGTTGCCTCTTGCGCTCACGCTCTCCTTGCTTAGCCTCTTGCTGAAGCTGTCACTCTCTTTCCTCTGATGCTCACTGCTCTCACCTCTCTTCTCTATGGAAATCCAGCTCCCTTTGCTGCTGGGCTTTGAACCTTTTCTGTTCAAACTCCAGCTCCATCATCAGCAACTCCATTTGCAGCCTGATCCCTTCTGGCTCCAGAATGCTGGTGACCTTTCACTGCTGCTGTGGCCCTTGGCTTGCACTGCCCCTGCTGTCCTCCTCACTGGATCTGGACACTGCACTGGACCCTGGACCCTCCATGCCAAGATTTGGTCTTTTTCAGCCACAGACTGTGACTCAAGGCTTTGGGCATCAGCTGCCACAAGAGCCTCTACCGGGTGCTTTTTGGTTCTGCCCTCATGCTGGACTCCACTCTCTTGGCACAACTGCTTTAGATAGTCTGCAGTGTGCTCACTGTAGTTGGAAGTCATCTTCTTCCCTAACTACAGCTACACTAACTTGCACCCAAAAAAAAAAATAAAACAGGTAGGAACTTAGACTATAAGCACAATGGTATAGTTTTGTTTACTTTTTAAAAATCACTGCCTTATTTTGCATGTGAGCTGTACAGTATTAATCTGACAAACTAAATTGTTTATGCTCATGTTACCAAACACTTTTAAATCACCCCACTGCCAACCAAATCTGTCATAAATGTGCTCCACAGGTCAGGCCCTCTGCTCCCACAGTGCCAACCTCGAAGTGTGATAGTGTGAACAGGAGACAGACAGGGTTACCCTCCTGTTTGTTTTCAGTCTTAATCACCTTCTAGCTTCTAGTCCTGGGGGTCAAATGTGAACCTTGTGTTAGCACACCCAGTTAACAGGCTCAGATATGTACCCTCTTCGGGAATGCAGTACAATCTTTCACCCAGTGCAGTGGTGCAAGTGGTAGACAAGAAGTACAGGAACTCAGGCATTGGCAAATATGAAATGCAGAATGAAGATCCTCAATCTGAAGGATAGCTGTGTGAAGACACAGCTTTCTGTTTAGTCACCAGTAGATTCTCTTAAAGATATTGAAGTATTTTTAGAAAAATAGCACTTCTGTACAAGTCAAATGTTGTTATGGAAAGCCTGATTTCAGGTCACAGGTCCAGAAACTGTCATTATGTTTTTGGTTTAAGAGTTTCACTTCCAGTGTCAGTGGGAAGAAGTACAGGAACTCCGTTCCTGCTGCGAAAAAGGTACAGGAACTGAGTTCCTGTGCATTCCTGTTCACTTTCATTGCTGACCCAGTGGCACCAAGCCAGGTCTCCAAAATGTTCTCTTATGACTCAATATGAGACCTAGGTATATTCTTACCTTTAGCAAGATTAGTAACACATTCAAGTCCTTAACAGCTGTCAGACGTAAACACTGGTTCAGCATTCACATGCAAAAGAAAACTGAGAAACACAGGCAGTATTTCAAGGAAAAATACTGTTTACTAAAAATGTTAAAATAGGTAATATATCAAACACAGAACAAATATATCAATAACTTACAGTCACATAAAATAAATGAGAAGTTATAGAACACAAATACTTAAAAGCTCTTGCCTAGCTAGATGTTACCATAAAGTGCCTTCTTAAGTCCAGAGAACTAAGTGTCTCTCTTGAGTCCAGAATGAAATGTTCTGTTTTCCTCAGATGCCTGACCCTTTCAAAATCCTCACCCCACCCCACCCCCCTTGGTGTGGTCACAGTTCAACCCTCCCATAGATTTAATTTCTACCGTGGAAATCAACAGTCAACAATTTTTAAAATATGAGTCTTTCATCAAAACATCCCCTTTGATGTCTCCCTGTTGATTTTCTGTTTTGCTACAGTGACCTCAGGCTTACAACTGATAACAAGGTTCTGTGACCAGATGGTCTCTACCTGCAGGAATCATAACATTTTTTGAGGTCATATCTCCTGGCAAATGGCCCAAGCCCTCTGTTAAGAGAACAGGAAACCTTTGATCAGTTTCCCCTTAGTCAGCTTTTATAACAGCCAGCTGCTTCAACACTGTGACCTCTGGGGGCAAAGGTCAAGCTTACTTTCTGACTGGTGTGTTTTAGGCAGACCATCATGTACCATTTATTTATAATACAAATATTATACAATATGACAATAAGCAGATCGCAGAGTGTCACAGAGTTCACTAACAGTGAGAAGATCCAAAATGTTAACAGTCTTGGAACTACTCAGTTCCAGTCACCACAGAATCTTGGTGCTGGAGTGCCAGAGAAGGACCACCAACAGGTAAAGCACAGTCACGGTATG
This sequence comes from Neoceratodus forsteri, assembly GCA_016271365.2. Classification (NCBI taxonomy): domain Eukaryota; kingdom Metazoa; phylum Chordata; order Ceratodontiformes; family Ceratodontidae; genus Neoceratodus; species Neoceratodus forsteri. The sequence continues at coordinate 168,589,434 of JADMNL010000027.1, forward strand.
GGACTTTAAAAAAGTAGACTTAGTCAAGATAAGGGGAACAGCTGGAAAAAAGCATAAACAGTATTGAGCAGTTATGGAGAGCAGAGGAAACATGGGAAGAAAGGAATGATATAAGTGGCAGAAAGCTCAGTTGTGATGGTATCAAAGGGAAAAAGGGCAAGGGGTTCAACATGGTTCACAGAATCACAGCTGAAGTAAGGACAGTGGTAACAGACAAAAGGAGGGCATTCTTAAAAAGAAAAGCCAATAAGAGGAGAAAGGGGAGAAGTCCCTGGAAGCAACAGAGCTATTAGAAAAAATAACTGGGTAATGGTATAATGAAATCTTCACTAAATAACTGCTCATGCTCCCATGAAGGTGACTTGCTATAATCCAGAAAATATAAAGTTTGCAGGGACCTTCAAATAACTCTCATGAAGAAATTCACTCCACACTGTATGAAGTTCAGATATTCTTTACTTTGTTCAACTCTCCCCTACATTTTGCTCCTTAGAGCTTGTTCACAGGGATTTTTAGTCTGTTTAACACAAAATATAAAATAACGTTTCTTAGTGACAATACTTTTACTTCATTTAAATATTTACAACTCATTATAAAAAATATCATAGAACTGCCTACTATTTACCATCTCAACTTAGTTGGTTTCTTAAAAACTTTTAATTCTCACTGTTCAGTTAGTATCTGTGAACATACAAACACAAACGACTTCTTTTAGCAGCTTCAATTTTATCCATGGAGAAATACAGTACAAAATGTTACTACTGTACTAACACCTGTTTCCCCATATCAGCACACATACCTCGTGAGTTATGAAGACTGCACTAAATTAGTCTCCTTCGATAGATTTCCTCAATGCCAAAGTACAACTCACTGATGGCCCATTTAGACTGTTTCTGCCCTAAAACGTACAACAGAAATCATTTTGGGCATTTACTGCCTTTTTAATGCCTATTTCAAAATATTCTACCTTTGTAAGGGCTTTATATCTAAAATGCTTTACCTTCAGTTGGATTGACAGTCCGTGCCACATACGAGTTCACCCACTTTGTTTATGAGCATTTTAGTATTCCTAATGCATTAATGGCATTTCAGATGCTACCTATGCTCTACGAGGTGTGGCTCTCCTCTTCAGCCTGCTTGGAAAAACCACCACAGTGACATATCACCATGTGCACATCTCGCGTAGCGAGATTGTTGCTGAGCAGCAGTGCATTCTGCCCTGTGGGCAGACTCAGTCTTTCCAAGCAGGCTTGTGCAAGCATTTTTCCAATGACATACATTATACTGTTTTGTCATAATATAATTCAAAGAGTTTTTGGACAATGTAACAGGCTAATATCGTGCAACTGGTGTATCCATCCATAAAAATTCTGAATTTCTCAAAAATGCTGTTACTACCTGATATTGTTATGTAAAAAATAAACACATTCCCAATTGCCTAATGTATTTTTACATTTGATATAAATGCTGGGTAGAGGGGAAGGAGAGGCCCCAGCAGTAGCTGTGGTCCTGTTTTGTCATCTCTTGTGAATTGTGAATGTATTAACTTGTCCTTAAGATTTTGTGCTTTTTTTGCCACTACTATTAGTCTTGGCTGTAAAGATAAAATATCCGGGTTGTCTGATGCTATCATGTGCCAATGTTTGTTAATTATTCTACGTATATCAGGTATTTTGTAATTGTATTTGACTGCCAATACTACCCTATCAGTATCCGTCTCCTGTTCCTTTGGGTATAGCAATTCCCCTCTCATTTTATTTTCTATTCTATGGCTAGCTTGTTTTAAAACTGAGGGTTTATACCCCCTAATTCTTAAATCTCTGTATCATCTCTTATTTATTTGTATTGTACTCTTCATTTTTTTGGCAATTTCTCTTAACCCTAGCCATCTGAAAGTAGGGAATGCTATTTTTTAGTTTTGGTTCATGGTAGCTAGTACTATGCAACAAAGTGTTGCGGTCTGTTTCTTTTCTATAAATAGTTGTACTAATTTTACCTGATTCATTACAAAGAAGTAGATCCATAAATGGAATACTCTCACAGTCACTGTTTATAATACATTTTAGATTTCTATCCCAACTGTTTAATGTTTGATGGAATTTTTCAAGATCCTGCTTATTTCCTCCCCATATACATAAAACATCATCAATAAACCTTCTCCAAAGTATGATTTTATTTAGAAATTGATTCTTCTGTTCATTAAATACATTTTCTGTTTCAAAATTAGGCATATACACATTTGCATATGCTGGGGCCATGGTGCTACCCATGGCCGTTCCCTTGTCTTGCTGGTAAAAATGACCTTCAAATTCAAAGTAATTATTTTTCAAGATAAATAATGTTAGTTCTTCTAGCATTTCTGTTTTAGATTCCCTATTGAATTCCCTTTGATTGAGTATTTTGCCCATGTTGCTTACATCTTCTCTGTGTGGAATTGAAGTATAAAGATCTGCCACATCCCATGTGACTAAAATTGCTCCACTGAGATCTGTAGTTGCTGATATTATTTCCAATTGCAACATGGTGTCTGTAGAATTTTTTATGTATGTGCTAGTTTGCTGGATCAATGTCTGAAGATAAAAATTGATGTACTTGGATATGGGGTCGAACAAGAAATCTATACCTGACACAGTACATAGATACATAGACAGTGTCGGCAGATAAGGGCCTATGGCCCACCCAGTCTGCCCATTTGAGCTTGTAAGTTCAGTTTGTTTTCCTAGAAGTCTGTTTCCCCTTACCCCTGACCTCTAGAATTCCTTTATGTCTATCCCATGCATTCTTAAATCCCGTGATTGTTTCAGCCTCCACCACTTCCTCTGGCAGGGTGTTCCACTTGTCCACCACCCGTTCGTGAAGAATTCTTTCTCATGTTTCCTCTGAATCGTCTCCCTCCAACTTCATCCCATGCCCCTAGTCCTGGAACATCTTTTCACTTAAAAATAGTGTTTTCCTGCACCCTGTTCCTCCCTGTAAGATACTTGTATGTCTCTATCATATCCCTCTCTCCCTCCTCTCCTCCAGGAGTACATGTTCAGTTCCTTCAACCTGTCTTCATAGGACTTGTGATGCAATCCATGCACCATCTTTGTTGCCCTCCTCTGAACCTTCTCTACCCTGTCTATGTCCTTACGTAGGTATGGTCTGCAGAACTGTACACTGTACTCCAGGTGGGGCCTCACTAGTGTCTTGTATAGCTGAATTATGACCTCCCTTTTCCTGCCGGTGATGCCCCTGCCTATACATCCCAGCATCCTATTTGCTTTACCTGCTGCCTTGTCACACTGTTTCCCTACCTTGAGGTCATCAGAGATGACAACCCCAAGATCCCTTTCCTGCTTGGTGCATGCTATATCCTCACCCCCAACTGATATATTGTACCAGGGTTTTTGTGCCCCATATGCATTATCTTGCACTTCTTTGCATTGAATTTCAACTGCCAAACCCCTGACCATTCTTCAAGTTTCTGCAGGTCGCTTCTCATTCTGTCTACACCCTCTGGTGTGCCTACTCTGTTACAGAGCTTTGTGTCATCAGCGAACAGTGAAATTCTGCCTTCTAGATCCTGTGCAATGTCACTGATGAAGATGTTGAATAGGACGGTCCCAGCACTGATCCTGTGGTACCCCACTGGTCACTCTTCCCTCTGTGGAGTGACAGCCATTTACCACCACCTCTGTGTCCTGCCACCCAGCCAGTTACCTACCCACCACACTACTGTCCTGCCCACACCCATATTCCCCAGTTTGTGTAATAGTCTTCTATGTGGCACAGTGTCAAAGGCCTTGCTGAAGTCGAGACAGGCCATGTCCACTGCCCTCCCTGATCCACCTCCCTAGTCACCCAGTCAAAAAATTCAATGAGGTTGGTCTGACATGACCTCCCCCTGGTGAAACCATGCTGCTTGGGTCCTGTAGTCCATTGACAACCAGATGTTCCACCAATCTCTCCTTCAGTAGTGCTTCCATGATCTTCCCCACTACCGAGGTGAGGCTGACTGGTCTGTAGTTCCCTGCTTCCTCTTTGTTCCCACTTTTGTATAAGGGGACTACATCTGCTGTCCTCCAGTCTTTGGGTACCTCCCCTGTTTCCAGTGATCGGCTAAACAGGCTAGCCAGAGGTTCAGCCACCACCTCTCTTAGTTCTTTAAGGACCCTGGGGTGCACCCCATCTGGCCCCATTGCTTTATCAACTCTTATTACTTCCAGTTCCTTCAGGACCCTTTCTCATGTAAAGGGACTTGTGTCCATTTCTGCACCATTCTCACCCCTTGTACTCCCTTCAGACCCATTACCCTCCTCTTCCTCAGAAAAGACTGAGCAGAAATACCTGTTCAATATGTCAGCTTTACTGTTGTCATCCTCCATGCGGCTCCCATCCTCCCCCTTCAGTCTCACTATCCCTCCCTTTGTCTTTCTTTTTTCACTTATGTACCTGTAAAAGGTTTTGTCCCTTTACCCACTGATTTTGCAATGTGTTCTTCTGTCTGAGTTTTGGCTTCCTTACTGACCTTCCTGCCTCCTTTGCTTCTCCTGGTGCTTCTCCCTATCCCTTCTGCCTTTGTCTTTTGTATTGCCTGAATGCAATCTTTTTGGCTTTCACTTTCTTTGATACCTCTTTGGAAAACCATAATGGTCTCCTCTTCCTTTTCCTCTTGCTAACCTGCTTAATGCATAATTCTGTTGTTCTTGTAATCCCCATTTTAAATACTGCCCACTGTTCCTCAACCCCTGATTCCTGTCCCATTCCCCTTAATGCCTCTTTCAAGTATCTCCCCATTTTCCCAAAGTCTGCCCCACTAAAATCCAGGATACATGTTTTTGTGTGGTTTGGTTCTGCTCTTTCTGTGATTTCAAACCACAATGACTGGTGGTCACTGTTACCCAGGTGCTCCCCCACTGTTACCCCATCACACTGTCCCTGTTTGTGAGCACAAGGTCCAGTATTGCCTTCTGCCGAGTTGGTTCCATGACCAGTTGCTTGAGGAAGGCACCCTGAAGGGAGTCCAGGATAAATCTGCTCCTAGTTGATGCTGCTGCTGGGATGCTCCAGTCCATGTCTGGAATATTGAAGTCTCCAACCAGTATTACCTCACCCTTGTCTGCCATCCTTTGGATGGCTAGCATCAGCTCCCTATCTGTTTCTTCCTCCTGGGCTAGTGGTCTATAGACCACACCTGTGCAGATGGCTGGCCCCATTTTCCTTTCCAGCTTAACCCACAGTATCTCTCCCCCATTTTGTTCCTCCTGGATCTCTGTGGCCCTTATGTCATTTTTCACATACAGTGCCACTCCTCCTCCCTTCCTGCCTGCTCTGTCTCTTCTGAATATGTTTTAGCCCGGTATGGCCATCTCCCAGTCATGGTCATCATTACACCAGGTTTCAGTGATGGCCACAATGTCCAGGTCTGACTGTACCATGACAGCCTCCAGATCTTCCATCTTGTTGCTAAGGCTCCTGGCATTTGCACTCATGGCTTTCCATGATTTGACCTCCCTAGACTGCTTCACTGTTCTACTCCAGCCCCTTCCTTGGTTGTCATTTATCCCTGGTTCTCCTTGCTGTCTGCCCTTCTGCTGAATTTTGCCCCTTTTCTGCTTATCCACCTCTTGGGCACTAATCTCCATCTTTTGCACACTGCTTTGCAGAGATAGCCACTCCTCTGGTTCACTGGTTCCACTGCTAGCTGTGGGGGGTGAGCAAGTAGGTACCCTCCTTGCTGGCCTGCCACCCCCCTTTGCTAGTTTAAATGCTTGTCAATGTAGCATTTAAACTTATCATTGAGTGCTTGGATTCCCCTCCAGGATGGATGCAGGCCGTCAGGCTTGAACAAACCTCATCCCACCAGGTGGGTCCCCAGTTACCAATGAATCCAAACCCTTCCTCACAGCACCAGTTCTTCAACCATGAGTTAAAGTTCCTGGTGCATGCACTCCTATGCTCTCCCTTGCCTCTCACAGGTAGTACTTCTGAGAAAGTGACAGAAGTAGCTACTTGCTTGAGACTCCTCCCCAGTTTCCTAAACTCTTCCTGAACTTCCTTTGGCTCCCCATTTGCCAGGTCATTAGTACCTAGGTGGATAATGACATCCAGCTCACCCTCCCATCTTGCCTTCCCAGTAGGCCTACCAGGAGGATTAATTGCATTTTTGTGTATTTTTCGAATACTGTTAAGTTATGTTCTTATTTAAAAGCCATTTGTCAAGTTTAGCTTTAAAAATATTTATGGTCTGACTATCAATGATATCCTGGGGGAGGGAATTCCAAATTCTAGGGGTTCTAACAGTGAAAAATTGTTGCCTTTTGTTCGATCTTGTTCTTTCAACTCCAATTTGCTTGTTGTGAATCCTAGCTACAGTTTTTCTAGATGTAAAAGATAGTCCACATGAATTCATCAATGTTGCTGAATGAGAGATCTTGTATAACTGGAGGAGATCACCCCTTAATCTTCTAAATTTAAGTGACTAAAGCCCATTTTCTGTAATCTAGATTCATAATCAAGTAATGAGAGATGTGGTATAATTTTTGTGGCCTTCCTCTGGACCTTTTCAATTCTGGCTATGTCCACAACCAGGTAGGGACTCCAAAAAGATGAACCATAATCCAAGTGAGGTCTGATATGAGTTTTATAAAGGGCCATAATACACTCCTCAGATTTAAGGACAAATGTATTATTGATTCTACGTAAAAGGTTGTTAGCATGTTTAGCAACCTTATTACAATGGTCAGTGGATGATAGCTTGTTGTTGACCAATATGCCCAAATCTTTTTCCATGGTTGATTCCCTGACCATAATATTGTTAAGGTAATAGGTTTGTTTATGATTATTTTTACCCATATGTAATACCGAACATTTAGACACATTAAATGACATTTTATTGGTTATTGCCCATGATTCAATTATTTTTAGATCATTTTTTAGGATATTCCTATTAATATCACTATCAACTCGTCCCCCCAGCTTGGTGTCATCTGAAAACTTAGATATGATGTTATTGGATGAGATGGTTAGGTCGCTAATAAAGATACTGAACAGTGTGGGGCCCAACACAGAGCCCTGGGGCACACCACTAGACACCAACCCCTCATCAGACAGTTCTCCATTCACCCTAACAACCTGGGATCTATCGTAAAGCCAGCTCTGGACCCAAGACACAATATAATTAGAAAATCCTAGGGTTACAAACTTGTTTATCAATAAGGAGTGTGAAAATGTCAATGGCTTTACTATAGTCAAGCAAAATTACGTCTACTGGGATGTTTAGATCGAGGTTTATGCTGACTGAGTTATAGAAGGATAACAGATTAGTTGTACAAGAATGACCTGTTTTAAATCCATGTTGTGTAATATCATTTAAATTCAAAGACAGCATCTCTTCTTCAATTAAGTATTTAATCTTTCTCTACAGAAGTTTACAAGGTATGGACGTAAGACTAATGGGTCTGTAGTTTTCCGCTTTGTAGTGTAACCCTTTTTTGAAGATTGGTGTGACAATAGCTGTCTTCCAATCCAGTGGAACATTGGATTCACTAAGGGATTTGTTGAAAATAATAGTAAGAGGGATAGCGATGCTGTTAGATGTTCCCATGAGAAATTTAGATGTTAAGTTGTCAGGTCCTGGACTTGTTTTTTTTAATGTGTTTAAGAGCTTAAGGGTATCAAAAAGGGAAATGGAGTGACCAGGTGGTATACCAGCATTGGCAAGTGGTGAAGGTTCTATGTCTTGTTCAAAAACTGAACAGAAATATTTATTAAATTCCATTGCAATGACCTTGTCAGAGAGAATAGTGGTATTGTCTATGATCAGCGGACCTATCTTTTTAGTATCTCCCTTTTGTTATTTAGATAGGTGTATAAACTTTTGTGTGAATCCTTGGTGTGGGCAATTTTAAATTCTAGATTTCGCTTTGCTAGGACAATTGATGTTTTTAACTCTTTAACTACCTTCCTGTATTTTAGTAGTATATCCTCTTTCTGCTCAGGCTGGCACTGTTTTAAATTGGTAAATAACTTCCGTTTACGTGTACTAAGTTTTTTGATTGTGTTGTTGTACCAAGCGGGAACTTTGCCTTTGATGTTATATTTTCTTCTTCCGGGAACATATTGTTTTTCTAGACTATGTATAATATCCTTAAAGGTGTTCCATGCATCGTTGATGTTAAGCGGTAAGAGTAATGAGTCCCATGATATGGCTGAAAGCTGCTCATTAATTTTTGAAAAATTTGCTTTCTCATATAATTTAATCATAAGTTTATTAGTAGGGGTTTTATGTGTCAGAGGAATAGAAAAGTAAATTGACATGTGGTCACTGTTACTTAGTGGATCCATAATTCATAAATTGTGTAAAGAGGCCTCCATATTGGTTATAACTAGGTCCAGTATATTAGTCCCACGAGTGGGCTCTCTAATTAGTTGTGTAAGGCCAAGATCAATGATTGTTGAGATAAACTGTAGGTCAAGCTGGTTTGTACCTGATAAAGTGTCCCAGTTTATAGTAGGGAGATTAAAGTCACCCAAAATAATTACTGATCCCTTGTCAGCAATTTGGGTGATTTCTGAGGATAATTGTTTAATGTAATGGATATCAGAAGAGGGTGAGCGATAGCATGTGCCTACCAAAATTTGGGGGTAACCATTGGGTTGTAAGTGAACCCAGATACTTTCCATCTGAGTTGGTAAAGAGGATTCAAAGGATAGAATGCTATTAGCGACATATAGACTCACTCCTCCACCTTTTTGGTTGCCAGCTCTGTTTTTACTATAAAGTTTGAATCCTTGAATATTCATTATCCAATGTTTATTGGAGTTACCCCATGTTTCTGTTATGGCAATTAGTCCTATGTTAAGTTTGTGGATCTTTAGTCCTAATTCTGCCATTTTTATCTTATTAAGAGACCTTGTGTTAAATGATAGAACATTTAGGTTGTGTGCTATTGAGGTATTAAGAGATGGTATTAGTGGCCTAATCTCCCCCTTAGATGTCAGTTTAAGTGGTTATTAATAAATGATAAAAACTGATGACCGATAAGAGAGCTCCCCCTTCTGCTGAGGTGCAGACCATCCCAGCAGAAGAGAGAAAGATTATCATTAAACTCTTCCCAATGTGTGAGACAGGTAATACCCCGCCTGTAGCACCATTTATGAAGCCATTCATTCAGCGCCTTGATTTTTTTCAGAATTTTGTAAGAGGCTCGGGGTACAGGGAGGATTTCAGAGATACCAATACCACATCCTCTTTCATTTAGAATGTTACATAATACCACAATGTCCTGTTTAAGTTGTAGTAATGGGGCTTTGGCAATATCATTGGTACCAGCATGAATAATCACCAATGGGTTGCTACTTGCTGCTGAAAGTGCAACTTTTGTCATAGATGTTATATCAGAGATTCTAGTCCCCCTATAACTTAAGCAAGTTCTGTTCTCTTTGTCAGGGTTACGTATTGCTCGATCAATGAATTTAATCATGGAATCGCCCAGTACAAAAATCTCCTTGGTATTAAGTGATGGTGGGGGGGTGACCAACCTGAGCATTGTCAGATTCATGTTCGCTACCATATTGAGTAAGTGGTTGAGAATTAGTATTAGCTAAAAGGAAGGAATCTGAGTTGACTACGATATTCTGCTTCTGACTAGAACTGGTTTCATCAATTGGGGAGGGGTCAAGTGGTTCAAAGGAATTGAATAGTGCAACTGGATGGGGATTATTAGGATATAGATCTATTTTCTGGTTAGATCTAGAAGGTACAATGGTGGACCAAGGTGTATCGTCTGGTAATAGTTGTGGCATTGAAAGTGAGCCAGAACAATGAGGAATTGAAGCAGTTTTTTGAACATCATGCTTTAAAAGGTTTGGATTTAAGTGGCCCCGAGGAGTGGTGGTATTTAAAGCGTCAACATGGGGAAGGGTTGTACTAGCCATATCAAGAAGCAGAGACATATGGTCTATATAATCTTCTAATGCTTCAATTTCGGGGTCAATAGTTAGTTTAGTAGTGTCAGGGACAGTTTCCGACTTTGTTTAATAGTCGTGTTACTTCTTCTTGTAATGATTTAACCAGTACACATCTATCACAGATATAGTTGGCAGTCTGTTTACCGATTGCATACATTTGACAAGAAGTGCAGTATTTATTAGCTCTCTTCATTATGATGTTTCTGTATTTACTATAGATCAGTACCTGATAAATACTTTACCATTGTATTTCTGTCAGTTGTCACAAGTTTATTTTATCAGGCCGCAGTTCCGAAGTACACAATGGACACGATAGACACACACTATGACGCGTGTGTCTCTGCGCGTGTTTCCACACACAGCCCCGTGCACACTCGCCCCGCTCGCTAGTGAGAGGCATTTAACACAGTCAAAACCGGAAGTGCGTCACCTCGCGACTTCCGGTTTTGCGCTAGATGTAACTTAAAATAAAACTGTGGATTTTAAAAGAAATAGCCTTTAAAAAGGCAAAGAAGCAATAATTTGTTAGATGGAGGACGGTATTTGCCCTTTTAAGAGGAACTGGGAGAGCAGCAGGTGAAAATGTTCTGGGTAGGAAACTGGAGACCCTTTAGTCCTCCAAAGTTCCACACTACCAGTGGTTCCTACAAGGAGAATACCCCACTACAATACACAATACAGTTAAAGGTATATACAAGCAATGCAGCAATAGGTTTAGTGCAGTAGTATATTTCACACACACTCCAAAGGCAGCTAAAGTGTTATCCGCTGGCCGCTCGCTAGTGCGAGGCTTTTAACAGAGTCAAAACCGGAAGTGCGTCACCTCGCGACTTCCGGTTTCACGCTAGATGTAACTTAAAATAAAACTGTGGATGGTGACTGAACTATCTTTACTAAAGGTCTTGTACTGCCTGCCTTTGTGCTTGAGTAAGATTTTTATGCTTGAGTAGATGTTGCTCCTTTGTTTTATATAGTTTCATTATTTCCCTTTCCACTGTTATACAAAATGATTCTATCCCAAGACTTCTACCTATGGGAGGTGAACAATTGGATTTAATGTTAAGTTCCATTTTAATGTTACTTTGTTGTCCATTCCCTGATGTTTCTTCTGAAAACATATTTTTTAATCTTAAAGTACAAACAAATCTTTGTAGATCCACTTCTAAGTCAAACAAATTTACTGGTTGAGTTGGTGTGAATGATAGACCTAACCCCAGTACCTGCTGTTCTATAGTAGCTCATGTTCTTTTACTTCAATTAAATATGGGTATCATCTCTGGGGTTCCTTGGTTGCCCCTCTGTCCATATATGATGTTTTTGTTATTCTTCTACCTGTCCGACCTTGCCCTCTCCCCTCTGCTCCTGCACCCCCTGAAAACCCAATTGTTGTCTTTGAAAATTACTAGTGAACCTTTGGTTTCTAAGTTCATATCTGGGTGCCCCAGTATCAGCTGATAATTTTTAATTTTTTGTTGTTTAAGTCTCTCCTCATACTCCACCAGTTTTCTCTTGATTTCATCCAAATTTTGTGTGAACTCCTCTGCTTCTAATTGTAATTTGAATGAAATCAGAGAAAACTGGTGGAGTATGAAGAGAGACAACAAAAAATAAAAAAGTTTATCAGGGACACAAATGATTATAAAGACAAGTGAGTGTACACATACAAACAGTTTAATAGAAAAAGACAAATTAACTACAATACAGAAAATGGAACAGATAGCGATAATAGTTACACTAGTGATTCACATACACCACTGGAAGAGGAATATCAGCATACAGGGGAATCACAGCAACCCAGCACTTCATCAGCGGATACTGAGGCACCCAGTTATGAACTTAGAAACCAAAGTTTCAATAGAACCTTACCAGAGCAAGGGAAATGATTAAGACTTCTTTTGGCTAGACAGATTCACTCTGTGTTGTTTTTTTTATTTTGTACTCTCAGGGATTGTTACTGTTTGTTGCTAACATTTTATATTGGTTTATTTTTCTCTGATTCAAATTGTTGTTGCTGGGTATACCTTCCACTGCATTATTACAAGGTGTGCCTACAGGTGTGTGCTAACAGATTACTGCTGTGATCTTCTGATTCAAATTGTCTTTTGCAAGGTATATCGTCTGTTACTGCTTTATTTTCCTCTGTAGCAAAGTGTTTCTTACAGTGTATATCATCTCTGAAATTATTACAGGTGGTGCTTTACAGGTTTTATAGTTTTATCTATCATTAGGATAAGCTTTCAGGGTTACTACATTTGCTGCTGATTGATTGTTTCTGCTCTTACCTCCTTGTTTCTTTCATCTGTGGTTCTTCTTTTTCAGCAGGTGAAGGGCCCAGCCACCCACCCCAACCCCCAACCACCCCACAATACTTTCCTTTTATAGGGTAGCACAGTCTTGACATTTCCTGTGGCAAAGCAGGAAGGGGCAGATCAGTGGGGTATCCACACGGTGACCTCATTTACAGGGGCAGTAGTAATTTAACTTGTTATAACAAGTTATAAAAAAACAAACAAACAAAACACAAAATCAAACTTCTGCTTTCCTTTTCCTCCTTCTAATTACTCTGACCAGGTTATAAACTCAGCAACTTATGTGGAATGGATATCATTAACTGCAGGTACTGCGGAACACTTTTTAGAAGGGCAGTTTTACAGGATTTAGGACACTGTCCTACATGCTGGGCCATTGGAGATCTTAGGGCTTAGCTCCATGCAGCATGGGCAGAGATTATGAGCCTCAAATTTCATATTCAAGAGGAAATATATTATAAGAACCACCTGCCATTTCCCCAACATCCAACAGAAGCACCTCGACCGCAGAGGGTAGCTGGTCTGGGAGGTCAGCAGGTGGTTAGGAGGGGCAAATCAGGTGCCCCATCACTCTGTGTTCTCCAACATATTACCTCAGCAAACCATATAAAAACTACAAACAGGTATCTGCCTCTATATCCAAAATCAAACAAAGGGGCAGAGGACACTGCAGAGCAGGACAATGCAGCACAGGAGCTAGCACAACAAAACTCACCCAAAACAGGAACCAAAACAGAAAAAAGCAAAAAGGAACTCCAAAAAACTTCTGATCATAGAGACTCCATGATTCAGGGAGTTGATACCTATCTCCAGCCAGGGGTAATGATCAGATGTCTCACAGGTACATCAGCATTGAGAGACACTGACCACATTGCTAAAATTGTTCAGGAAGCAGGAGAAATCATTAATGTCCTGGTAAACATAGGGACTAATGATCTCGCCAGCTGGTCAATTGTGGAGACCAAAGAACACCTGACCAGGCTGGGTGACAAACTATCATTCATTTCATCTGGCATCTCCCTCTCTGAGTTCCTGCCAGTCTGGGAGGGGGGGCAGATGGACAGAAGGTCAGAGAAGGGGAGATAGAGGAGCTAAACATGTGGCTCAAGGGCTGGTACCAGGAAAAGGGACACAAATCTGTAGGGAACTGGCAACTGTTTTGGGAGTGAAAGTTCTTTAAATTTGATGGACTGCTTCTGACTAAGGAGGGAGTCAGTGCATTGGGGCAGAAGTTTGACATCTTTGCAGAATATTTAAACTAGCAAATGGGGAGAGGGGTGCAGCACCCCATACGTCGAATGGGAAGAACACTCCTCAGCTAGTGGTCAAACAGGAGTTCAGCATGTTTGCAGTTCATTTGCATCACCAGGTAGGGAAAGAGGTCCAGCTCCCCATACGATGCACTGGGGAAACACCAGACCTCACCCAATAACTAACACACTGAAATCTGGCCAATGGAAAATCATGTACACAAATGCTCGCAGTCTGGGAAACAAGATCCCAGACCTGCAGGCAATAATGACAGAGGCTAAACTGGACATAGTAGCAATTAGTGAGATGTTGTTTACCAGTAACCACACTTGGGAGACTTCAGTACCTGTCTATGTACTTTTCATAAAAGACTGAGGTACAAAAGGGGGGGTGGCCCTGTATGTCAATGAAAATAGCAAAGCTATGGAAATTCAGAACACACATAAGGAGCCAAAAGAACTGTGGGTCACCCTGGAAACAGGAAATGGGCAGCCATAAGAACTGTGGTTGTCTACAGGTCCCCAGACCAGGATGAGGACATAGACACATTACTGTTAGAAGATATACAAAACATAGCTAAATGAGAGGTTCTGATAATGGGGGACTTTAACATGCCAGATACAGATTGGTCAATACCAGCAGGAACATCTGCCAGTACTAGACACACGGTGGATTACCTGCAGGGGGAGGGCCTCAAACAACTGGTACAAGAACCCACAAGAGACAGGGCTATCCTAGATCTAGTGATGACTAACAGGGAAAGGATCACAGATCTCCAGGTAGAAGGTCACCTGGGGGCCAGTGACCATCACATGGTATGGTTCAGTTTGGCCACTACAACTAAATCATCCCATTCCAAGGCAAAAATATGGGACTTCAGAGGAGCTGACTTTGATAAGATGGCCAACAGAGTTAAGCTAGCCCTGGCAAAAAGAAATACAGGTGAGGGGGTACAGGCAAAGTGGGTAAGCATAAAGGATGCAATACTTGAAGCAATATTCCATTGTGTTAGAGAGAAAAGGAAGTGCAATAGAAGAAGGAAACCACTCTGGTTCTCAAAAACAGTAGCAGAAAAGGTCAGAGCCAAAAGGATGGCCTTCAGAAAATACAAGGGAACACAGTGGGATGAAGATAGGGAGGCATATCAAACTTCCCTAAGGGAAGCAGGGAAGGCAGTAAGGCAGGCAAAGGCCCAAACCGAGGAAACTCTAGCATGAACAGTAAAAGAAGGTGACAAGACTTTCTATAGATACAATAATGACAGGAGAAAGTCCAGAGGGGGTATTGCTAAGATCAAAGGAGATAAGGGGCCTGTGAGGAGGAGGACTATGTAAATGCATCTATCCTAAATAGATACTTCTGCTCAGTATTTACTGAAGAGAAGGTAGGGAAGGGCACACAGCTCAGCACCATGGACACAGTGGGGGAAGGGAGGTGAGCACTAGTCCCTTCACAAAAGAAAGGGCCCTACAACAGCTCGATAAGCTTAGGGTAGACAAGGCAATGGGACCTGATAGCATACATCCCAGGGTACTAAAGGAGCTAAGGGTGGAACTAGCTGAGTCATTATCAGAACTGTTTAGTGAGTCTCTGAGCATAGGAGAGGTCCCAGAAGAATGGAGAAGGGCTCATGTGATCCCGCTCCACAAAAGTAGCAGCAGGGATAAGGCAGTGAACTACAGACCAGTCAGTCTTACCTCAGTAGTGGGCAAGATTATGGAGGCACTCCTTTAGGAAAGGATAGTGTAACACCTGGAATCCATAGGAGCACAGGATCCAAGACAGCATGGGTTTACAAAAGGAAGGTCCTGTCAAACTAATTTCATAGATTTCTTTGACTGGGTAACCAGAGTGGTGGACCAAAGGGGAGCAGTTGATGTCACTTACCTTGACTTCAGCAAAGCTTTCGATACTGTTCCACATAGAAGATTGATTAATAAGCTGGGTAGGCTCGGGGTGGGTCAGAAGTTGGTCAACTGGGTGTCAAACTGGTTGGCAGGCAGAAAACAGAGAGTGGTGGTAAATGGTGTACAGTCAGACAGAGATGCAAGTCACAAGTTGGGTACCTCAGGGATCAGTCCTGGGGCCAGTCCTCTTCAATATCTTCATCAGTGACATTGCAGATGGACTGGAGGGTAAGGTTTGTCTGTTTTCAAATGACACCAAGATCTGCAACAGAGTAGATGATCCAGATGGGGTGGGCAGAATGAGAAGAGATCTGGATAAACTAGCAAAATGATCGGAAGAGTGGCAACTTGGGTTTTCATTTCATTTTATTTATTTTTATACTGGTAAGTCTGTGGGATAAGCCCATTTTCACAAATGGCCAGTTTGTACAAGAGACATACACACAAAGTTAAAACAGTTTACAATCCATAAACATGCATTATACATAACATTTACAATTTGAATTCTCCAACAAATTTTTTCCTAAGTTCTGACTTAAAAATAGATACCTGCTTTTGTCTTGTAACATTATTAGGAAGTTGATTATACATCATAACAGTGGAAAAATTCAATGAATTTTGGCCAGAAGTTGTATGAAAAAAAGGAACCAAAAAGCCCTCCCTACTCTGTAATCTTGTACAACCAGTTATATTCCTAGGGAATAAACTAAGAATGCTTTACGGCATAAAACCTAAGTGAACCTTGTGCAAAAACAATGCCCTAAAATTAAATCGCCCCTCTAAAGACAAACAGCCAAATTGTTTGTAAAGAGAACAATGGTGGGTTAACCTCAATTGACCACAGGCAAAACATAAAACAGAATGATACGTAACTTGGAGTCTAGAAAAGACTCTGTCAGAAGTATAAGTGTATACTACAGACCCATAATCCACTATTGATAACAATCAACTATGTGTAAGTAATAATCTAACATCAACTGTAAGATTGTCCTTAATACGATAAAGAAACCCCAACCTTTTATGTACCCTACTAATTAACTCTATAACATGAAAATCAAATGCTAAGTGACAATCAATTAATATTCCCAAGTATTTAAACTGCCTAACCTGATCAATTGCATTACCCAGATTATCAGTAATTTTTAGTTCATGAATTTGCACTCTCCTAGAATGAGAAAACACCATTGTCTTGGTTTTTGCTGAGTTTAACACCAGTTTATGTTAAGCAAACCAATAATGAAGCAAACTAAAATCTTGTTGTAAAGTATTTTGTAAAGTCAAAAAATTAGAACCAAAACAAAACAAAACTGCATCATCTGCATACAACAATAACTCAGTATTTTTAAAATTAACAGCTAAGGAATTTACAAATAATGAAAAAAGCAAGGGGCCTAGTATGCAGCCCTGTGGGACTCCACATTTCAGCATTGATGGCTCAGATAATGTTCCATTGATTAGTGTCTTCTGATTCCTATTAACTAAGTAATCACTAAACCAAGAAATAATCCCATCTGACAACTGTACAGAAGATAACTGCTTCAAAAGTACATCATGATTCACTAAATCGAAAGCCTTGGTGAGGTCCACAAGAGCTGCTACAACAACATCTCCAGTATATATTGCTCTAGCAACTTGACTAGTGAACCTCACCAAGGCTGTCTCGGTATTATGATTAGGCCTGAAACTGTGTTGTGAGTCTGACCAAAGATTATATTTTATTAAATGTTCTATCAACTGAACTGAAACAATTTTCTCTAAAATTTTAGAGAGGGGAGCCAGCATAGAAATTGGACGATAGTTATTTGGATCGAGTCTCGACCATGATTTATAAATAGGCTTTACCACTGCACTCTTCCACACATCTGGGAAGGTCACATAACAAAGAGAATGGTTAAACAATTTTGTCAGCGGTCCAGCAACACTATTAATAACTCTTTTCAATATCTTATAAGCAAAACCATCTGATCCCCTGTAAGGCCTTGGATCCATTTTAGACACAAACTCGACCACGTCCTTAGTTTGTAAGAAACAGAAGTACAATTTTGGAATATTATCACCCCCATCTATTCTATCACCACTTTGATTGCAAGAGAGCATCCAGATGGTTCCAAGAACCATCCATGCTACCCACATTAGAACTGTACCTGCCCAAGTTAGAAAAGTGTAAGTTAAAGGCTTCTGCCACAGTTTTAGGATCCATAATAATACTACCATCCTTCTCTAATACACAGTTTTCACTCCCCTTCAGTTTACCCATTAACAGATTAATTGTATTCCATGTTGCACTTGGATTCCCCTTAACTTCCGTAAATTTTCGCTTGAAATAATCCTTTTTTGCCACTCAAGTAGCTAATTGACATTTATTCCTAAGCTTTTTACAGAGAAATTGATGATCCAATTGTTTAGTCCTTCTGTATACTTTCCATGCTTGATTTCTTTCACTTATGAATTTCAATAAGTTAGGGGTGAACCAAAAATTGCTATTCCCCTTAACCCTAATAGATCTGATAGGTATTATTTTATCACAAGTGAAAATAAAATAATGACAACATTTCTTATATGCTTCATTAATATCAATTATATTATCCAAAAATGACCAATCAAGTAACTGTAACTCCTCAAAGAACCTTCGCTCATCTAAATGTCTGAGCCTTCTGTAGTTTATAATTCTAGCTTCTTTTTTATGAGGTTTAACTGAATAATCAAAGAATACTGAACTGTGATCACTGATCCCATCAGGGAGAATTCCACATTTAATTATATGTGATGGACTATTGGTAATAACCAGCTTAATCTGGTTCAAGGTCAGTTGGCATTCATCTGTATCCCCCTCCCCGGGTCGTGCCTGAAAATAGGCAGGATTTGTCTAGTGCACTTACCCAGTCAACAAAAAATAAATAAATAAAATAATAAATCCAATCAAGGGTTGAAGAATACCCTGTTTCATAATTCACCCTGGTGGGGCCAGCGATCAACTGTTGAAACCCAAGATCAATGACAGTTCTTCTAATCTCATGTTCAGCTGGGAACAACCAATTTAAATTAAAACCACCAACCAAAATAGTCTCCCTTATTATTGGTAATTTTAACGCAAAGAAGTGCAAGATCATGCACATAGGGAAGAGACACCCTGAAGCCACCTATAGGCTGTGAGGGGAGTTGCTGGCAGTCACAAGAGAAGAGAGATATTTGGGCATCATCATCACCGATGACCTGAAATCATCCAAGCAGACCACTAAAGCAGTAGGTAAGGCTAGGGGGATGTTAGGGTGTTTTAGTAGGGGTATCACAAGTCGAAAGAGGGAGATAATAATCCCTCTTTACAAGACACTGGTTAGGCCCCATCTGGAGTACTGCGTGCAGTACTGGAGGCCACACCTTCACAAGGACATTAACCAAATTGAGGCAATACAGAGAAGGGCAACCAAAATGGTGCAGGGAATGCATCAGAAAACATATGAGGACAAATTAACGGAGCTCAATATGTATACCCTAGAGCAAAGGAGGGAGAGAGGTGATATGATCGAAACATTCAAACACCTTAAGGGCATTAACAAGGTGAAAGAGTCTAACATTTCAATATAAGAAAAATAGCAGGACAAGAGGACACAGCACGAGATTAGAGGGAGACCCATTAAGGGGTAATGTGAGGAAGTTATTTTTTCACAGAAAGGGTGGTGTATGCATGGAACAGCCTACCTCAGGAAATGGTGGATATGAATACAGTGCAGGGCTTCAAACAGGCATGGGATAGGCATAAGGGAGCAATACAGATGAGTATGAATAGATAGGCCATTGAGAGAGCAAAGGCCGATGGCACATTTATAAGGTAGAAAAATAAATGGGCAGACTGGATAGACCTTGCAGTCCGTATCTGCCATCAACTTCTATGTTTCTATGTGTGATCCTCCCATTGTACAGGTCACTGGTGCAACCACACCTGGAATACTGTGCAGCAAGGTACTGGAGTTCACACCTGAGAGGAGACTGCAACAAGCTGGATGCAGTACAATACAGCACAGTACAGGGAAGCCATGATGGTCCATGGACAAGAGGGCAAGACATATGAAGAGAAGCTGCAGGACTTGAATATGTACACCCATGAGAAAAGGAGGAAAAGGGGCAGCATGACTGAGACACACAAGTACCTGCACAGGCTGAATCTGATGGACAACAAGGAACTTTTCTCCATTAGGTCAAACACAGGGATGAGAGGGAACTCACTTAAACTCGTAGGAGGGAGATTCACAAGGTATGCCCACAAGTACTTTTTTTCACAGAAAGAGTGGTGGATACGTGGAAGAAGTTACTGGAGGAAATGATAGGGCAAATCAGTGAGCAACTTGAAGCAGGGATGGGACAGGCATATGGGGTTAATTAGAAAGGGTGGGACAGAAATAAAGAAGAGGGATAGCCACTAGGGCTGGTGCAGACTAGTTAGGTAGGGCGGGCAGACTGGATGGGCCAACAGGCCTTTTTCTGCCATCATTATCTATGCATCTTTGTATCTCTGTATATTAACCAGAACCCAGAAAAAATATCTGGAGAAAAAAACACTGTTGATTCACTTACAAATTGCAGCCATTCTTCCTCATTGACAATGCTGAATCCACTTTCCATTTTTTTTTCTTTTTTACCTTTTGAGTTATGAAGCAGGTCTGTTCTGCATCTGAAAAGGAGATTCTGATTGACAGTTTTGTGTGTTTTTGTGTTAAGACTATGGAGCTGTTACCAATAGTGCCACTACTGGGAGACTGACAGTACTCGGCTGAGAGAGAGTCTGTGACAGGATAATAGCTTTCCACGTGGCTGATATAACTCAGCTGGCACTGCTCTGTATTAACCCGGTGTGGCGTCATGTTGGGTTGATATGGAGATATGTAGGGTCTGACTTCTGGTTATCAGACCCAACCATTTATTATAATACATTAAAGAGCAATATAGTCGAGTACAGTACAATACAATGCAGTACAGTACAGTAAAAAAACAATACAATGTGGTACAGCGCAGAACAATACAATACTGTATAATACAATACAATGTCAATAACCTTACTCACACCATTGCTTTCAATGGAACTGAGGCTCCATAGATACTATAAAACGTAGCATGCTGATAGTATAGAGAAAAGAAACAAGATTTCTGTGTCTCATGCACATTAGTGGATGAGGTGTGAAATGGGTGTCACAGCAAATACACACCATTCAATAACATAAGCTGCATCCTGCAGCGTGGAAACCTTTTCTCTGCATCTTGCCTAGTTCTGCTGAAAAATGGGTTAGAGAAGCTAAGAATTTGTAAAGCATTCAGTAAACTTTCTGGTCCCAAACATAACAATTACTAAAATGGAGGTCTGTGAGAAACACACTTCTCCAGAGCTGCCCCCGCTTCCTTTAATGCCAAGGAATTCCTGGTATTTCTAAACAGATTAAATATTTTCAAGCCTGCTTCTTGCTGCAGACAATAGGCATCTGTTAAGAAAACAGGGTGCCTGGTTTTTTTTTCGTTTTACAAAAGAAACAAAAATCAGCCATCTTTGTATAAAAAGTCAAAGGTCGCCACTTCCAGGGAAAACAATGGCCTTGTGTGTTTTTTTTCTCTGTTCCTCTTATCTAGGTTTCACCGTTTCCTTCTGTGAATAGGCATTCCTTGTGTATTTTCTTTTCTGGTTGCTGTTTTCAGAGCTGAAGAGGGGCAGTCTTATAGTTCTAGCTGCATTGCAATGTTAGAACATTTAAAAAAAGGGAGGGAGGGGCTAATGAGTACTGACTGGGCTAACAAAACATTATTTTAGATCCCTGAACTGACTTACCCACTATTAGGTACCATTTATTTGGAACTGGAAACATTAGAGACACAATTTGTCTGGTCAGACCCATTCTCTGTATGCCATATGAACGAAGAACAGTCAGTATTCAGGGTGAGTCTGCAAGCAGTGTTGGAATTACAGGGGGGTTGCCAGGGCTTAGCCCCCCTGGCTCTGAAGTAAGCCCCAGTAGCTCACACATCTCTGCCATTGACTTATAATGGGAAGGAAGGCTCAATTTAAAGCTATGACCCTTATGGTTCCCCCCCCCAGCTCTATACAGTTTAATTCCAACGCTGCCTACAAGTATGGTCCACCGAGCTGCAATGCTGGGAAATGGATATGGAATTAAAGTCAAACCTTGCACTAATAACACAGAGCAATGCGGTGGAGATGTGATCAAATGTTCAAGGTTTGGGTAGAATGTTCATGTAACATATAGAGCACCCCTCTGAGGTCAGCTGTAGTAGCAGTGAAGGGGTATGTAGCCTCAGACTGGTGATGGGGTAGCTTAAAGAGATAAAACTGTTTTTTTTAGAATCCTTGGCCAGGAAAGGCACTCTAAGCTGAAGCTCAGTTCCAGTGACTTCCTCAGGGTCTTGATTTGAGACTTGCACAGGGTCACACAGCATTGCAGTTGCAGGTTTTAAACCTATGTCTGCTGGGTCTTTAGGTTTACAGTTCAGTGCTTTAACCTCTGTGCTATACTGCCTGTTTTTGGTAGTAGAGGGGCAGTGTGGACTAGTGGCTGCAGCACATGCTGGGGAACCAGGAACCAGTGCCTCATTCCACCAAGGTATACAATTGGGTAAATGCAGGACCCAGGGAAACTTAGATATTAGGTATTTTACACTGAGTGATCTGCACCATTGTATGAGGTGCAAATGAGTTGCACCGGTGCAATCCAGGCTATGTAAACAACCCCGGGAGCATTGAAACTTTCTCCACTGTGCCTAAGAGTGATTGGCGTTTTGGTGGGATCGCTCAGGCTGTGTGAACAACCCTGAGAGCATTGCAACTTACTCCACTGAGGCCAAGAATGACAGGTGTTTTGGTTGGATCACGCAGGCTGTGTAAACAACCCAGGGAGCATTGCAACTTGCTCCACTGTAACCTGCAGCCATTGGTATTTTGGTGTGATCAGGCAGGGTGTGTAAAAAACCCAGGGAGTATTGCAACTTGCTCCACCGTGGCCAAGAGCCATTGATGTTTTGTTGGGATCATGCAGGCTGTGCAAACAGCCCTGGGGGTATTGCAACTTGCTGCACTGTGACCAAGAGCCATTGATGTTTTGGTGGGATCAGGCAGGCTGAGTAAACAACCCAGGGAGCATTGCAACTTGCTCCCCTGTGGTTGAGTGATTGGTATTTTGCTGAGATCACACAGGCTGTGTAAACAACCCAGGGAGCATTGCAACTTGCTCTACTGTTGCCAAGAGTGATGGGTGTTTTGGTGGGATTATGCAACCTGTGTAAACAGCCCTGAGAGCATTGTAACTTGCTGAACTGCGGCCTGGAGCCATTGGTGTTTTGGTGGGTTCAGGCAGGCTGTTTAAATGGCCTTGGGAGCATTGCAACCTGCTCCACTGTGGCCAAGAGCCATTTGTGTTTTGGAGGGATTGTGCAGGCTGTGCAAACAGCCCTGGGGGCATTGCAACTTACTGCACTGTGACCAAGAGCCACTGGTGTTTTGGTGGGATCAGGCAGGCTGAGTAAACAACCCAGGGAGCATTGTAACTTGCTCCCCTGTGGTCAAGTGATTGGCATTTTGGTGGGATCACGCAAGCTGTGTAAACAACCCAGGGAGCATTGCAACTTGCTCTACTGTTTCCAAGACTGATTGGTGTTTTGGTGGATTCGGGCAGGCTGTTTAAACAGCCTTGGGAGCATTGCAACTTGCTTCACTGTGGCCAAGCGTGATTGATATTTTGGTGGGATCACGCAGGCTGTGTAAACAACCCTGGGAGCATTGCAACTTGCTCCACTGTGGGTGGGATCACTCATGCAGGCTGTGTAAACAACCCTGGGGGCATTGTAACTTACTCCACTGTGGCCAAGAGCGATTGGTGTTTTGGCAGGATTTCACAGGCTGTGTAAACATTTCCTGGGAGCATTGCAACTTGCTTCACTGTGGCTAAGAGTAATTGGTGTTTTGGTAGGATCATGCAGGCTGTGTAAACAACCATGGGAGCATTGCAACTTGCTTCACTGTGGCCAAAAGTGATTGGTGTTTTGGTGGGATCACGCAGGCTGTATAAACAGCCCTCAGACCATTGTAACTTACTCCACTGTGGCCAAGAGTGATTAGTGTTTTGCTGGGATTGTGCAGGCTTTGTAAACAACCCAGAGAGCATTGCAACTTGCGCCACTGTGGTCAAGAGCTATTGGCGTTTTGGTGGGATTGTGCAGGCTGTGTAAACAACCCTGAGAGCATTGCAACTTGCTTCACTGTGGCGAAGAGCTATTGGCATTATTGTGGGATTGTGCAGGCTGTGTAGATGACCCTGGGAGCATTGCAACTTACTCCAGTGTGACCAAGAGTGATTGGTGTTATGGTGGGTTCATGCAGGCTGTGTAAATGGCCCTGGGGGCATTAAAACATAGAAACATAAACTTTGACGGCAGATAAGGACTGCTTGGCCCACCTAGTCTGCCCATTTCCCTACCTACAGGATAGGCCGCAGATCCTAGTTAACCAACAGCCTATTTCTTCCTACCCCCCATAAGAATTGCCTTATGTCTATCCCATGCATTCTTGAATTCTCCCACAATTTTAGACCCCACAACCTTCTCAGGAAGGCTGTTCCATGCATCCACTACCCTCTCTGTGAAAAAAATCCTCACATTGCCCCTGAACCCCCATCTTTAAATTCTGTCCCTTGATCTTGCATGTCTCTTTTCTGAAAGATGATACCTCTTGGACTTTGTTGATTCCACTGAGGTACTTAAAAGTTTCTATCATGTCCCTCCTCTCCTCCTTTCCTCAAGGGTATACATATTAAGGTCCTTTAGTCTCTCCTCTAGCTTTCTTGCAGACTCTGCACCATTTTAGTTGCCTCCTCTGGACTGCCTTCATCCTGTCTATGTCCTTGCGGAGATGGGGTCTCCAGAACTGGACACAGTGTTCCAGATGGGGTCTCACCAACTGTCTGTACAGAGGGATAACAACTTCCTGTTTTCTGCTGGTGATGCCTCCCTATGCATCCCAGTATAACCCCAGCCCTCCCTACTGCCTTCTCACATTGTTTGCTAACCTTAAGGTCATCTGATATGATTACCCTCAGGTCCCTTTCCTTTTACGTCATTTGCGCACGACGCCATGAACGCCTTGGGAGAATGGGACACTTTGAGGTGTGCCCTCCTCTGCAATCCCTGCTCCATTGAGCAGGTGTGGCAGTCCCACTATCGACAGGGCATGACAGTGGTGGCCTCGCTCAAAGAAAACCACCACTGTCAGCACAGCACCACGCCACGCCGCTTCTGCTCTGTGCCACGCTGGGAGCCCACCCCAGCGCTGGCAAACGCCCCGTCGGCCTGCCGGGACGGGTGCCTAATCCTCGTCGCTCCACGCCCACCCCCAGCCATGCTTCTGCCACGCCTGGAAGCCCACCTCAGCTTGGCAACGTCTCATGCTGTCTGCCACAGGTGCCCAACCCCGCCAGCTCCATGCCCCCAGTTGATCCTTCTGCCACACTGGGAGCCCACCCCAGTGTGGCAAACGCCCCATGTCGCTTTTTTTACAAACCTGTAAATTGAAACGGTCCCACGGCGCTACTCCCAGCCCTCCCACAACCGCACCCACCCACTGCGCACCCTGCCTCCCCACACGCCCCTCACCCCATACTTATCCGGAGCTCGGTGTGACGATCATCGGTGGACGCGGGAACACGTCCACACTCTTCAAAGCTGATCGCGAACTGAGGAAATGCCAGTAAGCTGTATAATGGGCCAGATAGGGGGGTTTCAACTGTATTGCATATTCAGGTGAGTGATTTTGCACCACAACATGGGTTTTGACTTCTCTCATATTGATAAACATTGTCATACAGTCTGGTCCGGCGGGTGATTTCGCAGTCACTGCATGAAATCACCCTTTGGGCCTGAATAACGCCACGACAGTGACAATATTCATGAGAAGGGGTCTCAAAACCCCATGTTGAAAATTTGTGCAAAATTCCAAAATGACTGTTTTACGAGCGCAAGCAGTGCAGTTCCTACGAGGCTCGTAAGTTTGCGACTTTAATATTTTCACTCCAGATTTTCAACATAGCCATTTTACCACACCTCCTTATGAGCAGTACAGCTGTCATTTCACATCCTGCCCAAAACGTGTTTTCACTCTATGTAGCGCTTATACCGCGAGTCAGTGTGTGCGAAATCAATGTATGGGACACATTAAGAAAATTATGGTGACACTGTTCATTAGCAGAGGTCTTAAAATGGCTATGTTGAAAATTTGGTGAAAAAATTCCTAAAAATGACTGTTTTACAAGCGTGCATTGCGCAATTCCTACGCACGCTTGGAGGTTTGCGAATTTTCAATATTTCCACTCCAGATTTTCAGCATTGCCATTTTACCACACCTCCTTATGAGCAGTACAGCTGTCATTTTTCACATCCTGCCCAAAACGTGTTTCCGCTCATGTAGCGCTTATTAATGGCAGTCGGTGCGAAATCAATGTATGGGACATTAAGAAAATCACAGTGACACTGTTCATTAGCAGAGGTCTTAAAATGGCTATGTTGAAAATTTGGTGAAAAAATTCCTAAAATGACTGTTTTATAAGCGCATGCTATGCAGTTCCTCACGCACGCTTGAGGTTTGCTAATTTTCAATATTTCACTCCAGATTTTCAGCATTGCCATTTTACCACACCTCCTTATGAGCAGTACAGCTGTCATTTTTCACATCCTGCCCAAAACGCTGTTTCCGCCCATGTAGCGCACAATGGTGCAGTCGTTGCTAAATCAATGTATGGGACACATTAAGAAAATCACAGTGACACTGTTCATTAGCAGAGGTCTTAAATGGCTATGTTGAAAATTTGGTGAAAAATTCCTAAAAATGACTGTTTTACAAGCGTGTTCTGCAGATTCCTATACTGCCTTCGTAAGTTTGTAATTTTCAATATTTTCACTCCAGATTTTCAACATTGCCATTTTACCACCTCCTTAGAGCAGTACAGCTGTCATTTTTCACATCCCGTAAAATGTGTCTTCCGCTCATGTAGCGCAACAATGGCGCAGTTGTGTGCTTAAATCAATGTATGGGACACATTGAGAAATCAAAGTGACACTGTTCATTAGCAGAGGTCTTAAAATGGCTATGTTGAAAATTTGGTGAAAAAATTCCTAAAAATGACTGTTTTACGAGCGTGCGTTGCACAGTTCCTACGCACACTCGTAAGTTTGCGAATTTTCAATATTTTCACTCCAGATTTTCAAAATTGCCATTTTACCACACCTCCTTAGGAGCAGTATAGCTGTCATTTTTCATATCCTGCCCAAAATGTGTTTCCGCCCATGTAGCGCACAATGGCGCAGTCGGTGTGCGAAATCAATGTATGGGACACATTAAGAAAATCACAGTGACACTGTTCATGAGCAGAGGTCTTAAAATGGCTATGTTGAAAATTTGGGGAAAAAATTCCTAAAAATGACTGTTTTACAAGCTTGCGTTGCGCAGTTCCTACGCACGCTCGTAAGTTCGCGATTTTTCAATATTTGCACTCCAATGACTTCCAAATACCTAAACAGCACATAGAAGCAAGCAACATTCGGCATTGACAAATGCTTGTACTTCTTTGTCACTAATTTTTTTAAGCCATGTCCAAGTGCCAAATACCACTGCAAATACCTGCAAGCGAACGTTCGGCATTGACAAATGCTTGTTTGTTGTTGTTACTACCCCCCCCCCCCATTGTGTAATCTTCCCCTGTGTTCTTGTTTCCCAGGTGCATTATTTTGCACTTCTTTGCATTGAATCCTAGCTGCCATACTTCTGACCATTCCTCCAACCTTGCCAAGTCCCTTCTCATCCTTTCCATGCCTCCTTGTGTATCAACCCTGTTGCAGATCTTTGTGTCATCTGCAAAGAGGCACACTTTTCCTTCCAGTCCCTCTGCAATGTCACTTATAAAGACATTAAAAAGGACTGGACCCAGTACTGAACCCTGGGGTACCCCACTAGTAACCCCTCTTTCTTCAGAGTGGACTCCATTTACAATTACCTTCTGTGTCCTGTTGTCCAGCCAATGTTTTATCAGGCTACCACCCTGGGACCCACTGCCAGGCTGGTTAATTTGACTATTAATCTTTGTGTGGACTGTGTCAAATGCCTTGCTAAAGTCTAGGTAGGCCATGTCCACAGCCCTCCTGGTCTATTACTTTGGTCACCCAGTCAAAGAAATCTATTAGATTCATCTGACATGACCTTACCGCCAGAACCCATGCTGCCTTGGGTCCTATGCCCCACTGGCCTCTAGGTACTCAACAATTCTTTCCTTCAGAAGTGACTCCATCACTTTCCCTACCACAGAGGTCAAACTGACAGGTCTGTAGTTTCCTGCTTCTGTCTTGCTCCCACTTTTGTGAAGGGGAGTCACATCCAACCTTCCTCCAGTCCTCGGGTACCACACCATCCTCCCATGATTTGTTAAAAAGAGTAGTCAGTGGTTTCACTAGTTCCCCCCTTAATTCTTTTAGAATTCTGGGGTGAATTCCATCAGGCCCCATTGCTTTGCTCACCTTCAATTTTAGGAGTTCTTGCAGAATCCTTTCTTCCGTGAAAGGACTGGGATCATAGAAACAGAGAAACATAGAAACATAGAAACATAGAAGTTGACGGCAGATAAGGACCGCAAGGCCCATCCAGTCTGACCATTTCTTTTTCTACCTTATAAATGTGCCATCGGCCTTTGCTCTGTCAGTGGCCTATCTATTCATAGTCATTTGTATTGCTCCCTTATGCCTATCCCATGCCTGTTTGAAGCCCTGCACTGTATTCATAGCCACCACTTGTGGTAAGCCATTCCATGCATCCACCACCCTTTCTGTGAAAAAGAATTTCACATTCCCCTTAATCGGCCTCCCTCTAATCTCATGCTGTGTCCTCTTGTCCTGCTATTTTTCTTATATTTAAACATGTTAGACTCTTTCACCTTGTTTATGCCCTTAAGGTGTTTGAATGCCTCGATCATATCACCTCTCTCCTCCTTTGCTCAAGGGTATACATATTGAGCCTGCTAATCTGTCCTCATATGTCTTCTGATGCAGTCCCTGCACCATTTTGGTTGCCCTTCTCTGGACTGCCTCAATTTGGTTAATGTTCTTGTGAAGGTGTGGCTCCAATACTGCATGCAGTACTCCAGATGGGGCTAACCAGTGTCTTGATACAGAGGGATTATTACCTCCCTCTACACTTGTGATACCTCTACTAAAACACCCTAACACCCCCTAGCCTTACCTACTGCTTTAGAGGTCTGCTTGATGATTTCAGGTCATCAGTGATGATGATGCCCAAGTCTCTTTCTTCCTTTGTGGCTGCTAGCAACTCCTCCCAGCCTATAGGTGGCTTCAGGGTTTCTCTTCCCTATGTGCATGATTTTGCACTTCTTTGCATTAAATCCAGTTGCCACTCTTCTGACCATTCTGCTAGTTTATCCAGATCTCTTCTCATTCTGCCCACCCCATCTGGATCATCTACTCTGTTGCAGATCTTGTGTCATCTGCAAACAGACAAGCCTTACCTCTAGTCCATCTGCAAGGTCACTAATGAAGATGTTGAAGAGGACTGGCCCCAGGACTGATCCCTGAGGTACCCCACTTGTGACTTGCATCTCTTCTGACTGTATACCATTTACCACCACTCTGTTTTCTGCCCGTCAACCAGTTTGCCACCCAGTTGACCAACTTCTCCCCAAAAATCCATGAAGCTAGATAGCCTACTACCTCTGGCATCTTTCAAAAGATTGTTCTCCGCCCTTTTTCCAGAGCTCTGCAATTGCTTTTATAAAGCCTAATCCCCTACCCTACCTGACCCACCTTCCTTTTTCTGTCCATTATATTAATTCAATTTCTATCTTCTGAATCACCTATTATATTCTCATAAAAACTAGTTAGACCCTATAATTTATATTTTATGCCTGCTATACCCTTTGTCCCCTTTTTTCTTACAGGCTAAATGGTTCTACTGTTCCTTGTATATATGTAAATTGTTGTATATATTCATTTCATGTCATTGTATTGCTGTTTATGCTATTCTTGTCTATGTAATAATACTTGTATCCTCATTTGTATGACCACTCAGGTCCATCTTGTAAATGAGCTTTGCTCAATGATGTTCGCCTGAATAAATAAAGATTTTGATTGATTGATTGATTGAACTTCTGACCCACCCCAAGCCTACCCAGCTTATTTATCAATCTTCTATGTGGAACAGTGTCAAAAGCTTTGCTGAAGTTAAGGTAGGCGACATCAACTGCTCCCCCTTGGTCCACCACTCTGGTTACCCAGTCAAAGAAATCTATGAGATTAGTTTGACAGGACCTTCCTTTTGTAAACCCATGCTGTCTTGGATCCTGTGCCCCTATGGATTCCAGGTGTTGCACTATCCTTTCCTTAAGGAGTGCCTCCCTAATCTTGCCCACTACTGAGGTAAGACTGACCGGTCTGTAGTTCCCTGCCTCCTCCCTGCTACCACTCTTGTGGAGCGGGATCACATGAGCCCTTCTCCAGTCTTCTGGGACCTCTTCTGTGCTCAGAGACTCACTAAACAATTCTGCTAATGGCTCTGCTAGTTCCTCCTTTAGCTCCTTAAGTACCCTGGGATGTATGTCATCAGGTCCCATTGCCTTATCCACCCTGAGCTTAGCAAGCTCTTGTAGGACCCTTTCTTTTGTGAAGGGAGTAGTGGTCACCTCCCTCCCCCCTGTGTCCATGATGCTGAGCTGTGGGCCCTGTCCTACATTCTCTTCAGTAAACACTGAGCAAAAGTATCTATTTAGGATAGATGCCTTTACAGGGTCCTCCTCCTCCTCACATGCTCCCTTTTCTCCATTAAGCTTAGCAATACCCCCTCTGGACTTTCTCCTTTCACTAATGTATCTATAGAAAGTCTTGTCACCTTCTTTACTGTTCGTGTAGTGTTTCCTCAGTTTGGGACTTTGCCTGCCTTACTGCCTTACCTGCTTCCTTAGGGCAGTTTGGTATGCCTCCTATCTTCATCCCACTGTGTCTCCTTATATTTCCTGAAGGCCAGCCTTTGGCTCTGACCTTTCGCTACTGTATTTGAGAACCAAAGTGGTTTCCTTCTTCTTTACTTCCTTTTCTGTCTAACACAATGGGATGTTGCTTCATCGATGCATCCTTAATGCTTGCCCACTTTGCCTGTACCCCTCACCTGTGTTTTTTTGCCAGGGCTAGCTTAACTCTGTTGGCCATCTTATCAAAGTCAGCTCCTCTGAAGTCCCATATTTTGCCTTGAATGGGATGATTTAGATGTAGTAGCCAAATTGAACCATACCATGTGATGGTCACTGGCCCCAGGTGACCTTCTACCTGGAGATCTGTGATCCCTTCTTTGTTAGTCAGTACTAGATCTAGGATAGCCCTGTCTCTTGTGGGTTGCTGTACCAGTTGTTTGAGGCCTCCCTGCAGGAATCCACTATGAGTCTAGTTCTGGCAGATGTTCCTGCTGGTATTGACCAATCTGTATCCGCATGTTGAAGTCTCCCATTATCAGAACCTCCCTTTAGCTGTCATGTTTTGTATATCTTCTAACAGTAATGTGTCTATGTCCTCCCTCTGGTCTGGGGCCTGTAGACAATCCCAGTTCTTATGGCTGTCCCATTTCTGTTTCAGGGTGACCCACAGTTCTTCTGGCTCCTTATGTGTATTCTGAATTTCTGTAGCTTTGATATTTTCATTAACATACAGGGCCACTCCTCCCTCCTTTTGCACCTCGTCTCTTTTGAACAATACATAGCCAGGCACCAAGTCTCCTAAGGTGGTTACTGGTAAACCACGCCCACTAATTGCTACTATGTCCAGTTTAGCTCTGACATTATTGCCTGCAGGTCTGGGATCTTATTTCCCAGGCTGTGAGCATTTGTGTACATGATTTTCCATTGGCCAGATTTTGGTGTGTTAGTTGTTGGGTGAAGTTTGGCATTACCCTGTGCGTCGTATGGGGAGACAAACCTTTTTCTTACCTCGTGATGCAAATGAACGGCAAACATGCTGAATTCCTGTTTGACCACTAGCTGAGGGAGGGGTGTTCTTCCATTCACGTATGGGGTGCTGCACCTCTCCCCATTTGCTAGTTTAAATATTCTGCAAAGACATCAAACTTCGCCCAATGCACTGACTCCTCTTTAGTCAGATGCAGTCCATCAAATTTAAAGAACTTTGCTCCCAGAACTGTTGCCAGTTCCCTACAAATCTGGGTCCTTTTCCTGGCACCAGCCCTTGAGCTACGTGTTTAGCTCCCTATCTCCCTTCTCTGACCTTCCGTCCATCTGCCCCTCCCAGACTGGCAGGATCTCAGAGAATGAGATGCCGGATGAAATAGATGACAGTTTGTCACCCAGCCTAGTCAGGTGTTCCTTGGTCTCCACAACTGACCGGGTTGGCGAGATCATTAGTCCCTGTGGGTACTAGGACATCAATGTTTCTCCTGCTTTGTGAATAATTTTAGCAATGCGGTCAGTGTCTCTCCATGCTGATGTACCTGGGAGACATCTGACCATCACCCCTGGCTGGAGATGGGTATCAACTCCCCGAATCATGGAGTCTCCTATGATCAGAAGTTTTTTGGATTTCCTTTGTGCTTGTTTTGTTTTGGTTCCTGATTTGGGTGAGTTTTGTTGTGCTAGCTCCTGTGCCGTAGTGTCCTGCTCTGCAGTGTCTTCTGCCTCTTTATTTGATTTCAGAGATAGAGGCAGATACCTGTTTGTAGTGTTTATATGGTTTTTGGAGGTAATGTGTTGGAGAGCAGAGAGTGATGGGGCACCTGATTTGCTCCTCCTAACCACCTGCCAACCTCCTGGACCAACTACCCTCTGTGGTCGAGGTTTTTCTGTTGGATGCTGGGGAAATGGCAGGTGGTTCTTATAATGTATTTCCTCTTCAATATGAAATTTGAGGCGTGCAATCTCTGCCCATGCTGCCCGGAGCTGAGCCCTAAGATCTCCAAAGGCCCAGCATGTAGGACAGTGTCCTAAATCGACCCCCTATCAAGAGTGCTTCTGTTAATTGGATTAAGCACTTCCCCCTCCTCTTTTGTGAATACTGAGCAGAAATATTTGTTCAGTATCCCTGCTTTTTCACGGTCCCCCTCTGCCCAGCCACCGTTCATTCTACTCAGCCTCACTATCCCTCCCTTTGTCTTTCTACACTCTCTGATGTACCTATTGCAACTTTCTCTATAGTGACCCGGAGCCATTGGTGTTTTGACGGGATCAAGCAGCCTGTGTAAACAACCCAGGGAGCATTGCAACTTGCTCTACTGTTGCCAAGAGCTATTGGTGTTTTAGTGACATAATACAGGCTCTGTAAGCAAATGAGGGAGCATTACAACTTGTTCCACTGTGGCCAAGAGCCATTGGTGTTTTGGTGGGATCATGCAGGCTGTGTAAACAGCTTTGGGGGCATTGCAACTTGCTTCACTGTGGCTGAAAGCAATTGGTGTTTTGGTGAGATAATGCAGGCTATGTAAGCAAATCAGGGAGCCTTACAACTTGCTCCACTGTGGCCAAGAGCCATCAGTGTTTTGGTGAGATCAATCATGCAGGCTGTGTAAACAACTCAGAGAGCATTGCAATTTGCTCTACTGTTGCCAAGAGTGATTGGTGTTTTGTTGGGCTCACGCGGACTGTATAAACTATTCAAGGAGCATTGCAACTTGCTCCACTGTGTCCAAGAGCAATTACTCTTTTGGTGGTATCGCGCACAGGTGCAGGTATTTTTCACTATCATTTAAACACACTGCTCTGCTGGCACCAGTACAGCTCTGCAACACACCACACCACAAATATTTAACAAAAACAGTTCAAGTAGCTTCTAGCTGGGTTCACACAACCTACCCCATTTGCAGTGCACTGTGGTGCAGGCTGCTCTGTTCAAGCTGCAGTGGTGTGCCTCCTATTCACACGGCAGCCCCCTACATTGGTGCAACTGACCTTCTAGCATTTTGACCGAACTTCCATGTAAGGGAGGGACAATGTAGGAGAGCCATGCATTATAACCACTCTAAGTATCCACATCAACAATCTCCGTTACTAAATAACCCATGGGTGCCGAGTGGGAAATCTTGGACCTGGACCTGTAATGCGAAAAGCTGCATTTCTTCATAGTCAAAAGATTGTGCACTGTATACTAAGCCACTGTTTGAGTTCATAAAAATACGTACAAACTGATATGTCTCTGATTTGTATGATACAATATGGAAACAAACTTGTAGTTCTTACCCATATTGGGATCAGCAGCCTGCAATGAACAAAAATAAGATTCTAGAGTATTGTTTTTCTCGACGTGCACCATATATTAAAAACCCAAGCTGGCACCATTGTGAGTAGTGCCAGCTGTTCAGATGGCCATGCAAAATGCCTACACCACTAAGCAATCCCAAGAAAAGAGTGGTTGTGGTGAAATGCAATGCCTACAGACACTGCAATGTGGATTGCATTCACATGACCAAAGCGGCAATGTGCTGTAACAGCTTTGCACCACTCACAATGGTGCAGAAAAGCTGTGTGAACAGCCCTTAAAAGCAGTTTGTTTCCCCACATTTTTCAAAATACATGCCAAAAAAGGCAGAGTCATTTGTCTAACCAGACAAACTAAATTAATTACTAGGTAAGCAATCAACTCACTAACTGAATCTGCTAATAGTACTTTTTGCTAATTGTAGCAAGTTGGAATGCTGCTGTCATGCTAAGAAGTGTCATGTACACCCGGCTTCACCTGTCTTCACCAGCCATCCTGGCACTGTATAGCAAGTGGACCCCCCCCCCACCCCACCAATCTTACGTGGCTTCACCTGCTGTTTGGTACTAATAGCGAGTGGAAAGTCTCCCTTCGCTGTCACCAGAGGAAATATGGCTGGCAATGCAGGAAGTCAGTCTTACCCACAGACTTACCCTGCAATGATGCCCAGTGCTGGCTGTGTAAATGGGAGTCCACAGCAATGTGGATGCAGTTGTGTGAAAATGGAGGAGACCACACTGCATTGGCCAAGGTAGTGTAAATGGGCTAATTGGTTTCAGCCAGGCTATCCTGGGTAAATGTTCCCTAAAAAAGCTGAGGAAAACCCGCCCACTCCACCACTCTCTGAAGCCTGTTTTTGGTTTTTTTGTTTTTTAACAAAGATCTCATTATGTTTGCTTGCACGCATGTGCAAGAAACATAGTGCCACCATCCGAGTTTTCGGAGGTGTGTCACCCCCTCTTCCAATTCAGTCAGTGTGTTGGCAGGCGCGGCCCCAGTCCGCCAATGCATGCTGGAGCTGTCTATGACAGCTCCAAAATGCAGTGGCATACAGTTGAAAGGGGGAGCCACGCTCAGAGAGCAGTGATAAGATATCGCCTTCCCGCGCGCAGCTCCCTACACACACACACACACACACACCGCATGCACGCATACTGCATGCTGCCCCTCAGGCACACACACGTATAGCCACGGGGTGCCTAATCCCCATCAGCTGTGCTGCGCCCCCCAAGTTTTTCTACATGCCACGCTGGTGCCTACCCCAGCGTGGCAACTGATAGTATAGCCGACGGGGTGCCCAATCCCCCATCGGCTCCACTGTCCTCACCCCCCCCGAGTATTGGGTGCCATGCTGGGACCCCACCCCAGCATGGCAATAGATGTTATGGCCGACGGGGATGCTCAATCCCCCATTGGCTCCACAGCCCCCCCAACCAGCCATCATTGTGGCACGCTGGGAGCCCACCCCAGTGTGGCAAATGTCCCGCGCCATCAATTTAAAAACCAACCTGTAAATTAAAAACGGTCCCACGCAGTCTCCTGGCCCCCCCACAACCCGCACTCCACCCACTGTGCACCCTGCCTCCCCACCCCCACCCCATACTTATCTCCGAGTCCGCACGACGATCTTCGTGGACCGGGAACACATCTGCACTCTTCAAAACCGATTGCAAACTGAGGAAATGCCGGTAAGCTGTTTAATGGGATAGATAGGGGTTTTTCAACTTTGTCGCATATCTCAGGCATTTTTTTGAATTTTTGCACCAAATTTTCAACATGGGATTTTTGGGACCCCTTCTCATGAATGCTGTCACTGTCATGGTGTTATTCGGGCCCAAAAGGTGATTTCGCAGTCACTGCACGAAATCAACTTTTGGGACCTAGTAACGAAATGACACTGCCAGTGTTCATAAGGTGGGCTCTCAAGAAGCCTATTTTGAAAATTTGGTGGAAAAATTCAAAAAAATGACTGTTTTACGAGCATGTGTTGCACAGTTCATACGCATGCTCGTAAGTTTGCGAATTTAATATTTTCACCCAGATTTTCAACACTGCCATTTTATTGCTCTTCCTTATGAACCGCACAGCTGCTATTTTTCATATGCCGCTCAAAATGTGTTTTCGCACATGTAGCGCACAATGGTGCTGTTGGTGTGCGAAAGCAATGTTTGGGACAGATTAAGAAAATCACAGTTACACTGTTCATGAGCAGAGGTCTTAAAATGGCTATGTTGAAAATTTGGTGACAAAAGTCAATAAAATGATTGTGTTACGAGTGAGCATTGTGCAGTTTCCACGCACCCTCGTAAGTTCATGACTTTGTAATATTTTAAATCCAGATTTTCACCAGTGGCATTTTTCCACACTTCCTTATTTGCAGTACAGCTGTCATTTTTCACAACATGGCCGAAGTGTGTTTTCACACTTTCAGCGCAGAGATGCATGGTCGCTGTGGGAAATCATTGTTCGGGACAGATAAAGAAAATCACAGTGACACTGTTCATGATCAGAGGCACCAAAATGCCTAAGTTGACAATCTGCTGTAAAAAAATCCCCAACCTAATTATATTACGGGTGTGCGTTGCACAGTTTCTATGTACGCTCGTGACTTCACCATTTTTTTAAATATTTTTACTGCAGATTTGCAACATTGCCATTTTTTACACCTCCCCATGAACAGTACAGCTGTCATTTTTTACATCCTGTTCGGAATGTTTTTGCACCTGTGGTGCTAAATGCCGTAGTCGCTGTGCATAAGCAGCTTTCGGCTAACAAACTGATATTCCCCTGTTCATGAGGTGGGGTCACAAAAAAACATGTTGAACATTTGGAGTGAAAATACCAACGAATGCCTGAGGTGTTAGGGTTTCCAACCATAACGCCCAACCCTGTAGAGAATGACAGACATCAGGGTGTGACTTGGGATTCTTGCCTGTAATGCTCATACCATTCCACACCCTGCAGCCAGTGAGAGCATCGAGGTATGC
The DNA here is from genome assembly GCA_016271365.2 of Neoceratodus forsteri. NCBI lineage: Eukaryota > Metazoa > Chordata > Ceratodontiformes > Ceratodontidae > Neoceratodus > Neoceratodus forsteri. Next base: position 168,626,133 of record JADMNL010000027.1, read on the forward strand.
CTTGGACTCTTCGACCCCAAAGTTCACCCCATTCTCCTATATCGCACCTATCTCACCATATTTCTAATGGAATGGGTGCGATAAGGCCAAAGACCCTGGGTAACACCGTGACACTTGTCAGTGTCTGCAGGGTGGGGGTGGTGAAATGGCGAGCTGCTATGCCTGACGACCCAAAGTCACACCCCAATGCCTGTCTCTCTCTGCAGGGTGGTGGTGGGGTTGGCTTCAGTTCAGTACTTCACTGCCATTCCTATTACGTAGCTCTGTAACTTCTACACTACCACTGCCAATGCCAGCAAGCAAACATTCGGCATTGACAAATGCTTGTTTTTAATGGGATCCTGCTTTTATTCATTTTTTACAGCTAGGTGAGCTAAAGCAGGAGCATTTAAACCAGGGTAGCTCCAGAAGGGCATGGGAGTAAAATTATGTTTTTTTCATTAAAGTATACTATTGTTTCTAGACAAAAGGTAACATTTTCTAGGAGCTAAGCCTCCCCCCAAGGTCAAGAGCCTCCCCAGAGCACTACACCCTCTCATGTAAGTCATATCTGTTTACTTTTCACTGCAGTTAACTCCCTTTCTGTACCTGTTGAGGATATAAACTATTTGTTTTAGTTGATCTTTACTGGAAAGGGAAACTGTTTAATCAGAAAAGGCACACTAAGCCAGAGCTTGTTTCCAAGAGTGACCTGGGACTACAAGGAAGTTGAGTGACTTGTTCAGGGTCACACAGTATGCAAGTGGGAGCTGATGGGATTCAAACCCAAGTCTCCAGGTCCCCCAGATCTCCAGACTTGCAGCTCAGCGCTCATAACCACTACACTATACTGCCTCCTACATATATTACAAGTAGTACAGTGGTTCCCTTTAACTATGCTTGGTGTCTCCATTTTCTGATTGTTGAAATCATGTTTGCTCCTGAGAGCTGCATTAGCAGAAAGCACATGATGTCACTACATTTGTTTACAAAATGTATGCTTCTGCAGTAAATCTAAATAACTTGGAAATCTCTCAAGAAACACACAAAGTGAAATAATATGTGAGGATATAATATTCCCAGTCTCAGCTTGGCTCAGTTAGTAGCACATCTGCTTCTGGGCCATAAGATCATGGGTTCTAGTCCCACACTGGGGATGGGATCATACCATAAATGCTGCCATCTGGGTGCTGTACTATTGGGGTCTGCTAACCTTCAGAGAAAAAGTTAAAGAGCTAGTGCACTGCTTAAACTAATATTAGATTTTAAAAGCAATCAACCATTACCTTTTATATCTGGGTACTTTTTCTTTTCTCTTTGGTTAATTAGAAGATTGTGTACCTGATGCTAGTAGGTGTGATGTGTGGAACAGCACTCTGCCTGGCAGCTGACATATCTAGTTCTATTCACCCCTCCCCCCACACTACATCATCAGCACTGTGACCTCACTGGCTGCAACATCACAAGTGTTTGACCTGGCAGCTACTGAGTGGCTCTTCCTGAGCACCTATGATGTCACAGAGAGTGAGGTCACAATGCTGATCATGTATTCGGGGGGAAGGGGGAATAGAGACAGATATGTCAGCTGCCAGGCTAAGAGCTGTTCCACACATCCAGCACAATATTATCATATTGGTGAGCATCAAAAAAAGTAAAAATACTTCAGAAATTTGAAGTTACAACTGCCTACTTCTTAAAATTTGTATCATTTTTCTGTCTGTCTGTTTTGGGTCCACTAGTTCCTTAAACAGAGATCCCTCCTTCCCATCTCTGGTGTTGTCCTGATGGAAGTAAAAGAACCCAAGGCACTTCTCACAAGAGATGGGGATTTCCCATGGTGTCCTGGCCAACATTCCCCTTCCCATAACACTGGCTCATGCAGTTGTTCAAGGCTGTGTTGTGGGGTTGATGTGTGAAATGGCTGCCACCACACATTTACAGTCACTTCACTACCAATGTCTCATTGCTTTTAAAGTGCTTTGGGATGCAACGTGTATGAAAAGCGCTACAGTAATGCTTGTTCTTCTTAAGATACTTGCTCAGAGTCACACCATGCAAGTGGCTGTGGTAGAATTTGAACTTGGGTCTCTTGGTTCCTCTGCTATAGCAATGAGACCATAAAGCCCCCACAGTGTCAATGGCCCTACTTTGGATATGCACCAACAGGCTTCAGCCCTTTTTACTGCAACTGCAACAATGGGGGTTCTGTGTGGCACATAACCCTAATACAGTAGATTTTATTTTTAAATGTATCAAAACAGTATGGCGAGAGAAAGTAACTACAACAGAAATGAGTACAATGTTTCGAGCTGAGCAGGGCTGCCTCTCTTCAGGTATGAAGCCTTATGAAGGCTTCCACTTTTGTCATAGCACTTTCATAGCTCGAAAAACAAACTCTACTATACAAGTTCTGCAGTGGGAAAGCAATGTATCTGCTTGGATCCACTAGGCAGTGGTTATGGTTGGCTGTGGCTAGCAGGCTGGCTAACAGGTTGGTTGGTTGGTTGGTTGGTTGGTTGGTTGGTTGGTTGGTTGGTTGGTTGGCTGGCTAACTGGCTGATTGATTGGCTGGCTGGCTGACTAGTTGACTGGTTGGCTGGCTGGCTAGTTGCTTGGCTGGCAAGTTGGCTAGCTGGCTGGCTGGTTGGCTGGCTGACTGGCTAGCTGGCTCTCTGACATGCTGGCTGGCTGGTTGGCTGGCTGACTGGCTGACTGGCTGGTTGACTGGCTGACTGGCTGGCTGGCATGCTGGCTGTCTGGTTGGCTGGTTGGTTGGTTGGCTGGCTGGCTGGTTGGTTTGTTGGTTGGTTGGTTGGCTGGCTGGTTGGTTGGCTGGTTGGTGGGTTGCTTGGTTGGTTGGTTGGTTGGCTGGTTGGTTGGTTGACTGGCTGACTGGCTGGCTGGTTGGTTGGTTGGTTGGTTGGCTGGCTGGCTGGCTGGCTGGCTGGTTGGTTGGTTGGTTGGTTGGCTGACTGATATGCTGGCTGGTTGGTAGGCTGGTTGGCTGGCTGGCACGCTGGCTGTCTGGTTGGCTGATTGGTTGGCTGGCTGGCTCATTGCTTGAATGGTTTGTTGGCTGGTTGGCTGATTGGCTGGTTCACTGGCTTGCTAGCTAGCATGCTGGCTGGTTGGTTGGCTGTTTGGTTGGCTGGTTGGTTCACTGGCTGATTGACTGATTGGTTGGCTGGCTGTCTGGCTGGCTAGCTGTCTGGCTAGCATGCTGGTTGGCTGGTTGGTTGGCTGGATGGTTGCTTGAATGGTTTGTTGGCTGGTTGACTGGCTGGCTTGTTAGTTGTTTGGTGTTTAGTACTTGTATAAGGCAACCCTTCAAGACTCAGAGCAGCAGTACAAGATTTTACAAATTGTATAAAGACACTTAACCATAAAAACAGTAATAAATGACACAATACTTATTACTAGAGCTATGGAGGATGCTAATTCCCTGAGCGGAATTCCTGCAGAATGGAAATTCTGCTTTTGAAATGCTTGTCAGAATTTCTTTTTGAATTCTGCAGAATTCCGAAATACATTTCAGTGTAAAACAAGAAATAATTTCCTGCGGCTCGTGTATCCATGGAATAATTTTCCACAGACTGCAAAATAGAAATATGTAGTTTCTGTAAACCGTGGCTTACTACAGTAATCCGCAAAAAACATTCTGCATATGAAATTTCAGAATTCTGCTACAGACGGAGTTCATGAAAATAGGCAGAATTCTCCAAAATTCTGTAGAATTCCATTCCATCAGAACTTGAAAATTCTGCACCGCATTAGTCATTAATAAACGAATCTCCCACAAACATTAAAATACACACCTATACAGGGCTCTGAAAGGTTTACAAACTGCCTGAATGCTTCCAGCAGAAAGTACTTACATATGTCTAAAGATGGAGACGGTACCTACAGCATGAATCCCCACAGGAAGCTTATTTCAAAGGACAGGGGCCACCACCAAAAAAGTCCACTCTCCAGTGGACTTCAGTCTGGAAGGTGGTAACCAAAGCAGGGCCTAGCCCACACCCTTGGCCTCAAATCCATGGAAGGTGTGTAGGGAGTCAGGAGCTCACTGAAGTATTGGGGACCCTGTCCATAGTGTGCATGGGTTGGGAGGTAGACACATAACCTAGAGGTTGGAGTAACAAGCTGTGAATGAATTTAGCACATCCAGCAGACTCTGAGCAAGTCACATAACCACCTCAAAGCTCCCAGGTCACCCCTGAAAACAGGCATTTGTGCCTAGTAGGCCTTACCTGGTTACCAAAGAATAAAAACAAAATACATAAGTAAATAAAAATTACTGAAGACATTTTCAATAAAACTGGGTATTTCTTCCCCCCGGTAATAGACTTATGGGATCATGTTGTTTATTCCTGCACCCCCTGAGGAAGGCCACGTGTTTTGACTGAAGCCCAGGGACCTTTTTTTGTGTTTGTTACCTACAGCATGAGTATGGGCAATGTCTTAAAATAAAGCGTTTTATCTGCATTTACGTTTTTGCAGTTATTTTTCCTGAGTGCAGCCTACTTTTGTTTCTTTTGCATTCATGCCTAGTGGGCCTTACCAGTTAACAAAGAATTCAAAAATAAATAACTCTTATAGGTGCATTGCATGGACAGTTGATGTAAAGGCCATACTGACAGCTGAGTCACTAAAAAGCATAAATTACATAAAACAAAGGGGTGCTGTTTCAATCATATGCACACCAGCAGGTGGGTGTAATCTTTATTCAGCTAATACAGGGGCCTACTTTCCAGAAGGTATTGATATTTTCCACTTTCTAGTAGAAAACATCACACTTGGCATCAACACATTGTCTCACAATTGTATGGATGTACCTTACGATATGCCCTTAACTGGTCAACGAAACAAACATGTTTGTACACAGTGTACTGTATACTGAATATTGTTCATTGGTTTTGTTTTTGCTTGCCGCTCTTGGTTTATGTTATCTTGCTGGATCTCCCAGTCCCTTCCCCCAGTACACATCTGTAAATGAGATTCCAGTATATCTCTGTGTTTCTCATGGGCCGAATAACTAAATAAATAAATGGAACTCAGTTACACAAACATTCCCCTAAAACTCTTAAGTTTAGGATTTTTATAGCTGGCAGTATTAGGAGGGTAATACAGGAGGCTGCCAGATCCTGCACAAGGGAAAGGCCTAAGTTCGGTAAGGCCAGAAAACCCTGCTGGTGGACCCGAGAGGCACAGGAGGTGGTGAAGGAAATGAAGGTGGCCTATAGGCACTTCAAGTGCTCAAGGAGTGAAAGGGATCAGGAGGAATATGAGCGGACAGCCAAGAGAGTCACCAGGGCGGTGAGAGCAGCTAAGGCAAAAAAAGAGCAGTCCTTGGCCAGTGGGATCCGGGGTAGGGGGGGCAAGGGGTTCTTTAGATACATAGGGGAAAAAAGGAAAGTAAGGGGGAAGATCAGCAAGATAAGGATAGGGGATGGTTGGGCACAGGAGGCGGGGGAACAGGCAGAAGTCCTAAGTGAGTACTTTGCCTCAGTATTTACCGGCGGGATGGAGGAGCTATGCCTGTGAGGGGAGTGGGGGCAAACCGGAGGAAGGGGTGAAACCGGTAGAGACCAGGGGCCCTGATGGGGCTGGGGAAAGGGAGCGGCCACCACAAACAGGTGGGGGCCAGCAGTGCAGGGTGAAAAGGGGAAGATGTGGAGGCTGAAATCCCAGTAGAGAGAGAAAAGGAATCCCTCAGTTCCCTTCGGACCCACCTGGGCCAGATAAAATACATCCCAGGGTGCTGAGAGAACTGGTGGATGTCCTGGCAGTCCCTCTAGCGGAGCTTTTCAACATCTCTCTGAGGACTGGGTGGGTGCCCCAAGACTGGAGGGTGGCCCATGTTGTGCCAATCCACAAGGGGGGATCAAGAGAGGATGAGGGAAATTACAGGCCTGTTAGCCTGACATCGGTGGTCGGCAAGGTGATGGAGGGTATTGTCAAGGAAAGGCTAGGGGGGTTACTGGAGCAAACTGGGTACTTGGACGATAGGCAGCATGGCTTTGTCACGGGAAGATCCTGCCAGACAAACCTTGTTGAGTTCTATGACTGGGTGACGAGGGCCCTAGACCAGGGTAGGCCAGTGGACTTCCTCTTTCTGGACTTTAGCAAGGTATTTGATTCAGTACCCCACAGTGGTCTGCTGGCTAAGCTGAAGGAAATGGGGGTAGGGAGACAGTTGTTAAGATGGATCGGAAATTGGCTCTCTGAGCATACTCAGAAGGTGGTGGTTGGAGTGTTAGCCTCATCCCCAAGGTGGGTTACTAGTAGGGTTCCCCAGGGGTCAGTGCTGGGGCCACTCCTGTTCAATGCCTGTGACTTGGACATCAGGAGGGGGATCAGGAATGAGATGAGTTTCTTTGCAGATGATTCAAAGCTGGGTGCAGTGGTGGATGAGGAGGAGAGCAGGGTGACCTTGCAGGAGGACCTGGAGGCTCTGGAAAGGTGGTTGGGAAAATGAAAACTAAAATTCAATGTGGGGAAGTGCAAGGTTCTGCACCTGGGAGTCAGAAATCCAGGCCAGGGGTATACCCTGGGAGGAGACATGATTCAAGTCACGGAGGGTGAGAGGGACCTGGGAGTAGTGGTAGATGTCAAATTGAACAACTCAGAGACCTGTAGGAAGCAACAGCAAGGGCAAATAAGATGCTGGGAGGCATCGCCAGGGGAATTACCTCCAGAAAGGTGGAAGTGATCCTTCCATTGTACAACCGCTTGGTTAGACCACACCTCGAGTACTGTGTGCAGTTTTGGAGACCACATTTAAAAAGGGACATTACACTCCTAGAGAGGGTCCAAAAAAGGGCAACCAAAATGATCTGGGGCCTGAGGGAGAGGACCTATGAGGAGAGGCTCAGGGAGCTCGACATGTATACTCTGGAGAAGAGGAGGGACAGGGGAACATGATAGAGGTCTTTAAGTACATGAAAGGGATCAATAAAGGAGGCCCAGTCAGGGTGCTCCAAAGGAAGGAGGGTGGGGCAACAAAAGGTCACAGGTGTAAGCTGGAAGGGACCAGGCTCAGAGGGGAGAGTAGGAGATGTTGTTTCATTGAAAGGGTGTTGGAGCCATGGAATGCACTGCCCAGGGAGCTGGAGACTGTGGACAGGTTTTTATTTATTTCATTTTTGTTGACCGGGTAAGTGCACTAGACAAATCCTGCCTATTTTCAGGCACGACCCGGGGGAGGGGGATACAGATGAATGCCAAATGACCTTGAACCAGATTAAGCTGTTGGTGGTATTTTTTTTTTTTTAGTGAATGAGGGAAATTTGGCCAGGACACCGGGGAAATTCCCCTACTCTTTTCGATAAGTGCAATGGGATCTTTAACATCCACCTGAACTACCACCAATCCAGGCAGATGGGACCTCGGTTTAATGTCTCATCCGAAAGACGGCACCTCAGAAGTGCAGCACCCCTCTCAAGTTGCACTACAGTGTCAGTACTGGGATATTAACCCAAGTGCCAGATGTGGGAACTGAACCCACAGCCCTCTGATCTCCCGGCCTCAGAAGCGAGTGTGCTACCTACTGAGCCACCAACACTGCAAAGGTTTAAATGGGGATGGGACAGGTACAGAGGGAGAGTAAATCTGACCAGGCCCAGTACAGGTGAAACATCTGGGACTGGGGACAGTATAACCCAAGGGGGGGGCACCAAAATCGACCCTCAGTGCAGGTGCTAAAAATCGAGCAGACTCGAGAGACCATTAGGCCTATTCTGCTGGCATTTTAGTATGTTAGTATAGCCTAGAGGTTAGAGTAACAAGCTGCAAGCTATGAATGAGCTTGGTACTTCCAGCAGCCTTGGGTTTAATTCCTACAACCACCGCTTGCATACTGTATGACTTTGAGCAAGTCACTTAACTTAACCTCCCCAGTGCTCCTGTGTTGCCCCTGAAAACAGGCACTTGTACCTAGTGGGCCTTACCCAGTTACCAAAGAACAAAAATTACTGAAGACATTTTCATTAAAACTGGGTATCCCCCCCCCCCCCGTGATAGACTTATGTGTTCATCTTGTTTATTCCTGCAGTGACATCGTGATCCTATGCTTTTGACATCACAGCCTGTTGCCATGACAATGATTCCAACATTGCAAACAGAGGGTTTTGACTTCTGGGCAGCAACATGAAAAGCAGCAGGACTAGAAGTAGCCAAAGGTGCAGGGAGCCTGATTTTCTGCCAGTGCATCTTCGATAATAAAGAGTGGGATGTCCTGAAATGCAACATTATGGGGCTATGTGTAATTTTACATTGGGGGGATTGTTGTGAGATTTCCCTCCTAATGCCAAGTGTAATTTGCAAGAAACTGGAAAATCCCAATGATTTGGTGGCATTTTCTAAATGTGCTACGATGCATATTTTTTCTAAGTTTTTATCCCCCTGTAGACAGATGCCTTCGTCTCAGGCTGCAGCCAGGTTACACCTAATCCATGCCCCGCTCTTGGTTCCTCCAGTCTAAAGCTTCACCTCATGTATCAAGAGCATCAGGGAGGTTACATCCTCCCCAGGAATGCAATCCAGGAGACAGCAATTGGTTGGGGGGGGGGCTCCTAGTGAGCAGGCACCATCTTTCAGGTGGCTGCCATTTTCCACTGCATTGTCTCCCCAGTGCACGTTATGCTCCTCTTACCACCCCAGGTGCCCTGTATAGCCTATTATAAAATGGGTTGAAAATGCCCTGTTTCAGCCAGCCCAGTGGGCTGAGAGTCTGGTTGCCTTACCACCTGCTACATCGGGGGGTTCAGTGGGGAAGAAGGATCGAGTGCCCCATGGACTGCTCTCCCCCTTGGGGGGAGGGTTCAGGTGTCTTGATTCACAATCACCACCTAGCAGAGGATAGGTGGGGTAATAGGTGAGCATGCCAGGAAGTGGACCCAACACAGACACATTTAATGTTCGCATTTGTTCACATGGGCATCACTGCATGTGACTCGACCCCGGGAGAAACTGGAAGGGAGAAACGCAGGATGATAACCACCACGGCCAGCAGGATGATGGCGGAAGACCTCACAGGCCCCACACTACTGACTGAGGCATGCATCCACCACACAGTGGTCCTGGAAAGAGGAGAGATAAGTCCCAGATATGGAAGGTGGTGGGAGTTGGGGGGCGCAGACCAGAAGGGTGCTGGTGGGGCATCACAGGCACAGAAACAACTGATGAAAAAAAAGAAAATGTCCTGCTTCCTGACTGGCTCAATATATTTTGAAACCCAGATGTTAATCCATCATGAATGAACAGTTGAAACAAGTTCTGGCAGTGGGATTTGGAATCTGAGCTAATCATGTATATAAAAACATATGAACATATGAATTTGCCAGCAGATAAAGGCCTTATGGTCTATTGAGTCTTCTCAAATGTGCAGCTAGCAACCCTTATACTGCAGCTGTCCTTCCCTCCCCTCCCATGACCCTCCCTCTAACCCTATCCCATCCCCTTTTGAAGCAGTCAACTGTTCTAGAGGATACCACTTTATTTATTTATCTATCTATATTCACATCAGAATTACAACCCTGCGAGTCAAGGACTCATTTCCAAAGGCTCCACATCAGTTAACAGGACAAATACCGAATATACAGGATATAAAAAATGACAGACATTTACATGACAGAGACATAACTCAGTTGGTCCAGTAGATGCCATACGGCATCATCACCATCCATTACAGAACCTGACCCAAAATGTCCACCAGGACTCAATGAGTTAATTACAGGCAATAGTAATGTGCAGAGTAAAATTCAAAGAAAAAACATTATCATACACAGATGACACTGTAGCCCTATACATGGTGGTAGCTAGGCAGTTGATCATGGTGCAGGTACAGTATACAGATGAGTTGCATAAGATGCTGCCTATGGGAGACATTGTTACATGAGGAACTTAACTTTGGGCACACAGTGTAATGGGGCATGCAACGCATTCCACCCAGACACCACTATCTCCATAAAAAAGTGTTTTCTTAGTTCTCTTTGGAACCTCCCCCCAAATCTGTGATCATGACCTTGAGTCTCCCTACCCCCCTTAACTTGAATAGTCCCTCCATGCCTGTCTTGTTTATTCCCTTCATGAACTTGAAGGTTTCAGTCATATCCCCCTGTCTCTCCTCTCCTCCAGTGAGAACATGTTCAACTCCCTCAGCCTGCTCGCATTGGGTATGTCCCCTAGTCCCTGAATCATCTTTGTTGCCCTGTGCTGCACCCCCGCCAGTAACTTAATGTCCTTCTTCAGGTATGAGTGCCAGTACTGCATGCAGTACTCCAGTTGTGGCCTAACCAGTGACCTATACAAGGCAGGATCACCTACCCTCTCCTTGAAGATATACCCCTGGCAATACAACCCAGCATTTTGATGGCCTTTGCAGCTGCCTTCCTGTATTGTGCTGAGTTGTTCATTGAGCCCATTATAATCACCCCCAGATCCTTCTCTTCCTCTGTCATGGCTAGCTGAACCCCCCTCCCCCACCTGGTAGCTCCTTCTTGTTTTTTTTGCCCCGAAATGCAGCACCTTGCAATTTTTGGCATTGAACCCCAACTGTCAGGTGTCTGACCAGGTCTCCAATTTTGACACATCATCCTGCAACCCTTGCCACCCTCCTAGGTTGTCCACTATTGCTCCCATCTTGGTGTCTTCTGGAAACAAACTGATCTTGCTCTTGATGCCCATTGAGATGTCTGATATGAACAACCCAAACAACACTGCTCCCAGCACTGAGCCCTGTGGTACTCCCCTTGTCACTGTCCTCGGAGATGAGAGCTCCCCTCCGACCACCACCTCTGCTGCCTTCCCTGTAACCAGTTTACTACCCATCCCACCATTTTCACCCCTGCACCTGTACCTGCGAGCTTACTACCCAGCCTCCCATGTGGCACTGAGTCGAATGCCTTACTGAAGTCCAGAAACAGGACATCCACTGCATGGCCCTTGTTCAACTGTCAAGTTACCCAGTCATAGTAATCCACCAGCTTGGTCTGACAGGATCTGCCCATGACAAACCCATGCTGCCTAACATCCTGCAGTCCTTTGGTCTCCAGAAGGCACACCAGCCCCTCCTTCTGGATTGTCTCCATCAGTTTTCCCACGATGGATGTGAGGCATACCAGCCTGTAGTTTCCCAGTTCGTCTTTGGGACCGCTCTTATGGAGGGGTACCACATGAGCTATCCTCCAGTCCTAAGGTACACTTTCTGAGACCAGGGGGGCATTGAACAGGTCTGCCAAGGGCCCAGTCAGGATATTTGCCAGCTCTCTCAACACCCTGGGATGAATGCCATGTGGCAAAATTCATGAGCCACTTCACTAATCCTTGATTACGATCACAAACATGGTTAACACCTTTACTCACTGAAAACCTTCAACACTTCTCTAAAAAGTAAACCCCACCTATATTTCAAAAAAATATAAACAATAAGATGTTCATTCCTCCCATTAGCCCCTAACTCATATAAATACATTTAAAAAAATGATGTAGTCACATAAACTATTCACAGTTTTCTTTTCTGGTGTTTCTTTCATGACCATAAAAAAATTTCACTCCTAGCCATACCAACTTGCCAAGAAAATATCTGCTGCTTACCCTGCCACACAGTAAATTATGACATGGGTGTGTGTGTGTGTGTAACATTCGTGTGGTGTGTGTGTGTCTGTGTGTGTGTGTGTGTGTGTGTGTGTAACATTTGTGTGTGTGTGTGGTGAACATCTGTGAGGCATGTGTGTGTCTGTGTGAGGAACATTCATGAGTGTGTGTGTGTGTGTGTATGCGTGTGTGTGTGTGGTGAACATTCTGACACAGGAATTAATCAGAACTGTGAATTCTTGAATTTGATGTCATCCATAAATTAAGGCTCTTGAGAGACGCTATTTGCTCTGTGGTGTAAGGATATATTTTAAAATGACAACAGGAAGTTATTTTTTAACCCAATACTTTTATTTAACTTATTGTTACATTTGGATCTATTTTATTATCACAATGAGACACTCCAAGGTGTGCACTGTTGTTGAATAATGGCACTTCTGTGGTGATTGAAGGCACTTGAAAATGCCACGTGCCTCACAATACACTCGAGGTGTGCTGTTATCCCACAAAAACACTCACTCTGTTACATCTTATTGCTTAATTGGTGGTCTCACGTGTACGCAGCATGCCCCAGCAATGCAGCAAGCTCCTGGGATTTCCACCAGGGGTTGCTGAAATGGCAGATCAAGGTGCCAGCCCTCATCAGGCTGGGGTGCTTCCAGAGCCAACACACTCCCCAGCCAGCCACCTGATCACCAGCTTCCCAGGTCAGTTCCAGAACCGGGTCACCAGCAGAACAGTTCTCCGGGCCATCACGTGGCCCACCACACTTCTTTTTAAAATAAAAAAAGAGTAATGTTGACATGCTTGTAGCATAAACCTGATTCAGTTCACTCTTACTCTGGGAAGTCTCAAAAATGACAAGGAACATTTTTATTTTAAAACAGTAGAAAGAAACATGTTTACAAAACTAAAACTGAATCATGCGGGGAATCAATTCCCCCTTTTTAGTTAAAAGAAGAAAAGGCCAGAACCAACTTACACATTGGACTTTGCCCTGTCTTAACTCATTTTCACCTGGGTGGCCATTTTGCATCAGGTTAAGCAATGGATGGTTCAGGCTTCATAGGGAGCTGTTGGAGGTAAAGGATGAAATATGTAGATATTAGATTTCCAAAGTTAACTTCTATTGCTTGTAGCTTCCCCGAGTCCCCACTGCCATGGTGATGATACTTGCTCCCCTGTACCTTACCTGGTAAGCCTGCCCTCCTTACATGAGTATTTTTGGCAAGCTGCTCCGTTCAGAATTTTGCTCCCTTGGCTTTTTAAATTTTAGTGCTCACAATGTGTAATGTTGAATGTTCTTGCACTTTTTACTTGTCCTGCAGTATTTTTGCACCATTTTTGCTGCATACATCTTCAACCTCTCCCTGCTTATTAGGGTTGTCCTGAATGTATAGAAACTGGCTAGGGTAGTCCCAGTTTTCACACAAGGAGACCCTAAAATTATGGGAAATGATCACCCTATTGCAACACTATCAGTGATCAGGAGGATCCTTGAGATGACTGTTGCCTCCCAGGTCACCGAATACCTTTACTCCCATAACGTACTAACCCCAGCGCAACATGGCTTCCAAAAGGGCCATAGAACCTCCACTGTTTATACTGCGGTTACCTCCACCATCAGAGCTGCTATGGACCATAGCAAATGTTCGAGGGCGATTTTTGTGGACATCTCAAAAGCTTCTGACATGGTGGATCATAAGTCTCTTTGTTTCAAGATTTCCTGCTCAGGATTGTCCATCCATGCTTTTGCCTGGTTCTCTGATTACCTTCATGGTAGGCAACAACTAATTAAATTTAATAGGGTGATTTCTGAGCTTACACCCATCAAGCTGGGGTGTCCCTCAGGGCTCCATCCTAGGGCCTCTTCTTTTGAACCTATTCATAAATGAGCTTCCTAGGGTGCCTGCTCTCTGTAGCTGCACTTTGTATGCAGACAACCTTGTGTTGCTAACTAGTGCAAACAATATTATTTTTATTAATTTTATTTATTTATTGAAGTGTTTCACCAGGAAAGGCACACTGAGCAACAAGTTGCTCATCTCCCGGTGCATCCTGGGGCGAGGGAACAAAGGGAGGTTGTAGCATACAATAATACAGTACATACACCGAGTACATTGAGCAATTGGTACAAGTCACAGTGAGGCATGTCAGATTTAGCAGTTCAAAATATAACATGGAAAAAGTTTACAGTGAAGAGCTGTAATAAAATACAATTGAATGCATACATAAAGGAGCAGAGAAGTGCCGAGCAGGGAGAAGAAAGCAGAGCAGAGAGCTGAGAGGTGCAACAAAATGAGGGCAGTTAGTCAACAGAAGATACTGGTACAGTGAGCTAGCTGGGGCTAGAGGAGCTAGGCCACAGGTACAAACTGCCACAAGAGGGTCATAGGGCAGGGAGGTGGAGGGAATAGGGCCTAGCCACTGGTACAATTTACAGTGAGAAAGTTTTGTAGGGCTAAGGAGATGGAGTGGTAGGAGGAAGAGAGGCAAATCTGGGGAGGAAGGGCATTCCAAAGCTTAGGGAAGCGATGCAAGAAAGCCATCTGTCCAGTTACAGTAGACCACCGAGAAACTACCAGTAGGCGAGAGTCATATGACCTAAGGGAATGATCTGGTGGGGGGAGTGTGGATAGGGAGGAGGTAAGATATGGAGGGAGCATACCAAACCAAAATGTAGACGTGAATCTGGTGCAGTGGAGGTGGCAGTGATTTTCTAAGGAAGAGAAGGCCAGAAAGTGATAGAGTGTACAGTGGTGGGTGAGAGAAGAGGCATCAAGAGCAAAGCAACAGAAGAAGTTAAAAAGGGAATCCAATCTGGTTAAGGAGGACTTGGGAGTGGCACTGTAGACTACATCACAGTAGTCAAAGATAGGTAAAATCATCTTCTGGACTATATTAGAACTGTTAACTCACAACTTAATGAGGACTTCCATCATATCCAGGCTTGGAGCATAGCAAATAGGTTGGTTCTCAATGTGAAGAAGACAGAGATGATGCTCTTCAGTTCATCTGGCAAGATCAAGTCCTGCCCTGAACCCTTGGTAGTCTCCAGCACTGAAGGGTCCTCCATTACTACTGTGCTCTCCTTCAAGTACCTTGGAGTGACCCTTGACCTTCAGATAGACCTCTCCCTACATATCTCAAAAGTGTGTAGAGCCATAAACAGCAAGCTGGATGTGACCAATAGGGCCAAACACATCCTCATCTCTAAGGCCCATGTTGCCCTTGTTAGGGGGAGCTCCTCTACAGCCTTATGGGCTCATCACTTATGTAAATGTGGCTAAGGCTTCACTATGTAAATGGGTTGTAGCTTATAATAACATTTGTAGGTTTGCTCTATCAGCTGCCCATCTCACACACTGCTGTGAACTCTAATAAACAGGGCTGATTATCCCCTACAAAACAGCCACCCCTTTTCCCTGGGTTGTTTTGTTGACAAGACTCTCAGAGCTGTTACCCCACCTATCCTGACAGGCCAGCTAAAAATGCCTATTCAGAGCTACCAACTCAGGTCCATTGACCAGTCTCGGTTGGTGGTTTCTAAGACCCATACCACCTTGGGTGACCTGGCCTTCGTGGCTTGAGCACTGAGGCTCTGGAACTCCTTCCCATCTCTGGCTTGTGAGGCTGTCTCTCATTTGCTTTTCAAGACGCTGCTCTAGGATTCTTTGAAGGTCAACTAAGCCTGCTCGTACACTTAACCGTATGGTATATATCCTATGGATTGAAGTTCCTTGTCATTTCCTCCTGTAGGGTGCTATGCACTAAGTGGGCAGGGGTACGTGAAAAAGTCACGTACCTCTCCAGTGGCCCTGTGCCTCATGGACAGGAGTTCCCATACCAGCATTCACCAATGCCGGTCACCTGTCCATAGCTTCTCATTCCCCCCGCACCAGTGTACAGGTCTCCACAGGGCAGCCGGGGAAGAGTCATCATCCCGGGTGCGCAACCAACAGGATGCCCCCCTGGGACCCATAGTGGATCCCACACATAGGGTGGCATGGGTCCAGGGCTGTGCATGCCGAATGCAGGCACCCAGACCCACATGACAACATCCTGTCCAGGTGCCCCTGCCACCTCCTGCTGCCAAGTGGTCAGAGGCACACAGTGTGCCCTGTCCCAGACCCCCGCGGTGACTAAAGGCCTGTGTCCATGGGGGTAATAGTGGGTTATGGCAGAGTCTACCCTGGTGTACCCTGTGCCACCCTCTGCACCCATGCAGCCAACACTATGTGGGTTAGTGAACACCGCATAGTGCTGACATGCCCCCCGAACACCCCCAGCGCGAAGCTGTCAGTGGACATGGGGGATCGGGGGTGGTGGATCTGCATTCCCATGGATTCACGATGGGAAGGTCGTGTCAGATGAATCTAATAGATTTCTTTGACTGGGTGACCAAAGTAGTAGACCAGGGAGGGGCTGTGGACATGGCCTACCTAGATTTTAGCAAGGCATTTGATATAGTCCCACACAAAAGATTAATACACAAGTTAGCCAGCCTTGGAGTGGGCCCCGAGGTGGTAGCCTGGATAAAAAAATTGGCTAGACAACAGGAAGCAAAGGGTAGTAGTAAATGGAGTACACAGTGAAGAAAGGAGGGTTACTAGCAGGGTACCGCAGGGTTCAGTACTGGGACCGGTCCTTTTTAATGTCTTTATAAGTGACATTGCAGAGGAACTGGAAGGAAAAGTATGTCTCTTTGCAGACGACACAAAGATCTACAACAGGGTTGATACACAAGATGGAGTGGAAAGGATGAGAAGGGACTTGGCAAGGTTGGAGGAATGGTCAAATGTATGGCAGCTCAGATTCAATGCAAAGAAGTGCAAGGTAATGCACATGGGAAACAAAAACCCAGGGGAAGAGTACACAATGGGGGGTGAGATACTGACAACAGTAAAAATGGAAAGGGACCTGGGGGTAATTATATCAGATAACCTAAAGTTGGGCAAGCAATGTGAGAAGGCAGTAAGAAAGGCTGGGGGGATACTGGGATGCACAGGAAGAGGCATCAGTAGTAGAAAACAGGAAATTGTTATCCCTCTGTACAGACAGTTGGTGAGACCCCATCTGGAGTACTGTGTGTAGTTCTGGAGACCCCATCTCCGCAAAGACATAGACAGAGTGGAGGCTGTCCAGAGGAGGGAACCAAAATGGTGCAGGGCCTGCACCAGAAGACATATCAAGAAAGACTAAAGGAGCTTAATATGTATACCCTTGAGGAAAGAAGGAGAGAGGGACATGATAGAAACTTTCAAATACCTCAAGGAATCAACAAAGTCCAAGAGGGTAGCATCTTTCAGAAAAGAGATGTGCAAGAACAAGGGGCACAATTTGAAGATAGAGGGGGACGGCCAGAGGTAATGTGAGGAAGTATTTTTCATGGAGAGGGTTGTGGATGCATGGAACAGCCTCCTGAGGAGGTCGTGGAGTCAAGAACAGTGGGGGAATTCAAGAATGCATGAGACAGACATAAGGCAGTCCTAGTGGGGGTAGGAGGAAGTAAGCTGTTGGTTAACTAGAATCTGCAGCTTATCTGTTAGCTAGGAAAATGGGCAGACTAGGTGGGCCAAGTGGTCCTTATCTGCCATCAAATTCTATGTTTCTATGTTTCTATGCCCCCCCTTTGAGCATGCTGTGTGGGGGCACAATGGGTGCAGAGTGGCTACGCGCCCCAGATACGCGTGTGTAGCCACCCCGCACCATTCATGCATAGGGCCCAATGTGCTTATCCTACTCAGGGTGGCTTACTGTCCGTGCTTGCTAGGGGCTAGTTATCTTGTGTATCATAGTCTGATGACCTGTACCAGGTCAAATACAGTATGTAATTGGTTTGCATTCACTGCTACTGTAATTTCAACTTTCTGCCTATGTAGTTGACAGTCTGCTATTCTGCAGCTTGTAAATATCACTGTGTTGTTGTTGTATGGTTTTGTATTGCCTTGCAATTCTCTTTGGTCACACCTGAAAATAGGCACTGTGATTGTCTAGTGTGCTTACCTGGTCAATGAAAGCTAAATAGCTAGATAGCTGGATAGATAGAGGGATAGACAGACAGACAGGTAGGTACACTACCGGTCAAAAGTTTTAGAACACCCCAATTTTTCCAGTTTTTATTGAAATTTCCACAGGTTAATGTCTCAATGTACTCTGAAATTAAAGCATAGAACAATTAACAATTGGAGATAAAAAAGAAATCATAGAATCATTTTGTTTAACAAAATTTAATCTAAATTTTTGACTCATCAAAGTAGCCACCTTTTGCAGATATACTGTAACCTCCGAACACACTCTTGGCATTCTTCCTACAATGGACATCAAATATTGTTCAGAAGTTCTTTCCAACACTGTTGCAGAAGTTTCCACAAATGTGTTGCACTTGTAGGTTGCTTTGCTTTCACCCTTCTCTCCAGTTCATCCTAAACCAGCTCGATGGGGTTTAAGTCTGGAGACTGTGTTGGCCATTCCATGATTTGAAGCCTACCGTCTTGTTCTTTTCCTCGACGGTACTTCTGACATAGCCTGGAGGTATGTTTTGGGTCATTATCTTGCTGTAGGATGAACCCCTGACCAACTAGGCGTAGACCAGAGGGTATTGCATGGCGCTGCAAACTGCTGTGGTAGCCCTTTTGGTTCAGGGTGCCAGTCACCTGTGCTGTTGTCCTGTGAGCGCCTATCACGCAAGCTGTTGACTCTCAGAAACTTGTCTTCTGATTCTGCTGTGGCTTTGGGTCTGCCAGACCTCTTCCTGTCAGAGTTTCCTCCAGTTTCCAAGTGCCTTTTGATGGTGTAGAAAACTGTACTCACTGACACCTTGGCTTTCTTTGCAATTTCTCTACAGCAGTTTTTGCTAACCTAAACTTTTTTAACCTCTAGCAGTTTACCGCTTACCTTTGTACCATTTCAGGTTATTCACTGGACTTGAATTGCTTAAATTTCAATAAAAACTGGAAAAATGAGGGTGTTCTAAAACTTTTGACCGGTAGTGTAGGTAGGTGGATCAATAGAAAGATAGATAGATAGATAGATAGATAGATAGATAGATAGATAGACAGACAGATACAGATAGATAGATAGATAGATAGATGGGAAGCAGTATAGCATAGTGTTTTAAGGCTCTGAACTGGAGACCTGGGTTTGAATCCCACAGCCCCCACTTGCATACTGCGTGATCCTGAACAAGTCACTTAACTTCCATGTGCTCCCAGGTTGCACCTGTAAACAAGCTTTCAGTTTAGCGTGCTACTCCTGGTTAAACAATTGCAAAAAAAACAGATCGATGTCATTGTAATTATATCATTTGCATTGTACTGACATATTGTTACTGTTTTCTCACCAGCTGTATCCCCTCATCCCCCAGTTGTACTTGAAAATTACCCCTGACTCTTTCCCAGTCAACAAATTTCAAGTAAAATAAATGATTTAATTCATGGTCCCAAATAGAAACATAGAAACATAGACTTTGACGACAGATAAGGACCGCTTGGCCCACCTAGTCTGCCCATTTCCCTACCTACAGGATAAGCTGCAGATCCTATTTAACCAACAGCCTATTTCTTCCTACCTCCCCCACAAAAATTGCCTTATGTCTGTCCCATGCATTCTTGAATTCTCCCACAGTTTTAGACCCCACAACCTCCTCAGGAAGGCTGTTCCATGCATCCACCACCCTCTCTGTGAAAAAATACTTCCTCACATTGTCCCTGAGCTGTCCCCTCTATCTTCAGATTGTGTCCCCTTGTTCTTACACATCTCTTTTTCTGAAAGATGCTACCCTCTTGGACTTTGTCGATTCCACTGAGATACTTAAACGTTTCTATCATCTCCCCCCTCTCCCTCCTTTCCTCAAAGGTATACATACTAAGCTCCTTTAGTCTCTCCTCATATGGCTTATTTTGCAGACCCTGCACCATTTTAGTTGCCCTCCTCTGAACTGCCTCCATCCTGTCTATGTCCTTGTGGAGACTGGGTCTCCAGAACTGGATGCAGTACTCCAGATGGAGTATCACCAACTGTCTGTACGGGGATAACAACTTCCTGTTTTCTGCTGGTGATGCCTCTCCTATATCCCAGTATCCCCCAACCCTCCCTACTGCCTTCTCATATTGCTTGCCAACCTTAAGGTCATCTGATATGATTACCCCAGGTCCCTTTCCATTTTTGTTGTTGTTACTACCTCCCCCCATTGTGTAATCTTCCCCTGGGTTTTTGTTTCCCAGGTGCATTATTTTGCACTTCTTTGCATTGAATCCAAGCTGCCATATTTCTGACCATTCCTTCAACCTTGCCAAGTCCCTTCTCATCCTTTCTCGCCTCCTTGTGTATCAACCCTGTTGCAGATCTTTGTGTCATCTGCAAAGAGGCATACTTTTCCTTCCAGTCCCTCTGCAATGTCACTTATAAAGACATTAAAAACGACTGGACCCAGTACTGAACCCTGCAGTACCCCCACTAGTAACCCCTCTTTCTTCAGAGTGGACTCTATTTACAATTACTTTTTGTGTCCTGTTGTCCAGTCAATGTTTTACCCAGGCTACCACCTGAGACCCACTCCCAGGCTGGTTAATTTGACTATTAATCTTTTCTGTGGGACTGTGTCAAATTGCCTTGCTAAAGTCTAGGTAGGCCATGTCCACAGCCCCTCCCTGGTCTACTACTTTGGTCACCCAGTCAAATAAATCAATTAGATTCGTCTGACATGACCTTCCCGCTGTGAACCCATGCTGCCTTGGGTCCTGTGCCCCACTGGCTTCTAGGTACTCAACAATTCTTTCCTTTAGAAATGATTCCATCACTTTCCCTACCACAGAGGTCAAACTAACAGGTGTAGTTTCCTGCCTCTGTCTTGGTCCCACTTTTGTGAAAGGGAATCACATCTGCTTTCCTCCAGTCCTCAGGTACTACACCATCCTCCCATGATTTGTTAAAAAGGATAGTCAGTGGTGTCACTAGTTCTCTCCTTAATTCTTTTAGAATTCTGGGGTGAATTCCATCTGGCCCCATTGCTTTGTCCACCTTCAGTTTTAGGAGTTCTTTCAGAACCCTTTCTTCTGTGAAAGGACTATGATCGACCCCCCCAATCCAAAGTGCTTCTGTTAATTGGATTAGGCACATGCCCCACCTCCTCTTTTATGAATACTGAACAGGAGTATTCATTCAGTATCCCTGCTTTTTCACTGTCCCTCTCTGCCCACCCACCGTCCATTCTATTCAGCCTCACTATCCCTCACTTTGTCTTTCTACACTCCCTGATATGCCTATAAAATGTTTTATTCCCCTTCTTAACTGAGTCAGCTATCTTTTCCTCAGTTTGGGCCTTTGCTATTCTGACTACCCTCCCTGCTTCCTTCTGCCTTAACTGGTACAGTTCTTTGTCCTGCTCCTTCTGTATTTCCTTATACTTCCTAAATGCTATCTTTTTCTCCCTAACTTTCACCACCACCTCTTTTGAGAACCATAGTGTCTTTTTCCTTCATTTTGAATTGTTTATTTGCTTCACACAAAGGCTTGTGGCCTCTGTAATGGCAGTTTTGATATTTTCCCATTGTTGCTCCACCCCTCCTTCTAGCCTGTTTGCTAGTGCTTTTCTAAGGCATTCTCCCATCTTGCCAAAGTCAGTCCTCCTGAAGTCCAGAACCCTCACTTTTGTGTGGCTTGACTCTGTAGCTGAGTTTATCGTGAACCACGCTGTTTGGTGGTCACTTGTTCCCAAATGGCTACCCACTTCTAGATCTGAAATCCTCTCACTGTCCCCAATTGAAAGTACAAGGTCTAAGATTGCTCCCTCACAAGTAGGTTCCAAAACTAGCTGTCTGAGGCCTGCCACCCGAAGGGCATCAAGAATGGCCCTGCTTTTGGATGTGGCTGCAGCAAAGGTGCTCCAGTTGACATCTGGCATATTAAGGTCCCCCATCAACAGTATCTCCCCTTTCTCTGCCATCCTAAGTATGCCTTCTATCATATCCTTGTCCATTCCCTCCCACTGACATGGGGGTCTGTATACAACCCCTGTGGGGATTGTGGTGCCATTTCCAGTCTCTAAGGTGACCCACAGTGCCTCCTCTCCTCCCTGTTTACTCTTTTGTTCAGTTGCTTTTATCCCGTCCCTTACATAGAAAGCTACTCCACCACCTCTTCTCCCCTCCCTGTCTCTCCTGTAGGTTGTGTACCCTGGTATGTTAACATCCCAGTCATGGTTTTCTGTGTACCATGTTTCTTGGACTGCTACAATATCCAGGCATCCCTCTTCCTTCAAGGCAACCAGTTCAGGGAGCTTTTTGCCCAGACTACAGGCATTGGCACTCATTACCCTCCATTTCTTGATGGCCTTACTGCTTTTTGACCCATCCTTGTCCTTACTGTGTTTGTCACTTTCTCCATTTACCCCTGCACTTCTCCCTATCGACTTCTCTATGTTGGTGTCTACCTCACTTAGTACCCTGATTTTATAGGGGGGGCTAGGATTTCCCTGCTCCTCTCCAGTGCCTCCCCCCTTGGCTAGTTTAAATGCTTGCCAATAAAGCATTTAAACCTATCACCTAGGATTCTGGTTCCCCTCCTGGACAGATGCAGACCATCATGCCAGTATAGGCCTGCATCCCTCCAGGTGGACCCCCAGTCCCCAATGAAGCCAAATCCCTGAGCTCTGCACCAGTTTTTCAACCACTGATTGAATTCCATGGTGTGGAGCACCCTAGCCTCACCCGTGCCATAGACAGGCAGCCCCTCTGAGAAGGTTACCGTGTGTGCTATTTTTCTGAGGCCCCTCCCCATCTCCACAAACACTTTTTGCACTGCTCTGATCCCTTTCTTAGCCAGGTCATTTATTCCTAGGTGGAGGTGGACAATGACATCCAGCTCCCTCCCCTCTTCAACTGCTCCTGCGATCCTATGGATTTGCTCCCTGTCCCTCCAAGCCATGGCACCAGGCAGGCATCTTACCTCCCTTTCCCCTTCCTCCCCAGTTCTACCTTCCTAACAATGGAATCCCCCACCAGGAGTTGTTTCCTTCCCCTGTGGGGTCCCATGCCACCCTCCTGTGGGTCTCCTTTGTGGAGGTTCCCAGCATCCTCCTTGGTCTCCACTGTGGGTGCCTCCATAGAGGAACCACACTTTTCCAGAATGGCATAGAAATTGTGGAGAGGTACAACTGGAGGGATGCACCTCTGTTCCATCACTCTCACCCTCCCTGAGCCCACTGTGGTCCAACCACTCCTCTTTCTTGGCAACCTCTGAGGCAAAAGAGGTCCCACAAATCCTGGCCAACTCAGCCTGGAGATGAGCAACCTCCTCCCTCAGCCCAGAGAGGTGCCTGCAGATGAGACAACACCACATCCTCCAGAATGTCTCCCGGAAGACTGCTGCACCACAGCCACTGCACTGCACCACTCCCATCATGTCATATTTCTGGCCCCCAATTGTTGTTTGGAATACTTACTCTTTCCTCTGTCTGTTTATTTCTTTTTTTTTCTGTCCCTACTTACTTCTGTGCCCTTTTAGCTCCTGATCTTCCTGTTCTGAGCAAGAAGTTCCTATATTCCTCAGTAGTCTCCTTACTTGCTCAGAGTCAGACATCCAGCAGCTGGGGGGGACAGAGAACTACCCTTGCACTTTTAGGATGGTGCGTCTTTGGTAGCTCTGTGATCACTCACTTCCTGCTCCCAAACAGGAAGTTCCTGTTGTCAGTTAAATCCTGTGCCTATAAAAGTAGAACTGCCTTTGTGTGGATGGGAGGGAAGGAGGGCAATATAGTCCCAGTAGAGAAGTTTAGTTATACCAGCAGCTCCTTCCTCCTGGTGCTCTGCTTGTTCTCTGGCAGAAGTTATCTAGGGCAGTGTTTAAATCTGGTTTTAACCTGGCTCCTTCTAGCTAATCCACTCCCCCTACTTTGCAAATCTTTTTACACTTACATAATTTCACAAATAATTCCCTTCAGCCACCTGTGAGAAGCACCTAGATAACTACACAGATAACACATATAACAGGTAGCAATTCACTTCAAATAACTCTGACAAACACACTAATTTTTTTTACCCTAAATTGAAGGTCCCAGTACAAGAGTTCTAGTTCTTAGTCCCAGTAGATAAGTTTAGTTATACCAGCAGCTCCTTCTTCCTGGTGCTCTGCTTGTTCTCTGGCAGAAGCTATGTAGGGCAGTGTTTAAATCTGGTTTTAACCTGGCTCCTTCTAGCTAAGCCACTCCCCCTACTTTGAAAATCTTTCTATACTTAGTTAATTTCACAGATAATTCCCTTCAACCACCTGTGACAAGCACCTAGATAACTACACAGATAACAGGTAACAATTCCCTTCAACTAACTCTGACAAACACACAAACTTTTTTTTTACCCTAAATTGAAGGTCCCAGTACAAGAGTTCTAGTTCTTAGTCCCAGTAGATAAGTTTAGTTAAACCAGCAGCTCCTTCCACCTGGTGCTCTGCTTGTTCTCCACTTTCAGTTATTGTGGCTTCGAGGGGAAAATGATGCAGGAAAAGAAAGGTTGTCATAAATAAATTGGCTGTAAAAACACTTTTTTTTTCCAAAAATGCAATACTTTTCATGTAAATATGTGTGTTTTGGGGAGGGAATGTTTTGGGATATGTAAAGTAGCAGGTGTAGTAGAAGAAGCTGCAACCAACCAACCAAAGATCATTCTTGTCTTAGTGTCCTCATTACTGTGGGTATTCCTGGTCAGGGTCCTTGCTTATGCCATCTCTTCCAGCAAGTTGGAGCTTATTAGCTGCACACATTACAAAAAATACAGCAGTTGGCATTCCCAGTTTAAGTAAAAATGTATGGCAGGGCATGTGTTGTTGTGGGATTTGTGCACACCTTGTGTGGTGTGTCACATGGTGTTGCTGAGTAACTTTAATCACATGAAAGGTGGCTAAATCCCACTACCACACACATCCCGAAGTTTATTGCAAATATAAAATGAATCTGTGTAAAAATTATGTTCAAAGAAAGTAAACATTTGATCAGCGGTGTCTTTATCAGTTGTCTGTTGCAGGATTTAGTCAAGCCATGTGACATGTTTTGACCAGTGAGGTTACAGGATCTTCATGACCCATTTTATAATTAGAAATGCACTTCACGTAGCTAGCCTAGTGGTGCTGAGGATTAAGTGCTGAACGCCACACCTCACGCTACGCCAGCGACCCAAGTTTGGGAACAAGCTTGGGTTACGATTGAATTGTGGGGAAATGGTCCATCCCTTAAGGCTGTGGCAAGCATTATCCATGGGTGCCGGAACATGGGGCAAGTAGGTGCTGAAGTCTGGAAAAGGGCATAGAGGAAAAAAGTAGCTTTTGCAAGCAAGGCACTTTAAATGCTGATGGGCAAAAGTGTTGTGGGGCTGCAGCACCCCTACACCCATAGGTCCCTGCGCCTATGGCTCTATCTGTTAATAGATCCCTATGACACCAGTATCTCTGACTTGGCTGCCATTTACTTTAATATTTTATTTATTTACTACTGTTATGTTGAAAATCCCTCTTTCCTCAGTATAAAGAGTGAGGGGCTGCATTTAACTGTCTGGAATGTATTGTAAGAGAAATGTTATTGATGTCTGTTATGATAATTGGATGTTTTGTACCACTAACTGTAAGCAGTAAAATATAAGTTAAAAAAGATTTTTACATCAGAAATGCAATATCAGTCATGTAAAGAAGTGTGTTTTGGGAGGGGGTATTTTTGGATACATGATGTATTGGTTGTAGTAAAAGAATCAACAGCCAAACAACTTGTGATCATTATTGTCTTTGTGTCCTTGTTACTGAGGATATTCCTGGTCAGAGCCCTTGCTTATGCCGTCCCTTCCAGCCAACTGGAACTTGTTAGCTGCACCCATTACAAAATGCACCAGTTAAAAGTTCTCAGATTACACACATACTTCTAAACAACACCAAGAAAATCTGATCCAATGTAATTATAATAGAATATTTCACTGAGTTCTTTGTTGAATGTAACTTCGCACTTAGCTGCTCTAATTTTGTACACATTGTAACTATTCAACTCCACTGCTGTAATTCCCCTCTAGGACACTCTTGGAAACTAAAGGCCCATTGAAATGAAAAATAACTATAAACTATAAATAAGAGGCCTGCTCCTTACCTGTACATACGGCAGCCGGCCGAGGAGGTGTGTGGAAGGCTGTCCTGGTCACTGTATGCACCCACAACACCACCGCTGAGGATACGGTGAGTGGGCAGTGCCCAGTGCCATGTGGGGGAAACACTGGATGCCAGGGAGGGGTTGTTTGGATATCAGGGCTGGTGATTGGGGGGGCCACCAGTGATATAAAAGTGATCAGCGGGGCTGGGATTGGGGGGGCACCACTAGCATTAGGGATAATATTCTTGAAGCTGAGGCTGGGATCAGAGGAGGGATTACTACTAGCCAATCGAAGGTACCACTAGCACCAGGATAATACTCTGGAAGCCATGGATAGCAATCGGGGGAGGGTTACCACTAGCACCAGGGATAGTATTTATTTAAAGAATGGACTAACAATGAGCAGGGGGGGGCACAAGCACCAGGGACATGTATACATGGCTGGGACAAGTCAATTGGGGTGGGGGGCAGTACTGCATTAGCCTGCCTCACTACCCATGCAAATGAGCCCATAATGGGCATGGAAATGGCCCCTTAGCACCTTGCATGCCCAATGGGCTCATTTGCATGGGGGTCCATCTGAATACTGGAAATAGCACTCTGGCACTATCCATTTTGGTAGTGTACTTTGGGAGCCCTGTCAGGGCAGTGCTAAGTGGCTTAGCACTGGGCTGACGTGGCCCTCTATTCAGTCAAATAGTGCTGGTGTGCTGTTCTACTGAATATAGCATCTTCAAGCACCCAGGCAAGCACAGTGTACATTTATGTACTGTGTTTTGTGCGTATATGAATAGCAGGACCTAGGGGTTAAAAAACACAAGGTCATAAAATGCAACTACAAGGGGACATATTCAAGACTGAAAAGAGAAGAAATTTCTTCTCCCAGAAGGTGGTGGGTATGAGGAATGGATTGCCGGAGGAAGTAGTCATGGCTGCTACTCTTGATATATTTAGAAAAAAGGGTCTGGAGAATTTCGTGAATAGTAGAAATACACAAGTTAATCCCTGAAATAGTGGGGGACAATTTAGATGGGTGATTCGTGCCTCCCGCCATCTTATCTCCTTATGCCCTTATTGTTGAATAATATTACTACATCATCTCAAATACCATCTAAAAGCAACTTACTACATACTGGCTGCTTAGCAATCCAGTGCAATGTGGTATGTTTGCAAGGAAAATGTAAACACTCTTGTCCATCAAACCACCTCCCCAGCCCCAGAGTAAAAAGAAGTGACAGCACCGCCATGCAGTATGGGAATAGTAGTTGCTCCACCTAGCATAGGTTGCAGATGGAGCACAACTACAGTTCCCAACAGGCATCAGCATTTGCACAGCAAATAATTCCTAAACATCCTGATGTGCAATGCTATTGATCTCTAATGCAAACAAGAGGCAGACTAGATGGACAGGAAGGTCCCCTTCTGCCAACATGTTCTATGTATCTCTGCCACCTATAAATTGTCTTACCTACTTGTTGTGTTCTTTTTACTGCTATCGTTACAGAGCCATTGTAATTGATCCTACCACCAAATGTCAAATAATGTTCTTCATGGACTCAATTATGCTAATGCTCAAAAATGTTCTTAATGTATGTAATCAATCGCTACCTCATATTATGTAACCGCTTGCAATATGTTTGTTCTTCTTGTCTTTGTACGCCTAAACTGATGTGGAACCTTTGTAAATGAGTTTCCAGCTCAAAGGTTGTAATCTGGGCTGGCCCGGTGGTGCTGAGGGTTGAGGCACTGAACACCACACCACACCTCATGCCACGCCGGTGACCCGAGTTCGGGAATGAGCTGGGACTGCTGGGGATCAGCAGGAGAGGGAAGAGATTGAGCATCCGGATGGACTGCTCTCTCTTCCCGGGGAGGATTTGGGGTATGCTCGCTCTAGGAGCGACCCCTGGCAGTGGCTGGAGGATCGCCGATTACAGGGGTGTGGTGTATGCCTGGGGGGTGGAGCCACGGCACTCCATTGCCTTGCTGGCCAGGTTCTGCAGGGAGGGGGGGAACCAACAGAAAGCTCAAAAATCCCCGGCTTCATGAGGAGATGACAAAGGCTCCAGTGATCTCCCTCTCATCGCCAATGCTGGGCCAAATCACACAGGGGATCCATGGCTGACAGAGCCGCTGAGGAAGGGTGGGCCCCTGTTCTGGGGGGTGATCCAGAGTGCTGAGAAGTTCCTCTTGGGGGATGATCTGGTGTGGATGGCCACAGCAGGGAGAAGAAGGGGCAGGATTGTGTGGGCACCTCCGAAGGATGCCTCAGAGAACCAGCACATAAATAGAGAATTAAAAAAAAAAGGTTGCAATCTGAGACTCAGATAAATAAATAAATAAATACCTTCAGTAGTATGGAATAACAACTGTGCATAGGTCTCCTCCCACTGAGTTGCTATTCCTTTTGAGTAAAAAAGTGGGGCAACTGACAGGATCCTGTTATGGCCACTCTCACCACTGCCCCTATATACTAGTGTATAGCTTGCTTTTGACTGTGTCAAGCAGCCTTAATTGGGACCATTTAACTCTCTTTTGGAACCTCGTGGTATTTGTTTAAATCCAGACAGGGATTACCAACAGCTGTGCTTGAGGGTGCACTATCTGAGATCAAGTCAATGGATGGCTCACAGTGGATTGAAGCTGAATCCTGGCAAAATCGAGTTGCTGCTAGTGGGGCCAGATTGCCGGAGGTCATGCATAATGGAAAGCCTTGGTCTCCCTATTTTGAAGATACAGGGCTTCAGGCTAGGCAGGTTGTGCACAACCTTTGGTTCGCTCTGGATCAAGAGTTGTCACTGGTACCCCAGGTATCTGCCAAGGTCAGGAGGGGCTCTTAACACCTGAACAACATGGCTGGGTAGCACCCTTTCCTAAACCTAGGCCATATGCTAACATTTGACATCAGCTGATATTTCCTCATTCCCAGCAACCTGGATGAGGCTTTCTCTCCCTCTCTACACATTCTTAACTTGCCTTCTTCTGCACCCCACTTTCCCTAACCCATCTGACTCCTAATATCAACACTAATCATCACCTCATCCCCCTATGTTCTTTCCCTCCTTCCCTGCCTCCTTTAGTTCCTCCCTTTATTGCTGGTGTCCTATTCTAACTTTGGGCTGCTAATGTCTAGCAATGTTTGCCAATATATCAGTGTTATTTCATTATCTTTTATTTCAATAATCATATGCCATGTTTATATTGTAATCTGACTGTTCACTTGCTTCCACCCCCCCCCCCATTCCCTTTCCCCTTGGTAGCACCCGGAAGCGAGCTTCAGCTCAGTGTGCCTCTCCTGGTTACCAACATTTTAAATAAGTAAATAAATATTGCGTGCTTTCATCATTTCTCGACTTTACTACTGTCACACGCTGTACTGGGGCCATCTGGCAAGTCAGATCCACCATCTCGAGTTAGTCCACAATGCAGCAGCCAGACTCGCTAGCTCCACTAGAAGGAGTGAGTATATCACACCCGTTCTCCCTTCTCTGCACTGGATTCCTGTTATCTGGCAGACTGATTTTAAGATCCTTCTGACCATCAAGGCCCTCAATGGATATGGGAGCCCTGTACCTTAGTGAGCTTCTGGCAACTGGCATTAATATCTGTTAGCTACATTCTACTAGTATGGGCCTTTTATCTGTTCCGAAGTCAAAACTAGATTCAGTTGGAGGCCAAGATGTTTCATTTCTGCCTCGCTTCTTTGGAACATCCTTGCAATGAACTTTCAGTCTTCCCTCTCAGTCCCCATTTTTAAATCTAAATCAAAAACCTGGCTTTTTAGAAAGGCATTTGATGCTATCTGATCCAGACCTTGTTGCACTGTAATTTTTAAACTGTTTTAATCTTACTGATTAATTATATTCTGTATTTATAATGTGATAGTTTATGACTTGTGAATTAATGTGTTACTTGATCGACAGCACCCATGTTTTTAACAAAGGCGTTTAATCTGTCTGTCTGTCTCTCTATAGTATCTATCTAGCTATCTATCTAATTATCTAACAAACTGTGCCTAATTAATGTAGTCAAGCACAGCTTCTTCCTCCATGACATCACAAGGTTGCATAACATGGTTTCAGTGAAGTATCAATATTGAAAAAACTTAGTCATCAACATCTCTGAACTGCCGCCAGCTATAGGCAAGCAAAATAGCTTGTTTAAAAGAGCATTTTCATGGGCTTTCAAACTATGATGGCCACTGTTCATGACAGTCCCCCTTTAAGAAGGAGTTATAGGATATTCCCACCTAGTTGGTGGGGAACAAACTCAATTGACCACTCGTCCGCTTTCTTTCCTAAATTCATATGCTTGTAAGGGCAAGATTATACCAAGTGACACTTTACATCCAGAAGCGGGTGTTCCACATATCACCCATTAGTTCTGATTTGAAAAGTTGACAGGTATGCTTTAATTCAGATTCACTGTTAAATACTATGAATTGGCCAATAAACTTTTATATGTAAATTGGCTGTTCATGTAAGGGATAACACAACATGACAGGGTGCGTAATTATTATTTTTTTTGTTTTGCTTATACTTTTTGCCCCTTGTGGTCGGCCCACATCCAGCCACCATCCTAGTGCATCCCAGCTCCCATTAAGGCCCTCACCCCCAGTCACATCCCCATGGCAGGGTGACGTCGAGCTCCCCTTACTCACTGCCAAGTCCGGATCCAGTCCACTGGGGGTGACACCTCCAGAGCTGAGTGCATCCTGGGATGCCCATCAAACTGCACCACCACACGTGTTTCCTCTTTTTCTTCCTCTTAGGGGTGGGGCATGCAATAACACCAGTGGAGGCAATGCACATGTTCCATGCGCGCTCCTCCAGGTGTCTGCTCCGTCCCCCCACCCACCTTGTCAGTGTCAGTAGTGCTGCTCCCAAGCCTCCATTGGGGGCCAGGTGTTCCACTGACTACTGGAACCCCTCTCCCCAGAAGGGCGCAGTCCTAGGATGCTCAATCCTTCTCCTCCTGTGAACCCCAACCAGCTCGTTCATTCCCAAAATGGGTGCGGATGGTGCAAGGTGTGGCATCCAGCGCCTCAATCCTCAGCGCCACCAGGCCGGCATCAGAGTGTGCAGTTATAAGGGAATAATGCATGCCGTGGGTGCTTTTTAGGCACAAGGAATAGCCAAGTGCTGCAACCTCATGAAAAGCATATTCTTTCCCCATGACCACATACCCTGGAGTGTGTTATCCCACTTATAATATGAGCTTCTACTTGTTCAAAAAAAAACATGTAGTTCAGGTGAGGTGTGCAGTTGTCAGAAAATAATCAATAGTCAGATGATGTGTTTTGACCAGTGAGGTTATTGATTGAATGATTGATCTCAAAAGTGTCACCAGGAAAGACACACTAAGCTGGTAACAGTTCATTTCTGGATGTGTCTCGGGGGGAATGGAAGTGGA
The DNA here is from genome assembly GCA_016271365.2 of Neoceratodus forsteri. Taxonomy (NCBI): domain Eukaryota; kingdom Metazoa; phylum Chordata; order Ceratodontiformes; family Ceratodontidae; genus Neoceratodus; species Neoceratodus forsteri. Next base: position 168,657,238 of record JADMNL010000027.1, read on the forward strand.
TTATAGAACAAAAATGACAAACTTTGTAATAAATAAAATAGACTATAAAGTAACATAAAATAACAAATAACACGTTTTTGTTTTTTATTTAGTATGCTTAAGTTACAAGTTTTTACAGAGAGGCAAACATAAACACTGCAAAAATAAGTTAGCAATGTCCAATGGACAAGTGCATTGAAATCAGATTCAACAGCAATCGTGTGCAAAAAATCAGTTAAGCTGGTGTCAAAAAAGGGGGGAATGTCAGGGAAGAGGATGCTAGGTCATGAATGCAGACAACGGCAGTTACAGGAGTGAGTGCAGAAGTCCCAAAGGAGAGATCTGAGAGAGAAAAGAGGTGGGGCAGAGTGGATAACAAGGAGAAGGGAAGACCAGAGCATAGACTGCAAGGAGAAAGCAACATGGCCTGCAGGACATTTCATGTAAGGAAGGGAGATGGTTTGAGGGTCAAAGATACGGAGGGAAAAGGTGGGAACAGAGGGGGGCAGTTACAGAGGGGAGAAGTTATGGGATTTTTATGACCTGTTTCATAACTGCATTTGCTAAACAAGAGCATGACATGATGTAATTAAATGCTTCTGCTGAAGTTGCCTCGAGGAGGTGTTGAGCTTCACTATTACATTTCTATGACATCTAGAGGCATGCTTACACTTACCTCTTTGCACCACTGTCAGCAGTGTACAATGGCTGCTCCACTGTAGATGAAACCATCTAAATGTATCAGGTTCTGATCCATTTCAGCAGCACTGAGCCACTCAGGCAGAGGGGGAGTCAAAAATACTGCAGGAATTTTCAGGTCCTGCGAAAAGAGCTCCCTACTGCCTACAGTGTCAACAGACATAATAAGCAACCCAAACTAAAACCCGATTTACCCTAGCCATTTCTACACCTGTGTAGATGGTTTGGAGAGCCACACCGGTGTATTCTTGGGTGTGTAAACTGTGCAGGCATCAAACTGGTGTGGCTCTTCTGATCCTCTCCCAGACAGATGAGCTGAACTGATATAGGTGATTTTGAGTGTTACTGTGTAAACGGTGGCCACATTTCACCTCACTGCCTGAGGGTAATTTAGCATCACAGCAGACAGGGTACTCCTTGCAGGACACCATTGTAGAAGTCAATGTGTTCTTAAGTGATATACACCACTGGCTTCATAACACATTGGGGCTCTGCACAATTACAGAAGGATTGACCATTATAAATAACCAGTCGCAGACTGACATGGGTGTGAGCCACACCGGAGTCAGGTTAAACTGGAAATGTTTAGGTGGAGGAACTCTTGTCTCTAGATTTCTAGCAGGTGGAACTGTCATTTCTAGGTGGTGGAACGCTCCTGTATTAGTCAATGGGAAAAGATGATGGAGGTGCTGGAACTGAGTTCCTGTGGGCTCCTGACCAATTTAACCCCTGCGTGCAGTGTGTAACAGCTTGGTCGGTGTAAATAGGGTTAATGGTTGATCTTTCCATAATGGTGCAGGGCTCCTGTGAATGGATACTCCTGCAACTGCTGCATTATGCAGGAGCTACAATAGAAGGGGAAAGCTCCTGGTATGTAAGTGCAACTCGCAGGACCATGAAACACTCCTAAAAGGATTCTGTGTTTTTGATCTGCTAATCTGTGTAAGTCTCTCCCATTTATTAAGACAATTCATGGGGTATAAACAGCAGATATATACTGTAACACTATCATTAGAAGCCATGCACTAGCATGTCAAAATCAAAACAACAATATGCTATCCAACAAGTATGCTTTCACAGCAATTGACTGTAGTTGGGATTCAAGGTACTACACACAATATCTTCAAAGAAATGTGCTATAATAGAGCTCCTCAAAACAAGGGTGGAGTGTCTTATGACATTTAATGAAATGTCAAACCAACAAAAGTGAGGACACAAAAGTCTTATGACTCATTTGCACCTGCAGTGCTTAGGGGTTATCTAGTGATCTCCGTCACCTGTACTGTAAATTTGATCTTTTGTAACAAGTCCTTGTACAACCTCAGTGAATACAACACTATAGCCCTGCTTAAACGTGATGCCCACAAAAGGAAAACATGGAAGAGACCAGTGTCTTTGTTTGCCTTGCCGATTCCTGAGATACCATTACCTTAAACACCTGAGAAAGTACGGAATATAAAAAAAGTTGGCAAAAACAAAGTGATGAGAATAGCCCTGGGGCATAGGAGTTTCTTGAAAAATTTGTATCTTTACATGCTTGTTTCCTGATCCAGGTTGACTGCTCTCTGGTTTCTACATTAAGTCAGCCAAGCTGTCGAGAACATTTTGTGGAGCATTTAGACATAAGAGGTTGATTAAGGTACTTTAGCCCTGTGTTGTTATACATAGCAAGCACTGTAGCACCACCAAACTGAATCAAATCTGGGTGCCAATTTCATTATCCATTCTGACCTTAACAGAGACAGGGGAGGCATTACAAAACCTATTCTGCATGCAATATTCACAGAACTACCCTTTCCTGCAGGTGTAAAACTTCCAGAAAATGGACAGAAAATTTTGTGAGATTTCATTTTACTGAATAGCTTTTTGTTGCTGGCAACAATCTCTCCTTGGGAATTTGTCTTTCTTCTCATGGATTTTCTTGTTCTCAAGGAACACCAGGACACAATCGCAGAGTATTTGGTTGTTTGTTGATTAATTTATTTATTTATGTAACTTGTTTAATGCAAGAGAAAAAGTCCAGAGATACATAGGACTCACATTTACAGATGAGTCCTAGGGTAAGTGGATTGGGATAAGTTTAGCACAACAAAATACAAATATTATCTGTAAAGAGAAAATATCAAAGCTAGATAAACTGCTCTTTATATAGATTATTCCTGAAGAAAACCTATGGTAGAAATATTGATTATAATTCTATTTTCTATTTTCATCATGCATTTAATATTGGGATGGCAAAACAACAAATGCATGGTACTCAAAGAAAAAAGTAAAGGAGCATGGCAGGTCTAATTATGTGCATTTATTTTGCAAAGCAAACGTGAAACAGACCAGCACTAAACCTGGATGCTTCGAACCCCTGCAGGTTCTTTACTGGGGAGAGGACACTGGTATAACCACTTCTGAACAGGAGTACCATTTCCTATGTCAGGATTCTTCCATTGTCCTGACATTTTACGTACTCCCCAAGATATGCAAGGACTGTCAACAGTCATCATGGTACCCTGTTGTTTCGAGTACCGACTCCCTTACAGAGAATATATCCACATTTGTAGGCACTTTCCTACAAACTCTGCTGGTTATGCTACCTTTTTACCTTAGGGAACACCATGATGGTCCTCAAAGTGACTGAGTACATCACTTTCGATGCTGGTTGCCTGTGGCTCACCATTAATGTGCATCACTTTACACCAGCATCAGACACCATTTGGGACTTAACACAGTTCAGTTTTTCATGGACTTGCATCAGACCCAAGACACCATTAATGCTTAGTTCATCATCAAGGCCCTGGACCTGATCCTACACAGTAATTATTTGGTATTCAACTCCAACTTTTATTTACAAACATGCAGGACTGCCACAGAGTTGGCAATGCTGCCCTTCCAAGGCAACCTTTTTGGGGGTTGGAGGAGAGGGCCATCTACAACCCCTGAAGCAACCCTTACTGTGACAGGATCAGGTACTGGGGCTGGTATATCGATGATATACTGTGTTTATGGATCAGGTCTGTCTCAGAAGCTTTGGGTTTTGTCAAACTTCGGAATCGAATCGAGAGGAACCTTCATTTCACTAGTACCCTTGATGTTAAAGAAGTCAGTTTCTTGGACCTTTTACTTAGTGTCAGCACAGAGGGTATAGCTGTAAGAGAAACTTACCGAAGACCCACTGCTGGAAACATCCTGCTGTGATTTGACAGCTTTCACCCACCACACCTCCTCAGGGGTATTTCCAAAGGTCAGTTTCTTTGGATTTGGAGAAACTGCTCTGACAATGCCACGTACATTCATCAGACTGAGGATCAAAATCAATGTTTCTTCTATAGAGGTTATAACTCCCAGATCCTCCAAGAGGCTGGGTGCTTTGCTTTCTCTAGGAATCACTCAGATCTCCTTATACAAAAACCCAGGATGGACACCACTAACACCCATGTCAACTTTTTTACTGAATGTAATTCAGTGGGCTCTAAGATAAGCACACTTAAAAGATTCTGACACATATTTACAGTTGACCCTGACCTGAAGGAAACCATAAAGTGATTTATATAAAAGGAAAAAGTACTAAGAATCAGCTTGTAAAAAGCCATTCCCCCCAAACAGAGCTGATCCCTAACCATTGACCCCATCCCATTGGTGCTTATAGGTGTGGCAATTGCAGCATATGTTGCTATGCCACACAGGGGCTGACTTTCACTAGCCCCACAAATGATGTTCAGTTTGAGATCTGACAATTTACTACGTGCCATGCACTTTTTTGTCATCCTTGCCCTTTGGTGTGACTGTCTGTCACTGTATATTGGCAGAATCATCCATCTTGTGAAAGACCACATTCAGGACCACATCTGCTCTATTGTGAGTGGTAAATGAGACACTTGTGTAGGTCTATGCCGGCACCAGGTCCATTACTTTGATCTTTCCAACTTCATGTACATGGCCATTGAGCACATCGGTCCCCACCTCAGAGGAGGTAATAGACTTAGAAAACTGCTCCAGAGAGAAAGCAGGTTAATTTATATCCTAGGTGCCCTTGCCCCTTCAGGTCTCAATGACAACTGGGATGTTGTTCCTTTTCTGTGAATATTAACTACGGTTCTCTGTTTTCCAAATTATTTTGGTCTGTCTTTGAAGTTGATGCTTTTTGAATATTAGTACAGCCTCCTCTCACTATTGAAGAAGACATCTAGTTATCTAACATAAATACTTAAGAATTTAACATCATGCATACACTCATTAAATTTACAGCATCTGTCTTCATATTTGGCTGTACTTGTTTCCTAGCTTTTTACGTTTGCTTGCACCTGCCCAAGAATTGTTTTTTTTTTTTTTTACACTAAATGGCCATTTTAGAGGTGCATCACTGCCGAGCCCATTGAAATTGAAGATGGAAGGAGCTCAGCAGTCCAGATCAATGACCACGTATTGTGATCATGACACTACTGACTGGTTGCTGGGAGGAAACTTTGTGTCATTGAAAGGACCTAAGCCACTCCTATCAGAAGGGGCTTCAGTCCTTTGATTTGCATGAAGTCAGTCAACAAGCAGCTGATCAGCTTTGAGCTTTCAGCATTTGGAATGTTGCTGCCACTGTTTTGGATTTAAGTACCCCCACCTCTCAGCTCCAAAAGGGTTCCCTGTACTGCACTCAATCTATCTATCTATCTAACAGACTGAGGTGCACACCACCGGTATCGCTTCTTTCTGCCCCACCCCCCCAAATGGCTCACTGGTATCTATCTATCTATCTATCTATCTATCTATCTATCTATCTATCTACATTATCTGTCTGTCTGTCTATCTATCTATTGGACCAGGATGCCCACCCCAGTATGGTTTGTCTTGCCCCACTCCAGGTTTCCTACTCCGTTCCTGTTATGTAGATGGCAGCACCAGGGTGCCCGCCCCTGATGCTGCCAAACACAAGCCTAACACTGGGGTGCAAAATCTCAGTGTTAGAATATCCCTGAAATAAAGAAACCCATCCCTTGATTTGAACCTGCAAAACAGAAAATGGTCCTTGCTGATCTGCCACCACACTCACCCCCACCCACCCACCCTGATCTCCACTCAGCACCCAACACCCCACACCCCCAAACCCCCCACACACCCTCACTCACCTGAATATGTCCCATGACAAAGATCTACTCTCCAATCGAAGACAAGTCTTGCAGCTGAAACCACTGACTGCAATATAAGAAAGTAAGGCGAGTGCAGTTCAATGTATTTCAATGGGGTTTTGAGGTTTGATGCATAATTTTGTCATTTTTGCATATTTTGGCACCACATTTTCAACACTGCCTTTTTTTGGGACCCCACATCACGACCATTGGCAATGGAATTATGCAAATCAGGCCTGAAAGGTGATTTTGCAGTTGTGTTACAAAACACCCTTTCAGGTGGGATTTGAAAATGTTTACCACCCTTGTTCATTTGGTGCATTCATAAGAAGGCTATGTTGAAAACTTTGGGGGCAAAATATGCAAAAATGGTAATGTTATCTGTAGAGACACATGTTTTTCTTAAATAAGAAATAACATGAATTCAAAGTATAAAAAGAAATAACAAGAAATTCAAGGTATAACAAGAAATAAGAAATTCAACATTTACTGTAAAAAGAATAAAACAAAAAAAACACATGAATAAAGTGAAACAATTGCTTTTGGGGGGGGCAAAAACTAAATAAATGCTTGCAGCAATTGTTGTTTAGGCTCCGTTGTTACCACAGAGATGGTCCACAAGGAAGAGACAGCAGAATTGTTTCATTCACTAAACCTTTCAAGACCATAGCATAATGCTATTTAATACAATGAAGTATACTAGGAATGTGATTTCTAGTGTGTATAATGTCATTTTAAGGTAGTTTATGAATGTAAATGTAATAAGAAATAAAACTACATTTTCAATGAATAAAAAGAAATAAGAAATTGCAGAAAAATAAAAAGAAAAATTATGAAAAATAAAAAGAATTTCATGGGTCCCTAGTTAATCCGTATACATTGACATCTTTTATGCTCAGTCGTAACTTTGGAAATTTGTAATATTTTGACCAAAAATTTTTAACATAGCCATTTTTCACACCACCTCACGAACATGACAGCTGTCATTTTTCAAATCTTGGCCAAAATGTGTTTTCACACCTGTGGTGCAGAATGTCGTTTCGGTGGTATGAAATGACATTTTGGCAGGGATTTGAAAGTTTTCGCCTACCCATTTCATGAGATTGGATAATAAGAAGGCTATGCTGAAAGGTTGGTGTACAAATACAGTAAAATGCCTAGGTTATGACTGAACATTACAGTATTTCAATATTCATGCATAACTTTTCTAATTTTCAATATTTTGATTCCAAACTTTTAATATAGTGATTTTTCCACACCACCCATATACATTATATGTGTCATTTTTAAAACCCTGAACAAGCCGTGTTTTCACAGCTCTTGTGTGAAATGACATGCCAGTCAATATACTATAAATGGCCCTTGTCATGTTTATAAGGCCTAATGATAAAACCAGTATCTTGAAAAGTCGGGTTAAAAAAAAAAGCACAGCACATACATGCAAGCAAACATTGACAAATGCTTGTTTATATCAGTATTTATCTGTTTTAAAAATGTTTTGTACTTTGATGTTTGTATGATGTAGTATTTGGTACTGGTCTGAGCTATTGAACTGTCACTTTAATTTCTTTGGATTTAAGAAGTGGTTATGCCAGTTCCTCACCCCGATGAAGAACCCACTGGGATTCGATGCACGGGGTTTAGTGCTAGTCTGCTTCACATTTGCTTTGCACAATAAACACATTGCAATTAGACCTGCCATGCTCCTTTACATTTTGCTTTACACAACACACATTTCTTATTTTGCTCTCCGAGAGTGTTTTCCCATGTGTGAACTCCTCTGTACCTTTGAGCTCTGTTTGTTCACCGTTTTGCATTATTGTAAGTGGAATGTGCTTATAAAAATGCTTTAGAATCAGGGACTGCATCCTCATTTATATATCTGAACTGTTTCACTTGTAACAATGCTTGTACTATGGAATCTCATTTACATTTACAGTAAAGCTGTATTAAAAAATTGCCTTTTTTGTTTTCAGCCCACACACCGATACAGCAGCTTTGTTATTTATTTCGATTGGGATTAATACCTCTGAGTCAAAGACTCATATTCAAAGGTTCCAAGTCAGGGATGAAACACAGCAATACAAATACAATAAAATGCAATAAGTACAAATTAAGATAACAACGAAAAACATGGTAGGCATCATGAACATCATTAAAATGGCACATGAGGTACAAGACTTGTTAGTTTCAGGTACATCTTAAAAGTAGAGTAAATTACATTACATCAAGTTGTTGCAGGGTATGGATACACTGGAAATAGAGAGACATGTCAATAATAGGTCCATGTTAAGCTTTGGGGATGATGGGGAAAAGGTAAGCAGCCAGATTGGCATTGTCAAGTAGCTAGAGGTGGTGTGGGACAGGAGTAAAGGAGAAAGGTTGTGTAGGAGGGTTGCACGTCAAAGGAGGGGGATGCAGGGCGGGGAAGAGGTGAGGAGGCAGGGGATAAGGCAGGAGGAATATGACAAATTATTTTCTTGCACAGTTACAGGTGGTTACATTCATAAGGTGGGACCATAGCCCCTTTTTGCTTGTTTGTTTTGATGATACAACTATGATACAGATTACAACAAGCAGAAAATAATGAGAAGGGTAGCAGTGAGTGATATGCTAAACCACAGTAAACAAGATACAAATATTTGACCAGAGATGAGGGAAACAACGGGAAAATATTGACCCAGAGGGATAAAAATGCTGCTTGACAGTAGTTATAGTTGACTGAGGGCACTTTGACTACTGTTATACAATAATTCATCCCAAGGGGTTTATATTTTCCCACTATATCCTGACACAACTCTGGTCAGTATCTGTTTTATTAAACCTTACAAAAAAATGCTCGCACTCCTGGCCCACATCAATCAATCAATTAATCAATCAAACTTTATTTAATCAGGGATTTACATCATTGAGCAAGCTCATTCGCAAGATGGTCCTGGACACACAGGACAAATTCATTACAATAAACAATGTCAAACCATGACATAAGATACAGGGAACAGACAAGTTCTTATATTACAGTTGCAACTAATATCTAGACATTGTTGAATACTGACTGTGCACGTGCACAGTCAGGCCCTTGCAGTAGGTTTGGGGACTACTGTGGGAAGGAGAGGAGAGAAAGTTGTAGGAGGAAAAGAGGAGAGGAAGGCAAGGAGACAATGGAGACATTAGGATGGCAGACACATGGGGGGGGCAATCCTGCTATGGAATGGACCACCTGGAAGATTTCTGCAGGGGGGAAAGGGAGCCAGGGAGGAGGGTAGTTATACTAAGAGAAAGTCAGCTGCAGGGGGAATAGGCAGCCAATGGGGTCCAAGAGCTGGGTGAATTCCATCGATATGTCCATGGTTACCTGATGCAATCACATAAACCACATGACAATGATGCCTCACAAGCAAATGTGCAAAAATGTAAAAATAGTTTTATTACACTTACACATACAGATAACGACAAGGCAAAATGTTTTGGGTGTCCCATAGCCTGAAAAACCCAATGGCATTCCATGCCCTACACTGGCACTTTGTCAAGGGTAATGAATACACCAGTTAGTGCTGCTTAAATATCTAAAAGTGATGACATCACAAGAAACATATTAAAATGTAGACCCTCAAATCACATATTGAATGCAGTCAAATAGACAATCAATTAATACATAGCACAAATAGATAAAAACCCAAGTTATATATTTAAGGAGATGCATGCATACATTTGAACAAATATTTTCTAAAGTTCATGTAGTGGGATTTGAACAAGCTTATAGTTGGAAAAAGTTTCAAAGCTTCAATTTTTCAATATTCATTCTATCCCACTTATTGTTAGGCCATCTTTCACCTGCAGAAGACCGATCATTCTCCTTAATGAACATGGGTGAAACAATCAATTTGTAGATTCTCGAAAGACTAATCAGAAAAGACAAATAGAATTAGTCAATACCATAAACCACAAAACATTCATGTCACTTACTAAATAAATGACTATAGTTTATACAGAAGCATATCATTGGCTAAGATCACAGAAGGGGAGAAATTTGAAAGTGTTCATTTAATCCTGGCAATTATAAGCTGTCTAAAGTGAATATCCAATAGGCTTCTCTTCTTAATAAGGCTGCATCAAGATCACCCCCCTGTATTTCTAGGGTGACCCTCTCAACTCCATAGAATAGTCATTTATTATTGCCAGTGATTTATGTAGACTGCTAATGCATTTTCCATTCTGCCATTCTCAATATCGTGAATATGCTTTCCTATTCTTAGTTTAAAAGTACGAGTGGTTTTACCCACATACTTCGCTCCACATAAGCATTCAGCCTTATACACCACCCCAATTTTTTCACAGGTGATCAACTGTTTTATCTGAAATTGCTGCCCTGTAGTGTAGTTATAAAATTGTTTACATTTTGTAATGTTTACACACAATTTACATTTGCCACGAGGTGCTCCCTGTAGGCAGTGCACCTGTCTCAATACTAGAATGGGTGTGGGTTGTAGTAAGCTCACTAAAATGTCCCCCAGATTTTTTTCTCTTTTAAAAACAAACATTGGCTTGTCTTGCATGAAAGAGTTACACACAGACTCAGCTTGTAAAATATGCAAGTTTCTGTCAATGAGTTCATGCACTTCATAGGATCATTTTGTATAAGTGGTAATAAATTTCAACCTGTTATCCCCCCTACTGTCAAAACTTCTGTCTCTAGGTACCAAACAGGAATCCCGATCCTGGGTTCCTGCCCAAATTCTAGCTGCAGAAAAGACTGTCTCCCTATAATCTCATTGTTTAAATCTCAAAATCATTTCTTCTGCCCTTTCTTGACATTTCTTGTCTGAGCTGCAATTTCTTCGTACACGTAAGAATTGTCCCCATGGAATATTTTAATCAGATGAGATGGATGACAGCTAGAAGCATCAAGAATAGAGTTAATATCACTCTCTTTGCGATACAAATCAGTGCTCACATTGCCGTCAGGGCCCTTTTTAACTAGTAGATCCCAAAAATTAATATATTCCTTAGTGTATTTCACAGAAAAACAGAGACAAGGATTATAATTGTGCAAATATTCCATAAATTCATGTAGCTGTGTACCACTGCCCCTCCAAACAAAAAATCATCTATGTACCTTCGATAAACTTCAATGTATCTATGGAATGGGTTCAAATCTAGATCTTGTATATTCATGCTTTCCCATTTCCTCATATATACATTAGCATAGCATTAGCGCTGCCCTATTGCAGTGCCTTTGAGCTGTAAAAAAATGCTTCCGGAAAAAGATAAAATGGTTATTCTTCAATACAATTTCACAGCATTTCATGAAGAACTGTACAAAATCCAAATCATATTCCCCCATTTGTTCCAAATGGAAATTAATCACCTCAAAGCCACCCTCATGTGGAATATTTGTATAAAGAGATTCCACAGCCAGGGTGACCAACAGGAAATCTGGAGACCACTTTTTACCATTTAGCAATTGGAGAATATCTGTAGAATCTCTAGTGTATGATGGTAACTGCAAAACTAAATGTTTCAGAAAGGAATCCACAAATTTAGAAAGGAGTTCTGTTGGACTACCTATACTCACAACAATCAGACACCCTGGGGGCTCTGCAAGATTCTCATGAATTTTAGGCAACATGTTTATTGAACCTTGCCTGAGTAATGAGGATTAGAATGGGTGACAACTGAAAAGACTATTGACCAGTTCTAATGAATTATTGCCTGGTTCTAATGAACTATTGCCTGGTTCTTTGTTTCAAACTAGGCAATAGGGAAAAAAACATGTTTTGTGATTGACTATGGTCCAATCAGAGACCAGGATGTTTTCTAATATGCACAGATGTATATGGTAGTCCCATACAGCTGAAATCATAAGGTGCAAGCATACTACTGTTGGACATTCTGAGGTATGGGGTACTAAGGTGTAGATCATTTCTATTGACTACACAGGCAGGCTGGAGTGAAGTTGAAGCACAGTTTCAATTTAATGTTTTAGATGTTATTTGCATCTCTAATATCAATAAGAAAACTGTTCCATGTATCAAGTACCCTAAAATGGGTAGCAGTCTGGTCTGCCTTTTTTCTGCAGCTGGAAAGTAAATGTTTTAGAGTCCTGGAAGCTCTAAGCTGAATGCTGTGTGAAGGGCAGGGGACAAACAGAGCCTTAGATAGTGTAAGAGCTTGTAGAGTCAGAACAGTGCACCTAAATGTGTTGGGTGCATGGTGCGGCTGCTGCTTAGGAAGGGCAACCCAGTTGTGTTTACACAGAGCAGTGGTGAGTACGGAATAGACAGCTCAGTATGAACAGACATGGAGAGTTGTAAAGCATGTTCAATGTGGCCAGCTGGGTTTTGGCTACAGACCCACACACAACATCTCCATGGACAATGGAGAGCAGCAGCATCTGATTAAAGGGGAACAGTCAGCACCAAGGGCCCCACATTCAAGTGTGGGGTTGATCCCAATGCGCATCTTGTGTGCAAAAACATTTTGGTTTACTTACTGTTTACTGTAGTATAGTAGATTGTATCAGACTATTTTTGCTTAGTTCTAGACTGACATCTTCTGTTTCTACAAATCCCAGAATCCCTTGCAACTGACATCAGAACAGTAGACGGCACTGGGAGATTCAATACCCTGCAGTGCCAATGAGAGGTAATCGTTGATGTTGTATGGCACATTTTTTATGTTCACAGTGCACATGTGCAGTGAACATTTTGTTATGAGAGTGGGTTTTGAAAGGTATGACACTGTCAAACCAATGCAGAGCACTCTGCAAAGGGCTTATGAGTATCACACCAATCATCAGCCAGGCTGATTGTGACACTGTTCTGGCTTGCTGGGCAGAAACTTTGTTTAGTTCAAAGAAGAGAGCCAACCCAATCATAGTGAGGCTCTTTGTTTTGATCTACATAACACCACCCAGCAAGCATAGCTATCATGATCAGCCTGCTGTGATCCTTCCCCCAATGTTATCCCAGTGCTGACTACAACCCCCTACTCCACCCATTTTCATTGTGTGACACTGGAGAGCCCACCCCCACTGCCACCAAACATAAAGAAAACCCTTCCCTCAATCTCTCCCACCCCTTCCATGTTAATATTCTGGCACACTGGTGCCGAATCCCTGTACCAGCTGCCCCCACCACCATGCCCATTTTGATTCTGTAATGCTGAGGAGCTCACCCCCCGTGTCACCAAACATAACACCTACACTGGGGGGTGCCCAAATCTTAGTGTCAGTACCTGAAATAATGAAAACTGTCTCTCATAGGTTTATGTTTGTTTTCTCTGCCAAATACATTCTGTAAAAAAGAAAACCATCGATTAATGTCTGTTTCCATCACCACCATTACTGTCCCCCCACCTGACCCTCCCACTCAGCACTCATCCATCCTCCAAGCCCTTACTTAATTACCAGGGGTCCAACACAATAATCCTGTTGGGACCAGAGACACATCTTCACTCTTCAACACCAGAACGCAAACTTGGGTAATCAAGAATGCAATTCAGTGTATTTCAATGGGTTTTGAACTTGTCATGATAACTTGATGGTTTTGAATATTTTTACCCTAAATTTTCAATGTGGCTTTTTTTGAACCCCACCTCATGAACAATGACAGTGAAATTATGCAAATCTTGCCTGTAACGTGAGTTTGTAGTTGCTGCATGAAATCCCCTTTCGGGCAGGAATTAAACATTTTCTCTGCCATTGTTCATGAGGTGGGGTCATAAGGGAAAGGAGAAGGGGAAGGGGAAAGTGGAAATTGCTTAACCAGGAAAGGCACACTAAGCCAAAGCTTGTTTCCAGGTGTGACCTGGGAGCACAAGGAAGTTAAGTGACTTACTTAGAGTCACACAGTATGCAAGTGGGGGCTGTGGGATTTAAGCCTAGGTCTCCAGGTTTATAACTCAGAGCCCTAAACCACTGTGCTGTACTGCCTCCTCAAAGAAGGCTATGTTCAAAATTTGGGGTAAAAATATTCAAAAACAACAAAATTATGAGTCAAAGTTTAAAATTTATGTCGCAGACTCATAACTTTGATAATTTTCAATATTTTGACCACAAATTTTCAGCATAGCCATTTTTCCACAGCACCTCATCAGTGTGGCAGCTGTCATTTTTCAAATCCAGGCCAAAATGTGTTTTCATTCTTGTGACGTGAAATCACCTTTTGGGCATGATTTGAACATTTTCTCCACCCTTGTTCATGAAGTGAGGTCATAAGAAGACTATGTGGGTTTAAAAGAAGGCTATGTTGAAAATTTGGGGTAAAAATATTAAAAAAACACCAAAGTCATGAGTGTACATTGAAAATTTTCAATGCACACTTGTAACTGTGGTAATTTTCATTATCTTGACCCCAGGTATATAACATGGTCATTTTTTCACACCATCTCATGAATGTGAAAGCTGTCATTTCTCAAACCCTGTGCAAAATGATGTTTTGACAAGTGTTTTATAAATGAAAATTGTCATGCTCAGAAGGAGTGGTTATAAAAAAGATTATGTTGAAAATGTGGGGTAGAAATTTGAAAAAAACAACTAGGTTATGTGGAAACGTTGAATTGTTCCAACATTTACTCATAACTTTATTTTTGCAGATTCGGGCCCCTAATGTTCAGCATATTCTATGTTTTACCCCACCTCCTGAACATGGCAGATGTCATTTCTCAAATCCCCTCCGAAACTTGTTTCCACAGTCGCACAGAGAAATCACCTTTCAGATGGGATTTTAAAATTTACACCTATCTTGCTCATAATGTCAAGCTATAAAAAAGACTGTTGGAAATTTGGAATCAAAATGTAGGGGCCATTTAAAAACAGATATTGCCTCTGAGCTGCCCTGTCCTGGGTATTACAATATAATAATGTGTAAAAGCAGGACGCCACTGAAAATGAGACACTGCATTTCACCTGCTCTATCCTTGGTAAATACATACTTAAAATGTGTATACGCAAGACACGGAATAACAGCAGTACCAGCGGTGAACATCTGTTTTGTTTTATGTAATTGGTGGGCATCGTTTTTTGCCACAGCAATTATATACAATAACAAGACGTCTCTGTGCAGCCATGGTCCGACAGGGTTTCAGCAGGGTCTGCAGTTGGATGTAGTTGCTGAAAGAAACATTTAGTTTACATTTTTCCCATGTTTTTAAAAAAGTAGCCCAGTTTAAGCATTTTTAGCCCGTCAAGTCTGAGTGGCGGTGTAGTCTCCGGCAGTAAACCATGGCATCTGGCGACGAGGAAGGGAAAAGCGGCAGCTGGCACATGCACAGGACAAGGGAAATCTGGTGCATGTTTGCCGTTATAAACATTCATTTATAATGGCAAATTACAAACTGGGTTTTCCTTAGGGAAAAAACGATACCCAGTTATTTTTGCTTAATTGACAAAATGCATGTTATTCTTTAGGAATAGTCGTGCTCGAATTGTAAATGCTTTTCATGACATAGAACCACAAACCAACCATTTATGTATGTAAAAATGTGTAGCAACAATGCACAATGTGTTATGTCATTACAGAATATGTTTTAAAGTGTATATTTATGTACTATACAGGACATTTTTGTAAATAGGGGCAAATCCCTAACAATTTGTATCCTATATAAAAAATAAAAATGTATCATCATCATTCTTGTTGCTGTTTTTTATTAACTTGGTTTCAGATATGTTTGTGCTAATTTGGGGGTGAGGAAAAATTCTCAGTATGAAATATAAGGTTACACTTGCTCCCTGTGGGACATAGGTACAGAACTGTGAGTGTAAATGAAGGACAACCCTCTTTATAAGGATTATTTAGAAGGTATTCTGCTTTTTTGCATTAAGGCAGCAGCGCACATTACAGTGACTATTCTGACCTATGCCATAGTTTTTAGTTTTATTTTAATTTGCCCCTTTTCTCTAGTCTTACAAGACAGAAACATAGAAACACAGACAATGATGGCAGAAAAAGACCAATGGTCCATCCAGTTTGCCCGAGTTCCCTATTTAACCCTGGGACATACTGTCCATCCAGGATCTTAGCCCTCACCATCCTTCCCCCCATTCCGCTCCTAGCTTCTGCCGCCCTGAATAACCACTGTACCTTTCACTCTATCCTAACTGTGCTTGAGCCCACCAACAGTTTTAGCACCCACCACTTGGGCAGGCAGACTGTTCCATGGCTCCACCACCCCTTCTATAAAACAGTGCTTCCTGATGTCCCATCTGAGCCTGCCTACTGTAAGTGTCCACCTATGTCCATGTGACCATGAGTGAGTACTCAAGCTAAATATTTCCCTGCAGTTCACCTTAGTAATTCCTTTTAGGAACTTGAAGATCTCTATCATATCTCCATCCTCCCTTCCAGTCTCCAGCGAGTACATGTTCAGTGCCTTGAGGTTCTCCTCATAGGACTTTTATATATATATATATATATATAGACATAGATATAGATATTCATTTGAGAAAACACATTTTTTTTAAAATAATTCTCATATAAATGTATTAAAAAATATTTTATTATAACTTTTTTTCAGAATGTACATTAAGCTCCAGGTCTGATGAAGGAACAATTTCGAAGTTCTGAAACGTTATCATTTGAAACAAATAAAATATTTTGGGAGCTAATTTGAAAAAGCTAACAAATAACACATTGGTTTATGAATCAATTTATTTGAAGAATATTATGTAAAATTTAAAAATGACAAAAATTCTACAATCTTAAACTAGTATTCAAAGTTAGATTTAATATTTGGGTAGAGTGAGACTAAAACATTTTGAAAAAAGTTTACACATTATCATATCGCAGAAAAACAGAGAGGATCAAAATACATTGGAAGTGAGTGCTTTAATGGTGATTATGAAATGGATGGTCAAAATCCTCAAGTCTGATTGGCCGAGACCACAGTCCGCTGGGAGGATATTTCAGTGCAATATCCTGGTCTGAAAGTGGGTTATGCTATTAGTCAACAAAATCCTTATAAAATATTTTAAATATTTACTTTTTTTCAGTAGTACAAATATGGATTCATTTCATAATCATGATGATATAATTTAAGGTGAAAAATCAATACTTTTACCGCTTGCTGCAAATTCGTCCGATGCTGCTCCGTATTGGAGATGGCTAGTCTCCACATAAGTAACAGATCCTGTACAATATACAGTGTGCAAATGAAGAGGCAAGGCAAAGAAATTAAAGAATAAACACCAGTGTGTTTTTTACTAAATGCCACAAAAAGTGATTTCCAGGTTTACTATTTACCTGGAAACTGCTTTTTTGTGGCATTCAGCAAAAAACAGATTGGTGTTTATTCTTTCATTTCTTTGCCTTGCCTCATTTCTGCACCGTATGTTGTACAGGATCTATAATTTAAGGTGTGCAATATCATTTGATTATCATCCCTTCTCAGGTGGTTGAAATCACTCGCTCTATGGCCTTACGCCTCACAACATACCCAAGGTGGAACAATATCCCATGTTATAAAATAGATACTAAGAATCCTACATCCTGATTGGCAGAAACTTGTTTCTACCCATTGGATTCAGACAGCACAGCTAATGAATATGAAAAGGTACTAGTACCAATGCCGCTCAATTATTAGAAATATCGTTGTGCAACTCCTCATTGTTGCAATCATACCTCTCAACTGTCCCTGATTTTCAGGAACGTCCCTGATTTTAACTCAAAATTTTACTCTGTCCCTCCTAAAATTTGTGTTTATTTGACTAAACTGGGGGGATTGAAAGCACAAATTAATGTCAAACATTAAAGTTACAGGCTTGCTCAAATTTATGAATTGCATTTTACACTAAGCCCCTTATTCTATCAGCTTCTTGAGTGGATATCACTAATTTTGAAAATGTGTCCCTGATTTTGGTCCTTTGTCCCTGATTTTTTCAAGTCTTGTCCCTGATTTATGAGGCAGGAGGTTGAGAGGTATGGTTGCAATCCCCTAATCCTGGTTTCATTTCCGTGCACACTGCCACTGTTTGAACCAAAAACGATTCACAGGAGGAACCTGCTATCTTTGATATAGGTTTGAACATATCTAAATGAGGTCTGGGGACATGTTTCTTCATAATGTTTCATTTTTACAGTTTATTTAGACAGTTGTTTTGCATTTTTACACTTTATTTAGTTATTATTATGTCTAAAGGAGGGCTACATTTTTAAACAAAAGCAGTCCTTCCCCATATTACTACTGGAACTGAGTCAGACTTTGAATTTCACTCCTGGAACTGAGGTCCCCCAGGGTCCCACCACCCATTTCCTCCACTGCCTACTACTATCCAGTCCGCCCCACCCCCCCAGTCCTACTGGTAAATGGTTCACCTGTGTCTGACACTTCCACTGTTGCTGCTCACTTCAGTAAGTTCTTCACCACTTGTGCCTTCCCTTCCTTTCCTCCTCCTGGCTCCTCCCTTCCCCTGTTCCTACCATCTCTCCTCCCTGCCCCTCCTAGGGTCTCCACTCACCCCCTGTTACTACCCGGGAAACTCTAATTGCCCTTTCCTCCATTGACCTGTCTAAGTCCAGCTCTGGCACACTGGATCCTAAACTCCTCCACATTTCAGCTCCTGCCATTGCTTTGCCTCTTACTCACCTACTCAGCTTCTCCTTCTCCCTTCATTTTGTCCCTCAGTC
Source organism: Neoceratodus forsteri (assembly GCA_016271365.2). Classification (NCBI taxonomy): domain Eukaryota; kingdom Metazoa; phylum Chordata; order Ceratodontiformes; family Ceratodontidae; genus Neoceratodus; species Neoceratodus forsteri. The sequence goes on from JADMNL010000027.1 coordinate 168,675,650, forward strand.
ATAGAACAGTACCATTGTTTTTCCACTTCAAAAAGGGGGGACCTTTCCTCCCTTGGTAACTTCCAGCCTATCTCCCTACTCCCCCTCTTACTAAGCTGCAACAGAAACGTGTCTACTCCAGACTTTTTTACTTCCTCTCCTCCAGTCTCCTCTCCACCTTCCATCCTGGCTTTGAGAAGCACCACTCCACCTTCTCCTCGTTGCAGCATGTTACTGATTCTATCTGCTCTGGGATGGATCAGGAGAACATCATAGCTGCTATTTTCATCAGTCTGGCCAAAGCCTTCAAGTCCATGTCCCACCCACTCCTCCTCCTTGACAAGCTGAGTTCTGCTTGCCTCTCAGCTCCCACACGACTGGTTCTGCTCCTACCTCATGGGCTATCTACAGTCAGTACAGGCTGGTAATGCCCTATCTCTGCCATTTCCCACACAGACTGGGTTATCGCAAAGCTCTCTCCTGGGTCCCATCCTTTTCTCCATTTTTCTTAACGACCTTTCATCTACCCACGCCAACTCATATATACTCATGTGTACAGATGATATAGTCCTCTACACCTCTGGTCCCTCTACTACTGCCATGGAAGGTCTGCTCCAGCAATATTTCCACAACATCCTTGCATTGGTTCCACTCCAACCAACTCCAGGTCAATGCAAAAGAAACTGTGTCCATGACCTTTGGTACCAACCAGAAACTGGCCAGGCTCCCCACTCTGCCTGACTTATTCACCTTAGACATTAACCCCCCCCCCCCGCAGTGCTTTAATCACTCAAGTACCTCGGTGTGTGTGTGGCTTGACTTTTCTACCCACACTGATGCTATCCATTTCAAGCTCCACCCAAAACTTGGTGCCTTGTACCACAATAAAGACGGTTTGTCTCCGCAGGTACATGAGCTTGTTACCAAAATGGTGCTCCCACTCTTCAACTATGTGGACATGTTTTATGGCACCGCCCCCTCCACTACCTGTGCCATACTGGACACTCTCTGCAACTACCTCTGCCGCTTTGCTACCAACTCCTCCCCTCATACTCATTGCTCAATTTACTCCTCCCTATCCAGTCTCCTTCTACCCTCCCGCTGCCAGATCCACTGTGCTTCCTTCATCTCCAAATACCGGTTTGGGTTCCTTTACATATTACCTTTCCTTACTCCTCTCCCTTGTCCTCCTGCATCCTGCTCCCTCCACTCCAGGGAGCATCGCACTATCTCCATTCCTCATTCCCACTTCTCTACTGGGTAATCTGTCTTCTTGTATTGTCTTCTCACACTCTGGAACCAGCTCCCCACTGAAATCTGCCTTGCTGCCTCCCCTGGCACCCTCAGGTTTCAGCTGAAACTCCTTCCCCCACTCCTGTTTTCCCTCTTCCTGATGCTTCTCCACAATTGCCATCATACCCCCGTGAGGCGTGTCTGACTGGTCAGTTAACTGTTTGCTGTTTGCACTGCTGCTTTGTCTGCACTTATATCTGTTGGCATCAAGTTATTCTGACTGCACTTTACTGTAACTGTGGAATGTAACTCTGTATTATATTTTCTATATGCCATGTCCCTTCCCCCCCCCCACCCTAGGTTGCACCTAGAAATGAGCTTTGGATCAGTGTGCCTCTCCCAGTCACCAATTTTCAGATAAATTAACTGGCTAGTTCACTCCATCACTGAACTAAAACAACAGAACCCAATTATTTCCAATGTAAATCCACAAAGTAAAACAATATCCATTTTTTTTCTAATTTAAAGATAAAAAGTGGATCAAAACTGGAATGGGGGGCTTCAACAGACAGTCCATACAGAAAGAACACACACCATAGCGGCATGCACAGTGCAACTCAGGCTAGCACCCTGTAGTGACAACCCATCTGCAAAGGCATTATTTTACACAAAATTATTGATTTTTAAACATGTTTAAGTTTTTGTTTTTAATTTTCCCACTTCTTAAACATAAAACCCATTTTCATAAGTGCAATAAGACCCATTGTGGTGTTGGTTGTGCTGCCATAACCAACCTTCTTGGGGCTGAAAGCACTTGGCTTGCAGTCCTGTGCCTTATGACACCACAGGGTACATCCTGGTTGTGGCAGCACATGCAACACCCCATCATGTCTTAGTGCTTACTCATACAGTACCACACCTTGTTGTATATAATTGCTTAATTATGCTACTTGCTTGTTGAATTCCACAGAAAAATGTACATTTCTACTTTATGAAATGAGTCTGGAAGAAGCTGTAATGGTATTGGTTGTTGGTGCCCAAAAGTGTGTGTTTTGTTCACAACTCACACCACAACCCAACCCATATTTTGGCATTTCTTTTGGCGGCTAACCACATAATAACATTAAATCCCTACACCTGTTACTTGGGCCAACTAAAACAGCTTAATTTTCAGCTTTAAAATGCTTTGTCTGTTTTCTGTCCCGGTGTGTGGTAAGACCCATAACTCACAAGTGGTGATTTGTTTTTATTGAATGTTTCTTTGCAGTCATAAAATGGGCTACGAAAGTCCCATAACCTCTTTGACCAAAGAATGACGTACAACCTCACTGAATGAACATCTAAATTGTTTTTTTGTTTGTTTGTTTGTTTTTTTGTTACAAACAAAAGTCCTGTTTATATGGCCCAAAAGCAGAGTGGAGGGGGAACAAAGCTACCATCTCGGTGACCCATTGTCATGCTGCAATCCTGGGTCACTGCTTCAGGCTGGCAGAAGGCTGATGCGGCATTCACATGGATGCCCCCAGCCTCTGGAGAGGGGAAGGTTGCACTATCTGCTCTACAATAGCTCTGTAGCAGCTGTGTGAAGGTGAGCACATTCCCACACATCATAGATGGTGGTATAACCACACTTCAGGGTGCATACACATGTGGGACCCTGGGTGGCGTTTGATGCAGAAATGAGAAAATTGGGGGAAAAAAGAGACCATGAGAATGACTGCACTGGTGTGTGCAGCCTGAGCATCCACTACTCTTCCCCCTGCCTGCCTGTGCTCCAGCAGGGGAGGGGTGACGCTGGTATCTGCAGGCCTGTCAAAGGGGGAAAGTCTTGGAGGACCCTGGAGCACAGTGGTGGGTGATGGGGCTGCGCAGTTACCAGTAGCCTGCAAGGGAAAGGATGGCCAACTCAGGAGGAAAAAACAAAATAAAAGTACATTTTATAATGGTAATTACACACTCCAGGATCTGTGACGGACATTAGGTAATAATGCACCCTCGGGCTGTTGTAACACTCAGCCATGCCTCATGTCTAACAGCCACCCACAGTGTACATTATTCTCTGAGAACCACATACCCCATTGTGTGTTAACGCTTACAATATCTCAGCTGTAACTGTTGCATCCAACATGCTCCAACTACATAAACAGAGCATGTTGGCTAGAAATGTTATAGCTGACATTATCTATAAACAAATATAAAGTAAAAAAAGCTTTCCTCATACACTGCTGTTACAGCAAGTACCACCAACCTAAAAGTGACTTGGAAGCCCAGCAGTCGGGGACATTCCAGATTAGGTCTACGAGGCGCAGATGAGAAGAGTGCTTTGGAACTGAAAACAACAGGACGAGTTTCTGTGAAACAGAAGTTTTCCAATGGACAACAGAAGGACTGAATCATTCCGAGACACACTTTGCCAAGGAATTTCTGTAGAAAAGAGACTCAGAATTTAGATGTGGTAGGCAGTTTACAGCAAGAACACATCAAATAAATTATATTCTTTTTTGGAATAGCTAGCAGGAAAATGTTATTAAAAGCCTAACTACAGGAGGGGTTCCAGCAGTGGGGAGCAGATGAGACTCTGCTTTGAATGGCAGGTGTGCCAGATTGAACTAAACAGTGTAATTTTTTAATCAAAAGTCAAAAAAAGGTGTTAACATTTTTTTTTACACAGTGTGAGATACCTAGGGAGCGATAAAGCCGATACCATGTGCTAATTAAATACAGTCCTGTTTTCATTTCACCTATTGTTGTTATGAAATATGAAGGGCTCTAAAAGGACAGAGGCTTCAAATTTTTGGCTAGATGGAGGGGATGGGGTAGAGAATACAACAGCAGAGATATCAGTGCATAAAGAATGTGGTAATCAAGGGGGAAGAGTTACTAACTAATAAAGATAGTTGGATCTGCAGTTTATAAGATAGGAATATGTTTTTTTTCTACCAAGATTCATGATGCATGTAGAATGAGTAGTATTGTCAAAAAAAGAAACAAACAAACAAACAGGTAAATGTACTCTGCAGGTAGACAGTACAGGCTGAAACATCTGAAACACCAGATCTGATTGGAGCGTCCTTAATGCAGTTCCAGATATTGAGCTGGCCCTTGGTTTCTTTGTCTCCAAGTTCACGCGTGCCTGTAATAAATTTGCACCCTTCAAAAAAAATGGAAGGCAAGAGGTACAACTGGATGGATCACCCCGGAACTTCTTGCCTGCATGAGAGACCTGGACAATCTGTGAGCAATGGCTAGGGAATCAGGGTCCTCAGTTCACCTGCAAACATACCTGCAACAAGTGCACCAGTATGATTAGAAAGGCTAAACGGGGCTTCTACAAAGACCAGCAGACCCAGAACTGGAGTGATGGCAAAAGATACTGGGACATCATCTCTGAGCTCCTTGGTAAGGTTGATAAATCTTCACCTCTTAGTTGAAGGTCAAGAGGGCCTTGATCCCTCAGAAATTGCCAGTTTATTCAATTCAGCCTTCGCTGATATAAGTTCTGTTATTCCTGCTGAGCCTTCCCAGATCTCCAGCGGAGGAGCTGGTTCTGAAGCTTCTCAGCTGCTGGGTGCTGAACCAAGTTACCCTAAATTCTATTTTAAAACTGTGTCAGTCAGGGACACCTCAAAATGTATCAGCAGGGTGTTTGGGAAAACTAGGATTTGGAGTGACTCGCTGGACATGAAACTACTTGCCCTGGCAGTGCAGGAGCTTCCCCATCCCATCTCTAGAATTTGTAACTTTTCCCTGCATTACTCGCAGTTCCCCGACGAGTGGAAATCCACTCAGGTTACACCAGTATTCAAAAGTGGTGACCTCTCTAGTCTGGCCAATTACAAGCCAGTTTCTATTTTCTCCACCCTGTCCAAACCTCTGGAGAGACTAGCCTCTGACCAACTAGTCACATATCTTGAAAAATACAGTATCCATTATGTTGAGCAGCATGGCTTTTGAAAATTCCACAACACCAATATGGTGCTGCTGGAAAACATCAGCCATGTCCGAGACACTTGACAGTGGTGACCTGGTTGGAAATATCTACATTGACCTTACTAAAACTTTTAACTTGGTCAGCCATAAGCTCCTACTCAAAAAACTCACGGGTCTGTCCTAAAACATGGTGGACTTGTTCCACAGCTACCTCATGGACCACACTCAGCGTGTGATGATCAAAGGCTCCTTTTCTGACATTATGGGAGTATCTATTAGCATCCCCCAAGGTCCCATCCTGTAGCCACTCTTATTGATTGATTGATTGATTTATCGATTTAGTTTTTATTTACCAAGTGAGTGCACTAGGCAGTAACAGTTGCCTGCTTTCAGGCACGACCTGGGAGGGTACAACTAATGAACAGTAAAATGTGGGAAGTGGCACTTGGTTCAAATACAGCACAATGTTCTGCATAACACGAAAAGAAAATCAAAATACAAGGAGCAAGAGAACTCACAGGAACAGGTGAACATTCAAGGGCAAATCAGGGCCAAATAGAAGAAAGGGCATACAACAAACTAAATTGTATAGAAAAGTTCATGGTCATTTACAAGCAGTAGATACAAGGGTTGCACAGGTTAGATAACAGAATACCAGCTCTGCAGGTGCCTAAGGACAGGAACATACAGCAGCCTGAGAGAGGAAGGAGCAATATGCTTTTTTGAAGTCATGAAGGGATTCACACTTCCAGACAGTGGCAGGGATAGAGTTCCAGACAGTGGAGCAGTGAAGACGAAGGATAGCTTACCAAATTTGGTCTTGGTTTTAGGTACCCTGAGACATACGATCTAAGGGGGTGCATGTAAGTGACAGGCTTAATAAGCTTAGACAGGGACATGGGGGACCACCTGTTAACAACAGAGTAAGTTAGACATCCCAGGGTGAATTTCTGCAGGTCTGAAGGGGGGAACCAACTTAACCTGGAGTATAAATCACAGTGATGAGTGTACTTATTTGTGGCCAAGGCAAATCTGCAAATACTGTTGTAGGCCACGTCCCATTTATAAAGGATTTATTTGATGGCAAGGTGGTAGGCCGCCACCCCATATGTCAATAAGGGGTAGTAGGATGCCTCAGGCAATGGCAATGCAGACAGTGGGTGATAGGCAGTCACTGATTTTGTATGAGAGTCTAAGCCTAGTGTTGACAGCCTTACATACGGCAGAGATATGCACTGAAAAGCCAAGTGAAGTGTACAGTGTCACCTCAGATATATAAATGTTGTGACTACAGTAAAGTAGGTTCCATCCATACATTCAACAGAGAGAGGGGTGTTGCTTATAATTAACCTCAAATAGCATAGCTTGGGTCTTGGCAGTGTTCATGAGAAGCTTGTTTGAATGGAGCCAGGACTGTATAGATTTAAGGTCAGAGAAGAGAAGACAATTTAGTTCAGGAGCACTACAAGAGCTAGTGTAGAGCATTAGGTAATCAGGGTAAAGGGTAGGGGTGCAGTGAATAAGACAATTACTAATGGAGTTAACATAAATGGAAACAAGGAGGGGCCTTAGTATGAAGCATTGTGGGGCCACAGTTTTAGTGGCAGCCAGTTTAGACATGACACGGCCAAATTTTACTCTTTGAAACCTATTACTCAGATAGCTATTGAACCAGGCCAAGAGAGGAGAAGAGACACCCAGTGCACAGTACAGTTACATAAGAACAAACTGTAACAGTAGATCTGCAAGCAGATCTCTTGCAGCAGGCCACAACTACAGAACTCCCACAGTCAGGCACTAGGACCAGATGGAAACTTTTCCAACTAGTAGTCTATCTGGGGGCCACCCATGCCAACATCACCCTCTGACGTCGGATGACCTTGGAAGAGTGGGTGGCCCCCACTGCCTCCTCAGTTCTCCCACTGGAGACCAAAGCATAAAGCCTCCTGCGGAGAAACCGAGGAGGTGCAAAAGGTTCCCACCAACGTAAAAGGAGAGAGCAATCCATAAGCTACAGAAAGATCCAGCAGAGTTAGGGGGAAGGAGGGATGGCCTGCTGCAAGAGAGACCCTCGCAGACCTACTGTTATGGTAAGATCTTACATAACTGTGTGTAGCCCCGGCACCATCTTCCAAGAGGGCTACTTCCCCTGCCTTGCTGGCCAGACCAAGATTAAGGGGCCTGGGTTACTATTTTACTGTTAACGGGGGTTCTTTCTCAGGAATGACAATAAAATGCATGGTGCCTCCACCCAGAGTACATCTTAAGTGGGTCAGATTTTTACCAGTACAACTCCCTGGGATGCTGTACCAACCCACCTCCCCATAAAGTCACCCCAACATATGGATACCAAAACCAAAACCCCCAATTCTAACATTTCACATTTAGAGATTTCAGCTAATAATATGCTCACTAAAAATGCTCTCGAGACAAAGATTTTCTTCTGAAATGGTAACACCATATTTTATTTCTAATGGGAAGGGTTACGGAAGGAAAAATGGTTTAGAGGTTAAGCATTTTCATTTGCATTTAGATTTTGTTTTTAAACAAGCACATCCCTTTGTTTTAAACCATCATATTCATTTCAATTTAAACCACATTTTAATAATTTCAAACCGCAACCTTTGGATGAGATAGATAGATAGATAGATAGATAGATAGATAGATAGATAGATAGATAGATAGATAGATAGATAGATAGATAGATAGATACTTTATTTATAAAGTGCCCCTTTCCGAAGACTTGATGCGCTGTACATTCAAGAGCAATACAGATACACAGTATCATATAACATTAATAAATTTAACTGGGATCCAACAGTTAATTTATCTATCCCAATTAAAAGAACTTATTAAATAAATTTTAACTGTTAAAAGCCTGTTGGACGCTGGCCCGGTGGCACTAAGGGTTGAGTCGCTGGATGCCACACCTTGCGCCGCGCCAGCAACCCAGATTCGGGAACAAGCCTGGACCATTAGGGGTCAGCAGGGGAGGGAGAGGATTGAACACCTGGAGGGCTGCTCTCCTCTCCCAGGGTGGGTGCCTGGGGGCGCCCGACACCATAGCAGCCTCTAGTGGAGACTGGGGGTGCAGTGCAGACGTCGGGCTGGAATCAATGGGGGGGGCAGGACAATGGCAGGCTCCAGCGATGGAGGTCTCTCACAGGATGCCATTGCAAGCCATGTCCCACAGGGAAAAAGAGAGAAATGTCCCCACTGGCTTGGGAGAAGATGGTGGGGAACAGTGGTGGAGTCCCCATGTCCAGTGCCGGGCATACCCGGTCGCGCCTCTGGTTGCTCTCCTCCCTCTGGTCCCTCCACCAGATTGCCAGATAGAGCACCAGAGGAGTTGGTGGTCCCACCCTGAGGGTCTCAGAGTCAGGGAGTCATGCGAGTGGGGGAGGAGGGTGCACCCCGGAACCAGGGAGCAAGTCCTGGAGCTTCAGATGGGCAGCAGAGACCCACCGTGAGCCCCCTCCGGAGAGAGTCTGAGTCAGGTAGGAGATAAACAATACAAAAAAAAAAGCCTGTTGGAACAAGTAGGTCTTAAGACCCTTTTTAAAGGCTTCTACCGAGGGAGCCTCCTTCAGATAACCAGGAAATGAGCTCCACAGGGTAGGTGCGGCTACCAAAAATGCCCAATCTCCCGAGTGATACATCCTAATGCTGGGAACTCCAGGGAAGCAGCCCTTGGCAGAACAGAGCATCCAGGCAGATCGGTAGGGGACAAGGATATCTTGCAGGTAGACCAGCCCCCTATCATGTAGGGTCTTGTAGGTTAGGAGCTCTACCTTGAATACAGTCCTCCACCTGACTGGCGGCCAGTGCAGTTCGCAGAGGACCGGCGTGATATGCCTACTCCTTTTTGTACCCATCAGCAATCTTGCTGCCTCGTTCTGCACCAGCTGCAGCCAGTGGATGTTGCCTTCAGATAACCCTATGTACAGGGCATTACAGTAATCCAACCTGGACGTGATGAAAGCATGCACCAGCGTAGTGAGGTCCTCAGGCGGGATCAGGGCTCAGATCCAGGCAATGTTCCTCAGATGATAAAATCCACTTTTAATAATGGCCGACACCTGATCATCAAGTGTCAGACCACCATCCAGGATCACACCCAGATCCTTCACCCGTCTACACAGAGTAAGGGGTATCCCCCTCAGCACTAAACCAGGTGGTACCCCTCACCCCCGCCACAATGACCTGGATCTACCAGTACCTCAGTCTTGCCTGGATTAAGTTTGAGCCAGTTTTGAATCATTCAAGTCTGATTTCCTCTAGCAGCTGTTAAATACAGAGGTCGCCATCTGGGTATCGGGTGCACAGGACAGGTATAGCTGGGTGTCATCTGCACAGCAGTGAAAACCCAGCCTATACTGCCTGATAATGTCTCCCAACAGCAGCATATACACTGTGAACAATAAAGGCAACAAGACTGAACCCAGCGGAACCCCGCAACGCAGAGGCTTCGGGTTAGATGAGGCTAACCCCATCATCACCCTTTGTACTCTGTCTGTCAGGAATGACCTGAACTAGTTGATGACATTACCAGACAGGCCACACCAGAGCCACAGGTGATCAAGCAGCACCTCCAGGAGGACTAAGATGGTATGATGTCTCCTGTCCCTCGCCATCAGGAGATCATTAAGCATCCTCACCAGGGCAGTCTCCATACTATGCCCAGCTCAAAACCCAGACAGAAAAGACTCATAGGTGAAGGAGGAGGCAAGATGCCTTTCGAGCTGGATGGCCACCATTTTTTCTATAACCTTCCCTAAAAATGGGAGATTAGAGACTGACCTGTAGTTGCTGAGACAGTCTGAGTCTAATGAGGGCTTCTTCAAAAGGGGTCTAACCAGGGCCTCTTTCAAGGCTGATGGGAAGACCCCACTCCTTAAAGAGCTCCAAACAATCTCCTCAACCACAGGTCCAGTCAGGTCCAAACATCCAAACAACAGGCAGGTCAGACCAGGGTCCAGATCACACTGTGTTGGTCGCAGCCTCAAGACAATTTCCACCACCTCCTCCACCCCAACAAGCTCAGACTCATCCCAGACAGGAGGAGTGTTTCAACACGGCTCAGGACGGACCCTGCATCCCTTTCGAGAGGTGTTTGATGAGACCTCAGCCCTGATAGAGGACACTTTGTCGGCAAAGAGCAGAGCAAGCTCCTCCCACCTAGTATTTGAACTCACCCTACCAACATGGAGACAGGCAGGATGTAAAAGCCCATCTACCATGTGGAAGAGCTGAGCTGGTCTGTTCCTTGCTGCAGCAATCTCCCTAGACAAAAATGCAGCCTTTTTTCTGGAGATTGCCCCCTGATAGTCAGCATAATGCGACTTCAGGGCCAATTTGTCCTCTTTCAGGCCAGATCTCCTCCAACACCTCTATAACCTCTGGCTTCTAGTCTTTAATCCCCTGAGTTCCTTGTCGTATCAAGGAGGTCTCCGGTGAGTAGACAGGGTCCAGATATGAAAGGGTGTGATTGAGTCAAAGGCAGCAGTGACAGACCCATTATAGGCTGCCACTGCCTCCTCCATCCCAACCGCAAACGCAGACATTTAGAATTTTCTCTCTGGCTAACTAGCTGCAGATGATACTTGTTATACCGCCCCAACTGGTACCATTTCAGAATAACCCCAAATACTCCCTCTGTGCCTGGGTATCTAGTAAGCTGTTACGTTGCAGGCCTGAGGTGCAGCCGGTCGGCTGGTGTTGGTGCGCTTGCTTTAAACCAAATTAACTTTCTGTACCACTGTTAACTACTTTAAACTCTTCACTGTGCCATGGGGCTCAAACTTGAAATAACTTTATACATTCCCCAGGTGCAGGGCAATTCCTGAATTTACTCACGGTTCTGTGAATCAGTCTCTGGTGGCACTGTGACTGAAGCTCTGGGGTTGATGGAGCAGCAGAACCTTGAAATCATTTGACCTAAAAAACTTGAGACATGGGGGCAAGAATGCTGCAGGTTGGATCCTGTGCTTGACTGAAGGTCTCGCAGCTTGTCCCCTTCAGCCTGTTCAGGCCCGTTGCAGAGCTCCTACACAAGGCCCACCAAACTACGGATGGCCCAGACCTAGAAGTGGATCCACAACCCAGCTCCCTCACAGGTCACGGGTGCCCTAGCTCCCCCAGCACATGTTGGTGGCCACCTGTAGCCAGCAGACCCCACTGGGTGGAGGGTTAGCAAGTTCCCCACCTGGCTCTGGATTAAGCTGGAAATCTCCTGGTGTCTCTTTCCTCTCAACAGAAAGCAGCTCTGATGTGCAGTCAGAGCAGTTCCTTCAACTTTCCTGCTTTCCAGTGCCCCGGGGCAACAGATTCTGACTGCCAACTTCACAACAACAATTTCTTTCCTCAGCTGGACTTCAACAGAAGCAACAGGCCCCTGAAGCATAGGGCACTTGCTCACCTCTTTGCTTTTAGTCTTTCCAGTTCAAAACAGCAGGCACTCTTTCTCTGGCTCACATACAGCTTCCAGCAAGTCTCCCTCTCAGCTAAAGGGTTTCTCTCAGTCCCTCTGATGCAAGCAAATCCATTCCCTCACTGTGCAGGTGCTAAAGGGTGCAGAAGAAGCTTTCTGTTCAACTTTAACAAAGCCAGTCCATTTCCATAATCCGTTTTCCAAAACCAGAATCATCTCTTGAACCTTTTTTCCTTCCCTTTTCTCTTTAGATGCTGTGTCTTACCAGGGTCAGGCAGAACCTTTTCCTTGCACAGACCCTTCAACCTTGTATCTCACCCCTGTGGTGTAGATGAAAATTCAGACTTTCCTTGCACTAAGGGCTCCGCGGTCCCCCAGAAGATCTCCATCTTCCTTATGATTCCAGTCGACCTTTTCCTTGAAAATTTTTCACCACTGTGGTGTAGCTTCTTACCACAGCAGCCTGTAGCAGGACCCTGCAGCTCTCTCTCTCTCTCAACAGAGCTGTGAAAGCAATCTCCATTAATACTCTCCTCCACCATGGGGGAAGGCATGACCAGGCCCTGGGGGACAAGTTTCTGGCAACCACCAGGCAGGCCCTTTCCTAGCCTTGCAGCTCTGGCTTCTGTATAGGTGCTAGAGCCCCCCTCCCTCTGGAGGGGCTCATGCAGAACTGACTCAGAGCCAGACTGTCTCTTGATTTTGGGAGCTCTCTAGTAGCTCCCCATTGGCTAAAGCCACTGTCCTTGACAAAAATGAATATGTATGAGGCCCCCTAAGTGCCTGATTGGTTGTGAGAAAAAGCGCCAAGATTTTCACCAGCTTTACCCCCCCCCCCCACAAGTCCATTTTATTTAGTCATTTATTTTATTAATTTTATTTTATTTTAGTCTTTGTTAACCGGGTAAGGCCCACTAGGCACAAGTGCCTGTTTTCAGGGGCAACCTGGGAGCACTGGGCATTTAATTGACTTGCTCAGAGTCACACAATATGCAAATGGAAGTTGTGAGAATCAAACAGTCCCAGAGTCCTTGGCAGCAATCCTGGCTCTCCTATTGGCTGTACCATGTCACCTGGTTGCAAAACATGGCTGCTGTCCCCAACAGTTCTATTTAGTCCAGAAGCAGTCCTAACTTTAATCCCCTGGTGCAGCCAGACAGTTTACATTTATTCAAATATTGCCCCACCGTCAGGCAGCAGCCCCTGTTCCCTACTAAACGGCTGCTCCAGTATTAACATTTATCTTACCCCAGCCTGTCGCTGCTGCCATTTTAGACTGCCACTCTTGGCAGTCCATACACAGTCCCACTGTAATCCATATTAGTCCCAGTTTTCCAACTTGGGTGCAACCAACAATACTTTTATGTTTATTTTCCCCCAAAGAATGGAAGCAGCTTCTGTGCCCTGTAAAATGATCCCTATGTCACATTTAATTTAATCCCCCACCTGTGGCTAGTGCAGATACACACTGCCCCCAGGCATTAGACAGGCTCCTCACTCATATTCCCCCTTGCCTCGTTAATATTCACGAGGCTGGGACTCAACAAGAGTGCTCATTGGTGCTCCTCAACTGAAAACATTTTTTGCTTTTCTGGAGCCTCCTCCAGGTCTCTGGTCCTCAATTAGCTGAACAGGGGACCAGGTCCACTGGAGAGACCCATATTTGGGTCTGTATTTATATTACTTATATTATTCATCGTGATATATATTATAGGCGTGCTTTGATGTAGGTTATGAATTTTACATGGTGAGGGTATTTATTTGTATGCACTTTGACACTTTGTTATTTTAATATTTGCTGTTTTAAGTTCAGCAGCTTTCCAGGTGTTTACCCCTTTAAATGCACTAATACAAAGGAGCACCGCTATTGGTTCCAAGCCACCTTTGACAAAACACTGTAAGAGCGTGAAACATGTCAGGTCATGTGGACACCAGCATCTGCTTGAGGCAGGGGGCAAGAGGATTTGAACTGCTTTGTATGTACCTGTGAAGAAACTTGTTCATTTGCACAACTGAATAAAATTAAGCACTTTGTTTTAGAAGAAACCCAGGTATGCTTTCCTCTTAATTTTCTGCCAATTTCTGAATGACCCTGTGACAGCCATTAAAACAGAGTCTGTATATGAAGTGGTATTTTGAAACCAAGGTGTGGCGGGTGCTGGCATTCATTTTGCTCCTTACACGGTTTATGTGAACTGCAGATTATTATTCCACAAAAAACATTTTGCATGTGGAATGCTGAAATTCCGCAAATGATGGAAATCAGCTGAATTTTGTAAAATTCCATGGAATTCCACTCTGTCGCAGAATCAACATTCTGCACAGCCCTACAAAGGTCATGTTATTGTCTAGCCTCCCACAGAAGATGAATGCTCCACCCTTTGTGATTCAGAATGGCCCAGAACAAAATCTAGAACAAGTGGAGCCCTTTAAAAACCTCAGTTCAACCCAAGATGGCACCCTATCTTTTGCCCCCATGTTGACAATCTAGTCATTGTAGTCAACAGAATATTGGGTGCTCTGTACTGAAGCAGGAATAACCTAACTGTGGAAGCTAGACACCTTATAGTGGCCAGTTCCATCTTGTCACATGTAAATTATGACTTCCATGTGTATGCAGCTGCCTGTGACAAGGTGCTAAACGTACCTCTCAAATGCTATGAATTCCGCATAGCGCTATGATTTTCACATTTAAATTTACCCTTGCTCTTCACGGATGTACTGATGTTCCTCATAATATTAGAGCTATTTCTGGATATACAAACTATAAAATCATTGAACTAAGTTGATAGAAACATTCCTTATCACTAACTTTATGGGGTCCACTATCTGTAGACACAATACTGTTTAAAATAAAAAAGTGCTACACATTCTGGCCCTTTGCTATGATTTTTGAAGGCCAGTGCTATGATTTTTAATGCTGAGAGGTTGAGAGATATGGTGCTAAACAGAGTACAGCTGATCTGCAATAAGGCACGTTGCTTCGTACGGATAATCATGCCTATACTTGCACCCTCTGTACCCTAACTAAATGGCTTCCATTACTTAGCATAATAAAGCTACAGACCTGTCTGCTAGCCAAAAAGGCACTCCTGGGTCTCACTCCCCCTGCCTTAAGTAACTATTTCTGCACTGTTTTCAACCACTACACCAGGAACATGACATTGGCTGCCCTAGAACCTTCCTTCCGGTGTACTCTGCTGGGCAACCAGTCCTTTGCTGTTAGGCTGCAAACTGCCTAAACAAACTGCCTGATACCCTGTTGAAGCTATCCAAGATTTATCAATTTAAGAAATCTCTGGGGTTCACCATAGCAGTCCAGTGCAGTTGCAGTCACTGGCTTTTAAACACAGCTTTTTTCAGCATGTTTCAGGAGACCCGGTTTCATAATGTTTGGCCTTTATTTGCACCTGTCTGTAGATATTTCACTTGAATTATTATCACCTTGGGAGCTGACTCCTCTCCTCACCAGTTTATTTTTTTCCTTTGGTCCCAGTTAAAGGGAGCAGAGCCTCCCTGGAATACCAATGTTTCAAGATTTCACCCAGGTGACAGAAGGGCAATTTGTCATTGTACACTCATTCCTCCTACAAAGTGTGTGTGTGTGTGTGTGTGTGTGTGTGTGTGTGTGTGTGTGTGTGTGTGTGTGTGTGTGCACGTGTCTGTGTATACGTGTCCGCATGTGTGTACATATGCGCATGTGTGTGTGTATGCACGTGCATGTGTATGTGTTCATGTAAGTGTGTGCATGTGTGTGTATGCACGTGTGTATGCATGCACATGTGTGTCTGTGTGTGTGCATATATGTGTGTGTGTGTGTGCGTCCATGTGTGTGTGCATGTGTGTTGTGTGTATGCACGTGTCTGTGTGTATGTGTGTATGTGTGTGTGTAAGAAATTTAGGCACATCCTTAGTTGGTACCTATACTACCACCCTGGCTGGCAGGCACAAAGGCATAAAGAAACCTGGCAATTCCTGTTTGGCCCAGCCAGCACCATAACTTATTCACCGAGAACAGTCCCTCTACTCTCTAGCATGACTGCCACACTGTCTCTGCCACACCTGAGCTCTCAATCATTTGACCTGTAAGGATAAAAAAGAAGTGCAAAAAGCAACCACAGTGGCATTAATGATGCAGCATGTGGCCGTGTTCAAGTCTTACTATGCTGGATGAAGGATTAAATGGATGCAAATGACTTTGAATCTGATTAGTGTAATCCAGGCCTGTGATGCACGTAGGATAAAAGCAACACTTCGTACTGGCTAACACCAGTGGCAAGAAATTGCCGTGAAGTGACTGTGTTTGTCATTATAAACATGTGCAGTTCTAGAGAATTCAACTGACCTGACAACAATGAGACTGAATTCTTATCAAAGAATGTTCCTGCATCAGTGTGAAATTGGGGAGGGGGGGTTGGAATCTGTCAGTGGCAACATCAGGGGTTGACAGAGCTGACAGTAGGAAGCTGAGATGCCTCTGATATGCACCAACCAATCAAAGACAGACAGACTATAATGCTGTAAAAAAATAGCCAGCCAGCATTGTGCAAGTGTAATAGGCCCGCTGGGGTCTATCTGGGAACAACTGGTAGGCCCAGCCAGGTCTTGGTTAAGGCCTCCTGTCCCACTCTTTGTGTCATAAATCACACAAAAAACGGATGCCTCATAACAGTTCAAACTAAGATAAAATGCCTTAATTATCACCCCAGCAGCTACTTGTCCTGTCCTCAGGCTGTATTTCATTCCTGAAGGCACAAGGCAGTGGCCTAGACATGCTTTATTGCTCTATGACAGTATGGCACTTGAGAGCAAGTCTGTCTTTCTCTTTCTTTTTTAAAGCCCCTCTTGAGGAATAAGGTGACTTTTATTGCTCTGTCACTCAAGCCCTTACTGAAAGGGAAATGTTAACTGCTGGCCTGGTAAGGTCACAAATCATGAATGAGAAGTTCTCCACCCCCTCAGCTCCGACCTACTGTTTAGGACCTACTGATTAAGGCCAATTATCATTACTTAAATGGCTTTTCAATACCAGACCCATTCAGGGGAGAACAAAAAAATCCAGGACACCACAAAGGCACCAGCAACCGTTTGTATTCATTCAATTTCCATTAAGAAAGCCAATCTAAAATTGAAATCTCAGGGCCTAAATGAGCAAGCATTAGCAAAGAACTGACAGGACCTGTGAGAAGTTAGGATAGCGCTGCTGGCATGCAAGGCAGAAGCTATTGTGTGAAGCACTTGCTCACTCCCCCCAGCTGCCCTCTTTTCTTTCTTTCGGGGTTTTTTTTTTTTGCATTTTTTCATAACTCTGAAGTCATAGTCTCATTCCCCACCCAGACTACTGATTAAGTGTTCTGCAACCTGGCCAGAGGGTTATTACAAAACTGCTGAAAGGAGAGAGCAAGAGAGAGAGAGAGAGACGCAACAACAAACATTCTCTTCAGATTTAATCCGGAAATCATTGCCTTTGAATGTGCCTTTCATTTAGCCTCCCCACCGCCTGGGTTTGGCCTCAACACCTGGGTCAATGCAGCACCCAGAGGGCTTCAGGGCTTTTCAGAAGAGACAGAGTAGCCACCCCCCTCCACACACACACACATATACACACGTTACTAGCTCTAAAGAACAAATCGTGTCTTAATGTAAAAAAGAAAAGAAAAAAAGTTCTTCCACTGCAAAATGAACAGAAACTCTTTCTGTGACTACTGCTTGGGAGGTGCATTCGGAGCTAGAAATGTACATTTGCAGTACAGAATTTTCCAGACCTGTTCAAACTCAAACAATGGTTTCCAAGTTACGCTGCTCATGTTTGCTCAGCAGGTCACAGTAGGTGTAAAACAGATATGGAATAGAATAAAGTCCATGAAAGCTTGCATAGTTTGTCTTCATTTCAAATGGGGGAAAATACAGAATCAAGCAGAAGAACAGTAAGGGCCACCCAACGGCCTACTGGAAGTGTGTTACATTTCAATGCTCGGAACCCAGAAGTGAGAGTGAACTCGGAAGCCGGCACTCAGGTAGCCAGGCTTGTACATGGACTGCCTCTGCCAGTAGAGTAAAGCTGGGGGAGGGATGAAGGCAGCACAGTCCAGCACAGCAGCGGCTCCCACCGATGGGCCACAAAGGTTGCTGCAGAGATAGCCGCATGCTGCATGCGTACAAGGCACAGATCACCCACACACTGTGCATGCCACTGAGGAAGAGATGAGAAAACATGGTGGGAAAAAAAAAGAGCCTGGCACTTGATGAAGCCCATCCCCCTGCAGGCCACACACCACCAGCCAGGCACCTTCCTAAGTCCAACCTCTACGTCCCCGCCATGGTGGGGGGCAAGCCTTGGAAGACAGAGGCTGGGGTAAGTAGGTGAGGAAGGTGAGTGACAGGACTGGAGGGGCTGGCTGGAAGATGGCAGGTGTAGACAGTAACCACTTAAATAAAGAAAGAAGTGCAGTAGTACAGACATACATACAAATGTACAAGTGGGACTCAGGAGGAAGTTGTGCAACATAAACACAGTAGAATAATCTACAAACGGGGAGTGGGTGCAAATCAAGTGTAATACATATACCAAGAGAATGAAAGTACGAACAAACTGTAGTGAAAAAGTAACATGTATGTGGGTGTACCGCTCAAATACTCTACATTATGCAAAGCACTATGAATCTGATAAACTTTAACCTCTCTCCATGAAGACTTACAGATGTTCCACATAATGCTGCAGCTATTTCTAGACATTTATAAAATGGGCAGGGAGAATCCTGCAACCTGACTGGTTAATAGTCATGCATCAGATATGTTCAATGCACAGGTGAAAACAAGGTACAGCAAAAATTAAACTGCCCCTTTTTTCTTTTTTTTGCTTGGCTCCAGATCTGCCAGCTCATCAGTCCAAGCACACTCTGCTCTGAACCCCTATCAGGGGCCTAACCCTACTCCCAAAGACCCCTAATGTACCCCCAGGGGCTGGGCTGCCAGGGGGAGGTCCTCCCCCCCCCCGATGGAGACTGGTCGGTAGCACAGGAGTGGGAGCCCAGGCAGCAGTGTGGGGTCTGTTACATGAGGGCATTCATCATCCTGCGGAGGTGGAACCTCTGGTTTTTCTGCATTTTTCTCCCCAGGAGGCATGTCATGCAATGATATTAGGGCAACATGCCGAATGTCTGACATGCCTTCCTACAGATACAGTCCCAGCTGCCGAACTCCCTAGCTGCCATACGGCGTCACCCAAGCACCGGTGACTTCTCAGCCTCCCCCCGGAGGAGGAGGAGAGCAGTCCATAGGACGCTCAATCCTCCTCTCCCCAGCTGGCCCTCTGACTACCCAAGCTCATTCCCAAACTCAGGTCGTCAGTGCCATGAGCAGTAGTGCTACTGCTGTGCCAGCAGGCCAGCAAAATGCTGCTGTTTCTTTTTCTGTTAGTGAGGAAAAATACAAAACTGATCGGCTAACCTGAATGCAATGAAAATGCTGTAAACTCTGAAACAAACAGAATTCCTCTCACTATGCTTTATTTTGTGTTCATTTTTTTTTTATTCTTTTGGTAACCAGGTCAGGGCCACTAGGCTCAGGTGCCTGTTTTCAGGGGCGACCTGGGAGCACTGGAGAGGTTAAGTGACTTTCTCAGAGTCACACATTATGCAAGTGGAGGTTGTGGGGATCAAACCCAGGTCTGACTGTTGGATGTGCCAACCTCATTCACAGCTCATTACTCTAGCTTCTAGGCTGTACTATAGGCCTGTTTTAGTTGTAAGAAATCTATTCATCTCCTCATCCTCCACTGCCCGCCACTTGCTTGCTCGCTCCAACTATACTCACTCAGTCACACTGCTGCAACTTGTGCTGAAAAAAAACTAACCATCCAAAAACAGTGATTTATTCCTGTATTTGTTTGAGGTGTTTATGTGCTGCTAACAGTGCCTATTACCAGACACATCTCATCACTAACGCTCTCTATCTACCGATACTGTCCCTACGGTGGGTTCAAGGAGGAAGGGGGTGGTGGGATCCAGAAGGTTAGGGGGGGAAGGTCACAGGCATATTCCTTAACCTCAACCAGTACTGCTACAGAATTCATACACCACTCTGGTGGAGCAGACTGCAAAGAGGAGGCACATTCAGTAGTGGCCAGAGAGGATGTGGGCACCCTCCTGTGTGGAGACCCCAAGGAGGATGAAGGAGGACCACAGAGAAGGAGGAAGCAACTTCTGGTGGGGGACTCAACTGTCAAGGGGATAGAGTTGAGAATAGGAAAGGGATCGGAGAGAGGGGGTTAGGCGCCTACCCAGCACCGTGGCCCAGAGAGATGGGAAGCACATCCTACAGATCACTTGGGTTGTAGGAAGGAAGGGGGAGCTGGAGGTCATTTTCCACCTCAAGACAAATGACCTGGCTAGAGATGGGAAAGGAACAGTGCAGTGGGCATTTAGGGAACTGGGAAGAAGTCTTAGACAGGTAACAAGCTAATTCATTTTTGCGGCGTTGTTGCCTGTCTACGATAGGGGGAAGGACAGGGTACTCTGCACCAAGGCCTTCAACTTATGGTTGAAAGAACAATACAAAGAGGAGGGGTATGGCTGCACTGGGGACTGGGGGCCCACCCAGGAGGATAAGATCCTGTACAGAGGTAATAGTCTGCATCCATACAGGGGGGACCACAGTTCTCAGTGGACAGTTTAAATGTTACTTTGATGAACGTTTAAACTAACCAAGGGGGTGGTGGAAGAAAAAGGGGAGGCAGAATCTGCCCCCCCCCCACTGGCTGAGATAGAGTGTAAAGAGATCCCATGGGGCAATAATCCCACCAAGGAGCAACTTAATCAGGGGAAAATGGGGGTTAACAAAGGAAGAAGGGGGGAAACAAAGCACTCAGAAGGGAAGAGGGTGGTAGGGGGAACAACAGGTCCTTGTTAGTTGAGCGATGCCCTTGATTTGTCCATGATGGCCATTTTAAATACCAAAAAAAGACTTTGAAACCGGCCTCATTTATTGCTATGTATGGCGTCCCCGCACTGTCCGTATAGTGACATCAGCAAACGTGATAGCACGGGGCGGATCACAGTTACAGGAGGTACAAGGAAGTGAAAGGGAATGGCGTGGTGCGGCTCCAGGGAGCCAAAATACGATTCCTTCTCTTCACAAACAGGGAAACTTAAATATTAAAACTCTGGAAGCATATGAAAAGGGGCCAATTAAGGCCTCTTTTCTGTTCCTGTGGGCACATTTTTGTAACACCAGGATAGTTGTTGTTTAACTCTAAAAACCTGGTTACAATAGGATAGAAACAATAATGTAATAATATATATAAATATATCATTCAAGAATACATTCCAACGTAGAAACACTCAATAATTAATACTGACGTACAAGATACATTTCATACTAGAAGCGAGTATATTTGTCAAGATGGCTGTAAACAATGAATATAATCATTTCAAGATTCAGAACAGCATACCCTCCCCTCGGTAATAAAGTTTGTTTTGCAACCCAATCTTTAATTTTATACCAATACACTTGTTTATTTTTCGAACACTTTGGCCAACTGTTCCAAGACTGGAGACCCCAATAATAGAAAGAAGAACTTCCTGTTTTATATTTCTTAAAATGTATCTCAAATTCAATGCTGGTTTCTGACCATAACCCTACTTTGAATACTTTCAGTTTCATATTTTCACAAATGTAATCTGGAAGCATTTTTTTTATGGAGAAAGTGGTGCTTTATGTGAAGGAATGCATAAAAATGACAGAAATACAGGGAATTCACGAGGGGCAGAGGTGCTGTGGGTCAACCTTGAGTCGGGAAACAGAGCTACTGCTCGGACAGGTGTAATCTACTGGCCTCCAGCCCCAGGGGAGGAAAAAGACAAGGTAATGCTAGAAGAAATTGGCAAGATGGCAGAAAAGGGGGAGGTATTGCTGGTGGGGGACTTCAATATGCCAGGTGCAGATTGGAGCCTCCCTGCTGCAGCTTCAGGTAGAAGCAGGGACAGCCTGAACTCGCTGCAGGGGGCATTCCTCAGGCAACTAGTCAGTGAACCCACCTGTGGTGGGGCAATACAAGACCTTGTGCTCACTAACAGGGACAGTGTTGCAGATGTCAAGATGGGAAGCCATCTGGGGACCAGTGATTACCATACAGTGTTGTTCAACATAAGAACAGCTGTGGAATCCAACCACCCAATGGCGAGGGTCCTGGACTTCAGAATGGCTGATTTTACTAAGATGGGAGAATGCCTCAGGAATGACCTGAAAGAGGGGAGATGACCTGGGGGTGGAGAAAAAGTGGACCAAACTAAAAGAAGGCATAGTGAAGACAACAAACCTCTGTGTCAAGCAGGTAAGCAAAAGTAAAAGAAACAGAAGACAGCTATGGTTCTTGAAAGAGGTAGCAAAAAAGGTAAAGACTAAAAGAGTGGCATTCAGAAGGTATAAGGAGACCCAGAGAGAGGAGGTGTGTCAAAGGAAACAGAGGGAGGCAGGTAAAACTGTAAGGAATGCAAAGGCACAAACTGAGGAAAGAATAGATCAGGGAATATCAAAAGGGGACAAGACATTTTTAGGCTTGTTAGCAAAAAAGGAAGACAAAGGGAGGTACTGTATGTTTAAAGAGGGAAGGGGTGACTGTACCAGGAAGGATCAAGAAAAGGCAAACATCTTGAACAAATACTTCTGCTCAGTGTTCACAGTATAAGAGAAAAGAGAGGTACTATGAAAAGGCACCAGGAGTTTTGATGGGAGAGAAACAGACTCTAGTCCATTTTCTTAAGAGAAAGCCAGGAAAGCACTACCTAACCTGGAGGTGGACAGAGCTATGGGGCCAGATGACGTACATCCAAGGGTACTGAGGGAGCTCAGGGAGGTACTGGCTGCACCTTTGATGGGTCTGTTTAACAGATCACTAGAGATCAGCATGGTCCCAGAAGACTAGAACAGGGCAGATGTAGTCCCACTTCACAAAAGTGATAGCAGGGAAGAGGCGAAATTATAGGCCTGTCAGCCTGACATCGGTGGTGGGTAAGTTAATGGAAACACTATTAAAGGAAAGGATTGTGGAATATTTTGTATCCTGTGGATTATAGGACCCAAGGCAGCATGGCTTCACAGGAGGACGGTCATGCCAAACAAATCTGTTTGATTTCTTTGACTGGGTGGCAAAGGTGTTGGATCAGGGAGGAGGAGCGGTGGACATGGCCTACCTGGATTTCACCAAGGCTTTCAACACCGTTCCACATTGGAGACTGGTAAGCAAGTTGGGAAACTTGGGGGTGGGCAATAAGATGGTAACCTGGGTAAGAAACGGGTTACCAGATAGGACACAGAGGGTAGTGATAAATGGAGTTCGCTCCGAGGAAGGGAGGTTGACCAGCAGGGTACCTCAAGGATCAGTGCTGAGACTGGTCCTCTTCAATGTCTTTATAAGTGACATAGCAGAGGAACTGGAAGGGATGGTCTGCCTCTTTGCGGATGGCACCGAGATTTGAAACAGAGTGGACCCTTCGGGGGGGGGGGAGGAAAGGATGGACATGGATCTGAAAAGAGTGGAAGAGTGATCAAAGGTATGGCAGGTTTTGATGCAAAGAAGAAGAAAATAATGCACTAGGGCCATAGAAACCCCCGGAGCGGAGTGCAAAATAGGCAGATTGATACTGACAAAGACCAAGCAGGAAAAAGACCGAGGCTTAATCATAACAGATTACCTGAAGGTGGCCAGGCAGTGTAACAATGCAGTAGGAAGGGCTAGTGGGATGCTGGGGTGCATAGGAACAGTTATCACCAACAGAAAGAGGGAGGTGGTGCTGCCCCTATACAGATTGCTGGTAAGACCCCATCTTGAATACTGTGTCCAGATATGATACAGACCTTTAAATACCTCACAGGGGTAAAAAAGGTACGGGGGGAGTATTATTCAGAGAAAAAAATGCTCTAGAACAAGGGGGCATGATATGAAGCTGGGCTGGGGTAAATTCAGGAGGGATGTAAGGAAGTTCTTTACAGTAAGGGTAGTGGATACCTGGAACAGCCTTCCAACAGAGGTAGTGGGGGCAAATACAATGGTGTGATTCAAAGCTGCCTGAGACAGGAACAAGGGAATTGTAGGGGTAAGGAAAGGGGGGAAGAGATTGTGCTGTAGATCAAGGATGAGGGGGGAAAAGAGGAGGAGTTTTTTTGGAGAGGGTGGTGGATCCTTGGAATGTGCTGCCTGGCAAGTTGATCCAGACTTCCACTATGGAGGGCTTCAAGGGAGGGTGGGACAGATAGAGAAAGAGGGATCGGAACACAAGGAGGGGGAGGTCCTCAGTTCCCAACAGGGGATCTGAGGTTCGAGCAGACTCGATAAACCATAAGGCCTTTTTTTTTTTTTGTTAGTTGTTTAACCAGGAGCAGCACACTAAGCTGAAAGCTTTTTTACAGGAGCAACCTGGGAGCACAGACTTGCTCAGGGTCACACAGTATGCAAGTGGAAGCTGTGGGATTTAAACCCAGGTCTGGCTTGCTGGATGCCACCAGATTTGCAGCTCAGAGCCTTAAAGCACTGTGCTATACTGCCTTCAGATCTGCTGGCAATTAGTATGTTAGTATGTTAAGTAGGTTAGTATGTTAGTATGTTAAGTAGGGTCTACAGCAACAAAATGGTTAAAAAAGAAAGAAAGAAAACGGGCCGACTGGATGGACCCGGTGGCCCTTATCTGCCATCACATTCTATGTTTCTATGTTCCCCCACATGTCCCTTGCTCCCTCATTCTCTTCCACTGTATTTAACTCCAGTACTGCCAAGAATACATCTCTTAGAGTGCGGTCAGACTGAAAACAAAAAGTACTGCCAAGAACACGTCCATTAAATTGCAGTCAGACTCAAAACAAAAAAAAGAGGTTTTCATCTGTTGGCATACTACTACATACTATGTGTGTATGTGTTGCGGGGCAGCCACTCGGTCATGCTTTCACAAACAAACTACAACTGCAGATGCCACAAAAAAGACAAATGTCCTCAAACAAAAAAAAAAAGAGGCATCATTTTTCTAGTAGACTGAAGAACTATTTTGTAGTTAGTTCAGATAGTTCTAGCTGTTTTTACATATGTAAACATATTTAATTTCAGAAACATACTGTATTTTAAAAAAATAAAGCCCATTTTATAAGCGCAATAAGACACTCCAGGGGAGTTGCACTGAACAAAGCACTTGGCCTGCAATCTCGAGCCTTACTATATCCCTGGACATGTGATTAGATCTGTTCAATGTACCTCCTGTCATGTTTTACTGCTTACACAAACCATTAAAAAATTAAAGTAGACACTGGCCCATCACCACCAAGTTGCCAAATCTGCTGACACTGGCTTAACCAAAACCATAAGCTAAGACTAACATCCTTCGACGTTATCTGGTCTTCCTTCCTTAATTTAAAGAAATAAGTTTACAACTGCCAGATTGGAAGTTGTTTGGTTGAAAGTCTTCGTTTCTTGTTAGGGTCTGAAATAAGAAATATTCATTAAATCTCATATATTGTTGATTTTGCATTCTCTTCATTTTTTTATATGTATGACTTATTTGTCTGATGTACTGAAAAGATCAATAAAATATTTAATGGAAAAAACACAACTAAAAAGTCAAAGTCACCAAATATTTTGACACTGCAATTGCTGGCAAAATTGGCCACCTAGCCAGAGCCTTCCCAGTCATTGACACTGACGGAGAGCTGCTGGGAGTCAGCAGTCCAGATCTCTACTCTCAAAAAGGTATGGTGAGTCTAAAGATATATCCAGCATTCCAGCAAAACAGGTGGCTTCAGCCTCAATCTTAATGTCCATCCATAGATGCGCATTTTGTAGGGGCGGGCGAAAGCTGCAAATTCCGCTTTTGTGGAACTTCCATGAAATTTTGGAAATTTCATGGAAATTGCGGAATTTTCGCCATTGGCGAAACTGAGATTTTCCACGGATTTTCGCCAAGTTCTGCAGACTTTTTTTTTTGTGAACTGCAGAAAAATGCATATAAACTATGGAATTTATTCTATCCACAGTTTAATGAATTGTCAGGGAATGAGCGCCTGCTTGTACAACCATGCAGTCATTCACTGACAATTCAGTGGGCCACTGGTAGTGGAGGAGAGAGGAGGGCTGCGCTGGTGGCCCACTAAGGGCAGGGTTGGGGGGAGCGAGGTGGTGGCAGATGAACTGTCAGGGTGGGGGTTGGGGGGTCCACTAGACACCAGGGAATTGGGATCTTTTTTTTTTATAAGGGATTGGGGATGGGGAGGTCCACTAGACACCAGGGGATACTGGGATGGGTGGGGATGAGTCAGTGGACTGCCAGCTGTTTTTTGGAGGATTAAGGAATCCAGGATATGGAGGGGGGTCCACTAGACATCAGGGAAATAAAATGTTTTGAGGGGCCATAATCGGTGGTTGAGGGGGGCCACTAGAAATCAGGAGGATCCAAGGAAGGAATTGGAGGTATTTACTGGGACCCCTGAAGAGTCGGGGGTGGATTAATGAATTAAACTGTGGTTAAAAAAAGCCTCAGAACTGACCACTGGCAGTGATCCTTTCTGCGGACTTTTTTCCACAGTTTAATAAATTATCCCACAGTTTGTATATTTATTCCATAGTTTTCAGGTGGAATTTCCGTGAAAATGATTTCAAAACTTTTGTGGAACAGAAATTCGCACTTTTGCCAAAATTCCACCAGCGGTAATGTTTTTTTGCAATCCTCTAGTGTTTTGCCTTTTGAACTCTTCTGGGTGGGGGGCAGGGAGGGGTTTAGCATGATTAATTGATACCATAATGGTTGAAATGACCCCCACCATTAACAGGATGGAAAAACAGCATCATATCCCCAACACCAGCAGTGGCCTTCAATGTCCTGTCAGCCAAAGAAGCACTAGATACTGGCGGGGAAGGGGACCCATTAAGGAATTGCAACAAATATCAAATATCTGAGGAAAAATGATGAAATGAACAATAACATAAAAATAGCAAGAACAAACCAGTCGATAGACAGCTGTAAAGTGGAAAAACTCACGAAAGGGGTCAAACTGAAATTGGCGAAATCGTAAGCCTTTTTATTGTGTTTCCCCAATGTGCATGGCATCTTCTTGCAAGTTACTGTCCATAGTTGAGAAAATGTGGCAGTAATTCAAACAGCTAAGATCTCCACAGTACCCTTTATTCCCCCAAATGCTTCATTTTACTCCGACTAAACTATAATGGATCGAGGGAATGCAAAGTCTAAATACTTTAAAAGGTGTTTAAACAAAAACTCCTCATCCCCCGACTCTTTCTGGAGAGTGGTCCATTCCCTCATTGACCCTCCAGCCCAGTCGGCTTCACCCGTCTTGAAACTTAATGGCTCAACTATTTCTGATCCAACCTCTGTAGCTGAAACTTTCAATAAGTTTTTACGACCTGTGCCCTCACCAACCCCCACCCACCCTCTGTCTCTTCCTTTTTCCCATCTCAGGATAGCTTCAATTTTTCACCAGTTTCCCCTCAAGAGGTCCTTGGCTCGCCTACTCAATCTCTCCTTTTCATCCGATACTGTACCACAGGCATGGAAGGTTGCTAAAGTGCTACCCCTCCACAAAGGTGGAGACCCTTCTATCCCAGGAAATTTCAGACCAGTCTCCCTCCTCCCTGCCCTTGCCAAACTGCAGGAATCCCTTGTACACACTAGGCTGCTTGATTTCTTATCCTCCACCAGTCATCTCTCCCCCTTCCAATGTGGACTTAGAGAACACCACTTAACCATATAGTCCTTACTGCGGGTTACCCTGGGAGAGTGGTCCCTGGGATGGACCTGTTCCCATTGATGGTGTTTCCCTGCTATCTTGTCCCAGGCCGTAGTGGCCTGAGAGCCCGGTGAGAAAGCTGGTGACTGGAGGGAGGGACCCCTGTTGCTCATGCTGCAAGGCTTTCTTTTGTCATTGCTGGATCATAAGACTGGACTTCAGGCAGGAATCACAGGCAAGGACAGAGAGACTAGGCCTGAGGCAGCAGACACAGAAGTCGCAGTCATCTGTCGTTGAAATCTTCCTGGAAAAATAGTTCTCAACATAAACAGTCTAAAGGAACCACTTTGCATAAAAGTGATCCCAAGAAGAGAGAAAATATTGATAAGTAAAATTCTTGGTGGTTAACTGAATGACAAAGCTTCCGCGGAGTCTGTGATAAATGATCGACGGCGGGAAAAAATCTGAGGAGGAAGCGTGGCCACCCATAGAAACATAGAATCTGATGACAGATAAGGACCACTTGGCCCACCTAGTCTGCCCATTTTCCCTACTTATTTCCAATCTGCAGATTCTAAGTGATCTGCGGGCTTATCCCCTCTTTCCTATTGCCAGGGGTTCCTTATGTCTATCCCATGCCTTCTTGAATTCCCCTATCATTTTTGCTGCCACAACCTCTGCTAGTAGGCTGTTCCATGCATCCACCACCCTTTCCATAAAAAAAAACTTTCTCATGTTACCCCTAAGTCTACCCCCCTCTATTCTCATATCATGGCCCCTTATTCTTGAACATCTTCTTTTCTGAAATATGCTACCCTCTTGTACCTTATTTATACCCTGAAGGTATTTAAAAGTCTCTATCATATCTCCCCTCTTTCTCCTTTCTTCCAGAGAGCACATATTGAGGTCTGCTAGTCTTTCTTCATTTGACTTTTGATGTAGCCCCTGCACCATTTTTGTTGCCCTTTTCTGAACTGCTTCTGCTTTGTCTATGTCCTTCCAGAGATGCAGCCTCCAAAACTGGACACAGTACTCTAGATAAGGCCTCACCAATGTTCTGTACAGTGGCTTCACCACCTCCTTCCTTCTGCTGGAGATACCGCTCCCTATGCACCCCAGCATTTCACTGGCTCTCCTCACAGCCTTCTCACATTGCTTGGTAACCTATAAGTCATCAGATATGATCACTTCCAGGTCCCTTTCCTGTTTAGTGGCCGTCAGTAACCCCCCCCCAACATGTATTCCTCCCCCGCATTTCTATGTCCCAAGTGCATGGTCTTGTACTTTTTTGCATTGAATCTCAGCTGCCACACCCTTGACCACTCCTTGAGTCTGCTTAGATCCTTTTTCATTTTCTCCACCCTTCCTAGGGTGTCCACCCTGTTGCAGATCTTCGTGTCATCTGCAAAGAGATGTACCTTCCCTTCCAGCCCTTCTTCAATGTAGGTTATGATGACATTAAAGAGGACTGGTCCCAGCACTGATCCTTGGGGGACCCCACTGGTCACCCCCCTCTCTTTGGATTGGACACCATTCACCACCATCTTCTGTGTCCTATTACTCAACCAATTTCTGACCCTGTTTCCACCCTGAGACCCACCCCAGGTTGGCCAGCTTGTTCACAAGCCTCCTATGTGGGATGGTGTCAAAGGCCTTGCTAAAATCCAGGTAGCCAGGTGGTTAGACCACATTTCTAGTATTGTGTACAGTACTGGAGACCGCACTTGAGGAGGGACATACAGCTCCTGGAGAGGGTACAGAGGAGGGCTACCAGGATGATTCGAGGCCTGGGAGAGTTAACATATGAGGACAGACTTGAGGAGCTTGGCCTGTTTTCATTGGAGGAGAGGAGAGACAGGGGGGACATGATCGAGGTCTTCAAGTACGTCAACGGACTATATAGGGTAAACACAGAGGAGATCTTTAGACTAAAGGAGGGCGGTATCACCAGAGGGCATGGTTTGAAGTTGGAAGGTGGAAGGATGAGGGGTGAAAAGAGGAGGAGATTTTTCACTGAGAGGGTGGTGGATCCTTGGAACGCGTTGCCTGGCGAGCTGGTCCAGATTTCCATGGTGGAGGGCTTCAAGAGAGGATGGGACAGATACAGAAAGGGAATGTATTGGAAAACAAGGGGGGGAGGACCTCAATTCCCAACATGGGATCTGAGGTTTGAGCAGACTCGATAAACCGGAAGGCCTAATCTGCTGGCAATTAGTATGTTAGCCCATGTCCACTGCCACTCCCTGATCAACTTCCCTAGTCACCCAGTCAAAAAAAATCTATCAGATTAGTTTGACAAGTCCTTCCTGCTGTGAATCCATGCTGCCTCAGATCCTGTGATCTGTTGGAATCAAGATATGCCACCAATCTTTCTTTTAGCAATTCCATTCCCCATCACCAAGGACAGGCTGACTGGCCTGAATTGCCTGCCTCCTCCCTGCTCCCACTTTTGTGGAGATGGACTACATTTGCCCTCCTTCAGTCCTTTGGTACCACCCCTGTTTCCAGTGAGCTGTTGAAAAGGGCTGTCAGCGGTGCTGCCAGCACCTCCCTTTGTTCTCTTAATACTTTGGGATGTATTCCATCCGGCCCCATTGCCTTGTCCACTTTCAGCTTTGCGAGCTCCTTTAGAACTCTCATCTTCCATAAATGGACTGGTGTCCACCTCCCTTCCAGTGGTGCTTCTAATTCCTAACTGTGGTCCCTTCCCTTCCCCTTCTTCTGTGAATACTGAACAAAAATATTTGTTCGGTATTTCTACTTTTCCTTGGTTTTCCTCTGCACACTCACCTCCTTCCTTTTTCAGTCTCACAATACCTCCCGTAGTCTTTTTTCTTTCACTAATGTACCTGAAAAAGTTTTTGTCTCTTTTTGTTGTTGACTGGGCTATTTTTTCTTCTCTTTGCACCTTGGTGCTTCTGACTGCTTTCCCTGCCTCGCTCTACTTTTCAGGATATAGTTCCCTGTCTTCCTCCCTCTGAGATTCGTTGTACTTCCTGAATGCCACCCTTTTTGCCTGTACCTTCTTGGGCACTTCCTTTGATAACCATAGTGGTTTCTTCTTTCTCTTTGTTTTCGCTTATTTGACTAATGTAATGGCTTGTTGCCTCCACTATAGCTCCCTTAAGACTCGCCCATTGTTTCTCTACCCCCCTTTTTCTCCTTCCCTGGCAGCAATTTCCTAAGACATTCCCCCATCTTTGCAAAGTCAGTTCACCTGAAATCCAGGACCCTTGCTTTCATGCAGTTTGTCACCTCCGCTGTTCCCACATTGAACCATACCGTACTGTGATTGCTTGATCCCAGGTGGCTATCCACTCTTACATTTGTAATACTGTCCCCGTTGGTGAATACCAGGTCCAATATTGCTCCTTCTTGGGTGGGCTCTAACACTAGCTGTTTGAGACAGGCCCCCTGCAAGGCATCCATGATGTCCCTGCTCCTGGCTGTGGCTGCAGCATGGTTGCCTCAATTGACATCCAGCAGACTGAAGTCTCCCACCAGCAGGACTTCCCCTTTAGATGTCATTCTGTGGATGGCTTCTACAAGTACCCTTTCAGCTCTTCCTCTTGTGCCGGAGGTCTGTAGATCACTCCAATGTGCATGGCAGTGCAATTTCTCGTTTCCAAGGTGATCTACAGTGCCTCCATCTCTTCCTGCCTCCCCTGTATCTAGGTTGCTTTAATTCCCTTCCTGAGATAGATAGCCACACCTCCTCCCTTTTTAACCACTCTGTCCCTCCTTAATAGAGTGTAACCTGGTATGGCTACATCCCAATCATGGTTCCCAATGAACCATGTCTCAGTGATAGTGACAGCGACAATGTCTAGGTCTGTTTCTGCCATCAAGGCCGCTAAGTTTGGGATTTTAATTCCCAGGCTGTGGGCATTCATGCATATAGCCTTCCAATTTCTGCTGCTTCCTCTCCTAATGGTTCCCTTCCTCACCCCATGTCTTTCCTCTGTATCCCTCCTGTTCTTACTCCCATTTTGCCTTGTTTTTGCCATTTTACCTGTTTTGTTCTTAGGCATCTTTTGTGATTTCTCAAACTTAGGTTCCTCTCTACTGACTATTTTATTTTGTGGTGTGGGGGCTGTTTGCATCACTCTGCTTGCTCCTGCCTCCCCCCCCCCTTGGCTAGTTTAAATGCTTGCTGATAAAACATTTCAACCTCTCACTGAGGATCCTGGCTCCCCCCTGGATAGATGCTGGCCATTGCTCCTGTATAAGCCTGCATCCCTCCAGAGGACCCTCAGTCCCCAATGAAGCCAAATCCCTCTGTTCTGAACCAGTCCTTCAGCCATGCATTGAATCTCTTGGTGCAGAGTACCCTGTCCTCCCCATTGTCACTTGACAAACAACATCTCCGGAAAGGTTACAGAGCATGCCACCTAAGACCCCTCCCTAACTCCCTGGACCACTCCTGCACTACCCTAACCTCATCACTAGCAAGGTCATTTGTCCTCAGGTGGAAAATGATGTCTGGTTTCCCTTCCCATCCTGCTGCCCCAGCGATCCTGAGGATGCACTTTCCATCCCTCCAAGCCATAGTACCGGGTAGGCACTTCACCTCCCTCACACCCCCCTGCCCCCTGGTCTATCCCCTAATGATAGAGTCTCCCACCAGGAGTTGCTTCCTGTTCCTCTGGAGTCCTTTGCCTCCTCCCCCCAGGGTCTCCACTGTGGAGGATCCCCACATCCTCTTTGGTCACCACTGCTGGTGCCCCATTGGGGCAGTCCTGCCCTGCTAGAGCAACAAAGGAGTTATGGAGTGGAACCATAGGAGGGATGTGCCTCTGCCTCACCTCCCTCACCGTTCTGGAGCCCACCGTAGTCCAGTCCCTTCTCCTTCTTGTCAACTGTTGAGACAGCAGGGGTGGACTTGGTGGTCTCTGGGTGGGGGAGAAGGTCTCTCCAAACCTAGCCAACTCAGCCTGGAAACAAGCCACCTCTGCCCTCAGCCCTGAGAGGTGCCTGCAGATGGGATTGTACTGCAGTCTACAGAAAGTCTCCCTGAAGACTGCCACCCCACATCTGCTGCACTGCACCACTCCTATCATGTCTGCTTGTGTCCTGTTTGTTTTAGCTTTGTCTTTTTTTTTCTTTCTCCCTCCTCCCTTTTCCACTTTTCTGTAGTGTTTAACATGCTTGCCTTTGTGCCCTATAGCTCAGAATCTGTGTGTTCCAGCAAATCCTCCCTTCCTGCCTCCACAGGAATTACTAACTGTCAATCAAACCCCAGTGCCTATAGAACTGGAGCTAACCCCCAGTGGGTGGGAGACAGAGTACTATCGTTCATGTGAGAGTGTAATGTTGTGTGTTGTGAGTCCCCAAGTGCCACTTGCTTGTTCCCTTTCCCCTTCTGCATTTGCTTTAGCTTCCTTAGCTTTTTGCTCCAGTGCCTCACTGGATACATTTTGAGGTTTCAGAGGATTGAGGGCTGACTGTCAGTCCTGTCCTCCAACTCTCTATGCTTATATAGGGTTGTGATGATGGCACATGACGTCAGTATGGGCGGCCCCTAGTAGACTGCTATAGAAAAAGCTTCCATGGGATCCTAGCGCCTGACAGCTAAGTTCCATAAACGTGACCTGATGAAAGAGATACCCCTGAAGAAGATAAACTTATCATGACTTTTGAATTTTACCACAAAAACAATATTGTCTGTAAGAAAATCGATACACAGGGGATAACCATACACTATATATAAGACGAATTGTGTCTAAATAAGTTTTTCAGAGATTTCTCAAAAGTGACAGACTTACTTTACACACACTTTTCATTGTTAGCACCTGTTACCACAAATAGTAAAGCAACATATACTGTAAGTTTCCTTAAATCATTGAAAATCAGGGCATGGCCTACAGTATGGTATTCATTAGGGGAAGAGTTACATAACTTTCCCTTTCTGGATTCCCAAACGTCAAACCCTAAGGACATGATGGAGTTGGATGGGAGTGCTCTTAGTTCTCCTAGGCCAGGTGTAGTGAGCAATGAGTGCTGTATCCCCCCAGTCCCAAAAACTGGGCTGGAAATACAGACAAATTTCTATTGGTAACCCATGAAGTGAACACATGAGGAAGGGCGCCATCCGTTACGGTGACACCTTCCCGGCGCAATCCACTCACAGCAACGGAAGGTAGGGGCGACCGGATGAGGGGTGGGTGAACTAGGCGACAGGATGTACGCTGTATGTACGCGGGCAGGGGGGTGGGAGTGAGCGGGGGCTGGGAGGGGGTGGAGAGGCTGTAGGGGGTGGCGCTGCGGTTGCCAGTCGGGCTGCGTCATGGTGTCAGGGGTTGGCGAGTGGCTGAGGTACTTGGT
Organism: Neoceratodus forsteri; assembly: GCA_016271365.2. NCBI lineage: Eukaryota > Metazoa > Chordata > Ceratodontiformes > Ceratodontidae > Neoceratodus > Neoceratodus forsteri. The sequence goes on from JADMNL010000027.1 coordinate 168,709,269, forward strand.
TCTGGTCTGTGCTGGTGCGATTTTTATTGCACCCGGCCCAAACCTTTTTATTTTTACTGGTTTCACCCCCCGGACATGCACTCCCCTGGGCTGAGAATGCTTAGGTAGGGGGGGTGCAGGAGGCGGAAGCCTCCCGCGATGGGGGTGGGGGCATAAGCCCCACAGAAAAGCAGTAAAAATATGTCCTGATGCCATTGTGCTGGTGCACTGGGGTTGTCAGAGTGCCGAAAATGTGTCTGGCACTCTGACTGAGCGATAACGGTGATCGCCTTTAGGCATTCGCCGTTATCACATAGACCCATTTCTATTTACAGTATTTGTAATGTTTGTGTGTCCTGAAGGGTGGGTTATATGGACCTTTTTCATTTACAGGATGAGGAGAAAAATCCTGTACTTATAGGCTATGTGCCATGGGACATCTACTTCCCCCTAGTGCTGCACTGCAGTGTCAGTATTGGTTACTAGCCCAAGTTCCTTGTATGGGACTAGAATCCACAACCTTCTGATCTTCCAGCCCAAGTGGTGCAACCTACTCAGCCTCTAACGCTGATAAGAAAATCTCATATAATACATTTCTGCTTGCATTAATGTTCTATTGATGTCCAACAGACTCTAATAAGAATTTCTCCGACGATAATAAAACACCTGATATAGTGGAGTTTTCCCTTGCCAACTTGGACTTTGGTATAACAGTGTTCCACTGCACATGTGTCAGAATATTAGCAATTTGGACTCTTTATTCAATACTGGAAATTGCACTTAGTGGGGGAGACTTGATCTCTCTGAAGGTGCCAGTATTAGAGATGGACAGTTTGAGTCACAGCTTAACTGTACAATACACGCCTTAGTGCAGATGCCTCATACCTGCACTCTTATTTCCCCACTTGTATGCAGTACAGAGAACTGATGCCTTCCAAGGGCTGCAAAGACTGCTATGTATGAGATACTGCAGCTGATGTGGGAATGTAAGCCAATTAAATCATGATATTTTAAGAACACTTTGTAAGAAGTAGAAAAAAAGAACAATACGTAACCAAACATTTTCAGTTGCAAACTGAAGTGAAAATTGTTGGTTTGGGATTACCTACTTCAAAAGCTTTGACTGCTCTGCTGTCCAAATGGCAAAAGTGAACGACAACACCATGTTTTAATTACAAAGCGCCTCCACTGAGTGGGAACCCTAGAGAAAATGAAACGCTATTTAATTTGCTGCTAGCCGGCATTAAATATACAGAGAAATGCTTCCCCTTTAGGAGGCCTCTTGTTCTGTCAGAAAGTAAAGAAGAAAGCAGGTGCAGTGCACGAAAGTACTAGGGACCCTCCTGTGAGAAGCTAGACTCATTTATAAGATTGCTGTGTGTGTGTGTGTGTGTGTGTGTGTGTGTGTGTACTCATTTCTGTTAAGCATAGAATGCTGTTAGATGGTTAGAGAGCTCTAAAAAAGTGAATACTATTTTTAAGCAGTGAGGCACAAAGGAGAGGGGCACTGTCAGACAATCTCACCCCCTGGTAGTCTAGTGGACCCCCCCACCCACCTTTGTGAATGAAAGCTCACAGTACACACTGCAAGCCCATGTCGACCAATGGTATTGTAGTGCATACTGTAAGCTGCCATTCTGCGTCAGCTCAGTTGGCGGGCAGCCATGGAGGTATGCGGGTGGGCTGTGCTGCCTGCCGACTGCATGGCCATACTGGGACAGGGAGAATGGGGTGGGGTGTGAGTTCCGCAGTGGGTGGGGGGTCCACTGGACTACCAAGGAAATCCGGAGCTCAGTGGTTTCATTTATGATCGGGGCTGGGAGGGGGGCCACTAGCCTACCCAGGCAATTCAGGATTTTATTAAGTATACGGATGGGGCTTGGGGTTGGGAGGAGGTACCACTGGACTAAAAGGGATGGGAGGGATTATTTTATTTATACGGATGGGGATCAGGGATGGGGGGGCCACTGGACTACCAGGGAGACAGGGATTGTGATATCTTATGTCACGCTCGCTGCTAGCCACCCAGGGGCTGGTGGCTGTTGTGCTGCACTGTGCAGTACAGCAGCCCGCCTGTGGGTGGCTAGGAGTTAGACATGTTTCTTCTATGCCCAACTTTGTGTGGCACATCTCTGAGATATGTGGGCAGCTGCGATGCACATCTCAGATAAATATTACGATGCGCCACACATTCATGGGAACGCCCCATCCAGATGTGCTGCATACATTATCATTGCACTATGGCACATCCGGAGTTGTACTGTGCATCCCGTCCTTTTGAATATGGTATAGGGGCACAATTCAGGGATGCACCAGCACAATTGAATTGCGCCAGGTGCATCTGCTTTGAATGTCTAGGCACATAAGTCTAATTAATTATTCATAAGACAAACGTGCACTCTAATTGGCTGCTGTGCTGAACATTAATCCCTTAGAAATGTCCGGTACAGATCAGAGTGGCACCAGTGTTCGTAAACTCTTTCAAAAAAACATTTTTCCCTGTTTGTAAAATGATTAGACTTATAATCACAATAATGACCTCACAGCTGGTCATTTCCTTTTGAATAATGACTGGCTAGGCGGGGCTGGCTCAAGGCGGCCCTTTCAACCAGCCGGTCATTAATCACCTAGAAATGGCTGGCTGTTCTGTCAGTATTGCTTAACTGTAGTCCTTCAAGATGTATCATCTCACTCCCAAGTTCATCCTGGTTAGTGTCCTGACAAGTGTCAGCAACATAGATACACAATGCTACATATTCATGTAACCAGCCTGTCTCCTCAGCCGGCTAGAGGCAGATTATCTGACAGCACTCAAAGGTTCGGCCAGACCCTGAGAGCTGTTCTGTGTGGAGTGGGGAATTGCCGGAGACAGGATGCCTGGATGTTCATGCTGTGAGTGGCCTTCCTTTACTAACAGCAGTAAACTAGAGCACGAATATGCATCGTTCTGCCTTTCCGCCAATTACTTATATAGATGAAAGCACTTGGGCAGTTTGGGCTTTTCCTGGGGAACAAAGGAAGAGAGAGGAGCAGTCCAGCCTCTCTAGCTGTGACTGGGCCTTGGAGGCCTGCAGTCCTAGGGATGGCTGGCACTGCAGAGTGCCTGGGATTGGGTGACACTGTTCCCCTTGTGCCTGGTCTCCAAAGAAGATCATCGGGAGCAACTGGAGGGATGAAGTCCCCAGGGACTCCCCTCAAGAGGTGCAAAGACCTCTGCACCAAAAAGCACAATTGGGACAGTGGTGGGCCACCCCTGAAGGGAGGTCACCTGAACCCTTGCGGGTTCAGTCCCAGTAGCAGTAGGGAGACAGAGAAATGCGAGAAGTCTGTGTTTGAAACAACACTTTGTAAGTTCACCTTGGTAAATAGAATGCTCAATGTGCAAAGCCCTAGGCAGTTCATATTAAAGCCTCTGGCTGGTAGCCAAATGAATGCACATCAGGTAGGAGGGGGGCCTTGCAAGGGCTGGGGTTGGTAAGTCCCTGTGTGAAGGGCCAGACATAGGAATCTGCTTTTTGGGCCACAAGAGCTATCAGTGAAGTGTCAAAATGAGGCACACATGGCCAGACCAACCATGTTTTATGCACTGAATTGTGATATCATAATGCTGATATGCTTTTATATTTGTTGTCCTACTGGGCACATTAAGATATGTGCCAGCACAGCTTGTGCCCTGGGAAAGTGCTTTCCCTAGCTAGGGAGTGTGCCACTGCACAAATGATCTTGGGAGTGCCAGGGCTCCAGGGACCCCACAAGGGGAGGTTAGGTTTTGTAGGGTTGAGAAAGACCCAGTAATTATGCAATGTATAATTATGCCCCTTTAGCTCAGGGGGTAGGCCTGAAACAATTCTAGTGGTGGGGTGGGAAAATAGGCCCCACCAGCGGCTGAGTGCCATTTGTCCAGTGTATAGTAGCAGCAGTAGTAGAACTGGATGCACACTAGTGGTGGGAGGAGATATGAAAGCCCCAGTAGTACAGTAAAGTGATGCATTTGCAGGGCATGGCTGAGGTAAAGAGTACACTGTAGTGTGTGCAAGTACCATCATGAAAGAAAAGATTTATGGCCAGGGAATACCCCTAGATCTGTGTACTATCTGGTAGCTACTTTAATTAACACTACCCTATGCTTGATCCCAGCTCTGGTATGGAAAATTTAGTTTGTGTGTGTCTCATGTTAATGGTGCCCCAGAGTATGGTTTTAAGGTGCCCCTGATTCCTATCACACCTGACACATGATGGCAATGTGACTGGTGTTGTTGAAGTACTGGTAGTCATGGCATAAGGTAGGCACTGTCATGGACAACATGCCATCAATCAGTACTAGACACAGGAGGGTGATCTGGCCCTCACACATGGGGGCTCATCCGGGATTTTGAGGATGGTGGAATTATCGTGCACCACTCTCTGGGTACCCCGAAACCTTCCACACCTTTTGCAGTTTATTTGGTGTAGATTGGTTCAGAAGCTACTAAGTTATGTAACCCACATTAAAATGGCATTGTGTGACTGGAGCCTGCAGTCTGGAAGCCTGCCCTGCTATGCAAATGAACAAGGTTAAAAGAGGGCCTGCATGCTGGTTGCATGTGTGAGGAGCAGCTAACACATCAGAGATGCAACACAACAATTCTGTCAGCAACCCAGAGATCAAGGAGGAAGGCCCCAGCAGATTGGTGAAAGCAGCAAGACAAAGCAACAAGAAGACCGAAGAGCAGCATATCCTCCTACCCTTCCCACTGACCTGAGGACAGCAAGGATTCAGCATCAGCTGCAGCAATTGTGCCCCAGGAGTCAGTGGGCACATGGATTACAACTTACCCTTGCTGCTGCTTGTCCAGAAGAGGGACACCCATTCAAGGACCCCTACCCACCCTTTGTTGTGCAACCACAACAAAGGACTCCTGCCTCGAATCCACCCTCCAGAGATTCAAACCATGTACCTTTTAAAGTTGCTCCATGTTCTAAGCACTTTTAAAGGTTTTTTGGATCACACAATCAGGGACAGACTTCTTTACAACACTCTCTTTTTAAGACTGCACTGAACAGAGTAACATAGTAGTTGATTGCAGATAAGGACTGCTAGGCCCACCTAGCCTCCCATATTCCCTGCCTGCATCAGCCTCTGCATGACATACAGCTCACTCCAATACCATGTGTGACCTCCAGTCCCATGATACTTGGCAAACTTCACCTGACAGCCCCACTTCACTGGTAAAGTTGACAAATCTGCCATTTGCAAACTTAGCTGTGTACTGCAAATTGGAAATTCATTGGATGGATTAATTTCGCAACTATATCTGCCACACGAAAGTGGCCAGCTTTGCATCCCTCTGCTGATGGTGTACTGCAAATGTGGATCAAAACTGCATCTTAGTACATGACAAAATGAAATGTGGATTGTGCAGAAAATATAAACACACTGGCTTGAAGTGCAGAAATGTCTTTAAATATAATCTTTGCGAAGAAGGTTGCTGGGCTTACTGTTACTGTCACTGTCAATGGACATCCCGTAAAGCGGAAGAAACTTGATCAGAAGCATCTCCTAACCCAGGCCCAGAAACGTAGCATTTAAAAAAGTCAGATGCCAACAAAAGTATCTGGCACCCTGACGGATGGAAGGAAATTATGGATTCCACTGAAAGTGGATACAAACTCGCAGCATGAGGAAAATCCAGCAGGCCATCTATATGTTTCACACACAGCAGCACCTCATACTAAAGAAGGCTAACACAGTTGGATATGAAGATGCCTCCAACAGAGCCAAAACCAGAGATAAGCAGCTAAGACAAAGGGAATGCTTCCATAGACATGGAGGAGCCCAGTGACAGGTTTAACACCGGTAATCCAGAAAAGGAAGCCCATTAGTCAAAAAAAAAAAAAAAAGTGCAAAGAGTCGTGGAAGAAACAACTGAATTTACCCATAGAGAACAATTTCAGACCCATTGGTACCAGGAGAATGGGAGACTCGGAGGAAGGGGGATAATCAGAATCTTATGTGGCCTCTTTTAAGATCCTGCAGTTCTCAGACAATGAAGAAGGGAAAGCAAAAGGTACTGCACCTTCTACAACAAGACGATCCAACAGCAGAAAGCACAGTTCCTTGAAAAAGATTTTTCATTTTTTTCCACAATGTGGTGTGGCCTATTCCATCTGCAACTTGCATTCCTGGAAAGAATTAATATGAATTAGAGTTTACGAGTGGAGCCTATTGAAGTCAATAGCATCAGATCTGCCCCTTCCCCAAAAAAAGAAGGCTTATTACTTATCCCTTTCTTTAGTTCACACCCTTGATGGTGCTGTGATTGAGGAGGTATCCTCCTTCAAATGGGACAGGACATTTGTGCTAATTGGCAGCAGTTGGTAATGTACTAAGAAATGAAGCTTACCTCCACCTGAGCCATATTCGACCATCCTTGAATAAACACTCATGTGAGAAACTGTGTTTTCAATTGTTTTCTTTTTATGGACAACACTCTGCACAGCTCTCGTCATGCAACCAGTAATTTAGGGGTTTTACTACATTATGGTTTGTGTACAGAATGCTAAGCATGAGCTGTTGTCCTATCAGAACTATGCTAAGAGTTGTGTGTGCAAATCGTGACAGAGTTAAAACTCCAGATCACTGATTCTATGAAAAGAACTGTAACAGAATGCTGCCCATAAAACCAGAACAATACAAAATACAGTTTTTCACATCACTTTTTATTCATGTACAGTTACATATGAATCACTTCTTTATTTATTTATTTATTTGTTTTGGCTACCAGCTAGCATGCCATCGGTCCTCCCCCTGCCACCTGGATCCCTCTAGATTTAGTCTTCGCCCCTGGAGTACACCCTGGCTTACCCCCAAGGCAGGGCCATCAAAAAGGGGGCACGACTCCCCAATCAGAGACTGAAGCGGATCCGGGGGCAGAGTTCCTCAGTCCACAGCATGGGACTCAGTGTGGGCGACATCCTCCTGCTCAGCCTAGTAATTTTTGGTATGCTAATTCCTCAGGGAGGTAAGGCATACAATGACATGATGGTGCATGGCAGTACATCTGCCACACACCCCAAGCTTGTAAGCTCCAACTGTCAGAACCCTAGCCTCCACTAGGGGCCAATCGAGCACAAGGTGAAACATAGAAACATAGAATTTGACGGCAGATAAAGACCGCTTGGCCCACCCAGTCTGCCCATTTCCCTACCTAATGGATAAGCTGCAGATCTTAGTTAACCAGCAGCCTACTTCTTTCTACCCCAACCCCCTAGAATTGCCTTATGACTGTCCCATGCATGCATGAATTCAACCACTGTTTTTGACTCCACAACCTCCTCCAGAAGGCCGTTCCATGCATCCACAACCCTCTCTGTGAAAAAATACTTCCTTAGATTACCTCTGAGCCCCCATCTTCAAATTGTGCCCCCTTGTTCTTGAACACCTCTTTTTTTGAAAGATGCTACCCTCTTGGACTTTGTTGATTCCCTTGAGGTACTTGAAAGTTTCTATCATGTCCCCCCTCTCCCTCCTTTCCTCGAGGCTGTACATATTAAGCTCCTTTAGTCTCTCTTCATATGTCTTCCGGTGCAGACCCTGCACCATTTTAGTTGCCCTGCTCTGGACAGCTTCCATCCTGTCTATGTCCTGTCTATGTCCTTGTGGAGACTAGGTCTCCAGAACTGCACTTAGTACTCCAGATGGGGTCTCACCAGTTGTCTGTACAGAGGGATAACAACTTCCTGTTTTCTACTGGTGATGCCTCTCCCTATGCATCCAAGTATCACCCCAGCCCTCCTTACTGCCCTCTCACATTGCTTGCCCACCTTTAGGTCATCTGATATGACTACCCCAGGTCCCTTTCCATTTTTTGTTGTTGGTATCTCCCCCCATTATGTACTCTTCCCCTGGGTTTTTGTTTCCCAGGTGCATTACCTTGCACTTCTTAGCATTGAATCTAAGCTGCCATACATTTGACCATTCCTCTAACCTTGCCAAGTCCCTTCTCATCCTTTCCACCCCACCTTGTGCATCAACTCTGTTGCAGATCTTTGTGTCATCTGCAAAGAGACATACCTTTCCTTCAGTCCCTCTGCAATGTAAGCTTATAAAGACATTGAAGAGACTGATCCTAATACTGAACCCTGGTACCCACTGGTAACCCCCTTTCTTCAAGTGGACTCCATTTACTATTACCCTCTGTGTCCTATTCACCAGCCAATTCTTTACCCAGGCTATCATCTTGGGACCCACTCCCAGGCTGGCTAACTTGTATATTAATCTTTTGTGTGGGACTGTGTCAAATGCCTTGCTAAAGTCTAGGTAGGCTATGTCCACAGCCCCTCCCTGATCTACTACTTTGGTCACCCAGTCAAAGAAATCTATTAGATTCGTCTGGCATGACCTTCCCGCTGTGAATCCATGCTGCCTTGGGTCTTGTGCCCCTCTGGCCTCTAGGTACACGACAATTCCTTCCTTCAGAAGTGATTCCATCATTTTCCCTATCACTGAGGTTAAACTAACAGGTCTGTAGTTTCCTGCTTCTGCCTTGCTCCCACTTTTGTGAAGGGGAATCACATCTGCCCTCCTCCAGTCCTCAGGTACCACCATCCTCCCATGATTTGTTAAAGAGGGTAGTCAGTGGTGTCACTAGTTCTACCCTTAGTTCTTTTAGAATTCTGGGATGAATCCCATCAGGCCCCATTGCTTTGTCCACCTTCAATTTTAAGAGTTCTTTCAGAACCCTTTCTTCTGTAAATGGGCTGGTATCAACTTCTGTATCCAGAGTGTTTCTATTGTTTGTTTTAGGTACCTCCCCCTCTTCATTTGTAAATACTGAGCAAAAACTCCTGGGTTGCTTCTGAACCCAGATTGTTGGCGTTGCAAGAGTAACGCTATCGCTGTGCTGGCAGGCCAGCTCATGGATGTCAATTATGTAAAAGGGAACATTATAAACAGCTGTCAACTGGAAATCATTTCCTGTCTTCTTTAAGTACCTATGGGTATGGCTTGACTAACATCTTGATTTTTCAGTGCATACTGACACTATACACCACAAGCTTGGAACACTGTACAGGAACAAAGCAAGTATCCGGCTTCTTGCCTGCCGAGTGACTGTTTTAAAGATATTCTCCCTATTTTTGACTATGGTGACTTAGTCTATAGTGGAGCTCCCGAATCCTTCCTTGCCAAACTGGACCCCTCTTTCACCCTTTTTGTCATTTTGCCTTAGACTGTCCCCCTTTTTGGAGTGTTTCCCCTTGCACCCAGCATGTACATACTGTATATATATATATATATATCCCTCCCTCTCTCACTCTCTCCTCTGCCCTTCCACTCCCCTCTCTCAATGCCAGACACCTTTCCCATTGTGCCTCCTTTATATCCAAATTTTGGTTTGGTTCCCTTCCCTCCTACTTTACATAGACTACTATCCTCTCCCCCTTTTTCCTCTTACTGTCTGCCCAGTAATATTTCCCATTCCCTCTCTATTCCTCCTAAGAAATCTACTGTTGGTCAGTCTGCTTTCTCATATCACTTTCCTAAACTCTGGTCCTCCCGTCCTCTGTCTATCCACTCTGCCTCTTCTGCTTTCTCCCTTAAGTCTCTGATTTTTGAGTTTTCTACTCCCACCTACAACTGTCCATGACCCTCTACCTCGTCACTTCATTCCCCGCCCCCACTGTATTGTCCTGGACATTTTGCTTGCTTCACCCTCCTTTTATAGCTGTATGAGTATTTCCCCCTGCCTGTCAAAACTCAGTTTTTATCTACTAGATGTACCTGTTGCACTGATTGCCTTACACTATTTATAATGATGCTCCTTTGATATACTGTATTTCTGTATATGACTTCTAGTTATGTAATGTTGCTAATACTACTCGTATTTTTCCTTCCCTTGAAATATCTCCATTACCCTTCACCCTCAGAATGCATCTGGAAATGAGCTGCTAGCAGCTTAGCATGCCTTTCCTGGTGAACCTTTTTAAATAAATAAATACTTTCAATAGCCTAAAAGTTTGCCAGTCAACATGTACCTACTGCAGGAAACAAGGTTACTTTCCATAACTGACATCTCACTCATTCCCCTACACTGGATGTGGGGTGACTCATTTTGGCCCTACGGACAGCAAGCCTATGATGGGGTAAGTATTCCTTTTCTAAGGCCGGCAAATTGTGGTAGATAGATTATTTGATAGCTTCCCCAGTCAGGAGCTACTTTTAAACATTACATATTCTGGGATGGAATGTAGAATTTTGAATATATACTCCTGTATGCTCCTCAGACCAAAGGTTACAGAATAGGACTCAAAACAAACTTTCTCACACACTGCATGGATGTATTCTATATAAGGCGGGATTAACCCATGACAGGGTATGGGTTTACTGAGCATTAATCCACACCTGGAGGGGTGTGGAGTCACGAGGCGAAGCCAAGTGACTTCAGCCACCCAGGCGTGGATTACTGCTCAGTAAACCCATACCCTAGAGTGGGTTAATCCTCTTATAACATGGGTAATGTTATGTTAGAGTTTTACCTAAAGAAATAGTAAAATAAAGCCATGTGACCATGCAACTGTGGGTATATCAGGGATTAATCGAAGGTCAGGTGACCTGTTTTGGCAAGGTTAGAGGAATGGTCAAATGTATGGCAGCTTAGATTCATTGCTAAGAAGTGCAAGGTAATGCACCTGGGAAACAAAAACACAGGGGAAGAGTACACAATGGGGGATGAGATACTAACAACAACAAAAATGGAAAGGGACCTGGGGGTAGTCATATCAGATGACCTAAAGGTGGGCAAGCAATGTGAGAGGGCAGCAAGGAGGGCTGGGGGGATACTGGGATGCATAGGGAGAGGCATCACCAGTAGAAAACAGGAAGTTATTATCCCTCTGTACCAGGGGTGTAGCCAGAGATTTCAGATCTGCACACCAAGTGGACTCACTGCTAGCACACCCCTCCTCCTTGTTAGTGTGAGCTCCCCACCCCCCCGGGTGTAGCCAAACAATATACAAATGTACACCAGGACTGTGTTTGTTGCCTCATTTGGCACAATAAATACAACTTTTGTATCTCATGACAGTGGTTGTTGCCATGCATGGGTAAATACAAATGCCATGCATTGTTCCGTAAGACACCCACATACCAGCCCAGAGCCTGTAAAGTTGTATTGTCCTTGGGATGCAAAGAGAGTATTAGTGACCCGTCCTTCTAGTTTAGACTCCTATGAATAAAATTATAGAAAGGTTCAGTATTTTCTTTGTTAGTTTTCATGGAAAAAGGAAGCAGTTCAGAGCCTGTTTGCTACCCCCCTTAAATAAAATTGCACACCATGGAGTGCTTGGATTATGCCTGCCTACACCCATGCTCTGTACAGACAGTTGGTGAGACCCCATCTGGAGTACTGCGTGCAGTTCTGGAGACCCAATCTCCGCAAGGACATAGACAGGGTGGAGGCTGTCCAGAGGAGGGCAACTAAAATGGTGCAGGGTCTGCACCGGAAGACATATGAAGAGAGACTTAAGGAGCTGAATATGTATAGCCTCGAGGAAAGGAGGGAGAGGGGGGACATGATAGAAACTTTCAAGTATCTCAAGGGAATCAACAAAGTCCAAGAGGGTAGCATCTTTCAAAAAGAGGTGCATAAGAACAAGGGGCACAATTTGAAGATAGAAGGAGGCGGCTCAGAGGTAATTTAAGGAAGTATTTTTTCACAGAGAGGGTTGTGGATGCATGGAACGGCCTTCTGGAGGAGGTTGTGGAGTCAAAAACAGTGGTGGAATTCAAGCATGCATGGGACAGTCATAAGGCAATTCTAGGGGGTGGGGGTAGGAAGAAGTAGGCTGCTGGTTAACTAGGATCTGCAGCTTATCTATTAGGTAGGGAAATGGGCAGACTGGGTGGGCCAAGCAGTCCTTATCTGTTGTCAAAATCTATGTTTCTATGTTTCTGTTTGGACGAATCGGAAGACAGTAATTTTGGAACCCTGTTATGAGAGGAAATATTCACTGTCTTTTTATTTTCACTATATTCGCTGGTTTCATATTAGCGTGAAAATAAAAGGACTGTGAATATTAAGTGAATCACTATACAATAGCAGCACTAGCATTCCACCAGTGAAAATAAGATGACGTGAACATGTCTGATGTACTTGGAGCGCTAAATATGAGGGGCATGAATTTAAGGTGTTATACAGTATTTTGGTGATGATTTCAATTGCAGACTAGATAGAGGAGGGGGCAGAGGTCTTAAAACTATGAAATGTATTGTGATTTTAATTTATTGAAGAATATAAGCTTTACTGCTGGGCTACAAGATGGCTCATGGTGTCCACCGGGAGGGGGGTCACTCATTTCAGAGGTACACTAAAAACTCATATTGATTACATCTTTGCTTTTCGGAATGTTTCAGTCCAGGTGATGTATATGTTACCACTCACCGGAGGAATTATCCAGTCATCTGGTATTAGGGCATGAGGTTAACAACAACGGATCGGTTAAAGTATGGAAAGGGGCTGAAATTTGACACAGCTGAAAGAAGAACATTTGAGGGAAGAATTGGTAGATGTCTATGCTGCCAGAAGAGTGAAATATATGCATGACAACTGTGTTCAGTGATAGGAGGAGAGGAAAGAGGACCTAAAGAAATTATTTTAAAGGAAAACACATTTCACGGACAGGACAGAAGACCACCATAAATATTTAGCTCTTAAGAAATACAAAATCACCTATACCCCCATAATGCAAAGCTTTTTTTGCATATACATCCCATGATGCTTTGCATTATGGGGGTATGTGTGATTTTGTATTTCTCTGAAACTTGGCTTTACTGCCAATGTCCTTTGGGGTAACCCTTGAATCAACGCTTCTGCACTGTTAATTATTCATGTATTAGGCCATCTTGTTTTGCTCTGCATTGTCTGTTTTTTTTTTTTTTTTTTCCTTTACTCAAAATGTATTCCCTGTTTACCCCTACCTATTGTAATCTCCCTGGTCATACTTGAAAATAGTCATGTCCTGGCTTTGGTACCTACCCGGTAAACAAAAACAAAATAAATAAATACGGTTCTTTGTCTTTTAGCTCTTAAGACTACAGTTATACAGACAGACATCTCTTATTTGGGAGGGAAAGGGTGAGTTTTCTAATATTCATCACATGAAATATGATATGGAAAGGGTAGTCTATTTTAATTTTTTATTTTTAATGCTTGACCAGGAAAGGCACGCTAAGCTGTTAAAGTTTGTTTGCAGGTGAATTCTGGGGGCCGGTTGCATGGACCTGTTTTGCTGACTGGGGAGTAATGGCCATGACACCGGGAAAACTCCCCTGCTCTTCGACAGGGGTGCTGCAGACTTCTTGTTGGAGAGAGTGGTGTTTGGAGCTGGATGGAGACATGACTGCCTGGCTGGAGAAGACTGCTTCCCTCCCCACCCAGAGTACTGAGGAGGCTTGGGGTGTAAGGCAAGATGTTGCTGGCCCTGCAACCTCATCTGTCCATTCTGGTGATGGTGAAATGGATATGGAGAGACCTGTTGAGGAAAAAGCACCTGCACAGGTGTAGGGTCCCAGGATGCAGCTGACAGATGAAGAAAACTTAGAGGGAGCTTATTTGTGGGGAAAAAAGCTTATCTATTTGCTTTACTAGCTGAAGAAGAGGAGAAAATGAAAATATATAGGCAGTAAATTCACAGCAGACAAGTTGGGGACTTACCTGGACAGGTATATCCTACATAGACTGAACCAGTGCCTGCAGCTGACAAAATTGCCCACAGTGATGTGACCGATACTGTAGCTCAGAGTACCAGCATTAATGTGATGGACTTTTCCAGAACAGAGCATGAAATTCTGACCCATAAAATTGTATCCATTACAGATTCCCCTGCAGCTCAATGTCTGATTGTCTGGTACCTGGTAGACCCACCACATCAGCAGGACTGGCTGTTCCCGCCACTGAAACATCAGATCTGCTTCCAGTCTTTCATAATCTACTGCCTGGTTGCCAGAAAGATGTCCAGATGCCTAACAGCAACAAAGCACATAAATCAGGTAGCTGGGGACATCTGAAGGGGACCGCAGCATCAGGAAAAGCTCATGAGGCACTGACATCACCAGGCCATTCCCCTAGCAACCGGGGAAGCAAACTGCCACGTCAGCAGTTATAACAAGCCACTGCAGCTAGTCCTGTGTCAGCTTCAGGTTTAACATTTGAGGAAGTCCTATTTACAGCAGGATGGAGACAAAACAAGATAGGGCAAGGCTGGATGTCTCCGGGGCCAGTGAAAGCATATGACCTGGGGAGAAATTCATTTTTGACGATGAAGCAAATGGGTCAGGAGACGAGGCACAAGACATCTGCAATGCTGAGCAATGGTCACAAGCGCAATTGCTCCCACAGGCAAGTGATTTTCCAACGTGCTTGCCATCTACTTTTGAAAGTTCACAGAGCCCCAAATTATGATGGAATTCTGGCACTGTGCCTGCTAGACACAACGTCGATATAGAGCACCCCCGGCACTGTTCCCACAGTAGTACAGGCTCAGGAGGATATTGTGGATGCAGACTGGATAGTGTTCTTACAGAAGAACTCCCATGAGTGCACGGGGGTGTAAACAGAGGGACGGTCAGTACTGAGGTGACCCATGCCACAAAATATGCACCAGTAGATAACTTGCCCACAGAGATCACTAGCTCATTGATTGCTGTACCACAACCTGATGTTTCTCCTGGACCAGATACCTTTATTATTCCTCAGTCAGAGATGATCCAGGACCCCCTCAGCAGCTTCCAGAATCAAATAATGGGGAAGAGACCCAGTGACCTAGTACAATAGATCTTCTTCAAGAATATCTCCTCCATTAGTCCAAACTGTTAGAACTATAGCCATCAGGTACTAGGACCACGCAGAAACTTTTGCTAGCCGAGGGCCGCCCACGACAATGTCATGCGTCATCGTCTATGTAAACATGGGCAGCCTTATCCTTCCTCAAACCTTTCCCTGCTGTCAATCATCCTCATTAGCCCTTGCAATTTATTCTTTTTACTACTATTTTAAGTGTATTTTGACATCGCTGCATGCCACAGAAATCAAAAGACCCTTTATTTCGATGATGTCAGTGCAGAAAGAAAATTTAAAAAGAAGACATACACAAATTGTTTGTGTGTGCTGTTTAGGCCTTTCTCACAATGTGTGGACTTGTGAGATTTGCCAGAGCTTCAACCAGGCTACAAGGCGATGCCACAAGAAAGTTCTAGAAAATTTCCTTCTCCTTAAAACTTTTACAGCCATTGAGAAGAAACAGGGCCCAAAATCTGTTGCAGCCTCGCTGCCGGCCAACAATGGGCCACCAAAGTCGAAGGAACAGAGCAGGGAATGGTTAGTGTTGTGGCCTTCTTCATCATCTGGCCACAAGCATAAGCATAAAGATAAAGAAAAATCTACTTCGCCAGCAAGATCCCAGCTGCCTGTGAGACAAGGTAATTCTATCACATCATCGACTGCTCCGGTGCTGTTGACTACAGCCCCCACGGTCATCAATGAGACACCAAGGTCGAGGTTTGGCTTAGGCACTGCCATACCTGTTATAGATGTTAGGATGCTATCATTGTCAGACCAAGGCATGTTGTCAACACAAGTAGTACTGACCTCTGTCCAGGGTATTGTCAACTCTCAAATTGTGCTGAAGTTGAGATGATGCAACGCATTCTGCTTGGCTTACCTATGCAGGCAGCTATCTCGTTGATGGGGCCTCAGAGCTCTCAAGTAAGTGTCGTTGCCTGCTAACAGCATATCACAGTATACTCCTTCTCAGCAGCCACCAGTGTCACTGGTGCACACTGCAGTTCCTATCATCAATGGGGATGCCAACGAGGCAGAATATAATCCTGACCTCGTGGTGTTAGAGGAGGATTTAGAAGGAGAGTATGAAGGAGAACAGTACATGTCACCTCGATCTCGTTCCACCCTCTCACCCAACAGTGAGGACCCAGTGGTTATACTGGGAGGTCTCTTCCTCAGGATCCCACTTTTCAAGTCATGATGCAGCAAATGCAGTCTGCCATGGGCTTTGCTGTGGAGGAGGAAGACTCCAAAAAAGAAACCTCATGGAATGTTTGGAGATACCTTGCTCCCCCTCCATTATCATTCCACCGATATACCTTGAATTAGAGGATGCTATCTTTGCTGCATGGTACAGATCAAACTCATTGCCTGTAGTTCCTAGAAAGGCTGATAAGCAATAGCCAGTCCCATCTGCTAAGCCTTATTATGCTACCCAGCAGAAACTGACTCTGTGGTCAGCATGGCTGCTCATAATAGGTCTAAAGTGTGGCCTGTCTTGTACAGTCCTCAGGTGGTTTAAGTCCTTCCTCACTGGCAGAACCCAGAGGGTAGTGTCGGGAATTTTTTCCTCTGACACATTCTCTCTGCCATGTGGGGTCTCTCAGGACACGGGTTTTGTCCTCCATGTTGTTTGCGGTATATATGCTGCCCCTTTGAGACACTGTAAGATGGTATGGGCTGAGGTTTCACTGCTTTGCTAATGATGCCCAGCTCTACCTGTCTTTTGCACCCAACCAGGATAGTGCGCTCTCGGTATTCAACCACTGCCTCACTGAAATCCAGAACTGGATGAACTCTAGCTGGTTCAAGTTGAACTCAGGAAAGACTGAGGTGATGGTTGTGGATCCGGGCCACCAGATAGTGGGGTTGGGGGCTGGCCAACCTTCCGGACTTTGCCTGGGAGGTTCCTAGCTTCTTTCTTCTGAATGGGTGCGGGACCTGGGAGTGATTCTTGATGATGGGTTGACACTGCAGTCTCAGATGTCAGCAGTCATCAAGTCCTCTTTTTACCATCTGAGGAACATTGCCAGGGTCAAGCACCTAGTTCCATCTGGCGACCTTCCTATATTGATCCACTCCTTTGTGACCTGGCACCTTAATTACTGCAACTTTCTTTACCTAGGGCTTCCAGGGGTCGATATCCACTGCTTGCAGCTAGTGCAGAATGCTGCAGCCCGGTTGTTGATGGGGACCCCTCGGGCTAATCACATCACACCAGTGCTGTGCAAACTGCACTGGCTGCCTATTCAGTGGAGGATCACCATCAAGATCGGGCTGCTGACCTACAAAACCCTACATGGACATGGCCCAGGCTATCTGAAAGAGCTCCTGTCCCCCTACAGCCCCAGGCGATCACTCCGCTCAGTTGACGAGGGGTTGCTAGAGATTCCCAGGGTATCTTTGAAGACATCGGGGGCCCATGCATTCATGTATGTGGCCTCAGCCCTGTGGAATTCTCTACCCCATCAGATATGGGAGTGCATGACCGTGGAGGGCTTTAAGAAGGCCCTAAAGACTCACCTATGGCTTCAAGCTTACCCTAATTAATTTTTACCTCTGTATTTATTTGTCTGGACTATGGATTTTACTATTTTTACTTGTTTTTGTTGTTCAGCACCTTGATAATTGGAAGGCGCTTTATAAATAAAGATGATTATTATTGTTATTATTATAAAGCACTAAGACACATGAGTATTTTGCCGACTGATAAAAAATCTAGGAGGCTAGATTTGATGGACGGGGACACGCCAATTCGTCCCAGGCTCTTCGTCGCACAATGACGTGCTCCATCACATTAACTCTGGCATCAATCTGTCCCTAATACAATTCGTTCCCAGACAATTCACACCCACTAGATGTCCTACTGTACTGCAAATAAAATTACAGTACATGTTCCCTTTCTACCACCCTCGAGTGCATTGTCTCATATAGTAGGTGTATTGCGCCCACTTGGAGTTTATTTTATATTATTTATGTGGAGTGCAAATTGTCTGGGGACAAATTGTCTTAGGGAACGATTGATGCCAGAGCTGATGTGATGGAGTGTGTTGTTGCACAACAGACTAACTGGGACGAATTGATGCCATGATAGGCAAGCGCACGTATGTCTCCGCCTCACTAGACCTTTGAATTGCAAATGACCAGGCCCATGTTATGAAATATTAAAATAGCCTGTGGAAAGCTGTGAAAGCTGCAGCCCAGGCTTTGCCTGAGGGTTCTGCCGAGAATGAGCTACTTAAAACTGTAACATCTTGTGCTGAGGTTGGCAAACATTTGCTCTGCTCAGCCTAGGATGTCTCTGATGCCTCTGCCAGGACTGCTGCTCCTGGAATTTGTATGAGGCAATATTCTTGGCTCAGGGTTGCTGGTTTTACAACTGATTATGCAACAAGCAGTTTAAAATGCCTCTTTTGAGGTACAAAACTTTTTGGTTATGATGTAGAAGCCCTAAGAGGTCTTCAGACATCCACAAAAGACTCTGAGGTCTGTCAAGTACCTGTATCCAACTCCAGTTAGGAGTCATGGGAGGGGCCCCTATCAATAGCCTGCTGCTAGAGGTGGCCATGCCTACTTTCAGCAAGGCAGAGGTAGGGGAGGTGGCCCCTTGCCAGGTCCCCATCCCCCAAGTGCCCATACAAAAGCACCCAAAAAGTAGGTACCATTGGTACTGTAACCACGGGTTCTGCATGACTGTTTATAGGATATAATCTCATTCCGAAGGTTACAGCAAGGAGTGGAGGTGGGGGGCAGATTCTACCTATATTGGAAGCAATAAAGGGAGATGATAACATTGTAAACTAGCCTTCCCCTATCATAAACAGGGGACTGACTGTTTTCTGGACATGACGGAGGCACACCATCATGTCAAGGTCAGACAAGCTCACAGGCCATACCTCTACCTTGTCCTGGGGGAGGAGTACTACCAGTTTGACATCTGGCCCTTTGTCTTGGTTTCTGTACCACAGGTCTTTACTAACTGCTTGGCAATAGTGGCAGCAGCCCTTCAAAGGGAAGACCTGTATGTCTTTCCTTACCTGGATTACTGGCTGCTGAAATCCAGTTCCAGAGAGCATCTCCTACGTACATTGTCTTGGACCAGGCACTTGTGTGAGGTTTTGGGAGGACACAGTACTTGTGCAAAGACTGTAATGAATCCCCAGCAATAATTACATTACATAGGAGCAGTTCTGGACACAGAGAAGGGCTATGCTGTCTTCTACCACAGGACAGGGCAGACAACCTGATTGCCTCAGTGCAGCTGGTATGCAGGAGTCTCCTAAGTCTCCTGGCTATGGCCATTGGGATGATGCTACTGGCCAGTCTTTATATGAAAATCCTTTGGACAATGAGATTGTAGTATGGGGATCTGTCCCCACAGCCTACATATGTTAGCAGGATATGTCCCAGATCTCAAAACATCTTGGCAGATGAGTTAAGCAAGTCACAGTTCCAAATTCACAAAGGGGAATTGTTGACCTCCATGGTGAGTGACCTCTTCACAAGACAGGGTCATCCAGAGTGGGACCTTCCTGCATCCCTGCACTATGTTGAACTGCAGCATTTCTGCTTGCTTGCTCTAGAGCTTGGAGTTTTCTGGCGAGACGAGTTGCCCTCTTTTGGAAAGGGAAATTCATATACGCATTTTCCTCAATTCCAGTAATATTGAGGGTGCTGTTTAGGCTGGGAAGTATTCTTCATATGAAACCTCCTGTCTGCATTTCTGTCCCACCTTGGGACTTGAATTATGTGCCTGAGAAACTGATGTTGGGTCCTTTTGAGGTGGCCATGACTTGCGGCCTACCATTCCTGTCATGGAAAATATTATTTTTGGTTGCAATCACTTCTGGATTGGAAGGAAAAGTGTGCCTCTTTGCAGATGGCACAAAGGTCTGTAACAGGGTTGATACTCAAGGAGGCGTGGAAAGGATGAGGAGGGGCTTGGCAAGGTTGGAGGAATGGTCAGAAGTGTGGCAGCTTGGATTCAATGCAAAGAAGTGCAAAATAATGCACCTAGGAAACAAAAACCTAGGGGAAGATTACACAATGAGGGAGGAGGTAGTAACAACAACAAAAATGGAAAGGGACCTAGGGGTAATCATACCAGATGACCTTAAGGCTGGTAAGCAATGTGAGAAGGCGGGTAGGAGGGCTGGGGGAACTGGGATGTATAGGGAGAGGCATCACCAGCAGAAAACAGGAAGTTGTTATCCCCCTGTACATACAGTTGGTGAGACCCCATCTGGAGTACTGCATCCAGTTCTGGAGACCCCATCTCCGCAAGGACATAGACAGGATAGAGGCAGTTCATAGGAGGGCAACTAAAATGGTGCAGGGTCTGCAAGAAAAGCCATACGAGGAGAGACTAAAGGAGCTAAAGATGTATACCCTTGAGGAAATGAGGGAGAGTGGGGACATGATAGAAACGTTCAAGTACCTCAGTGGAATCAACAAAGTCCAAGAGGGTAGCATGTTTCAGAAAAAGAGATGTGCAAGAACAAGGGGACACAATTTGAAGATAGAGGGGGGACGGCTCAGGGGCAATGTGAGGAAGTATTTTTTCACAGAGAGGGTGGTGGGCATGTGGAACAGCCTTTCTGAGGAGGTTGTGGGGTCTAAAACTGTGAGAGAATTCAAGAACGCATGGGACAGACATAAGGCAATTTTTGTGGGGGGTAGGAAGAAACAGGCTGTTGGTTAAATAAGATCTGCAGCTTATTCTCTAGGTAGAGAAATGGTCAGACTAGGTGGGTCAAGCAGTCCTTATCTGCCATCAAAGTCTATGTTTCTATGCAGGAAAGATTTCAGAGCTGCAGGCTCTGATGTGTGAGTCTCCTTATTTGACTGTCCACAAAGACAGAGTATCTGTGTAGAAATCCAAAGTTTTAACCAAAGGTGGTATCTGAATTTACACTTAGTCAAACGATACACCTTCCTGTTTATTACCCTGAGCATACCAATCAGGTGAGGCACTGCTCCATATTTTAGATGTACGTAGAATACTCAGATACTATGTGAATCACATCACAGACCACAGAAAGTCCTCTCAGCTTTTTGCTTCATTCACTCCTGGCAAAGAGGGCGCTCCTGTGTCTGAACAGTGCCTGTCCAAATGGCTGACATGTTTTATTATGTTCTGTTATAGGAAGTACAGAAAGGAACTTCTTAGTGTGGTTTGTGGGCACTCCTCCAGGGGAATGATCACGTCTGTTTCTTGTTTCAGAAATGTGACTGTGGCTGACATTGGTGCTCCAGCCGCATGGAGCACTGTCCACACTTTCAGTAAACGTAACAGTCTGAACATAGTGTCTCATAGATGTGCTCATTTCAGAGTTGCTGTACAGCAAGGCCCGCCATCCTGAATATCTATCAGACTGTAACCACCTCCCAGCTGGTGTTTGGGACTGCTTGAGAATTGTTCCAAAGATGCTAACTAATGGAAGAGAGATCCTCTAAGAAGATAGAACAGTTACGTACTTAACCGTTACAGTAGATCTTCAAGAGAATCTCCTCCATTAGACCATGTTGTACCTCCCTCCATCCCCTTTCTGCTACTGGGAGGTTTGCAACAGATATTGTGCAGCGGAACCTTTTACATGCATAATATATCCAGCCCTATACCTCACCTTGTGTGCCTGGGCTTGTCTTATCTCCTGGTTACTCACAGTTGGAGATACTCCGAGTCTAATATCCAGCAGGGGACTAAGGAGTGGTGGGGTCATCCACATTTATATAGACAGTAACACATTATGTGGTCATGGCAGCTCCCCGGCTAGCAAAAGCTTTCATTTGGTCCTGGTACCTGATGGCTATAGTTCCAAAGATGTGGGCTAATGGAGGAGAGTCTCTCAAAGAGCTACTGTTATGGTAAATACATAACTGCTCTGTACAGGAAAAGCCCAGGAGCTGATCAGGGATCCACGGGGCAATTCCCTCAGATGGGACCTAGGAGAGAGGATCACCCTGGAAAAAACATATGCAGAATAACCAGCCAATAGAAGAAGTGCAACTGGCATGAAATATAAGGGTGTGATGGAGGACCCCTGGATCTTTGTGGCTTGAACCTTTTCTAAAGAAAATTTTGGATTTCAGGTAACACAAATTAATGTGCTGATCCATGCCTCTGGAGGGTCTGCTTCTGATGTTAGCTTTAAGACTGCTAGTGGCCTATAATGTTTCTGGCTAAGATATCATGAGGTGAAGTACTCCCCTTGTGCCCCCCCCCTTTTTTTTTGTAGTACTGATGATGAAAACCTGCTTTTAAAACCAACACAGTCCTTTTTGAAAATGAAGGCATCTCTATAATGGATATTTTATATTGGCTCAAGTCAAGATACGTGGATTTCAGAATACCTGACCCAATCTTAGACTCCAAAAATATATGGACAGAGGGCTGGAAGATGAAGGTACACCTCCCTCAAACAGAAACAGGATTGAAACAGCTCCCAAGCTGTTTTTATCTGAGTGGGAACGAGGCTTCATTTGTCTATGCTGGCCAGCCAAAATCTTGTTTCAGGTGCAGGTCAAGGTCCGCCTCAATGGTTCCTGTGATCAGATGAAATGCTCCCTATGCTCGGAAATTGGTCATATGAGCATAAAGGGACAGAATTCCAGTACGCTGCAACTTATGTGAAGATAACAGGCATTCCTATAAAAACTATCCTTGGGCCACCCACAGTAACAGTGACATTACTGAACAAGCCAAATAAGACTACTATGTTTCTACAGCTCAAAAATAAAATCTGAAATCAGCGGAACTGGCAAACAAAATGCAAAAAAAACTTTTCGTGCTCAGACACCCCACTGTGCTACAACCAAGCACTGGAAAACAGGTACACCCGGATCAACCGACAACATCTGCCACAAGTGGTCCAGTGACTGATGCACAGGTGATCACTGTGCCCTACTCACCACTGCAAATCCTTCCTGATGATTCCCTGGATACAGTACCCCTTACCACAACAGCACAGGATGATATGGAGGTGTCGGAGCACTGTACAAGTAAAGTGATGACACCCCCCCCAACTCTCAGTGACAGAACAGCTGCACATGGTCACTAGGAGACGTAGTAACTAGGGCCAAAAGCTAAATTCCTGCAGACAGAGAGTATACTTTTAGAAAATAAATATGAAGTCCTTTTGCAACACAGATCCTGGGGGGATACAGAAGAGGAATCTGAAGTGTCATCCATAACCTCCTCCCAACAGGACCCTTCAACCGATAATGAAGAAGGTTCTACAGATTCACGTTTGTCCTGCAGAAAGAAGGCTAAGGTGAAGGGGGTTACATACGAACATATGAAGAAACCAGCAGAAAAAGGCCATTTGGTCTATCAAGTCTGCTTGTACTGCAGGGTCCACAGCTTGAGCTAATGTCCCTGCCCTCCCTCCCCATTCCTCCCATCCTCCCTACCCATGATTCTTACTGTCCCCCATGCCTATCCTAGCCTCTCTTAAAGCTACCCACTGTCTTTAATGAGATAACCTCTTCTGGCAGCGCATTCCAAGTGTCCGCCACCCTCTCTGTGAAGAAGTGCTTCCTGACCTCCCTCCTAAACCTCCCACCCTCCAGCTTAAGACTGTGCCCCCTTGTGATATGGTTGCCGCTCAGCTTAAAGAGACTCTCCTTATAAACCTTATTTATCCCTTTCAAGTACCTGAAGGTCCCAATCATGTCCCCTCTCTCTCTCCTGTCTTCCAGGAAGTACATGTTCAGTGCCCTCAACCTCTCCTCGTATGCCTTGCCCTGCTGACCAGCTATCGTCTTTGTAGCTCTCCTCTATAATTTCTCCAGTAGGTTAATGTCTTTAGGTTGTTCAAAAAAGTATATTATGTTTTGGGTTTTGTGGTTTATCCTTTTATTCACGTCAGATCTGAACTTACAGATAGACACTGTTAATAGTATTAAAAGGTTTTGAAAAAAAGGTAACAACTTTTTCAATATCTGATGGAGTTAAAATATGATTTAGTGATTCATGCGAGATACCTGGCTGCATACAACTACTGAACTTGCACAGGCCTCAGAGAAAGGGTTTTCTAGACCCTCCTTCTGGTCCCTAGGTAGGGATCTCTACTCTGGTGTAGGGATATAGCTTTCCTCAGTAGAAGTCAAAGTAGATTTAGTGCCTGGGAGGCTCATGCTTTGAGCATCACTACATGTAACCACAACATTTATTTAATAAACGTTTACACTCCCAGGACTAAATCTGCTAGGGTAGAAGTGAGGAAGAAAATACAGCCATATTTACGCATGGCTAAAGGCATCATTTTCCGGGGGAAGGAGGGTGGGCTTCAACTGTATTTTATCCCTATCAGATAAAAGTGGGAGGACTGAGAAGCTCTTTAGTGACTCAAATTTCTTAAACAAGATGTAGAAAACAGTGAGTCTGAAAGATTTTGTGGTTAAATCCACAACATACTTTTTATAAATGCCTCCTGTCCACTAGGACAGATTGATTTTTTCTCTCAAATTGGCTACCTTGCAGCCAGGCCTGCACCATCCCTCTTGAAACATCTGATCACAAACTGGTGGATTGTTTACTTGTCAAACCTATGAAGCCCCTAAAGGGAGCAGGGGTGTGGAAATTGAATTCCTTCCTTCTGAAAAACTCTAAAAGACCCTCGAATCCAACAATTTTTGCAGGCCAGGAAATCTGTTTCAATTTGTTATGAGGGCCCTAATTCCTGGTGGCTGGACACAAAAAATGACTTGAAATTCCATTTTCAAAAACAGGCTAGAAACTCAAAACCCTAAAAATATCTTGCTTATATAGAATTAAGCAATCTACTACAAAAAGTAATGTTCCAACAAAAAGAAACTGGTTATGATTTTGCAGCCCAAATGTATAAGCTCAAAGCCAATATGAGGGTTTTGCAGTATGATAGAGCCTCCCGTTTGCTGCTCGAACAAAAATATAGTATGCAAGGAAAGGCTCAGCAGGTAAATCTGTAAAAAGACTGTAGAACTAGAGTGGACAATAAATATATGGGGCATTTCGGAGACAAGGACAGGCACCTCTAATATACTGGGGGACACCTCTAAGGAATAGTTGTAAAGTATACCATGCATTTGTTTGGGAAACAGTCACCTGGTCTTACGGACCCTGTCTCTTTCCTAATATCAGCTGAAGGATGGAAAATGAATGTAACTCAAAGGATTACTCAATAGCTATACCTAAGTGGATAGTATGGTTTGGGACAGGGGCCCATTGCCCTTTTAATTCAACAATAAAAACCCTGCCAAAACAGTGCCCAGTTTGCTATGTCATTCATTCACATTTCACGTTCCAAGGCTCCCAGTTTATAAATCCAGTACATTTCTCTCTTCAGGAGGGCTGTGCCCCAATCCCCTCCTCTATCAGGATTAATTCTAGTCCCCAGAATCTGAGAGATGCCGGAGTGTGCCCTACTTCATTAAAAACAAGTTTTACCACTGTAGAAGTCTCCTCTTTACATCTAATTGAACTCTTGTGTTCACTGATTCTTTGTTTTAATTGTAATGTCGTTTTTCCCCACATATAACTTGTCACATGGCCAGAATAAGACATGTATTACATGTGTCGATATGTAAGCAATGTGATCTTTAATCTTGAAGCTTTCTTGATTGCAAGAATTTGTGAATACCTCCTTTTCTGAGGTATTCTGACATTGTGGAAATCTCACACAGGGAAAATTACCATCATCAAGAGGCCCTAGTAACAGTGTTCTTTGCTCCAGTTTCTCGTAATAATGGTTCGTATGTACAAGTTTATCTCTCAGATTAGGAGCCTTTTTGTTTACACACAAGGGTTTCTTTTGAAATAGATTTGCAAACTTCCCATCCTGTTGTAAGATGTACCAACTGGATGTAACTATTTACCTTATGTCTGTAGTATAGACTGTATACTGGGTACTGAACACTATTTTCCTAACCTCATTCATAGTCTCCCTTCTGGGTTCTGCTTGCAACAAATCTGAATGATCTTTCTCCTGTAATTTTTGCTCTGCTTTATTTAGAGTCCATTCCTCATATCCTCTGGTTTCTAATTTAGTTCTCATCATCTTCAACTCTTTGTTGAAATTAGATATTTCACTACAATTTCTTCTAATTCTAGGATATTGTGAATAAGGAATACTCTCTTTTAATTTTGTTGAGTGAAAACTATCATAATGTAATATTGTACTTTTTGCTGTTGACTTCTGATATAAAGATGTTTCTGGTTTGCCCTCTTTTTTTGTAAATCTTTAATGTCCAGAAACGCCACTTCTTCTGAACTGCTTGTATGAGTGAGCTGTATATTATCCAAAATTCTGTTGACTTCTGCCATAAATTCTGTCAGCTCATTTCCTGTTTCCATCCATATACAGAATATGTCATCAATATAATGATGCCACGCTGATATTTTTGTAGTGTCTATTATTTGGGTTAAGTTCTTTCTCCAACTTGTACATGTATATGATATGCAGGTAATGTTTTACTTCCAGTAGCTGTTCCTTGAGCCTGTTCAAAGTATTCTCCTTCAAATGAAAAATAATTTCTTCTAAGTACAATGACCTCTAGTTCTTTGATATAATGATTTGGCGGCATGTTTTCTGTATATCTAGTGAGAAGCTCATACAATGCAGCTAATCCTTCCTCATGTCTTATGAATGTATATAGGTCTTTGATGTCTTAAGTTACTAGCATCCATCCCTCTTGTGGTTCTGCACAATAAAAAGTGGTGGTACTGAGATGAAGTCTCATTCTTGAGTTTCTGGAAGTGAACTGATTAGCGAAAGACAGAATATTCTGAATGCAGCCTGAGTCTATCTAACGTGTTTGGAACAGAGTCAGATCATGGAGTAGTTGAGCCAGGAGGCCTTCTCAGGGTTATGGGAGTGCCAACCCAACAGCCAGATATGGTGCAGATTTCAGTATCACAGATTTCCAGGTAAAAAGCCGGAACTGCAATTCAGTCACTATCAGCAAATATGACCCATGGACAGGATAAGCAATCTGTGGAATTTTACAAATTTTCTTCCAAGCTATTCATATCTGACAGAGGTTTTTGTATTTCCTTGCATGCATGCGCAAGAAACATAGTGTCACTATAAGACTTTTTGGAGGTATGCCACCCGCTCTGCCAATGCCCTGATCCATTTTGCAGGTGCGACCACATGGCACCGGTGAATGGCTGAGCTGTCTATGACAACAGTTCAGATGCAGTGGCATGCAGTTGAAAGAAAACCACCACTGCAATCAGTGGTGGCAACATGTAGGCAATTTGCATATTGACGTCAAGCGGTGGCTGTTGCCAGCCACCTCTCAGTCCCCATGAAAGCCGATGGGGTGCCCAATCCTCCTGTTGGCATGCCCCCTCCCGAGATCATTTGCCGATGGGGTAGTCCAATTCCCATCGGCACAATGTCCTCCCCTTCATCTGTTAGGTCGAGGGGGTGCCCAGTCCCCTCGGCTCATGCGCCCCCAAACATTCTGTATGTGCCAATGGAGTGCCCAATCCCCGTCGGCTACAGCCCACCCCCAAGAAACACCCAGGTGGCATGCTTGGAGCCCACCCCAGTGTGCCAAATCACCTGTAAAAGAAACCTTCCCACATTGTTTTTATTTTTAAAACTCTGTAAACAAGAAATGGTTCCTCACTGTCTGCGGTGCACCTCCCCAACCCACACCCACCGGCGCATCCCCTCCTCCCCTCACCCCCATACTTACCTCTGGAGGCTGGCACAATGATCTTCGTGGAGTGGGAACACGTCTGCACTCTTCAGAGCTGCTTGCAAACTGAAGAAATGCCGGTAAGCTGTATGTAATGCATAAATGGGGTTTTCAACTTATGTGGATATCTCGTCCATTTTTCAAAATTTTGGCACCAAATTTTCAACATGGGGTCCTTGGGACCCCATCTCATGAATTCAGTGACTGTCATCTGGTTATTCAGTCACAAAAGGTGATTTCATGGTCACTGCAAGAAATCATCTTTTGGGGCTGATTAATGAAATGGCAATGTCACTGTTCATGAGGTGGGCTCCCAAAAAGCCTATGTTGCAAATTTGGTGAAAAAATTCCAAAAATGACTGTGTTACAAGCGTACATTGTGAAATTTCCACACACACACTCATAACTTTGTGAATTTGTAATATTTTCACTCCAGATTTTCAACATTGCCATTTTCCCACCTCCTTGTGAACTGTATAGCTGTCATTTTTCACATCCTAGCTGAAATGTGTTTTTGCACTTCCAGCGCACAATATTTTTATTTTATTTATTTATTTAAGAATCAGTTTACAACCTTTGAGCCAGAGGCTCGTTTACAAAGGTACTTCGTCACATAAAGACATACATTGTGTTTCGGTTACATAGCAAAGATTTGCCAAAAATCAATAGGCATTCACCAGAGGTGCCACGTCACATTGTGGTCAGACAGATACAGTTGGGTACAGACAGATACAATTGGGTACAGGTACAGGGTACATGTAATCGATAACAGGTATTAAACAAGTCGGTATCAAGTGAGCATTCTGGTAGATAAACATTGAAACAGCTGGCACTGGCCAGGTTAAACCTAGGCATGGTGTACAGGGAAGTGGTGGAGGGGATAGAGCAGTAGAGCAGTCACTGTGGGAAATCAGTGTTCAGGACAGATTAAGAAAATCACAGTGACACTGTTCATGAGCAGAGGTCCCAAAATGCCTATGTTGAAAATTTGGTGACGGAAGTCGATAAAGTGACTATGTTATGAGCATGCATTGCACAGTTTCCACGCACACTCATAACTTCAAGAATTTGTAATATTTTCACTCCAGATTTTCAGCAGTGTCAATTTTATACACCTCCTTATGAACAGTACAGCTGTCATTTTTCACATTCTGCCTGAAATGTGTTTTGGCACATCAGGCATACAATGGCGTGGTCACTGTGGGAAATCAATGTTTGGGGCAGAGTAAGAAAATCATTGTGACACTGTTCATGAGCAGAGGTCACAAAATGTCTGTGTTGAAAATTTGGTGAAATAATTCCACTAAATGACTGTGTTATGAGCGTGCATTGCGCAGTTTCCACATACACTCATAACTTCAAGGATTTTTAATATTTTCACTCTGGATTGTCAACATTGCCATCTCTTCACACCTTCCTATGAATGGTACAGCTGTCATTTTTCACATCCTGCCTGAACTGTATTTTCACACATCGGGCGCAGAATGATGCGATCACTGTGGGAAATCAACATTTGGGACAGATTAACAAAATCACAGTGCCGCTGTTCATGAGCAGAGGCCCCAAATGCTTTCATGAGGTGGGGGTCATAAAAAGGCCATGTTGAAAAATACCAACAAATGCCCAGGGCATTAGGGTTTCTAACCATAACATCCCACCCTGTGCAGACTGACAGGCATCAGGGGTGTGCCTTTGGACTCTTAGGCCCCAGAGTTCACCCCATTCTCCTATACTGCACCCATTTCAGCATATGTCTTTATGAAATGGGGTGATTTATCCGCCAACACCCCAAGGCACCTCAGCACTTGTTGGTGTCTGCAGTATAGGGTGAGGTGAAATGCCATGAGCGTTATGGGCGACGACCCAAAGGCACACCCCAATGCCTGTCCATCTCTACGGGGTGAAGGTGAGGTTAGCATGAGTTCAATACTTTACTGCCATTCCTATTCTGCATCTATCTAACTCCTGCATGTCCAGTGCTAATATTAGCAAGCAAACATTCAGCATTGACAAATGCTTGTTAACTCTGCCATTGCACAATTTATATTATCAAAGAATATGCATGAGGCTCTATTGATTCTGTTATATAAGAAAGGGGATGAGTGTGATTTGAAAAATGGGTGTCCATTTTCCCTTTAGAATTATGATCACAAAATCCTTTTGAAAATGTTAGCAACAAGATTGATGGACGAGACTAAGCATCTGGTAACCCCAACCAGACCAGTTTCATTAAAAATATAAAGTTAAGCTGGCCCATCAGTCCAGTGGTGACATTATGGCTTGTGGTACTGGTGCCTGAATTCCAAAGTAAGCTTGGGTTGCTGGGACCAGCCAGGGGAAAAAATATTGAGTACCCTGTCTAAATTTTAATAATGTGTATGTGTAATAATGATTTTGTATGATGTATTTAATGTTTCTTTTACAATGTTGTATGTGTAACAGTTTGTCTTTTTCTCTATTTTGGAAAAAATGGACCTCCTTTAAAATGAGCTTTGCTCAATGGAGTATGTAACAACTTTTCCAATTCATGAAATCTGAATAAAATTTTAAACAACAACATGGATGGCCTTTCTCCTTTGGGGAGGGTGAAAGCTGTGCCCCACACTGTGACCACCAGCTAACAAAGGCTAGCTGTATCAGAGAATGGGCCACTAGATGGGGAGGGATGCTGCCAGATGCCAGTACATCACACACATGGGCATGCATGTTCACGTCATTGCATGTTCAGCTCCCTAGGAGAGAAAACTGGAGGAGGAAACCTGGTGTACCAGGGTGATGATGGCACATCCCACAGGCTCACATACTACTGACCTGGCACTCCGCCCACCACCATAGTGTTCCAGAGCAAGTAGTGGTTGCATAAGACCAGGAGAAAGTACATGCTTGCACTTGGGGGGTCCATCAAGGCAGTGGAAACTTGAAGATCCTAAAAGGATAAACGTGATTGAAAAACAAAATAGTAAGTTACATCATAATCTTTCACTAATTAGGAGAATTATGGAAATGGAATGACCAGGGACAAACAGAGGGTTTCTTATTTTCACTTGATCAAGAAAAGGCCTGTTTACACTACCTGTTTTATGATGTTGCAGTCTGCTCTGTATTACTGCTGCTCCACCTGCATCACACCAGACAGCTGTTTACACAGTCGACCCTGTCCACTACTGCAGGATCAGTCTGTGGTTCAGACTGACTTACTGAGTTGGGTTAGCACATTTCTGCCAGGTGTGTGAAAAGGATCCAGCTGGCTGTTCAGTTAAACATGAAACCAAAAATACAGTTATAAGTTGCAGTATTCCTTCTGGTATCTGTTGTGACTGTACAAAGCTTGACTTTACAGTTTCCTGGTTACATTCATTTTCTCAGTTCCATTCCTCGAACTGGGTTATAATTTTATCAGGTATTTCACAAACAGTTTGATATGTGAGCTTCACTGAGACTTCAGATCAGCTTCTGCAATAGCTAGGTATTAATTAACCATATGAAAAAAATGTGGCAGGTACTGAAGATATCGTTGTCATAGTAACAAGTAGTTCAGGGGCTTTGGGTGAAACAGTATGTTGGTCAGCAGGAAGAAGTAGTAAATTAGACTGCAACAATACAGAATAAGTTGTTACATGATGTTTATATCATATATTTCCAAATGGTGTAAATGTCTACGGCACTTATAACTAAAAGTGAGCAACAGCAGGTCACAAAGATTGAAACAAATTCACATTTGTTGGATCCAGATTGACTTTATATATTTAAAAAAAAAACATTTACAGCCTTTTAAACACTGTCATGGCTGCATAACATAGGGTCCCATGGGGCTGCACCAGTGCAGGCCAAGCAGCGTGTTTACATACTAGCATAAAACGGCTACACCAGTACGTATATCCATCAAAACACAGACCGTGCTGTGCCACAACAGAATGACCTGCAACTCTCCTCAGTCTGTTTACACAGCCTGATCTGCACTGGTGCAACTCCCCCACACCATTGGCACCAGTGCAGATCAGACTGTGTAAACGTGCCTAAGAAGTGGTTGACAGAGTGCAAAACAGGTATCTGTTGATTGTCCTTACATGGTATGGAATTCTGCAAATATCTGTGCAGTGGTTACAAATACTGCATGATGAGGCAGCATTTGTGCTGCTAATTAATGCTTGGTTAAGAGACACAATAGCAATTAAAATTGGAGTTAGGCAAGGGTGCCCATTACACCCATTGCTATATGTCTGGCTTCAATTTTATTTTCCGTTTATGCCCTCTTTGTTCCGCAGCCTCTAACTCCCTCTGGAGCACCCAAAGCCAATTCAACCCCCTGTACCCATTGCCTGACTGAAGATCCTCCACTGAGCCTTGGCCAGGTGGGGACAAGGAAGGGGGAATTTACTCCTGAGCTTCCTGTGTCATCAGGAAGTGCAGAGGCAGGGGTGTGGAGCCCGAATATGCTGTGTTGTATCATCTCTTTGGCTGGAGATATTTTCTTGGTTTCTCTGCTCTCGCAAGACATCGAATGCCATGTTTTCATGGCACAGGCATGCAATCATGTCCAACGCTGACAACTGTGATGTTTGTACCCTCCCTTGACCCTCCATTCACTCTGTGCTCACCCAGCTAGCAGTACTGTGACAGAGGATGAAACCCTCCCACCCTGAAGTAGAGAACATCCTCTGGAATGCTCATACTCACCTCCTCCTGTCCATCCACTGATGACCCAGTCTCATTACTGATCCTCAGTCACTGACGTCATACAAACATGCATATGAACATATGAAAATGCCAGCAGATACAGGCCATATGGTCTATCGAGTTTGCTCGAGTGCGCAGCTCCAAGTCTAATCTACTGCAGCTGCCCCCCACCCCTTGCCAGTCCATCTGATTTACCACCCCTTCTGCCAACTCCCCTTCTGCTGCTTCCCCCAATTTTGACCTTACCTTTGACCCTATCCCACCCCCATTTAAAACTGCCCACAGATTTCAGTGATATCACCTCCTCTGGCAGTACGTTGTACCTCGCTACCATCCTTTCCATGAAGTAGTGCCTCCTCATTTCCCTTCTGAATCTTCCACCCTCCAGTTTCAGACTGTGTCCTCTTGTATCCCTCCCCCACTTTAATCTAAACATACCCTCAGTACTAACCCTGTTCATGCCCTTTAAGTATTTGACGGTCTCAATCATATCCCCTCTCTTCCTTCTATCCTCCAGGGAATACATGTTGAGTTCCCCCAGTTTTTCCTCATATGGTTTGTCCCCCAGCCCAAGGATCATCTTGGTCACCCTGTGCTGGACTCCTTCCAGTAGTTTGACATTCTTCTTTAAATAGGGGCACCAGAACTGTACACATTACTCCAAGTTAGGTCTCACCAGTGACCTGTACAGTGGCAGAATGACTTCCTCTCTCTTACAGGTGACTTCCCTGGCAATGCACCCCAGCATCTCTTTAGCTTTGGCTGCCACCTTCCTACACTGTGCTGAGTGATTCATGTCCCTGTACAAGTGCCCGCAGATATTTCTCCTTTAATGAAGTGGATAGCTGCACTCCCCCCAGCCAGCAGCAATTCTCAGGGTTCGTGGCTCCCAAGTGCATGACTTTGCACTTCTTAGCATTGAACCCCAGCTGTCATGTGTCTGACCAGCGCTGAAGTCTTGCCAAATCCTCTTAGTGTTCCTGCCATGCCTCCACACTATCCACCTCTGCCCCAATCTTTGTGTCATCTGCAAAAAGACTGATTTTACTCCTAATCTCTTCCAATATGTTGGCAGTGAAGATGTGAAATAGCAGCGGTCCTAGTACCAAACCTTGTGGGACCCCACTGGTTACAGCTCAGGGAGTCGGGAGTTCTCCCCCTACAACTGCCCTCTGTTCTCTGTCCTGCAACCAGCTTCTAACCCATCCAACCATTTTCTTCCCTGCTCCCAGGTTTCTGTGCTTACTAATCAACCCTCCATGTGGCCCCGAGTCGAAAGCCTTGATGAAGTCCAGATACAGCATAGACAATAACACTGTATGTGTTTTGTCTGGATCCACTAATAAGGAGGATAACACATATTTAAAATATATTGGCAATGGAAGCTCCTTATCCTACCTCTGTGGTAAAGGCTGTGGCTTATGCAGACAATATTTGTTTATGGTTAAAGGATAAGAACTCAATGTTAGAGTCAGTCAAGGTTCTTTTTTTAAATTTAATGTACTTTATTCAAATTTCACACTTCCATAGAGTACAGTACATGTTCCAAGAAATCAGCGACATGACATTGATAGTACACAAAGCAAAAGATAAAAATACAATCTTCCTCCCACCCTCAATAACCCCCAGTCCCTCCCTTTTAAACCACCCACCCCCTTATCCACCTTCCCTCTGAGGGCAATTACCAGGAAGGTTTACAATCCAACAAGCCCTGTAATTCATGGGCATCTGCATTCCACGATCTGGATAGTCCTTCACAAGGGGTCCACTTGGTTATCTGTCTACAGAGAGCTTGATATCAGAGATATCCAGAGGCAAACCAGCAATGCATATATCTACTCAGAGATCCTCTACAGCACAAATTATGGTGCAGAGGCAATTGACCACAAAGTATGGAGTTTCTCCCACCTTGTCTTATATTGGGACATCCTACCTCTAAGAGTAGTTATAGATTTATCTATCTTCAGATTATAAAACAATTCTTTAACCCACTTCTGATAAGAAAGAGTGTGTTGGTCTTTCCAATGTCTTAGCACTAGTTTTTTAACCGTGAGCGATATAAGACTAATTTAAAAACGCCTTTCCCTCACCTCAGTTGGAAAGTAGTCCCCTACAAGACAGATTTTGTGGAGTCAATACATTTTAGAGACCCAATAAGGGGTCCACCTTGGCTTCTATTGAAGACCAAAGAGGGGCAACCTTGAGGCATTCCCAGAACACATGTAACAATGCTCCCTGACCTTGCCTGCACCTGAAACACTCTTACTCTGGAAGCTTACCCATTCCATACATTTTTACAGGTGTAAAGTGCATATTGTGCAGAACGTAAAATTGTATTAATCAGAGTCTGTTATTGGCGGTGTACTGATAAACTCCTAGCCACAGTTTTCCCCATTTAAAGCAGGCAGTGAGGAAAGCGTCAGACCAATATTGAGATTGTCCCACTATATCAGGGTTAAGTTTAGTGTACAGAGTCGCTGCTAGGCAGGAGACAGCATGAGGTTGCCAGGCTAAATTCTGGAATTCATGAAGATTGCCCCTCAATTGATATTCCATTGACCTTGCCCAAACCATTTGATTAACATGTGCCTGATTTAGTAGACAAAGAAGGAGTATTTCACCAGTAAGCAAAAATGATCCAGTAAATCTGATACCGCCCCTACCCTACCTTAAAGTATTAGATCACCAACTACAGTCTGCGGAGACATAGCTAGTTTCTGTGGAGACAGCATATAGCCACCTACTTTGAGGTTGGAGTTTCCGAACAGTGGCAGCAAAATGTTCCTATGGTTGTCATATTTAAAAGACTTGCATAACTGGTTATGAACCTTGACTGAGGTGTATATAACCATATTATGCAGGGATCCAGCAGCTTCTGAGGGAGTATGTGCCATAGACTAGTAGGCATTGAGTCCCAAGTCCCCAATAATATAGCGTTCTATCCACAACCATTGAGGGATATACTGAGAGTCATTGGGAGCAGGAGGAGATACATCCCAACACATATATTTGGCCATATGACTGGCCAAATAGTAAAGATAAAAGTTAACGAGTTTAAATCCTCCAGAGGCCTTTGGGGAACAAAGACGATTGTACAACCTCCTGGGAGGTTTATTGTGCCATATAAATTTAGAAATAAGGCCATGGGTTTTTTGGAACCAGTTCAAGGGAAGGTGAATATTCAACATATTAAGTGAGTAAAATATCCTGGGCAAGACATTCATTTTAATGACATTGATTCTACCCTGAAGGGAGAGGTAAAGGGGAGAACATCTATTTAAATCTTGCCGGATAGTTAGGAGGAGGTTATCCAGATTAAACTTTCTCAAGAGAAAACTTGAAGGTGCAAGTATAATTCCCAGATATTTAAGTCTGGTGGTCCAAGTCAAGGAAAGGGCAACTATATCCACCTTAGAGTCAGTCAAGGTTCTTGAACAGTATTCCCAAATAGCAGGCTCCAAAGTTAATTACAACTAAAGTGTGGTATTCTAGCTAGGAAGAAGGAAGAGGCAGGATGAGACGCCACTTAAAGGTGATAGGAAACAGTTTTTACACCTCTAGATACCCTCCAGTTGTTCTTTTATTGTCTACCCAGTATTGTGATGCTTTTGACCTTTTTTGTTAATCTAATTTTGTTGCCTTTTTAACTGCCCAGAACCCCTTTCTCCTCAGCAGTTGCTGCTCTCTCTTTTCATACTGCCTGAACATTATAGGACATCAATAACACCATTCCGGGCCATTCAGATGAATAGCATGGAATGGGAGTTATTGATGTCATCGAATGTCTTAGAAATATAAAAAGAAAGCGTGGTAGCTGGTAAGGAGAGTGGAGCTCTATGTAGCTCTGAAGCACCACAAAATTAGATTATTCATTTATTTATCAAAAAATCATCAAAGCATGGGAAGAAAGATGAGAGGGCAGTTAACTATATAAAAATCATTTGCTATCTCCTTTAAGTCACATGAGTTTACAATTGTTGGGGTAAAATTTGGTGCAAGAAAGGCTACTTTGGTAAACTGGGAAGAAAGATTAGATATTTGTGCTCAAAAGTTATCAAGGTGGAAAGGATGGCAATTGTCAAAGAATAAGAGTCCCGGTGATAACAAAAAAAAATCAGATTTGATCCCTTTTTGTCTACATATAGGTAATGTGTTTCTCCCTTCGGCCTAATTGGAAACAGTTATTTAGTTTTTTTTCAACTGCTGTGCTGGAGTTGTTTGAGCCCGAGCGAACAGAATGTTACCTTGCTAGCTAATAAAGAGGGAAGATTGGGCAGGGTGAATTCCAGTGGCCCTTTTCAACAGTAGTTTTTTGTGGCAACCAACTTTGGTCCAGTTTTGAATGAATCAGATAAAATTTGAGTTAAGACAGATTATTAACTGGGTTGAACCTGCCATACAAGTGTTTTTTTTTTTCTTTGAAGTGAATGTGGAAGGTTCCTATAGCAAATGGGAGTAGTAAACCATAGGTGTTGTGAATCAGTCTCCTACCATTCAAACTGCCAAATAGTGCTGTTTACCATGAAAAAAAAATCATTTTATTTTGGTGCTCTGCTTCATTTGCTTAACCCACCTCTTTTTTTCTTAGTGCTGCAACCCCCAACTGTGACATCATACCAGGGAAACAAAGTTATTAAAGGGACACTGTCAGTTTTTAGTTTTAGATAGACAAATCAGCTATGTACTGTACCCACAATGCCTCACTATGTAAATTAGTGTACAGGATATTATATTTCTGTGCTCACTGCAGAAATAGGAGACTACATCACTCAGTATAGAAGTCTTGTAACTAGATATGGTATGCACAATGCATTGTTGTGAAAATAAACATACAAAAGCTTATATTGTTGACACTACTATAGAAATATGGGACAGCATCTCACAGTAAGGAAACTGGAAAGCAGGTTCTTATTTTACCCAAAAAGCCTTGCTATGGACATTTACATATTAGTGCTCACCACTACCAACATATGGGACTGTACTTAACAGTAAGGCACATTTAAGTCAACATTATAAAATACCCAGAATTCCTTGTTGCTGTATGTAAAACATTGACAGCTCCCTGGTATGACATTATTCTGGGGTGGGTGGCCACACACAGAAAACTGGAAGACAAAACACTGATAAAACATAATATACAATGACTATGACAGATTTTTTTTTTGTGAAACAAATTGCAGCTTCAACATCTGAAGCATGTCTGGCAATGGCGTACTATGTGTAAAAGGCATTTGGGGAACCTTCAACATTTACTTTAAACCATCATGTAATTTTATGTATCGATGCAAAAAAAAATAGTATTGATACAGTCTAGCAATACAGAAAACACTATTGACGCTATGTATTTACCGCTTCTACACTGAGTCACAGCTAAAAAAGAAGTATCAATAATATACTGAAAATGCAGGTTTAGATAGTATTACACAGAAACATAGAATTTGTTGGCAGAAAAGCAACTCTTGGCCCACCCAGTCTGCCCAGATGGTCGCTGTCTAGTCTGTCTCTGCAGACCCTAACTGGTCTCTGGTGACCTTCCCCCTCCCTGCCTATTCATTAATATATTAAAGTGGGAGCAAGGCAGGGGCAGGAAACTACAGACCTGTTAGTTTGATCTCAGTGGTAGGGAAAATGATGGAATCACTTCTGAAAGAAAGAATTGTTGCGTACCTAGAAGCCAGCAGGGCAAAGGACCTGAGGCAGCATGGATTCACAGCGGGAAGGTCATGTCAGACGAATATACTAGAGTTCTTGACTGGGTAACCAAAGTAGTAGACCAGGGAGGGGCTGCAGATATGGCCTACCTAGACTTTAGCAAGGCATTTGACACAGTCCCACACAAAAGACTAATAAACAAGTTAGCCATCCTGGGAGTGGGTCCCAGGGTGACAGCCTGGGTAACAAATTGGCTGACCAACAGGACGCAGAGGGTAATAGTAAACAGTGTACACCCTAAAGAAAGGGAGGTTAGTAGTGAGGTACTGCAGGGTTCAGTACTGGGACTCTTTAATGTCTTTATAGGAGACATTGCAGAGAGGCTGGAAGGAAAAGTATGCCTCTTTGCAGACGATACAAAAATCTGTAACAGGGTTGATACTCAAGGGGGGGTGGAAAGGATGAGAAGGGATTTGGCAAGGTTGGAGGAATGGTCAAAAATATGGCAGCTTACATTCAATGCTAAAAAGTGCAAAGCAATGCACCTGGGAAACAAAAACCTAGGGGAAGAGTACACAATGGGGGTAGGTACTAACAACAACAAAAATGGAAAGGGACCTCAAGGTAGTTATATCAGATGACCTTACGGTAGGCAGACAATGTGAGAAGACAGTAAGGAGGGCGAGAGGGATACTGGGATGTATAGGGAGAGGCATCACCAGTAGAAAACAGGAAGTTGTTATCCCTCTGTACAGACAGTTGGTGAGACCCCATTTGGAGTAGTGTGTGCAGTTCTGGAGACCCCATCTCTGCAAGGACATAGTCAGGATGAGGCGGTCCAGAGGAGGGCAACTAAAATGGTGCAGGGTCTGCACCAGAAGCCATATGAGGAGAGACTTAAAGAGCTTAATATGTACACCCTTGAGGAAAGGAGAGGAAGGGGGGACATGATAGAAACTTTCAAGTACTTCAAGGGAATCAACAAAGACCAAGACAGGAGCATCTCTGAGAGAAAGAGATGTGCAAGAACAAGGGGGCACAGTTTGAAGATAGAGGGGGGACAGCTCAGGGGCAACATCAGAAAGTATTTTTTAATAGCGAGGGTTGTGGACACATGGAACCGCCTTCCTGAGGAGGTTGTGGGGTCAAAAACAGTGGGGAAATTCAAGATTGTATGGGACAAACATAAGGCAATTATAGTGAAGGTTAGGAGGAAGTAGGCTGTTGGTTAACTGGAATCTGCAGCTTATCCAATATGTAGGGAATGAGCAGACTAGGTGGGCCAAGTGGTCCTTATCTGCTGTCAAAGTCTATGTTTCTATATCTATCCAGTGCGTGAAGCCTTCTACCGTTTTTGCCTCTGCCACTTTCACTGGCAGTCTATTCTGGGTGTCTACCACTCTTCCGGTGAGCTAGTACTTCCTCACATTCCTCTTTAACTCGCTCCCCCAGCAGCTTAATTGCATGCCTTCTGGTCCTGGTGCTTTTCTTCCTTTGAAAGAGACCCCCCTCCTGATCCTGTTCACCCCCATGAGGTACTTATAGGTCTCTATCGTGTTCAGTCTCACGCTTCTCTCTTAGAACACAGTGAGTTACTTGAAACAATATGGTGAAAATAAATAGTAATACCGCAGATATACATGGGACATATACAGAGAGCCAATTGGTCAGTGTAGTAAAAATGATATATACAGTGATTGTGTTTTCACTGTATATGTCATAACTGTATATATCATTTTTTACTGCACTGACCAATTTGCTCTCTGTATATGTCCCATTTATATCTGAGGTATTACTATTCATTTTCACTATATTGTTTCAATTGACTCTCTATATACTGTATGCAATATATGTATCTGATGCATTTATTTTGTGCTGTCCTAACCAGGACCTCCTTGAAAATGTCTATCGCTCCATGGAGCCTGTTTCCTGACAAAACGAATGAAATGCAAATACTATAGAATTACAGGTTGAGATCCCTCAGTCTCTCCTCATGGGGCTTCTGGTGCACGCCTTGTACCATTTTAGTTGCCATCTTCTAGACTGCCTCCACACTATGTTCTTTCTGAGGTGTGGCCACTAGAACCAGACACAGTACTCCGGGTAGCGTCTTACTAGTAAGCGATACAGTTGCAAAACTACCTCCCTCCTCCTGCTGGAGATACCTCTCCCAGTGCATCCCAGCATCATACTGACCCTACCCACTACTCTGTCACACTGTCCTGCCACTTTGAGGCCATCAGCTACGATAACCCCAAGGTCCCTTTCCATTTTAGTGATTGACAATACCTACCCTCCCATCCCATACTCAGTTCCTGGGTTCCTATGCCCTAGGTGCATAATTCTGCACTTTTTGGCACTGAACCCCAACTGCCATATTTTTGATCATGCCTCGAGTTTCCCAAGATTAGTATGCATTCTTTTTGTTTCTATAATTCTAGAGGGGGGTAGGAAGAAGTAGGCTGTTGGTTAATTAGGACCTGCAGCTTATCCAATAGGTAGGAAAATGGGCAGACTAGGTGAGCCAAGTGGTCCTTATCTGCTGTCAAAGTCTATGTTTCTGTGTTTCGACACCCTCCTGATTGTCCGTGTTATTCAAGATTTTTATATTATCTGCAAAAAGTCGTAGCTTATCTTTCAGTTCATCTGCAGTGTCACTTATGAAGGCATTGAAGAGGACTGGTTGCAGATCTGAGACCTGCTACACCCTGTTGGTCACTCTTTCATCCTTAGAGTGAGTGCCGTTAACCACCATCCTCTGTACCCTATACAGTAACCATTTTCTAACCCAATTCACCACCTTAAATCCCACCCATAGGCTGATCAATTTTTTTAATCAGTCTCCTGTATAGCACTGTGTCGAAGGCCTTTCTAAAGTCCAGATAAGCTATGTCCACTACCTTCCCCTTTTTATTTCCCTGATCACCAGTCAAAGAAATCAATCAGGTTCATCTGGCATGACCCCTTCCCCCCCACAATGAATCCATGCTGCCTTTGGTCTTGCAGCCCATCTGATTCACGGCACTCTACCAACCTTTCATTTTACAGTGTTCCCATTAATTTCCCCACCACTGAAGTGAGGCTCACCACCCTATAGTTGTTTGCCTCATTCCTGCTGCCCCTCTTATGTAAGGGACCACATCCATAATCTCCCTGTCCTTTGGAACCATGCCCGATTCCAGTGAGCTGTCGAATAAGGCTGCCAATGGGGCAGCCAGTACCTCCCAGAGGTCTTTTAATACCCTTGGATGTAGCCTGTCCAGTCCCATAGCTTTGTTCACTTTCAGAGATGCAAGTCCCTTCAGGATTCTTTCCTCTGAAGATGGACTTCAGTCTGCCTCCCCTTCCCCCTTGTTCCCGCTGTTCCCTAGTGGTCCCCCCACCTTCCACTGTGAAGACTGAGCAGAAGTACCTGTTTTAGATGTCTACTTTTTCTTGGCCCCCTTTTGCGCAGTCTCCCTCAGCCATCCCCCTTATCCTCACTATCCCGCCCCTTGCTTTCCCATTCTCACTTATGTGGCTGAAGAAAGTATTATTCCTATTTGCTACCCCTTTGGCTATCCTTTCCTCTGTCTGTGTTTTTGCCCTCCTCACTGCCTCACCTGCGTCCCTCTGTTTTATCAGGTACACTTCTCTGTCATCCTCGGACTAGCTTCCTTACATCTCTTTAATGCCACCCTTTTTTCTCTTCACTATCCCGGCCACTTCCCTACAATACCATAATGGTCTCTTTTTCCTTTTGCGTTTACTCACTCCTTTCGTGTAGAGGATGGTTGCCTTAATTATGTCCTCTCTTATTTTGCCCCACTGTTCTTCTGTACCCCTCCCTGGCAATCCCCTCCTACTGAGCAGTTAATGTGACAGTCTCCCATTTCTTTAAAATTCACTCTTCTAAAGTTCAGGACCCTTGTCCTTTTTTTTTTTTTTGTAGACTCTATTTCTTACTGGGTCCCTGAGGAACTCTCTCCAGTGACCTCTCCACCCAGGCTTTATCTCCCTATCTGAAGCTCACCGATCCAGGCCAACCCAGACCAGCAGATCCACTGGCTCTGAGCCCCCCAAGGTGGGACCACCTTATGCCCTGGCTGTCTACTTATAATCCAGTACACCATGCTGGAGTCAGGAGGCAC
This sequence comes from Neoceratodus forsteri, assembly GCA_016271365.2. NCBI lineage: Eukaryota > Metazoa > Chordata > Ceratodontiformes > Ceratodontidae > Neoceratodus > Neoceratodus forsteri. The sequence goes on from JADMNL010000027.1 coordinate 168,751,213, forward strand.
ACCTGGAGAGCAAGCCCAACAGTGGGAGTGTAGCCGGGACTGGAGGCACCTTCGCCTATCCCCAGGGCTGGGGATTTCTCTTAGGTTGCCCCCTAGGAGCGTGGGCATGCAATGACACCTGCACAGAGGAGCCATAGGCGTCCGACGTGCTCTTTCTCTTATGTACACCAGGCACAGGTAGTACTTCCAGTCTCCACCGGTGGTCCCTACTACACTGGGGAGCCCCAAAACCCACCCCAGGGAGAGGAGAACTGTCCATCAGATGCTCGATCCTCTCCCTCCGCTGCTGACCTCCAATGGCCCATGTTCATTCATGAACCCAGGTCACCAGCATGGCGCGAGATATGGCGTCCAGCACCTCAACCCTCAGTGCCATCAGGCCAGCTAGGACCCTTGTCCTTGTGTGGTTTGCCTCTGCTCCCATCTCAGTGTTAAACCATGCTGTACGGTGATCATTGGCACCCAGGAAACTGCCCACCATGGCGTATTCAATGCTGTCCCCATTTGTAAGCACAAGGTCCAGCATTACCCTGTCCCTAGTTGAGTTGTTGACTAGCTTCCAGAGAAAAGCCCACTGTAGGGACTCAAGGATATTCCTGCTCCTTGCTGAAGCTGTAGCTGGAAAGCTCCAGTCCATATCTGACAGACTGAAGTCACCAACTAGCAGCACCTCTTGCTTATTTGCCATCCTCATGATGTCTTCTCCAATTGCTTTATCCAACTTGTCTCCTTGTGCTGGAGGTCTGTATATAACCCCTGTATGGACAGCAGCCGCAGCTTCTGTCTCCAAGATGGCCTCAAGTACCTCCAGCCCTTCCTTTTCCTATCAGTGCCCCCGTCTGCCCATGGCCTTGATTCCCTCCATCACATATAGTACAACCCCTTCTCCTCCCTTCACTGTCTCTCCTGAACAGACAGTAGCCAAGTATGGCCATATCTCAGTCATGACTGTCAGTGCACCATGACTCCGTTATGGCCAGCAAACAGGCTAGCCTCTTCCATGATGGCCTCCAGGTCCAGAATTTTATTTCCCAGACTCCTTGCATTGGCATACATGGCTCTCTATTCCTTACTCTCTCCCTGCTTTCTCCTCCCCTCCTAATTGTGCTGCTCCCTGAAACTCCCTGACCCCCCTCTTCCCTTGTTTTCCTCTCTGCTTTCTGTTTCTTTTGCTCCTCTCTTCTTGCATTCTTGATATACCCCCTTTGTCCTCTGCCTTGTCCCTACCCCTTTCTTCTTGTGGCCCTGCCCTGGGGAAGCTTCCTCCCCTCAGGCCCTCCCTCCTTGTTGCTTCATCATGTGGGGGGGGCAGTTTTTGCTTTCCTTGGTATTACAGCACACACCTTAGCTAGTTTAAATTCTCATCTAAGAAATATGACCCCCTCCTGCAGGGTTGGAGTGAGGTACGGGGGCCCACATAGAAAATCAATAGGGGAGGGTCCAAGGTGACACACTCATATCAGTATTCCACTTAAATTTGATACTGTGTATGCATCTTACATTTACCTACAAAGCACCACATACCCCATTTAATTAGAAAAAAAGATGGTAAATAGAAAGAATTTCAGAGTTTAAAAGGTGGCCAGGTACCCATCTGATGGGGGCCCACCTTTAAAATGTCAGGTATCCTGGTGAGCCAGTCCGACTCAGCTCCCCCCCCCAGAAGAATGTAGGCTGTCTCCCTTATAGAGCCTCATATCCTCCCAGGCTGGCCCCCAAGTCCCCTATGTGGCTGAAGCCCTCCAATATGCAGCATGCCTTCAACCAACCATTAAAAGCCCTATTGCAGAGTGCCCTCTCCTGTTCCTGACTGTACACAGGTAACACCTCAGCAAGTGCCACCATGTGTGCTACTGGCTTATGGCCCCTCTGCAGCTCCCTGAAATTACTCTGCACTACTCCTACCCTATCCCTTGCCAGGTCATTTGTCTTCAGGTGGACAATGACACCTAGCTCCCTCCCATTTCCTGACACCCTAGCGGTTTACTTAAGAGGAAGGAGGGGGCCAGAACTAGAGGGCACAGCCTCAGACTGCAAGAAGAAAGATACAGGGGCAATGTGAAAAGGTGTTTCTTCACACAGAGGGTGGTACAACCCCCCGGAACAGACTGCCAGATGGAGTGGTGGGGGCTAAATTGGTGGAAGCATTAAGGAGGGCATGGGACAGACATATGGGGCTGAGTATCGGGGGGAGGGCAAGGTGTAGGGGGAAAAATGGGGCAGACTAGATGGACAGGTATGGTCCTTTTTTGCCATCGAGCTTTTATGCTTCTAGGATCCTCTAGATTCACTCCCCATCCATCCAAGCAAAAGCATCAGGGAGGCACTTCACCTCCCTCTGTCAAGTCTATCCCCAGGATGCTACAGAGCCATTGGCAGCTGCTTCCTCCTCAGCTGGGGGCCTCTTCCTCCCTCCCTCCCTCCTTGGGGCCTTCCCTTCTAAAGAGCCCCACTCCACTTCCTCCCTTCTCAGTGCTGCAGGTGCCTCCTCCTAGCTGCCCTGTCCTGTCAGTACAACAAAGGAATTTTGCAGTGGTACAGGCTGAGGAGTGCATACCCTGCCTGCCACCCCACCTTCCCAGAGACCACCAAGTCCCAACCATTCTGCCTCTGCTCAGGTATCCTCTGGGCAAGCAGCGTCAGACTTGGTGGCCCTTGGGTGGGGCAAAAGGTTCTCTGCACCCTTGCCAATTCCAGCTGGAGTCCTGCCACCTCTGCCCTCGGTGCAGAGAGGTGAGTGCATATGGGGCATCACCACAGCCTCCAGAATGTGTCCTGAAAGACTATGGCTCCACACCCATTTCACTGCATCACTACTGATACATACCGAAAAATAACGACACATAAAACAGTATCAACAGAGCTCATTCTTAATGGCCTGACTCCAAGCTTTCATTTAAAACACATCATTTCATTTCTAGCCCTAATGGTTCCAAAGTTAGAACTTTAAAAGATAATTTCTTTAAAATAGGATAACTTTGGAACCATTAGGGCTAGAAACTTAATTTTTTTTAAATGAAAGCTTGGAGTCAGCTATGTTGATATATCTAAAATGCATTGCAGCAGAGACCCTATATCAATATGAAAAAAGCATAAAATGATTCACTAAATCTTTAAAGTCCTGTCATTTTGAACAACATATTATATCAACATGTATAGACATGCAGCAACACAGGAGAACTGTATCATCAGAATCCATGCATGTTGATTGGATTCCAAGCTTTCATTTAAATAAACTTATGTTTCTACGATTAACAGTTTGAATGTTACTGCTTTCAAAATATAATTTCAAGCATTGTAAAATATCATAAAAGATTATTTTTGGAAATGGTTGGAAGGTACTAGCGGTTGTTCTAAGAATAAGCACATTCTTTTCTAGTTTATTTAGCTTGTGTTGAACTGCTAAGTGTGCTAGACATTCCATGCCTATTTTCAGGCATGAACAGGGAGAGTACAGTACAGTACAGAACAAGCAGCACTGGGGATTACAGCAAGCACAACACAGATCAAAGGCACAAATACAGCAATGAGTCACTCACGTTCAGATACGTACTCTGGAGCTGAAGGATTGCTTGCCCTCACAGGTACCTAGGGTTATAGAGGTGCTGGAGAATACATATAGCCACACCAAAATGCGAGCTACGGATTCGCTTTGTTGCCATGGAGGCTTGGGTTTATGAGATAACCTGAAACATGAAAGTATAAACAAACAAAAGTGTCCACAAGAAGCATGCCAGCAACTGAAGAGAATGTGTATCTAGAGTGCCCGTGGGTTAGGCAATTTGCAGCCAGAACCACAAAGGATAATAGTGGGTTTTTTTGGGTTTTTTCATCATATGAAAGTCTGATTCTGGAGATTTTTCCTGCAGCCTTGTCTAGGTACACTAGTGACACTTCAGTAATGCTGTATGCCTATGTAAAATATTACCATTGGCAGACAAGACACTATATATAACACAGTCAGGAAGGATTACTGTGCCATCCACTCCAGCGCCTCGGGTCCTCCTCTATAAACTCTCCGAGGAGGCTGGCCTGGGTTACTAAGGTTGTGCTACTCTGGGTACTCAAGTCTACAAATGATGTGGTGAGTCCACCTGGGGTAGCAATAACAAGGGTACCTGTCTGCTGATACTCAGGGGTAGTAAGCCTCAGAATCTATTTTTATTTATTTGTAATTCTGGGCCAAAAAGCACACTAAGCTATAACAGGTCATATTCAAGTGTGTCCTGGGAGGGGTGGGGGAGGGGTGGGGGGCAGTACAGAGAGACCTGTTTTATTAGTGGGGGAATGTTGCCCATGACACAGGGGAATCTTCCCTAATCATTTTTGATAAGTGTCATGGGGTCTTTAGCTTCCACCTGGACAGTGACCAGAAATGTATTTGTATTTTTTGACCAAGAAATGCACACTAAGCTGTGATAGCTTGTTTCTAGGCATGTTCTGAGGAGTGGGTTATATGGATCTGTTTTATTGATGGACAATGCTGGCCGTGGCACCCAAGAAAATTCCCTACTCTTCATTTGGGAAACGGCAGAAAAATTATCTCGGGGTAGTCAGGGATCTCACAGGTAACACTTCAATTTATGTTCTAGAATGTTTCAAGAAAATTGTAAAACGGAATTTGACCTTCTCACAGATACATACCCAGAGTGGGGGCCCTACAGTAATGTAAGTGTGAGGGCTCACATTTACGAGCCTGTTAGGGGCTTTGGGGTCCATTAGGGAGTTTGGGAGCTATTAATGTGCATACCAGAAATCCCTAGGGTGCAGTTAGTGGGAATGGGGAGAAGAAAGTGGTTCTTTTGGGCACTCTGCCCACTGTAAATATCTTCAGCAGCCAGGCTTTCCTTCCAGGTACCCCTCCCAGCACTAGCCAGGGCACCAGTAATCCCACCCCTGCAGTACCCCAACATCTAGTGTACCCCTGCACCTCTTCACCAATCCTTCTTCTGCCAGCCCAAAGCCAGGGCTGTGCTTAAACATTCTTTTTTTCTTTCTCATCTCTGCTGCCTGCTCTCAGACCCTTCCCCCCCCCAAAGCAGGCAGTGTTGTGAGATATAGGTTCCCATGCGCTGGGACTGCTGTCCCTGTCCAGTGCATGGGCATTTTTTCATAACCGAAGAGAGGTTGTGACCTGAGCTCAGGATTCACGTGTTGGAAACTTGATCAGTGAAAAGAGAGCCTGGATCAACCACTGAAGCAGAATTCACCAAGTCAGAGCAGTTGCAGCACACAGGGAGCAACAGGAACCACAGTTGGCTTATCTAGTCAGTGGAGGCTGGTTCAGTCAGCTCTGCTGGCTTGCTTCCCCTCTGGTTGACTTTCGGCAGTTCAGCTGAGGAAGTGAGAGTCCAACAGCACCAGTGAGTCTTAGCAGATCTTCTAGTCCCTCCTGTTGGCAGCAGCTCAGTTTTGTCCACAGGGTCTGTAGGCCCATCTCCCTCTATTCCTCCAGTTTTCCCGGTACCTCTCTCCAGACAGCAGCACCTCAAGGGTAAGAAGTGGCAGCAGCATTGGGGTCAGTCAGCCCCAACTAGCATCCAGGCCCCTCTGTCTACAGACCCAAGTCAAGGTGGTGAGTCTGGCATCAGTACAGTCAGGCAGTGCCAGCCACCAGAAAGTAAATAAAGAGTTTATTTAAATAAATAAATCACACCAAGTGGCACTTGGCAAAGTGGCTGAGGCTGTGCCAGTATGTATTACACAGTATGCAACAGGTGGCTGTAGGATTCAAACCCGGGACTCCAGGTTTGCAGCTCAGTGCTCCTAACCACTACACTATATTGCCTCCCCAAAAGCAGGGCCCCTGTGACAGAACTACCCACAGGGTGGGAATTAAAGAAACGATTCATTAGGGAGCAAGTCTGAAGGGCCAGGTTCAACCAAGCACCAGAGCCATCCACACAGGGGAAACTAATTAAGGTTCCACAGGAACAGATACAGTGGGGTTATGGCAAGTAAACTCCATAGGAGCTAATGCTGAGAGGCAATCAGTTTAACAATTGATAAATGTTTACAGCCTTTCTAGTGAACTGCACTTAAAGGTACAGTACATACTTATAGTGATTGCCTATTCAGTCACTATGAAAGTGTCACTGCCTGAACATGTGTGGTGTCCCATTTGCCTCAAAGGAACTGCCTGAACTTGTATGGTGCCCAGTTTGTGCTAAACAAACTGCCTGTACTTGTGTGGTGCCCTGATTGCCCTAAACAAACTGCCCGTACTTATGTGGTACCCTGTTTGCCCTAAACAAACAGCCTTACATCGGTGATACCCCGAGATGACTAGCTTACATCTGCACTGCCCTGTAGTGACTACCTTAAAGCAGTGGTACCTCCTAAAAAGACTACCTATCCTTTTCTGCTGCCTTGCCTGAACTGTGCTACAATCCAGTAACCACTCACTTACCCAGCAAATAGACTGCTAGCTGTGGGCAAACCACACTATAATTGACTATTGCCCAGGGTTTCCTCCTAAAGACTGCCTTAAACAACTGGTACCCGGCACTGAACCGTCTTATTGCTTGACAAGCCAGTCTCAGCTGTACAGTTATTTGGTTCTCTCTGCAACTATCGACAGACTGCCTAGGTGTCACATCCCCAACAGACGGTCTCTTCACTTCTGCCTATGACATCCATCTCTACCTGGATTACAGTTTGGGGCAGGCAACCCAGCTAGCATTACACTGCCATGCTACATCCCTACCCTGATAAGAAGTAAAGAAAGTATATAGCAACCACACTGTCTCACTAGAGAGGGCCTCCAACATGCAGTGGGGTGGGGTTTACTTTTACAGGATCAGTATCTAAAGCTATCTTCCGAAGATCAACATCTAGGATAAACATCTGAAGAGCTGCATTCAGAGCCATCGTCCAAAGATCAGCCCCCTGGACCAGCATCTGAAGAGTAGCTTCTCCTCTTCTTCAAAGCTGCTACTCAGTTTCTCCTTGTCCCAGTGGTCCAGACAGTCTTTGCACTGACAAATCTTCAAAATTGGACCGAGCTTCTCCTTGTCCCAGCAATCCAGGAGTGCTTTTGAGCCCATGAACCTCCTTCAAAGTTGTACCAAGCTTCTCCTTGTCCGCGCAGCCCAGGAGGGTTTTTGTGCCCTCGAACCATCTTTAAAGCTGCACCAATCTTTTCTTTGTCTTGGCAGCACAAGAGGATATTTGATGCTGATGAATCTGGGTTCAGGTTGTAAAGTCCTTCCCAAGTCTCAGTGGCATAACTGAGGCTCCTCACCCATGTATCAGTCCCATTGTTGCAGCCATCTCTCCTTGTGGTCCATGTGCCTCATTCAGGTCTCAGTTCTCTGCTAAATTCTTCCAAGTGCCCTGATCTGGACTTCAAAGTGACTTGATTACCCATCTTGAATTGATTTATTTAAAGTGACGTATATTTAAATGCATAAAGTATAAGCTAGAACTGGTCACCCAGGGAGAAACGGTACTATAAAATAATTGCAGCTGCAGCTGGGTAAAATAAAGTAGATGCTTAGAAGTGCACCTGTCTTTATTTACGCCATTATTTGTTCATCTCTTTATTTGCAGTTATTTTACTGCCATTTGTACTGTAGTTATTGTTGATGAAAACCTGCCTCTGTAACCCTTGCCAACTTTCCTACTAAATAAAATTCCTTCCTTTAATTTGACCTCTGAGTACGACTCCTGCCTCTCCTTGCTGGGTGACTTCCTCCATGCCTTCTGTGACCCTTCTTGTCCCCTCACCATAAGACCTGCTCGAGGTGGCACTAACGTCCAGGAGAGTTTGTTCTCGACCCAACTGACCAGGACATGACACACTAAAAACAAGAAATTGGGCAAAAGTATATACTGCAGTTATGTCTAGACATTTCCATATGGACCTTGTTTTTGAGGCTACTGGTGGTGTTCCTAGCCACACTTATCAACCAGCAACTGACTGGCCTGCAAAAACCAGGGAAGATGTGGGACACGGTTTGGCTGAGGGCACATGACCCCCTTAATATTGGAGGGAACAAAAAAATATAAGTGAATGTCAGAAAGGACATGCAGTAGACCCACTCATGTACCTGGCACTGAGGAGACTACGGAACATTTATTTTTTCTCTGTCCTTTTATTCAAGACTTTTGAACTTTACTGATCCAAACATGGGGGTGCCACAGTTTCGATCTCTAACATATCGGACTTAGTTATTTGGTTGTCTGACTCAAGCTTGGTCACAATGACCTAAAAGTACATCAGTGGTAATTTTTGCCTGTTTAAAATGGCACATTTGACAGAACTGATGTTGTCTTGTCTTACAACAGAAGGATGATTCTGCTCTTTCCCTGATTCAAAGGGTTACTACCAAGCCATCCTGGTAACACTGAGGGTTGAGGTGCTGGATGTCACACCTCGCACTATGCCGGCGACCTGTGTTCAGGAATGACCTTGGGTCATCAGGGTGCTGGCGTTGGGGGGGGAGGGTGGAGCAGGATCGAGGATGTCAATGGGCAGCTCTCCTCTCCCGAGGGTGCGGAGGGTACGTTGGCACCCCCCAGGTAGTTCCGCTCCCACTGGGTGGAGGTCCAGTGGACAGCGTAGGCAGAGAGGGGGTGGCAAACAGTTCCAGGAGGTGGAAGGGGGCTGATCTGGGACCAAGGGATGTGTAGAGTGCCTCCACATGCTCACATGGCTGTGCGCTGGGGTCTGGGGGGGTTAGGGGAGAAAAACCTGTAAATTCCCTGTGTGTCCCTATTGCCAGTTGGTGGGAGGAGGCGACGGGGACCAAACAGCTGTATATAATTAAAAAAAAAGGGTTATTACCAAACTGCTCATGAAAAGAGACGGAACTGTCAGTCGTGCACCAAGTCTTTCATTTCTTTATGAAACAAGCGTACTTGGTTGAAGTAACAGGTTTGGGAGTTTTCCTTTTTTTTCTATATACCATTGGTTTTTATCTTCCTTTCACGGTCAAGCAGGCTAGGGTTCCCCTCAATCCTGCCCTAATGACCCCCACTATCCCCAACTACCCAGGACTTACTGGATGCCAGCTACCCCCATGGATTTCACCCCCCATGGCAGGGTTGGGAAAGCCTCCCTGAGGCACATATATCCAGTATGGCTCCAAGTCTTGCTAGGAGGCAGATAAGGAATCGTCAGGTGGGGCATCATTTACAGCCTGCCACCATTTTCCACTTGTTTTCATCCCCGTTCCCCATGCCAGGGTTTGCACGCCAACATGTGTGTGTGGAGGCATGGGCACATAGCAGGGTCTCGCAGCACCACGCTTTCTCTGCTGTTCCTCGACCCTCACTGTCATCAGACTGCCACTCATTGGCATTCATTCAGGGAAGCCAGCAGTCCTCCCTCCCTGGCCAACCCCCAGCAACCCATTCTTGTTTCCAATCATGGGTTGCCAGCATGGAACGAGGTGCGACGTCCAGCGCCTCAACCCTCAGCGCCAACGGGCTGGCTATTGTGAGTTTTCTTTCTGATGTTCTTTTTCCTTTATATTTTGTGACCAGATTCCCCTCCACCCCGTCCTTTTTTTTTCTTTTGCCTGCACTTTACACTGAAAGATCTGCATTTTTAAAATTATGATGTCACAGTTCGTTCACTTTTTTTTAAATTGTCGTATTTGTTTTGTTTTCTGTATTGATATTTTCCTGAGTTTCTGAAATGTTCTGATATTTTTCAATAAAGATTTACATGCTGGCTCTGTGGTGCAGAGCGAAGGGGTTTGCTTGGCACGCTGGTGACCCGGTTCATGCCATGAGCCCGGGTACCGAAAGTGGAGACCAGAAGGGAGGAAGTACAAGTATCTATTGGACGCTTCCCTCCCAGGATGGTGGGTGGACCTTTGGCACTTAGTGGTGGCCTGGGAGATGTACTAGGCAGCAAGCTGCCTCAACACACCGCCATACATCCCACCCCAAAGTCACCATCTTATAGGTCCATCTCAGGAGGAGGGAGGGACAAGAAAATGTGAAAAAGATGGCCACTCATGCTGTCCAGATGATGGCGGTCCATCCTCCCATTGCCGCAAACCCAGGATAGCCCCGTGCTGCACCCTCATTGCCCCGGTGAGGATTGTAGAGTGTGCCTACATGCACACGAAAGTCTCCCCTCCCAGTTCCTGCCACAGGAAGGGGGCCCCTCAACAAAGGAATACGCCAGGTCGATCAGGAGGCGACAAGTTGAGGGGCAGTGGACAGCGACCGGAGGAGCAGGATGCTGGGGCTTGGCTGCCTGATGGAGTGGGCAGCTGGGATGGCAGGGAGGGTAAAAGGCATAATACAAAAAAAACAATTACTGTCCCTACTTTTCACTGATAAGTGCCACGGGATCTTTTACTTCCACTGAGACAGTGACCAGAGATGAGCAGAAGGGGGAAAACCTGGCACCAAGTTACTGCATACAAAACACTCACTGGGGACTCAGGAGCTGCTGAGCAGGGCTGAAGGCTTTTTGGCACACTTACCAAATGTGTCACTAAAACAAATAACCAACTTAAAATAGACCCCTATTTCTAATCCACAAGGGTGGCCCAATGGCCTCCTCAGGTCTTCTGGATAGGCCTATCAATTTAGAACAATCCCACCCACGACTTTCCCCTCTGTCCCGTGGCACTAGACACAAACCCAACCTCAGGTGATACTCATGGTTCTGTAGGGACTATATTACCTCTGTTCCCTTTCATGGCTGGGCAACAAGATGCTGGACATGGCTTCTGGCTGAAATGGTCATTTCCCTGGAGTCACTGGTACACACTCACCATTTCTCCTCCTCTCCCTCTGGGGTTGTCTCCCTGCTGCTTTCACAGGGGGCTCCTCAGAACCCGTTAATAGGCAATAGCCTCAGTCAAGTTCAGTCACTCTCTGGAACTTGCTCCCCAGTGGGGAATTGGATGTGAGTAACCCAGCTCCACTCCAGTGTCTTTCTCCTTCTCATTTCAAGGTAGAATGGCTTCCTCCAAATAACTTCTGAAATGGCTGCACTCTTTAGTGGCATGCCATGACTGCAGCTTCTGGCAGCTAGTGAATCTCCAACTCACAACTTCCCTAGCCACACAGACAGACAAACAAACTTAACCAGAGCCTTGGTTCCAGTCCTTTTTATAAGTGTTTGAACTTGTTGCCTCATTGGTCAAACAGTTCCCAGGTAAAGCATGCTTTCGAATGTTGTCCCAGCTGAGCTGGGCTTGCATGCATACACTCAATGGATCCTGAGCTCTTGATTGGTCCAAATTTGTAGGCACATCTTTCTGGTGTACATCTGACCCCTTCCAAGTAGTAGCTGACATGTCTAGCTCTATTCTTCACTGAGTCATCAGCATTGTGACCTCACTTACTGTGACATCACAAGCAATTGATCTTGCAGCAGCTGCAGCAGCAGATAACTGGCTCATCCTAAATAGTTGTGATATCACAGTGCTGATAAGGTATTGAGAGGAACAGATATGCCAGCCTTCAGGCAGAGAGTTGTTCTACTCATCACACCTGATACTATCGGTAGAAAATCTTTTAATAAGCAAATAGGAAAACCATCTCTGATATCAAAAGCAACAGTGGACTATTTTTCAAATGTTTTATTAATTGCAGGCAGTACATTTGCCCTGTAAGACACTGAAATCCTATCACAGCATACCACTGACCAGAGCTCTGCAGCTTCCAGAGAAACCTAGCATCCAGAATCTTTGAAAACTAACAAAAACCCTCCTGTGTGTGTTTGGGTTAGACAGCAGGGGGTTAATGAATAGCCTACCCAAGGGGGGACTCCCACCCTCTCGCCAATCATGAATTTATTGAAGAATGTGTTAATGTGCTTTATTTGATTAATCTGGGGTCAAAGCTCTTCAAATTCTTCTCCCACTGCCCCCTTCAACCCCCCAGCAAACACAATGACGTCTAAACAATGGACTCCCCAGCACAAAGAACAAATCTGCACAGTTGAGTTTTCTTGACAGCCAAAGGCACAGTTTGGAAGACTTCCAGTTAATTTAAGAAAAGTGTTTATGAATGGTTATTTACAAATGAAAACTTGTCTTTTAAATAGCACCCGCATGCACGAGAGGCAAACTATTTCATTCTGCCTGTACAAATATACCAGATTCAGAAGAAAAAGACATAATGTATATATGGTTAGTTAAACAGGCAGCCAGGTAGATTTTGACAGGCAGGCAGACAGAACTGGGAGGTTAACAGACTTGTTCAAGGCTGCCGAGTTAGTGGCTTTGATGGGATTCATTTCAACCTGAAATCTTTTTTTTGGGGGGGCATGGGGTCAAGAATTTATGTCCAGAAAAGGAGCACGGAGCCAAAACTCATTTCCAAGTGCAACACAAGAAAGAAGCAGAGCAAGAACCAGGGCATAAAATCAGACTCTTATCTTTTTTCACAATAAAAGATTCCGGACAGCTTCCAGTGTTATTTGGTGATAAAATGTTCTAGTTCCACCAGCATTTGAGTATTTTGTAAATGTTTAAATTTTGTTTTTTCTCAAGAAAAAAAAAGATAGCTGCCACATTTGCATTCAAATAGCATTGTAAATCTGGCAAAGGTTAGGATGAAACAAACAAGCTGCGCAGATGGGAGGTACCTAGAAAAGTAGATCTGACAGGTAAGCTAATATTTTTATTAAGTGTAGCCGAAATTACCTTTTTGGAAAAACATTTTTTGTTGCACTGCGGCTTTAAGCACAGGGAGGTTAAATGAGTTGCTCAAGGTTATAGTATGCAGGTGGCAGTTGTGAGATTCAAACCCCGATCTACTAGGTCTCCGGGTTCAAAGCTCTATGCATTAGCCTCTAGCTTATACTGCCTCCCATGCACTAACCACTGGGCAATAAGCATGGCACATCCATAAACAAAAAAGGGAGAGAGATATTAGAAAATTGAATACTGTCATAGAAGTCTTTGCTCCTAGTAAAACCCAACTGGCTGAAAATTCAGCCAGTCAGGTTTTACTATAAGCAAAGATGTCACTATTCATTCTTTCATGCCATTGCCAAGATGGACACTGAACACAGCAGGGTATGGGGTGGACTGTTTTCTTTATTACAGATTTTTTCCTCTGGGTGCTACTAAGGTGATGGGGTGGTGGGGACAATGGGGGGTGGGTGGTGGGCTTATGACTTACTTGGGACTCAGGAGGAGGGGGAGTGTCTTCAGCTTGCAGGCAGGGGGGTGGAAGAGTAGGGTATTAACTTTGAGACGGTCTCGGAGTCATCCAGCTCCTACTTAACTGTATTATTACTTTGCTGCAATTTGCCAGGGCAGGGGGGTGAGGAAGAGAGGAGGATGCCAGCAGGAGACAGAAAGGGATTATATGATGATGCATCTAACATTTTTGGCAGTGGGCATAGTGGCATGTGGTCATCAGTAATGCAATTTGCATCGTTTTCACTGGCGAATTGGCCAAATTTGCATGGCAAACTACATGAATTGCCTACTTCACCTGTGAACTGGCAATTCACAAAGATTCACCATGGGAATTTAGCCAATTTGCTAGGTGAATAACCATGGGAATTGCAATAGTTGTCAAAGTTCCAGCAACTTTGCCCATCTCTAGGCATAAACACTTCCCTGGTAGCCTACAGGATTCCTCTTTTTCACCCAATCCCATTGAAATTATTATCTTAGTGCCAGTGGCACACCCTCTCTCACACAATCCCATTTAAAAGCAATATCCTCAGTTGCTGGAGAGCAGTTAGCATGCACAAGATATGTTTTACTTGGACTCTGATACAAAGTCAACTTTTAAACTACATTTTACTTGGGAATTTGAACATTTTCAGCAACTCTGATCATTATTTGACTAAACTCATCTTTTTGAATCTTTACCTACTATTTTGGAAAAGGTCTGACTGAAAGTAGCACAAGAAGGTGGGTTGGAACAAGCCACACAGCAGCAACAGAGCCACGAGGCTGCAGGCAACAATGGAGCCAGCAAGCTTGGTACAAGCACTGTTGAACCATCATCGGCTTTCATGGTGGAGTTGATCAAGGCAATGGAAGTCTGTATGGAGAAGGCCCACCAGAGACTAGAAGCACATGATGTGCAATTTAAAGAACTTGCTGCAACTGTGGACAACCACAAAAAGGTGCTCTACTACAATGTTTGTTTCAAATTACCCATTGCTGTTTTTATGTTGGCGCACTTGCGCAGCCAACATGTTGCAGCAGTGGGGATTTGGAGGCATGGCCGCTGTTGGGCGAATGCAGGGCACGCATCAATAGGTGTCTCCCTCATTCCCCAATCAGCCTGCAAGCCGGCACCACACCATGCATACTAATGTGGCGAGCACATCTAAGGAAAGGTCCACTGCAATCTGAGCAAAGCTCGTCAGATGCAGCAGACCCATCCTACGTGCCCAGCCACATAGTATTCATGGCGTGCTGGCTGCCGGCTTGCAGTGGCCGCAATGTATGTGCCAATGGGGAAGCCAACTCCCTGCCGGCATAAAGCATTCCATCCCCCCATTTCTTATATGCTGAGGGGGGTACCCAATCCCCCTTGTCTTGTGCCCCCCCCGCTTTCCTTTGTGTGCAGAAGGGGTGCCCAATCCCGTCTGCATAAATTACCCCCTTTTGTTCTGTGCCGACAAGGGTGCCCAATCCCCGTTGGCTGCAGCAACCCCTTCCAAACAGTTAGGTGGCATGCTGGGAGCCCACCCCAGCATGCCAAATCCCCTGTAAAACAAAAACTGTTCCGCGATGTTATTTTGTTTTGTATTACACCCTGTAACACAAAAACGGTCCATCGCAGTCTCCCTACCCACCACCCGCACCCACCCACTGTGCACCTTGCCTCCCCACACCCCCCTCACCCCATACTTACCTCTGGAGCTCGGCGCGACGATCTTTGGTGGACCGGGAACACGTCTGCACACTTCAAAGCCGACTGCGAACTGAAAAATTGTCGGTAAGCTGTATAATGGAATAAATAGGTTTTTTCAACTTTGATGCATATCTCGGGCATTTTTTGGACTTTTTGCACCAAATCTTCAACATGGGGTTTTTGGGACCCCTCTTCATGAATTCTGTCACAGTTATGGCGTTAATCGGTCCCGAAAGGTGATTTCGCACTCACTGCACGGAATCACCTTTCGGGGCTGATTAACACAAGGACAGTGGCAGTGTTCATAAGGCAGGCTCTCAAAAAGCCTATGTTGCAAATTTGGTGGAAAAAATCCCAAAAATGGCCGTTTTATGAGCGTGCATTGCACAGTTGCTACGCACGCTCGTAACTTCGCGAGTTCACAATATTTTCATGCCAGATTTTCAACACTGTCATTTTTCTATACCTCCTTGTGAACAGTATAGCTGTCATTTTTCACATCCTGGCCGAAATGTGTTTCGGCCCTTCCAGCGCACAATACCGCGGTCGCTGTGGTAAATCAGTGTTCGGGGCAGATTATGAAAATGACAGTTACACTGTTCATGAGCAGAGGTCCTAAAATGCCTAAGTTGAAAATTTGGTGATGATACTCCATGACATCACTGTGTTACAAGCGTGTGTTGCACAGTTTGCACGCACGCTCGTAAGTTCACAAATTTATAATATTTTCACTTCAGATTTTCAGCATTTCCATTGTTCTGCACCTCCTTATGAATAGTGTAGCTGTCATTTTTCACATCCTGACCAAAATGTGTTTTCGCAGTTCCGGCGCAGAATAGCGCGGTCGATGTGGAAAGTCCGTGTTCGAGACACATTATGAAAATGACAGTGACACTGTTCCTTAGCAGAGGTTCTAAAATGCCTATGTTGAAAATTTGGGGCTGAAACTACGTAAAATTACTGTTTCACGAAGGCATGCTATGCAAGTTTGCACGACGCCAGGACTGCGATTTGTAATATTTCACTCTACATGTTCAAAATTTGCATTTTTTCCACACCTCCTTATGAACATTATAGCTGTCATTTTACATATCCTGCCTAAAATTTGTTTTCACATGTTTGGCGCAGAATCGCACGGTCGTTGTGCAAAATCAGTTTTCAGGGCAGTTTGAGGAAATGAGGATGACACTGTTCATGAGCAGAGGTCCTAAAATGCCTATGATGAAAATTTGGTGACGAACGTCCATAAAATGACTATGCTACAAGCGTGCGTTACGCAGTTTCCACGCAGCCTTGTAACTTTGTACATTTGCAATATTTTCATGCCACATTTTCACCACTGGCATTTGTGCACACCTCCTTATCAACAGTACAGCTGCCATTTTTCATAGCCTGCCCAAAATGTGTTCCCGCAACTGTGGCGCACAATGGCGTGCTCACTGTGGGAAATCACAATTTGGGACACATTAACAAAATCACAGTTCATGAGGGGAGGTCCCAAAATACCTATGTTGAAAATGTGCCTAAAAAACTCCCACAAATAATTGGGCTGCAGACGTCTGCTGTGCAGTTGTATGCATGTTCATTGCTTCACCAATATTTCATATTGCCACTCCAGATTTTCAACATTGCCATTTTTTTCGCCTCCTCATGAACAATATAGTTGTCATTCTCCACATCCTGCCCAAAACTGTTTTCGTCCCACTGTCACCAAATGCCACAACTGCTGTGCAAAACCACCTTTCAGCTAACACAGTGATTGTGCCACTTTTCATGAGGTGGCCTGACAAGCAGCCCGTGTTGAACATGTAGAGTGAAACTACCACTACACTCCTACGGTGTTAGGGTTTCCAACTGTAGCACCCCACCCAGTACGGACTGACAGGCATCAGGGCTGTGACTTGGGTTCATTGGATGTAATGCTCACGCCATTCCACCCACCACCCACCCACCCACCCCACGCCCACCCTGCAGCCACTGACAGGCATCGTGGTGTGTCTTGCACTGTTCGCCACAAACTTTTCCCCACGCTCCTATACTGCACCCACATCAACGTATTTCCTCATGGAATGGGTTAAGTATGATGCCCAAAGACCCCAAAGCACACCATGACACTTGTCGCTGTCTACAGGTAGGATGAGGTACACTGGCATGAGCATTGTAGCTGACGACCCAAAGGCACACCCCTCTGCCTGTCACTCTCTACAGGGTGGGGGTGGTGTTAGCGCCACTTCAATACTTCACTGCCATTCCTGTTATGCACCTCTACCTCCGCCATTGCCAATGCCAGCGCGACAACATTCAGCATTGACAAATGCTTGTTTTTTAATGTCCTAGTTACTCATTTAATAAGCACAATAAGACATTCCTGGCTGTGCAGTGTGCTGACATAAATGCATTTCTAAGAGCTGAAGGCACTTGGCCTGCAGCCTTGTGCCTTACTATGCCCCTGGCCATAAATTTACCTTATCACAGTGCACACCCCATCACATCGTATTGCTTTTATCCAGACCTGTATATTTTGTAGACCCATACTACACTTTCTGCATGAGATTTCCATGCAGCACAATGTCCAAGGCATTGCAAGGAAGACTGCATCCACTGCACATTCCAGATTTAAAACCATAATTACATCTTCAATAGGCAGAGTGGTTTGGCATGATCTACTTGTAACAACTCCCTCCTTGCAGTAATGGGAGGTGGTTGTTTATTAGATATGAGCCAATGGGGGAGTGATGCTCTGGGATCATCCCTGGAGGGTGTACCTGCTGAGTGGTGCCATAGTACAGATAAGAATGGGACACTCTCATGGTGCCATTTGGTTCTTGAGAGGGAGAATTGCAATCTGTAGAGCTTTGGAAGGAAAGCCAATGCTCCAGGTGCCCTCCCCTGGCAGGTGCCCTCGGGTTGCACTCAGAGGACCAGCTGGGTCACTCTGTGGCTTGGTTGCCAGCCTGGATAACAGCAGGCAGAGCCAGATGTTAGCCACTGGTAGCAGGCCAGTCTTGGGACATTGGGAGCAACAGGGGTCCTGGACTCCTCAGAGCTCTAGGGCATCATGGAACAGTGATGGTGACGAATAAGGGAGGAATCCAGGGTAACCGAGACAGTTCCCAAGCTGCTGGGATCTGTGGGTCAAATCATATATGACCATAGTGGGGATTATAGTGGGACCACTGGGAGGGTGTGTGAACCCTAGGGGCCATCTCCTCAAGGGAGCTTCTTTGATGGCTTTCAGGTCTGTGCAGGTTCCCCTGAAGATATTGAAGGACATCTTGGTAAAGAGTGGCAACCCTGGACACTGGCCTGTGCTGAGACATTGAGCTCATGAAGGCAGCAGGTGAGAAGAGATAGAGTACAATGGCAGCAGACAAGGCAGGAGATCCATCTCCAGGCAGAAGGGAGGAGGGAATCTCTTGCAAGACAGCACCCGTAGTCTCGCTGGTGAAGGGGCTGGGTGTGTGGATCACAGGATTCTGCAGGTCATGCACATGGAAGTGTTTGAGATGGGATCCAGTAGGCTCTCACTGGGATACAGCTATAGGATGGTCAGAGCATTTTGGCAGGGAAGTAGTCAACCCCCCACGATATCCTCAGGTTAAGAACCTCACACTGGGGGACTGGAAGCCTTATTGGCATGCTGCAAATGAACGTGTGGGTGATGTGGTGAAGCAGGAGCCTGCTTCAGAAATTCAAGGGTACAGCAGACAAGCTAGGGCCAAGATGGAGATGGGGGTGGGGATCCCTTGGCAGAGTCATGCTCTGGCGGTTAAAGAAGCCAGCCATAACATACCTTGATGAGCAGCAGAAAAGGACAGTGTGTGTCATGAAATTGCAGACTGAGGAATGAAGACTGCTGGGGATGTGACAGGGTTAACATTTGTGACAGCAGGAAGTTGAACAGGTAGCAAGGCTCACTTGTGATATAGCCTGAACAAAGGGGTTGGGAGTGTACCCAAGTCTCTGGGAGTTTGTATGGGAAATATTCAGAAGCTGAATATGAAGACATGAACTGGGATCCATTGCGTCATGTACAAATTGCTAACGCATTGTGTACAAATGAACTATGATGTAATCCTACAGTGTTTAAACTTTTTGAAAGCAGTATGATTCGTTACCACCAAGCAGAGTTGAGGGCCACAAAAATCCTTCGGTCCCAAGAATCAACAAAAGAAGCCAGAGTAACCATGTGCAAGGACGCTCCCAGTAAGCAAAGATACCCCTGAACACAGCAGTTTCCTGGGACTATGCCTGCCCCCACACTCCAGGGCAGTGATGCAGGCTGGTGTTTGCACTGCCTGAAGGAGAGGTTGCATAACCTTGGTTAAGTGAAATAGAGGCTTACACTACATAACGCTGTAATTTAGACTGCTGTGGAACTTAGAAATTGTCAGCAGATAATGACCGCTAGGCCCATCTAGTCTGCTCGTAGGCCCTATACATTGTACGTGGCCACTGATCCTATGTGATCAATGGCTTTTCATCACTCCCTCTCCTCTCAGGCTTCCCTTGTGCCTGTCCCAGGCATTCTTAAACTCCTTCCCTGTTCTTGCCCCCACTACCTCCTATGGCAGACTATTCCAAGCATCGACTACCCTTTCTGTGTACAAAAACTTCCTCACATTACCTCTTAATCTACCTCCTTCCATTTTGATATTGTGCCCCCTTGTTCTAGTACTTTTTCTACACTGGAAAAGGTCCCCCACCTGCACCTTATTTATGCCCTTGAGGTACTTGAAAGTTTTAATCATGTCCCCCCGCTGTCTCCTCTCCACCAGTGAGTACATAATGAGGTCTCTAAGTCTCTCCTCATATGTTTTGTGGTGCAAGCCCTGCACCATCTTTGTTGCCCTTCTCTGGACAGTCTCCACCTTATCTATGTTCTTACACAGGTGTGGCCTCCAGACCTGCACACAGCACTCCAGGTGAGGCCTTACCAATGTTTTAAACAATGGTATTACCACCTCCTGCTAATGATACCCCTGCCTATACACCCCAACATACCACAGGCCCTCCCTACTGCCTTTGTACACTGTTTTGAACTTCAATGGATTGTTTAAGATGAGCATACAATCAAAGCCGGTATCACTAGGGCTGGGTTAAACTCAGATGGTGAACATTTCATTTCCCAGTAGGGTCCTCCTCTCACCCTTTCCCTAGGGTACCGGAGTGAGTGGCTCCAGCTGCCTAGGTCCTTTCATATGGTAGCAGGTACAAGTAAACTTCTGTGCTTCCGTTCAAATCATGACCAACCCACAAACCCACATGTTCCCATTAAGTTAAAGAAAATTACTCAAAGCCTCAGGGGTTGTGTGCCTTCATCCACTGCCCCCTCTCCTGCGCAGTAATCCTAAGCACACTGGTGCATGCTGATAACCCCTCTGAATGGGCTGGCTATCATACTGACATTCATATTAAGGTTTTAGGAGTTGGTAAAGGCTGAGGGCCCAGGTGAACTTTTCCCCAACTGTTTCAGTGGTAGCAATTCATGGCTGGCTCCAAGGCCTTATATGTATCAATTTTATATATATTTTATTCTTACTTAATATCACACTCATAGGGAGGCTATTCAACAGCCCAATTACTGTCTGCATGTAGAAGTTGTTCCTGTTTCACTTCTAAATACTGTTATTATGAATTTGCAGTGGGTGTCTTCCTCTACCCATATGATCCTGTTTGAAGCAGATGCCCAGTGTGGACAGCAGACCCAGATCATTAATGATGTCATACATACACAGAAAGTCCCCTCTTATGTACCTGGACTGTAACAGCATTAATTTGGTTTCACACAATCTTTCCTCGTAGTTATTATCCCTCATACTCTTAAAATGACGTTATTCCTCACATTTGTACCATCTCAGTAGTATTATTTTGGGTTTTCTTAAATGGAGCCAGGAATTGTGTCCCGTGATCGAGGAATGGGCGAATGTGTGTTCTACAGAGAGGGGTCTTTACATCGGGATCCCTGCTTTTGACTGATCGCTTAATGTTCCACCAAACGTTTTTTGCTTTTGTGATTACTTACTACATGGGCTACCAGAGTCAAACTTGCTGTTTAAGAATACCCCCCCCCCCCCCAAGTCCTTTTCACTTTTCACCGATTTATGATTTGTACCAGAAAATATATACTGTATGTATGGATGGGATTTCTGCTACCTAAGTGCATCACTATCATGATAGCCTCCACCCATGTAAGGATGGGGCAGGGATATCTGACTGTAAATGAGGCAGGGTTTATGCAAGAGGGCCTCCATTACAACTGCATGCCCTTAGGCAAACCCTGCCCAGGTTCATACCAGAGTGCAGCTTTTAAACAATAAATTCGGTTTATTTTTTTAAACATGATGAAACAATATTAAGTCTCCAATTTCAGCACAATGAAATACAGCATTTAGAAGGTAACATTTAATCTACAGCCCTGTGTTTTGGGATTTTTTCAGTTTCGATTTATGAATGTTTCCTTATTCTTTAAGTTCACCAATGACACTGAGCTGGGCCAGGGTAGTGGACTTCCCTGAGTAAGGGGACAAACTCCAGCAGGGCATGAATGAGCTGGGTGGTTGCTTGCTTTCTTAGAGACTCCAATTCAATGTAGTCAAAAGCAGGGTGCTGTACCTGGAGGGGGGAACAGATAGGACCTCCCTAATGTGGGGGAGGAGAGGGGATCCTCTTGTTGCAGGGAAGGAGGAAAAGGACCCAGGGGATCAAATGTAAGGGGATGAACAGGACCAGCAGAATGTGGAGGTGCATCAAAGGGGGGGGGAACGTTCTTCCACTTCTTTACAGGATCCTGGTCCAATCTCTGTTGGCATACTGCAGGCAGTTCTGGGCTCCTCAACACAAAAAGAACACGGAGGCAGTACAGAGGGTGCAATGAGGGGCTACCAAAATCAACCTTGGTATGGAAGACAAAAAACTATGAAGGGAGGCTGGTGGCCTTTAACATTTTCAAATTATAGTTATGGAGGCTGAGTGTGGACATCAGTTTCCTGCATACTCAAGGGTAGCAACAAGCTCGAACAGATGTTTGATGTGATGTCTTCCAACTGGAGATGGAAACATGCCCTGAAGCTCAGAGGTAGTAAATTCAAGGGTAATGTTAGGAAGCAGTTCCTCTCTCAGAGGGTGGTGAACCTATAGAACAGCACACCAGTTGAGACAGTGGGTGTGAAGACAGTTCAGGCCTTAAAGGCAGGCCTGGACAAATGTCTGCTTACCACAGGAATCACCAGATATCCTGGATAACGGAGTGAGTGACCCTTTAAAATAAATATGTTTGTGGCTCATACTTATTCTCACCTGCTTACAGAGCAAAACGCAGACATGATGGACCTGGAGTCACTTCCAACCTTAAATTATTATGCCCTCAGTTTAGGGTTTCATACAAAGAACTGTGCCTTCAACATGGCAGCAGTACCCCCCCCAGTCCAGTACACACACCACTGTTATTTTGACATATCCATGCCTCTCACCTTTCCAGTTTTAAAAGGGATGTCTCATTTTACCCATCAGAATCCATGCCCATTTCTCTCTTCCTTCCCCCACTGGAGGGACACCCCTCATCCTACAACAAGAACTCCTCTGTCCATACCTCTCAACTGTCCCCAGTTTGGAGGGATACCTCTCATTCTACCACAGAGAATCCATCTGTCCATACCCATCCACTGTCCCATATTTGGAGGGGACATCCCTCTTTTTACCACATGGGATACCCTTGGTCCATGCCTCTAATGAGTCATGTATTAGGAGAGACATCCCTCATATTACCTCTCAGGACCACTCTATCCATAGTCTATACCTCCCAAATGTCATACATTAGGAGGTACATCCCTCAGCTTTGTCCACTAGAAAGCCATGCGGTTACACAGAGACTGTGCTGTGCCATACTGTACGTGGAGATTTTAAAGCTGAAATTCACACGGTTCAAAGATGCTCAAACAGTACACTTTACAAAAATTAACTCCTGGGGCTGGATTTTCAAAGCCCTGAGAAGGATGCAAGGTGCTTACGTCAAACATGTGATGTAGCTGGCACCTTGCATCAAAAGATGCGGCAGTCCTGATTCAGCAACGCGATCTACTGTGTTAACAGTGGAATATGCTGCCACTCTCTGCTAAGTTATCACAGGTCCATCCATTATTTTGTTTCTGCAGGGCTGCAAATGACCAAACTTTATGGGTACCAGTCACTGTACCATGTAGTATGGTTCCATGTCACAATGGCGATCACAGAATAGCAATCGCCGTTACGGCAAGTGTACGTCACCGAAAATTTATTTCAGCGATGCACACTTGCAACATGGACAAAAATGGCGCCAGAGACCTATAGGTCTCATTTTTATTGCTGGGGGCTGTATCCCCATCACCCCCCTACTTATGGATTCTCAACTCCAGGAGGGTACATGTCAGGAGGGGTCGGAGAAAAACTGAATATAAAGCCGCCTGCGGGCCAAAAAAAAAAACTGCACTGCGCCAGACCCGAACACTGTACCCTGCACCTCCCAGCCGACCACCCTCCCCACCACACTAGTGGACCAGTTCAGCAGCTGCCTGCCACACCCCCTCCCACATACCATCCCTCCCTCCATGTATGTATATCCGCAACTTCCTGTTGTGGTATTTTGTCCACCCCAGCATCTGGTTGCCCCCTGCTTGGTAGCCGTGAGCACAGACACTGAGAGTCACCATTTTTGTAGGCGCCCAATTTTGGTCACCCTGGATACCATGTAGTATAGTACATTACTGTGCTGGCTTTTATGTGCTTCATAACGCTTCACATGCACCCCGCTGGGTGCCACTTTCATCACAATCATTCACAGCTGTCCCCCCCTTGACTCATCCCCTACCACCTCCCCATCATCATCCTGTCCTGCTCGTTTTGCGCCAGGTGGGGGGTTGGATCCTTGTGGCACATCTCTCAGGTGCATCAACTATTGGGCGCAGGTTGTGGCTTGCAAGAAACACGGGGAATCTGGTGCTGAGACCCCAATTCTTACAGAATCAGGTGCAAGGTCCCTCGCGAACCTGATGTTTGCCGCATCCCTGGAGTGACACAACTTGCATCGCTCTCAGGGATCTTTGAATATTATTATTTATTATTTTTTATTATTTTTAGTTGTTTAACCAGGTATAGCACACTAAGCTGAAATCTTTTTTACAGGAGCGACCTGGGAGCACAATATCCAGTGTTCTGAGCATGGATGAGTGAACCCTTCCAGTTCTTAATTTGAAGCTAAAAATGTAAAGAGCTCTTGTTGTTTACAGTTAATTATTATATAATTTAGTGCATAGGCGACTGCATGTTAAGTTTTTTTGGCGGGGGGGTCTCCACACACCCAAGGTATGCGAGGAATGACCCATAAACCTCAAGAGCAAAGCTTGAGAGGTTTATGTAATTATCATGCACCGAGTGTGTTTTAAAAAAAAAAAGTCAAAAGCACAGTCACTTATATAATTTTTTTTTTTATAATGACTGGTGCAGGGACTTAGAGTGGCGTGTTTCACACTGTTGTGCTGTAAGTGAAAATGAAGTGCGAGTACACCACATGCTGCAATAACTGAGCATGATGTCATACCCAGTTATTACAGCCTTCGATCGCACTGATAATCGGTGTGATGGGGGGGTTACCAGTTATATACTAATTACACATTTGCATTTTAAACCAGTTGAACTGTTTGAGGGTAGGTTCTTTTTGTTTCATTTTTAATGTGATCTAATGTCCTTTTGACCACACGGTATTTATGTGCAATTTTGCACACCAGGACATCCATATTTAGGCTAGCCACCTCATTTTCAGAAGGATGGAGGGCTGGCAGTTGCAGCAGCAGAGTAATACAGACAATAAAGGTCTATACAGCCTTGAAATACAAGCATATATAGACATTTACATGTACATTTAATTGCAGGAAGCATCAATAAAAGTATAAAGATAGGTACAATGACCAGCCCATTCACAGGACACCTCTATTCTAGAGGAAGAGGGCAAAACATTTATATTTTGCTTTTGTACTAATGCAAATTTTATTATCCTTCGGCTCCTATTGTATTGTACTGTGTTTCCTGGCACCTAATCCTTGTCTTTTGCACAATTGTTCATTTACATACTTACTGCACCTGTTTATTGTATTTGTTGCATCTTATTCTGTCGTGATTCTCCCACTCTCACCTCCCCCCAGGATGCATCTGAAAATGAGCCGTTACCAGTTCAGTATGTCTTTCCTGGTAAAACTTTTGAAATGAACAATACATAAATAGAAGATGAATACCTGGCCCATATGTATATGATTCACAAACCTTTTGTACTAGAAGAATTAGTATTGTTTCGTTTACTGACTTAAATACCTCAAAATTACTCTGCGGCTGTACCAGTTTCCACTGGATTTCTCAAGGAAATAATAGAGTTATGTAAGGACTTACCATAACCGTAGAGCTAAGACAGGAGCACTTATTGCAGGTAGGACTGAAGCCACCAGGCAGCAGGACCACACAGAAAACTTCTACCTAGTAGTCCATCATGGGTGACCACCTCTGCCGACATCCCCCATCCTATAAAATGGGCAGTTCCCCCAGACCTCAGTTCTACCGCCGGAGACCATGGCGCAGAAGGTAAAAATGGAGAACCAAGGCAGTTCCCCAGAGCAGAAGAAAATGAAAATAAATGCAAAGGAGAAGTAGCTATCAGGGGAAGGATGGAAAGCAGCACCTGCAGCAAGAGCTCCTCTTGAAACTCTACATCTATGGTAAGTTCTTACGTAACTATACAATCTTACTTCGAGGGGACTCGGCAGGCAATACCGGTAGGACTGAGTCCCAAGCAGTAGCAGAATGGATCATGAGTCAGCCAGGAGGAGGTAGAAAGCAACAGCAGACTGCTGAAGAGAGAAGGCCCTGAAGAACAGCTAGTCTGAAGTTGTCCCTGTGCCTGGAAGCAATATCCAAGCTGTAATGGCAGACAAAGTGTGAACTGAGCTCCAAGTGGCAGCTGCACAGATGTCCACAGTAGACACATTTCTGATACAGGCAGTAGAGGCAGCCATACCCCTGATGGAGTGATCCTTTACTTCCCCCGGCAAGGGCTTGTTGTACTTACAGTAACAACACACAATACAATCTGCCAACCATTTTGACAAGCACTGTTCAAAACAGGTGCCCCTTCTCTTTTGGGGGTGAATGAAGCAAACCACTGATCAGGCTTACGAACTGGTTGGGTGCAATTCATAGAATAACGGAGCACCCTATGAACAAGGCCCCCTGTTTTCTGCAGCACAGTAGGCCTAACTTCTGCGGCAGGGACGATGAAGTTCTGCAGCACCATTAGGCCTCTTTCTGTGGTAGTGGGCAACGTTCTGTGGCACATAAGTAAGGTGACTTGTGCATGAACAGAGTTCCAAAACTGATTTTCTTTTATTAATGAAATCACATGGTACATGCCTGACTTAAGTAAATCATAACAACAGCAACAAACTAGTTTTCAAATAAGCCTTAAAAATGTCTACTGAGGAGGCCCCTCTTATGTCAGTGGGAAGTACACTCAGATCAGTTGTGCAGTGGTACCAAAAGGCAAAGAACAATTCCTGGGTGATTTCTGAACCTAAGTGTACATTCGGTATAGCAACTAGCAGCAAGAGTGGTTTTTTTTTTTTCCTTCTTGATCCCGGCCCCTTCCCCCTTAGGAGATCGGCCCATGCCCAGGCTTACCTCCCAGGGCGGGGCCATGGGCGCAGCCCCCTCCCTCACCATGGACACGGAGCACAGCAGGAGTGGCAGCAGGCAGGGCATCAAGGATGGAGGATGGATTTTTTGTGGCTACTGTGGAGATCCCTGGGGGCAGGGACATATAATGACTGCCAGCGTCCACCCCACTCCCCCTTATGAGAGGCACTGGCAGCAATGGTACCCCCAGCCTCCGCCAGAGGTCCACAGAGCACCAGACACTCTTCCCCCTCCCAACAGAGAAGATCAGTCCCTGGGACACTCAATCTCCCCCCCCCCCCCAGCCAGCCAGCCAGCAGCAGCAGCAGCAAGAGTGTTTTAATGTCAGATGCTCATGGTTGTGAATGCAAGCGAGTCAGAGGTTTCTCAATATGGATTTGAGCAGTATTTAATTCAAAGTCCACAGAACCTTGCTGAGCAACATTTCATAAATGTGAGAAACGTGTTGCATACCTTATGTAAGCTGTCCATTTAATCCCTGCACTGGAAGCTGTGTACAGCATTTCTGCAAGGTATCAGATATGCTGAATTTGCTGAATATTGCTCGGTTCATGTAAACTGCAGAACAGTATTCCTCAGTTATGTAAACTGCAGATCAACATTCCTCAGTTTACGTAAACTGCAGAATAATAATTCCATGGTATACATTAAATTCCATGGAAAACTCCGCAGCCACTGAATTGTGGAAAACAAGGGGCCTTGAGCCATTAACCCTCCTATAACAAGTACTCCTGGGTTATGTAAACTGCAGAACAATAACCCTCAGTTTATGTAAACTGCAGAACAATATCCCTCAGTTTATGTAAACTGCAGTAAACTATTCGGCAGTTTATATAAACTGTGGAACATTATTCCTTATTCTACAGTTTATGTAAACCACAAAATATTAAATTACATGGAAAACTCCATTGCCGTAGAATTGCGGAAAACAAGGGGCACTGCCTATGAACACCCAAAGTGTGCAGTAAGGCCTTCCCCTGATTAGAATATTGAGGGAAATAAACAGGGAGGTGGACGGATTGGGTTAGCGTGAACTCAGACACCACCTTAGGCAGAAATTTAGGATTAGTACACAAAGATACCCCGTCTTTGTGAAAAACTAAATAAGGCTCTTTACACATCAGCCTGAAGCTCAGAAATCCTTCAAGCAGAAGTAACAGCAACTGAAAATTATGCTTTCCATGACAGAAAGCACGCACAGCTCACAACCAGTTCAAAGGAGGCAGAGTGAGCTTTTTGCAACATAAAAAAAAAAAGAGGTCCTATGGAGGGATGGTGTCCCAAATGGGATGTTTCAAATGTAGAATACCCCTCAAGAATGTATAGGACATCTCCAGCTGGGCAACTGCTTTGCCCTTGATAGGTGCATGGTATGCATAGATGGTGGAAAGGTGCACCTTATGCGAAGAGTACCCCAGACCACAGTCCAAGAGGGAGAGGAGGTACTCCAGAATCGGATTCACTGGGCAGGTGAAGGGATCCAGGTGATGAGCAGTGGCCCATATGGAGAAGTGCTTCCACTTCATGACATAGGTAGCTCTCGTGGAAAGTTTCCTGGCAGCCACAAAGGCATCTGCAAACCTAGAAGAAACTCCAAAGCAGGTGATAGCTATGTCTGCCAGAGCCACGCATGAGGATGCAGAGACTTGAGGTCTGGATGGACCAGGGTGCCCTGCTCCTGGGACAGCAAGCCAGTGCACAGGGGCAAGGGAACTGGAGGTTCTACTGCCAGCTGCTGCAGAAAAGGGAACCAGATCTGACATAGCTAGAAGGGAACTATGAGACTCATCTCCACCCCCTCTGACTGAAGCTTGAGGAGAACCTTCTGCAGAAGCAGGAAGGAAGGGAAGGCATACAGGAACCTCCCTTTCCAGGAAAGGGACAACGCATTGCACCAGAAACTCCAGGCTCTGGATCAAGTGAGCAGAAAAGTGGAGGTTTTCCGTTGGATGGAGACCCAAAAAAGGTCCAGCTCTGGATGTCCCTACCTGTCGAAGAGGTCTTTGACAGTTCCCTCTTGTGCATCCTCAATCTGGACCAGCTTATATTGTCAGCCAGGGTGTTTTGAATGCCTAGAACATGGATGGCTAAGAGTTCCAAGTCATGCTCAATGGCCTACCGACAAAGAGGGTAGGAATGAGTGCCCCCCGTTTGTTGATGTAGACAGAGCATATAGAACTGTCTGCATCTCCAGCACATTGATGTGGAGCTGCTGCTTGGACTTGGACCAAATGCTCTGGGTCTGATAGTCGTCTAAGTGAGCCCCCGACCCCCAGCCCAGGCCCGAGGCATCCATGGTGAGAATCTGCTGTGGGGAGATAGCATGGAGGAGAACCCTCCTCAGAAGATTGGTGGGGTTCTGCCACCACTCCAAGGTCCTCTTCATCGGATCAGAAACCAGCACCGGCTGATCCAGGTTGGTGCGTTGATCCCACAGGGTTCACAGATTCCAGTGGGGAACCCTAATATGAAGGCAGGCCAGGGGAACCATGGCTATAGCTGCCGCCATGTGCCCCAACAAACAAAGGAACATTCTAGCTGGTACCTGATGACTGGCGAATACTAGCTGGGCATGTGCTATCAAGCACTCTGCTCTGTGCCTCAGCAGGAAGGCTTTGCCCTGGGACAAGTCCAGAACTACTCCTATGTACTGGAAGCATTAGCATGGAGAGAGGCAAGACTTTGCTAGATTGATCGTGATCCCTAGGGTCTGGAAGAGCTGAAAGGTGACTTCCAGGGTCTGCATTAAGAGATCCCTGGAGGAGGCTATAAGCAGCCAATCATCCAGGTAAGGAATACATGAAAGCCTTGCCTCCACAGAGCCACAGCTGCCACCGCTACACACTTGGTAAAGACCCGAGGAGCCAAGGAAAGGTCAAAAGGGAGGGCCCAGAACTGAAAGTGTCCCTCCTGGAAGCAGAAGCATAGGAAATGGCAGTGGGCTGGGAAAACCTGGATATGGAGATAAGCATCCTGCATATTCAGGGAACAGAGCCAGTCCCCCTGATGAAGGAGTGACAACAGTCCCTGAAGAGTAACCACCCTGAACTGCTTGTACTCCATGTAGAGATTCAAGTGGCTGGGGTCCAGGATCGGCCTCAGGTCCCCCATCTTCTTTGAGACAAGGAAGAAGTGGGAGTAGAACTCCTTCCCTCTTTGAGCTGGGGGACGGACTCTATCGCCTTTTTGTGCAGGAGACTCTGAATCTCTTCCTGAATGAGGACAATGTGAGCCCAAGGGTAGTGAGGGAGTGAGAGAGGATTTTCCGGAGGGGGTTTCAGAAACATTTGATAATCTGAAGCACTTACTGATCTGAGATTACTGTGCACCACCCATCCAGGTATAGGGAGAATCAACCCTCGACTGCCTCCCCCAAGGCCTCTGCTGGGGGGAGGGTCATCAGGCAAGCAGTCAGGCAGTGGAATCGGGGGTGGGCAGGGCGGCTGCAGGAGTTCTGGGCCCCCGAGGGGCAGTTGCTCCAGCTGGTGGGTTGTTTGCCTTATGCTTAAAGGATCCTTTCAGCTGTTGGCCCTCATTGACTGTTGTCCAGTGCCTTCAGGAAGGAAAAGAAGTAGGGAGAAGGGGAACACAGATGTAGTGATAGAGGAGGATAGAGTGAGGGAGGGGCTGCTGACACTGAAGTGGACAAATCACCAGGGCCAGACAGAGTACATCCAAGGGTACTAAAGGAACTGGCTGATGAGCTGGCAGGGCCACTGGCAGACATATTTAATAGTTCACTAGAGTCAGGCGTGGTACTGCAGGACTGGACAACAGCACATGTAGTGCTCTTCCACAAAAGCAGTCCCAAGGATGACACAAGGAATTACAGACCTGTCAGTCTGACCTCCATTATGGGCAAGCTCATGGAGACCATACTAAAGGAAAGGTTGGTGGAATATCTAGAGGAGCATGGTCTGCAGGATGTGAGACAGCATGGGTTCATGGGGGGAGATTGTGTCAAATGAATCTGATTGACTTTTTTTAACTCTGTCACTAAGACAGTAGACAGGGGCCAAGTGGTAGACAGCCTCTGTCTTGATTTCAGCAAGGCCTTTGACTCTGTGACCCATAAAAGGTTGATCAGGAAGTTGGTGGATCTCGGAGTTGGGGAAAAAGATGGCCATATGAGTGGAAAACTGGCTGAGGGACAGAACCCGGAGGGTGGTTGTTGGGGGAAGAGTTATCTGGCACCAGCGAGGTAACCAATGGGGTCCTGTAGGGGATGGCACTGGGGCCGGTGTTGTTCAGTGTCTTCATCAATGACATTAGGGATGGCATTAAGGGCAAAATGTGCCTATTTACGGATGACACCAAGCTCTGCAGGAGAGTGGACACTGATGAAGGGATACAGGACCTACAGGATGATCTGGAAAAGCTGGGGAAGTGGTCCAGGATCTGGCAGCTTTGCTTCAATGACAAGAAATGCAACGTTATGCATATTGGAGCCAAGAGTTCCAGGACAGAGTACTACCTGAGTGGAATCCGAATATCTGCATCAGAGGAGAAGGACCTGGGAGGTTCAGTACTGGTGCCCACACTTCAAAAATGACATTAACCAGCTGGAAAAGGTCCAGAGGAGGGCTACAAAGACGATAGCGGGTCAGCAGGATAAGGCATATGAGGAGAGGTTGAAGGTACTTAACATGTACTCCCTGGAAGACAGGAGAGAGAGAGAGAGAGAGGGAACATGACTGGGAGGGACCTTCAAGTGCTTGAAAGGGATAAATAAGGTTGATAAGGAGAGTCTCTTTAAGCCGAGTGACAACCATAACATGAGGTGGCACTGTCTTAAGCTGAAGGGTGGGAGGTTTAAGATGGAGGTCAGGAAGCACTTCTTCACAGAGAGGGTGGTGGACAATTGGAATGCGCTGCCAGAAGAGGTGATCTCGTTTAAGACAGTGGACAGCTTTAAGAGAGGCTGGAATAGGCATAAGGGGAAGGTACAAATCATGGTAGGGAGGATGGGTGGTGTGGGGAAGGAGGGCAGGGACAGTAGCTCAAGCTGTGTACCCTGCAATACGAGCAGACTAGATAGACCAAATAGAAACATAGACTTTGACTGAAGATAAGGACCGCTTGGCCCACCTAGTCTGCCCATTTCTGTACCTAGAGGATAAGCTGCAGATCCTATTTAACCAATAGTCTATTTCTTCCTACCCCCTACAAAAATTGCCTTACGTCTGTCCCATGCATTCTTGAATTCTCCCACAGTTTTAGACCCCACAACCTCCTCAGGAAGGCTGTTCCATGTGTCCACCACCCTGTCTGTGAAAAAATACTTCCTCACATTGCCCCTGAGCCATCCCCCCATTATCTTCAAATTGTGTCCCCTTGTTCCCATACATCTCTTTTTCTGAAAGATGCTACCCTCTTGGACTTTGTTGATTCTGAGGTACTTAAACATTTCTATCATGTCCCTCCTTTCCTCAAGTGTATACATATTAAGCTCCTTTAGTCTCTCCTCATATGGCTTCTATTGCAGACCCTGCACCATTTTAGTTGTCCTCCTCTGAACTGCCTCCATCCTGTCTACATCGTTGCAAAGATAGGGTCTCTAGAGCTGGACGCAGTACTCCAGATGGGGTCTCACCAACTGTCTGTACAAGGGGATAACAACTTCCTGTTTTCTGCTGGTGATACCTCTCTCCCTATACATCCCAGTATCCCCCCAGCCCTCCCTACTGCCCTCTCACATTGCTTGCCTACCTTAAGGTCATCTAATATGATTACCCCCAGGTCCCTTTCCATTTTTGTTGTTGTTACTACCTCCCCCCATTGTGTAATCTTCCCCAGGATTTTTGTTTCCCAGGTGCATTACTTTGCACTTCTTTGCATTGAATCCAAGCTGCCATACTTCTGACCATTTCTCCAACCTTGCCAAGTCCCTTCTCATCCTTTCCACGCCTCCTTGTGTATCAACCCTGTTGCAGATCTTTGTGTCATCTGCAAAGAGCATCTTTTCCTTCCAGTCCCTCTGCAATGTCACTTAAAAGACATTAAAAAGGACTGGGCCCAGTACTGAACCCTGCGGTACCCCACTAGTAACCCCTCTTTCTTCAGAGTGGACTCCATTTACAATTACCTTCTGTGTGCTGTTGTTCAGCCAATGTTTTACCCAGGCTACCACCCTGGGACCCACTCCCAGGCTGGTTAATTTGACTACTAATCTTTTATGTGGGACTGTGTCAAATGCCTTGCTAAAGTCTAGGTAGGCTATGTCCAAAGCCCCTCCCTGGTCTACTACTTTGGTCACCCAGTCAAAGAAATCAATTAGATTCGTTTGACATGACCTTCCCACTGTGAACCCATGCTGCCTTGGGTCCTGTGCCCCACTGGCCTCTAGGTACTCAACAATTCTTTCCTTCCGAAGTGATTTCATCACTTTCCCTACCACAGAGGTCAAACTGACAGGTCTGTAGTTTCCTGCCTCTGCCTTGGTCCCACTTTTGTGAAGGGGAATCACATCCGCCTTCTTCCCGTCCTTAGGTACCACACCATCCTCCCATGATTTGTTAAAAAGGGTAGTCAGTGGTGTCACTAGTTCTCTGCTTAATGCTTTTAGAATTCTGGGGTGAATTCCATCTGGCCCCATTGCTTTGTACACCTTCAGTTTTAGGGGTTCTTTCAGAACCCTTTCTTCTGTGAAAGGACTATGATCGACCCCCCTCTCCAGAGTGCTTCTGTTAATTGGATTATTCACCTCCCCCACTTCCTCTTTTGTGAATACTGAACAGAAGTATTCATTCACTATCCCTGCTTTTCCACTGTCACTCTCTGCCCACCCACCATCCATTCTATTCAGCCTCACTATCCCTCCCTTTGTCTTTCTACGCTCCCTGATATACCTCTAAAAGGTTTTATCCCCCTTCTTAACAGAGTTAGCTATCTTTTCCTCAGTTTGTGCCTTTGCTATTCTGACTACCTCCCTGCTTCCTTCTGCCTTAACTGGTACAGTTCTCTGTCCTGCTCCTTCTGTGTTTTCTTATACTTCCTAAATGCTATCTTTTTCTCCCTTACCTTCACCGCCACCTCTTTTGAGAACCACAGTGGCTTTTTCTTTCATTTTGATTTGTTTATTTGCTTCACATAAAGGCTTGTTGCCTCTGTGATGGCAGTTTTGATATGTACCGATTGTTGCTCCACCCCTCCTTCTAACCTGTTTGCTAGTGCTTTTCTAAGGCACTCTCCCATCTTGCCAAAGTCAGCCCTCCTGAAGTCCAGAACCCTCACTTTTGTATGGCTTGACTCTGTAGCTGAGTTTATCGTGAATCACAGTTTGGTGGTCACTTGTTCCCAAATGGCTACCCACTTCTAGATAAGAGATCCTCTCACTGTCCCCATTTGAGAGTACGAGGTCTAAGATTGCTCCCTCATGAGTAGGTTCCAAAACTAGCTGTCTGACTCATGCCACCTGAAGGGTATCAGGAATGGCCCTGCTTTTGGATGTGGCTGCTGCAAAGGTGCTCCAGTTAACATCTGGCATATTAAGGTCCCCCATCAACAGTATCTCCCCTTTCTCTGCCATCCTAAGTATGCTTTCTATCATATCCTTATCCATTCCCTCCCCCTGACATGGGGGTTTATATACAACTCCTGTGCGGATTGTGGTGCCATTTCCAGTCTCTAAGGTGACCCACAGTGCCTCCTCTCCTCCCTGTTTACTCTTTTGTTCAGTTGCTTTCATCCCTTCCCTTACATAGAGAGCTACTCCCACCCCTTCTGCCCTCCCTGTCTCTCCTGTAAGTTGTGTACCCTGGTATGTTAACATCCCAGTCATGGTTCTCTGTGTACCATGTTTTTGTGACTGCTACGATATCCAGGCATCCCTCTTCCATCAAGGCCACCAGTTCAGGGAGCTTGTTGCCCAGACTACAGGCATTGGTACTCATTACTCTCCATTTCTTGATGGCCTTACCCCTTTTTGCCCCATCCCTGTCCTTATTGCATCTGTCACTTTCTCCATTTCCCCTGCACTTCTCCCTATTGACATTTCTATGTTGGTGTCTACCTCATTAGTACCCTATATTTTTGGGGCACAAGTTTCCCTGCTCCTTTCAGTGACCCCAGCTGGTTTAATGCTTGTCAATGAAGTTTAAACCTATCACTAGGATCCTGGTTCCCTCTTGGACAGATGCAGACCATCATGCCAGTATAGGCCTGCATCCCTCCAGGTGGACCCCAGTCCCCAATGAAGTCAAATCCCTGAGCTGTGCACCAGTTTTTCAACCACTGATTGAATCCCATGGTGTGGAGTACCCTAGCCTCACCCATGCCATAGACAGGCAGCACCTCTGAGAAGGTTACCGTGTGTGCTATTTGTCTAAGGTCCCTCCCCATCTCCACAAATGCTTCTTGCACTGCTCTGATCCTTTTATTAGCCAGGTCATTTGTCCCTAGGTGGACAATGACATCCAGCTCCCTCCCATGTGCAGCTGCTCCTGCAATCCTGAGTATTCCCTCCCTGTACCTTCAAGCCATGGCACCAGGCAGGCACCTTACCTCCCTCTCCCCTTCCTCCCCCAGTTCTACCTTCCTGACAATGGAGTCCCCCACCAGGAGTTGTTTCCTTCCCTTGTGGGGTCCCATGCCACCCTCCTGTGATTCTCCTTTGTGCAGGTTCCCAGCATCCTCTTTGGTCTTCACTGTGGGTACCTCCATAGAGGAACCACACTTTTCCAGAATGACATAAAAACTTCTTGTCTCAGAATAGGAAGATCAGGAGCTAAAAGGATGCAGAGACAGTAAGTAAGTAAGTAGAGAGAGAAGGAAAAATAAAATAAACAAACAGAGGAAAGAGTAAAGCGCTGGTACTTGAGCTTGACAAGCACCTCAAATATCTGACCTGTACACTTACAAAAAAGACTCTCCTTGGGCTATCCCCGCCAGGATTGACCACCACCATACGCCGCTCTGTCCCACTAGTTCATACTCGGACCTCTGGGAAAACCTCTCTTGTTATCCCTAGAGCTAGGACCTCTCACGGCCAAAGAGCCTTCAGCTTTAGGGCCCCCTCCTGGTTCAACACACTGCCCCACTCCATCTCCGAAGCTCCAACTATATCGTGCTTCAAAACTTCCTTACGTAACCACCTTAACAACACCCAAAGCTGTAATTGCCACTAGTCAAAGCCATACTCAATACTTATGACAAAGCTTACTACTAAGCTGCTAAGGACAACATAACTCTGGTATTGTTTGAATCAATCCTACCTGTACCAGCGTGTTTGTATCTATATCTTAAGTTACTGTTATACTGTGTATTTTCATTTGTCTTACTGTGACAAGGTACCTTTGCAAATGAGCCTATGGCTCAAAGGTTTTCCAAACTGCTGTTTAAATAAAATAAATAAATACTTTCTCAGAGTCAGACCTCTAGCAGCAAGGGGGGGGGGGGCGGAGAGCTACTCTTGCCCTTCTAGGATGGTGAGTCTTTTGTGGCTGTGTGATCACTCACTTCCTGCTCCCAAACAGGAAGTTCCTGTTGTCAGTTAAATCCTGTGCCTATAAAAGTGAACTGGTTTAGGATGGGAGGGAAGGAGGGCAATATAGTCCCAGTAGAGAAGTTTTAGTTATGCCAGTAGCTCCTTCCTCCTGGTGGTCTGTCTGTTCTCTGGCAGAAGCTATCGAGGGCAGTGTTTATATCTGGTCTTAACCTGGCTCCTTCTAGCTAAGCCACTCCCCCTACTTTGCAAATCTTTCTACACTTAGTTAATTTCACAGATAACAATTCCCTTCTGACACCTGCGACAAGCACCTAGATAAGTACACAGATAACAATTTACTTCAACTACCTCTGACAAACACACCGACTCCTTTTTTTTTGTTTTGTTTTTTTACCCTAAATTGAAGGTCCCAGTACAAGAGATCTAGTTCTTAGTCCCAGTAGAGATGTTTTAGTTATACCAGTAGCTCCTTCCTCCTGGTGTTCTGTCTGTTCTCTGCTGGCTTCTTTGTATGTTCATATGGAAAGCAGGCGAGAGGACCAGTGAAAGAATTGATGTTGGGAAGCCCTCAGTTGGGACCAGTACATGGAATGCACAGACCTCAGGGCCTTGCCCAACTCCTGGAGGTGGGAGGTGATATCCTGGGCATCTCCCCCAAACAAGACAGCATCACGGAAAGGGGCATTCATAATTTTGGCCTGTACGTCTGCGGCAAAACCAGATACCCTGGGCCATGAATGGTGGCGAATGCAGATCCCTGCACCCGCCCCATGCCAGAAAGCATCTATAGCATCTTAAGCAGCCCTCAGCACATGGTTTCCCACATCCAAACTGGATTTTAAGAGTTGGCCCAACTGGGTTTTAGTGAATCTTCCAAGAGGGTTTGAACCAGATCCCTCACCTGATCCCAGAGGGCATTCTGGTACTGAACCATATAGGCCAGGTAGTTCTGGGCCCAAATGGCCGAAGTGGCAGAGGAATACACCTGCTTGCCCAATTGGTCCAGCTGGCGAGATTCCTTGTCTGAAGGGTGGGTGCTGAGG
The DNA here is from genome assembly GCA_016271365.2 of Neoceratodus forsteri. Classification (NCBI taxonomy): domain Eukaryota; kingdom Metazoa; phylum Chordata; order Ceratodontiformes; family Ceratodontidae; genus Neoceratodus; species Neoceratodus forsteri. Next base: position 168,788,215 of record JADMNL010000027.1, read on the forward strand.
TGTCTGGAATTTTTAGTGTGGTCATAAACTGCGTTCATGACCACTGAATTGGGTGTTCTCCAAAGAAAGGTTTGTCCACTGGCGCATAGTAAAGGCGATCCACCTTCTTAGCCAAGGCCAGAGTGGCTGAGGGGTGACTCCACACCACCTTGGTGACATCTTCATATGAATCAATGAGAGGAGGGACCACCAAAGGGAGGGTCTCCTTCTTCTGGAGATCAATAGCCAGACAATGGAACTCCAGGTGAAGCGCCTGTCTCCCATCCCATAAAGGACTGGACATGGTGCAGGAAGAAGACTCAGAGGAGGAAGCCAGTCTATGCGACGACCATGAGCAAGAGGCTGACTGAGGACAGTCCCAGTGCTTGTGCTTCCTGCTGGACTTCTTCTGGAAGCAGAAAAAAAAAAAAGCAGCAGCAGCCCCGGAGGCCAGGGAAGTGGATGAGCTTTCAGCCTGAAGATCCTTCTCCATCGCGGCCAATTTCTGCTGAAGCATGTAGCTTTGAAGCGTCTTCAAGAGGCATCTTCGTGTGGCCTGGTTGAAGCCCCAGCAGTGCTGGCAGGCTTCAGTGTCCTGGTTTGGGCTTAAGCAGAGCAGGCAGGAAGAGTGACCATCTTTGGCGGGTATCTGCTTGCCACAGGCACACTTTGTAGGCCAGTCGGAAGATAAAGCTGGAGAAGAAGATATAAACAAGATGGAGAAAACATTGAAAAGTGATATTAATACTAAGGGAAAAAAAAAAGAAAATAAATCACGGGTAAACCAAGAAAATGGTGGTCGACTGAAGCAGGTGTCCATGGAGTTCTGACGTGCATGGGTCAATGGTGGATAAAGAACTGAGGTAGGTCTGGGGGACCACTCCCTTTATAGAATAGACATACGTCAGTGTTCCAAAGTCAGTGGGGTTGGGGGTGGTCCCCCGTGCTAGACTGCTAGCTAGAAGTTTTCTGTGTGGTCCTAGCACCTGGCAGCCTCAGTCCTACCAGTGTTGCCTGCTGCAAGAACCCCCTCGAAGTAAGATCAAGTGTTTCACTTAATACAATCTCCTGCAATAAGGCATGACAGGATGTGCGTTGTTGTGGGATAGCAGTACATCTCAGGAAGTGAGGCATGTGGTAACGCAGAGTGCCTTATGCACCCGAGAAGTGTTGTCATCTAAAAAGTATGGACACCTTGGAGTTCCCTACTACAATTATAAAATGATTCCACTGATTCAGATTTTAAAAAAAGGATTACCATGAGTCAGAACCTTGAGCATTTCTGATATTTGACGTTGTGCTGGAATGATGTACAGTCATGTGTTCGTATCCGACCAGTCTCAGGTATTAGTTTCATGTATCCATTTTATAATTCTAAACATGCCCAGCCTGGTAGAGTCAGCAGGAGGTACATTGCACTACTATGAGACCTGAGATAGAGTACTGATCTCGACTCACACTCCCGGGCCAGTGTGGCATGGGGCTGCATTGTGCTCTGGTCCAGGGGGGCAGGCTTGCCTGATCCAACCGCCTCTCCTACAGTGGGACTTGAGGTGGCATGATCATTGTAAATGACCGTAAATCAGTTTCGCCTGCCCACAGGGTGCAATGGCCGCTACAGATTATCCCGAGAGGAGAAAGGGGCAGAAAAGGGAAAATCTCGGTCTGTCGTGCATGACACTCTGCATCACCCCACACATCTCTGGGCAACGTAAAGCCCCAGAGGCTTCCTTTAATGGGTGCTCTGGTGACTGAGGTATTGTAGGGCAAGCAGTCATGCTAGAGGGCCTGATGGGGGAAGTTATAAAGCTGAGGAAGAACAGTGGAGACGTGGCGAGTTCTTTGTACAACTGGTTTTGGACCTTTCTAGTTCCGAACTTCTATCTCTATGATTTAGTGGAGTCGTTTCATATTTTGAAGGATGCATGTCCCACCTTTAGATGACAGATGGCCCAGAGAAACATACATGAGGCCCCACGGGCAAGAACTGCACCAACCAAGTCAATCTGATGCGAAATGAACAGACTGGTACATGCACTGGTCCACACATTCCCCCCAGTATGAACCATCCGATTCCACCGTTTAAAGATCAGTACATGGATTAGTCTACACATTTCCCAAAAAATTAACTATCTGATTCATCCCTTTAAAGGGACATTTTTAACCCTTTTTGCACCACATAAGTTCTAGTTGAAAACCCTCGTTAAGATTGCTTACCTTCTCTAAAAAATACTGATGTTGCTGGTTGCTTTATTTGCTTCCTTTCTTTAGTGGAACTGAAATGCATGCTAATTATGTAATTATACTAAACTTTGTTATGTTTCAAATCCTTGGTTACACTCTTACTGCATACTACCTGAACATTAGGAACACACCCAAACAGTACATACATAGATACATAGACAGTGTCGGCAGATAAGGGCCTATGGCCCACCCAGTCTGCCCATTTGAGCTTGTAAGTTCAGTTTGTTTTCCTAGAAGTCTGTTGCACCGTACCCCTGACTTCCAGAATTCCTTTATGTCTATCCCATGCATTCTTAAATCCCGTGATTGTTTCAGCCCCCACCACTTCCTCTGGCAGGGTGTTCCACTTGTCCACCACCCGTTCTGTGAAGAAATTCTTTCTCATGTTTCCTCTGAATCATCCTCCCTCCAACTTCATCCCATGCCCTCTAGTCCTGGAACATCTTTTTCGCTTAAAAATAGTGTTTTCCTGCACCCTGTTCCTCCCTGTAAGATACTTGTATGTCTCTATCATATCCCCTCTCTCCCTCCTCTCCTCCAAGGAGTACATGTTCAGTTCCTTCAATCTGTCTTCATAGGACTTGTGATGCAATCCATGCACCATCTTTGTTGCCCTCCTCTGAACCTTCTCTACCCTGTCTATGTCCTTACATAGGTATGGTCTCCAGAACTGTACACTGTACTCCAGGTGGGCCTCACTAGTGTCTTGTATAGCGGAATTATGACCTCCCTTTTCCTGCTGGTAATGCCCTGCCTATACATCCCAGCATCCTATCTGCTTTACCTGCTGCCTTGTCACACTGTTTCCTACCTTGAGGTCATCAGAGATGATAACCCCAAGATCCCTTTCCTGCTTGGTGCATGCTATATCCTCACCCCCAACTGATATATTGTGCCAGGTTTTTGTGCCCCATATGCATTATCTTGCACTTCTTTGCATTGAATTTCAACTGCCAAACCCCTGACCATTCTTCCAAGTTTCTGCAGGTCGCTTCTCATTCTGTCCCACCCTCTGGTGTGTCTACTCTGTTACAGAGCTTTGTGTCATCAGCGAACAGTGAAATTCTGCCTTCTAGGTCCTGCGCCATGTCACTGATAAAGATGTTGAATAGGACCGGTCCCAGCACTGATCCCTGTGGTACCCCACTGGTCACTCTTCCCTCTGTGGAGTGACAGCCATTTACCACCACCCTCTGTGTCCTGCCACCCAGCCAGTTACCTACCCACCACACTACTGTCCTGCCCACACCCATATTCCCCAGTTTGTGTAATAGTCTTCTATGTGGCACAGTGTCAAAGGCCTTGCTGATCCAGATAGACCATGTCCACTGCCCTCCCGATCCACCTCCCTAGTCACCCAATCAAAAATTCAATGAGGTTGGTCTGACATGACCTCCCCTGGTGAAACCATGCCTTGGGTCCTGTAGTCCATTGACAACCAGATGTTCCACCAATCTCCTTCAGTAGTGCTTCCATGATCTTCCCCACTACCGAGGTGAGGCTGACTGGTCTGTAGTTCCTGCTTCCTCTTTGTTCCCACTTTTGTATAAGGGGACTACATCTGCTGTCCTCAGTCTTTGGGTACCTCCCTGTTTCCAGTGATCGGCTTAAACAGGATAGCCAGAGGTTCAGCCACCACCTCTCTTAGTACTTTAAGGACCCTGGGGTGCACCCATCTGGCCCCATTGCTTTATCAACTCTTATTACTTCCAGTTCCTTCAGGACCCTTTCTCGTGTAAAAGGACTTGTGTCCATTTCTGCACCATTCTCACCCTTGTACTCCTTCAGATCCATTACCTCCTCTTCCTCAGTAAAGACTGGAGCAGAAATACCTGTTCAGTATGTCAGCTTTACTGTTGTCATCCTCCACGCGGCCCCCATCCTCCCCCTTCAGTCTCACTATCCCTCCCTTTGTCTTTCTTTTTTCACTTATGTACCTGTAAAAGGTTTTGTCCCCTCTACCCACTGATTTTGCAATGTGTTCTTCTGTCTGAGCTTTGGCTTCCCTTACTGACCTCCCTGCCTCCCTTTGCTTCTCCTGGTACTTCTCCCTATCCCCTTCTGCCTGTGTCTTTTTGTATTGCCTGAATGCAATCTTTTTGGCTTTCACTTTCTTTGCTACCTCTTTGGAAAACCATAATGGTCTCCTCTTCCTTTTCCTCTTGCTAACCTGCTTAATACATAATTCTGTTGTTCTTGTAATCCCCATTTTAGATACTGCCCACTGTTCCTCAACCCCTGATTCCTGTCCCATTCCCCTTAATGCCTCTTTCAAGTATCTCCCCATTTTCCCAAAGTCTGCCCCCCTAAAATCCAGGATACGTGTTTTTGTGTGGTTTAGTTCTGCTCTCTCTGTGATTTCAAACCACAATGACTGGTGGTCATTGTTTCACAGGTGCTCCCCCACTGTTACCCCCATCACACTGTCCCTGTTTGTGAGCACAATGTCCAGTATTGCCTTCTGCCGAGTTGGTTCCATGACCAGTTGCTTGAGGAAGGCACCCTGAAGGGAGTCCAGGATAAATCTGCTCCTAGTTGATGCTGCTGCTGGGATGCTCCAGTCCACGTCAGGAATATTGAAGTCTCCAACCAGTACTATCTCACCTCTTGTCTGCCATCCTTTGGATGGCTAGCATCAGCTCCTATCTGTTTCTTCCTCCTGGGCTGGTGGTCTATAGACCACACCTGTGCGGATGGCTGTCCCATTTTCCTTTCCAGCTTAACCCACAGTATCTCTCCCCATTTTGTTCCTCCTGGATCTCTGTGGCCCTTATGTCATTTTTCACATATAGTGCCACCTCCTCCTCCTCCCTTCCTGCCTGCTCTGTCTCTTCTGAATATGTTGTAGCCAGGTATGGCCATCTCCCAGTCGTGGTTATCATTACACCAGGTTTCAGTGATGGCCACAATGTCCAGGTCTGACTGCACCATGACAGCCTCCAGATCTTCCATCTTGTTGCTAAGGCTCCTGGCATTTGCACACATGGCTTTCCATGATTTGACCTCCCTAGACTGTCTCACTGTTCTACTCCAGCCCCTTCCTTGGTTGTCATTTATCCCTGGGTCTCCTTGCTGTCTGCCCGCCTGTTGAATTTTGCCCCTTTTCTGCTTATCCACCTCTTGGGCACTAATCTCCATCTTTTGCACACTGCTTTGCAGAGATAGCCACTCCTCTGGTTCACTGGTTCACTGCTAGCTGTGGGGGTGAGCAATGGGTACCCTCCTTGCTGGCCTGCCACCCCCTTTGCTAGTTTAAATGCTTGTCAATGTAGCATTTAAACTTATCATTGAGTCTTGATTCTCTCCAGGATGGATGCAGGCCGTCAGGCTTGAACAAACCTCCATCCTCCAGGTGGGTCCCCAGTCACCAATGAATCCAAACCCTTCCTCACAGCACCAGTTCTTCAACCATGAGTTAAAGTTCCTGGTGCATGCACTCCTATGCTCTCCCTTGCCTCTCACAGGTAGTACTTCTGAGAAAGTGACAGAAGTAGCTACTTGCTTGAGACCCCTCCCCAGTTTCAGTTTCAGTTTGAGTGCAGCCACTCATGATGTAACAGTCCCCTCTCACTGCATTTGGAGCGTCTAGACTGTTTCAGGGGTTCTCCCAATTCCAGGAAAGATGCAGCGGGAATTGATCAAGACAGTGAACATGTGTTTGTGTGGTAACACCAATATTGCAGGCAGTCTGTTTTTCACTTTTAAACAGAAAAAAAGAACCGGAATCAAACTACCAGCTACAAAAACAATCTTTACACAATGTGACCAATCATATTATGTGTTTGTCTGCAAGCTACAGACACTTTGAGGCCTAAGGGAGTTGACAGTATCACTTTAAAGATCAGTACATGGACTGGTCCACACATTTCCCCAATATGAACCATCTGACTCAACTCTTTAAAGACTGGTACGTAGACTGCTCCACACATTTCACCAAGACAAACCATCTGCAACAGCCCTTTAAAGAACAGTACATGAGCTGGTCCATGCATTTCCCCAACTGGATCATCCGGCTCTGTCCTGTAAACACAAGTGTTCATCCAATTCCAAGCCCCTTGGGAATCCGGAGTAACGACCCTCAAAGACGCTCCACAGTCACCATTAACATCATATTTATTGTTATTTAGTTGCTCAATAAAACATATACAGTTATATACAATATGCATGAATACAGAAGACTGCACTTTACATATTATTAAAAAGGAAAAAAATAACACTCAATTTCATGAGCTATCGTCACAGTCTTCCAACAAATTATTTAAGAAATGAATTTAACAAGAGTCAAAAAGGAAAAAAAAAGATGACAAAGATTGCCTAACACACAGCAGAGTAAAGTTATCTTGTATTTTACATGTGCAATAACTTTTTTTTTTTAAAGTTTGCTATGCAGTACTGTTTACCAGTGTTTTTTTTGTTTCCTGTAAACCAGAAATATCTTAAAGAGATGCTGTCCTTTTTCTTCCCTCGTAAAATGGTGTCTAAGGCTATGTTAAAGTTCTAGCATCCATCTTTAAGCTGTCAAGTGTTAGCAATACAAAAAAAAAATACAGCAACGTCTGGATGTGCAGAATGTGGTCTGAGAACGGGTAAAGACAAGATCACCAGATTTTTAAAAATATATATATAAAAAAAAAAATCGACTTAAGCAATTATCTTGCACTTTTCCATCAGACGCCACACAATTTTGTTTTGAGGAAACAGCTCCTTTTCAGGTAGTATCTGGTGAATTTCTGAAATGGACAAGGAGCTGACTGACAAGGAGGTATGTCCACTTCAATCACTTACAGAGCTAGAGACACAACAGGTTTTGTTACTAAAAAGGGGGAAGCAGGGCTCTACTGAGTCAATAATCTATAACTGGTCAGCTTCGGTTTTAAGACAGGTTCACTAGCCAAGCCTATAACAAACAAGCCAAGCGCTATGTCAATATAGATATGGATATCTCCAATCCATTAGCCAACGTGGATGAAAAAGGGCCACCAGTGGTACAGTAATTGGTGACTGAACATGTGTTCTCCCCCTCCCAACCCAGCCCAAATCAAGGCAAAAATCCTGGGGTTGCTTAAAAGGAAAAAGACAGGCAATACAATAAAGTCATCTTGTTACCATTTCAGGATAAATACTAAAACAAACAGCATTAATGAAATCCCAACCTCATACAAGTGTTTTTGACCACAAGGTTGCTTCTAAGACAGGGCCACCTCAGCTGCTTCCCAAGTAGTGCCTCAGCCTCTAGACTGGGAGTGTTACGCTTCACTACTGCTCCAGCTTGCTGATGCAGTGGAAAGGTCTACAGCCTGATCAAGAGACCTGGGTTCAGATCCCAGCACAGTCCCCACCACAGTCCCCACATTCTGTATCCTTAACAAGGCAAGTTTCAGTGGACTGGTGATCCATGGCAGCATGGAGCCAGAATAGTACATCTATAGGTAAATGGGGCTAGCTGCAGGAAAGAGTAAGTGCAACAGGAAAAGGCGGTCTTGGAAGCAGACCTGACTTAGAGACAACATTTAGGGCAAAAAACTCCATATGCAGCTTAAATCCTGCCCCAGAGAATACCTGAAGACTGCCCTTTACCCTAAATATTTCTACTAGCAATGTAATAGTTTCCAATTTTTTTGGGGTGGGTGCTTAAAACAGTAAAGCTGCGGAAGAAGTGAGCAGCATTCACATCACCCGCATCACAGAAACAAGTAATCCGGTCCCCAATCAGCACCGCTCAGATGTACTGTTTCATCAAACATGGTAAGACGAACCTAAATTCCAGAAGTCTAGATGAGGCTGACAACTTGAGACATTTAGTAGGATGCTTACTGGCTACGAGTTTCTTACAACAAAGGATACTGCATCAGTAGTAAAAAGTGGAGAGGTGAATTAGTAACCCCCCCACCCCCGTTCAAGAGTCCTGCAGCCAGAAACCATGCACCTGACCATCTACCGGTCATACCCATACTAGCTAAAGATCACGCATGGCATTTCATTTGTTTGATTGGTACAAGCTTACAAGGCGGCGACACATGTGGTCACTTAAACAACCTACTTAAGAGTCCAAGCCTTATTAATTTCATAGTGCGATAACCCTACATTTTGCGTTAAAGAAAAACACTGGGTAAGTTATCCAGTATATCACAGTGTTCCCTCCCCAACTAAGTTTTCTAGAAAGCATTAATTTGTTTTAGCTCCAAAATGACATTTTCATGGTAGAAAATATAATTTGATCGTATCTTCCAGTTCCTGGGGCAGAGGGACTAACGTCACATTGGCTCAGCACTCTCAGTATGCAAATTGGGTGTATCCTGTGTTGAAGCCCAGGGCACATCTAATTAGCAGTTATTTATTTAATTTATTTAGCTTCTGTTGACTGGGAAAGGAGGGCTAAACAATAATGTCCATTTTCAGCCTCATCCTTGTGGGGGGGGGATGGGTGAAAACCAACTGAAATTGAACCAAATAAAGCTACTGGTAGTACTTTAGTAAATGGGGGCAGCAAATGAATGTCTCATCCAAAGCAACGCACACCCTAACAGTACAGCACCCCCCCCCCCACAGTATTGCACTCAGGTGCCACTGTTTATGGTACGATCACAGCCCCTGTATGGGACTAGAACCAATGACCTTCTGGCCTAGAGATGGATGTGCTACTAACTAAGCCAAGCTGACATCATATGGAGAGCAACAGGCCACACAATATGGCTCCCTCCTCTTTGGAACCCAGAGGATTATAATTTGTGGGGGCAAAGTTTTTTTTCCAGAAACCTTAGTCCGGGGGGGGGGGGACACTGTGGTGCACTGGATGAGTTATCCAGTATTTTTCTTTAATCATGCAAGCTGTTCAAGTGGTACCATCTAGAAACTGAAATATATGGCACCAAAAAGTCTTCAGGTAGAGTAAGTTGCAGAAATGAATGAACGGATGCGGCACTTTAGTGAGTACAAGTAAACATATTTTATCCATATTAGACCATCATGAACTAGCGGACTATCCAACGATGACCCCTTTTCATCAATGTATCTGCTCACAACAGGATCTTTGGGAAATCACACAGTGGGGTAAACATAGCACAGTTTTCAAGAGTTAAAAACTCCCACTGGAACTCCCGTTTGATTTCTTCTGCTAAGGCCACAGAATGGATGGACACTGTAACAGCTATTTGTTTTTCCTTTCTTATTGCTGCAGTCAGTATACCAAATAAGGGCTGGTGCTGAAAAAAATGGACTTATGCATGAAAAATTAAAAATGTTGTTGATTGCTGGAAATGGGTTTTCGGCAGGGATCACGTTATCGGTTGCTGAGCAGTTATGCCAGGTAAGCAATAATCTGTCTCCGCTGGATCCTGGGATTTCATCCGGACACAGCTTTTCATTTGTAAATGGGAACTGCAAGGCCAGTTATCCTGCTCCAGGAATCAAACTGTCTCTCACACTCATTTCTGAAACATTAAATGCTTGCTAAACAACAAACACCGAATCCTCTAAAGAAAAATCAGGAGGGAATGGGTCTGCTGTATTAATCCCACAATGCTCTAACAATATATAAAATGCGTACTTACTGCAGCAGTTAATAGCAGGGACAGCGCTCCTACACTTAAAGTATTTCAATCCTATTCTTTTGTCTAATGCTTTTAAATGTCAGGTAATAACCACATGGCACACAGTGTGCTACTGTATGCAATGAATTATTAAACATTAATACACAACAAGGTTTGGCATATCTTGGGATATGCTCATGCCTTGGGTGCATTGAGGCATAAGACTAAACTGGGTGCCTTCAACCACCTGAGAAGTGAGCATCTCACACCCCATCCCTAGAGTGTATTACTACTATTATAAAATGAGTTTGCGTTGATGAAAAAGTGAAAATAGTCAAAGAAACAGAGGGAAGTTCTGAACTGTATCTATAATACTTATTGGTCTGTATATTATTTATTGGTTGCTGCAAAAGTAATTTGAGGCAACAGTCTCATGTTCAACGATGTCTGTATCATGGGATATATTATGGTCATGTGATCAGTTTCCACCAATCAGAATACAGGATTTTCAAACCCCATTTTACATTAAGAAATAATCAGAGTGACATCACATTTCAAAACCCATGTACAAGTGGGGTGAAATGTAGGGGAGCAACACTCTTGTACAGAGTAACAGACACGCCCTCTGTCATGGACAAGACGAATCACTTCCAGGGTAATTTCATACAATCCCTTGTTGCATGATTTTCTTCCTTACTTTCATTTCTGCTTTTTGAATTTTGTTTGCGTAGCAGCTGCATACCACAGGAAATTGTTCTTTTCTGACTGCTACCCAGCTCCAAACCACTGATCAAAAGAACATGCAAGAAGCCATCCAATTTCCTTCCTAAAATGCAGTACAGCTACTCAAACCTATTTCTGAACAGAGTAAGAGTGCTGAGTAAATCTGACACACATATACATTACTGTAAAACACCTCCATTCTCAAATATTAACAAAACAAACAAAAAAAAGTGTTCATTGTTTTTTCCTTTAAACACGTATTCAAAGGTTATTTCCTAACAGAGGCAGCCTAGAGAGGGTCCAGATCAGATTTTATTTCCCTCCCACCTCCCCACAAAAATTAAGAGAGGATTCTCTCAAATAAATAAAGGAAAACCAGAGGCTGAATACACAACTGTAAATTAAGTGATACTGTAATGTGCACAGATCAGACAGTTTTGTGTCAATAAATAATATTGTGATACCAACTTGATATAAAGGCTACACTATCCTGGAGCTCCAGCTGTTCAGGCTTCCTATTTCAAAAAAGAGCCATGAATAAATGGAAAAGTGTTTGCTACATACAAAAACAGGGGCATATAATGTAATGGAAAAGTGAAACTCGCTTCTCCCCCACCTGTAAGCATGTTATGTCAAGCACATAGGGTTCTGGGAAACTGCTCAATAGTGGAAAATAAACAAGATTCCAATTGGCTGATCGCTGAAAGTTTAACACTGGTAACATACTGTTGCTAGAAGTTAAAAAAAAAATTGAGGTTTACTTTTAAATTAACCCTTTCCAGTCCGAATGCCACTAAGCAGGTACCAACCCAAAAAAGTCCACCTGGCAATAGCGGCCCTTTACAAATCCAAAAAATAAAAATAAAAAATAAAGTAATTCTGTTCAAGTCAGGGCAGCCACAAATGTCCCAAATCGGTTAGAGATGTCGGAATGCAGAGATCTCCACGTCGGCATGGGGGTCCGGCCCTTTGATTCGCCGATATCATCCGTGCAGTGAACGGAGAGACATTGCAAATGGCTGCCAGTCTGCGCTGCCGCCGCTGCTGAGGTCTTGTTCTGGGGAAGGTCGTGGGCTGGAAAAAAAATAAACCAAAGGTTAATGCAGGCAATGGTCATCACAGAACAGCTGCTCATCAACATTACAGAATCAAGCTCTAGTCCACACACAGACATACAGGCAGTGCTCTGGTCTTGAGATTTATTCCAGGTAGCCACGTTGACCACCAATCAAATATCTAACTAGTCAAAAACAACTTCTAGAAATCTATAGCTTAGTACGCACTGAGGTTCTGTGTCTTAATTTGTTTTTTATTTTTATTGGGTTCACCACAACATAACCCAGACAGACCATCTTAGGGTAGCTGGTTCATTCCACTGGGGAGTCATACAGATGAGGAACACTGATGAGCCCTGGTAGGACGAAACACGTGTCTGTGTCTTCTGTTGGTACCCTTTGCAAACTGTGTGAGAGGCCTTTCGGCACCACGCATTTCTGCTTAAAGTTGAACCAGCAGAATACTCTGTGGTGATTTGCATATACATCCCATGATGCTTTGCATGATGGGGGTATGTATGATTTTGTATTTCTTATCTATAACTATGTTCCTTTAGAAAATGTTAATGTTTGAATTTCAGATAGCCAAGCTGGCAATCTACTTAAATGTAAGGTGGCCAAAAGGAAATTTAATTAGAGATCGGTTACCATTTCAGTGGCCATGTAGAGGAATGCTTACAGTCAAGACACCTCAAGCCCAGAGAGACACAGAAACAGATTGTCACATTCGGTGCATTTGTCTTAACAAGTATACTTAAAAGGCAATCTGCCCTTTTGTATGTACTTTCATGAACACAATATTTTCAACTGCAATAGCTGCTAAAGAATTCATTTTATACATCTTGAGTTTTCTTTCCCAGGGTTTAGGAAGCATCTTGGAGCCTATACCAATCTATAAAGAAATAGAATGCATTTGAGTGTTCCTCAACTGACCTCATAGTGACTTTGTTTGGGAAATCACGTTACACAACAGTCTAGGATGTCACAAACACAGCAAGTATGACATAACTTGGGGGCACTTTTTTATCATAAACCCAACAAAATGAGTACTGTATTACCTGATGTCTTTAGAAGACCAATAAAAAAGTAAAAAGAAACCCCTAGGCAAACAAAATCCTAAAGTTAAACATAATTGTGAATAAAATAGTTCTAAGCCTGTTGTTTTACACATATTATACATACATGATCGAGGAATACTAGAAAACTCAAATTGGTTGCAAGGATGGCATGCTCATTTTCTTTGAGGTTGTGCTATGAACCTTCCAGGTAAGAAAAATGACATTTATTAAGTGTCCTAGGTTTTGTTTCTTCCTAGCTAACCTCAGGTAACGCTGCTGCAGTCAGTGGACTAAGCAAAGCGAGCTTAAAATGGTGCTGTCCCTCAACTGCCACAAGGCTGTCTCCATTCATTCTTGCTGTTCTTTTTTCTCTCTCGCTAAATGACTCGCACTACAACAACGGGACTGAATGCTAATTTAGATGAACAAAGGGAAGAATTTCAAGGTCTTAAACAATAGCTGTTTGGGGTGGGGGGGAGCCTGGTGGGTAAATTATTCAAACGGGCTGAGATTTTTTAATTACGGTCATAGAAAGCAGGGAGCACAGAAAGTATTAATCACAGCACCGTTCTTCGAAGTCTGAAACACCAAGGTGATCAAGCTGTTAGCGCAAGTTATACTTAAACAGTATTCAGATTAATTTGACAAAATGGTAATGTTGTGCATTTCATTTTGGAAAAGGGTCTCTCCTGTTCTGTACCCACAGAAACACTGTCCCAAAACTAGAGGCCTGTATGTGATAAGTCAGTTTACAACACTTCATATAATGCATGCAATACTTAGGGTTGCAAACATGATGCATTACAGAATACAAAAAAATAAATCCAAAAGTGTTTAAATTATTATTTACTAGCAGGAAAAAGAAATTCATAACCAGAAGATTTTCCGAGATGAGGAAAGTGTGACACTCAAACCCTGTGATACCAGCGATGGGACATAAAATTGATAATACCCTAGTTCTGACATTTGGTGGTGTTACATGATGGAATGTTCTGCGAGTTCTCTATATTACAAAAAATAACAGCTAGGCATCCATCAGTAACTAAGGATTGAAATACAGTTAGGGATAATCATGACATCACAGACCACACAAGTACAGCACTTGCTCTTTGTGATGTCACAGATTCCCCTCAATGGACTTATAACCTTGTTTTTTTCCTAACTATTATAAACCTTCTGTCAGTGCCAGCTTCTAAAACCAGTGTGCCGATGTGCATTAATCAACTAGTAAATGCCTAGAGAATTCTCCAGTAAACATAATTCTGCCGGTTATCGTGGCTGCCACAGAGATTATTTATTAGCGAGATAACACTACAGCATGTTGCAGCCATGGTATCTGCTGTGATGCAAGGAATGCTTCAATGCAGGTAAATGGGGTGCCCCCTACAAATTTTTTTTTTTTTTTTTAAACTGAGCGTTGAGGGGTCTTAAAACATAGCAATTTATCTCTCTCTCTCTCACACACACACACACACACACACACCTTTATGGATCATCTGAAAGTATGTAACTATGCTTGACTCAAGTGGTCAGTACTAAGAGGTTGTAATTGTAATTAAATGGGCTTCCAACTTCCATTGGTCTAAACACATCACTTGACCATTCATTAATCCCTGGTATACAAACAGTTCATAATGAACCTGCCCTAATCTACCTGTCGATAACTTAACTAAACAAAAATCTAAAACTTTTTTCCATCTAAATAAAAAAAATATTTCCACTTTTTAAACGCTAAAACTCACAACAGGGCATAGGATTCATCAAAATAAATATACTTCCTGGGTTCACCCAAAGATACTTGGTCTGTTACCAAACTGACATATTCTACCTAGCAACAACCCAACTAAAGGAAAATAAACCTTTTTATCCATTAAAAAGAAAACATTTTCCATTTTATAAGCACAATAATCCACTCCAGAGCATGGATTTCTTGAGAACTGATACACTTCCCGGGTGCATTGAAAGTCACTCACCCATTGGCCTCGTGCCTCCCAATTCCCCTGGCGGGTATATGAATTCTCTATTCACACATGGCCTGTTGTGGGTTATTGCTTACCTATTAGATTATACCATTTTCATTTGCATACAGGGGACCCAGTGCTTGAACTGAATGCCAAATCTCTGTGCAACTCTGCCTCGGAGACACCTTTGGAGAAAGAAGACTTGTTTTCATGAGACTTTTCCAGGTAAAGTAATTTTTGATAAATAAATGCAGTCGCACTCCCAAACTTCAGCTGAATTTTTAATTTCCTGCAATATATTTAGGATATATGATGGTATCCTGAAACCAACTGCATGTCAGCCTAAACAGTTCCAATATGGCAAGGGTGCAGTGTCAGTGCTACCTCTATATTGGACTTTCAGAATAATTTACCTAATACAGTGGCAGTGTCTGCTAAATGTCAGCATGCTTCCAACACACACACACACACACACACACACACACACACACACACACACAGTCAAACCTAACA
Organism: Neoceratodus forsteri; assembly: GCA_016271365.2. NCBI lineage: Eukaryota > Metazoa > Chordata > Ceratodontiformes > Ceratodontidae > Neoceratodus > Neoceratodus forsteri. The sequence continues at coordinate 168,803,277 of JADMNL010000027.1, forward strand.
AAACAATCAGTTGACTTCAGCAGAAAGTTATACAACATTCTTGCCTGAAAAGAACATTTAAATTTCCAAGCTTTCCATTATTAATTACTAAAGACATTTTCATTAACAACAAAAAAAAAGGGGAGTGAGGGAAGGGGGTCTTTTCCACAGACACGTTATCTGTCAGGCTGGCCCGACAGCACAGTGGTACCACTACTAATTGCACTGCTGGAAATTAGGTTCAGGAACAAGCCCTAAATGCTAACGGACCGAAGAGTGGAGAAGATCTGAGCATTCCACAGGACACTCACCTACATATTGTGGAAGACTGACCATCTGTCACCACCACAGTTCCTCCTGGGGGAGCTCATTGGTGCACAGAGCTGCAGTTTAGGGAGGGGAGATGTGCAGGCTGTAGTTGTGGGCATGTTGGTTATGTGCACATGCAGTAGGATGGTTCTGGCATCTTGGGTGTGTGAGAACAGAGAAAATGCCAGCCCTACCCAGTGATACGCACCAGCCCAGTAGCAACCATCCACCCTAGCATGAATACCAAATTCTACACTGACTTCGGACTCTGGTGGGGGGCTGCTCCCCAAAAGGTCCTCACTGCAAGGGGTCAATCACATTGGCAGAGGGGTAAGCTGGATTATGGGGTTCAGTCCAGCTGATGGGGCACAGCAGTGGCCATGGGATCACGCAAATGGAGACTAGGGCTGGAGGTAGAAAGACCAATTAAAAAAAAAATTAAAATAAAAAGGCATTGCCTGTCCATGTTCTTTATTCCCACCGCATGTTTAAAACCCTCTGCTTATGACATTACAACCCACTGCCATTGAAAAGATTCTGATCTCACAAGCAGTGGCTTATGACTTCAGTGTAGGAAAATCAGCAGGGACAGATGAAGTGTAAGAGGGAAAAAGGAAATGTGGTAGCTGTGTTACTATAGTTAACAATGTAGAGAGAAAAAAATATATATGTTACAGGTGATACTTTTTATTGGACTAACAAAATTATTTCTGAGACTAGCTTTCGAGAGATAATACTCTCTTCTTCAGGTCAGACTCTGACCGGAAGAGTATTTTCTCTCAAAAACTAGTCTCAGAATCAATTTTTGTTAGTCCAATAAAAGGCATCACCAGTAACATATTTGTTGTTTTTTTTTTTTTCTACTAAGAAACAAAGGCTTTTTCCTTTTATACAGCTGTGGAATAGTCTGAAAACACAACAATATTTTGAATAAGTGATGTTTGACGCTAGGCAATGCCAAATCTCATCTATTTCAGAACACTGGAAAATTAAAGAGTTACAGTGCCAGTTCTAATATTCAAGGAAAAAAGCACCCAAACTGCCAGAGGATTGTTCAATGCAAAAATCCAACTTCACTAATGCAGGTTTACATAATACGATACATTTACATTAACCAATTAGCAAAGTCTCACGTCTTTGCTTATAAAATTAAGAGTGATTTCACTACCTGATGTTAATTCAGTTTGTGATGTAGTTTGATAGCCAGAATGGAGGCAGAGCCAGTTTTGCCGCAGTCTATCTGTACCAAAGTCCATCATATCAACATATAAGGTGATTATTGGAAATATATTCTGGTGTGTAGTATAGCTAAAAGGTAACGGACTAGCATGGAAGCACAGTCCATGCCACTTATCTTACAGCAGCAGATCACATTTAGCTAAGACATGTTTTCACCAAACCAGTTTTTAGCATCTATGTTTCCGATTCACTACTGCAATATGTTTCACCCATTCAGCCATTTTTAAAACTGTATTTACTTTATTACTTCTGTAATTAGTGTGGCTCTACAATTAAGATGGCAGCCCCCAGTGGTGTTTACAATCTCCTTCTCTGCCGTCTCATTAGCTGTGAAAGCCATGTTCAGACTGCAGATACGGAGTGGCCCATACTGGACCGCTCGACAGATGGCTCCTGGAGGTGGCTAGCGGAAGGCGTTCTAGGCGGCATGGGTCTTGACATGCTGCTGAACACCCCTGCTCCCAGGACACTGCTGCAGCCATATGATGGTTGGAGAAGGGAGGGGCCCCAGAAAAGCAGAAAAGTGCTGGCCTGGCTGACCAGACGATGGCCTCTTGATTTCTCTTGCATCATCAGTCCCCTCCAATCCCCTCAATCCCCTTCCCCCACATTCCCAGTCAAGGCAGCGGAACCTTCTCTCCTCTTCCCCCAGGGAGAGGAGCCCCCCAGCAGGGAGACACCGGGTTCACCAGGATGTGGGACCAACAGGGGATCGAGACAATGGCGACAGCCAGCAGTGGGGGCTAATGAGTGACCCGAAGGAGTGGCTGCTTGGGGGACAGAGTAGGAGAAAAAAAAAAGAAATGTGTGATAACACCCTACTACTACATCCACAGTATGAATCCAGTATGTAGAGTCAAAAAGGTAATGCCAAGGGATGGGATCTTTAAGAACCAATAGTGGCAGCCATCTGAGTAGTTAGAGTCCTTTCTCACACGCAGGACGAAGAAGGTGGTAATGGGGAATTTCTCTTTCTGCCCAAAGCCCCTGCCCTGTGGAGTTTCCCAGGGTTGGATCCTGTTGCCTACACTGTTCGCAGTGTACATGCTTCTTCTGGGTGAGATCATTAGACAGTACAGCTTGGGCTTTCACGGTTATGCATATGACACCCCACTGTACACGACATTTGCACCTGGGATGAACGACACCATGGAGGTGTTCAATAAGTGTCCGAGATCCAGAGCTGGATGTCCTTAAGACTCAATCCTGACAAGACATAGGTGCTAGTGAATGAGCCTGGTCGTCAGCAGGATATGGGTACTGCCGGGATGGAAACAGGGTTACTTCTTGGCCCCCCCCCTTGGCTGCATCTAGTAAGGTGAACAATTTGGGTGTTATCCTTGATGATGAACTGACACTTGAGGCTCAGGTGTCATGCGTTGTCCAGAGTGTTTTTTTTTTTTTTTACCACCTTAGGAATATTGCCCAGATTAAAGCCTTTTTCCTGCCCGACAAGCTGCCCTCACTGGTATAGGCCTTTGTAATGTCTAGACTTGACTACTGTAATGCTCTTTACCTCGGGGTCAGTGGGGGGGGGTTCTCTGCCATTGGCAGCAGGTTCAGAATGCAGCAGCCTGGTTGCTGACAGGCCTCCCAAGGTCGTGTCATGTGACCCCAGTCCTGCGTGATCTGCACTGGCTGCCGGTGCGATGAAGAATCACCTTCAAGGTGGGCTTGCTCACCTATACGGACTAGCCCTAGCTACCCGAGTGACCTTCTGACCCCTGTCTGCCATATGCGCTCACGCCACTCCTCCACAAAAGGTCTCCTAGCAGTTTCCAGGGTACGGCTAAAGACCTCGGGAGATCGGTCATTTGAGGTGGCTGGCCCAGCCCTGTGGAACTTGCTTCCAAGATCTCTGAGGGAGGCCCCCTCAGTTGAGATGTTTAAGTGGGGTCTGAAGGCACATCTTTTTAAAGAGGTGTTTAGGAATTGTTTTTGCATTCCTGAAGGAGCAGACTGCCAAACTGTTGGTGCGCACAGTTGATAGTATTTTATCTATCAGTAGCTGATTGTTTTATTGTTAACGTGTTTTTAAATTTGTATTTTGTGTCATTTGAACTACTGCCTGCACATCGCCCAGGGCCTCCAAGATGGGGCGCTAGATAAAGTTTATCATCATCTTTAATGACTTTAGTCAGTAATTATAAAGTCAATAATAAAAGCAGTTTTTAAAAATACCAATAGCATATTTATTAGTGCTAAAAAAAAAAAAAAAAAAAAAAAAAAACTATATGGTGGGTGTGTTTGCTAACAAATAGTGCTGCTTTAAAGGGGACAGCAGCATTGCAACATTCCCAGTTCTTTTACTTACTCCCACCTTCTCTTTGCGTACATCTCTCTCTTTTTTGTATCTGGTCTTCTTCATCTTTAAAACCAGTTCTATATGTAGCCCCCTCAATGTGCCATTTTAGAAAATGGGCTTAAGTTTTCCTGGTCTCTGATTGGCCGAGCCCCTTGACTAGGTGGGCATTTATGTGGCAACAGAGACCTCAAAACAGCAAACTCCAGGCATTGCTGCCTCTGCACCAAGTGGTATCACTACACCACAGGATTTTAAAAAGTCATCAGCCACCATTTTTGAGATACATTGTGATGCCTGGCAGGCAGCGCTCCCCCCCCCCACCCCATCTTAGTCACTTTTCATAAAAAAAAAAAAAAAAAGACATCCTAACTTTTTTCATGTAAAAGAAAATAAATATGAAATAACTTTGTACCGCAGTCATCTTTGACAGCCGATTGCTGACGCCGCTTCTGATGTCCTACTCGCTCTCAGGTTCTGCTTGCACACATATCACCGGCCGCTGCCAACTGAATGCCAAATAAACGTAAAGGGGGTATATGGCAAATCTCAACTTTATTTTAAAATAATAACAGAAGTTATTATTCTGATGCCTCTTAATGTTCCTGCATACTTCTGAGTATCACGTTGCTTGGTCGCGCGCAAGATAACGGTTGCATCTTCCTTCAGACTGCACTTGTAAACACAAAAACCAAAAACAAACTGAATCTCTAGTCACAATGGAAAACAGGCTGCAAAACTTTCACCACAAACTTAAAATATTTGGACGGGGGAACCCGCATTCAGCATAAGCATAATGGCTACTGCACCTTCTACTGCCTATACCAGCACTATGCAGTGGCTGGGAGTACTTTGTACAAATAGGATTTTTTTTTTTTTTTAATTGATTTCTTACTTTTTAAACTTTTTTTTTTTTTTTTTTAATCATTTCTTTTAAATCACCCCCCAAACCCATTTTCCAAGCACTCAATAATACCCATCCGGGTGGGTGGTATGGGCTATGCAGGACCTTCCAGGGGATATAAGGCCCTCCCACTTATGGCACCGGCCTCATTACGGCCCTGGGGGGTCTCACGTTGGCAAGTATTACTGCTTGCATAAATGCTCCCACCAGTGATGTCAGTGCCATCTGATACTGCTACTGGCATGGGTTGCAACATTAATCAAAATGGGGCAGCTTTAAAGTAGCAGCCCGTGCAAGTAGCAAAATCAGGGTAGTAGTCACTGATGGATTCTAAGTGATGACATCACTGGTTGAAACATTTATACTGGGACAATATAGGGAGGGGCGAATACATACTGGGCTGGTTTTAAAAACTAATGCTGCCTTTTCCAGCCAATATTAATATTTCTTAATTACTTATGAGTTCTGAAATTCGGTGGGATCAGTTGACTGGATGCCTAGAATGAAGCTTTCCATGCAGGACGTCTGCTCAGCTATTACATTTTATTTTTGTATTTTACAATTTTTAGCAAGGAAAAAGGCACACTAAGCTGAGGCTTGTTTCCAGGTGCATCCTGATAGCACAGGGAAGTTAAGTGACTTGGTTCATGGTCACACAGTATGAAAGTGGTGGCTGTGGGATTCAAACCCAGTTCTCCAGGTTTGCAGCTCAGTGCTGTTAACCACTACGCTACACTGTCTCCCTTATGTCACTCGGTTCCAGAGTTGATAAGTAATTAAAAAATAAACATTTTGTGGGAAAAACTAACAAGGTTTGTTAGTTAAACCCTGGCTTCGATTTGCACCAAAAATTGGTTTGTGGTCAAAGGCGAGTTTAAAAAAAAAAAAAAAAGACAGCCCATAGACTTACATGGAGCACACCCTCGCACTCTCCATATACTGACATCACATAGCATCAGAGCATGGGGTGGAGTGGCAAATAGGACGTGGAAGGGAATCAAGCGGCAAGCCCCTCGGTTGGGGGGGTGGAATTACAATTCCTTCCCTTCTTCGGGAAGCATAATTGAAAAATTTAGAAAAGCCATGAAAGGACTCCCAGACATGCAAGGCAGCTTCCTGCTTGTGGGTTCTGCCGGTTGTAAAGAGCATGAAGGGTGCCCTTTATTGCTTCACTGCCAACGCTCCGAATGCCTGTTTTAAGGACTAAATAGTAAGAGGCAAAATTATCTTTCAATAGAAAACCAGTTCTGGGTAGGGACATTCCAGCAGTCTCTGAAATTGACTGGCTGACCCATCGAGAGGGGGATGGTAGAGGGTTATCTGCGGCCATCCCAGTGGGGATCAATACAGTAAGTGGGAGATCAATGGTTTGCAGACAGGCTAAAGGGGCGCCTGACAGCCACTGTGTAAGGTGGATTACAGATCAAGGGAGCACTCCTGACCAATCGGAGTGCTCTTCTCCTCTAGGGGTGAGACACTCCTATTCTGTGAAGTGTGGCTCACGTGCAGCTGCTCTCGAAACGAGCACATTCAGGTTAACTTTTTTTTAAAATTAATATTATTGATCTACTTTGATCAATAATATTTTAATACCGCTGCCTAGACCACTCCTATGGCTGTAACAGTGGTCTCACATTATTAGGGTATAAGAAGAGCTCCCCTTCATTCTTGGTTCTCATACCCCAAGAATATGAGTGAGATCATTCTTACAACCGTAAGAGTGGCCTTGGTGGCAGTATTAACAAATAAAATAGGAAATATAAACAAAAATGTTCACTGGTCAAAGAAAACTCCAAGGGGGAACAAAAACCTTGGGGGATGGGGGTTGGAGTGTGTGAATTAAATGCTCATGAAATGTGCTAGACTAGCAGCAATGGAGACTGAAGGTTTTAGTTAATCCATGTGTAACCCCCCCTACAAATTGGGGTTCCCGAAAGTCTTCCTTGGGTGTGCCTAAATGCCCACTGCCAGGCTGGTATCCCGTGTCTTAGCATTTTAAAAGTGTTTGTATGAGAGTGCCTTAATGCCTCTGTGCTCTGTCTCTTTAAGACTTGTCTCTAACATGGTGCTTATTTGATCTGGGAGGGGGCTAAGTGTTTCTATGCTCGAATCCCGCCTGAGCTGCCAGATAATCGCTCTGTTCTGCCATCGCTATTTACACAGAGGGAGCTCTGTTAAAAGCTGTACTTATTTGGTGATTATCTATTGTAATAGTAATGATATTGTAGTAGGCCTTCTTTGCAGCATGGACAGTTCTGTTTATCGCCACCATCTTGGTCCTGGACTGCCACAATGGGTCAATCAGTACCTTTGGGGACCCTAAAATGGAGTCTGTCTCCAGGGGTCTTGTGGTAGTGAATTTCTGTAGGAATTGTAGTTTTGAAACTTTGGCGCCTAAATGTACCTGGAGGGGGAGCCCTTGCTTTGACAGACAGATGAATCAACGAATCTAACCTTTTGGACCGAAGGGTAATTCCCAAGCTGTCTGCAGCAATGAGGCAGAAGTGAGTTGGAGCTGGAAGAGTGAGCAGCTCCAGCTCGAGGAGCTGCTGTCCCACAGGGTAGCGTGGGGACTTGGAGGGAAGGCAGAGTCTGGCCTGCCTGCTTTCAGCTTTCACGCATGGAGAGATAAGAGAAGCTTGATTTCGGACCATGTCTCCGAGCCATTTCATTGTGCCCCGATTAATGGGCATGGCGAGCAGAAGAGTCAGTCTGGATGTAGAATTTGGAGAGTGAACAGCTTAAGTGATTTGAACAGCTGCTTCTGCGTAGTTCATGCGGGAGATTGGTGGAAAAGCTGAGTTTGGCCTGTCTGCCTGCTGTCCCTCAAGAGGGAATCCTTTGAAAAGGCTTAGTAATCAGACTGTATCCGAATCAGAGTGTGACAAAGCCACTTAAGAGTGACCAGATTTAAACCTGAAGACCACAGAAGATTTGCTGTACGCGATCAGCCTGTCAGGAGATCCATTCACCATAGAACTCCCGGTTCTGCTCAGAGACACTGATATTGCTGCCGGACTGCTATCTGCACTGTGGTATGGTGATTGCTTTACTATAAATGTGCTGTTTGCTATTAGTGGGTCGCGATTTGGTTCCCCACTGTTTCATTGTGCGACGCTTGCTGAAGGCTGCATCCAGCCTTCCTGAACTGATATCCAAACTGTTTTACCTGGCCTGGGCCCTGCCACACTGGCCTAGCCAACTACTTCAGGTACAGAGAACACCATCGGCTAGAAACCTGCCTGGAGATCAGCCCCCTGTTCAAAATCACGAACAGGAATGACACCACAGTGAATCGTGTGGGCCCTGCTTCTTCTGGCAAACCAGCAAGTCATCCTGCAGTCTCCATTTCATCCATCCTGTGTCCTGTACCAGGTGGCGTGAGTAAACACCAGGGTACCTCCCTGCAACAACAGCTCAATCAAAGTGTGTCATCTGATTTAATTATTTGTCTGATCATCACAAACTGAGCCTCCTGGCTCCGGATTACAAATAGTGTGTGGTTGTGCATGCCTTTTATTTTCATCACAGGGCCCCAACCACCTGTGACGCTGGCCTACCCCGGGCAATGCATCAGGCTAGCCTATCTCACCCACTGGGTACCTCTGTGTGTGTGTGTGTGTGTGTGTGTGTGTGTGTGTGTGTGTGTGTGTGAGAGACTGTTTTGAGAGACTAAAAAGTGCATGCAAAATTGCCTGACTAGATCAGTTGTAGTGTCAATCAACCTGATTATACCTCTCCCTTGTTCAAGTCCCCTGAATAAATCAGATCTAACTCTTTTTGCATCTAATTTGACTGTGGTTCTAGTTTGTACCAAAAGCACTGTACTGTTATTTGATGTGCCTAATCTTGTTTTACAGTGGATCTCCTGGGTCGAACTGGTAGGGCCAGCCCTGGTGGTAAGTGCAAACAGTGTGGGAATTTGTATGCCAAATAGGGGCTATTGTGAAAGTGTTTGTTGTATATTGTCTAGACCACTAGAGGGAGAAAGAGGGGGATTACAGTGTCCCAGAGGGCTGTACCCAGGTTAGCCATGCTGCTAACAACCCTGTCCTCCGGGTAGAGGCACGCATTTCAGTACCCAGGCCCCTTAACCTGCTACTGGCCAAGCAGGTAGAGGTAGTAGCCCTTGGGATAGCACTACCTAGGGGTTACACATGCAAGAGGTACAACACAGGTGGTCATACTGCAAGCTTCCCCCACTGCCTCGACAATGTGTCAACCCGTGGTGGAAGCATCATGTAGCAGAGGTTAGTTCAGACTCCATGTCGATTCAACCCTTGGCCTCTTACATGAGACTGACAACAATGGTGCCACTTAGTGACAATTTGTGTTGGTGTTTTTCTGATATGGACAACTGCCCACTGGAAACTGGACTGAGACCATCACAACTCATTTCACATAGGCCACTGAACAGCCCTCAGGTGATGATGGCTTTTGGCCGCTACCACCCTGGGTTGGTTTGAACCAGTGATGTAGAGGTGTAAGGCTCCGTAAACCATTACCAATCTACTAAGCCACCCAATTCCCTTTTTTTTTGTTTAGTTTTTTAAACATTTTGTTTTTAATATAATTGGAAATATGGTAAAGTGTGAAGTCTGTTTAATACCCCCGCAGTGTACTGTTTCACATGTTAAACTAGTCCTCTATTTTGTTTCCTTTCCTGGTTCCCTTGTCAGTGCTGCACCCCCCCCCTCCCCCATTCAATATTCAGTTTTTAATTACATAAGAATTCCAGAACCCAGTGACATCAGATGAGCTGAAGCCTAGAATGATGCTTGCCCCAAAGGCTTCCACTTAAAGTAGCAGTGCAACAAATTTGGGTACAAAAATGTGATCCTACCCTTTTCTCTCTATAAAAGACTCCAGGCATCTTCCAATTTTATTTGGTGGTAACATTTTCTAAGTCCACAAACATATTAATTATTTATAAATGACTGTTTTAAGGAGAACCTCTTTTTTTTTTTTTTTTTAATATACCTAAAACAAAAAAAAGGAGTAAGCTCCCTTACCTCAATGGGAGTTCCCCTGTGGCATTCTGTTAATTTTCTAAACAGTCCCCCCCCCCCCCAAAAGGAAGGGAAGGGGTCGTAATCTGTCCCCAAGGTAGAGCCACAGAATCCCTTTCCATTTCCTACTAGCCCGCTCCACCTCCGCACTCAGACGTTTTACATATGTATAGGGAGAATGCAAAGGTGTGCTCCACTGAAATCTGTAAAGTGTCATTTTCAAACACAGTTTTCTGCTGTTTAAGTGGACATTAGATGAAATTAGGGCCAGGGATCAACTAACTCAAGCCTTGTTAGTTTATCCCCGACTCCGATTTCATTGACTGTCCATTTAAACGGCAAAGAACAATGTTTTAAAATGACGCTTCACAGACTTCAATGGAGTGCGACCCTACAGTCTCCCTATACAGACGTCATAAAATGTCAGAACGTGGGGGTACAGCAATCTAGTGGGAAGTGTAAAAGGGATAGTGTGGTTAGCCCCACAGGGGAATATTACAATCCCTTTCCTTCCTTCCTTGGGGGCTGTTTAAAAAGCACCTTTCGTGGTATTATTTCTCCCATCCAGGAAGGACCCTTACCTGGCTCCGAGTTTGAGGGCATTAAAAAAATATTTTCATATTGCCACGTTTTCTGGAGGGAAGGGATCGTATTTTGGCTCAGAGGAGCCGAGCCACCAATCCCTTCCACTTCTCGGTTTAGAGACACACGCCTATGCTGTTCCATATTCTGACATCACAATGTGCTTGCGTGGGGGATGTGCTCCAAACATGCCTATGGCGCGTGCCCCCATGCAAGCACATTGTGATGTTAGAACAAAGAACAGCGTGGGGTTGGGTCTCTAAGGAAAGTGGAAGGGCTTGGCTCCTCCGAGCCAAAATACAATCCCTTACCTCTGGAAAACATGGCAATATGAAAATATTTTTTTAATACCCTCAAACGTGGTGCCAGGTAAGGGTCCTTTGTGGCCTTCAGGGGGGTATTTTCTGCCAGAGCTCGAAAGATGCTCTTTAAAAAAATCAATAAAGTAACACAGAAAAACTCCCATTGAGGTAAAGGAGCATCCTTCTTTGTTGTTTGACTGATCGAGAAAGGTTCGCTTTAATTTCCTTTTTTCTCTCAAGAAAAAAATATGGCCGTCGCATTAATAGTGTCAGCGGCTCAGTAAGTAGCACACTCGCCTCTGAGGCCGGCCGATCAGAGGGCTGTGGGTTCAGTTCCCACATCTGGCACTTGGGTTAATATCCCAGTACTGACACTGTAGTGCAGCATGAGAGGGGTGCTGCACTTCTGAGGTGCCGTCTTTTGGATGAGACGTTAAACTGAGGTCCCATCTGCCTGGACTGGTGGTAGTTCAGGTGGATGTTAAAGATCTCATGGCACTTATTGAAAAGAGTAGGGGAATTTCCCCAGTGTCCTGGCCAAATTTCCCTCATTCACTAAAAATACCACCAACAGCTCAATCTGGTTCAAGGTCAGTTGGCATTCATTTGTACCCCTCCCGGGTCATGCCTGAAAATAGACAGGATTTGTCTAGTGCACTTACCCGGGCAACAAAAACTAAATAAATAAAAATGTGGCTTAGAAATAGCATTATAGACCTGGCAAGGTTAGGATCAAGGAAAAAACACACGCTCATAGTACACATCACAGGAAGTATCTAGAAAAGCAGAATTGACAGGCATGCCAGTTTATTAATTGTAGCTGAAGCTAGTTTCTTTTGGGAATAAAACATTTATTTTTGCACCACTACTGTAGCTGATGTCACGGGGTTTTAAAAACTGATAAGTGATTTAAAAAAATATCAGGCAGGGAAAAGGACAGCATTACAAAAGGACTCTAAAAGGAAAAAAATAGCAATATTTCAAAACAAACACATGGAATCACATACTGGGCTATTAGACTTCAACATGCCCAAAATTCTAAATATATTTAAAAAAAATGTTAAAGACAAAGCAAATTTAAACACTGCAAATTAAAAAAAAAAAAAAAAAACACATAGACAAAACAATCACACAGTCAATATAATATTCAATATATATTTTTTTGATCTAGCTCCTCTATTTGGAAGTTGCTTTCGGGTTTGTTTTTTTCCTGGCCTACACATCTCAGCCTGGTACAATCCTAGTTTTTTTAAGAGGTTCATCTCCACCACTCAGCGTTGCAGTGAGATTCAAAGTGACATGCAGGAGGTGAAGATCAGTGGAAAGGCTGCCTGCCTCAGGGCTTGTCCTTTACACTTCCTTGAACACTGTAACAAAGCGCCAGCTTTTGCTCCTCGCCTGCCCCGGCCCACTCCACCCAGCTCAGCGTGGGCCCAGCCTGCAGTGGCCCTCCCTCTATAACAAGCCATGCATGACACCTCCTCTGATCTCTAACTACCATAGCCTTTGAAGGAAAGCCTCGGTCTAACAAAAAAAAAAAAAAACAGTTACTTGACTTGCTTCCAAAATGTAGACATTCTTTCACTTCCAAATCTTATCAACCATCAATAAATGATTTACTGTACCTCTCAATAACTTACTCCCTAGGGACCGGCTACTTTTCAAGACTATAAAACCTTCAATACAATATGTACACTAATCCCTTGGGGGCTTTTTATTTCAGCATATTTCCCATATGGCAACTTGACATATAGGTTTAGGCAGATAGCTTTCTATTTGTATAGTAACAAAAAGAGCAAAACAAAACAAAAAAAAAACCCACCATAAAATACTTTGCTCTGGTTTGTATGCAGGGGAAATCATGTATGTAAAGATACCACACACACAAGTGTAATAACTGCCCTTGATATCCTACAGATGGACTATTAAAAGGTGGAGGATGTACAGGGAGGGGTGACCAAGACAATCCCAGTAGCTGGAGGAGAAAGCAGATGGGCAAGATTGAGGGACCTCCATAATGCATACCCTGGAGACAAGGAGTGAGATGGGGATAAGACTGACATGTACAAATCTCCATGGGAGAAACAAAGCGGAATGTGGTGAACCGTTCACCCGACTTACAAAACGCAGACACAAGGGGGAACCAACCAGTGTCAGACTGGCCCATCTGGATACCTCGAAATTTCCAGGTGCCCACCCCCTCACTTGGGTTCTTTCCCAACTCTGAAATCCCTAAAATGTATCAACTATTTTATATTTAAATAGGGTGTCCTGATCACTGCTGAGAAACAAATTGCAAAAATAGAGCCTTTGTACTGAATTGAAGTGCAAAACTGCTATGAATCCCCAGGCCTTTATAGTCATTTCTCAGGAGGGCTCCCAGTCAAGATTTCCAGGAGGGCCCCATTCACTTCAGTCTGACTCTGAAACCCATTAAAGTTGGCCAAGGGAAGGTTTAGAAGGTATGACCGCAGGTACTTTTTCCACACAAAGAGTGGTGGATAAGTTGCCAAAACAGCAGGCGGATTCAAACACAGGTGGGACAGGCCACAAGGGCCTCAAACACTGGATGAGGTAGAATCAGAGAGGGGAGAGGGGATAAGGGAGGAAGACGGTCAATAGGGCCATCCCAGTATAATTAGGCATGGGTGAGCAGACTGGATGTGCAGTCACACTCTAGGTTTCTATGTTTAAAAAAAAAAAAAAAAAAAACTTTAATTCCCAATTGTCCACCCAAAATACACCCCCCCATGCTTATGTTTCAACTGCACCCCACGTGTGGTAGAAAGTGTGGCCCAGTGGTTAGAGTGCAGATTTGTGAACTAGGGGTTTAGGTTCAGTATGCCAGTACAGCCACTGGGCTCACTCTGTGACCCTGAGCAAGTGTCTTGACCCCCCACCCACCATGTGTTTCAGTCCTCCGAGCTACAAAAGAAACTGGAGGAAGACAGGATTGCACTGAAAACAAGATGCTGGTTTTCAGTTGGGCTATTCCAAGTCACAAAATGACTTTTTAAAATGAATGTATTTATTTGAAATTTATGCACAGATCCCCAACACACACACACACACTCTCTCTCCTAATTTCCAGGTGTGTCTTTGGGACTGAGCACATGAGAAAGAGACCCAACAAATGCAGAATGAACTTTTGTTCAACAGTGTCCAAAAAAAAAAAGCTACGCCCTGTGAGATGTACCCACCAGTACCCAGTACTCAGCATACCACTGGTGCAGAGAATTGTTTTCACTTATAACTGGAGAAGCCACAAAGAAAATACATACGCAACTGATAACAGCCACTCCAGAACAGAAATCCTCCATTTCACTTGGACAGCCTTCCGAGCTTCAGTTGATATTTAAAACTCTTCACATCAGTAACACCAGCTTACATTCTATTAAGAATCTAGTGTATTTCCGCGGCATCAACCACTACAAAATATATCTGTCAGCATACGGGTATGTGCATTGAGCAACTCTATTTTCCACAACTGAAAACCAAACTCAGCAACCAGGAAAAATATTGATCCTTGAGTTTGGGGGGCATCCCCCCGTGACAAGCCAAATATTTTTCTATCTACAAACTTACACTTGTAACTTAAGGTGACAAAAACAACTTCATGTTACTGTCCAAGAAGAGACGATCAGACCAAAAATGTTACAACTGGCCTCCAAGTGCCATGATAATATTATTAATAATGAAAAACACACAGAGTCTTTTCGATACAGCCTGTTTTCTTACCCTGCTGGTCCTCCTAGCCATTGGGTTGTATTCTGGCAACCTCCTAGCTTGACAAATGCTATCCACTCTTTTTAAAAGGGGGGGCACACAGCACAGAGTTTGCCGCCAACCATCATTTAGATGGCAGCAGGTTTCTCCCATTTTGTCCCCTGGTGACCCTTGACCCTCCCTCCCTCCTCTCCATGGCGGTGCACAGATCATTCTTTTATAGCATGCCCCTGGATGAGTGACAGCAAGCTGCTCAGCCCAGTGAGGACCGCTGCGGCACTGAACACTCCGCCATCCCAGCACAGGCTGGGGTGCGTTGCCTTTGCCAGAACTCCTCCCAGCATTTTGGGTTCGCTCCCAAAAATAGCAATTGCATAAGAACTTACCGTAACAGTAGATCTTCGAGAGAGGTTCCTGCAGTAGGTCTTCACATATAGGACTGAGCCCCCCGGCGTCGGGTTCGAATGGCAAAACTTGTAGCTAGCAAGCATCAGCGGGGACTGCCCCCTGACATCAGGTGATGCGACGTCAGCCAGACTATAAAAGGGGCAGTCCCGCGCCCTCCCTCCAGTTCTTTTCCACTAAGCACCTAGACAGAGTATAGCAGAAAAAAGGAGTAACAACTCCTGGGATCCTGTGCTCTGGCTAGAGCCGGGGACTAGACAGAATAAAAAAGGAACATTCCAGGAGCTGGGGGAAGGTGGGTAGGAAACTAGACCTACTGCAGGAACCTCTCTCAAAAATCTACTGTTACGGTAAGTTCTTACGTAACTGCTATATCTTACTTCAAGAGGGTTCCTGCAGTAGGTCTTCACATATAGGACTGAATTCCAAGCAGTTTAACAAAAAGAAGGAGTCAGAGACAAGTTTCCGGGAGGAGGAAGATGTCTGCCAACTAAGGATCTGCCTTAAGACAGAAACCTTGCAAAACTGCAAGGCCAAAACCAGCTCGACACCTAGAGGCAATGTCCAGACTGTAGTGCTTCGTGAAGGTGTGGATGGAAGACCAAGTGGCCGCTGCACAGATCTCCACAGTGGACACATTCCTGAAAAAAGCAGTAGAAGTGGCCACGCTTCTGAAGGAGTGGCCTTTAACTGCCCCAGAAGGGTTTTTCCATATTTCTCATAAGTGTAGTGAATACAGTTAGCCAGCCACCTAGAAATAGTCTGCTTAGAGATGGCCTTGCCCTGGCACTGGAAGGCAAAGGCCACAAAGAGGTGGTTCGACTTTCTAACCTCCTTAGTCCAGGAGGTATAGTACCTCAAAATCTGATGCACATCCAGGGTGTGCAGAAGATATTCCCCCCTGTTGGAATGCTGAGGAAAACAGACTGGCAGTTCAACACTCTGCGTGAGAGTCGTCTCCGAAACCACTTTCGGAAGAAAAGAAGGATTAATCCTCAGGACCACCCAGTCCTTGTGGAAAATCAAATAAGGCTCTCTGCAAACAAAGGCCAGAAGTTCTGAGACCTTTTGAGCTGAAGTAACTGCAACCAAAAACAGAGTCTTCCAAGACAGGAAGCGCATATCACAACTTGCTGCCAGTTCAAACGGGGGCAAAGTAAGTTTCTCCAACATAAAATTAAGAATCTCAGGGATGACAGGGGTTCCGGACTAGAGGTCTGATGTGAAAGATACCCTTCAAGAAAGTTTTGGAAACCTCTAGTTGTGCTAGGGTTTTGCCCTCCACCAGAAGGTGGTGCACCGACACTGCAGAAAGATGGACCTTAATAGAGGAGTAACTAAGGCCCAACTCAGAAAGATGTAAGAGCTACTCTAACACCTGGGAGGCTGAGCAAGAAAAAGGGTCCAAGCATATGGCTGTGGCCCAGATAGAAAATCTCTTCCACTTCATGGCATAGGTGGATCTGGTAGAGGGTTTTCTGGCTTCCACCAGGACATGAGCAACCCGAGAGGAAACTCCATAGTGAGAAAGTGCTATGTCCACAGATGCCATGCATGAAGATGGAGAGACTGAAGACTCTGATGGACCAGGGTGCCATGCTCCTGAGACAGAAGGTCATGAGACAGTGGCAGAAGGACCGACGGTTCTAGAACTAGTTGTTGTAACAGCAGGAACCAAATCTGCCAGGGCCACAGAAGGGCAATCAAAATCAAGTGGGCTGTTTCTGCTTGGAGTTTCAACAGAACCTTCTGAATGAGGGGAAAGGAAGGAAACGGATATAGAAACCTCCCTGTCCAAGAGAGACAGTGCGTCTCGCCAAAAAGCACCATGCCCGGGAATGAGCAAGCAAAAGTTGGGTAGTTTTGCGTTGAATGGGGAGGTGAACAGATCTAGGTCTGGCTGACCCCACTGAAGAAACAGGTTTTTGACTATCTCCTGCTTTAGTTCCCACTCGTGAGCCCTGGCTACTGATCAGCTGAGACTGTCCACCAGGACGTTGTGCACACCTGGTATGTGGACTGCTGTCAGAAACAGGCCGTGCTGCCCGGCTCAGTGGCGCGCTGAGGATCGGCTGGATGCCTGCCAGCGCCACGCCCGGCGCCCATGTTCGCAATGAGCATGGGTCATCGGGGTCGGCAGGGGAGGAGAAGGATCGAGCGTCCAGAGGACTGCTTTCCTTCTCCTGGGTGGGGGACTCTAGAGTGTCAGCGTCGATTGCCCTCTAGCGGAGGCTGGGGGGCAAAGCATGCCGCACCTAGACATGGGGTGGAGCTAGGACAGACGCACTCACCCTTGCATCACTGCACGTCCTAGCTCCAAAAAAGGGGACTCTAACCAAAGAAAAATCGCCAGCCCCCACGTATGAGCGAGGCATGGTGCCCGACCCTTCAGCCACAACAGTTCCACTTTGGCGGCTCCACTCCGGAGGGGCTTCCCAGTGTAAGGGTCGGGTACCATGGCCTAGGCGAGCCCGTTCGTGGAGTTAGGGGGCTTGGCAAGAAAAAAAGAATAATAAATCTCAAAAAAAAAAAGAAACAGGCCGTGCTGAATAGCCCAATACCATACTTATTTATTTATTTAAATTTTGTTGACCGGGTAAGTGCACTAGACAAATCCTGCCTATTTTCAGGCACGACCCGGGGGAGGGGGATACAGATGAGTGCCAACTGACATTGAACCAGATTAAGCTGTTGGTGGTATTTTTAGTGAATGAGGGAAATTTGGCCAGGACACCAGGAAATTCCCCTACTCTTTTCGATAAGTGCCATGGGATCTTTAACATCCACCTGAACTACCACCAATTCAGGCAGATGGGACCTCGATTTAACGTCTCATCCGAAAGACAGCACCTCAGAAGTGCAGCACCCCTCTCATGCTGCACTACAGTGTCAGTACTGGGATATTAACCCAAGTGCCAGATGTGGGAACTGAACCCACAGCCCTCTGATCTCCCAGCCTCAGAGGAGAGTGTGCTACCTACTGAGCCACTGACACTAAACCCATTTGTTGAGGTACCAGATAGTCACCATGTTGTCTGTCTGGACCAGAAGTATTCCCGGGAGGAGTAACGACTGGAAGGCCTGGAGAGCGTTGAGGACTGCTCTGGTCTCCAGGATGTTGATGTGAAGATGCTGCTCCTGAGGAGACCACGAACCTTGAGTTTTGTGATCCCCCAAATAGGATCCCCAACCCATATCAAAGGCATTCGAGGTGAGGGGCTGGGAGAGAACCAGAGAGTGGAAGGGGGTTCTCACCAACAAGTTGGTGAGGTCCTGCCACTAGAGGAGGTCTTTCTGAAGGCTGCTGGAGATCATGACCAGTTGGTTCATGTCATCCGATCACTGATCCCACTGGACTTGAAGAGACCACTGGGTAACCCTCATGTGCA
Organism: Neoceratodus forsteri; assembly: GCA_016271365.2. Taxonomy (NCBI): domain Eukaryota; kingdom Metazoa; phylum Chordata; order Ceratodontiformes; family Ceratodontidae; genus Neoceratodus; species Neoceratodus forsteri. Next base: position 168,821,423 of record JADMNL010000027.1, read on the forward strand.
GTCTGGCCAGGGGGATGGTAGGAATAGCCGCTACCATAAGACCCAAAAGACAGAGCAACCGAGTGTGCTGGGGTCCATCGAGCTTTGGCTACCAAAGTGGCTTGAGAAGCCAAGGTCTTGGCTTGATCCAATGGTAAGAAGGCCTTGCGCTGGACTGTATCCAGTACCACTCCAATAAATTGGAGGCACTGAGAGGGTACTAGCTGAGACTTGGGGAGATTGACTGTGATGCCTAGCTGAGCAAACGGATCCAGAGTGAAGGAGGGAGACTCCTTCAGGCTGTCTGGGGATGGGACTGAAAAGAGCCAGTCGTCCAGGTAAGGGAACACATATATGCCCCTGTGGTGGAGAAACACCGTTACCACCACTAGGCACTTGGTGAAAACTGGGAGTGCTGAGGACAGGAGAAAGGGAAGTGCCTTGAATTGGAAATTGTTCTCCCAGAAGGAGAATCGAAGGAAGCGGTGGTGGGCCGGGAGGATGGGGATATGAAGGTAAGCATCCTGCATACCCAGGGAGCACAGCCATGTGGATGACAGGAGCAGAGGCAGGAGTCCCCGAAGAGACAGCATGTGGAACTTCTTGTACTCCACAGAGAGGTTGAGCGTGCTGACATCCAGGATAGGTGGCAGATCCCCCGTTGTTTTGGGACTAGGAAGAAATGGGAGTAGAATCCCCTTCCTAGTTGATTTGGAGGGATGGGTTCTATGGTCACTTTTTGTAGCAGGGCCTGGATCTCTTGGTGGATGATGGGGATTTGATCAGATTGGTAAAAGGACCTTCCCAAAAGGTTTGAAGGTGGAATCTCCAGAAACTCGATCGAGTGACCTCTTTGTATGAGCTGAAGAACCCATACATCTGCAGTGACAGACTTCCACCCCTCCAGGTGGAAACTGAACCTCCCTCCTACCAGTTCCTCCGAGGGGGACAGAGGGAGCAGGAGGAGGGGTAGTGAGTCAGGACACCCAGGGAGCAGAGTTTTTGTTCCAGAGGCTGCTTTGGCAAACTTAGCCTAAGGAGCTTGGGCTCCAGAGCCAGTGGCACGTCTTTTACCTTGATGCTTGTTTTGGTTCTTGTTCCATCTTCTCTGGCAACGAAAGGGCTGTTTCTTTTGACCCATCCAATACATGGAGTTTACGTCTCGAGACCTACCACTCTCTTGCAGCCCTGTAATAATGTATTTCGCATCGCCACCAAAGAGAACGGAACCCCTGAAAGGTGCATCCAAAAGGGATGACTGAACATCCTGTGCCAAACCTGGGAGGCACAGCCATGATAGGCACCGAAGGCAGATTCCAGAGGCTGCTGCCCAACCCATGGAGTCCACAGAATCATAAGTTGCCCGGAGTGCATGACGGCAGGAAGATTTATTCATGTGAACCTTGTCAAGCAGTTTAGCCCTGAGGTTTTTGTCAGGGATGTCCTGAAGGTCCCTCTCCAGTTCTGTGAGAGAGGACTTCTGAAAAGCCAAAATATGGGATACGTAGTTCAGTGACCAGATGGCGCAGGAGGTGGATGAGTAGATCTTCCTACCAAACTGGTCAAGTTGTCTGGAGTCCTTGTCTGGTGAGGAGGAAATCAAGTGTTTAGGTTGAGCAGAGTAGTCATGCATAGCCGTGATGACCACAGAGTTGGCTTTTGGGTGTGAAGTCAGATGAGAGATCCCTTCCAGAGGGAAGTAGGTTCTGTCAGCCTTCCTGGAAACAGCCGGGATGTAAGAGGGCTGTTGTCATATTGTAGCAACTAGATCCTCGTGTAGGCCCATCCAAGGGGGGATGGGTAGAGGGTCTATGGTGGACAAGTCCAAATGTTCAGCCAGCCTTTTTTGGTGAGGAACTATCTCCTTGGATGGCCAACCTTCTGCTGTTTGAATAGTTCTCAAGAGATCCCCAAAAGAAGGATCCTTCAGGAGGGATTTTGGGGATTCTTTTGGATGAAGTTCAACCGGTGAACGAGGTTCAGAGAGGTCAATATTGGAATCAGATTCCGAGGGCTCCGAACCACTGGGACGGGAAGGATCCATCCCAGTGTCGCCCACTGGAAGAGAACCCGCAGCACATCCCAAAGGAACTGGAGGAGGAGAAGGTGGTGCTCTGGGTAGAGGAATTCCTCTGAGCGGCTGGGAGTGCCTAAGTCCTGTAAGGAGTTGCGTCCTAGCATCTTGACACCACGCCAGGACAGATTCGTGATCAGGCGGTGGTGGAGGAGGCGGAGGTGGCTGGTACCCGGGATACTCAACCAAGGGCTGGTAAGCAGGATGATGCTAGTAGGGGGGTACTGGTACCCTGCAAACCCCGAGGGATATCCTTAATGGTGAATATCCAGGCGTCGGGTATCTGAGCGTCAGGTATGCCAGCGTCGGAGGCACCAGGCCCGGCATCGGATGAGAAGGGTCCGGCAGAGAGCCACCCGGTTGTGGAACATGGGGGTCAGGCCCTGGGAAACTGCCAGAGGGTCCCACAGGAGGAGCCAAGGGCCTGGCTGGGGGAGGCGCTGAAGGGCTGTTGGGCAGCGGCAAGGGATCAGGCATAGGGCCTGAGGGTCCCAAAGGGGGAAGGCTCCATACCTAAAAGGTCCCGGTCTGGTGACAGACCCCTAGGAGTAGGGGGATCCGGTGGCAGAAAAGAACCAGGCAAAGGGGACCCCAATGACAGGTCTGGGAGCAATCCCGAGGGAAGAGAAAGGTCGGGAACGGGTGGTGATTCCCTGGGGGTAGAGACCGGCAGGGATGAAGTGTCCCCCATGAACACACTCATCCCGGCGTCTGGGTCTTCAAGGGAGCCAGACGAGAGAGTAGATGCAGCTGTGCAGTCGACGGAGGGCCTGTCGTCTGACTTATCAGTCATGACCAGGCTGGCTGCGGAGGAAGGACCCGCAGTCAGGCTTATCGGTCTGGGCCAGGTGCCCGGGGGCAGGGCCGGAGGGTGACATCAGCGGTGCGATGAGTGGGAGCACTGACAGATACCTTGAGAGAGGCAACCCCCAGCTGCCCGCACACCTCGGCAGGAGGGGGAGAAGGTGTCTGGCCCGCAGAAGTGGACGGAGTGCCCGTAAGAGTGGTACTCATGGTTCTGGAAGTGGGGGGGGGGGTCTCCCTTGCGGTGACAGGCTTCTCTCCCAGCGCTGCTCCTTGTCCTTTTTCTTTCTTTTTTCTGGGGCCGGAGACGACAACCTCTCCCTAAGCTCCTGGAGCTCCTTTTCCATAGAAGCCAGCCAATAAGTCAGTAGGTGGGCCTCAAGGGCCCGCTTGCATCAGGTCCATGTGGCCTGGTTGAACCCTTGGCAAATAGCACACAGCTGAGTTGTGCTTAGGCCTCAGGCAGAGGAGGCAGCAGGAGTAGTCGTCCCTGTGCGGGATTTAGGCGACGCACTTGGAGTACTTCTTCTTAAGACGAGATGAAGTACATTCATTTCAAAAATTTGGAGAAAAATATATAGAAGAAAACAAAAATCGTCAAATACTAAGTGGGCGGCTGATCGCTGTTCTACCACATCTATCGAACGAACTGAAGTAACGGCGGGAAAGAACTGGTGGGCAGGCGCAGGACCGTCCCTTTTATAGTCGGCCTGATGTCGCGTCACCTGACGGGGGGGGGTACCCGCTGATGACTGCTAGCTACAAGTTTGCCGTTCGAACCCGACACCAGGGGACGCAGTCCTATATGTGAAGACCTACTGCAGAAACCCTCTGGAAGTAAGATCTCTTGTTACTGCACGGCATTGTGCTGAGCCACCAAAGCAACCCCCCAAAAAAAAAAACTTCATGCCTGCAGAGATCCAAATAGGTTTTCATTATGGCTTTACCACCATAACTAGTAAGCACTGGTTCAAACAACTACTTACACCCAGCTATGGCAGAATGGCTCACCAGTACAGCGTTAATGTTCCAGGAAGGCCCCTCCCCACCTTAGAACACCAAAAATCCTTTCAAACCTCAGCTTTTTCCCAAGTAAACGGAGTTTTCTGTTCTCCGAGGGTTAACACAAAATACAAACCCAAAGGTGGTATGCCGATACCAGTGTGTCAACTCTGGGCCCCCACTATTCTTTGTCCAGGTGGGGCCCCAGTACCAACTTGCCAGGTGGGCCCCTACACCACAGTCTAGCCCTGTACAGATATAGCTCACACAGGTATCTGGTTGTTTTCCATTTCAGCCTGAAATCTGAATCATATTGGCAGTGTATAGCAAACTACTTCCTCCAAAACAAGTCTTGCAAAACACACATTCTTAAAGGAATATTTGTTTGTAATGTTTGTTTTTTTTTTGTTTTTTTTTTTTTTTTTTAAACAAGGAAAAGCACACAGAGCCATGACAGCTTGTTTCCAGGCAGTGGTCAAATTTAGCATCAAATACCTGTCCTATGTGCAAGTAGCTGGTGCAAGAAGTTGGTTTTCCTTGCCTGCCTTTCAGAGAAGGTAGGTAATTTTTAGCTTCATCCCCACCTCCCCCCTTTCAGACAGGGGCTGGACTTAGTTTGGTTGGCAGCTTATTTGCCACCCTGTCAGGACAGGACACTGGAGCTGCCAGTGACAGCATGGAGTTTTGTTGCTTGGGCAGGGGCGAGACACATCTTATCATATTGATGTATACAGAACAGCAAATCAGAGAACACGGTGGTGCAGTGATAAGATTATTTTCACCACGTCTGAAAGTAATGAAATAGTGCATGCAAAGCAGATAAAATTCCACATGGATTAAACAAACATTAATTAATAAATTGTAAGTTGGGAAAAAAATCATACCAAACAAGGCAACATGTCCACCTTGTGTATTTCTTTTCCCATGTGCAGGTGATTGGAATCTCAGCTGCATATCTCAATAGCACTCATGTGCACATTTTGGGAAGGGGGGGAGTTACACGGATCAGCTTCGTTTACAGATGGGATTCGTTTCCCCTGGACACCAAGTAAACTCCCCTACTTATGTAGTACAATAAGTGGCATAGGAGCTTTGACCACCTGGACAGCTCCCAGAGACGGACAGAAGGGACCTCCATTTTACTATCTCATCTGAAGAATGGAAACTCCAACAGAGCAGTCCTCCCCGCACCGCACTAAGGTGTCAGTACTGGGTATCAGTCCTGATGTGCAACAAGAACCCACAACCTCTGATCTTGTGTAGCCCAGAGAGGTAAGTGTGCAACCTACTGTGCCACTGACATTGTTGCAGGTTCATGTGATAAAGTGTAATACCAAGACTTGCACCATGAACAATTACCCATAGGTGTTAGATTTTTTCCAATTTTTTTTTATTTCTAGTATAAAGTTTAGTATTCCTGCTGAAGAAACAAGTGTCAGACTGCTCCAACTGGCATGCAGCGCAGGTGATGGCACCAACTGTGTGTTGTAAGCAGTACAACTGATGGTAGTGTGCGAGTGGGATGGCACACGTGTGGACTGTAAGCAGAACGACTGATGGTAGTGCGTGAGTGTGAAACAAACAAGCAAAAAAATTGCAAGGCTGGTCTAAATACTTCACATTCCATCAGCGTAGGTTGTCTTGTGTCATCTCAGCTTGGTAGGGAGTGCAAAACACCTCCACCCTTCAGAATTATGTTGCCACTATCCAGTTTCAATTAGGCAAATACAAGTTCCTTGGCATGCAATTAGTAATTTGTAGGATTATTTTAGCAGATATTGCCAAATGAAAAGAAAAGTGTTTTTTTTGTTTTTTTTTTTAATGTTGGAGAATCCATTTCTTCTGAATTCCTGTCATTTGAGACAAAGAATACCATACGACTGAGCAATTAAGACAAACTCGTTTAACTGCACAGCCTGCTGTGTGCATCAGCAGTTTTATTGCTTGCTAGTTTCAGTTGAAACAAAAGGAGGCATCAAAACTGTTTCCTAAAATACAGAATAAAGACTGTGCAACTTATCCCAACACTAAATGTAATTTAGCACAACACTCTGTTGAAAACAAAAAAAAAAAAAAAAAAGTGATACCCTTCCCCTTCAGACCCTCCAATTTCCACCATGTGTGCAAAGCGTAGCTAGTACTTTGAACTCTATCAAAAATGACCCAAGAAGAAGAGGAAAGAAGAAGGGGAAGAATCGGCATTTATATAGCGCCTAACATATACACTGTATCCCAAAGCACTTCACAAGCATTGCTAGACTGGTAGTGAAGTGACTGAATGTGAAGTGGCAGCCATTTCACACTTCACCACCCACACACAGCCTGGGACAACTGCATGAACCAATGTTATGGGAAGGGGAATGTTGGCCAGGACACCGTGGGAAGTCCCTTGCTCTTGTGAAGAGTGCTTTGGGTTCTTTTACTTCCACCTGGACACCCACCAGTACAGCACCAGAGATGGCTAGAAGGGCCCTCGGTTTAATGCCTCATCTGAAGGAGGGCACACCCCGGCAGTACAGAATTCCCCCAGTACTGCACTCGAGTGCCAGCATTTACGGTATGAGGCCATTCCTGGAGTGGGACTAGAACCAACAACTCTCTGGCCCAGAGACGGATGTGCTACCAACCGAGCCATGCCACCATGGTAGTCCCTTTTAATCCAGTTGCTAGGGTTGCCACCTGTGGCTGAGATGAAAACTGAATATTAAACCACCCCAAACTCTGCCCCTTTTTATGACTGACGTGGGCATCACTTGGACAGATTCTAGACTCAGACTCCCTTGATTTATTCAAAATGGCTGCTGATATCGCACCGAGTAAGATTTCTTTAAATTACATCATGTTTATTATTTTTGATTTAGATTAAAATATTTTCAGTTTTATTTTTGTTTTTTTCCAATTGTTTAACCAGGAGAGACCCACTAAGCTGAAAGCTTGTTTACAGGTACAACCTGGGAGCACAGGGAAGTTAAGTGACTTGCTCAGAACCACACAGTATGCAAGTGGGGGCTATGGGACTCAACCCCAGGTCTCCAGATTTGCAGCTCTATATTGCCTCCCTAGTTTTAATTTCAGCATGTGTTAAGGTTGGATAGAGCTGAAGAGACGGGGGTCGGGGGAGCTTTGCACCTGATATACACAGTTTAATTCACAGATCAAGTGACTACCAGGACACCATTGAAAACAAGCTATTTTGGGTCAGGTGGCCTTTTCTGGTAAAAACAAATAAATAAGCAAGGTACAACAGTGATGGCAATTGAGATTTAATTCAAAATCTAATCCCCCATTTAAGGAAGAGCCACTGTCTGCAGTTTCTCCTATCGCCCCTCCTCTGAAGTTATTTGCAATGTCAAAGAAGTTTTTAAAAGTGATAGGAACTATTTTAAACACAGAAACATAGAAACTTAGAATTTGATGGCAGATAAGGACCGCTTGGCCCACCCAGTCTGCCCATTTCCCTACCTGATGGATGAGCTGCAGATTCTAGGTAATCAACAGCTTACTTCCTCCTGCCCCCACTAGAACTGCCTTATGCCTGTCCCATGCATTCTTGAATTCTCCCACTGTTCCTGACTCCACAACCTCCTCAGGAAGGCTGTTCCATGCATCCACAACTTTCTCTCTGTGAAAGAATATTTTCTAACATTACCTCTGAGCCGTCCCTCATCTTCAAATTGTGCCCCCTTGTTCTTGCACATCTCTTCTTCTGAAAGTTACTACCCTCTTGTACCTTGTTAATTCCCTTGAGATACTTGAAAAAGTTTCTATCATGTCCCCCCTCTCCCTCCTTTCCTCAAAGGTATACATATTAAGCTGCTTTAGTTTCTCCTTGTATGTGTTCGGGTGCAGACCTTGCACCATTGTGGTTGCCCTACTCTGAACAGCCTCCACTCTGTCTATGTCTCTGTGGAGGTGGGATCTCCAGAATTGCATGCAGTACTCCAGATGGGGTCTCACTAACTGTCTGTAGAGAGGGATAACAACTTCCTGTTTTCTACTGTTGATGCCTCTCCCTATGCATCCCAGTATCCCCCAGCCCTCCTTACTGCCTTCTCACATTGCTTGCCCACCTTTAGGTCATCTGATATAATTACTCCTAGGTCTCTTTCAATTTTTGTTATTAACTCACCCCCCATTGTGTACTCTTCCCCAGGGTTTTTGTTTCCCAGATGTATTACCTTGCACTTCTTTGCATTGAATCTGAGCTGCCACGTATTTGACCATTCCTCCAATTTCCAGACTCTGCCCTACTCCCACTTTTGTGAAGTGGAATCACATTTGCCCTCCTCCAGTCCTCAGGTACCACTCCATCCTCCCATGATTTGATAAAGAGAGTAGTCAGTGGTGTTACTAGTTCTACCCTTAGTTCTTTAATATTCTTGGGTGAATCCCATCAGGACCCATTGCTTTGTCCACCCTCAGTTTCAAGAGTTCTTTCAAAACCCTTTCTTCTCTGAATGGACTCGTATCGAACCCCCTATTCAGAGTTTCTCCCTCGTTTGGTTTAGGCACCTCCCCCTTCTCATCTGTTGTGAATACTGAGCAGAAATATTCATTCAGTATCCCTGCTTTTTCACCATCACCCTCCGCCCACATTCCCTCCCCTTTACTAAGTCTCTGTATCCCTCCCTTGGTCTTTCTTCGCTCCCTAATGTACCTATAAAAAGTTTTATCCCCTTCTTGACAGAGTTGGCTATCTTTTCCTCAGTTTGTGCCTTTGCTATTCTGACTGCCTTCCCTGCCTCCTTCTGCTTTAACTGATAAAATTATCAGTCCTGCTCCTTCTGTGTTTCCTTATATTTCCTGAATGCTATCCTTTTCTGCTTAACCGTCCCTGCCACCTCTTTTGAGAACCATAGTGTTTTTTTCCTTTGTTTTGTTTTATTGATTTGTTTTCACACAAAGGCTTGTTGCCTCTGCGATGGCTGTTTTGATTATTCCCCATTGTTCCTCCACCCCTCCTTCTTGCCCATTTGCTAGTGCTTTTCTAAGGCACTCTCTCATTTTCCCAAAGTCAGCCTTCCTGAAGTCCAATACTTTGTTTTTGTATGGCTTGACTCTATGGCTGTGTTTATTGTGAACCACACTGTTTGGTGGCCACTTGTTCCCAGATGGCTACCCATTTCTAAATCTGACATCCTTTCTCCTTCCCCATTTGAGAGTACCAGGTCTAAGATTTCTCCCTCCCGAGTGGGTTCCAACACTAGCTGTCTGAGGCATGCCCCCTGTAGGGCATCAAGAATGACCCTGCTCTTGGATGTGCCTGCAGCAGAGGTACTCCAGTTAACATCTGACATATTCAGGTCCCCCATCAACAATATCTCCACTTTTTCTGCCATTTTAAGGATGCCTTCTATCATTTCCTTATCCATTTCCTCCCCCTGAGATGGGGGTCTGTACACAACCCCGATGCGGATTGTGTTGCCATTTCCTGTCTCCAGGGTGACCCATAGTGACTCATCAACTTCCTGTTTACTCTCTAGTTCTGTTGCTTTAATCCCTTCCCTTATATATAGAGCTACTCCTCCTCCTCCTCTTTTACCCACCCTGTCCCTCCTGTAGACTGTGTATCCTAGTATGTTGTGAGATTGCCTAGCCTGTGTGGGATGCAAATGCAAGGTCTGTTGGTTCTGGTACCATGGGAGAACACTCAGTCTTGTTTACGAGGAGTACAAGTGGCAACTGTACAAGTTTTCCCTACCACTGAAGTCAAACTAACTGGTCTGTAGTTTCCTGCCTCTGCCCTGCTCCCACTTTTGTGAAGTGGAATCACATTTGCCCTCCTCCAGTCACAGTTACAACTGTACAACTGGCAAGTGGGAGGTTTTATACTGTAAAATACCCTAGTTTGCCATGTCAGTCATATACAGCTGATAGCTTGATATGCTTTGAGAAAAGTTTGATAAATTATCCAAGTATGTGGTGCCTACAAACCTAGATCAAGCTCTTGTCACTTCATCAGCTACTGTTCTCTCTTGCTTTTCTCATTTCAATGGCTTATCATGAAATTAGCCATACCATTCCGTGCTGCTCATCCGATAGGCCTGAAATGGTGCTACTGGAATGTCCAGATCATAAGAAAAACAGACAACAGCTACTGAGAACAAAGGGATTTAATATTGTTACAAATGGAATAAAAGATTATTAATTTAAAAAAAAAGGGGTCTGCAAATATTAGAATATAGGACAAACACTAAAAGGAAAACAGGAGAGCATATAAAGCTATAAAACTGTTGCCTAGCACAGCAGTAAAAGATCTTGCACTCTGTGCAGTGTGGAAAGGATTAGGTTAATTTACTGCTAATGGTCTAGCTCTACTTTACACTCCCAGACAGACTGGTTAACAAAGGTCTGCATGACATCAGACCTTGTCTGTAACCTGAACCAGCAGGTAAAACAGGGAATGATTTAATAGACTGTTTTAGAAGTATGTGAGCATTTAAAATGACTAAAAACAGCACTACATCTGAACAAAACTGGATGACCAGATAAGAGCCCTGCTTACACCCCTGTCTTTGTAGCGCATCAACTCATGCGTTCCGGTTGATGCGCTGCAAAAATGGTGGTGTGGACACTCACCGCATCACCGTAAGTGTGCTCCAGCTCCAGTTTTTAATCCTATGGAAAAGACGGGACGTGTACTGGATTGAGCGCATTACTCCGTGGTGTGAACAACCGATGCGCTCGATCCGCTGCGATCCCCTACTTCCCTGCCATGAGTCACTGTGGATGTCATTTTTCCACTAGCCCCCAGACACTCCTCTCAGCATGATCTGTGGCGCATCAAGCTCTGGAGTGTAAACAGAAAATTGCGAAGCAAGTCACAGTGCAGCGGGAAGGCAACGGATCAGTAAGTGAAGTGCTGAAGCTGTGTAAACAGGGCTAAGGTCTCTGAAACCCAGATTATACAGTCCAAAGCAGGACAGATGGCAACCACAATTTGTTGCCCGTCTGGTTGACACTGGGATTTGGAAAAATGAAGAGGTTAAGTTAGGGGTTATAATTTACCCTTCCCAGTAATAACCTTCCAATTTGCTGGTGTGAAGTTAGAGGTGACAACTGGGCAGACAGGGACACATCCGACTCCTTTAAGTGCCTTGCACTTGAGGGCACATCCTAATTAGCCTGCAATGCAAGCAAGCAAGCAAACATACTGAAACATCAGACACTTCAAGTTCAAGTTTATTGCAGGAAAGACTCTGTTGAGCAAGCTCATTCACAAAGAGGTCCTGAGGCACATACAGTTCGCAATTACATAGACAGGAGATATAAAATGTAGAACAAAGGAAAAAAAAATATATAATACAAGAGGTATACACAATAGAAGTCCTTATGTTATATATGCAGTACATTCCAGCTTTAACCTTGCCCTAAATTATGCAACACATAACACTTGATTACAGTCAGATGAGAAGAAACAAACTACAAAGTTACTGGAGGAGCTTACAGATGCTGCTTGACCCACCAAAAAAAACTAATTTGCAGAGGGACAAAAAATTAGATGCCCGAATCTGGACATAGAAAACCAAAATATTTGTCGAAAACCAAATAGGTGCTAAGTGGGCAACTCAGTTGCCACTTGTACTCCTCGTAAACAAGACTGAGCATTCTCCCATGGTACCAGAACCAACAGGCCTTGCACTTGCGTCCCACACAGGCTAGGCAATCTCACAACAGCTCACTGCTGATTATGGTTGCTACCAGGTGTCTGTGCATCTCTAGTCTTTCTGCACTATAAGTAAAGGTTTGATCTTTTTTGCACAATGCAATGTGCCTTGTGAGATTGCCTAGCCTGTGGAGGGGAGCAAGTGCCAGGTCTATTGGTTTTCGTATTATTCTTATTGACCGACAGTACAGCTATAGTGTGGAGTGGTTTCCTCTTTTGTTTGTTTGTTCTGCCATGGTGCAGACAATTACACCTGTGAACCTCAGCCAGTACATACCGGCTTTTTTTTTTTTTTTTAACTATTATTTCTACTTTTTGACCAGGAAAGACACAGTGAGTGATGACAGCTCATTTCAAAGTGCATCCTACAGGTCTGGGTTACATAGACCTGTTCTAGTGAGGGGGAAATGATTTCCAAGACACCTTGAAAAAAATCCCCAAACTTTTCAATAAGCGCTACTACTGGATGGCAACCAACAGCCGCAGAATAAGGGGTGCTAGCTGCACATTCCAGCAGACTTGATAGACCTCTAGGCCTTTATCTGCTGGTAAATTTCGTATGTTCGTAAGATGGGCAGAAAGGACCTCAGTGTGACATCTCATCTGAAGGACAGCACCTGAACAGTGCAGCAACTCCTACCTCCCAGTGCTGCACTAGAGTAAGTATTGGGTAGTAGCTCAAGTGCCTGAGGTGGGACAAGAACCCATGACCTTCTGAGCTTCCAGCCTCAGAGACAAGAATGCTATCTACGAGCCACTGACACTTCTTAGAGGTACAATTTAAAAAGTACTCCACACACACAAAAAAAAAAAAAAATTCACATTTTGTTTATCAAACACACACCTCCTCCCCAATAAAGGCAGTATTCATTCATAGTGGCTGTACTAGTCTGAAAGTTATTTTAAACGAGGCACTGTACTTGCCTGTAGCTGGAAGCAGTCCTAAGGTATTGACTAATAAGTCTGCTGTTTACCAACACTACATTGCCACTGTTTTATGGAATCTTGTGATGTCGTGCAGGAACCAGCTGTGCCCAACTACATGTAGACAAGCACAGTTTGTTCCTCCAAGACATCGCGAGGTTCCATAACATGGTGTCAGGTTAGTATCAACACTGAACAGACTTAGTCATGTAAGCAACACAGCAACACCCAGCAGGGTGGGTAGGTGGCTATTGGGCTATACTGGATGGCCCAGAGGTGTAATGAGGCCCCATGCCACAGATGGAGGGCCTTGTAGCTCCTGGAAGGTCCAGCATAATCCATACTGTCCACCCTGAAAGGTTATTATTGCACTTAGAAAATGGGTTATAGGTGAAATTTCTGAAACGTATATATAACAAATATGAAAAATTAAAAACAAAAGTTGCTTTTCTGGTTAAGTAGTCCCTCTAATGATAGAATCACCAGTAGAGGGCACCACTGCTTTTGTCAATTTTTGTAATGCTATGAGCACCCCCCCCCGAGCCTATCCTTATGTTTGCTACTTTGTCCCCTCATCTCCCAACAGTGAAGAACTGTTTATTTTGTTTTCATTTTTTACTGAGAGTGCCCAGTATACATACTGAGTGCAGTTGGGACTGAGCTAAGGAGATGGCATTCATGTCAGCACTACCGCTAATAGGGGCACTTTTATTTTATTTTTGAGGGTCGCTTTCAAATGTAGCGCAAGTCTCCAGTGCTGATAAGGGAGACGGTCCCATTCGGTGCAGTTTTTGTCTCAAACAGCAAGCATGCAGGATTGGCAATGAAGTTGCTAGTCAACGCGGTTACAGCGAGCGACCAGGAGTGCACATGGCTGATGCCATGTTTGAACCCAATGATTTACTGGCTAAGGTGAGAAAGTACTACATGTATATTTTTAGAGAACTGTTTTAATGAATGTTGTTATTGATTTTATTCCCCCCCCAATTGTTTAACCAGGTGAGACACACTAACCTGAAAGCTTGTTTACAAGTGCAACCTGGGAGCAAAGGGAAGTTAAGTGACTTGCTCAGGGTCACACAGTATGCAAGTGGGGGCTGTGGGATTCAAACCCAGGTCTCCAGATTTGCAGCTCAGAGCCTTAAACCACTGTGCTATACTGCCTCCCTAATCTGCTTAATTGAACTGATTAATTATGTGCTTTGTTTACTGTTCGTTTACATTTGTAAGGGCACTCTGAGCATTCGGGGAAGGGCACCCAAAATAAATAAAATCTACTACTAGTAAAACGCACTAATTTTAGTTTCTGTCAGTATGTTTTTTTTTTTTTTTACAAACAAGTTTCAGTATTAACTGGCTGAACTAATCAATTTACTCGGGGGGGAGGCTCTCTCTCTCATGCTAAAGCAAGAGAAAAGCATTGGGGACATTTTAAACAGTGCTCTATTTAGGCTCAATACTTTTTAATGTAATGTAAATAGGCAGGCAGAGACAGGGGCTTCTTATTTCCCGGTCTCTGTTGCCAGATACCAGACCAGGTGCTTGGTGGCCTCAGTCAGTCAGGTTCAAGAACTTCCCCCCACCCACTATCCAAGTATATCTCTGATTGGCTGCCAGCTGCAGGAAAGCTCAATACCTCATTTAAAAGAACTTTTCATGGGCTTGCTAACTGTGATGGCCACTGGGCATGAATGTTCCACTTTGTTCCTGCTGGTCAATTGCTTGGTTAAACCCCTCCACCATGGTGCTGCCATAAGCAGCCTTATTCCCCTGCAATTATGTATATGACAAGATAACACATGGGTGCCTCTGAACAAGGTGGTAATTTCAGAGAGTGAATCTAGAGGTGGAATATGCCACAGGGCCGAAGGTGGAGTGGTTTATTTCCAACAACTTCACAAGGTGGGATTGCCACGCAGCTGTTCATAGGCTTATTTTATTTGTGTTTTGATTTGTATTGTGTATTGCGCACCGAGCCTCTGTGATTGGGCGCTCTATAAATAAATGTCTGGCCCATGGTTTATCGGTCCTATATTACATGGTTTGTGGAATGTTAAAGACACATATGAGTGCATGTGAGTCTTTATTATGCACAGTACACAGACAGTTATTCACGGATTTGACGTCACACGAGACTAACAGTGGGGTGCTGTAAATAAAATTTCTTGCTTCACTGAAATCAATTAGCATTGGGGATCAACCATGTAATACACTTTGATTTGCTGCGGGGAAAAATGTGACTTTTCCTGGAAGGTTACATTCCCCTCGATATCTGGTTAACAGTCCCCAGAAAATCATTACAGATCATTTTATAATGCAAACAAACAAGGCCACATGCTTGGACAGGGACAGCCTATCAAGATTACAACAGCAAGTTACAGCTTGACTGAGGGGTCAAGATGCCAGTATTCTAAATGGACTTTCTTACAGCATAATGTATCTATGCTTCATTACATGAATTAAAAAAGTACTACAATTACCCTGCAGCTACTAGCTGCTCACCGAAAAAGTTACGCAACCATTAAAATGTTGGTTGCATTAAGTGCCATTTTTATAGCAGAAGGCAGTCATTTTGTATTTAGTAGACTTCACTGAATCGATGTTGGTTTCAGAACAAGAGTCCAGATTCCATGATGTCATTCTCCCTTCACTGGTGTGAAGGTTCCACTACCAATGCCTCCTGCTGGGCACGCTACAATACTGCAGCCTCATTTCCAAATTGGCAGAATTTGGAGATTTGAACTTGCAACTCTCCAGCTCCCAACCCAGGATTCTGCCACAAGCTAATGGAACAGGCTGCCACAAGCTAAACTGGAAAGAGATCCCTATATCCCTCAGAAAGCCTATTCATTTTCTTCCCTTTAGTACATAACTCCATCACAAATGGGACATTGTGACAAGTTTCTTTTCTTTAGCATTACCTTGAATTATCTCTCAATCCTCTTTAGGGCTTCCATTGTAATTTGATTTCCCAGAAGTAGCAAACTCCAGCTAGCAGCTACACAGTCCCTAGCAAATTTTCATCCCTAAAAATCAAAAGGAGTTTGATCAATTTTACCACTCCATAAACACACATACACATACACACCAATACATGTACACTACTGAAAACTAGTAGGAATCACGAAGTAAAAAACATTAGTAACTGGTTCCCAGCTGCAAACTGGGGCACACGTTGTGGTTAAAGCAGAAGCTATAGTGAAAGCCCCTTGAGGAAAAGTTGCACTCGCATAGGGTGAATGATGATCTTAGAGTTACTGGTTAGGCTCAATTACAACCCAGTAACTAAAATTTTCTATTATACATAATGCGTTACACAAGAATGTGTGTAATGGAGAATCGCTCACACACTGCATCAAATGAAAGACACAGCAGCTGCTGCTGGGTGCAGAGGAAATATCTGCTTTTGTTTCCAATCAGTTTGCAGCTGCAGTTCTTTTAACCAGTCATTATAAAAAATAATGAATCGGCATCAGTAAAAAAAAAAATATAAATAAAGAAAATACACCCTCCATGTGGGATACCTCTACAAACCACTTGACCTTTGGTCTCGTGGTTTATGTGGCATTAAACACCTTAGGTGTTTAAACAACTGTTACGCATGGATGCCCATACATTATTCTCTACATAAAAATTAGTCATTATCCACATCGCTGTCCTCAGTTGTTGCGGTAGATTACATTACCACACCTAGAGCAAACAGTATTCTATACACAGACGTATATTTGTTTTTCCTAGACCTCAAACCTATCTGTTTCTCTTCTCAATCAGCTGTATGACAAACATTGCATGAGTTGCCTCCAATATAAACACTGACTTCTGATTACACTGGATTCCGTTCTAGTCAACCCACACCCACTGCAACACACAGAGCACTTTTAAAATAGTCCTGTTGGTAAGAATAGTTTCATTCATACCTCAGTGCACCTATTTCATTTGTGGCAAGCTGAATTTCATTAAAACTGCACCGATATCCTTAGCCTCCCAACCCCCCCACATTATAACTTAAAAAAAAAAAAGCCCCCACCCTCACACCACCATTTCATCTTTACCTGAAGAATACCACTGTGCCTTCCATGCTGCTTTATTTACTTTTTTTTGGTGCCTAAGCTCTGGTAGTTCAGCCCCCACTGTCCCAGTCCCCTCCCCGGGACTTACCTCCAGTGGCAATCTTCCCTGGCTTTCCCCTGAGGGCAGAGCCACTGAGCAGGTGCTTCCCCAATGGAGACTGGCATCAAGGTTCCAGGCAGACACTAACTGGCAGTATTCCTCCCTAGCTTGCCCCCAGGGTGGGGCTACAGGGCTGAATTCGCTAACCAACCGAGTATCACGGCAGGCATAGTGGGGACCAGGAGGTGGGGTATCATTCATGGGGATGGCATTTTCTGCATTCTTTAACCCATGGGAAGTGTGGCATGCAGTGAAGCAAGGTGCTGTAACGCAGGTGTCCAGCACGCCTCCCCATCAACTCAACTCAGCCGCTACTCCCCCGGCCTCCACCAGGGGTTGATCAAGCAGCGGTTGCTCACCCCCCCTCCCCGGAGGACAGCAGTCCATGGGATGCTCAATCCTCCTCCCCCTCTGACTCTTCGGGTCTGTTCCTGAACCCGGGGGAGTCAGCGTCGCAGGCAGAAGCCCTACCATGTTGTGGGAGGGCCGGCTTCCATGCTGCTTTCATCAAACACAGTAGGGATACCTACTAAAGCTGTGCAGAATTTTTAAATTCTGCTTCCGCTGAAATTCTGTGGAATGTCACCCAATTCCGTGGCATTACGTCAGAGGTGCAATTTGAAAATTCTGAAAGTGAAATTAAATTAAAAATCTTATTCCGCAATTTATGAATACCCTGAATTAACTTCTTACAAACAGCGTATTATATCATCTACAGAATATTACACCGCAGTTTTACATCGACATGCCTAACCTCAGAGTTGCTTCTGAAGGGTAGATATCCATCCATGAGCTTCAGCCTTATAGTTAATCTGGTTCCAAACATTCTAAGGAGAGCAGCGCTCAAGAACGCACTCTGGACAGGAATTATGGCAGGAAACTCGCCATGTGAGGTTACATAACATTTGAATTACACTGATTCAGGTACTAAGTACCCTGATGAAGTAACTCTGTTACAAATTTTTTTGAAGTGACCCTGGTCTTGTTGATCCGAGTCCTAAACTCTCTCTTACAGCACTGCAGAGATGTCTAACAAATTACTTTTCTGGGTGACCGAGTTGGCTCAGTTTTCTTGAATACTGATTCACTTGCAATGGCCCAAGGAGGGAGTCCAGGAAGGGCCCAGCAAACTCGGCATGCATTCTTCAAAGGGATACTGTGTCCTTTCCATCCCTTAGTCCTCAAACTGTGACTAGGAAAAAAATCCAGCCATTTCCCGACTGCTAACCTTCTGTAGAATTTGCTGATGCTGACCTGCTACCCTTTCCCATTGCATTCCATATTGGTGTTAGAGAAAATTATAGCAGATAAAGGCCTAACAGCCCATCCAGCCTGCCCAAGCCGATGTATCTTGAAGACTATGCCCTTGTCAGCTCCCCCAACACAGCCATTTCCCTTTACACACTACTCCCATGTGCCTGTCCCATCCCCTTTTGAATCCTCTCACTCTTTCAGCCCTGATGATTTCTTCTGGAAGCTTCTTCTAAAGTGCCACAACTCTTTGTGCAAAAATTACTTGCTGACCATCCTTATCGAACCTCCCTCCCCCTTCCTGGTCAGTTTCTGGGAGTTACCCCTTGGTAACAGAGTTACTGCTCATTGAACAGCCAGCTGCTGCTCCCACCTTGTGTATTCCCCAGAGGTACTTGAATATGTCAGCCATGTGACACGTCACCCCCCTTTCAGCTCATGGTTTGCCACATAAACATCTGTCTGTTTACAGCCACTGACCTACTCCCACTGGACCCTCTACTCAAAACTGCCTCTTCACCCCCCCCCCGCCCCCCAGTCTGATGATTCATCACACAGTGGTATACAGAAACTACAGCATCATGTGTGGCTGGACTTAGTTTGGGCATCCCTAAAGTTCTAATGGAAGGATACAAGGGATTAGGGGATGCAGACACATGAACAACAGAACTGTTGTGATTCCATCACAGGGTTCTGATGACATCACAGACCACGAGCGCAAAGCTGGAGGACACTGATGTCATCAACATCCTGATGAGATGGAATTACAATTCTGTTATGTTTTGGCCCCCTCCACTACTTTGTTTTATAGTGCATGATGGCAGGAGACATTTTTTACAGCAAAACCAATTTAATATTATTTACATTCAACAATGATGGAAAAAATTGTTTTAAACCTTAACACATTCAAACTACAGTGCCTACAGTAAAACACACAAGGAAAACACAGTGTAAAAAGTTCAAATTTATGAAAAGCTGATGTTCTGGCAATTTACGGAACGCTATGGGATGTTTACATTCTGCCAACTGTCTGCTGTATAATTCGGATTGGCTGTGATACCCATGCACAACAGATAATCACACCCATACACGAACAGACAGCTATAAACCATGCCCAACAGTTCTGTGCGGTCAGTGAATTCTATTGTTCAAAAATGTTCCGTCATACAGTATAGAGAAAAATCAGATGCAGCTACGAATTCTACAGCAGGTGAGCAATTATTAAATGTGCCCCCCCCCACACTAAAAATAAAATGAGGCCAATGGGACTGATAGTATTCCAGTTAGAAAGCAATGCAGGATGTTCACTGTTGTGAGGTATTGTATTTTGCATGGTGTGGCAAGAGGCAAAGCAAAGTCCAAGAAATGACAATGTTCCATAACAGAACCTTCCCAGCCTTACAAGCTTAAAGAACCACTGCAAACTACTTTTTGTGCAATTATGCAGTTAAATCCAGTTAAAAAAATACCACCTAAAAAGGAAACATCCTTATACACAAAAGCAATAACTGAACACAATACAATATTCCAGGCTCAAACTGTGGCTCTGTGCTGGGATAATCACCACAGGTTCTAATCTTCACTGGTCAATTAGACTGCAGCATGCAAATAAGCCCCTGAAACTTTTGCCAGCCTGAGAAATAAATGCTCCCCTCACCCATCCAAATTCCCACAGCAAGAAGCATGTGCTAAAGGCAGAACTATGTCAGAAAGTTATTGGGGGGTACATGTCACCCTCTTCCTTTCCACACACTTTAATTACACCTATATTAACTACCAAGTCTTCAGGACCCACCAGAAGACAGGCTGGCCGCATAAGCTGAACCCCAGAGCACGGCAGCAGAACCCCAAGTTTAGTCAACATGCACGAGTTCATCACTTCCAGCCATGTTGTCCCACTAGGGTTTGTTTGAATTTCTAAAGCAAATTACCCAAGACTAATCGCAATTTAAAGTGACATTTAATTTTATCTCTGATAATTGAGCACAATTAATTTTGCTTACAGACCCATTTACTGCTAAGTTTTCAAAATGAGTTTAAAAAAAAAGGGATTTCAAGGAGGCAGGCAGTAGCTTAAGCTTTTTTATTGCTTTTTAATGTATATGGGAATATTAAGCATTAAGTTTTCATCAGGGATTGTTATTCAACCGTCAGTACATGTAATCGTGGCAGAACCAGTGAAAAGGAGGAAAGGAGCACTAGCATCCTCACTTTAGCATAAGAATGCCAACGAAACCCAAGAGTAGCATTTCTGAGCAAGATACTCACTAATGAGTGTTTCCCTGCCTCATTCAGAGCTGGGCCAATTAACAACTGGGTAGGGTGCCAAAAGTAAAGGCCGCCAAACCAACTGCACATTTCTGGTGGCCATATCTAGGAGGTTTCTTCTTAATATGCCAAACTGTATTCGACATATAAGCAGCTTGTTTCATGATGGCAAGGCATAAAAGCCAACAGAGTCCTTATATTTTGTTGTGGGCCCTATACACAAAACCGGCCCCTCTGCCGCCAACTGGTTAGGCTGCACCTTGGGTAGCAAGGCACAATGATGCAAACTGTTGAGATTTCTGCACACCATTTCAAAAGGGTGAAACATATTAATATGCCAAAAATGGATGGCTTGTACTAGACTGAATCAATCAAAATCTTTATTTACCCAGACGAACATCATTGAGCAGAGCTCTTTTACAAGATGGACCTGGTTAGAACAGGGTTGGGTAACATTCATCATAAAAACATATAAATACATGTAAATAAGTATATAAACACAAACACAACGGTGCAGTAATAGGGGAGTCAAATGATAAAAGGAAGACGAGGCAAGCCATAACAGAGGAGGATTCAAATACAAGGGGGCAGGTCCACCACTGAACCATACAACTGTATATAAACCATGGTCTCTGTATAGAAGTACCAGTTAGTTCATTTACCAGGGGCAGTCACTAGTACTAGCCATGAAAATGGCTTGGAGAACCACCAACTAATGGCAGATGGGGTACCAGGAGGGGTATGTAAGCGAAGGATAAACATTGTGAGAATGCCGCCTCCCCACCTCCCAATGAGGAAGCTGAGGGTGCCAAACACAGAAACACAGATTTTGTCAGCAGAAAGACCTTTAGGCCCATCCTGTCTGCCCCTTGTCCCTACCTATTCCATCACCACTAACCCTAGCTGGCCATAGGTGTCACTCCCTCCTACCCTGTTCCTCTACCTAACATGTCCCTGTGTATCCCACGCACGTTTGAAGCTCCCCATTGTCTCTGCCCCCACTACCTCCTCTGGCAGGCTGTTCCAGTCATCTACCACTTTTTCTGTTAAGAAGTATTTTCTCACATCTCTCCAAAACGTCCCCCTCTTAGCTTCACTGTATGCCCCCTTGTTCTACTGCTTTCCTTTCTTTGAAATAGACCCTCCACTTGCACCTCGTTTACTCCTGTCAGGTAGAAGTAGGTTTCAATCATGTCCCCTCTCACTCTCCTCTCTTCTAGGGAGGAAGTCAATCAAATCAAAAGGACAGCTATGCCTGGAAACACCAAGGATACATCAAAGGCCCCCTTCCAGTCTACTGCACAATGAACAGACAAAGACATGGTTCCTTTTTTTTACTCTTTAATCGCCAGTCAACAGCCATGGGTGTAGGAAAGTCAAGATGTACAAGTAGTTTTAGGTGGGGATGCCATTCAGAGCCTGTATGGTCAAGCTTGGATGTGCTGGCTACCAGATCCTCACCCCAGTACTGATTTTGTAATACTGACTGCTGTGTTTGACTTGAATTCAATACAATACGAAGTGCAAAAAAAAAAAAACACATTCTGCTGTAATTTTGTTTGCTCTTTCTCCATTATTCCCTTTCAGATATCTTCTCAGATGATTTTCTATTTTGAAAGTATTGTAGATACTTGCCTATTAGTCAATGTCATATACATGTCACCCCCCCCCTTCTTTTTTAGCTTGTCAGTTTTAACAAAATTAAAGACATTATTTTGCTGCCCAAACTGGGGACAAAAAGATCTGTGCTGCAACCAGCACTGAGCACAGAATCTATTTTTGTGGTCAGAACTGAGAGAAAAAGGCCCAGTGACGCTGAGGATTGAGGCGCTGGACGCCACACCTCGCTCCACGCTGCCGACCCGGGTTCGGGAATGAGCCTGGGCTGTCGGGGATTGGCAGGGGAGGGAAAGGATTGAGTGTCTGAAGGACAGCTCTCCTTTCCAGGGAGGGAGGGGGACACACACTCGGTGCCTGTCTGGCCTCTGGTAGAAACCGGAGGCATAGCAAGCACATGAGCGTATAGAGGAGATTGGCAGTGGGTGATGGTGGCGATGCCTTGATGTTGGGGCATGCACCACACCCACAGAAAAATGGAAAAATACCCCGCAGCTCTCCAGGTAGATGGAGCACCAGGTCCCGATCTCCAATGCCTCTACTGGACCCAGTACCAGCATCCTGACGACAACAAGAAGGACTTCAGGGGTGGCCCAGCCCCATGCCCGCCTGGGGGATATAACCACGACTACATGGGGGATGGACTGCACCAGGGCTCCAGGTAAGAGGGCGGAGACTAGAAGGCCATAGGTGTCTCCTGAAGAATGGGAGCACTGAAGGCAGGGGGAGAATAAAGAACAAGTTAAAAAAAGAAAAGAACTGAGAGAAAAAAAAAAAAATCAAGTTATGCAGCTGCAAAAATGGTTAACCTCTGTGAACTTCACAGATGAGTAGATCTTGCATGTAAGTGGAGTCAACCTTCTTGGGTGTTTATTTGTGGTACCAAAACCTACATTCTATGTGAGTCTATATACAGTATTTACCTGTTTTAAGATACTTGTGCTGTTTCAGAAGTATCACATATTCTCTCCCACTTTTGTTTGTGCAACACGCTGCAAGCCTCAGGAGATACCCAATGGCCTGACTCACGACATTTAGGGTAACTAGTGTTGCCCACAGATCCTTAAATGGGAAAAAGAGAACTGCGAGAGATCTGCTCCAAAACGTCGACCAACAGTAGCTCTACCACCAACTGGAGTAAGGACCAACACATGATTGCAGCTAGGAAAATAACATCTGTAAGCCAAAACCCTTTAAGGCCTCTTTGCACCCCGCCCCCACCACTGTAGACATGCCCATATTTGTTACCCTAACCCCTCGTACACCTCATACTGTACTTTAGGAACACCATAATAAAAAACTAAGTGTATAAAAATAAATAAATACAGCAGTACTTAGCTGTATGTGTTCACATTATGTTTACTTGAAAGGCCAGGGTACACAGAGGCCCCCCCCCCCAAAAAACAATAAAATTGAAAGTTGTGAATTACTTGGGAGTATGTCTGCCTACACCCCATCTGGGGCACTGTGTGCAGTTCTGGAGACCCCATCTCTGCAAGGACGTAGACAGGATGGAGGCAGCCCAGAGGAGGGCAACTAAAATGGTGCAGGGTCTGCAAGAGAAGCCATACGAAGAGAGGTTAAAAATTTTGTTATTTTTTTTTTTTTGTTTGTTTGTTTTTTTTTTTAAATTGTGTTGACCGGGTAAGCCCACTGAGAATAGAAGTCCCTTTTTCAGGGGCAACCCAGGGGGTGGGGATACAGATGTAATATGTAAACCCTCGAGGAAAGGGGGGGGGAATGATAGAAACCAAAGGGGTAGCATCTTTCAGAAAAAGATGTGCAAGGACAAGGGGGCACAATTTGAAGATAGAGGAGGGACAACTCAGGGGCAACGTGAGGAAATCTTTTTTCATGGAGAGGGAGGTGGACGCATGGAACAGCCTTCCTGAGGAGGTTGTGGGGTCAAAAACAGTGGGGGGGGATTCAAGAATGCATGGGACAGACATGAGGCAGTTCTGCTTGGGTGTAGGAAGAAGTAGGCTGTTGGTTAACTAGGATCTGCAGCTTATCCAATAGGTAGGGAAATGGGCAGACTGGGTGGGCCAAGTGGTCCTTATCTGCCATCAAAATCTATGTTTCTATGCTTCTACACCAATGGGACGAACTCACCGGTATAATGTGTCAAACAATTTTAATTGGTCCCACACTGCCAGCAGTCTATGCAGACTGAAATAAGAGTGGGTGGGCAAGGAGAGCGATAACACTCACTAAAAACTAAAGGGAAGCCTTGTTATAAATCAACATGAATGTTTAATAAGTGACTTATCGCATACCAGAGAATACTAGAAACACTGCAGGATACCAGAGACAGGTCTTGTGAACATCTCTGATGAAGTGATTGGCTTTGATCACAAAACGCTGGCTTATATTTGTAACTTACTCTGCACACGTCCTGCAAATCATTTTTGACGTATCATACCAAGGAGTGGGTCCTTTCTCCAATTAGTGGTAAAACTGATTCAAAACATGCCACTGATCTTCATGGGTGAGGGGGCATGATCATGTATTTTATATAAAACATATTCTACCAGGAAGGCAAACAGAGCCCGAGAAGACTCGTTTCCGGTAAGTCCTGCCCAGTCAAGTGATACATGCCATATTCCGAGGCAGGCCATTTTATGCCCAATTTATCCAATGTATTTTAAATTGTAAAGCCTTTTAAATGAGAGCGTTCCACGTTCTTTTCATGAAGATATACGGTTCCTGTTGGATTTCAGTGCTCTGTTTTGAGTGCAGCAGAGACCACTGTGAGGTCATCAAGCATTGTTCAAGCTGCTCTCCCATTGGTTAAGTTTTCCCTTGGGACCTCTCTAAATGGAGATAAATGACTAAAATGAAGACAAATGGATAACTGCTACCAGCTCATGGCAAAAGGGGTGGTAATGTTCCACGTTCTTTGCCCAATGCCCATAAGTTGCAAGTGTGACTTAAGACATTACAGCAAAGAATGAGGGTGGTTACCATTGCCCGTTCATGATCGGATAGCATTTGTTATATACAATTAATTTATTTATTCATTGGCTTTTGTTTACTGGGTAAGCAAACTAGACAAGGAATGCTTATTTTCAGATGCGACCCAGGAGATTATAAGAGTAAATTTTACAAACAGTATGACAAGTATTACAACAAAGTGATATGCAAGGCAGTGAACAGTGTGCACAGATAAACAGGTGTGTAATGAACAGATAAGCATATGCATAAAGGCAAGGACAATCAAACAATAAAGGGTTTTGTAAATTAAGGTCAAATGGGCAGCACTGCCTACCATGCTGCCTCCGACACAGCAGAAACGCAACTCTTTTTGCTCCGGACTCCAGTGCCTCAGTGAAATGCCTAGGCAAGCAGAATAACCTGGTAATGCATTCAGGAGTGTAAACACAGGGTTAAAATCTTAGCAAATTTGGCTTTGGGCTGGCAGCACAGTGCAGAAGTTAGACCAGCGAGCAGGGAACGAGCTTGGCACATTCAGCAGACCCAGGTTTGGTATCCACAATTTGCATATTGTGCTACCCTGAGCTAGCCACTTAACCTCCCTGTGGTCCCAGGTTAAACCTGTAAAGCCTTGTGTCCAGACGGCTTTTCCCAGTTACCAAAGAATAAAAACGAAAACAAAATAAGCAGTGTATGTACGTACTAAACACATTATTTGGTTTATCTTCATTTACAGTGTTTCAGTGGCTGAAATAAAACACAAACTGTAGTGAGAAAGAAATAATGTGACCTACTGAGATTTGAAATAACTGAATTATCTTTAACGTTTGATTCTCCTCTACATTGTATATAAAGAAGCTGCAGTGCCAACCGACCACTTTCTTAATTACAACCTGGGATATATAATAATTACAACCTTGGGGATATAATAATTGCAACCAGGGATATATAATAATTAAAACCTGGGTATATAATAATTACAACCTGGGGTATGTAAGGGGGCAGGGCAACAGTTAGGGCTATGTATATAACTGGGGCACCAATGAGAAGCCTGAGATGGTCTCAGTGTACACATTTTTAATTTTCTAGCCGTGCGACTGTCTGTATCACAACGGAGCCATGCACTTGTCTTTCATGAGCTTTTATTGGGTCAATCAGCCCCTTAGTGCAGGAGTTTCACAGCTTTGCTTTACACGTTTTTAATAAGGCTTTGAATGTTACGGCTTTCCCAGCACCAGTGTGAGAAACAAATTAGGCAACTATTCTCCGATTCGAACGTTTAAACAGTATGTCAGTTTAATTAGAATGGCTGACCGGTGGCATGGCAACCTACATATTCCCTTAAAAAAAAAAAAAAAATGGAGGTGTTGGGTAACTGGAACCAGTTATGATAATGCATATAACTGCTTTTTAACTGTTTATTAAAAAAAACAAAATACCCCAAAGAGTTTTTAATTAAAAATAATTCCTCATACCACATAGCTGACTGTGAATGGTATGGTTCTTGGTTGCTGTCCTCACCCCACAATAAAGTCCGGGATCCCCACATTATGACATTGGGTGTTCCAGAGAACTGCTTTTTAACTGATTATTAAAAAAATAAAATGCCCCAAAGAGTTTTTAATTAAAAACAATTTCTCATACCACATAGCTGACTGTGAATGTTATGTTTCTTAGTTGCTGTCCCCTCCCTCAGCCCACAAAAAAGTCTGGGACCCCCACATTATGACATTGGGTGTTCCAGAACCATATTTTTCAAGTCCCGCAGAGTTCTTATGATACTTTCCCCTACAGTGTAAAATGGGGGAGGGGACATGCCAGCCAGTGACCCCAGTGTTTAAGCTGCCTCTTGCTAAATCACATTTTGCCATTCATTTCTTGATTTGGCCGTTTTTTATTCCAGGGCTATGAATCACGAGTGCTGATGGCTGCTGTATGTGTCAAACTAAATTAAATTTTTGGCTTTGGTTACAGATTTCAGGATTTCACTACAAAATGTCAATAGCAACTTGCCAAAAAACTACAAGTTTAAATGTCCAGCTTATTCCCTGCATTTGAAAAGCAGCATGTCCCCGAGGTGCAGATGGACAAACATGTGCCCTCATGGACCTTCCAGCTTTTCCATTTTGATGAGCGTTGTGATCATGCTATCCACATACTGTCTCCGGTAGTTCAGGGAGCAACAAATATCCGCAATGAGATGCACTATCCTGGCTAAATGGATGGAATACATACGGCTAGCACACTAGGTAAGCCTCCAGACAGCCAGGTGAATAGGACAAGGCACAGTCTATGCGACCCTGGGTTTGACTATGTCATAAAATGGGCCATTAAAAAACCCTGTAACCTTGCTGGTGCAAGCATGTCACAGGACCGTTTATTTTCCGACAATCACACAACTCGCCTGAACTACATAATTGCCTCTTAAGGGGGTATGAAGCCAACAAAAAGTAAGTTACCTAAAAGCACAGGAAATTCTCGCAACTGTTGAAAATGTACCATCATTGTAGAGGAAAGATGATGAACTGTAGCAAACGTTTTCCTCAGTTCAGCATTTTCTCTCCCTCACGCGAACGTACGTATTAGACGCCGGCGGCTGAGCATAAAGGATGCCGGTACCAAGTGCCTGAGAGCCATGATACCTGCACATATCAACATATCCTAAATCATGTTAAAGACTTTTTTTTTTTTTTTTTAAAGATGGAACTTGAATTTAAAATTGAAATGTTTTAATCTGAAGACGATTAGAGAAACCCCATGTGAGAAAAAGAGCACTAGTGAGTGGTAAGACCCATAGCTCACAAGTGGCAAAGCCATGAGTTAGTAATGAAGCCCTAAGCACTCGTGTGAAGATGTGTTATAGTATATGATTAGCCCCTAACTTTGTATGGATTTCAATATACCCACTTGTCTTGTTGTGGGACAGTTCAAAGGTTACCAAAACTTGTTCTAGTACAGTTCAAAGGTCATGAAAAGTTGCGTAGTATAGTTGTGACATCACAACTATATTGCACAACAGTTCTTCCCTCTGAAGTTTATCCCAACAGTCTCTTCTCATGATGCTCCCCTGATCCATGCCCTTATCTGAAACACAAATCTGCCATTCATATTTCACAGTTAAGATTCTGAAAGCAATTTTTTCCCTTGCTGTACTAAGAACAGAAGTATACAGTTCGCTCCATTTTATTTACTCATATACTGCAAAACCCATATACTATAAAAAAATAACATAGGAGCAACCAAAAGACCACTCAGCATACGTTTCCATCTCAGGGTTGAGACGACATCAGGGACCACTCTAGCTTTGTTCTAGAGGTCCCTATGATGTCATGACAACCCCTTGATAGAAACGCAGCCTTGTTGTGTATGACTGCCCATACATTATTCTATATAGTCTGCTAAATCCCATTTTTAATGTTTTTATATAGTTTTATCTTGTTTTAGCTTGAAATAGTCTTCCTTTTAATTGTAAATCTTCCATCTTATCCACTGTTCAGTGTTCTATTTCCTGATTCTAGGTGGAAATTTGACTTGATTTGTATAAAATCTGGTAAATCCATCTGCCTAAAGCTCGTCGCCATGGGCGACAAGAATAAATGTCAACAAAGACAAACATGGGTACACAACAATAACAGAAGGTGCAAATTCAGTTAGTCAGGCAAAACATGCAAATTAAGAACAACAACATTGATCACATGAAATAACATGTACCAAGTGAAATGGGGAGGGCGGGGGAGATTGTTTAACCAGGAAAGGCACGCTAAGCCAGAGCTTGTTTCCAGGTGCGACCTGGGAGCACAAGGAAGTAAAGTGACTTGCTCAGGGTCACATGGTTTGCAAGTGCGGGCTGTGGTATTCAAGCCCAGGTCTCCAGGTTTGAAGCTCAGTGCCCTTAACCACTGCAATATACTGCTTCCTAAATCAAATGACGTGTCCTGAACAAAAATAAAACATTTATCCCAAAATATCATGATTTACCCAATTTATTTGCCACTGGTGTGATATTAGATATAGATATAGATATGCAGATAGATAGATATATAGATATGCTAGGCAAACTGAACTTGGTACTTTAGAATGTTGAAACTGTCAGTATGAGAGACCATTAAGGTTTTAAGAGTGCCTGGGATTTTCTGAAATAATCCTGATAGATTAGATTTTATTTATAAATCATGATATGTTTAGCCTAAGTGCTGCAAAACAAACAAAACATAGTGAGTTTGCAAGTGGCACAAGACAATGAAACTATTGCTCATTTCTTCCAAAAGAAAGAGATTTATACTTGCATGAGGTTCACACCAAGTTAGTTAAAGAACTATGCTGAACGTGCAAGTAACTTTCCACTGTAGAAGCTCATTTTTTGAATACGGATACCGTTTCTATTACTGTTCCATCTCTACAGGCTTTTTCTGTTATCTAAGTGCGTGTTTCTGATTTACACACAGGTAGTAAGTGCCATTTTAGAACTGTATGATGTAGTTTGTCCATTGCTCAGCTCTTCCATTGTTGGCACAATGCATCCATGTTGTACTACGAACTGTGTGGCAGAGGGACAAACTACATCATACAGTTCTAAAATGGCACTTAACAACAGAGTGTGATGATATATGGCCACGGGTTCCAGTCCCATAGCAGGACTTATGCAAACAAAAAATCCAACATGACACTAATGTAGCACTAGGAGGAGCTGCACTGTTACAATACTGTCCTTTGGATGAAAAGTTAAATTGAGGTTCTTCTTGCCCGTCTCTGGTAGCTGTCCAGAAAAAGTTATCGTGGCACTTCTCATAAGAGTACCAGATTTTCCCAGTTGTCCAGGCAAGCATGTAACCCCTCCCCATCAACAAAATAGGTCCATGTAACCAACCCCGGACACACCTGGAGAACAGCTGTCAACTCATGTTTACTGGTCAAAAAAAGCTAAATAAATACACATGTTAAAAATAGCCACAGGAAAGGACTTAATGCGATATCCGTGATTCATTCTTAGCAACCAAAAGCTAACACAACATGCTCATCTCATTAAGACACTCCTTAAAACAAAGCTATTTGTATGTTATAATGAGCTGTGTTTTTAGCATATGAAAAATGCACCACTGCAGAAATTATTTTTGTTTTTTGTAAGGATTTCCCCCTCCCCCCATCATGTGCATAAATGTCAGACTCAGTACTGCATTTCCAAAAGAGAGATCTTAAAAGTCATAGTACTCAATGCCCAATAACGTATTTTCCTTTTCAGTAATTATTTATTTATTTATTTATTTTAATTACTTTTCTAACTTAATTGCATATGTAGGACTGCAGTCCTGGGAAGGATGAGTCAGGACTCGAGATCTGCATTATTAAGTACAGCAGTGGGGCAGGAAGTGCAGGACTGAGGGGATGCCAGAGTTAGCACCATAGTTCACAATAAAGCACTGAGGTAATATTTCCATTGAACGGCTGTTTTAGTAAATACCTTCTCCTTAGTTAAAAACAAAATCTTTATAGGCCATCAGATTTCCCAGGAGGTAGCGTGCCACTCTCCCATGCTGGTGACCCGGGTTTGGGGGAGGACAAACGGAGCTGGCACAGGCAGCGGCGAGGTGGGGGGGCTAGGGAGGCACTGCTGTGCTGCAGTGCTCCCTGCCAGGGAGGAATGGCACCATGGCTCCACAGCAACCCCTGTGGTGGACCAGGGAGCTTGGCCTGCAGGGTTAATGCCCAGCACCGAGCAAGAGGTCAGAGGTCAAAAATCAAGCTTTGCAGCCACTAGTCAGCAAAGCTAATAACTGGGAAAATCCTCTAGTCCGACAGATTTTTTCACCGGCCCAGCTGGTGCACTTAATGTACACCAGGCCCCGTGAATGATAGTCATCAGCACTTTTGGGCCCTACACCATGTTGATCCCTACCAGCTCCACCGGTTGGGGAAAGCAGCAGGAAAAAAATGTAATCTTTACAAAGCAAGAACACAGTACACAACAGCAATCTACCCTCATCTTAGAGGCATGTCCACAATTGCAGAACAAGAAGGCTTAGGCCGCAGCCAATTACAGTAAATCCTATTAAAGTGAGTTACCAACTTTGTACTGTTCAGCCACTATTCAGGTATCTCAATAGCTGATGCCAGAGATGGTCATTCCAGGTAGTTTTTATAATTTTCGTCAGTTAATATTTCAGTGGAAGTAACTAGTTTGGCCCAGACGAGGTGGCCAACCGATCCTTTCCACGCCCCTGAGCTCAGGCACATAATGACATTTTTACCAGGGAGAATGTGGGTGCGTGCCCCATTGAAGTCGATGAGGCCCCATTTCACTGGCATTGTTATACATAAAAATGGCCAGCTGTCGACTAAAGAAGGACCCTGCTCTCAGTCCAGCAGTGGCTTCCATTAATCTCCAGCAGGCCGTTATTATGTATGAAAATGCCATTAAAATGGAGTCCCAGTGATTTGAATGGGATGCATCCCCGCGCCCTCTCTCTGGTCACATGTCATTGTGTGCTTGAGCTCATGGGTGTGAAAGTGGAAGAGACCAGCTGGCCACCTTGTCGGGGCCAAACTATGTCCCTTCCACTGAAATACTGACTGATAAGAAAATTATAAAAAAACACTTTGGGTGATTCCCACTGACATCAGCCATTAGATCTGCGCGTAGTGCCAGATACCTGTAATTCACTTTAACAGCACTTTTCTGAGTGCCTATACACTGGTGCCGCAGAATGCAGAATCCTTTATTCCCCATGAACCTTGCTGTAATGAGGGTGGAGAGTATCAGTTTCCCTCGGCGGGGAGGTATCAGGTTAACAGTTCACATACCTTTGTTAACGCAGTTTTTAATCTACAAGTTTTGTTCAATGAGCACATTGACGAAGACCTTTTTATTTTTTATTTTTTTTAAACTATAATTTGACGTGGCATTTACAAAAGTGGCTGCATTTATGCAAGTGCTTTTTTTTTGTTTGAGTGGGGGAGACAGTCACTCAACATGCATTAACCCTTTGTGTCCTGGCATGGGTTCAAGCCAAGAGGCAACTGCAATCTGGTGGCTCATGCACAGGTGTGGGAAACAGGAGATCCAGGTTCAAATCCCATCAGAACCACTCTTTCACAGTGACCTTGAGCAAGCCCCTTGCCCCCCAGGAGCTTGATGCTGTCAGCTGTAAAACTGGATAGAGGCTTGACCCCACTGAAAACAAGAGGCTACATCTCAGTTGATGTATCCAAGGTCGACAAGCTGTTAAAATGTCCTGAGTATCTCTTGCTACAGTACTGCAAACTGGCCCTAGCCCACTATCCAAACACTGGTAGATTTTGTGTCAGGCTTGTATAATTTTCCTTTAACTAGCCCTACTGGGCTGTACTGGAGAAGGTAACATTTCTAAAAGTATACCAGTTGGGCCAGTCAAAAAGTCTTTTTTTGGGGGTCAGTGAAGTTTTACAATTATTATGCCCTGCTAGCTAATAGCTACAAAATTGTTATGAGTTCTGTGCCAGTGTGGGGAGTTTGACATTAGCTATAAAGACTACACAGCCTACATCTTTTTCTGCAAGAGAAATATACAAGCCAGTGCTCATAAGCAAGATAATAAAAGTTAGTCTCATACAAGTAGTATTTCAAAGCACTTCACAATCCAGGAGGGAATCCTGCTGCTGTAATTAGGAGCACAAAGAGAGAGCCAAACTGCACAGGGATAGATTGGAGTGGGGGGGGAGAGAAACAGATTGATCAAAGAGATAGATCAGGTGGGGGAGAGGAAGACAGAGAGACTGATTTAGATTACAGACCGTGATTTGCTCAGGATCAGACCCGCTCAGACTGTATGTGGCAGTGGTGGGATTTGAACTCCGGTCTCCAGATTCAAGTTCTGTGGTGCTCACCACTAAGCTAAGCTGACTCTGTGCAAGTCATATGAGAGGGAATCTGTATGGTAGGCCCACCATCTGCCATCTCTTGATTTCTCAAATGCAGTTCAGCACAGAACAAATATCCAAGTCCCTCCTCATGCACGGTGTCTTGCATGGGGTGGGGGGTACACAACAGCAGAAGAAACAGCATTGACAGACTGCCAGACCACATGTGTTAAGGACCCTACCTCCCCCCTCAAAAAAAGAAATTGTCCTGAAATGAACACATTTCTGGGTTCCACAGAATAATATCAACAAAACAAACAAAAAAAAATAGCAAGGCATAGACACTTTCCCTAACTGCCACCCAGTCAGCAGGCCAAGCTTGACCCTGCCCACCCCAATCTGCTGCCTGAGGCCAACCCCTCCTCCTCAATTTCCACACTGCCACAGTGAGTGAGGACTCGCACAGCAAAATGTAAACATACACAAACAAACAGGTTGGGCAGAGGCAGGAAACAGGACTGGAGGGATTTTTTTTTTGGTATTGTTTTGTTTTTATGGGTGTGTGGCATTTCGTTAAACTAATAAACCGGTTGCTCAAGTTGACTCGAGGATGAGGAGGTCCAAGAGTTGATTGGTTAATGCTGGAATGGCAACAACTGGTCTTTCTGCTTCACTGCCCCTGAAAATTGGCCCTTCCCTTCCCACAGCTCTCCTGGGCTCTGCACAATGTTAAAAACACAGTGCCCCTTTTTCTTGTCTTCCTTTGCTTACTCCCCCACAGCCTCCCCCCTCCAGCCACACTTAACCCAGCAATCAAAAATCTGTGCCAAAGGGTACAGAACAGTATCTTGCTATAACCATGAAATCTTAGGAGCTGCTGTCTCTAGACATCTTGGATCAATTCAAGGGTTTTTCTTTAGATCTGCTGAGACAAGTTTTTTAAAAAAAAAAAAAAAAAAACAGCTTATGGCAGGGACATTTTCAATAATTCCTCTAATAAACAACATGACTCAAATGTAGTCAGTTATTTCACTGCTTATGACATAACCCTTAAACTGATTGTAGACTCTGTAATGGACAAGCATCATAAAGTCTACAGAAGAAACAGATTTTTATTTATTTTTTTTTTATGAAGTAGTTTTCTCTCTCCCCCACCTTTTGCCAGTTAAAGATTTTATATCAAGTAATACAAGGTGTGTGGTGTAGAGCAGTATTTTACCTGGCAGCTAACATTTTTTTGTAATTTTGTATCATGCTAGTATAATTATATTGCTGGCAGTGATTTAGTATTATTATTATTATGGGCAACTTAGGTAACATACTCGCCTCTGAGGCTGGGAGATCAGAGGGCTGTGGGTTCAGTTCCCACATCTGGCACTTGGGTTAATAGCCAAGTACTGACACTGTAGTGCAGCACAAGGGGGGTGCCACACTTCTGAGGTGCCATCTTTGGATGAGACGTTAAACCGAGGTCCCATCTGCCTGGATTGGTGGTAGTTCAGGTGGATGTTAAAGATCCCATGGCACTTATAGAAAAGAGATGGGGAATTTCCCCTGGTGTCCTGGCCAAATTTCCCTCATTCACTAAAAATACCACCAACAGCTTAATCTGGTTCAAGGTCAGTTGGCATTCATCTGTATCCCCCTCCCCCGGGTCGTGCCTGAAATTAGGCAAGATTTGTCTAGTGCACTTACCCGGTCAACAAAAACTAAAATAAAAAAACTCTGAAAACAGGGCATTGCCCCAATAGTTTAAAACCTGTTAAGAACAACAAAAGAGTCTTTACTCTGTTTTATCATACATACCCAGTGTTATTCCTCTTCATAACTTATCAACTTGTGACCTCATTCACTGGGACATAGAGGTCAACCTGTCAGAAAGTGTCCGTCTCTTCTTGGTGAGCTGCGATGTCAATCAGTAACAATGCTAACGAGGTATGAAGGGGGGAAACATAACTAGATATGTCAGCCTCCGGGTACAGTACTGTTTCACACATCACACTTAGCGCTGTCAGGTAGAATATTATCTTCTGAACAGCAACAGTTAAAAGAAAAAGTACTTAAAGGAAGTTTCCGATATAAAGTATATAAAGTATTGGTCTTCATAGCCCAATACCTTATATCATCCTGAGCTCACTCCTATAAAAATTTAGATTTTTAAAGTTCATAATTTTAGCAGGGGAAGGGATTGTAACTGGCACCGAACCCTCAGCAAGCCGATCCCTTCCAGCTTCCTGGTGCACCTGCTCCACCCCAACTCCGCATGGGGGCTAGCCATTTTTTAGTAATTTTTACCAGTCCTAGAGTAAAATAAAACCAGTCACTTAACTACTGGGGACCCTACTAGTTAAGCAACTGCTTTAATTTTACTCTAGGATTGGAAAAATTACTAAAAAACGGCTTTAAAAATAGCCCCTATAGACTTGTATGGAGCTCACCCCCACACTCTAACTGGCCACACGTCACAGTTTCAGAGAGCGCAGGGGCAGAGTTGGGGCACAGCAGGGGCACCAGGAAGCTGGAAGGGATCGACTGGCCGAGGGTTCAGCACCTGTTACGATCCCTTCCCCTGCTAAAATTACGAACCTTAAAATTAACATTTTTGCAGGTTTGAGCTCATGCAGCTACGAGGTATTGGGATATGAAACCCAATACCTTATAGCAAGTATGTCGGAAATTCACTTTAAAATTTAAGAAAGTTAGTTAAGCTAAGTTGATTACTTTTAAAAGAAGTTAATATCTTCAGGTGGTTTAGTAGCACTTTAAAATGAGTTTTTCCACTCGTGGGAAACTTTGAAATGTATTATACTTACAGTGTGTGTGTGTGTGTGTGTGTGTGTGTGTGTGTGTGTGTCTGTGTGTGTGTGTGCTGCTGTGACACCGCAACCCGCCGCTAATCCTCACCAGTCAAGGAGCACCATTAGCCTGCTGTGCTTTCTGACATGGTGACCCAAGTCCACTCCCATCAGGGCAGCCAGTTTGGCTCATGTTTTTGTATATGTTTCGTCATTTAATTATTTTTACTCAATACTGGATTCCTTAAAGGTGAACAGTCAAATGGCACTACACTCTAGTGTGGGGCTGGTCCCCATGTGCACTTTGTGTGCAAAAACATTCCGATTTACTGTAGTAAAGTAGATTGTATTCGACTAATTTTGCTTAGTTCTAGGATGACATTTTCTGCTACTGCAAATTCCAGGACTCCCCTGCAGGTGACATCAGAGCAGTGGGCAGCAGTGAAAGATTCAATAGTCTGCAGTGCGTGTTAGAGTTTATATAAGCTCTGATCTTTTGTGTGCTGGTCCCGCTGTTGTCATTGGGCTATTTATAGTCATAGAACACTGTACTTAGCCACTGGTGAAAAGCAGATCTAGAAAACATCTGAACAGAGATTTTAAAAGCTCTAACTTGCACTGCAGATTATTTAATCTCCCACTGTTGCCTACTGCTCTGATGTTCGCTGCAGGGGATTCTGGGATGTGTAGTAAATGAAGGTGTCAGTCTAGAACTAAGAAAAATTTATCTGATACCATCTACTACAGTAAACGGCAAGCAAACTAAAATGTTTCTGTGCACAAAGTATGCACTGGGACCAGCCCCAAACTTGAGTGTGGGGTCCTTTGTGCTAACTGTTCCCCTTTTAAGTGTGCATGAAAACAGGATCTTTGCCCCCTGCAGTTGATCCACTCCTGTATAAACCTCTGCTGAAGTCACAATCCCTGATTTGTGACATCAGAATCATTTCCACAGCAGCAAACTGGTGTCAAAAAACGGAGATTGCTGACTTCATCAAAGGATTAAGCAGCAAAAGTAGATTAACTCCAGGGGACGAGGATCCTCCTAGTAATGAATAACTAAGGGAAGAGAAGTGCAGACATTCAATAAAAGATCAGCAGAATTGTGTCTAAAGATTATGTTTTCCAAAGTGTTCCCAAAAACTGCAAATTAATTTCGAGATCTTGCTGTGAGGGGTATCATTCCCTGCTGCCAACAGCTCTAGAGAAATGTTCATAGCCATATTGGCCCTTGCACAAGACGACAAAAGTAGGCATTTTGATAACTTTTATTAAAACAACAAGTTCTAGTAGGCAGGCTTTCAGACCCATGCCGCAGGGCCATTCTTCACGCAAGGGTGTTCTACTCCTAAGTTTACTTCATGGCAAACCCCAGCCCAAATATGCATATGGAACCATACCACTCTTTACATGTATTTTTATTAGCAGATGTTATTACCAAGCCACTGGACTCTTACTAAAGTGGCAGGTTTCGTTTTCCAAAGATGGAGCTTCTATGCCACTGCCTCTCGTAATATGTTTAACGAGGAATCTAAGAGTGTCTTGTGTTTAAATTGCATTTCCATACTTCTGCACCTCAGTGCTAAGCTGTTATTTCAGAGATCACTTTTGCATTAGCACACCAGCCAAAGCCTGGTAGATTCTGTAACTGGCAGGTAACATATTTCCATTAATTTACCTTGCTGGGCTACATTGAAAGAGATTTGATAAGTACACCAGTTAGACAATTGAGGAGATTTGAAAAGTACACCAGTTAGGCCATTAAATGTATGTGGTATCACTGTGTTTTTCCCAGCCACTAACCCAGCTGGCTACCTGCTGCAAAACTAATTTTAACCCCTCTGGGGAGGCCTTACCTTTATTTGGATCTAAGTGCCCCCCCAACATATTAAGATTAGCCAACAGTGAAGCTGAACTTTCCC
Organism: Neoceratodus forsteri; assembly: GCA_016271365.2. Classification (NCBI taxonomy): domain Eukaryota; kingdom Metazoa; phylum Chordata; order Ceratodontiformes; family Ceratodontidae; genus Neoceratodus; species Neoceratodus forsteri. Next base: position 168,858,662 of record JADMNL010000027.1, read on the forward strand.
ATCACTTGCCTGGAATATCTGTATAACCAGCAGCCCCTGCAGTGCTCATCAGCAGTGCAGTATCTCTCTCTCTCCCACCCTCTGAGAATAGCCATTCACTCCTGTACATAATGCTGGCTAATAATAGTATTTCGTGGCATGAAAAAAAGACGCACTCTGCTCATTTGTATCCGGCACCGTTCAACATCAGTACCACTGTAATTGCTGCTTTCAGGGGGGGATAATATATCCAGCGATATCCAGTGATACTAGGAGTTCTTCAGATCTACAGTGTTTTAGAAAGGATACAATAAATTACTTGGTTGCTAGTCAAGTCGCAGTACATGCAATAGAAATGGCCTAGTGTTACATACGAATCTCTCTCCTCCTTTAGGATGCCTCTTAGAAAATAATTTTTGTCAAAAGTCACAGTCCTGAGAGCATACAACTGCCCCATCTGAATGAAGTGGGGATAACATCTCGGTTCAGCCCAGTGAGAAAAGAAATATGATAAATGAAGACCGCCTTTAATTTTATTTATTTAAATTCTGATGACCGGGTGGGCCCACTGAGACCATTACAGTCCCTTTCTCAGGGGTGGCCAGGGATTAATTACAAGTAACACAAAAGATCGGCAGGCAGAACATTGCAAATAATACCATTTCAAATTACAAATTTTCACCAATACAGCAGTAACAAGCAGAGGGTGATACAGCAATACAGTTATGGGTAGGTAAGTTAATAGACATTTTGGACAGGAGAGGAACACCATACATTACAGGGGATAATATCACACGAGAACAGACATTTACATCTAAGGGGTGACACTCTAAAAGCAATAAGATTGAATCAGTGATATGAAACAGCAGTTCCTTCGTTGCTTGACTATAAGTCCAGAATGGCAGAGTGTCCACCCACTAGCATTATGAAATGATGCATCAAAGATTACAAGGGCAGCAACTCAGCTCTAACGGTCGAGACTTAAGTCCCTTCCTAAAACCACCAAGAGAGGTGCAGTCCTGAAGATTACTAGGGAGAGAGTTCCAGATGATCAGATAATGAGCTTTGATCAAACATCGTATTAACCGGGTAGGACGTCATAACCCAGTTATTACAGCATTTTGTTTCAACTTGCACTTCAGCTCCATTGCACTGCTTTCAATCTATGAGCAGGAAAGCCTCCCTACAGCAGGGCTCACTGTGAATGATTGTGCAGATTCCCAATCACAGGTACTTCTCCACCAACTGAACAGTGGGGTGGGATGGATGGAATTTCCTTGTCTCTGATTTCTCCAGCAGCTCTGAGCTTGGTAAGCAAGCACAATGGAGGTGAGTGTAGTGTGTGGGGACTGCCGTCTGCTGCTGCTGCTGGACTAAACCTAGCCAGCATGGAGTCCCTAGAACTTGTTTAAAGTTTTCCTGTCATACAAATGCATTAAGTAAGGCTGACTTTCATGTCACAGCCATCTCCGGTCGCTTTCTCTAACATGAACTCCTTGTACCAGTAATGATAAAAAATTAAACGTAGATTGTGTGTCTATGGATTTTTTTTTTGTTATACATTCTTGGTTTGTCACAACCTCATAAACCTCTGGAGCTTCGCACTCAAGGTTTATGGGTTATCACACACATTAAGTGTGTAAAAAAAAAATCCATAATACACAGTTGCCTATGTATTATTCTCTACACAGTCAAACCGGGCCAGTAGCACTTCCTTCTCATTCTGGTGTACTGTTTATAATAGTCCTATGTTCCCAGCCTCCTCCTCATTCTGATGTACTATTTATAAAATATTCCTACGTTCCTAGCCCCTCTCTCATTCTGGTGTGTCATTTACAATGTTCCTATGTTCCCAGCCTCCTCTTCATTCTGGTGTGCCATTTATAAAGTTCTTGGGTTCTCAGCTTCCTTCTCATTCTGGTGTGCTGTTTATAATGTTACTACGTTCCCAGCCTCCTTCTCATTTTGGTGTTGTTTTATGATATTCCTACATTCCTAACCTCAAACTGATGGCCTCATTACAGGTTCTGCATGCCTGTGATCACAGTTGCAAAGCCCCATTAGAGAGGGCCTTTGTTGTCATCAGCATCTTGTAGCAGTATCAAAAAAAGAAAAACACCCACAGAATTCAGTGGCAACCCTATTTATCAACAGCTACAGGAGGAAAGAATCTCTTTGCATGGATTAACCACACTGCACAGCTGAATCAGCAGCAATGTAGTACAAAAAAGTTAATCTCAAAAGCTTGCTGTTATCATTCAGCATGGGATGTTACCACGTTAATTGTTCCTGGACAGCTCGACCTGACAGAAGTTGATCTTAGCAAGCCTTATTCATTTTTTCATTTTTTATTTTTTATTTTTTTTTTTAATTTGATTTATATTGCGTCCCTCCCTATGGATCGGGGCGCCGTGCAATTTAATTCCGTTTCGTCAACAACCTACCATAAAACAGCACAAGATGCTGCAAAAAAACCCAGAGGCTTGTCTCAAGAAAGGAATTCTTTTTAAACTGTCTTTAGTACAAAAGATCAAGTCATGCTAGAGTGACTTTACACCAGAACAAGTGGCCTACTGACATTTTTTAATACATAAAAGTGACAGTTTAAATATAGACTCGGATTTTCCCAGCACCACCCTTTTTAAAATCCCAGACAAACATGTTTTACTGAAATTCTACTCTGCGGCTCTGTGCCACAGTACAAGAATTTGGTGGTTCAAAGTTCTTATCTTTCCTGTTTTCACCTCGTTGGTACGTAAAAAAAGGAAAAAAGTACACATCTGATTTGCTGGCAGTAAATGACATACTGTATTAACACCGTAAAGGCATATGTAACCAATAATTCTGCTTTCAAATTATTTAGTGGTGTTGTCTTGCATTTGGTCTAGAGGTAGCTCTCTGCCTGCTACAAACCTAATATTTGGCGCAGTCCTTATGTGCCCTGACAGCCAAACCTAATAGTAGGCACAATTCTCAGATGTTCTCCCAACATTATTCCTATCCTGCAGAAATCTCAGGTACCCTCACAATCAAACTTCATATGCTGTACAAACCTCAGGTCCCTCACAACCAAACCTCATATCTTGCACAATCCTCGGGTGTCCTCACATTCAAACTTCCTATCCTGCACATAACACAGGTGCCCCCACAACCAAACCTCAGATCCTCCAGAAACCTCAGGTGCCCTCACAACCAAACCTTATATCTTGCAGAAATCTCCAGTGCCCCTCACTACCAAACCTCACATCCTGCAAAAACCTAAGGGGTCCACAAAACCAAACCTCATATTCTACACAAATCAGGTATTGCCTGCCAGGCCTCTTGGGGACGTGGGCCCTATGTCCTAGCCACAATGGTAGTCCATCAGAATGCACATCCGTAGGTGTGGAGGGTCCATGGGCCACAATGCTGACTTCTCAAGATGCCCAAGCTGCTTTCTGGTGGCCACCATGCTGTAGCAGAATGCCGCACTACTGGACTTCCAGAATTTTGTACAGGACCCTCAGCTGTTTTGTTTTTGTTTGTTATGGTTTTTTTTTTTTGGGGGGGGGACAGAATCCCACACGCCCAAGAGACAAAGGTTACCTGCAAATCTATGCAGTCATTGGTGAAACCACATTTCATGCTTAAACAGGTGTTCTCACAATATCGAAAAATGCAATCACATCAATAAAACAATTCCCATACTGTTATCGGGGGGGGGGGATGGAATCAAGTCACATGCAGGCAAACACAAATGAACGCACCACCTAAAGGTCAAACTCAATCACTACGACCAAGGAAAACAAACACTCTCTCCCCCTACCCATAATAAGACCACAAAAATCTGTTATACTCAACCAATAAGTCAGTTCCAAGCATCAATGTGGATGCCAGAACGGAGCCCTGGCATTGTGACTCAGGTGGTAAATGTGCTAGAGCCTCTGTTGAGTCTGCACGTGACATAGCTGGCATGCTTCAGGAGGGGGAAAAGATCAGGTCATGGTAGGCAATTCCCCTCTCCCATACAAGGCCTGGGCTACAGTGTACCTAGTGTAGTGGGTCCAGTTCTGTTCATCGCAGTGCAGAGGATCCTACCACAATGCCTCTAAACTAATCTATGGCTTAGTTTGTCTGTAATCTGCTTTTGACCAGGAAGGCACAATAAGCTGTGATTAGCTCGTTTCCAGGTGCATTCTTGGGGGTGGGCTGCATGGACCCGTTTTAATTTACCGAGAAAATGTTGGCCATGACACCAGGAAAACTCCCATACTCTTTCTCTATAAGGGCTGTGGGATCCTTTGTTTCCACCTGGATAGTGACCAGAGATTGGTAGACGGGACCTCAGTTTAAATGTCTCATCCGAAGGACAGCAACTCATCAATGCAGCACTCCCCACCTCATGCTGCACTACTGTGTCAGTTACGGGTATTACCCCAAGTGCCTGGTGTGGGGCTAGAACCCACATCAATCTGATCCTCTGGCCCCCCAAGGCAAGTGTGCTACCTACTGAGCCACTAACACTTGCTTAGGGGTAAGAGTAATGAGGAGAGGTTGGACACACTCAGATTATTTAGCAAAGACATGGCAGAGAGGAGGAGCGATCAGTGTTTCATACAGTAACAAGCATTTGTCAACGCCGAATGTTTGCTTGCTGGCATTGTCAGTGGTAGTATAGAAGTTACAGAGCTGTGTAATAGGAATGGCAGTGAAGTATTGAACTGAAGCCAACCCCACCACCACCCTGCAGAAAGTGACAGGCATTGGGGTGTGCCTTTGGGTCATCAGGCATAAACGGCCACGCCATTTCACCACACCCCACCCTGCAGACACTGACAAGTGTCACGGTGTGCCTTGGGGTCTCTGACTCTTATGTACACCCCATTCCATCAGGAAGTACGGTGAGATGGGTGCGGTATAGGAGAATAGGGTGAACTTTGGGGCCGAAGAGTCCAAGGCATACCTCGATGCCTCTCACTGGCTGCAAGGTGTGGAATGGTATGAGCATTACAGGCAAGAATCCCAAGTCACATCCCTGATGCCTGTCATTCTCTACAGGGTTAGGCGTTATGGTTGGAAACCCTAATACCTCAGGGCATTCATTGGTATTTTCACTCCAAATTTTCAACATGGTTTTTGTGACCACCCCATGAACAGTGGCAATATCAGTTTGTTAGCCGAAAAGCTGCTTATGCATGCTTATCACGGCATTTAGCACCACAGGTGCAAAACATTCGAACAGGATGTAAAAAATGACAGCTGTACTGTTCATGGGGAGGTGTAAAATGGCAATGTTGCAAATCTGCAGTAAAAATATTAAAAAACTGGTGAAGTCACTTGTTGCAGGTATAGAAATCAGTAACGACACCGTAATGTAATTAGTTTGGGACTTTTTACAGCAAATTGTCAACACAGGCATTTTGGGACCTCGATCATGAACAGTGTCACTGTGATTTTCTTTATCTGTTCCAAACAATGATTTCCCACAGCAACCACGATCTCTGTGCTGAAAGTGTGAAAACACATTTCGCCATGTTGTGAAAAATGACAGCTGTACTGTTCATAAGAAAGTGTGGAAAAATGCCACTGGTGAAAATCTAGACTGAAAATATTACAAAGTCATGAACTTCTTAGGGCGCGGAAACTGTGCAATGCTCACTCATAACACAGTCATTTTATGGACTTTTGTCAACAAATTTTCAACATAGCCATTTTAAGACCTCTGCTCATGAACAGTGTAACTGTGATTTTCTTAATCTGTCTCAAACATTGCTTTCACACCGACTGCACCATTGTGCGCTACATGTGCGAAACACATTTTGGGCGACATGTGAAAAATGGCAGCTGTACTGTTCATAAGGAAGTGTAATAAAATGGCAATGTTGAAAATCTGGAGTGAAAATATTGAAAATTAGCAAACTTACGAGTGTGCGTAGGAACTGCGCAACGCACGCTCGTAAAACAGTCATTTTTAGGAATTTTTCCACCAAATTTTCAAAATAGGCTTTTTGAGAGCCCACCTTATGAACACTGGCAGTGTCGCTTCGTTAATCATTCGGGAAAGGTGATTTCTGCCGGGTAGTGGTTAAGCAAATCACCCTTCGGGCCCGGTAACGCCATGACAGTGACAGCATTCATGAGAAGAGGTCCCAAAACCCAATGTTGAAAATTTGTACAAAAATTCCAAAAATGCCTGAGATATGCAATAAAGTTGAAAAACCCTATCTATCCCATTATACAGCTTACACGCATTTCCTCAGTTTGGCGCGTCGGCTTTAAAGAGTGCAGACGCATCTCCCGTCCACCTAAGATCGTCACACGAGGTCCGGAGGTAAGTATGGGGTGAGGGGGTGTGCGGAGGCAGGGTGCACATGGGTGGGTGTGGGAGGGGCAGGGAGAAGCCAGAGGACAGTTTTTATTTCCAGGTTTTGTTTTTAAAATGACGACGTGGACGCTTTGCCACACTGGGGTGGGCTCCACTGGCACAAGGATGGCTGGTTGGGGCGGAGCCGACTGGGATTGGGCACCCCTGCAATATAGCATCAGCTGCCACGCTAGTGGGCCTCCGCGTGGCACCCTGTACTGGGCGGCAGGGACCCTGCCGCCAATATACGATGAGTTGCCACACTGGGAGCGCACTCCAGCATGACATGTGGAAGGCTTTTGGGGCGGCAACGCAGCCGACCGGGATTGGGCACCTGGCTGTATAGTGTGCGTGGGAGGCCGCACTATATGCCTGGCGTAGGTGGTGTAGGGGGGAGCGCCGCATGAGCAGGCGTATATCTTATCACTGCTCACTGCCATAGCTCCCCTTTCAATGTACTCCACTGCATTTTGGAGCCGTCATAGACAGCTCCAGCATGCATTGGAGGACTGGGGCTGCGCCTGCCAACACACTGACTGAAGTGGAAGAGGGGGTGACACACCTTCGAAAACTCGGATGATGGCACTATGTTTCTTGCACATGCATGCAAGCAAACATAAAAATGGATAGGCCACATAAAGTATAAAGAGATGTTTCGGCTGGTGAGTGCAGACAGCACTGCAACACATCTGCTCAAACTGTGGGGGGAAGGATAGGGAACCATTAGAATGCATTACTTCACACAGAAGGTGATTATGGTGTAAAAAAGCTTATTGGGTGGTGGTGTGGAAGATAGCACTGTTCAAGCTTTCAAAGCAAAACAAGGAAATGTAATTTCTAGGGCACCCAACCCCAGAGGCTCTGGACCCATTACACTGTCCAATGAACACTAACAAAACAGTACAGAAGTGCAGATACAATAAATAGAACTGTTTATGTAGACTCAAATTAAAAAGACACATTTTAGAAAGATTTAAAAATATTTGTACCGAATGGGTCAAGACAGAATCCCGAGGGACTATGGCATGGAGGGTTACTGCACAGCATTAACAGGGAGAGCCTTTTGATTGATCAGCCTGGATATTTCCATATTAAAATGGGTATAGTTGTGCTGTGTGGCAGAAGAGTCTTTCAAGATGAGCCCCAAGCCCTTTCTGTTACAATCTTATCTTCCACAGTTACTACTCCAGCAGTACAACGCATATAGCCAAGAGCATGAACAGCAAGCACAGATGGGCAAAAACTGCAGCCTGCCCAGCTACGACCACTCTTCCCTTCCCGTGGGTCCAGAGTGATGCACCTGCACTTTTAACAGTAGATAAAGGAAGGAGAAGCACACTGTCAACCTTGAGGCAGTGTAGCCTAGTGGTCAGAGCACTGGCTTGAGAACCAGAAGACAGCAGGTTCAAATCCCAGTACCACCAAATACCAACTGAGTGGCCTTGGGCAAGTCAATTAAACCTTGCAGCGCTCCAGTCCTCACAGCTGCAGAAATAGGGAGAAGCTGGACTCCACTGGGAACAAGATGCTACATCTCAGGTGGGCAATCCAGCTGTACTGTAAAAAGGTCTGCTTCTGATTAATTCTTGACCCAGTAGGTTCCTGTTTAAATGTTGACACTTTTTTTTGGGTTACATCACTAGGTCCAATATACCCTGTGTTATAACTCTCCCACCCACCCCACCTTCCTGGCACTGTCTCTGCATGCAGCAGTGTAACACAGTTAAACCTAATTATCGACTGCTCTGACAGGATATGAAGCGACTAAGACCTACTTAAGTACACGCACACACACACACACACACACACACACACACACACACACGCACACGCACGCACGCACGCACACACGCGCTCTGGCTGCCCAATCCTCATGAGAGGAGTCCATTATACCATAAGAGAGACACCCTGCGGAGGTCTTATTATAAATCACTCTAGTCAACTGGAGTGATTGATAATGTTTAAATGATTTGCTCTTTGTATTTCAAAAGTTAAATGAAGCTGCCCTCCCCCTGGCTGTGAATTGGGATGCTCCACTCCTAACGTCCCCGCACAAGAGACAACCGTACACGGGAAAAGGAGGTACCATTGCTCTGTGCACTGATTGACTGAACTCACATAAAATCATCTATAACAGCATGCAAAATACTGTACTCAGTGCCAAGGAACAGTCCACCCTAAAGCGTTTCCAAGAGACAAAGGCCCATGGTTCTAAAAGTAACAATTAAGGGGATGATTCTCACAGCTCCATCTGAACCAGACTCTTACTGAGAAGCAACCTTATAAAATCAACACAACACCTGGGTTCATTCGGCATTCCTATGCACAAAAATGGGAGTTATGTAAATGAATTACACACTGTACAATATCAGGCCTTTTAAAGCGACACTGTCGGCACTTTTTGCATCATATTGTTTAGTCGAAAACCCACATTTTATGATTACTTATCTTCTCAAAAATTCATTGCTGTTGCTGGTTGTTTCATCTTCTTTTCTTTGTAGAACTGTAATACATGCTAAAGGTGTAATTACACCCAGCACTGTGTTGTTTCAAATCTTTAATCTAAGCCTACTGCATACTTCTTAAACATTAGGAACACCCCAAAAAGTGCAGCAACTCATGATGCAATAGTCTCCTGTCCTTCCACTGCATCACGAGTAGCTAGACTGGGTTGGGGTGTTTCCAAGTCCAGGAAAGATGCGATGGAAGTTGTCAAGGAATGTAAACACACACATTTTTGTGTGGTAACACCAGTACTGTGAGTAGTCATCATAAATCTCTACAGAATGTGACCAATCATTAAATGTTTTTTCTAAACTAGACATACTTTGAGGCCTGAGGGGGTTGACAGTATCCCTTTAACACCTGCCAGCAAGAATCCACAACACTGGTTTTTTTTTGTCAGGTTCCTCCATCTTTAACATGGGGCACGGCTGCATAACCTTTGCAATTAGCATCTGGCCTCACTCGATGAACAGAGGGGCTCAGATGAGACCCTTTGAGCACCATCTCCTCTGCAAATAAAATGTGGGTCTGCAGACTCCTCTGTTGCTCGCACCAGATGGAGCTGTGAGGAATAAAGAAGAAGCATTACCTTTTCCAGTGCCTTCCAATTTCATTGGATGTCTTAAAGGGGCCCAGGACCCTTTTTCCAATGTGCTTCCTCCATTTAAATGGCAGGAGGACACCAGAAAGACATACTGCATTGGCCAGAAAGCGGTCTAGCTGTCTGCTGTTGATTTCAGTACCAGCACAGATGAAAACTGGCCCTTTCCAGAGGAGCAGGACTAGGACCAGACTGACTTGGCTACTGCAAGGAGTTAGGGTAAGCAGGTGGGTTTTTTGTAAGATGCACCAGGGTACAATAAGAAATATACTCAGAGCATGAGAAATTGTGCACACAGTAACGCTCAATCCAACAACAGATTACAATATTAACAGTCATGCAATTAAATGCGCGACTGTTACAGTACAGCCTAGAGGTTAGAGTAGCAAGCTGTGAATAATCTTGGCACATCCAGCAGACCTGGGTTTACTTCCCACAACCTCCACTTTTATACTGTGTGACCTTCAGCAAGTCACTTAACCTCCCAAGTGCTCCCAGGTCACCCCTAAAAACTGGTCTTAGACACAGTAAGTCACACCTGGTTAACAGATTTTGATTAAATAAATAAATAAATAACGGAGACAAGATGGCTGACATGGTGTCGCTACACTCAGAGCGAACTCCATTAGAACATTTGAAAAACTGTGGTTCTGCCTTTTAAAACACCATCTACATACTTGTAATGAGCAAGAGAAGGAAAGGCAGGTATACTTCATCCTTGAGTGAGGAGTTAGTTTCCCCCCGTCCATCCTGTCCTTAGAGAAACACTTTAGAGCCAGGATTTAGCTATGTGGGCCGAGTGCAGTCTGAAAGCCATGGTAGCCTGACTCACTCTACAGCAGCCCTCCCTCCTGAAACCCTAAGTCATCTATGGTTTCAAAAAGCAGCAATTTTAGTGCTACTGTATTTTGTTCCAATACTGGTTCACCTACAATACCAAGTTAGTCAGCGATTACTACTTTACCTGGGGACTTCGCTAACTTACTAGAGGATTCCCCTAGCTTGGGGTTTAAAGCAATGGCAATGGTGTGGAATCCATCGAGCCTGTGTCCTATTAGTGGGCATATCAAAGCACTGCAGCAGCAACAATAAAAATGGAAACCCAAACTAGTCCAAACAAAGTTGCCTCATCAGCAGATATGGAAGCACAGTATCAGGGTCCAGTACCAGGCATGTGGTGGGGGGGGACGGGGGACTACAACTTCTTCACCACAGGAAGCTTCTAAGATTCCCATTGTTAAGAGTTACACTATTGAGACATTAAGGGTGATTGGGCCTTAGCAATGCTTGAAAAGCAAGACAGGGGATACAAAGCTCTTGTTGCCAAGACAGATTTCCTGCAAAAAGAAATTAAAATCATTAAAGAGAAGATGGAGGAAATGGATGTAAAAGTAAAGAATACTGCACAAAGCAACAGGGCGATTGTGTAGAGAGTCGGACCACCCAGGCTGCGTAATGCAAAAGCTACGGGAATCGCACGCCACTTTCCGCTGCAAACGTAAGCTTAGCGTAACGCTTACGTAACGAGGCATGCGTGTCAACTGACCCAACTGGCACAACCACCACAAATAAAATAAATTATCATGAAAAAGTGTAAAAAAACAAACATAATAGCAGACTTAATCAATGTACTTAACCTTTCATCGGGGGGCTGTGCCCCCCGCACCTCCCCTCTAGTTCGGGCTATCTCTGCAAGTAGGTACGCAACATGACGTTTGCTCATTGTCAGTTATGCATTAAGCACAGCTCCGCCGCTGGTCCAACAAACTACACAATCACTAGCAATAGTATCCTAACAAGATCACTGTAATTGAAGCTACTACTGCTGCAACGGTGAAGGAGAATTACGAGCTCCACTGCAAAGTCAAAAACTTCGAAAATCAGGTCCGACATAAGAACCAAAGATGTCTCGATTCACTTGACAATGCTTTTTATTCGCTTAGGGATCTTGTGAAGGACATTTTTAGTGTTGTTTTTGACCTGCTGGCAGAAAATCTTCCCTTCATCACAAAAGCGTATCGTTTTATTAAGATCATCTTCAGTTAACACATTGAGTAACAGCCTGCTAGCCAACCCTCAGCCTCAGTGCAAGACACAAATACCACTATCCTTCTCAGTTTTGCTTTCCAACCAGACCGTGGCCTGTTGGTCAAGTTAGCATGGATAAATAGTGATGAAAAGGTCAACTGAAGTACAAAGCATACCATTTTTATATGTATCTGGACTTTCCATTTCGTACTCAACAACGCAGAAGAAAGTTTCTTGCTTACTGACAAGAGGTTCCGGGGGGAGAACTTTCCAACTATTGGCACCGGTGAAAGTTCAGATTCAGTATAAAGGGAAGCAGTACATTACATATACATCTACACACACACACACACACACACACACACACTTTATATATTTATTTATTTTTTTTAAATAGACCACTGGTCAATTTTCTCAGAGCATGGTATGAACCCGACTCTTCTCATGAGAGGGAGTCCCTCATAGATTTTGATAGAAATACGTCTGCACTGGCCCAGGAGATGGGGAAAATGCAACACTAGCTGACTGAATAGCACTGGATATAACCCCGAGCTATAGCTATTAATGGGTGTTCCATTTCTGTGAACTAATTATGAAGCCTGGCTAGTGAGGAAACTAGCCCCAAAAGTTGGTGGTTTATTTTTATTTTACTGAGAACAACCAACACATACAAGCCCCAAAAGTTAAATGTAAAATACTACTTGATTTAATTCAGTTAATTCTTCAGGACTCCTGGACTGGTGTATGTTTTTATTTTTTGGTGAAAATATACATTGGATAAACTAGAATTTAATGCAAGCTACCAAATGAATTACATTTCTGAGCAATACTTTTTTCTTCGTCTCTATGTCCTTGACATGACCTAAATTTATCCTACATGTATAATTTTGTATATTACGATGACAAACTTTAATGAAATAGGTTTAAAATAAATAACATAGTAACATGTTAAAACTATAAACGATGCGGGACAGTTAAAATTTTTTGGGGGGAAGATCATTCCAGAAGTAGTAACCATGGACAATGAAACACAGAATTTGATGGCAGATAAGGATCGCTTGGCCCACCCAGTCTGCCCCTTACCTCAGGTCTTGCTTGACCAACTGCACTCTCCACTGAATTCAGAGTCCAGACAGGGCCTGTTCAACCCAGGATGGCCATACCATGGTGGGCAATAAATGAGAGATAGGAGGTAAAACCCAGAGAAGAAGAAGACATGGCTGTGGCAGTTGGGCTGAAGGGGGCACCAGGTGATGGGAGAAGAATGGATAAATAGTAAATTTCAAAAGAAAAAGAGACAGTGTTTTAGAGTCCCTGGCTGTGAAATGGGTAGCTCTCCTAAGTGCACTGGAACAGAGGGCACAGTTCATACAGTCAAACCACTACAACACAGAAATCACACAGAAAAGCCAAGGAGATATTTTAAAACATGTTGTTGGGTAGAAACTAGGGTTGTGCATGGGGCTGATTCTTGATACTTGTCTCGCCGGTATCTGTGTCGCTGGTATCTGCATCTGCATCGCCGGTATCTGCATCTATATCTGTGTCGCCGGGTATTTGCATCTGCATCTGTATTTGTGTCACCAGTATTTGTATGTGCATCTGTATCACCGGTATTGGTATCTGTATTTGTGTTGTCTGTATTTGTATTTATGTCACCAGTATTTTTGTATTTGTATCTGCATTTGTGTCACCAGTATTTTTATCTGTATTTATGTCACCAGTATTTTTGTATTTGTATCTGTAGCTATGTCCCCAGTATTTTTTGAATTGGTATCTGTAGCTGTTATGTGTCTCTGTATCTGCATTTGTGTCGTTGGGATCTGTATCTGTATTTGTGAAGCCGATATTTGTATCTGTATCGCCAGTATTTGTATCTGTATTTGTGTCACTGGTATTTGTATCTGTATTTTTCTCACTGGTGTTTGCATCTGTATCTGTATTTATGTTGCCAGTATTTTTGTATTTGTATCCGAAGCTGTTATGTGCGTCTGTATCTGCATGTGTATCACTGGTATTTGTAGTTGTATACCTGTATTTGTGTCACTGGTATTTATATTTTATATCTGAATCTGTATCTGTATCTGCATCACTGGTATTTGTATCTGCATTTGTGTCACTAGTGTTTGTGTCATGGTATTTGTATCGGCATCTGCATCACTGGTATCTGTATCTGTATTTGTGAAGCCGGTATTTGGATCTGTATCTATATTTGTGTCTCTGGTATTTGGATCTGTATCTGTGTCACTGGTATTTGTATCTGTATTTGCTGGCATGTTCTTGTTAAGGAAATTTTTTTTTTTTTTTTACATTTCAGGCTTGTTCCAAGATCAAGCGTTTGAGAGTTACAAATAGACTGCAGTATATGGATTTATTAATAAAAAACGGATTCATGTACTGAGACGTATTAGTCATGAGCGTGTGTCACCGAGACACAGTTCAGGCCTAATACTACTTTATGTGGTCTACCACAAATACAAATATTTAAGAGTGTGATACTTGGATTTGTAAAAAAGTGCATTACTTGTGTGTATTTGTCCCAAACAATATTTGTCTGGCACAGCACTAGTGGGAACACTCAGCAGTTTGCATTACACTGCTTCGGCTTTCGCCCCCACAGTCATGACCACGTGCCAGTTTATTCTGTTTACTTGCTTATCTTAAAGAACTCTTTTTAACAAGGTAAGCTTACCAAGATCTTGCCAAAGTCACACCATCTATAGTATGAAGGCAACCATTACCACAGGGATCAAAACTAGCACCGGCCCAGTGGTCAAATGCTGATAGATGTTGTAGTGGGCTAGTACAATTTTCCTTTAACTAGCCCTGCTGTCTTGTATTAGAGAAGCTAACATTTCAGTAAATGCACTTATCTGGCCAGTAGAGGTCTGTGGGGCCAGTGGATTTTCTCATTTTTTTTCCCTTAGTTGTTAGCCTTGTTGGCTACTGGCTGCAAAACTAAATTTCAGCCCCTGCTCCCATCTAAATTGGTATGGAATTTATAGTACAAATGCATCTAATTAAAAAAAAAAAATGCTTTTTGTTCCGATGTTTGTAAACCCCCCCCTCAAAAAATGATTGCTTCTTTGACTGTTGTCAGTCCAACATCTCCAACATAAACTATAAACCAAAGTGAAGCATTCAGCAGAGAGACAAATCCAGTTTACTCAAGAGAACGATCAGCATGATTTATAGTCTGTGGAATAAATCACTAACTGTTCTGCATGCAGTCGACACTTCCTAGGATGACATAATTATTGCTTTGCATGCCACTTTACTAACTTCGGTTATCACATTAGACATCCTCACTCCAAGCTCACTAATGCACTGTCCAGATTTTCTCTCCTATTTCTGTTTTCATTTGGGAGGAGAGTGGAGGCAGCTAAAAACCCATTCCATGTCTGCTCTCTATACAGTTGTAGTGTTAGCATTATTTTGTCAAGGCGCCTTAACATACAGTCAGAGCTTCCTGTAGATGTTACTTTTGCCACCCCCACCCTGAAGTGTAGAGTTGAGACGTACATGAACTTTAATCAGGGGACCAAAATTAAGCTTCGCAGCCACTAGCCAGCACAGCAAGTGACTGGAAAATCTGCTAGCCCCACTGACCTTCCACTAGCCCAGCTGGTGTACTTATTAAAATGTTACCTTCCCCAGTAAATGCCCACAGAGCTAGTTGAGAAAATTCTTACTAGCCTGATAAAAAAAAAGAATCTACCAGCATTTGGCTAGCGGTTCAGTGCCAATTTCAACCCTGTTTTAAAAAATCCAACTGTGGTGAAAGTACATTATTTGCATAAAAATCATGGATTAAGAAAGTATTTTAAAATCTTGTGGTGCAAAAAATAGTGACACACCAGACTCCTCCTTCATATGAGTCAAGACAATGTCGGTTTTGGGGGCCCTTATTATGGGGGTTACTGAAAGCCCATATATTCTTGTTTTCAAGAGAGCCCTGGGTCATGCAAGAGGGACTAGTTTCTGACAATTTGGTACCAAGGTGTAGTGTTCTGCTCGTTGTCCTACTTTACAGATGCAGTTTCCCTTTTGGCACTGGTGAAGGGTTCCAACTCCAAGCCTGAACTAAGGGGTTAAATGCTGGGAACAGAAATGACCAGTAATGGAAAACAGACAGCTCTGCCAGAGAAAGGGAAGGACCACAGAGTACCTTCCATACTAACTGCATCCCAAAGTGTTTTACAATCCAGTAGAAGGAGGGGAGAGATTTGATGCTGCCATTTAAGGCACATGCGGAGATTCAAACAAGTCAGAGATGGATTAGACAGAAATTAATGGAATGTTAAGCTCTGTGACTTACTTAGGCTCACAGTATGTGCCAGTGGTGGGATTCAAACCTTGGTCCCCAGATTCACTGCTTTGTGCTCCAACCACAAGACAAAACTGTATCCAAAAGTCCATTAAAGAGTTATCAGCACCAAAAATAGGAGAAGGAAATGTTATTAAGTAAAAGTAGTTAGAATGTACTTTTTATTTCTGAAGTAATTTTGTTTCTTTTTTTCCATTTTCCTCATCAGAAGGTTTTCTACCGAATGATGTGAAAAGCAGTACTTTACCTGGAGACTGGCACACCTGGTTCTGTTCTTTCTCACACCTCATCAGCATTGTGACCTCACTTATTGTGACATCACAAGTGACCAATCTGGTAGCAGGTGACTGGCTCTTGGTCAGTTGTGATGTCACAGACAGCAAGGCCACAAGACTGATGATGGCAGAGGTGGAACAAAATTAGCTACACCAGCCTCCCAGCAGAGTGCTGTTCCACACATCACACCAAATGTTGTCATGTGGAAAATATTCTAATTAGTAAAAGGAAAAAGAAAAAAATCCTTCAAATGTAAATATTAATAGCTCACTACTTCTGAAAGTTAATATTAATTTCAGGCAGTACACTAGCTCTTAAAATTGAAAGATGGAGTTACATATTACGGACTTCTATTCTTTTCTTGTTTTTTGTACATTAAGGTACTTTAATCTCCAACAATAAACAGTGATGCAGTCAGTCTCCCAGACCCTCACCCCAGGTGGCCATAAATGTGTATATATATATATAAAAAAACTGTCTGCATCCTGGGACAAAAACAAGGCTGAACGATTTGAACTAAACCAACTGTTGTGATCTAGAATCAAAACGGCCTTCATTTTACAGTATGCCATTTTTGCCAAAGTTTTGCACTGAAATAGATCCCTTTGATGAACACCAAACAGTGAGACTTTAGGATTACAAATTTTAAATGTTCACTGCAGACTACAGATTCTGCACACAGTGAAGGATTGGGAGTGGCAAGTGACGTGGGCAGCTTTCCAGTGCAATAAGGCTTAGGAGCAAATGCAGAATAACAAGCTTTCTGATGCACAGCTTTAATTGCTGTTTTATTTATTCTTAAACAGCAGGCAGCAAAACTCTCTCTCTCTCCCCCCCCCCCCACACTATGCAGAAAATTATGAGATTTGAGATGGCAGACTACAAAACACCTGTCTGTCTTGTGTGGTGTTAATATCCAGGAATGCCAGCTATAGCAACATGCAAACTGCACAGCCAAAGTAGATTCAGAATGCCACCCCCCAGACAGACACACACACGTTTGGAGGACCAGTAGACCTAATTTCTTTCTACTTTTCTGTGTGCCCTGTCTAGTTTTCCATAAACGTTACTGCTAAGCCTTTGCATCACTCGATCCCTAACAGGTTATGTTATGTTCGTAGAGGGGGGCCAGAAACTATAAGGAACCAGTTAGCTGTGAAAGAGACTTGGGGAGTAGAATGTTTTTTGTGAATCTTCATGCCTGATTTGGGGCCCCAGTAAGGAGGTTTGCATGTGTGAAACTTGCCAACTTCGGTTTGTGTTCAGTGTGGATCCCCCGTCTTCGGTTTGGCTTTGACACTTAAGCCAAAGACGCTTTGGGTTGGGGGGTCTAACAGACTGGTAACAGGAGTAAGAGCCACCCCTTCACCACTCCAGGCAATCTCTACCTCTTCCACCCTCCCCGTTCCTCCAAGTTTGTTTTTTTCCCTCAATGAGAAAACTCAAGTCAGCACTGGCACGGTGACAGGAACCCAAATTTTTGTTTTATAAAATAAATGTCTGGGGAGTGAAGAGGAGGTTGGAAAGTGACTGGGGTGGGGAAGGGGTGACAATGGGGGCTAGCCCAGGTCACAAGAAAAGCGATATAATGTTATGTCATTTTTTTTTTTTTTTTTAAAAGATGTGGCTGAAGGTCGAAGTGATCCAAAGTGGCACAAAAGTTCAACAGGGCTGAATCAAAGGTAAAAGTGACAGATTTGGGCAAATTTACAGAAAACGTCAGCACCCGCTCATCCTTACCCTAACTACTGTGGGCCCAGTGTTGTACAGTGGAGATGAGAGAAAGGAAAAGCCAGTGGCAAAGATGTCAATCCCACACTCTGGTAAAGTCAGGAATAAAAGATAGGTCTACTATTTCCTTTCGTAAAACGCATACTTTCTACAAGCTCATTTTGAGATTTTTGGTTTTTGCGCGGTTATGCTCCTCCTCCTCCTCCCTCTTTCTCAGACTTTCCTTCAGCCCATCCATGAGCTTAAGTCCCATGCCTGGAGCAGTCACCACTGTTCTCCAGCTACCCACAACCTATCCCCCTCCATATCGTGCACCTACCCCTCTGAAATGGGGTTGTCCAGCTGCAGATCCAAGCCGGTCAGAACCTTCCCCGACCAGAGGGCAGGAGTGAAGGGGCCCAAGGAGGTTCACAAGCCAAAACCGAGCAAGGAAAGTGTGGCTGTGTCAACTGCCTGAGAGATACCCTTTTCCCCTGGGTTTTGAACCCCAACCTTACCTCACAGGAGCACAGCTAAAGATGGATTATTATCACTCCAGTCATAAAGCAGACCGAGAATCACCCCCCACCCCATCACCACCACTGCGACACACCAACAGGCACTTGTCGGCAGTTTTGCAGAGTTCCAATTACAAACCACAGAAACATGTTCTTTATGCGGAAAAGTTCAAATGAGAAAAAAAATATATATGTGAAATACCTAGTTCCCCTCTCCTACACCATAAATGCTTACTTCAGCATGCCTTTCCATTTATCTATAATTTTATGAAGCTCGTGTGCATATGTGCATATAAAGTTTAAGACAAAATATACTGTTAGTGCTGCACTGCCTTAAAACTGTCTTTCCAGAGCAGTGCGAATTACAAAAACTATAAATCCTGGAGATGTTAATGATCAAGACTCCAAGGTTAAGATAAACTCAGACTGTAGGAGAGTACGGGTTGCAGAAATTCACTGCTATAATTTTGATATGGCCCCAGAAAAACAATATATTTCAACCCCCCCCCAAACACACACACACACACACACGGACCCCAAACCTATGTTAGGTGTCCTGGCTCAATGACTTTTTGCTGACTCCACTGCAAGCAATGGACAGAGAGCCTTTAAAGAGCTGCTGATACCTCCAGGAGAACTTTGAAAACTATAATATTTGGACACAGTTCAGCTTATATTTCACACTGGCTCTGTACTTCTCTCTTATTTGTTACTGAGGTCATATGCATGACAACATGATCTCTGTTTTTTGAGAGGTCCTCAGCTCTTATTGCTTATTCCCTACCCAATGACGCGATACTCTGCCTGTGACATCACAGTTATTCCCATGGCAACAGACTTACCGGTATGTCACAACAAAGGATTATGACTTCAAGTTGGAAATAAGCTAAGGGAAGATGAACTCTAAGAGATGAAGATCCAGTTTTTGTTTGAATTTCCTCAGCAATAAACAAAGAAGAGGAGAAATCTATGGAAGATACATGAAATATACGTGGACTTAGTAACCCTACTAGTTAAACGACTGCTTTAATTTTGCTCAAGGACTGTTAGAAATTACTAAAAAACTGCTTTAAAAATAGCCCCATAGACTTGTATGGGGCTCGCCTACACTTTCCCTTGCCCGCGTCAGGTTTCAGACAGCGGCAGCGGGGTGGAGTTGGGGCAGGCGGGGGGCACCAGGAAGGCCGAGGGTTCGTACAGTTACTATCCTTCCCATGCTAAAATTATTAACTTTAAAATTAAACTTTTTGCAGGGGTGAGCTCAGGACGATATAAACCTTATATCGGAAACTTCCTTTAAGAAGTTATACAGCAAATTAAAATTTTGGACTTTCTTCAACATATGAAGTGATGGGACGAAGGACTATAGGAATAAAGTAGCGGACTGCTCCATATTTAAAATGCGTCAGTTGTGTAAGTTGAGTCACTTTTTTCAATCATGTAATATTTTTAACTGGAAAGTGATGACAGTAAAATAGATATGGTAAGCACAGTTATAAACCCCAAATGACAAAAGCAAAGTGGTCTGCTATCTACTGTGCCCCCCTCCCATTAAAAAAATAAAATCAGAGAATCAGTCAAAACTTATTTCTGGAGCAGGTTCATTCAAGACACAGACTTGTGTAAACTTTAAAAAGCACTGCAACTTAAAAACCTCAACAAACAAAGCAGAACAAACCAAAGACGGTAGTTTAAAACACTCATTTATTTTTCAATGCTTGTACCAGGTTGTCAGCAAACAAAAAATTACATCATAATCATACTTGATAAAATAATAAAGTTATACAAAACACCTGAAATAAAAAAAAAAACTAAACCAAGATTAGCCATCCCCTTCCTGGACTGTAATGGAAACATTTTACTGATCCAAATGACATGCATTTTCTGTCCACTTCCATAAATCAATTTTTTTTCCTTTTTAGTGGATTCTTCCACACCAGAAAGGACTGTCCATCTGAACATTCAGTCGATGAAAGCGTCCTTTAAGGCATACTAGCCAACATCACATATCCAGCAGAATCCATATTGTCTATAATATATCAATTGATTGCTTAGCCTGCTGCGTCTTTTTTTTTTTTTTTTTGCAGTTGTCATTGGAGTGGCCAGCAACTTGATGGCAGCGAGACAATATACTTAAAGCATTATGCATGTTGTGCAAAGCATTACACATTTAACCCCGAATTTTGCCCCTGCTCCACAAAGATATACTGATGTCCCACATAATGAGGGAGCTTTTTTGGACATAAACTACAGTAGTTAAAAAAAAAATCTAATGGGATAGAAACAATAACACTAAAGAAATACCCACTGTTTTATTCAAATTATTCCTTAAACTATAAATAGGCTGCACAATAATAAATAATAATAGCAGAGTTACAAGTAGGCACCCTACTCAAAGCATTTCCTACCTCAAGTATCCTGGTGTGTGGCTGGACCAGCACCCATTTCCCAACCCACAATGATACCATCCATAAAAAAAAACTCTGCCCCAAGCTTGGCATACAGCTTCACAACAAATTTGGCTTGCTACTTCCTGTCCGCTGTGAGATTATCAACAAGACACCTGGTCTTACCAGTATTTGACCATGCTGATGGGGTTCGTCGTGCTACCTGCAAATCCTCCTGGATCCCGCCCCCTTCAACTCCTGCCTCTCCACTCTGGATAAACATGCCCTCACTTATCACTGCTCTCTCTTCCTCAGTCTTGTTCCCCCATCCCTCATATCTTATCGTCACTTGCGCTGCTCATCTCTTCTAGCAAAATTTGGGCTCCCTTCCCTCTTTTCCTACCTCTCTGCTGTCCTCAACCCACCCCCTTCCCATTCTCATATACATTCTCATACACTCTCCTTCCTTGGATACAAGCACTTTCTTCATCCCCTGCCCAGTGTAAACTCTCCACTGCCCAATCTACCTTCTCAGTCTGCCTCCCTTTTCTTTGCAACAACCTTCCTCTCCCTGTCCAGCTCTTAGGCTCCTCCTCTCGAACCGCTTCTTATAGCAGATTTCTCCCTCTCCTGATCCTGCAGCTAACTTCCTCCTCCCGCTCTCAATTCCCTTTTCTCTGTTTTTGCTGGTATATTCATCTTGGGTCTTTAATTCTCACACCTCTTCTGTATGCACTTCACAACTGTCTTTACTATGCCGTCCAGAAATACTATCTCCTCACAAGATGCCCCTCACCATTTCTGACTTGCTACACGAGATTGCACTCCCTTTCACCTTTATTATCAGTACTTGCTTATTGTTCGTACCTGTAATCATTTGTGTTTGTACACTGCACAGTATTGGATGCTGCCTTCCTTAGTAACCCCCTCCTCCAAGCCATGCCTGAAAACTAGCCTCAGGTTATTGTGTCTTACCCAGTTACACATTTGTAAATTAATGATAATCATCATTTGGGCCATTTACTAGTCATTATAAAGGCCACTGGCTGCTGAATATTTAAATATTGAAAGAAACGAGTAAAGTATACCTAAACAAAAAAAAAAAAACATTTTAATACTCATGACTAGCACTGTACTCTACTTTTTCAAATTTAGAACACATAGAAGATATGAAATGCAAACTTTTTTTTTTTTTTTTTTGCAGGGTGAACATTTGCTGAAGAATAAAATGAAAATCTATTGTGTCCTCTCTGTCTTACTCAGGGAACTCAAAGTTCCTCCATCAGGATAAAGACATTCTTTGTTGGAAGCAGACAGACCATGCTGAGGAACAATGAGGACAACCAGGGCATAGGGACCCCTGCTGCACAGAGAAATTCAACGTCAAAGATTGTTCTTGCACACCAGAAACATTCAGTGAAAACACCTTACTTCGAGTTTATTGGTAGAAACCCACATTTTTGGTGTTATCTGACAAACGTGAAAAAAATACGGTCATCCAGAACTTACAATTTCCAATTTTTTTTTTTTTTTTTTTTTTTTAAACATAGCTATTTCACATAAAAATAATAATCATCAGTAATTAGGATAAAACAAGGTAATAAACTGATCCTTGCACTTTTCTGGAGCAGTGAGCACCCCAAAGCTTGATATTGTTAGTTATAACATAAACAAAACAACACATCTCTTGTCCTGGTAGAATACTGTTTTTTAGGTCCTAAAACGTTATCAGATTTATTTAAACATTACAACTTCTAGATAAAATGCTCATGCTGCTGCTTTCAGGCAAACTAAACTCTGCTAGAAAGCTGTTTTTATTTCATATTACAAAAACAGGGATATCTGTTGCTAGTCTTTTACTGCATGCCAACAATCGTACTCTTTTCAAATGACAATATAAGAAGTATATGTAACAACTCTTGTTTTGTTATACCAAATGTTTTCTGTATTATGAGAGGTTTTATGTGTTTTGATTTATTTTGGGTCCCCCTTGAAAATGATCATTTTTGTCACTGGGTTCTTGCCCAGTTAATATTTTAAATAAAAATAAATAAATACTGGGAACAAAAGCTCCATGGTAACTTTCTGTGCTATGAGAATCTGATAAAACATCCATGCAAAACAAAGTTAACACATTATATAACATCACACACACACACACACACACACACACACACACACACACACACGTAATAGATAACCCACTCTAGGGTGTGCAGTCACGCTCTGATATACGCATGCCTTGGTGTGCGTTGTTACAGCCGAGTGAGTCAACAACCCAAGGCGTACATATATCATAGCGTGACTGCACACCCTAGAGTGGGTTATCTATCTCATAAAATGGCAAAATTGTTTTGGAGGGGGGTAAAAGTGCAGCCGTGCAGTTGGGATCTGATATACGCATGGTCACATGATGGTCTTTGTTCATTGCCACCGATACACACACACACACACGTGTGTGTAAGTGAGTGAGTGATTTTTCTTTTCCCTTTTGCTAATTAGATTTTCTACGTGACAATACTTCATGTGATTTAGGAAACAATAGTCCACACAGAGAAGGACGTAGCTAATTATATCTCTTCCTCATACCTTATCAGCACTGTGACCTCACAAACTGTGACATCACAGCGGACTGAAAAAGAGAGTCAAACATCTGCTCTCAGGCCACTGGTGACATCATTATAATGAGGGAGTTCAGAATGCTGATGAAGTATGAAGGGGGACTAGAACTCGTGATGTCAGTCTCCAGGTGGTGTGTCGCTTCTTCACATCTCACCTAACATTATCGGGTTAAAAAAAAAAAAAATTTTGTCCAATAAGCAAACAGAAAGAGAAAATACTTCAGGAATAAAAAGCAATGACTGACTACTTTTAAAAATTAATACAATTTTTTTTGCATGTTATTTTTGGTGCTATCTCTTTAAAACGTATTCAATAATCTTGGCACAAAACTGGAAACAGTTCCCCACACAGACTAGTCACAATTTGCTGCCCCAAGTAAAGATTCTGAGGTGGATCAAGAAGGGCAACGTTGAAACCTGATTTCAAAATGAAGGAAAAGCTGCCCCTACTGGTTAAGCCTAGTTCTGCCCCCAAAAATGAAAGCATACTCAAAAATCTCTGTTCGATAACAAGCGTTTGTACAATGGCTCACCAGCAATGATATGTGGTGCAAAGCTGAGGTACAGCTGGTTAGAATCAGCAGACTTCCAGCAAAAATAAACAATGCATTACAAAACTTCATATATCGATCAAAAACGAAATACTGGTATCCAGTAACAAAAAGACAGTGCAGAAATCGAGCAGGTTAAGTGTGTGTTCAGTAAACATGGCAAAGAACTCTGTTGTGGTACTGCGTCTCACAGACTTTTTTGCTTGCTCTAATGCTTTCCCTTTTAGGGTGAATGAAAACTTTTATTATTCTGTCTCAAGGTATGGCCAGGGGTTGGGCCAACATCTGTTAATCGAACCCCGGGGAGGGGGTGGGAGGAATCCTAAGGTATGAAGTAAAAGCAGAGTGACTTTACATTTACGGTTAGATTTACAAAAGGTCACCCAACCCCTTAACTGCCTTAATATTATTGTGTGTGTGTGTGTGTGTGTGTGTGTGTGTGTGTGTGTGTTTAAATGAATGTTTTTAGTAAAATTTCTGTTTCATTGTACAAGGGCTTCCAGCCATTGACATAACAGTTTTAAAATGTACTCAGCCAATCAAAATGATCCATTTAAAGTCAGTGTTTTAGAATTATTGTTACGTTCATTATCTCCTCACAGGTCAGCCTTGTAATTTCTACTGAAGGTAGCCCTGTCAAAACAGCTTCTAATTTTATTTTGCCCACAGTAGCCAAACTAAGATGACACTTCCTGTTTTCAGTGGGAGAGAAACATAGAAACATAGAAACATAGAATTTGACGGCAGATAAGGACCGCTTGGCCCACCCAGTCTGCCCATTTCCCTACCTACTGGATAAGCTGCAGATCCTAGTTAACCAGCAGCCTACTTCTTCCTACCCCCATCCCCCAGAACTGCCTTATGACTATCCCATGCATGCTTGAATTCCACCACTGATTTTGACTCCACAACCTCCTTCGGAAGGCCGTTCCATGCATCCACAACCCTCTCTGTAAAAAATACTTCCTTAAATTACCTCTGACCCGCCTCTATTTTCAAATTGTGCCCTCTTGTTCTTGCACACATCTTTTTTTGAAAGATGCTACCCTCTTGGACTTTGTTGATTCCCTTGAGGTACTTGAACGTTTCTATCATGTCCCCCCTCTCCCTTCTTTCCTCGAGGCTATACATATTAAGCTCCTTAAGTCTCTCTTCATATGTCTTCCGGTGCAGACCCTGCACCATTTTAGTTGCCCTCCTCTGGACAGCTTCCATCCTGTCTATGTCTAGCTTTTATGCAATTTTTCAGCCACGAGGGACGGTAGGGCAGGAAGGTCTTAAGAACTGCTCAGGGTCACAAAGGGAGCACCCAGCGGCAGAGGTGGGACTCGGACCTGGGATTCACTGGCTCACAGCTCCAAACACTGTAACTTCTAGCCCATGCTACCTTCTATAGTATGGGCACTTCACTTACAGGATGTACTAGCAATACTATCAGCAGGATGTTCGTTTACAAATTTGAGGAAGTTCAAGTAACCACAAAAGGTCGCTCACCCACTCCATCCTCCTCCTCTTCTTCCCTCCGGCATTACAGCTACCCATACCCTAATCACCACTCCCCGATTGTACAGCTTTAAACCTTGTGTACTCAGTCTTTTGAATTTCATGGCACCATGATCATGTTACAAATATTTTGCCATATGTACACCACACATTCCCCTAGCTTGTCATCTTTGCTATTCCCATAACCTATGTACTTCGCAAACGCTGTATATTGTTTTTCTCTCTCTCTGGCACAGCTCAGTGTGCCTTTCTTCACTACCATCACCTTGAAAAGATTGCTTGTCCAGAGAGGGAAAACAACTGAGGTCCCCTCCT
The DNA here is from genome assembly GCA_016271365.2 of Neoceratodus forsteri. Lineage (NCBI taxonomy): Eukaryota > Metazoa > Chordata > Ceratodontiformes > Ceratodontidae > Neoceratodus > Neoceratodus forsteri. The sequence goes on from JADMNL010000027.1 coordinate 168,884,326, forward strand.
CTTAATGAATGGCTTCTGGCTATGGGGTCACTTGGCCTCCCCTGAACATTTACTTCACTTTCTCACTGGGCAAGTCTGACACCTTCAACAAAGTGGGTCACCTTTCCTGGCTACCCAGGCACCCTCAGACACAGTAGGCCAAGACAGGCCAGCACTAGCAGAGCATACCAGGGTAATATCGGGTAATGAGAAGGGGACTACAGATTACCAGGATACCAAAACTGCTGCACAACAGACAGCAATAACACTGCAGGTTGGTTAATCAAACCATCAGTTATCTAATTCTGCCCCTCCCTCTGATTACAGCTCTGAGCAGTGTCTATGCAACTGACCCTCGGTATTAAGCAGTGATGAAATGTTTGTTTTATTATTATTACTAATATTATTATACCACTGTTATATACTGTGCTGTTTTTTTTTTTCTGAGAATCCTTATGGACACTTCTTCAGTCTCACCACTTCCAGACGGCGACTGTTACGCACTATACTGTATTTTTGGTACGGTGTTTTGTAATATTTTCAATAAAAAGTTTGACCAAAAAAAAGAAAAGAGAGAAATCCATGTCATTCCACCCCCCCCCCCGAGACACACACACACACACACACACACACGGAAATCAATGGTCACAATTCAGTCCAGTTTTACTGGTCAAACATGAAATAAATAAAACGGGTCCATGTAACCCCACCCCAAAACACACAGCAAAATGAGCTGTCCCCACTTAGTGTACCTTTACAGATCAAATATATGAATCAGATCCCATGTAACCCACCTTCGGTAACACATGGAAAAAAAAAATTGAGCCGTCACTGCTCACTGTGCCTTTCCAGGTCAAAAGACTACAAATAAATTTATAGACAAGTAATGAGATGAAGTCTAGGTCAACAGCGTTGTTGATTTCATGTATTCTATATACCGTAGTTATCTAAACAAAGGAAGATGAATGCAGAGAAAATGGGACATGCAATGACCTGACCCAAAATATGCAATTTATCAAGTGTGGGGGGGGGGGGGACCATAACTCAGAAGTGACTCCACCATGACAAGTTATGAAAGTCTGCCACCTCAAACATGATGATAACCTCCATATTTTGAGTCAGACCATTTCATACAATTTATGCAACAGTTTATTAATCATATAACTGTTAATATTAGCGTGTGTGTGTGTGTGTGTGTGTGTGTGTGTGTGTGTGTGTGAATACCTTTGAACTGTTCGTCTTTTATTTCAAGTGCTAGACAGTGCTACTGTGATGTCATCAGCAGGGTAAAAACTGCTCTCTGATTGGTGCAGTATTCCACTGTGATGTACCCAACCATTCTTGTTAGGTAGAAGACTACACAACATGTCTTCATAAATGTATCTCCACATATGCTGAATAAATATAGGATACACAACGGCCTGACTCATGGTTATGCTATTTATATTCACGAGTGAAGGGGCAGGACAAAAACTCATGAGTGGCAGAGCCACGAGTGAGTAATGCAAGTCCTGCTCTCTCACAGGTGCTAAGTGGCATAATCTAAGCCAGGCCATTGCGTATCCAAATTATAGAAGGTCTTTCAAGTTGCAAAGCTTTAAATGTTATTTTTATGAAGATTAAACCATTTTTCTTTATCACTGCTCCTCCCTTCCCCGACTTTCTTTATACCCCTCGGGTATGGGTGGATGTATCCCATCCTTCTGCACCTGGACCTTCCACCTGAAATCCTCTCCAGGTCACCCAAGTCTGAGAGGCCTGCAGATTGCCAACTGCAGTGGGGCTCCCCAAAGGAGAGACTGAGCTCCACTTAAGGCCCCAGCTGAGGCCTACACCTGGGGCATCATTTGGGTGGAGGTCCAGGGGCACCATCATGTGGTCAGCCCCAAGGGATTTTGCTTCCTGTTTACCCCAGAGTTGCAGACATGCAGCGGCATCAGTGCAGGATGTGCACACTCCTGGACACATTCCACAGACATCCGCCATCGCATCTGCCCATCACCATGTGGTCCCAGCCGGTGTACACCCAGTTTCCACTGGGTGTCGCTGGTTCACTGGGAATCCACAACACCCCCCCCCCCACCTCCAGGAGGAGATGTATCCATAGGATGCTCACCCTACCTCGCCCCAGTCGGCCCTCTGGCGTTTCGGTCTTGTTCACAAACTCGGGTCATCAGCATCGCAAGCAGTAGTGCTACCACTAAGGCAGCCTCAGTGCACTGTTTTCAGCACTGCAGAAGCCATTGTGATGTCATCAGGCATTGTACAAACTGCTCTCCCATTGGTTAAGGGTTCCTACGTGACCTGTCTAAAGTGAAGACATATGTAAGAATCAAACCTTGTAAATCAATTATTTCTTTTAGCCGCTGAATCATTCTAAATACAAATAAATCATTAATTTTGATGTAAGGTGGATCACTGGGTATTTATTTCTACTTTGGGTTGGTCACAGAGGAGAAAATAACCAATGGGAGAGCAGCATGCAGAGTGCCTGATGCAGATGACACGACGACCTTTGTTGTACTCAAAACCGGGCAATTACATGAAACAGAAACTGTTGCATTTTCATCAGAATTAAGTAAAAAGCTTTACAAATCAAAATACATTGTATAAATTGGACAGAAGACAGCCTCACTTGGAATATGACATCAATCCTCACTTGTGAGTGGACAGGAATTTTATAGCTCACTCGTGGCTCTGCCAGTCGTGAGTTGTGGTCCGGCCCTCTCACACATGAACATAAACAGAGAATACTGATTGGGAAACCATGCACAACCACCGTGTGCTGCCCCAGAGGGGCTCTGATTACATCAGACCTCGAGAGTGACGCTCGAGAGGCCCGAGATATTCACTCTCGAGGTCTTAGGTAATCAGAACCGGAGGTGGCAGCACAGGCTGGTTGGGCATGTTGCCCATCCTGTACTTTAAGGTAATGTATTTATAGATATATAATTTTTTTTTTTTTTTTTTTTTAACCAGCACCAAGTAGCGAGCATCAAAAGGAAAGCAAAACCATCCGGAGACTTGCATCAAATGTACTAGTCATACCGCCACCTTTGAAAGTGATGGAGCTGTCTCTCTCATGACCCTCAACAGATAAAGAAAGTGATTTTTTGTTTTTGTTTAGTTTTTTTTAGAGTCAGTTTTCCACTTAAATGCCTGTCATTATCATCCCCACCCCACCGAAGAACCACTCTCGGATAAAAAAAAAAACACACACACACACACACACACACACACACACACACACACACACAGCACAGCCATCTCTTCAGCCACTTTCATTTGCTGTTAGATGAGTGCACAGTGACTCAAAGTAGCTTGTGCGGTCTCTGGAGGCTCCGGAATGCTGCTGTACCACAAAAGGGTACAATCACATTCTGTGAACTGTGGTGCACCAGCACTTCGACAGCGACAGAAATCAGTGTAGAACAAGGCTCTACTATACACTATAGCACAGTACGAGTCAGGCCACCATGCCCGTATTTATCTTTATTTAGAATGATTCTGCAGCTAAAATAAATGACCGATATGTAAAGTTGGACTCTCACCTACATGGTATAATTCAAAATATAAGCTGAAATGTAAATAACCAGAAAAAAAAAAATCAGGCACTCACCCCACAATGGAACAAATGTTGATAAAGTCAGATAAAGTACAGTGCAAAAGTGTTTGTTTTATTCAGTGCCACATAAAAACAAAGGCTCTGAATGCCTGACACATTTCAGAAATATACTCTCCTTTATCTGAGCCAGCGTCTGTTCTTCAACTGATGGGCAAGTGCCCGATTTTTCTGGTTGATATTTATCTATCATGAGCACCCCAGTCCTAGTAGTGTAGTCTTTTTGTTTTCATAAGCTTTAAAAAAAAAAAACATTTTTAAAGAATTTCCAAAGTTTCCTCTGTGATGTCTGAGGCTTTTAAAATTTTTCCCCCTTAACTTCCACGAAGCAGACTTCCTGCAATGCACTTGGGCAGCCACTGGTTTTTAACCCTAGGGTACGAAATGACTCAAAATGCTAACGCGTTTACAAGCTGTCAGCAAGAAATATCAATAGAACAAGCGTACCTTGATAGATTGGGCTAATTATATCAGGGCTGGGTCTTTTTTGAAAAGCACTACTAATTAGTACAAATATGCTAACAAGCTTGGCGAATACCAGCTACAATCGTCAATCACACATCATACTTTCGTTCTTATTAGTCTTTTCTCACTCAGCGACTGGTGCCTTTAGGATAACTTTGGAAATCATACTATTTAGACAAAATATAATTTAAAGTAGCAGTGCATGTAACGGTGTAAATTTTGACCTATACTTTTTTATTCCAATTTCGATTACCCCTTATCTCCTTGACTTGCACGGTACACTTCCTTCCCCACTTGGAGTATGCGTTAGCACTTTTTTGTTACATTTGAAATAAAAAAAAAAAAATGTGCACCTTTTAACTCTTGCTGTGCCGCGGACTGATATATCAGCCCAATATTCCTACATGTTCAAATTATGTTGGCAGTCTAAGGGTTAATATGGCTAAGACCACATTATCAGTATTCTCAACAATTTTTTGTACACCTGCTGTCCCATAAGGTCAGGAAGCAGCAGCTGCCGCATGCCACTTCATCTTAGCCACAAGAAAGGGGATTCTAAAGAATCAATGTTTAAAAAAGAAATACTAATGAAAACCTGGAGAAGGCCATCTTAAAAAGGAGTAACTTTTTTTATTATTTTAAAGTAAAAACAAAAGAAGTGCTAAAGCAAAAACTCAAAATGGTAAGAAGGGGCGTCATACAAGTCAGGAAATAAAGGGCAATGTAAAATTGAATAAAAAAGGTATAGGTCAGATTGTTTCACTGTAACGTGCAGTGCAGCTTTAAATATGTGGGGTCCTGATCTCACCCCTTCCGTTGCTTATTATTAAGGATACCAGCATGTAAGCTGCATCTCTGCACCAGAGGGTTTCACTCCTCCTCTTGCTGCCCACTGCCACACTTAGTCATAATCCTCTCTTTGTGACATCACAACCTGCAGCTGCCAAGTAAGGGGCTGTGATGTCACAAGCAAAGAATTATGATTTCAGGTAAGGAAGTCATGGCAAGAGGCACTTATGGGGGGGTGTTGGGGCATACAATCCAAAACTATTCTAGCAAGGAAACTAAATTACAGTTTACAGCCTTCCTCAACCAAATGAAAAAGCATTATTTGATGGGAAGAGGGGCTGAGCATCTCCCCGAGTCTATAGACATAATAGCCTAGATTCAGGTGGGGACTTGAAATCAGAAAATGTGAAATCTATGCGACTAAAGTCATGCTTACATGTAGATATCCCTAGTAAGAGAGAGGACAGGGACATAGAAATACAAAAATAAAATATGAAATAAAGTTGTGTAGAAATATTACGTTTTCAAACTGCATTCTCAAAGGCACCAGCAGCTGCATAAAATGTGTCATAACAATCCTGTAACCTCATTGGTCAAAATATGTCATGATTGTTGAATATTTTTTTCAGACAACCACACACCTCACCTCCATATTTTGATATTAAAACCCCATTTTAAAAGTTTTTTGTTTCTAATTTTATCATTTTTGGCTGTGAAAGATACACGGAGTCAAAGCGCGTTTCCAGGTGGGATGTGGGAGAGCTGGGAGGTTAACAGACTTGCTCAGGATAACAAAGCATGCAAGTGGAAGTTGTGGGAATCAAACTTCGGTATGCTCGATGTACCAAGATCATTCACAGCTCACTGCTCTGACCCCAAAACCCCTAGACTACATTGGCAGTCCCAACTTCTTCCCCACTTCCTGGGTGGCTGCAGTATGCAGCTATGTGCCCAACAACCTGAGGCAAGCATCATTACCTCCTGTCACACACACGGTCATGTGCTACCCCTAACTTAAAGCAGCACCGCATGATATTGTCAGAACTCTGTATCTATATCTTTTATGCCATTTCAGAGTTCCACTTTTCTCCTGTCTTATAAGATCACCCTGTCCCCAATTTGGGTCTGCATAAGGATTCTTTATTAAGATCAGAAATAAAGGTGCATATCTTTTAATATGCATACCAGGGTTTCACCAGTGTTCGGAGCTGCTTTTGAATACTTGCTGTCCTGTGAGGTTAGGGAGCTGTGTCTGCTGCATGCTAGGTCACTTTAGTCATAAGAAAGTGACTCTGAACAATGGGTGTTCAAATACAGAGGAGACTACAGATGAAAACCTGTGGGCAGCCATAATAAGTTTTTTTCTTTCTTTTCAGTTTTTAAAAAACACTAAAGCTGACTCAAACTGAGGGAAAGGGGCATTTTGCAAGGCAAGAGAAAAAGGGCACTCTAAAATGAAATAAAAAGGTAGAAGGACAACATGTTTCACCATTACATACACTATTACATGCACTGCTACAGCTTGCTAACGACAATGTGATGTTATGCTTGGTATAGCCCTGTCTATGATCCAGTTTTTTTATGCCATCTCCAAAAAGTACTCTGATGACACTTCAGCCCCAAAGACACTGCAGCATTCCTGTGTGCAAGATGGAGGCCTAAAACCCTACAGCATTCTGGCCAATTACCACCCAAACTTTTTAGCTGAATGACAAAACTCTTAACCCAATCTTTAACTAAACTAAAATTTGAAGTTCGATCTGCAATCTGTGAAACCACATGAATAATTTGGCCTCTTAATGCTTAAAATACAGAAATGGCAAGCAAAATGTAGTTTGGTTACTGGCAGCTTAAACCCAGGGCTTCTGGAAGGTTTGAAGTCCAGGGATGCTGCTGGACCACTACCAGTGATGGTTGTAGGTTCGATGCTCGGTGTTATGGTTTTGTCAGGTAGCCCCCCCCCCAAAAAAAAAAAAACAAAAAAAAACACCAGTCATACATTAGCCAAACTGGCCACAAATTAAGGCTTAAATTAGCTAGACAGAAATTTATTTTCCTGGGGTGTTTCATGCACAGCATTCTTAGGATTTCTCCCAGCTCATGAAACAGGTTCTACGATCAACATTAAAAAATAAAGTGCACTTCTAGGGCAAATATGCATATCAAAATGTTTGACAAACTGAACTCATTTCTAGTCAGTAAACAAACTGGAGCGATGGAAGGGGGAGACAGCAGCTTCCAAAAAAATTTAAAAAGTTGCATATGAAGTATTGTCACAATGTAAATCAGTGTACTTACTGTACATAAAAAAGTTCAAAAACGAAGTAATTATGTCCCTCGCCAGTTTCCAATACTCTTCAAAGTGTTAAAGGGCTAGCAGAGGGTATGGAAGTCAGTTTTGTCTGTTGTAAATATTATGTGATATTTTAGATTCTGTTTTGCACATGCACAAAATAGCAAATGTTGATCACCCAGAACAACACAGTCCAGACTAGAGATGGCTGAAGTTCAGAAATGGCAAAAAAGCCAGTGTGTAAAGAAACATTGTGGCAGGACAGATCTGAACAGAATTCCATGCACTTTGTTTCTGACATAGAAAAGTGAGGTTTAGAAACCAATAAACTAAAAATCTTCAACATTCTTTATGGCCATTTAAATTAAGGACGGTAAGCCCCGTCATTGGGTGGAGGTTACATTTTTCTTTGAATCATGCAGACTGTAAGGGGGATATTTCATATCAGTTAAACATAAATGTTGGCCCCATCTATGCATGTTACACTATCGTCTATTCACGGACATTCATCGATTCTGTTGCATAACCATCCCAAATAGATATAGATATATCACAGCACTTGTGAAGCTCACTGACCACTGAAATCACAGCAAGTATAATCTACTCTGCAATATTTATAGCAATCAACAGTGAGAGCATTTGCCACAAATCATTTGTCATAAATCAATTTGCTAACTCACAAAGATATATATTTCAGGTTGGAGGAGTATATCACATAAGGTCCTTGGCAACGGCAGCAGCATTTTTGGTAACTACTAAACTTCCTCAAGGAATCTTCAATAACAGGTTTATTAAGCAAGAGACAAGTCTGTGATGAATCAAATTCAGCAGTCCAATTGATTCTGTATTTTATGGCAGCTGCCATGAAGGGTCTAGTACCACCACCCAAATAAAATTTAAAACAAGCTATTGCCTTTCATGGCCTTTTACCAAGGTTGACAATTATAGCAGAGATTCTGAAATTAAATCAGTCATACGGCTTGGCTACCAGTTTGCCTCTAGTGCTTTAATTACATTTTTTTTTTTTTTTTTAAGATCTAACCAAACTAGTTTCTGTAAAGGCTCCAGAGACTCCACGCATACTTTTTTTTTTTTTTTTTTTTTTAATTATCAATGAAAGAGTATCAAGTTGAGAGAAGGCTAGATTAGACAAGCATGCAGACAAGAAGCTAATTCAACTATATTAAAGGGAAGAGCTGCGGATATGTTTTATAGTTGATGGCATATAATATCAATATAAAGTGTGTTTATAAAAACAAATGGTACCAAGATTTATCATAGGGTTGTGCCAATGTGCATTTTTTTTTCTGCTGCTCCTTTCCAGATTTCCGGTCCACCATTTTTTTTAATGCATTATTTTTACTTTTTTTCTACTTGATACTTTCTGTCCACGAAAGGAACAACAATCTTACGCAGATTTCCAGATGCAAGCCAGGAAGGCACAGACAGGTTAAATGACTTTCTCTAGGTTACACAGGATGCATGTTGTGGTTGCGGGTTTCAAACATACGTCCACTGGATTTTCAGGTTCAGAGCTTGGTGCTCTTACCACTAGGCCATACTATACTGCCTCAGTTCTGATGTAAAATCCTAATGTAATTTTGAGAATGCCTAGTTATCTGATGTCATTTTAGTCATCAGTAGTAATTCTTTCTGCCCAAGATTTTGCTTTAAAGCAGCAGTGAATGTTAGCGGTGAAACTCTGGACATTCTCTATTGCCCCTTTTCTCCAATCTTGTATGATGTCATTTTCTTCCTATTTTGAGTCCGTTTAAAATGTTTGGTTTTCATTTGAAATAATACAGGAGCACCTCCTGCTCATGGTTTCATCAATATTCTTTGTTGTTTTTGAACACCCATTATTTAATATCACTTTTCTTGTGACTAAAATGAATTAGCAAGCAGCAGACCATGCCCCCTGACTTTATGGGACAACAGGTTACCAAAACAGTTATGCACACTGATTAAATCCTGGTCTGAGCCTCATTTAAAGGAGCACTCTTCATTTTTTTTTTTTAAATGTTAAAAACGTGCTAAAGCAGACTCAACATGGGGAAAGAATTGTATCGTGTGAGGTAAGGGGCAATCTAAAAATGGAATAAAAATTTACATGTCACAGTTTTCACTGTAACCTAACCTTCACTTCTGCTATAAATAATATAAAAAAATGAAAGTTAATTATGTGTATCTAGGAGCCTGCAGTTCCGGTCCATAGCAGTAAATAAAATAAACTGCACTGACGAAATGGACATTATGCGGTTTCTCATAAAATAATGGGGCTTTAAATCCTAGGGAAGAGCTTGCAGTGAAAAGAAACCCACAATATAATGATTCATGTCCATATTATTTTTTAAGTAAATAATGTTTTGTTACAAATACAACTCAACAGTGAAAATAAAATCAAAGCACTTAATATTTATTACGATCTTCAAGATATTTGTATCAAAATCCTCTTATGTGGATAAGTATCCCCAATAAAGCCTTTTTACCACTGCCATCTGCCACATGCACTCAGCGATACATTATTGTGTGGGGAAACTGCATGTCATATGAGTCGGGGTGGGCACTACTTTCCTCCGGGGGGTGTGTATTTACACACTGGTGTATGGAAAATGCACACTGAGCCAAGGCATGTTTCCAGTTGCGATTCTAGGGGGAATGTGTTACGGTACAACAAAAACCACAAACATTAAATAATAAAGTCAGTACACGTTAGAACAGGTCAACTCAAAATAGGACAGGGACAGTACAAATACAGTACTAAAAATACCATATTAAAACTAAAAAATAAGTATTTCAGTGGCAAACTGAACCTCTTTAATGTAGTCAGTAAGTTTTTCTCTCATGCCTCTTTCAAGCCAGCTTTTCATAAAGGTTGGATGAGAATACTGTAACTATAAAATGGATAAAAAAAATCCTGAATGCCAATTAGGCTAGAGGCAGTTCCAGCTGTGATGTTATCTCCGTAAACATCAGTCTGAAACTAATCTAATCTAAAGAAAACACTGCACAGAAGGCTTTTTTTTTGTATTCTCCAGGATCCATTTTATACTTGCAATTAGAAACTCCATGGCGCGTGTTCTGTTGGTTGATGTCACTTTCAAGTGGTTAAAGGCACTCGGCTGTGCAATGTGCCTGCCTCACAAGGCACCAGAGGCATGACGTAATCCCTGCATAACACACACCCCACTGTCATGTTTTATTGCTTAATTGAACACAGATGACTTACACGGCATCACCAGAATGATGGCCAACAAAGAGATCAGGACAGGGGAAGCAAGGAGACAAACACATCCAACACTACCATATGGTAGCATTTTTTATTTTACTATTTTTTGGCCCAGTAAGCCCATCTAATGTGTGAGTTCTTATCTACTTCTGCTCATTTCCAAAGCATAGCATAGTGGAGTGAGGAACTGGAAGGTTAATTGACTTGAAGGTCACACAGTGAGGGCTTGGCTCTAGTGAGGTTTTAACCTGCGATCTCTTGGTTCCCCAGTCAGTGCTCTGACCACTTAACCACACTGCTTACTCCCATCATTCAACCTGGCATTTGACATGGATCAAGGGAAATATGCATTTATGTTGACATCATGGTGGAGACTGCTACTTCTACACAGTGAACTGCAGCCTTAAACTTTATTTTCTTTAATATTTATTTATTTCTCTACATATTGGTAATTGGGAAAGATGCAGAGTCGAGGCTCATTTTCTGGTTCGACTCGAGTAAAGGGGAGAGCAGAACAACAGCTACAATCATCAATAAAGGCCATATACACTTAGGCAGGTTAAATCAAAATACACCCAATGGGACAGCATCAGTACTGTTCAAAGTACAAACAGGAAATGCAGTAATATAAAGTACATTATTATTATTATGTAAAGAAAAAAATATTACAACAGGAGTGCAGTACGGCTGGATAAGTTAAGAATGCATCCAAGAAAGAAAAATTTGATAGCTACAAGGGAAAGTAACGCTACATGGTAGGGCATTAGAGGTACACTCCAGCCAACAAAATAAGTCTCATCAAGCAGGGGGCAAGGGTGTTGGCACAGTGAATGGAGCAACATTAGGCAGTTAGGGGCAGATATGAAGGAACAAAAAGCGGGCAGAATTTGGCGGAGGAAGAGGGAAATTGGCGTGGGGGGTATGGTAAATCTAAACAGTGCTGAGGCTGATGTACTATGTTCCTTGTATGTGACCAGTAATGAAACAAAATGCTAAATTTGTTGCTATTGCACTGTAAATAATTGGTGGAAATTTCACACTGGAGATGTACGAAGTAGTGAGGGACAGGGCTCAAAACATTCCACTGGCCCTGGGTTTCTGACCCACTATTCTGTGTCCTGGGCCACTAAT